>JANUYF010000002.1:105704503-108104503 GCA_026167975.1 Phrynosoma blainvillii | reverse complement strand
CTAAAGAGGTGTTTTACCTCTTCCGGCTTCAATCCTTGATCAGGGATACAGCTGGATGTTATCAGACATAATTCGCCACCGATTCTGCTGCAAAGCCTGAGGCTGAATGCAGCCCTGCTTGAAGCTATGCTCAGCCAGCACTTTTTCGGAAATGGAAAATGATTTGAGAAATTGGCCAGGTGAGTGGTCCTTGGACTTGGACTGCATTTGGCTGTCAGCATCATGGCAGAATAGGCAGCAAATTATGTCTGATAAGATCCGGCTGTATCCCTAATCAAGGATAGAGGACGGAAGAGGTAAAATGCCTCTTTAGGGCATGTGATAAGCTCCTTGGTCTCAGAGGAAGGCAATGAATATGACCTTTAAACAAACCTTGCCAAGAAAATCCCATGTTAGATTTGATTTAGGGTCACCATAAATTGGGGCGGGGGGGGGAACCCTAATGCCACAGACAGAAACAACAAGCTACTAAGTCTATCTAGCCACCATTTCACCAAATGCACAGAAAAATAATACGGCTAAGAATGCAAATCATGTCATTGAACATAAAACAAAAAAAAAGCTTGAGCATGCAATTATGTTTGTTAGTAGTAATATTCTCTTTTTAGACATCTAGTTTAGAGTATTATATTGGCAGATACTCGCCTATTTCCACTTATTCTGTACACTCCCTCACAGAATTTCTGATATCTCCCAACTTTTCAAAAGAAGATGGAATTGGAATTTTTTACCTACAGTTTTCACCATTGGTTCATAGGTCTTTTTTTCTGCAAATAATAATAATAAAAATGGCTGCAATCCTGTGCACACCATGGAAGAAAGCCCTATTAAAGATAGTGGGACTAGCTTCCGAATGAACATACACAGAACTGCACTGTAAGACTCCAAATGAGGTCTTCAAAATCTCATTTTTGTTTTATGCTTTCAAGTCACCTCTGACTGATGGTTTTCTTGGCAAGATTTATTCAAGGAAATTTGTCATTGCCTTCCTCTGAGGCTGAGAGTGTGACTTGGCTGAAGCCATCTAGTGGTTTTCTCTGGCTGACCAGAGATTTTGATTCTGTTTAACTGGAGTCCTAGTCCAACATTCCAGCTGGTACACCATGCTGGCTACATCTTCAAGATGCTTCCAGGAGTAAAATATCTAGAACAGGGGTAGGCAACCTTTCCCCTTTAAGGGCCGACAGACTTCAGCTCCCAGAATCCCAGGAGCTATTGGCCAACATGGGACTATTGGCCAACATGGCTGAGGCTTCTGGGAGATGAAGTCCCTTGGCCCTTAAAGGGGAAAGGTTGCCTACCCCTGATCTAGAAACTGTGTAATTGGGAAACAAGGAGCCATCTCACCATGATTATTTTTCTCTTTAAAATGTTCATTTATTTTTATTATTATTTGTACTCTTTTCCAGTTTTTAAGAGAGATCTGGCCAAGGACATTGTATCAGACACATCTGGTGACTTCCAGAAGGCTTTGCTTGCCTTAGCCAAGGTACTCTGTTCCCAACAATTTACACTTCTACGTTTGTTCAAGAGTAATCCAGGATAATAATATATAACATGTAGCAAAGGTCACATCATGGGGCTCAGTCTGAACCTTCTGTGGTTTCAGTCCTCCAATGGACAATTCCCCAAGATACCATTGTTTGGTTTCCCAGTATTTACTTGGCTATTCCCCCCTTTTAAAATGTTGAAATGCCTCTTTTAAGGCCCAGTTACCTACAGTAAGAGCTTTAGGCTACAATATACTGTCATCCATGGTCCTGTCCTTTTGTTTTTCATAGAATCATAGAACCATAGAGTTGGAATGGACTGAAAGGGTCATTTATTCCAACCTCTTGCCATGCAGAAACACAAAATGAAAGCACTCCCAAAAGATGGCCAACTAACCTCTGCTCAAAGACTTCCTAAGAAGGAGACTCCACTCATTGAGGAAATCTATTCCACTTTTATCAGAAAATTCATCCAAACATTTAGATGGACTTGTTTACCTTGTGATTTGAATCTGTTGGTATGTGGCATAGTCTCTGGAGCAGCAGAAAACAAGCTTGCTCCATCTTCTACATGACATGCCTTCAACTATTTAAAGATGGCTATAAAATAAATCACCGGGAACAGATAATATCCCAATTGAACTGCTACAATGCCCACAGACAGATGCAACTTTAGTGCTAACTGAGATATGCCAACAAATATGGAAAACAAAGTGGTGGCTAACAGGCTGGAAATGCTCGATATACATACCAATCCACAAGAAAGGAGATACAAAAGACTGCATCAACTGTAGGACCATAGCACCAATCTCACAGGCCATCAAAATAATACTCAAAATTCTTCAGCATAGACTCCAATCATACATGAAGAGAGAAATGCTAGAGGTGCAAGCAGGATTCAGAAAAGGAAGGGGCACTAGGGACCACATTGCAAACATAGGATGGCTAATGGAGTGCACCAAAGAATTCCAAAAAAGAATCAGCATGTGTTTCATAGACTATAGAAAAACATTTGATTGTATAGATCATGAAAAGCTATGGAATGCACTGAAAGACATAGAAGTGCTACTATATCTGATAGTCCTGATGAGGAATCTGTACCAAGAACAAAAGGCCACCGTCAGAACAGAATTTGGGGAAACAGAGTGGTTCCCAATAGGCAAAGGGGTCAGGCAAGGCTGCATCCTATCATCCTACTTGTTTAACTTATATTCTGAAAACATCATAAGAGAAGCAGAATTGGAATCAGAAAAAAAAGGAGTTAAGATAGGAGGAAGCAACATTAACAACCTAAGATATGTGGATGATACCACAATATTAGCAGAAGACATTCAGGAATTGGAACATTTAATAAGGAGGGTCAAAGATGAAAGTGCAAAGGCAGGTCTAATGCTGAACATAAAGAAAACAAAAATAATGACCATAGAAGAAATACACAAATGCAATCTAGACAATATAGAAATTGAAATAGTCAAAGAATTCCCATATCTAGGATCAAATATTGACCAGAATGGACTTCAGTCAAGAAATAAGAAGAAGAGTAGGAATGGGAAGGGCAGCTATGAAAGAACTGGAAAAGATACTGAAGAGCAAAGACATACAACTGAGCACTAAAGTCAGAATCTTTCAGGCCATTGTGTTCTCAATTACCATGTACGGATGTGAGAGCTGGACAGTGAAGGAAGCAGACAGAAAGAAAATCAACTCATTCGAAATGTGGTGCTGGAGAAGAGTACTTATGATACCATGGATAGCAAGGAAGACAAACAAAGGGGTTCTTGAACAGATCAGACCATAACTCTCCATGGAAGCTAAGATGATCAAGCTGAGACTATTGTACTTTGGCCACATAATGAGAAGGCACAGATTACTAGAAAAAACAATAATGCTAAGAAAGGTAGAGGGTAGACGAAAGAGAGGAAGACCACAAACCAGATGGATAGACTCAATCAGGGGGATTATGAGCAAGAGCTTTCAGGATTTGGGCAAGGCAGTGGAGGACAGGGATTCTTGGAGATGTCTCATCCACAGGGTCACTATGAGTAGGAACCGACTTGAGGGCAGTTAACAACAAACAACAATCATATTACTTCTCATTCTTCTCTTTTCCAAGCTAAACATACGCTGCTCTCTAAGCTGTTTCTCTTTAAAATTTTGGTTGTCCTCTTCTGGCTGTTCCAAACTCTAGAATATGGTCCCTGAGAACATCTCTGAAATTTGATTTGGTCCTGAGGCTTAAAGAGGCTTCTGATTCACTGTGTATAAAGTGATAAAAGTGAGCTTCAATTTCTTGTAGGGTGACCGTGATGAAAATCCTCATGTGAATGATGAACTGGCAGATAATGATGCACGGGTAAGAACAGTCTATGTATTTTGACTAAGTTTTCTGTCTTTGATATTTTCATCCATGTCTACCAAAGTGATCATTCTGCCAAAGTGATCTCCTCCATCAAAGTAAACCCACTCCTAAGCATATATCCCTGCCTCCATCTTGACCCTTCATTCCTGAAATAATTGATGGATTGAAAGTAGGGATGTGCTGAGATTTTGCTATTGCTGAGAGGCACAGATCATCTTGGAATGGTGATATGACTTATTGCAGATTTGCCAATCCTGAGAGATCTCACCTCCAGTAGGAGACAGAAACAGTTCACCCCAATCAAATTTTCCTCATTTTGTGCAAAATGTCTCTCTGCAAAACTAATAGCTTTCCTCTTTTTGAAGCTAATTACACATGCACACAGAGGAAGCCCAGAAGGGCAGATTGGTGAAAAAGATACAAATGTGTCCAAGGCTATGACTGTTAGAAGTCCATGCAACAAAGATAAATTATCTCATTTTTCATATTTTTGTGTATTTTATTGCACACCTAATAAAAGCAGGTAGATGAAAGCTTGGTTCAAAAATACATTAAAATATTCATCATTAAAAAAATAACTTTTTAAAAAAGGCATTGGTCATTTCACTTCCACTGGAGGATGAAAAATCCTGCAGTGGATGACAGATTTTTAGTGTGATATTGAGACAGCCTTTCTTATCAAGGATGAGAAAATTAGTGACTATTGGGCCTTTACAAACTGCCAGAAATAATGCAGCTTGAGGCCACTTTAACTGTCCTTGTTCAATGCTAGAGAATTGTGGAAATTGCAGGTTTTTCTGGGACATTGAGCCTATTTCTGGCAGTTTGTAAAGGCCGTATTATTTACTTTCCTAGTAAGTAGCACAACTCACTCATCTTACAGCTTATGGTGATCCCAGGCTTTAAGCAGGAAACTGAGAAGGATTTTTTTTCTTACATGTTGCCCAGATCGACTGAGGATGACTATATTTTTCACCTTTCCTGGGCTTGTCTAACCTCACGTCTAAGATAAGGAAGACGACTTGCCCTCTCGATCCCTGTCCATCTTGGCTGGTCGTCCAGGGGGGGGACGCGTTGAGAGTTTTCCTTCGGGATACAATCAATGCATCCTTCAGGGAAGGTATGGTACCATCTTGTCTGAAGGAAGCGGCCGTTAAGCCACTCCTGAAGAAGCCTTCCCTGGACCCCCTGGATAGAAATAATTACAGACCAGTCTCTTTGCTTCCTTTTTTAAGCAAAGTGATCGAGAGGGCTGTTGTTTCCCAACTCCAAGAGATCTTGGATGATACTGATTATCTTGATCCATTTCAAACCGGCTTCAGGACAGGTTATGGAGTGGAGACTGCCATGGTTGCTCTGACTGATGACCTCCGCTTGAGTATTGACAGGGGTAGTGTGACCCTGTTAGTGCTCTTGGATCTCTCAGCGGCCTTTGATACTATTGATCATGCCATCCTCTTGGATCGCCTGAGAGAGTTGGGAATTGGAGGCACTGCATTGCAGTGGTTCCGTTCCTTCCTCTCGGGCAGATCCCAGAGGGTGAGGCTCGGGGACAGTTGCTCATCCAAAATTGAGCTTAATTGTGGCGTCCCTCAGGGTGCCATCCTGTCCCCGATGCTGTTTAATATCTATATGAAGCCGCTGGGGGAGATCATTCGGAGGTATGGAGCTCGGTGCCATCAGTACGCTGATGACACCCAGATATATCTCTCCATGACCAGATCATCAGCTCAGACTTCAGATGGCGTCTCTCCTCTTAACGCCTGTCTCAGAGCGGTAATGGATTGGATGAGGAAAAATAGACTGAAACTGAATCCAGACAAAACAGAGGTACTGACAGTGACGGGCCCGAAACCTGATTTGGGAATACAGTCTCCAGTCCTGGATGGAGTCACACTCTCCTCCAAGGACTGTGTTCGCAGTCTGGGGGTGCTCCTAGATTCATCGCTTCACATGACTAGTCAGGTGAATGCGGTGGTCAGGAGCGCCTGCTATCAGCTTCGGCTGATACGCCAACTGCGCCCTTATCTGGATAGAAGGGACCTGGAAACCGTGGTACATGCTCTGGTAACCTCACGTCTAGATTTCTGTAACGCACTCTACATGGGGCTACCCTTGTGCTTAACTCGGAAACTGCAATTAGTCCAAAATATGGCAGCCAGGTTGATTACTGGAACATCGAGGAGGGAGCATATAACACCTGTGCTAAAATCCCTCCACTGGCTGCCAATTAGTTTCCGGGCACAGTACAAGGTGTTGGTTTTAACCTTTAAAGCCCTACATGGCTTGGGTCCATCTTATCTTAGGGACCGCCTCTGCCCGTACAATCCCCCCCGCGCCCTGCGGTCCTCTGGGAGGAACCTGTTGCAGCCGATAAAGACCAGGCTTTCACAGACCTCCCAGAGGGCCTTCTCCGCGACCGCTCCCAGGCTTTGGAATGGCCTGCCGGACGAGATCCGTCTTATTACTACTCTTACTGCCTTTAAAAAGGCAGTAAAGACTGATCTCTTTCGGCAGGCCTTCCTGGAATAACTGCCCGGCTCGGTGAAGACTTAATGCTGAAACTGTTGTCAGTTGGAATCTTTTTAGCAGGTGATCCTCAAACATCACTATCCAACTAGCTACCTGGCTGGATAGATTTAATTGTTTGTATTTTATCTCGGCTTTATTTTTAACTTGTTAATGGTTTAATTTTGTTTTAAGGGGTGGGTGGGTGGGTGGGAGGTGGGGGGGCAGGAATTGTTTTACCTATTGTATTTTTAAATTGATGTACGCCGCCCTGATTGCCGAGCAGAGGGGCGGGTTATAAATAAAACTTATTATTATTATTATTATTATTATTATTATTATTATTGTGTCTTAATTATCTGTATACAAAATAATAAAGCACATGCCCAACTAGCACAATTTTAGAAGGTCCAGAGAAAATGAAGATCCAGAGTAAATGCAATCAGATGTGCTTGCAATTAGATACACTGGGTTTGCATGGGGATATACCTGGTAGAGTTGTATCAGTCTTTAGAAATGGAAGGTATGCTAAGTCTTGATTTGACCATCGAGGAGCCCAGTGTGGCATGAACAGGCAGGCAAATACCTTGGCTGAAAGTGTTTGCCTCCTTATCATGTGTTTGTAAACTTGGCTACATTTGTACATAAAACTTTTGTTAAGGAATAATCAGAACACCAGACCTTTTTTCCACCTCCTGAAGAGTATCTACCAATACTCACAATAACAATGTATTAACAAACGCTGCAACCCTGTGGGTGCTTATTACTTCTGTGTGAGCTTATATTGTAACATACCATTGAGTATATCAGTGAATAAAAGGGAATTCTTGTCCTAACTGATGACAGGAGAAAATACCCTGGTCTAGATTAATGTTTTTAATTGTTTATTATATTTCTGTCCCATTTTCCCAGTGCTCAAGATCGTGCTCAAGGTGGCTAATAAACGTTAAAAAACAACAACAGACTGAGAATACATTTAAAACAGGTTATAAAGAAATTAAAAATAGATTAGATAGTGGAATCGTGAACATCTTTATATTAGAAACAATAACAACAGACAACTAATAAAGCAGTTTAAAAGATCTATTTGAAGACATGTGTCTGTAGGCTTATGCTAAACGCAGCAAGAGTAGGAACTAATCACAACTTTCAAGGGAATCCATTCCACAGTCTGGAAAAAAACACAAGAGGAACTCACTTAACTGCCTGGCTATCAATTGGGCCACAGCCAGAGTTGGTATTCTTCTGTTCCATTTAAAATGAATCATTTTGTTTCCAGGACCTGGCTGTACAATAGATAAATGACTATTGAGTGAAGAGTGTGAGCTCTGAATTGGGAAGGTTTTTTTTAATAACTCAGGTAGGAGTTCAGTAGTTTTAGATCATTTCCACACTATACAGCTATAACACTTGGATATCAATCTGATATGGGTGCATCTATGGAATCCTGACATTGGGAGTTTATTGAGGCACTAGAGCTTTCTGGCAAAGACTTAAAAATACCATACAAAACTATTCATTCCAGGACTCTATGCCAGCTAATGTGATATCAAAGTGCAGTCATTGTGTAGTGTGAAAGAGACATTAGTCTGTCATCTGCAGCTGGGAATAAGAACAGAGTTCCTAGAAAACTGTGATAAGTTCTAGATATGGCCCCTGAATTTGATTCTTTTGTGAATTTGCTTATTATTTATTTATTTATTTATTTATATAGCACCGTAAGTTTTACACGGTGCTTTACATAATGAGCAACCAAAATACAAATGAAAGCCTGCCAATGGCATACAGACTAAAATCAAAAGCCAGAATTATAAAATTAAATCATATCATTAAAATAATTCTAAAATATTTGATTTACTCTGATTATTGTATATTGAGCTTGTTCTACATTTTTTTTTAAATTACAATAGGCCTTGTATGAGGCTGGAGAGAGAAAAAAAGGAACAGATATCGATGTCTTTATTAAGATCCTCACTACAAGGAGTTACCCACATCTCCGAAGAGGTATGTAGAAATCAGTAATTTCTGTGGGGGAAAGTTGTTATTTTAAAGCTAAGTGGCTTCACGTGCAAGATATGATTAAAAACACAAAAGGACACTACAGAACCTGACAGAATATTCATTTGAAGCCAACCCAGTCAAAAATAGATGATCTCATGAAATTAGTATATCCCAACTGAAATTGGAAATTACATGGGAAATCCTTTAGACTCAGGTGGGCAGTATATGGGCTACAGTGCCCAGGAACAGCAAGATTGCTTTTGTAGCCTGTGCTACCTCCATTAGACACATCCAAGTTGGCAAAACTGGTGGTGCTGCCTCAACACAACTATGGAGTTTATCAAACGGGGGGAAAATGGAAGTATAAACGGTGATTAAACCATGATTTACCCACAATTACACACATGGTTTTCACACACAAAGTGCTGATGAAACATGATTAAAGTGCCATTATTCCATGAAAAACCAGGCAAGAAATAACAGTAACTTATTCATGGAATTTTCCAGTGAATGACTTTTTGCGGTTTCTTGCCTGGTTATTCCCTGTTTCTTCATGGGATAATGGCACTTGTGTTAATGTTGTTTTAAGCACATTTTAATGTCAGTTGTGTGATTTTCACCAGTTAATTATTGTTTAAACTCCCATTTTCCCCCTTGTGATAAATTCCTATTCCACTGAAAATTTACACCATACACAAATGCCCTTTTCACTTTTCTTGCTTTCCTTTAACTTTTTGTGACCACTGGGACTCTAGTGCAGGAGAACAGTTTGGCAGATTCTTGTACCATAAAAAGCCACCAGAATTGTAGGCTGGTTTTGGTCACAACTGTGACAGTGGCAGTTTGGAAGCTAGGTAACTGCTAGTAAAGTGGGGCCTAAGTGACTATCTGCCCCTGGAAAAGTATTCATCTGAGCTGTAGACTACTTTGCTCTGCTTATGACACTTTTCACATGCATAGAAATGGGAATTTAGCTAATCAAAATAATAAGTGCCATTTGTGTGCTCTCCATAGGGCAGATTTATTCTCTGTTGCCTCAGAGAGCAAGGTTAGAACTGGTATAGACATTTTGGGGAAGCAGATTTTGGCTACCTGTTAGGAATTAGGGATGTAAATCTTCACAAATATTCCCCCAGCAAAGAACTAATAGTTGTATAATTTTTCTCCTTGCTGTAAAGAGTTGTTGAAAACTACAGCAAAAATTTGTGGAATTTTTGTGCAGAAAATGGTATATTGTTTGTAATAAACTGTTTTCTGTGCAAAAACCCTCTGTTTTCCACGCAAAAATGTGCATTTCATACATATTAAGTCCCAAACTGAAGATTTCTACCTGTGTAGGATTTTCCTTGTCAGGGTTTCCTGGCACTTAAGAAACTGGTTTTACCATACTATTGAATATTTTTCTCCATCCCTGGGGGAAAAGCCCTAATGATAAACTGTTGGACAATGGGATAATTACTTTGGAAGTGGTGGGAGCACTTTTGCTGGAAGTTTTTAATAAGGCTGTGACTGGGCTCCCTGATCCAATATGGGCTCTGATTTGTTAATTCAGATCATGCCACAAGATAGTCCAGTGCAATCTGGATCCAATCCAATCTAAAACCTGGATTTAATGTGGGAGTCTAGATTGCCACTTCTCTTTGGAACCTTAGGGGGGTTGCAGACTGCCAGAAATAGTGTAAATTGAGTCCACTTTTAGGGTTAGGGAATCATGAGAACTGTATTTTATTGTGGCACCAGAGCTCTCTGACAGAGAAGGCTCAATATCTCAGAAAACAAACAAACAATTCCCATGATTCCCTAGCACTAAGCCTAACCCTAAAAGTGAACTCAATTTGCACTATTTCTGGCAGTCTGCAACCCCCCTTAGGCAGCTATAATATTTCTCTCCCCCCCCCCCCCACCAGCATCTGGGTGAAACCTAGAGGCATGATAGACCCCAAAGAGAGGATTAACTGCTCAATTGAAGACAGAGAGCTTCAGGGATTTTTGGGTTTCTGCTTTACCAAACAAACAATTTGTGTGCCTATTTTGACTGATGCATTAATCCAAGATTGACAGATTACTTGGGGAGTCAATTTCTGAATGAACAAACAGACTGAAGATGGGGTAGGGGGAGTATTATAACTAGAAGGGCCCAAGTAACTCTGAAGCAAATCAACACTAGTGGCAGGGAAAGTTGAAAAAATGCTTTTAAAAAGTGATCCCTAACATAGAAGAAAACACATACACCACTTCCTAAATGAGAGTCTCTCCCACTCAAAAACAGGTAGTTACTTCACCAAAATGAATGAATAAATTTAAACCTTAGAAGGGTGTTCATCTGCTCTAAATTTCTATTATTTATACTTCCTTTGATGTTCAGTTTTTCAGAAATACACCAAGTATAGCCAGCATGACATGAACAAGGTTCTGGACCTGGAGCTGAAAGGAGACATTGAGAATTGCCTGACTGCAATTGGTATGCAACCCTGTTCTGCAGATGACTCATCTGCTCCTTAGTTATTTCCCTCTTTGTACTAACAATTGCCAGGTGAATAAGGCTGCAAATCTTGTACAGCTGATGGAAGGAGCCTGAGAAATACCCTCTGTCTTAGCTGATGTGTATGGCTTTTCTTTGTGGGTATGTGAGAGACAGAAAAGTATGTATGAGTGTGAAAGAGAGGGGTGTCCCTGACTACTACTCATGCCCCACTCACTGGTGGCATTTCCTTTTTCCTTCTCTTTGGAGTTTATTACATGGGGGCCTATATACTTCCATCCTGAAAATAGTTAAAGTGTACGCATCCCAGAAAAGCACACAAATGTGCAAATGATTTTCACACACAGAGCACAACAATGTGTTAAAAGTGCATTACTAATGCGAGAAAGTGGGTAGAAAGCACATTTGGTTTTCACACAAATGGGGACAAATCCCATTGATGGTTTGGAAATTTTTGCGCATGCACACAGAAGTAGTAGTTGCATTACCAGAAATTATCCAGAGAAATAAACAATTTTATTTACACAATTTTCTTTATTAAAAATATACTGTGCTGCCCTTACTTTCCAAGAAATGGTACCCAACCTGAGTAAAAAGAACAAAACGTTACCCAAAAGAAGTAGGAAAGGAAAGAGAAAACTTCTCTCTCACTCTTGCTGCTTCCCTGCCTTCCTCACCAGCTGATCCTTTCTGAACCCTGGCTAATGGGGAAGGCTGGAGGAGGAGAGAGGCATGTGAGGGAGAGAAGCAAGCTGTTTCTTTCTCTCTCTCTCTCTGTGCCTACTGATCCTTTAAGAGCCCTGGCTAAAGCATAAAAGACTGTGTCCCTCTTGTCTTGCTCAGCACAACAAAGCAGAAAAGGATCATGGGAAATCTGGCAACAAGCACAAAAACAGGGAGTATCCCACACATAGCCTTCACACTACAGTAATTGCACAAAGAAAGCGAATACGTGAATGAAATGGAAATGAAAACATGGTATATTCCTGAAAATGACTATTCCCTGATTCATGTCACTTTCTGTTCAGATTCTAAGTAGTTTGTGTGTGACGTCTTCTGAAAACCAAAAGTACAATTGTGCCTAATACCCTGGATAACCCCGGGTTCTGTCCAGTTTAAACATCCAATTTTCCCCATGTGATAAACTCCTAGGTTGGTGCTTGGGTACCAAGTTTTTTTCTTAATGAAACTGACATGTTACACATGGGATCTGGAGTGCATATTGAAGAGTGGAGTTTTAGTAAGAAATAGAAAATCCCCATGCTGTGGTCCCAATTCAGGTCAGATTCATTTTTAAAACACTAGTAGGAAAACATGTACATATTGGGGTGATCTATATGTGAAAGAACCTATTTCCACACATATTATCTTAGGAATTAATCCCTTAAGCCAGGAGCCTGGTGCTGGCCATCACAAAATTGCTAAATGTCCCTCTCCCTTCATTGCTTCCCTGCCTAAAGGTGTTGGCCTGTTTTTGTAACATGATTTTGTGTTGCACTTAACTGAGTACTGGAGTTGCCTTCAATAATATCTACATTTATTCCTTTATGCACATTTTGTTTCGCTTCTCCTGTCATAAGTAACCCCAGTTCTGTTTCATTTCCAGTGAAATGTGCCACAAGCAAGCCTGCTTTCTTTGCTGAAAAGCTCCATTTGGCAATGAAGGTAAAATAAATTTCACTTATGAGCTAGGAAAGGGGAACACTGTTCTAGAGGTGTGTATCTGTGTTCTGACTGAAGCACGATTTTTGTCTCCATGTGCACAAAGCTAAGGGTGATAGAACAAGTTATTTATCTGGCCTGTCCTCTCAATGATGGTGAAATTTAATTTGTATAGCATTTCATACCAAATGCTGAGAATATTAGACAAAACTCAGAGGTCAGACTCTCAGGTCCCAACAGCAGATCTAAAGAAGCAACACTATAGGGCAAAAAAAATTACAAATTTGAGCTAAACTCATAAATATATGTATATATATTTGTGTGTGTAGTGTATATATACCAAAGAAGGACTGGGCATCTTGTAGTCCTTCAGATTTCTTTGGGAAATCCTCAGGAGCAGTAGACATCAGGGCAAAGGATGAGGGATGGTGGACATTGTTGTGATAGATATATGCTGATGTTTGTAGTACTATTTTGGAAATAGATCTCTTTAAACTGCTTTTGAAATATTCCTTTCTGTTGACAATTCTGAAAATACTGTACAGAGCTAAGGCAACAATAGCCCAAATTAAGAGTGATGCAAATGAGTTTATTTTCATTTATTTTTAACAGGGTTCTGGAACACGTCACAAAATTCTGAACAGGATTATGGTGTCTCGTTCTGAAGTTGACATGAATGAGATCAAAGGTTATTACAAGGCAATGTATGGCAAATCCCTCCCCCAGGCTATTTTGGTAAGTAAATTGTTTATTTTAGGTGGCTAGTTAAAAGTCTATAACAAACTAGATGAGATGGCTAAAGTGTCAGGGTTAGAGTCTTGGCTTCTTGGCTTGAAAATAATCTTAGGGCAGACTGCCAGAAATAATGCAGCTTGAGGCCACTTTAACTGTCCTGGTTAAGTGCTAAGGAATCATGGGAACTGTAGTTTATTGTGGCACCAGAGCTCTCTGACAGAGAAGACTCAATGTCCCAGAAAAAAAATACAATTCCCATGATTCCCTAGCAATGAGCCAGGACAGTTAAAGTGACCTCAAGCTGCATTATTTCTGGCAGTCTGTAAAGGCCCTTAGACATCTTTCTTTAAGTGCACAACAAAGTCTTAGGCAGAGGTCTGACCTGATCCTTTACTGAACATGATATCAATGTCAGAGCTTTTGCTTACCCAGATTCTAATTAACTTCTGGCCTTAAACAGAGTTTGAGTAGAATCCTTCTCACACAAAGGGCCTTTGCAGACTGCTAGAAATAGTGCAAATTGAGTCCACTTTAACTGTCCTGGCTCAGTGCTAGGGAATCATAGGAATTGTATTTTTGGGGAGGACATTGAGCCTTCTCTGTCAGAGAGCTCTTGTGCCACAATAAACTGCAGTTCCCATGATTCCTTAGCACTGAGCCAGGACAGTTAAAATGGCCTCAAGCTGCATTATTTCTGGCAGTCTGTAAAGGCCCAAAGTCTCATGGGATTTCTATTCCTGCAATGCTTCCCTCTGAGTTGTGGCATGAGAATCATACCAGTTCTCATTCTAAATCACAAAATGGTGTTGCCATTGTGAGACTACAACAAACCCTGCTCTGAGCCAGAACCTGGGGTGGCAGAACCAATGCTGACTGACCATGAAAGTGTGGTGTAAGTACAACTCTTCTAGGAGGTGTCGGGGTAAGCCTTTTTTGGATAATTACCCAAATCTCTTTAGGGGATTGTGGGATTTCCCTTTCACAAGTCTTAGATGCATGCTTCACTTTTTGCAGCAAAGTTGAATGCATATTTATGTTAAATATTTTCATTACACATTCTGACTGGACTGCCATAAGGTTTTTCAGCATGATAGTTCTCTTTCTGTGTCTCAGTATAGTTATGGAGTTCTTCAATATGTTTTCAGTGGTTACATTAGAACTGATGTGCCTTTGGTGTCATTACCGCTAGAATTAGGTAATAGACATTTCCGTTTGTTGACTGATTGCAAGAAAAACTGTGGAAACAAGGAAAAAATATTTCATGTGACCATGACCTTAGAACAGAAGTACTAGATGTAGGGAAGTCTCATCCATTTTATTTTGTTGCTAACAGTAATGGGCTGTCATATTTTTGATTAAATGGCTCTTTTTTTCTTCCACATGAAGGATGAAACAAAGGGTGATTATGAAGCCATCCTGGTGGCTTTGTGTGGTGGCGACAACTGAGTTTCATGTCCTTCAGATGCCTTCAGACCACTCTATTGAGGATATCATTCCTCTTAAGCTGAAGCTGTTACATATATGGGTATGATAATGTCTGTAAGCAGAGAGTCATCTCTGAAATAAATTAGTGTCCAGTTTTTGTATTGTGTAAAACTGGAGCCTAGGAAAAAATAATTCTTATTGTTAATGTCTTGTGTCGCAGTTGCTATTTTATATATTATTATCCAAAGCCAAAGAGCATACTGAGAACAACTGTATTTGCTTTTACAAGGTTAGTCAATGTAAAAGATACAGAACTTGCTTAAGCAGGTCTAAGTAACATTCCAAATAAAATTAAACTTGTCATCTCAACTGTAGTGCTTTATTTTCTCATGCAGGCTTGGATCTTACATCTGTTGTTTTTCCTTCAGATGCACGAGAATACACAATCATATCATGACTGGGACCTCAACACTTGCCACACCCATAACATTAGATGTACCTCTAGCCCCACTCTTTGGTCCTCCATGTTGGCTTCCACATCATGGGGATTATAAATGGCCTTTGAGGTGGTGCTAGAATGATAACATGATAACCCGGGAATGGAACTACATGTACAACTCCCTGGTTATCACGTGCAGTCCCTGCAAGCAATTGATGGATGAAGGGTTGGAAACTGAAATAAGAGAAAAGCCTCACCATAGCATACTATTATTTTTTTGTTTGTTAACTGCCTTTGTTATTAATAGCTTTTTCCTATATTCTTAACCCGACACACCAAGGCAATTTTATTCCAGCTCAGTTGTTCTATTTCACTTGTCTATATCACCTCCTTTCATACCAAACTATGCTAGGTCAGCAGCAAGACTTTCCCCAAGTGAGGGCACAAGGTTACTTGTGGTGGTCACCATCATCATCATCATCATCATCATCATCATTCCTTGCCTTTTCTCTAAAACTGGGATTCAAGGTGGATTAAAAATTGAAACAATGTCGTTTAAACATACAAAGGGCCTTTGCAGACTGCCAAAAATAGTGCACATTAAATTGAGGCACTGCCCTGGCTCAGTGCTAGGGAGTCATGGGAATTGTATTTTTTCTGAGACATTGAGCCTTCTCTGTCAGAGAGCTCTGGTGCCACAATAAAATACAGTTCCCATGATTCCCTAACACTGAGCCAGGGCAGTGCCTCAATTTAATGTGCACTATTTCTGGCAGTCTGCAAAGGCCCAAAGACAACTATAAAATGGCATTAAACTATCAAGAACACTAAAACAATTTAAAATATGCAATTAAACATGTAAAAAAGCAATTTAAAAGCAATACGATTAAAATGGCACAACACATTCTTCAAAACTCTTTCTTTAAATTCTCAAAAAGCTGTCAGAATAATAAAAATGTATTCTCCAGTCAAGAGAAGGACAGCAAGGAGGAACCCACCCTAGCCTTCCTAGGAAGGGCGTTCTAGAGCCTTTGGGCAGCCACACAGAAGGCCTTCACCAGTGGTGTCCCAGCCCCTGATGTCACCTGGTGTGGGGGTAGGGCTCCAGGGGCAGGGCTTCTGGGGACAGTGGTCTTAGTCTCCCTTAGGCCACCCCGTCCCTCTCTTCATGAAAAGGATGGGATGGCACAGGGCGGAAGAACACTCAGTCTCTTTGGTGCCACCCCATCCTTCTCACCATGAGAAGGATGGGGCATGGGGTGGGGGAGTGAACTTGGCTTCCCTCAGGACTCCTCTGTACCTCTCCTCATGAGGAAAAAGATAGGATGACATGGGGGGCACACTTGGCTTTCTTGGGGCTGCTAGCCACTCTTCTCATGAGGAGAAGGACGGGATGGCACATGGGGGAAGTGTGCTCATCCCCCCTCAGGGCTGCACCACCCCTCTTCTCATGAGGGGAAAGATGGGATGGCACATGAGGGAGCATGCTCAGTCTCCCTCGGTGCCACCCCATCCCTCTTCTCATTATGAGAAGGACAGCACGGCATGGGGGGGGGGGAGTGTGCTCAGTTTCCCTTGGGACTGCCTCATACCTTTCCTCATGAGGAGAGACGGGATGGCATGAGGGGAGTACTCTTATCTCCCCTGGTGCTGCCCCATTTCTCGCCTCATGAAAAGGATGGGATGGCATGTGAGGGGAGGGCCCAACTGGGTGTCACCCTTCTTCTGAGATGCCATCTGAACCTCCCCTCTCACACCTCTAATGATGCCACTGACCCACATAGTGAGATATTAATAGCTATTCAGACAGAAGAAAACAATATGACCTTTACAGGTGTTCTGGACTTGAATTCCTAAAATCTCCAGCCAGCATGGCTAATGGCAAGTGATTATAGGAGTGGTAGCCAGCCCACTAATCTGGAGGATGAAAGCTTCCCCAATCTTGTGTTAAATGTGATAAATCAACTAGCCACAGTAGTATTGCTGGCCTTCTTTCCTGCTTTGGGATTTTTTTCTTTTGTTTTCATCTACAACATGAATAATTTTGTATGTCCTGAGGCCCTAATTCTTACAGCTAGGTTAACACCTGGAGCCACGCACATGCAACAGATACTTTAAGGTGCTTAAATTAATGACTGGAGAAAGGCAAGAAAGAAAAGCTGAATATTTTGCAGGCAATTACCTGCACAGGTTCTAGGCTTTTTAACTCTGTAATTATAAAACAGGATGTTAGGTCCTCTCCTGCCACATTTACAGGGTATATAAGTCCCAAAGTTTGTCTCTTTCAGTGCTATAGGTACTTCATTCTTCTGTTTTCCATGCTCACATTTGTCTCAAGGAATGTGCCATTGTCAGGCCCTCAAGGCACACACAAACACTGCTGGGATGTCAGCCTTAGGGAAGGTTTCCAACATGCATTTGCCATTGTGAAAGAAGAGTTGCACAGGTTAGCCTCATTATTAAAGCAACAGAACATTCATTGCAGCAGAAAAGGGTGAGGGGGAAGATCTGACTTTTCTTTCTGAAGGAGATAATAGAGGCAACTGGTTATGGATATGGGACAAAGAGGAGATTAGACAGCGATTTGTTTTTACGCTGCTGTTCAATTCTGGCTGGAAGATGCAATGAAGATAGATCAGACAGGACACAAGTCCTGTCCTAATCCCCCTCCCCTGTAAATAGTCAGGATTGCCAAAGGGTTGATTTGGTTCTTCCCACTAATGGTTTGTAGTCCCTTCTGTTGGTCTTTGGACTTTCCAGCCTATTTTCTCTTGGCTTGTTTCATTTTCTGGCACTATATTCTCTCAACCTTAACAGGAACAGTCTTGTAAAAACAAAAGCTTCTCCAAATCTCCAATTCCCCCCCCCCCCCAAAAAAAAGCAGGCTTGATGCAACAAACACAGAAAGTTTGTTGCAGCAAGAGGTTTCCATTGCATTCCCTACAGTGGACAGACATCTGCTGTGCCTTGGGGCCTTTGCAGACTGTCAGAAATAGTGCAAATTGAGTCCACTTTAACTGCCCTGACTCAGTGCTAGGGAATCATGGGAACTGTAGTTTATTGTGGCACCAGAGCTCTCTGGCAGAGAAGGTTCAAAGTCCCAGAAAAAAGTACAATTCCCTAGCACTGAGCCAGGACAGTTAAAGTGACCTCAAGCTGCACTATTTCTGGCAGTTTGCAAAGGCCCTTAGTTCCTTATCCTCCCCAATCAGTGAAGTCTGACTTGCCCTTCAATGCCTGGTAACCTTATAAGAGAAAAGCATTATGGTGATGGTGGCAGAATGTGCTGCATTATGGTGGTTCTATGTGACAATTTCTAAGGACAATAATGAAGAGGGTACACTGTCCACCACCATAGTATTTAACATCCACAGAAAGTTTATTGAAGATGTCAGCAGGAAGGTTAGTATAAGATGCTTTTGGTATAGTGATACCATAAAACTCTGCCTCTGTTCCACATGAATTAGAATGGGTGGTTCAGGTGCACAACAATTGTCTAGAGAAGCACTGCCAATTGTGACTGGTGGTTTCCTTGTCAATGGGGCAGTGAATTTGCACCAGGTTTAGTCTGAATTTTAAAGATACCATCCAGGGCAAGAAACAAGCTACCACAGGACACTTTTGTCCATATTGTTGCCCACAGGGGTTCATGGAGTGGCAGTGTGTGTAAGGGCCTTCACTGAATTGGCACTCGCACAGTGGACTCTGCAGAATCTATATCCTTGCATGTGGTGTGTATGGATTGCACAAAGTCAATTTCATTTCATTCCCTTTTTATCTGTTGAGACATGGGTGATATCTTTGCAAGAATGACTGGTGGCATTTGCTGTATGTTTGCAGGGTGATCCAGGAACTGGATACTTGCTCCATTCTGCTTTCTGGATGGCAAATTAGCTAAAAGTCTTTTGTCATCATTGGATTAAAGGATTTGGAAGTTCCAAAAAAGACATAAATTCTATGCACATTCATCCCATGAACTTTTATGTCCCTTCCCTAATCCTGTTTATTTCTCACAAAGTTTAAGGTGTGGCTATAGACACTCTTCCTGTCTTGTGTCATGGTTGGTAGTGACTTTATTTCCTTTGTTATATTCTATGTGAGCATTGAAAAAATATTTTCACTAAGGTATGTTGGTTAGAATGGATATAGCTTGATAACATTCAGGAACATTGAAGGAAATTATAGCCAATGAAGAGGGATAACTAGAATTGCAGACCAATGATATCTATAGGGCCACACCTTACCCACTCCTGGGTAATGTACAGGCTAACTCCATTCCAAGGAACACAGGCCTCCAGTAAATTCAGTGGAAAAGCTTTGTTCTGCAATGGGTCAATCAAAATATGGGTGTTCTCAGGACTAAGAAATTTCCCTCAATTACACCAGTGTACTTAGCATTCAAACAATTCACCTTTTACAAAAGCCTTCACCCCCATTTCTCAACATTCAAAACATATTATTTCCATAGGTCTGGCCCCTCCTTATTTCTCCCCTGTATCAAGCTACAGATTCCTACAAACTGATTAGAATAATAAAACTAACAGGAGGAAACCAATATCTGCATGCAACTATCATATGGGAAACTTACATAGTGCAAATGGACTATTTACAGTCTCAGAAATAAGATAAATGACTCAGGACAGGCAGTTGTGTTGTCCCATAATCTAGAAATATAGAGAGTAGAGAATCTTTGGATCCATTATCACCACACTACCACTGTAATCTAGCAGCTAATAGCTGAGATCTTACATCATGCTTAAACAGGATGAATCTACACTCACATAGTTAAGTGATGCTTCTGATGAATTCCATCGTTGTGCCACCAACTGCATATCAAGAATGTGCTTGCTGTTTCCACAATGTCAGCGAATCAAGGGGCATGAAGGTATAGACAAATAGACACACAAGAATGCACAACTGCATGTGTGACTGTTATACTTGTGAAACCATGTTCATGCAGCTGTGAACACCATATGGAGTGTATGGGCCAAAAATATGCAACTCCATGCGTATGAAAATTTATCTGCATGTAAAACACAAACAGGATGCCAGCTTCTGGTATTTCAGTGGGTATCCTCTGGTCTGCTTACCATTGAAGCCACGAAGACTACATGCTTTTAAAACAAAATCTGTGATGCCAGGTAATTCTGTACCACTGTAATCATCACAGTAGTGGCTGGTGGCTCCAATATCTGTAGGGCAGTAACTCCATGCATACTTTTTGGTCCAACATTTAAAGGAAATTTCCTTCCCCACTGGAAAACTGCAAAAAATGCAGCAACCAGATCAGTGTCAATTGGGCATTTTAGAGACCATATTACACTGGCCTTTCAAGAAGTACACTGGCTTCCAATTTGCTTCCTTCCAAGCTCAGTTCAAGATGCTGGTGTTGACCTACAAAGTCTTAAATGACTTGGGGGCAGGATATCTAAATGACCACCTCCTCCCATATGAGCCTGCTAGAACTTTGAGATCCATATGAAAGGCCCTATCACATGTCCCAACACCTCATGACGTTAGGTTGGTGGGTATATATAATAGGGCTTTCTCTGTAGCAGCTCCTTGACTCTGGAACTCCCTCAGGCTGGCCTCACCTCTTTTAACCTTCTAGTGGGCAGCCAAAACAATGCTTTTCTACATGGCATTCAATGTTTGAAATTGCTGTTTTCATAGTTTTAAAACTGGATTCTAGAATTATTTTAGACTTTTAGGAGTTTTAAAAGAGTATTTAATGTGTTTTTAAAATGTTTTTATCTCTGTGTTGTTTTAATTGGTTTTTATTTGTTCATTACCTTGGGAGCCCTTGTGGGCTGGGAAGACAATACAGAAATACTTTAAAGCAGTATTTTTCAAATGGTGGGAGGGGACCCCCGGGAGGTTGCAAGAGTTGCTCAAGGGGGGAGGCATGAGACTTGAAGGCTCTTATCCTTCCTCCTCCTATTACTTCTCCTCCTCCCAAACTTTATGTGTAAAATTTAACTGACATGTGTTGAGTTAGATACTGAATTGATTTAAATAAAACTATTCTAATGTGAACAATGTTATTTCCTTATAAAATGTTAAAATATGAATATACATGAATGTGTGGATGAAAATACGCACACTAAATAAACAAAATATTTTTCTGCATATACTACATCACAGGTGTGTGTGTGTGTGTGCGTGTGATGTCTTCATGTAGATTTAAACAGGGTCCCGATGTTGAAAAGTTTGACTACCACTACTTTAAAGAATAATAATAAATGATATATACAGCCCTTCTTAAGGCATGTAAATTTACCGGTTTACTTCTGTGTAGGTAAAGCAGAGTCTCCCAACACACTTCATTCACCAGTTCTTCCTTTCCTGGAACATCTGAGAGCAGTATCCTCTTTCTCACTGCACACACCTACTTTGAAGTCATCTGTTCCCCAGTTATGAATGATTAATCCACTCAAAGATCTTTTTTCAGTTTCAGGCCTGTGCTTGCCAGTGGGAACAGTCCATGACCTTAGAGTTTTCAATTTGTCATTATGATTACCATTATTTGCCAGGTTGCCTTTGTGCGGTCAGGTGTGGGAACGTAAACTTTCTGCCTTAACAAAGTTGCTGGCATGTACTGGCAATGCAGAATGAATACTTCCTTTTGTGGGTGAGGAGGAGGATGACTAATATAGTAAATATAGTAAATACAACTGTCTCAAGTGATGATTCTTCATACAATACAGAAAGGCTTTTCTGGCCAGATGTACTATAGTTAAAACCCTACCCCCCAGGAATTTTGCCGTAGCATATCAGAAGAATTGAACAATAAATACGGGAAACTACTGCCTAAAATCTTATCTTAACCATGCATTCACTATGTGGATTAGGTCTGTCTCTGCCACACAGTCACAATAATGCTTCCCTGCCTTGCAGTGTTGTAAGATTACTGTGATAGTGTATGTAAGAATTTGGACTAAAAGAACTAAGTTAGTGCTGAACAGTCCATGTTGTTGTGTTGTGTGCCCTCAAATCAACTTATGGTAGCCCTAAGGAAAACTTACCATACAGTTTTCTTGGCAAGATTTGTTCAGAGAGGGTTTGCATTTCTGAGGCTCAGAGAGTGTGACTTGTCCATGGTCACCCAGTGGATTTGCATGGCTGAGCAGGGACCTGAACCCTATTCTCCGCAATCCAGTGCTCAAACCATTACACCATAGTGACTCTCTAAGCAGTCCATGTACTAACTGCAAATTCATTCTCCTTGTGGGAGTCCTTATATAGCAGAACACTACCCACATATGAAAGGAAGGTATCAGCAAGTCTCAGAAAATTCCAAGGTTTTCAGAATGTGTTTCTGTGTTGATGTCTGTGTCCAAATCTCTCTATCATTACATTGTAGAAATAATGCAATTTGGACACAACTTTAATTGCTGTTGCCCCATCCTATGGAATCTGGAACTTTTACAAGGTTTTAGCCTTCTCTGCCAAAGGGTGCTGGTGCCTTACAAAATGTAAAACTGCAGGTTTCTGTAGAATGGAGCCTGGCAGTAAAAGTGGTGTAGATCAGGGGTCAGCATACCTTTTGGGGGTGGAGCCAGTTCCATTGTCCCTCGAACGTCAGCGGGTTGAAGGGGGAAAAATGGCACTGGAGGTGCGCGCATGTGCGCGTACGCATGAGCACTACTCCCGCCATTGTGCGCATGCGTGCGCGAGTGCAGGTGCTATTTTGGAACACAAAATGGCCCCCCTGCACCACACGTGCATGGCGGCGGCAGCAGCGGCTGCATATGTATGGCAGCAGCGGCAGCGGTGGCGGCAGAACCGGCCATGGGCTGGTTACAAGGCCTCGACAGACTGGGTTCGGCCCGCAGGCCGTAGTTTGCCGACTGCTGGTGTAGATTCTCCTAAAAAATGCCCTACACAAGTCAGTGGGGATGAGATATGGTCAATAGTCACAGAATGCTGAATGCTTAGAGGTAGGAAGGAACAGGAAACTTGAGAATATTATTATTCACTGTAAACGGTTTTCACTGGATCCCCACAGTCAAGACCAGGACTATGATGCATGGGAAACTGCACCTTCTCCTCCTCTTCTCTACATACCATTCTGCAATGTGTTGTACATTAGGCTACCTCTCCACCAATTCTGGAAAGTTCAATAAGTTTAAAACATGGCAACCAGTTTCATTATTCACACATCTAAGAGTGATTCTATTGCACCAATATTAAAATCACTCCATTGGCTGCCCATTAGTTTCTGGGCAAAGCAGACAATGATAGCTGTTACTTTAAAACCTTACATGATTTGGGTCCAGATTACCTATGAGAACATTTTTTCCCATATAATCTGCCCTGTACCCTCAGGTCTTTTGGAGGATATGTACTTTTAGTCAATCAAAACTAGGCTGTCAACTGTTACCCAGAGGGCATTTTCTTTGGCTTCTCCCAGATTGAGCAATGCCTTGCTGGAGGAAATTCATCATCAAGATACACTGTCTGATTTTAAAACAGCAGTAAAGACCAGTCTTTTCCAGCAGGTCTACCTGGATGGTTTTAAATCAATGATTTTAATGTACAGTATGTATTAATTTTTGTTTAAAATATGTATTGGTTTTATATGCTATTTCACCTGGTATTATGTATCTAATTTGTTGTTGTTTGCCTTGATCTACAAAGGAAGGAGATAAGAAATAATAGTAACACCAATTCGATGCTACCATTGGCTGTGACACAAGATAAATTGTATTTCAGCTAACACAAATGTCACTGTGCACATAGTTATAACCCCCATCCCCCTTTGCCAGGTACCCATTCCACAGAAAGAGGGAGGATCATTCTTCTGGTGAGTAGAGCATAAATGAATAATGACTGCAGAAATAATCCAATTTGACACCACCTTAATTGCCATGGCTCAATGCTGGGATTTGTAATTTTGTTAGATATTTCCCTTCTCTGTCAGAGAGCTCTGGTTCACGAAAAACTACCCTTCCGAGAATTTCATAGCATTGAGCCATGGCAGTTAAAGTAGTCAAACTGAATTATTTCTGCAGTGTAGATGCAGCCAATGTTTCTGTCAGTATTTTGGGGATAGATACTCAGGCCAGGAGAAGTTATGTAGGTAAGCAGACCTAAATAAGTAGCTGGCATTGAATTAGTTGCTGTTAACTACCAACAAGTTGACTTTGACTTATGGTAACCCTGTGAAAGAGACTCCTCCAAGTCACCTTATCATCATCAGGGCTGCTCAGATCTTGCAGACTCAGTGCCGTGGCTTCATGGAATGAGTCTATCCATCTGGAATGGACTCTTCCTCTTTTCCTACCACCTTCTACTTCAAGTCTAAGACTGGAATAATGGAGAATTGAATATAACCAAAACTGATGGATTTGTCTGTCTTGTGGTAGTCAGACAAACAGTCAGAAAGAAAGATTGCAAAGCTGTCTAGACTGCCAAGAGGAATGATGCCATTTATAAGAGTGTACTTTTAATCACATTTTAAATTAGAAAACAGAAGACACAGGCATATATCAATACAGAATAGTTTCAAAGTACCTGGGGAAACAACATGAAAAGAAAAGATGCTGCCATCACTATCTCTTCACCAATATGTTGTGCAGAGGTTTTGAAACAGATATATATGTACCAAGCTTGGAAGGTTATTTACAAAATATTAGTATTACTAACATGTTATTAAAGTTGTGCTTTTTCTTGCTTTTATTAAGAAAAATATATTTTATAAGAAAGAAATGACTAGAAACTGACCCAAATGATCTCTTGCAAGAGTAACATTTTTGAACAAGTAACAACTGAATGTTTCTTGGTACACAGAGAAAAGTAATCACAAGACCAATTGCTGCATTAATTTATAAAAATGTCAGGAATTCACAGTCACAATTATGAATGTGTAACTTAGAGCCTTATTGCATGAGAAAAGAAAGTTGAAATGGAGTGGGAGAGTAGTGGCTTTCTTCTTGTTTCTCTGCATGCCATTGTAGCATTTCCATTTTGTTCCCAAGGGAGACTGTTGTAAAAGCATGCCTTTTATCAAACAGATTTCACCAGTGCAACAAAAGGCACAGTTTTACAACTGTTTCCTTCAGGAAGAGAACAGAAGTGCTATGATAGCATGTGGAGAGGAATGGAGAAAGATGCTTCTCTCCCTCTGTTTCAGCTTTCTTTTCTCATGTGATAAGGCTCCTAGAGTTATGCATCCATAACTCATTCATATTCATGATCCTTATGTAGTCACAGTCATGGCAATAGTGTAGATAATATATAGGCATCATAAAAGTCCCCCAATCCTGCCTTACCATGCATCAACCACTGCAAGTGATGGAGGACTGTTCTTCTGTCAATTAAACTGGGACACAGTAGACTGACATTTCCAGTCCTTTCCTCACAAATCTTTGCTACAAGAAGGAATTGCAACAGGGATTCTGCTTCTGACTGTTGCACCAGAGATCACTAGCAGGAGTGGGATGGAGATGTCTGCTGTGTCCTGAACCAACAGATAAACAGACCTCTGCCATTTATTGGGGTAAAGTGGGCTTGGAGGATCAGGCCAGAAGATGCTACCCAATTAAGTATACTTAACTAAGGTCCAAAACACACTGGAGAAATAACCCAGCTTGAGACCATTAACTACCCTGGCTCAGTGCTAGGGAATTATGGGAATTATAGTATATTGTGGCACTAGAGCTCTCTCACAGAGAAGGCTAAATGTCTCACAAAACTACACTTCCCAGAATTCGCTAGCATTGAGCCAGGGCAGTTAAAGTGGTCTCAGACTGGATTATTTCTGCAGTGTGTTCTGGACCTTAGTAGATGATCTAGAGAATCTTGAAGGGAAAAAATGGAAATACATCGCTAAGTTCTCTGTAAACAGTGTTTATTTATTTATTTTTATTTTGAAACAAGCCCAGTGCCCTATGTACTTATTTCAATACTCTTCTTCAGGAGCAATATATGAAACTAGCAGCAGAAATGTCTGGAGTTGCCAGTCCAGCAAATGAAATGAGGTTTTCAACTCCAGAAATTTCTGCTGCTAGTTTCATATATTACTCCCAAACAAGTCCTTTGAAATACTTACATAGGCCAAAATGTGTTGGGCTTGTAGATAATAATAATAAAAAATAAACACCATCTGCACAGCACTTGAACAGGTGTCTAAAATCTTGATTTATATAATTATGTCTTTGTTATCCAAAAAGTAACATGTTCCAGATGATGTCATTCGTAATGCCATTTCCAAGCTTTGCACATATAACTCCTAGAAAGACTATTATTAAAGCTTTCCTAGAATTCTATTTCCTTGAAATTATTTCTAATAAAGGTATGACCTGAAAGCTGCTAAATGTAAATAACATATTCGCTGGTTATAATCATTGCAGAAATCAGCCAACAGCAGAAATAGCTTGCCCAAATAGTTTCTGATTTTCAGGTCTGCACTGCCATCTTGTGGCTTGACTCCTTTTTAAAAAAGAGGATTTTTCTAATGTTAAAAGCTCTTGCTGCTCTTCACAGTTAAGGCACTTACCTTTATGAATGCAATTAATATTACATTTTTTATTTGTTGCTCGGGAGTGGTCATGAAATCCACTGGGTTATCTCGGCAAGTCACACTCTCTGAGCTTCAGAGGATGGCAAGACAAACCCTTTCTATAGGGTTTCAATTATATATGTGTAGCCTTCAGACATGATAGAGTTGCCTTAGGGTCACAGTAAGTTGGAAAAGACTTGAAAGCACACAACGACAAGGGAGTGGTGGGGATTTTGTTTGGTTCCTTTTTGTTAATGATTTTAAATGTGACATTTTCTTTATAAACACATTGGAAATAACTCAAGATTTTTGAAAAATGTAGGAAAAAGTTAAACTTTCATATTCATCCATTCAGGCAGAGGACTTTGAGTGACTAAGGGGCTATGCAGACAGGCGGCTCTGGACCGCCCCTGCTAGCAGTGGATCAGGGCCATGGCAATCACATGCCATGGCTCTGATCCTCCCTTTTGCCATGGATTGCCCCTAAAAGAGCAGCAAAATGCCACCCTAAGAGCTGGCTCTGTGGCTCTTCTGTGCCCTTGCGGTGCGGCATGTCTGCATGTTGTGCTGGGAGGTGTTAGGAAGGATCTAATTAGGGGAATTTATAATTAGCTCAAAATATGCAAGAGTGGGGCCCTAACAACACCCGGTGGGATCATGTACCATTATGTAAACCAGAGGACTAAGAGATCCCTCAATGGAAGACACAGAGGAGGGCTTCTCCAATTAAAGTCTAAATATTTATTATAAGGGGAAAACTGCACACACACACACATATAGCACTCACATACACTGCACACTTAGAAATAAAGGGGGTGAAAGTGGGGATAGCTTGAGAGGGACCAGGCTGAGGGGAAATACTCACTTCCGAAGGCTTCTCCTGGATCAGCTGTGGATGTTGATGGTAATGATGATGAAGCACGGCCACCAAAATGGGGGGTGGGAGGGGTGGGGTAAGATGGCTGAGGGAGCTATGTTCAGAGTTCAGACCAACATGGAGTCAGCATGCACTCTCAAGATAGCACATGGAGTCTAGAAATATAGGGAATTTCTGCCTTCTTGCTACTGACTAAATGGCTTGGCTGAAGCCAGGACAAAGACATTGATAATCTTAGCTAGCTGTGAGGATAGTCTAAACAATGCATTTGGTTTTGGAACTATCAAGAAAGGGAAGCTATAGAAAAGGGCGCAGTCAAATCTGATCACTGCCCCATTAAGTGTGAGACTCAAAACTAATAAGCACTACCGTATTATGTGTCTTTTCCAGTATAATGGTTTTTTCTCTTTTGGCAACTCCCAAACCTGTCTGGTAGGGAATTTTCCAATATTCCTGGGCAGATCTCTCAGTGCCTACATGACCTGCCATCTAGAAGATTATGGCTGATGTTCCTCAGAGGTCAGTTTGGGGGTCATAGAGGGAACTCCACATGTGTCCAAAATTTTATGAAAAAACCACATATGCTAACAGTGGGCATCCTGATGCTGCACGCCATGCGTACAGGTGCACGGCATCAGGACAGCATCGGGCTGGGGTTGAGGCAGGCAGTGTACGGCTGCTCCACCCCAACTCTACTGCCAGGCTGACCTTTTAGGCCGATCTGCAATGCCCCTTAGTCTCTAAAGAGCAGTTTTGAAGTGTGCATTCAACCACGTTTATGGTGCTGATATGGGGTTCCTCTTCTCTAATAACTGCATAGCAGAAAGCTAAAGCAAAGTCCATGCCCTCTAGCTGTCTCAATTTAGCTGGGACAGTCCCAGTTAATACTCTGCTATCCCACATTTTCCCACTTTGTCCTCAGTTTACTTACATTAATGCAAAGTTCAAATTGTAAAGGTAATTTGCACTCAATTAACTTGCAGGAGGAGAGGAGAGGAGGGGGTAGAATCTTGTCCTTTTGTTAACTTCTATCAAATTGACTTTGACTTATGACAACCCTATGAATGAGAGATCTTCAAGTCACCCTGTTATCAACAGCCCTGCTCAATTCTTGGAAAATCAGAGCTGTGCCATCCTTCTCAATAGGCTTAGGCAAAAGCAAACTGCTGCAGTCTTCTGTAGCTTGTGTTTTCTTCCTCCTTAGTAACTCTTGCCACCTTGAACACACTGATTTTGCTTGACCACAGGTGTCCCAGCTTTCATCTGTGAAATGTTGGATGTATGAAAACACCCTCCCAGAGGGACTCAGCTTGGAATAGATTTATGGGTGGATTGCTGCTTACATGTACGAGTGAATGTTGGTGTATTTGAGAGAAAGTGTGTGTATGTGTGTATCAGAGAGAAAGGTAGAACAGAACAGGGAAAATTGATGGATAATAGGTGAATGAAGGGGAGAGAGGCTGAGTGTTATGTGAACAGATGTGTGTATGCCCATGAAAATGTAGAATAAATTTCCTTACTCACCATCACTAGCATGAAGTTTATGTCTACCTCCCTCTAGAAATGCTCATTTATTGAGGCTAAAGATCCAAAGCACTTTCAGAACAGTTGGATGTGTGTATGTCCTGATCTTGTGTAAGATTTGCTGAAAATAATCTGAAGTAGTGTTAGAATGAAAGATCAACACCTGAACATCAAATCCATAGTCCAAACTTTCCAATAGAGCACAGAAAGTATGGGAGGGAGGGAGGTAGTTTGGGATACAAAAAAGACAAGAGATGCAACCTTTTAAAAAAAAATGACACATCTCAGAAGTCCTTAGCTCTTGCTAGTATATATAGTATATAGATACAGGCAGCAGAATTTAATGGCATTCAGCAGCAATGAAGGACAAACCCCATAATAATCAAGGATGTTTAAATCATAAAAACTGTGGGAGATGGTTGCTGATAGGATTTGTATACTCCAGATCTTTCAGGAGCTGCAAAATTAGACCTCTGGCTTCAACAGCACACTGCCACTATTAAATACCAGGATCTGTCACTCAGATACAGTGTATATACATTAGTGCAACGGTCCCTTGCTTGGTAGTATATATATATCCAGAAACAGCACGTTTTCCCATATCTTCAGGATGGTAAAAACCACACCCAGTTTTCCACAAGTGACTTTCATTTTTATGGGAACTATCCAAACTGCTGAACCTATCTGAGGGCTATTTTGGTGAGAGATTTGACATCCTGAAGACATGGAGTCATCTATAGAAAGGAGCTTATCACATTCTTTAAAAAGCTGGCTTACCTTTTCCAGCTTGAATCTTCATCTGGGATACATCTGGATGTTATCATGTGGGCCAGCTCCTTAAATCACCGCTGAATCTGCCACCTGAATCCAGACCGGGTAAGCTCCTTAAGTAAAGAGAAATGAAAATAGTGAAAAAAAATGGAAATAAATTGTCCAGTTTTTCAAGACATATTTATACCAGTTTATATTTACTTTGAGCCAGCATGGTGTTGTGGTCTGAGTGTTAAACTATGACTCTGAAGACCAGGGTTTGAATCCCCACTCAGTCATGAAAACCCAATGGGTTATGTTGGACAATTCACATTCTCTCAGCTTCAGAGAAAGGCGAAGTCAAACTCCTTCTAAACAAAACTCGCCAAACAAACAAACAAACAAACAAAAAACGGTGATAAGTCTGCCTTTGGGTCACCATAAGTCAGAAATAACTTGAAGGTACAAAACAACAACAATATACTTTTCTTGCAATTAACTCCTGTCCTGCAATGGGTGTCTATCTCTCCTCTCCATTTTATCCTCATATAAATAGGGATACAATCTTTGCTAATTTTATTCTAAATGGAGGCAATGAATAAGTTTCCTTCTTCTGTGATTAAGTCTTTGAAATGTTCACAATTTTGGAAGATTGTTTGTAGTTCAGATTTTTTTGTACAGAATTTGCACACTGTATTTTTACATAGAAAATGTCATTTGCTATGTAGAAAACAGTATCATGCTGTTTTCTGTGCAGATAATGCTATAGGTGGGGAGTTCTGTCGTATTTATGTTTATTAAACATTTTCTGTGTATGAGACAGCATGTCCTGAAGAGAAACAATATTATTTTTTGCATAGAAAATAATATTATTATATAGAAAATGCTGTTTCCTATGCAAAAATAAACAAGCAACTCCTGGTTCTATTAACCTAATCAATATTTAGAGGTTTGAATTATTTTGTAGTCATCTGTGGTACCTCACAGATAGAATGATGTAGCCTACCCATAAAATGGTGGGGGGAGCACCCCTGCTTAGTACAAGAGCTGTCTGTCAGCTGTTCTACATTGCAGAAACAAAGAAGTTTGACAGTACTTTGACTGTCATGGCTCCATCCTGTGGGATCCTGGGATTTGTGGTTTGGTGAGGTAGTCAGTCTGGTCAGAAAGCTCTTCTGTCTCACCAAACCTGAAATCCCATGGTTCTGTAGGATAGAGTTGTGGCAGTTAAAGTTATGTCAAACTGCTTTATTTCTGCATTGTAGATATACCCAGTGACAATAGTGAGAGTCAGAATCCTTTGTGGGAGATATGTATACATAAACACAATTGTTACAGTGCTATGCAGTAAATCCTGGTCCGACCCCACCAAATCCCCACTTACGAAGAAGCAGCCATTGTGATAGTTTTCCCTGTCACTTGGGAAGCAGCTGACTGCCATTCCTACCCCCTCCTGTGAGCAATCTCTGGCATGACAGGCAAAGGCAGAACCCCTATTGCACTTCCTCCTCATGCTAGAGATTGCTCACAAGTGAGGTAGGTGGGAATATCAGCCAGCTTGCTTCCCAGTCAAGAGAGGTATAGACCCCCATCAATTGCACTGGCTGCTGCCTGGTAAATGGGGATTGGGAGACTTTCACAATCCCTATGTAGCTCCTAAACTAGGGGCTATGCAGGGATTGTGAATATGTACCAGTAACTACCATAGAGGATGCCAGTCATAATTTTATAGTGATGTATATACACACACATCACTAAAATTTTATAGTGATGTGTACACACACACATATCACTATAAAAGTTGCCATAGGGCAAACTGGACTTGAAAGAAAGGGCTCACCTCATACACCACTGCAGTATCTAAATGTGGTGTGAGCAAAACTGTAGTCAAAATGAGTGCACTGATGAATGAAAAGGAGATATCAGGAAGGGTTCCTAGAAGTGTGTGAGTGTGTGTGTGTGTGTGTGTGTGTGTGTTTCAGTAGCAACAACCCCCCTCCTAGCTCCCATAAGCCTAAAAGGACTATGCAAAAGCCACATAATATTGGATGTCAACTGGAAAAGAAAAAATGGAAAATCAAAACTGGGGCACCAGGGACAGTGGAGGGTGAGATTGACTAACATATTGTAAATCACTTATAGAGTGCTTAGCACTATAAAGCAGTATAGAAATGTAAGTGCTATTGCTATTGCTATTGGGATTGAATGGATTATCTTGGAAAAACCTTGAACTGTGCACTAGATGTATATGCTGCAACATTTGGATGCAGGTCCCAGTTGCTTTCTTGAAAGTAGAACAAGTCAGTCATCAACACGAAGAAAGGAATTTCTTCCTACAAAATAATCACTCTCAGGGCATGTTCATTGGGCCTAACATCTCTTGGCATAAAGGTCATAGGTTAAAACAATGCTTTCTCAACATATCTGATGTGGGGGAACAGCAATTATTTTCCCCAGTGTGCCAGGAACTGGCAATAAATTTGTGCCCATTGGCTATTCTCATTCCTTTCGTTCCTGGAAACTTGCCAGAGATCAGCAGTCAATGACTCAGGGACTGGCAATAATTCAGGAACCAGCACTTTGAGTAGCACTAGGTTAAAGAATATTCTCTGGCTAGTTGGTTTGCAAGAAGAGCTAGAGAAAGTGGGGAAAAGGTCTGTTATTACCACATGTCATTTATATCTACGTCGCCTAATATCTAACAGCACAAGTTCATACCAAATATAGTTCTCGTTGTTTGCCAGAGTTTGGAAAGTTAGTTTTCAGAAATTTAAATAAAATAGCATGCTGAATCCATCCATAACTGAGCAGTGGGATGATATGGTTGGCTTCAGCTTTGTCATTATATTCACATGATCTCCTGTCTTTAACCATCTAGTGAATTGTTATGTGGCAAATGGAGCAAGACTGTATCCTACTGGATTCTAGTTGAATATTAGGATGATAATACATGTTTGATAGTGAAATGGACAACATCAGGCGGTGGATTTTCCTTCATTGGAGGTTGGTAAAGATAGGCTAGATGGGCAATGTGCTTTAGCTGTGGATTCTTGCACTGGCTGGGTTTAGACTAGATGGCCTTTGGGATATCTTCCAGTATTATGATCCCATGATTTTCTTTCACAGTAGCTTTCCATAATCTTCCCTAACTACCCACCTATCAAATCAAGCCTTAAAGACTTAGTACTCCTTTTCCCACAATGTGTACACTTTAAAATGCATAAATACAGAAAGAGACAACAACTGTTCAACTACACCATCAAAAGGGTTAGTAATTTCCTCAGAACATACAATAAATAAGTCATATTCTTGTTTATCCTGAGGCTAAAAAAAAACTGGACTATGTATAACATGATGCCGCTAGATGGCACTCTAGATATTTGAGCAGGGTTTTATTTGTACATAGACACTCTTTTCCTTTCTGATTGCTCCTGGGTGATGTGTCAGGCTGTGTGTTAGATTCTTCTGTAAGCCACCAAAACTCATTGTATCAACTACATCCAAAATAAGCTACAGAAGAAAACCCTTGTACTCTCCAGTTTGTCAAAAACTAAAGTGCCAGCTTTGAACAGATAACAGAGGTGCTTGTGCATTAATTATCCAAGGAGGATTCACAACAAATTAGGTTATCGCTTTCTTGCTGACACTGGAACAACAGAATGGGTTTGAGGAGTGCAGGTTTTTGTTGCAGCATCAATACATTTTACATAGTGAGGATCTAACAGTAATCCGATCAGCTGCAATTGCCACAATACCAGACGGGTCCCTAAAAATAGAAGCTCTGTGGTAATCTGTCTGGATTACTGAATTCAATGAACACTGGGTGACAAATCAGGAAAATATTCACGGATATGAGTGTGTATATAAAGTTGCATTTGAGTTCAGAGAGATGGACAACTCCTGGGATGAGAGTTGTGTGTGTGTGGGAGAGAGAGAGAGTTGTCCAGGAAGATTGACAACTCTACAGATGTCATAGACATTTTTAAGAAAAAGGGCACTATTTTTGCCACATTATTTTCCTGGCTTTCCCGCAAGGCAACAAGCAGACCATTTCAAGTAGTAATCTTTGTAGCTTAACTGTGAACTGACTCTAGAATCCATTGATTGTAAAATAAGTAAAATAAAAACTTTATGTACTTCACTTACATTGCTTGTATGATTATGACCTCTTGTGTTTAGTCACAAGAATTACATGGAGCCAGGAAAAATTACTTTTTTGGACTACACCTTCCTGAATTGCCCAGTCACCATGGCTACTGACCATTTTAGCTGGGGGATTCTAGGACTTGTAGTCCAAATAGTACAACAGGCTTAGAGAGAGAGATGGGAGGAGTGACAATCACAGGAAAGAACATTAACAACCCAAGATATGCAGATGACACAATACTATTAGCAGAAACCCACAAGAACTTGGAACAATTACTGAAGAAGATCAAGGAGGAAAGTGTTAAGGTATGCTTAATGCTGGATATCAAGAAAACAATGAGAAAACCAAAATAGTCAAAGAATTCCTATACCTTGGATTAAATATTGATCATAACAGAGATTGCAGTCAAGAAATCAGAAGAGTAGGAATGCGAAGGGCAGCTATTAAAGAACTTGACAAGATCCTGATATGCAAAGATATAACTCTGAACACTAAAGTGAGCATGGTCCAAGCCATTGTATTTCCCATCACCATGTATGGATGTATGGATGTGAGAGCTGGACAGTGAAGAAAGCTGATAGAAAGAAAATCAACTCATTTGAGTTGTGATGCTGGAGAAGAGTGCTGAAGATATCATGGATGGGCAAAAAGACAAATGGTTTCTAGAACAGATCAAGCCTGAACTCTTCCCGGAAGCCAGGATGACTAAAATGAGACTATTGTACTTTGGCCACATCATGAAAAGGCATGAAATATTAGAAAATATAATGATGCTGGGGAAGGTAGAGGGCAGCAGAAAGAGAGGAAGATCACATGTTAGCTGGTTAGACTTGATCAGGGAGGACACGGGCCTGAGTTTGCAGGACCTTAGCAGGGCAGTCGAGGACAGGGAATCTTGGTGGTGTCTCATACACAGGATCACCATGGGTTGGAGTTGACTCAAGGGAAGTTAGCAGCAGCAACAAAGTCCAAAGAGTACCATTTCTAAGTTCTGAAGTGGCAGTTGGAGTGGTTTCCACCTGAGTGCAGTGAATTTTCTCCAGGTTTTATTCCAGATTTCAAAGGGCCCATCTAAGTTGTTGAACCCTATCTTGAAAACACAGGTTAAGGATTATCTGGCTGCAATTGCATAGCATGGCTTCAAGAAAATCACCTGGATACATTCTTTTTTTTTATCTTTGGATGGTTCTTTAAAGGCTGGATTAAAATCTGGAGTAGATTCACTGCACTTTTGACAAGAATCCACTGCAGTTTTGATTGATTCCCAAGAATTTTTTTGTCTGCTTGTTATCCTTGTTCTTTGGAAAAGGTTATTTATGCTAGAAAGGAGGAAGCACCTCATCTGTCTTTCTTAGAAACAAATTGGAGAGAAGATAAAGTTTCCCCCAAATACTTTCATATGCCTTCAGAAATCTTGGGTGTGTGTGTGGGGGGAGATTCCAAATTGAGCCCACCAAAGTTTCTTCATTACTAACGGCTTTTTGTGAATGGATTAGTAACAGAAATATATTCTAGGTTCAAGGCTCATGGGTAATGCATTAAAACTCCCAAGGTGAAATCCCAGGGAAGCATCCTGCATCATTGATCACAACAATAAATGAAAAGGGCTTCAGCTTCCATTTAGCTGGAGGTTTATGGGAACTCCTCTTCATCTTGCCTCCATGCTCCAACCTTAAGAGCCCATGCTTCCAACCTCAAGTTTATGTACATGTGGGAACCACTCATTTAGCCTAGTGCAGCAAAGAGAGAGAGCAGGGCTTGGAGCAAAAAAACCCAAATGTAGTGAATGAGCACTTGTGTGGAGAAAAGCCTACAATATCCCAGTGACTGAAAGGGGCTTTTTACAAGTATATTAAGTGGAGTTGGGGATAATTTGCCAAGCAGGTATAAGAGGATTGAAATATTTGTCTTACCTATCTTACAGAGAAAGTTGCTGTCAGCGTTGCAGAGTGCAAGCAGAGAAAGGAGTTACAAGAACTGCACACCACATCACCCCCTCTAAAAAACTAGCACATTGTGCCAAAGTTGCTACTAACATTAATCAGATTTTTGGCCTATTTCAAATCCTAAAATGCTGTATGAAGATCAGAAGCATCTACCAGCCTAACTGTGAAAGCCCAGGGTTTGCTTGTGAATATCATGCTCTTCTGCACTTCCTCCCTATATTTGATTAAAATTTCAGAAGTCATCTGCTTTCACATGCCCCAACCTAGAATAATTTTCCTCCACTCTCTTTTATATCAAATTATGTTTCTGGTGGCAATAAGAAGTGGTCAAATCAGTAACAGGAGGAAAGTATGTGGATTACTTCAGTGAATGATGAGTTGGCTGTAAAGGCATAGTGGACCTTCCCATCATGTTCTTGATTGAAAGGTGGTTGATTGTAATGATTGTTTAAGCCATTTTGTACTATGGGAACTGTCCAAATCTGTCTGGCCTCTGGCTACATAAGTTTCTGGAGAGAGAGAGAAATACAACCACCACTGCAGCTTTCAATAATATGAGATGATTCCTCCCAAAAGCATTCAAATGATTATTTTGTTTTTGTGCAAATGAACACAACACAACACAACACAACACAACACACACACACACACACACACCACCACCACCACCACTTTGATTCAATGTGTGTATTGTATTAATTTTTAATTAATTATTATTAATACTATTAATAATTTCCTCCCTCTGAGTTTTTTTTCACAGAGCACTTTGAAGAATCTAGGCTTGCTCTGGAGAAGTAGTCCAACTGTGTATCATGAACCATGCATGGCTTATAGGCAGCTCATGTGTGACTCCTTGGCAATCCAGACAAGTATACTGAAACAGAATAAAATGACAACCATTAGTGTGGACATGGCAATCTTGTGACTTTTCTGAAAATATGGGAAGGTGCCCAGTAGCAGTAACAGCAACTACAATCACAGGGTAGTGCTTGTTGACTGTGGCAGTGTTAAAATAAATGTTTTTGTACAACATATTAAGTGGAGTAGTGTGCATTTTCTAACTTGGAGGTATGACTTGCAAATTTTGAACATTCTCTTCAGATGCAGGATGAGCATCATGAGCTCTTTTTTTGCTTCTGGCTTCAATTTTAATCCAAAAATCTTTTTTTTCACTGACTCATCCACTCCTAAAACCTGTAGTATTCTACCTGGCCAGCCTGATTCTGCCACAATGTCTGTGGCTAACTGCCCTCTTTTCCTTCCTCCCAGATATGGATAGGGGGAAATTTGCTTCTGGTGGTTTTTTTTTTAATAATAATTTTCAAATATTTACAGTTTTCTTCATATTTAGGGTGAAGGAATCTCAAAGGTGGGGGGAATGAAGGTGGGGAAAATTGAAAGTGTCAGAGAGATTTTGATGCTTTCCTCTGGGCTTCAATACTTGTGTGTTAAACCATGGATAATAATTGACACCTCTCTTGTTTTCTGAGAGGCTTCTCAACTTTAATTTCTATATATTTGGCATTGGACTTACTGTTTTCCATACGAAACTCCCCATTGACTTTTAACAAGCAAGGAATTGGAAGAGTGAGTGAAGTGTAATGTTGATGGAGTTGGAAATAAAAAATGCAGCAGATAAATGACAATTTGAATTGAAGAGGTTGCAAGATAAGATCCCATGATCTGGGACACCAGACTGACAGTTTTCATACATGTTGGGTTCCCACCATTCTCAAACTTTGTAGCTGGTGTGGGGAAACAATTTAAGATGGAAGTAGGGAACTTTAAAAGGACAAAACTGTTTTGAACTGAACAAGAACAAAATCTGCTCTCTCAAGCTCAACAGTGATCATTTCCAGGCCATGTAAAGCCCATAGTCTGGTCCACACCAATATTTCAATCAAGTTCACAATTCACAATAACTCATCTAATTAAACAAGTTCAGTTATTATTGTTTATGAGAGTGAGTTAATTTTCTACTTTCCAGGAGGGAAGGGAGAAGGGCTTTCCACAGGGAGACCATTCTTCATATTGCTTATCCTTATATGCAAGGAGAAACAGTTCTCATAGCATTATGCCCACTGTTGGAGATCCGTAGGCAGCGTTCTCCTGATAACTGCACATTGAGAATTCTTTGGGGAATTACTCTGCCCAGAGGTACAAACATATTTTTCTACACAAAAGAAGTGGGTTTGTTTTGTGCAGGTAACTATTTTCTCCATAAAACATTCAGTCTCTTGCACAGGAAATATATTGTACAAGAAACATGTTTTCTGAGCAAAACCCAATTTTTTTGCACAGAAGACTATGGCTGGAATTTTGCATCATGAGAGGTACATGTACCACATAGCTACACCTCCATAGTTACCTATCCCTATGGTAGATCCTTCCCCCAACTCACCTTGTAAGCAGCAAAGCCCCCCTGCTCAACATTGTCATTTCTGTCTTGTTGGAGAGCTTGGGGATACACTGTAGATGCACTACAATGATAGATGTCTGCAGAGACCTCCAGGTGTCCTAGAGATGTCCTTGTAGACAATCATGCAGCACATCAAGCTACAGGAAAATAGCTGGATGAGTCTCCATTGATTTCCCTACTCTCTAGCAACTCAGGAATGGCTGAGTTGTGAGAGTTTCATCGCTTACAATGTGGGTTTTGTGGGTTTGTGTATTTGGGTTAGTCATTGCATGGTTAAACACAATTCTGATCTCTGTAATGACTGAAAAAATGAGTTGCAATGGTGTAAGTCCAACACACCATTGGGATTTACCAACAGGACGCCAACCTATATTTTGCATAGAAAAATCCCATGTATTTTTGCATAGATTAATTCCCCCAAGACTTCACAAACTGAGAAGAATCTTTGCTCTATTCTTCTTGCAGGGTTTTGTCAAGCATTGGGAAACCCAAAATTCTTCATAAGGTAAGGAGTAGTCATCCCAGCCCTGGATTAGAAAGTGTTGTTTCTAGACAGATTTAAGATCCAATTTCTTTTTTTAGAAATTCAGCATTAGGATTATTGAATGACTTTTTGGAAAGTGGAAATATTGGCAAAGAGAGTTTCCACTCTCTCAAAACTGAGCAGATTTCAACCCTATTTAATAAAGCATTGAGAACTAGCTAATCAGAGCTTGGTGCAATAGATATACAATTAAAATTAAAGAATTTTCAGCTTAGGCATTTGCTTTGAGTACCAGAACTGAACTGAACTCACACCCATTCCATTCACTACCAAATACCTTGACTGAATGCTTCTCCAAAAGGATGGAACTTTAGGCTATGAAAGCTCTCTAAAGCCCATTACTGATACTCTCCTAGAAGAAGGGAATTTGTAAGGGTTAGAATTCAATAAAGGCTTTTGTTTGTATTTTCAGAAACCAACCTGATGGGAATTTCTTTAGACAAATGTACAGGTGCAAAACACCATTCAGAGAATCCTAAAACACAAAATTAATGTTAGGTAAGGGTGAGGATGGGAGAAGAGGAAATCAGTTTTTAATTTGAGTTAGCACTTACACAGCTCTAAAGAGGATTGACGCAGAAGATTAATGTACTTGCATGAATATCTGAATGCTGGGTGAAAAAACTACTGGCTCTGACCATGTGTGGGTACAAATGCATGTGTGTAATTATGCTATTTCCTCTTAAAACAATGTTTTACTTCTTTTAGCGAGACTCCCAAAGAAAAAGGGATTTCCTTGCCCCTTTTTTGTGGCAGAAATATATCTCCATTTCTGTTCTTAAATGGACTGAGGGTAAGAAAGGAAGAAAAGGGCTTTTGATCCAATCTATAGACCCAGAATGTGTTGCTAAGCTCACGATGTCTGAAAGAGGAAATTATTTACGCATGCACAAATAGACACGCATAGACAGATTTGGCTCGAACTAGCATGTGAGACCACATGAGATTTCTGAGACATTGCACACATCTCCTGAAGGTAATCCTATGTCTCTTAACACATTGGCTCCTGGTGGTAACTATGAAATGCAAAAAAGAAAGGAAAAAAAAGGGGCTTCCAACCTAAAGACATTCCTCTCTAAAAACAGGAGATTGGTTATGTACTGCCAAAATAAACTAAACACACAAAATTGGTGAAAGACCTTAAGCTTTGCTCTCCCACCTATTCAGATTTCCTTAGAGGAAAAAAAAGACCTCCAAAGAAAATCACTTAATTTCTGCTTATTTCTGCTTACATATTTGGTTTTATATTCATAATCACAGGGACTTTAAGGCTGATAATGGAGAAGGAGGCACATCAATGCACATCTGTCTGTCATAACACAATGGTAATACAACAAGAGTGGGGCACAAAGGAATAAATAAGTCATTGTTGGATTGCAACTTCCAAAATAACATACTGGCCATGCTGGGATTTCTGGGAACTGTAGTTCAAAAATTAAGTTTGCCAAGATTTGGTAATGGATAGAGATAGACAAAGCAGTCTATTTCTGGTACCTGTCTATTTTATCTGTATTTAATCATAATTACATACTGTTCAATTTTAGCATCAGATTGCATTTTAAAATGCCTAAAATAACATCACTTTTTGTATATTTTTATTTGTGTTTTTTTTAATTTATATCCTACCTTTCTTCTTGCACAGGACCCAAGGTGCTTCACATCCAATTTAAAACAGTTTTTGAGTTGAGACCTATACTGCAAACTTTGGAATAATGCATAATCTAAACAATAGCTAATAGGTATATTAGTCCTGGAAGATGGCTCATATAAAAATGCGGAGCAAAGAATAATCTTTTTCATGTTGGAATAACTTTTGGCCTTATTCAGAAACTCACATATGCAGTAAGAAATCTGCCAATACAATATAAGCTTTGTTGAAAATTTCTTTACAACAACCTGAATAGTTGAGGAGGCAAGCAGCTTTTCAAAATATCTTGACTCTTTTGGCAATGGGAGGTGCCACACAGAAATCTTTTTAAAATATTGTAAAGGACACAATTTCCTTTCTTACATGTAGACATTTTTAAAAAGTGGGTTTCCACGGCTAAGCAGGGATTCCAATATAAGACTTCCTGACTCCTATGAGTACACTCAAACCACTACATTTTGGCAGCTCTCATTACAAGAATTATAACATATTATTGCATGAAGCTTCCCTCCCAATATATCAGCTTTTTAAACACCTGAAACAGGAATGATTTTTTTCACACTACTGTGCAATTGTGAATTGATAACAGGTTGGTGATGCATCTTATCACACTACAGTCAGTTTACTCATCACCTATCTGAGATTAAGCAAATTATTGCATGGGAGAAAAAAATTGGAGAACAAAGGAATGCTCCCATCATTATAGCGCAATCACACAAAGATTTTTGCAGAGTGTTGCACTCATCCTGTAGTTGTCCCATGAACAACCTGTGATGGTCTTGTAACTACTCATTCATGGGGAAACCCCATGAATGGTTTGACAATAGCATATATGAAGAGCTAATGAAAAGATGTGGAAGGTAATAACAATGCATTCACGCTATCGGGGATCGCTATCAGTGACCTTTTCCCAGAGTGCACTTCAGCACAGGTAATTCATTACCATTATTACAATCATTTCTTTCTTATTTTCAGGTATAGTGCACTCTTTTATTTGAACTCGATATATATTATGTTCTTAAATATGGAAATTTTATTTTGTTGTGTTTGGGATGGAACCACATTTTTCATACATGCACAGTAGCATAAGCATGCATGCATGCACAAAACATTTAATCATGGTCTATTGATGATATAGTAATGTGATTTGCTTTTTTATGTGGAATGTGACTGTGTTTTTTTTCCATTTCATTATTATAGTGCAATTGTGTAGAAGTGTAGATCACTATAGTGCTATGCTTCTGTTATCTTCCAATAGTGCGATTTTGGTGGAAGTAGCAATCTAGCCTCCATTGGGAGTGGGGTGTGTGCAGTGAAAGTGATTTAAACCTCCTTTCTCCCGCTGTAGTATGGGGAATTTTATTTAGCTACAAACCGAGAGGGAGTCAGCTACGAGACCATCTCCCACTTGTATACCAAGAGTCTAGTGGATCTAAGAATTGATGCAGAGACAGAATTCTCCAATTAAAGTTTTGTTTATTAAAGGAGAAAATCACACAGCAATTCACACATATACACACACACTCATTCAAGGATCAGGAAGTTAGGGGTTAGCTTGGAAAAGATGTTGAGGCAAAACTACAGGTGATACTTACTAAAGATGAGGCTTTCTCTGGGTGCCAGTAACTAGACTAGAGAGTAAGGGGGGTTGCAGACTGCCAGAAATAGTGCAAATTGAGTCCACTTTAAGGGTTAGGGTTAGGGTTAGGGAATCATGGGAACTGTATTTTATTGTGGCACCAGAGCTCTCTGACAGAGAAGGCTCAATGTCTCAGAACAAAACCAATTCCCATGATTCCCTAGCACTAACCCTAACCCTAAACGTGGACTCAATTTGCACTATTTCTGGCAGTCTGCAACCCCCCAAGTGATGTAGTGTTCCCATGAACTCCAAACTAGCAACACTGAGGGGGAAAATCCAGGGGTTTTTAAGGGCTAAAACTAACTGTAGGGCAAAGGTGTGAGTTTGTATGGGTGGAGTAAACTAGGCTGGCAATATTCAAGGTGAATGGGAAAAGGATTAAGTTGTTAGCTGGCCCTTCAGGTGAGACATCTAGGCAATTATCACTCATTCTTCTGATTATGCAGTTGATGATGGTCGATTTTCAACTATCTGCCTGGCTTTGGGATGTTCCCCCCCCCCCCCCAGTCTTCCAAGTGACCTTGGTATGACCTGCCTGTCATCAACCAGGAGACACTTGGGGTCCATTGGAGGGTACATCTGGGGTTATATATAATTCATATACACACCAAAATTCAGAAAAATGTACTTTGGCTAACACTGCCCAAGAGAAAATGATTGCCTCCCTAGCTTCATGGGGAATGTGTATGTGTGTGCATTGAAACCTGTTGAAATCCTCTTTTTCTTGCCAAAAATAATAATAATTGCCTCCTCATAAAGGACGCAATTTTTGAAAGTGTTATTTCATTCTATTCTCATTATCAAATGAACGAAGTCTTGCCTTCATTGGGAATGGGTGGGGGTGCAGTGAAACCTGTTTAAATCCCCTTTTCTCTGAATTACCCTGGAATGACCTATTGCACATACTTCAATAACAGGTTAACTGCATGATTGACAGCTATTCATGGGATTTTCCCATTCATTAACCACCTGGTGGTGCAGTGGTTAAATGCCTCTACTGCAGCCACTCACAAACCATAGGGTTGAGAGTTCAATACCAGCCAGGGGGCTTGGGCTTGGGCTTGGCTTGACTCAGGCTTGCATCCTTCCAAGGTCACTAAAATGAGTACTCAGCTTGTTGAAGGCAATTAGCTTACACATGTAAATTGCCTAGGGAGTGCTTAAGTGCATTGATAAGTCATATAGAAATGTACTTGCTATTGCTATTCATTAAAACAGCAGCAGAAGCATGGATTAACTACAGGATAGCTACTTGATGGGGTGAGCTCCTGTCACTAGTCCCAGCTTCTGCTAACATAGCAATTTGGAAGCATGCAAATGCAAGTAGATGAATAGGTCCCATTTCAGTGGGAAGGTAAACAGCATTCTATGCAATCATGCTGGCCACATGATCACAGAGTAGTCTCTGACAACGCTGGCTCTTCAGCTTAGTAATGGAGATGAGCACTGCTCTCTATGGTTGGACACGACTTGACAACCTGTCAACAGGGAATACCTTTACCCATAGCCATTTCCTAGCCACAAAGTTGTGTGGTAAGATCTGGCAATTACAGTTACAATCCTGCTTTTATTCCACTATTGAGAAACAGTGCAATAATCTCTTATATCAACAGGAGCCAGAGGAAAGAGAGGAAAAAACACCTGTGTGTCCCATCCAATTAAAAAACAACAACATGTTTGCACAGGTAATCAACTACAGAAATCAAGAACATGCATCAATTCACACAACTTTAACACAAAGTAACTTTGAATATCATGATATCAGGAATGTGAATTGATCCATAGATAATGATGTAGCTATTAGTAAAGATGATAACAGTTAAAGGGTGGATGCTAACTTACCTACCAGATGCTAATTTAAATTTCTAGTTAAGACACTTCATTGTATGTATCAGCCTGTTAGTGTACTATCCCTAATAGAATCTGGAAGTAACCCATTACAGATAATGCTGCTACCTGTATAATGAATTATCTCCTAATTTGATAATGAGAATAAAATGAATTAACATTTTCAAAAACTTATGCAGTGAGTGGTATTGAAGCTATTTCAACAGTGTAACCAGCAACATTTCCTAATTACTTTTAAAATGTACTCCATGGACAGCAAATTAGCAACCAAACAAATATTGCAGTGAGTTACTTCTTTAACAGCACAATGGCTATTGTCAATAAACTACTTTTAGAACAGTTCCTCTTAGTTTAGAATAAACTAAGAGGAACGTATTATTTTAAAAAGAAATGTTGTGAGTTCTGGTTCCTAAATGCTTCTGATGGCCCCTACTATCTGCACACATGGGAGAAATTAATCACCAGGACATGATGGCATTCCAATAGAGCTGCTTCAAGCTACAGAAACAGAGTTTACTCTAATTCTAACTAAAAATCTGTCAATAAATATGGAAAACAAAATAATGAACCACATTTTTGAATGGCCCAATACACTGTATATAGTATAAAATTGACCCCCCAAAAAACTGAGTCGACTTATCTACAGGTCAATGTAAGTACTGAATTTTAACTCTTATTTAAAAAGGAACCATTCCCTGGTGAAAGGCAAGAGTGTAATCTGTCCTGGAATCACTGACCACCCTCTATTCTCTCATCCATTCAGTCTTTACTGTGAGCACATACAGTTATGCCTGTTGGAATTTTGTAAGTTCTTTGACATTGTTTTCCTTTGCTTTAGGTCCTTTGTTACATGCCCCTAAGTTTTACCCTCAACTTATCCACAGATCATATCAAAATCCAGGATTGCCCTGAGTCAGAGCCAGTTTAAAGGCACATAACAAACAAGGATTATTCTCTGGGTCCTATGTGATCATCCTACTATTGTTCAATTATGGATGAGTTCAACATGTTATTGCATTAATTCTTCATAAAAGTAACTTTCCAAGCATTAGAACTTATGTGGATTTTGTGAAGATTCAACAAAAATTAATTAGGGCACACGTTCTCTAGAATTACACCAGGGAGGGGAGATTTACCAGCCATTCTGTGGGAAATGTTTTTTCAAACTAACCTCAGGGTAGGAAAGATTTTTGTCAAAGGCTAAATGTGTAAGCTGAGAGCAGCCTATGTGTCTCATGCACTCTGCAGCAAGGAATAGTAGAAAGTTGGAGCAAATACTACAGGACCAGTAGTCCTGACCTACATGAGAACAAGGAGTATACAGATACAGGCTGCAATAGTTTCCAAAGCTATGGCAATACTTATCTAGCAGCCACAGTATAGTAATCACTTTCTAAACTTTATCTAACAGCCACCATACAAACTGGAATGTTGTGTTCTTCTAGGTGAGTTTATACCTGAGGTTAATTGGAACTGCTCACGTTTTGAGAAGAGGGAAAGGACAGATCTCATCTTACATTAACTTAATTGCTAAGGTACAGTTTGCTCATGTCCTGACCCAAATCAGCAATATATCTGAGAAAGAATAGGATGGTGTGTTTTTTAAAAAAAATCCTAACCATGTGTTACTCATAAAACACATCCAATCACTATTAGTCAGGAAACTGGTGAGAATTAAATACTAACATGAGATGGCCAAAAGAACATGGCTATTTGTAGTGATTCACTGGACAAAGCTAGGGATAGTCAAACCACTTTCTTTTCCATTCCATTTCTGCAGTAATCTGCTTGTGTGTTCATACCCCCCTCCCAAAAAAACCACAATCCTCTTGCAATTTACATTTATTATTTAATCAATTTATGGATTACTTCACATATCTGACTAGGGGAATGTCAAAGTAGTTTACAATACAATTTCAGATATTAAAATGCAGAAATCATAATGATAATATCTCCTGCACTTTAAATATTTGCATCCAGAAAATGGAAGAAATGACAATTAACAAATGGGAACTGCACAGTCAGTCAGGTAAGGCCTGAGCAAAGAGGCAGGTTGGCCAATGACAATACTGGCTAGGAGTCTGTGATATGTAGCCCAAAATGTGACCTTTGCAAGTTTGCTAAAGCACATAGAAGTTGCGGCTTTTCAGCTACCAGGAGCAACTTCATGAGAAGGGCATTTCATAAAGTAGGCACCAGCCAGGAGGAGGGTGTAGTTCAAGGTTGCCACAAAACGGCAATCTGCAGATTGTGATAAAACAAGGAAGACTTCTTCCAATGATTGCACAGGTTTATATGGGAAAGGTGTTCCATCAGTGAGTCTGATTCTAAAATTGAGTTGTTTAAGGCTTCATTTGCCAGCAACAAGGCACTGGATTTGGCTCAGTAGCTTAGTTATATATGATTGCACTTAAATATATATTTATTCTGAGTAACATTTACATTTACCTACATTTAATCTGCTAAGAACCTCACTACAACATTCAGAGAAGTATGGAATCCAATGGATATCTAAATTCCAATCCATACAGAAATCTGAGACTATAGATCATAAGCCTTGTTCACACAGAACAATTAATGTCCTATTATTCCATACGTGCTATGGTCCCATCAAATGGAATCCTGAAGTGTGGAGTTTAGAGAGAGGCATTCAGAATTTCCAACCAGAGAACTCTAGTGCTTCGGTAGACTACAGATCCCAGGTTTCCATAGGATGCATTCAAGGCAGCAAGAGTGGAATCATAGTGCTATAATTGTGCAGTGCAAAAGGCCCCCATATCCTTTTGTGTACAATTTCCTTAACAGTAAAGCATGCTTAAGCAAAACTTCTACTGTATACTAAAAAGAAAGAATAGGAAGGGGAATTCCCACATTTACATGCATGTGGTGACATGGTTTCCAAGTGGATAACTGGAGACAGCTCTTGTACTTTAATGTGTTATGCAGAAGAGAGAATTTCATCAAGTATTGCTTAATACTTGGTTGCATGACAAGTGACACCCAGTAAAATTCCCTTTTCTACACAACCATTACAAATACAGCAGCCTTCTTTGGTTTTCCATCTGGTAATCCTAAGTGGAGGTGGGTGGGGATGCTGCAGTTAGTACAATGCAAATGTGCAGCAGCACTTGGAGAAGGTACCTTTTTGTAGAGAAGGAAATGGGAAGAGGGATCCTGAGTGTTGTAATCCTATAATAAACATTTTTATGCTGTGATGTACAGTTACGGATGCACAATAACTGATACACAGTCATTCAGGCAGGGTTTTGGTCTGTTTTATGTAACCTTTTTTTCTGCTCAGATGACTTCCTGAAAGCTAATATATTTAAGATCTATAAATAAATGATTTAAATAAATGAATAACAGTCATTAGGAGTGACAGGGAGCTCAGCAGCCTTACACTTACTCTAGCACAACTGCTGTCTCTCAACATTAAAAGAAAACAAGTCCAAATCCTCCCCCCACTCCCTACACCAGGGGTAGGCAACCTAAGACCCGGGGGCCGGATGCGGCCCCCCGAGGCCTTTGGACCGGCCCCAGGCCAGTCCTGCCGCCGCCGCCGCCCGCCATGATGATATTGATTATTATTGTTATTACTTGTACTTGGGGTTTTCTTGGCAAAATCTCCACAGGGGTTTTGCCATGGCTTTTCTGGGGCTGAGAGAGTGTGCATGCATATTTTTTATTTTATTTTTAATATTATATTTATTTATTTTTTTATTTTTGGTGCTTCGCCCCCCCAATTGTCTGAGGGACAGCAACCCGGCCCCCGGCTAAAAAAGGTTGCCTACCCCTGCCCTACACCATACAGCAGGCAGTGGCTTTGATAAGCAAACTGCCTCTTGGGTTGCGGGTGACAGTTTTTCGTAAAACCAGCAAACAAACAGAAAACTGAATTCAAAACCAATATAGAATCTACCAAGCAGCCAGAACAGCCAATATGGGTGCAGAAAAAGAACAGTGAAGGCAGGGCTTCTGTTTTAAGTTGGCATCACTAGGCACAAGGCCTACTTAATAGTAGAGGGTACTCTAAAAATCCTGTAAGGGTCCCCCAATCCTACTTTTTTGGTCTCCTTTCTGTTGCTATCTATCCATCTCTCTTGCTCTTTGTTGTAGTTATGTACCTTCAAGTTGTTTTCAATTTATGGCAACCCCAAGGTGAAGCTATCATGGAGTTTTCTGCTGCTGAGAGTGTATGACTCACCCAAGGTCACCCAGTGGGTTTCCATGGCTGAATGAGGAATCGAACCTTGATCTCCAGAGTCATAGTCCAATGCTGAAACTACTACACCATGTTGACTCTTTTCTTTCTCTTTAAGCATCAACAAAGAGCTTCTGTCTTCCCTCTGACAGAATGGGGATTAGGCTCAAAGGAAGGATGGCTAAAATCCACCTATTTAGGGCAGGTTTCCACTGAAGGAATTCTGACTAAGGACTGCTCAAACCACAGAGCCAGCAAGTGTATTTCTCTTGGGGGAAAGGATTTAATTCTTTAAGCAGAAAGTGCCTTCTGGAATCTTCTTCACCACTGTGCCATGCTTAGATCTGGGGCAAAGTCTGAGTTGCTCCCAACTCTATGCGAGAAACTTATGACCTTCTTCTGAAATGTTCTAAAAGAAAGGGTGAACTGAATACTAGGCATGTTTATATAGACAGCTTGATGTTGCAGTTCCTCCAAATTAAGCAATTAACATCTACAACTGAGGCTCTTTAATTAGCTGCAAATGCGGCTAAAAAGTAACAGATATCTCCATTACAATCCATTCATTTCAATGGTTCAAAAGCAATTTTACTTGAGCTTCCTTAATTAAGCCATGCAATTATTTCTCCTCAACTTAAAGGGTTACCAAAGAATGGCTTAGAGATAACAAATTTAAATCCACATCTTTTGACCCTGGAGAGAGAGAGAGAGAGAGAGAGAGAGAGAGAGAGAGAGAGAGAAAGGCAGAAAGAGAGAGAGAAAGAGGGAAAAAAACAAATGTTTAGAGCACAAATAAATAATATTACAACCAATATTCCTCTTCACAAATCAAATCCTCAAAGCTCCCCAATCAAGGGGATAAAATGTTGAACCGAATAACAGCTCAAAGGAGGCAGCGACCTTTTAACCCAACCAAGGAAATAATTTCTTGTGAGGCTGATTACCCCATCTGCCAGGGAGGTGCTTTATGGTAGCTGTCTGCAGCAAAGTAGTTACCCAAGTTCCATTTGTGATTTGCACAAAAAGCCCCCCAAAAGTCCTTTTATTCCAAAGGCCATTGAAATAGTTCATCATAACAAATTTGCTTTTTTTAAAAAAAGAAAAGGGGAGGGGAGGGGAGGGGAGGGGGGGGACCAGATTGGCTGCCTGGGTCTCTGCCACTGCACTTCTTAATGACAATGCTGGAGTTACAGTGAGACACAAGCAGCGAAAGCATACAGGAAGCAGACTACAAACTCTGTAGGACTTTATCACATGGGAACCATATGTACCTCCATTCCGATAATGATTAAAGCAGCCACAAGCTACAAAAGCATGCAATGCGTGAATGATTTTCACATGCAGAACACAGTTACGTGTTTGAAGCTCATTACTAAAGCAAGAAAGAAGGTAGAAAGCACATTTGGTTTTCACACAGATGCGTGTAAACCCCAATAATGGTTTGGGAATCACTTTTTTTGTACATGTGCACAGAAGAAATAGCTGCGTAACCAGAAATCACCCAGAGAAATAAACAATTTTATTTACACAATTTTCTTTATAAAAATATACTGTGCTGTCCCTTACTTTCTAAGAAATGATATCCAACCTAAGTAAAACAACCAAAACATTACCCAAAGAAGTAGGAAAAGTAGAAAAACAGCATAAAAGGCTGCATCCTTCTTGGCAACCGGTGTCCCTGCCTTCCCTGAGCGGCTGTTCCCTTAAGAGCCCTGGCTAATGGGGAAGGGACATTCACACAGACTAGGAAGGAGCAAGCTCTTTCTATGGACGTTTTCACATGCATGGGTCCAAAGCCGCCTGGAAGCAATCAAGAGCCATTCCGGAGGTGAAAGCAGCAGCATTCCGGAATGGCTCTTGATTGCTTCCGGCAGCAGCAACTTAATTCCTTTTAAAAAAAGGAATTACAAAGACCGGGGATGATGCCGCCCAGCGCCGGGGATGGCGCTGGATGGGGCAGGGCGGGGGGGGGGGCTTGTTGCGACGTCGTGTGAACACATGGAGCAAGGACCCAGACTGACGCCGGCTAGCGCCGGGGATGGCACTGGATGGGGCGGTGCTTGCTGCGACGTCGTCTGAAAAATTTGCAAAGGAGCTGGACTGGGGCCGGACAGAGGTAGGATTGCGTCTGCCTAAAGCCCCATGTGAAAACGCCCTCTGTGTCCCTGCCTTTGCCTCAGCAACTGTTCCTTTAAGAGCCCTGGCTACTCACCCCAAAGAACCATGGGAAATCTAGTAATAAGTACAGAAACAGGGAGAATCTCACAAGTGGCTTTCACACTAGAGCAATTGTGCAAAAAAAGTGAATTTGTGAATGAAACAGAAATGAATTTATGGTATTTTCCCAAAAATGTGTATTTGCTTGTTCATGTTACTTTCCTATTGGATTCCAAGCACTTTGTGCACAACATTGTGTGAAAACCATTTGTGCAATTGAGCCTAATATGCTGGATAACCACGGGTTCTGACCCATTTAACCTTACAATTTTCCCCATGTGATAAACTCCATACAAAGCTACCTGTGAACTAGCAAGCTATTCTCCATTTAAATTACTCCATTTTATTATTGTTGTTATTATTATGAAGTATTTATACCCTGCTCTTCAGCCAAAAGGCTATCAGAGTGGTTTACAAATGGATTAATTAGACATTTCCCTGCCCTCAGGCTTACAATCTAAAAAGACAAGACACAAAAGGAGAAAGGAATGCTGGTGGGGAAGGGAGTAAGAGCTCTGTTAGATGGGGGGTGGGGAGGAGAGGGGGGTGGTTTGGTTGCTGACTGGTCAGGTAGATCCTGTTAGGATTGAGTCCCAAGGAAAAATATACATTGTGGGAAAGTGCAGCAGCCATGATGACACAGCATTTGGCCACAGCTGAGTCATGCAGCCTCATGCTGATGTAACAGGACATGACATCATGGGGGTAGTCACCTGGTGCTGGAAAGCATAGAAACTGCTGCAAAAGTGCTGAAAAACTGCAGTGTCACTCAGCAGGAAGAGGCAGGGCCAGAAAGCCATGTGGAGCACAGGCTATATAAGGCACAAGCCTCTGGACACACATGTGGGTTGTTGGATGGTGGATTGCTGTTTTGCTGTTGGAGTTGCGTTGCTGTATGCTGTACATATCTGTATATAGAGCAACAAAGATTAAAGCCTCATTCGTGAGGCATCTGTCTGTGGAGTCTCTGTGCTCTATCTGGAAGAAGAGAGGAGTTTCTCCAGCTGACAAGCAGCCTGCTTCATCAGAGAAGTCTGGATCCTGGTGCTTCACGTTACATGGTCTCCACATGCTGCGTTACCATGCCTAACAGATCCACACTTGACTTTTGTCAGCATGAAACTCAAGCAAAGTTTTCACCGCTGAATAGGAACCTCTATCTTCAAATCAGGAGCAGCAAAGTCTAATGGAAGGAATTTTAAGTGCACAGTATCACGTATATAAGACTGGACAATGGTGGGAAGCCATCCAGACTCCTGACAGATTCAACTGTCATTAGCATCCAGCAGCTCCTGCCTCTTTTTGAAAGGGAAATCAAGAAGCAGAAGGTCTGGATTTGGCTTGAGAGGTCCCAACATCTACAAACTTGGTCTAAATGGCTATGTCCAAGCTCGGGCAATTCTGCTACACACTGGGAGTGCTACGCATCCTATCTGAAATAAAGAGAAACAAGGAAATGCTAATTTTCTTTACTGATGTGGGTGAAGAAACCATTCTGTCTTACCACTCTTCTTCACTGTCACACCAGTGCAATTGCCTCCAAATAGCTAATATTAGAGGCCACAATTCAGTTAAGGGCTTCATATCTTTGATTATACTGGCTTGAAGTTTGTGGGGACTGTAATGTAATGTCATCTAGAGGGCCACACATTTTAAATTGTTATGATTTTATATTATACAGTTTTACATTTACCTGAAGAGCACTGTCTCTGATAAGGTCTTTCTGTTGGCCTGCACAGGTAACAGCTATATTCTAGGGAAACAAGTCATGAGAAGATAAGTCTATCACCTCCTCTGTGGTTGTTTTCAGCTGAACATGTGAGCACATCTTCAAAATTTTTGATGGATTCATAATGCAACATAATTATGCTCTCAGCTGTCAACAACATATGTTCTCAGTACTCATGAACAGAGTGATTAGTTTTCCCCCTTTATACAATATGAGAAATGTCCCATTTCAACAATTCACATATATTGCTAATAACCCCATTTTTGCTGTTGCCCAGGCTAGTAAATACCAACAGAATTAAAACCAAAACCAAAACAGCATTAGGGTAATAGTGGGCAGATGGTTGTTGTTAACTGCTGTCCCTATGAATGAGAGACTTGTAAGCCATGCTATCATCAACAGCAATATCAATAGCAGCTTCATTTATATACCGCTTCATACTGCATTGAAAAATCTCTAAGCAATTTACAACTGTAAGCTAATTGCCCCCATCAAACTGGGTACTCATTTTAGCGACTTCAGAAGGATGCAAGGCTGAGTTGACCTTGAACCCCTGTCTAGGACTGAACTCACAACCTTGTGGTTTGTGAGTAAGTGGCTGCAGTACAGGCATCTAACCATTGTCCCACCAGGGCTCAAGTATTGCAAACTCAGGGCTGTGGCTTCCTTGAATGTCTATGCATCTGGAATGCAGTCTTCCCCTTTTCCTACTGCCTTCTACATTACCAAACATTACTGTCTTTTCTAGTGAGTCATGTCTTCTTATGATATGTTCAAAATACGACAGTTTGATGTGCTCCATTATACAATGCATGTTTGCAATATGATCTTTAGTGTCTCTTCCTTTCCTGAATCCAGCTTGGATATCTGGCTTTTCTTGCATCATATATGGTAAAAATATTTGTTGCAGAATTTTGAGCGTCACTTTGCTTCCATGGAAAATTGTTGTAATGGTCCTGTGGTTACTGCAGTCCCTAGTATCCCCTTTGATGAAATGTATATTGAATGTTTCCAATCTGTGGGTCATAGTTTTGTTTTCCATATTTGTTGACACATTTTAGTTAGAACTAGAGTAGATTCTGTCTTTGTAGTTTGAAGCAGCTCTACTGGTATGCCATCTGTTCCTGGTAATTTATTTCTCCTAAGTGCCCTGAGTACAGCTTCCACTTTACTTTCTAAAACTATCCATTCATCTTCAAATGCTTCTTCTTAGAATGAATCTGTCATTCTTTCATCCCTTCTATATAATTCTTTCCTGTAATGTTTTCCCCATCTTTTTATTTCTACTTGTTTATGTAATATGTTCCTCTGCTGATCGCTGAACATCCCCATTCTTGATTTAAAACTTCCTTTGATTTCTCAGATCTTGTGAAAGAGGCCCCTTGTTCTTCTTCTTCTTCTTCTTCTTTTGCCATATTTCTCTGCATTGATTATTAGAGTAGTTCTTCTTTCCCTGTGCACAAGTAATTGGACTGTTGCATTCAAAGTTCTGAATCTATTTCTTTCACCTTTCATACACTGGAAAGAGTGCCTAATGTGCATTAGGACTGATGTGGATCAACACACAATGCACATTGGTGTGCAATCTGTATAACTGAGCACTGTGCATAGGTGTACACTGTGCACAGGGCACTTTGTTGATTCTGCTATTTAATAATGCAGTGATGGCAAACCTTTTAGGGGCTGAGTGACCAAATTAAAAGGCCTTCCAGCACTGGATGCTGCCTTGTGCCAGAGGCAGGACCTCTGCCCTCTGGGGGCGGGACTTCTAGGCCAAGATTTCTTCTCCCCACCCTCCTGGGCCTTCAGCTGTCATTCCAGAGACAGCTGAAGGTCTGGGGGATGAGGGGAGAAGAAGAGCAACAGGCACACACCCTCTCCTCCTCCCATGCTGTTCCCAGCCTTCAGCTACCTCCAGAGAGGCAGCTGAAGGCCAGGGAGAGTCGGGAAGGAGGAGGAACAGGTGTCCATCTCTTCATCCTTCTCCCTGCCCTCCACATGCCATAGGTTCACCATCATGGTAGTAATGAAACAGCAACCCTTTACTGGATTCGGAAGTTATGAAACTGCCCAATTTTAATTCCCATTGACTTAAGGATTCTGGTCAATATTTACATTAAAGAAGACTACAGGGTTTGATTCCCAGTTCAGGCATGAAACCCACTGGGTGATCTTGGACAGATCGCATGCTCTCAACCTCGGGAAGGTGATGGTAAATCTCCTCTGAACAAATTTTGCCAAGAATATTCCATTATAGGTTCACCTTAAGGTCACCATAAGTCAGGAACAACTTGAACAATTCTAGTAGAAAGAGTCCACAAATACGAATTAGCAAACTTTTTTCCTTGTCTACTCATACCATATGGTATGGTTTTCCCCCCTCTAAGAACACAGCCAAGACCACATCAACATTCACACAGGTAAACCTACAAGCCATACATTTGGTGTATATACATTTGGCATGCAGGAACTAGATGTGCTCAATGCTCTTGAGACATTTCATTAATCTCATCATACTTGTTTTTCTTCTTGAAATACCCAGTGTTGCACCTGTGGAGAAATCCCTTTAAATTTCACTTCGGGGGGAAAAAATCCACACAGCAATCCAGAACTATGCTTATCTTTCCTACCAAAATTTGCCTGGGTTTTTGGAACTTCTATTGGTTTTCCCAGCAATTCTCCTTAGACTCCTGCTTTAGGTGAATTTTCAGTAGCAATTCCCATGTTGGACTGGGAGAAACCATTCCAGTTACAAGGACTCAATTATTTTCAACCACATCCCTGATGGTTCAGTTTGCCTGGATTTATCTATGGTCAAGGAAAATCAGGTCTGTTTGCAGAAAGCTAGAAATTTACACGTAGAAATGTATATGCATTGTTTCACACAGATATTATTTAATCTGACCTTCTACATTGTTTACATATTCATTGGGCCTTTAGATACCAAATACTTAGCCCTGTTTCATGCAAGACAAGACTAGAGGTGCCATTATTAGTTCTGTGTTGTCCTTTTCATCTCTGAGCAATGCTGTGCTTGGAAGCAGGACAAACCTTTGCAGAATTTACCAGCTGCATCTTTCCGCACAGCCTGCCTTTATTGCTGCCATCACAACTTTATTTACAGTACAGTGGGACTTTTGAGTGAAGGAATGGCAAACAGTTAATAAAACATTTGATGGGTATTAATTACTTTCCACTTAATTACCTGCCATGTGGATCTTGTTGAGCTATTGATTACTGGCAAACATACATCCCACTGGGGATAGTGTGATTTAACTTTATCCAAGGAGTCAATTAGCCCAAGTAACACTGGGAGAGCGGGTGCTTTGCCTCACTAACTGGGGGTGCTTGCCAAGAATGGTAGATAAGCCATTTATTTGTTCATTAAAACACAGTACTACTGTCAACAGGAGGCACTTACTAGGTGTTATTGAGACTGGTGAAATGTCACTTCATTTTGTCAAAGATTAGCTGCATCTCAGAACAACAGAACTAACAAAATGGACCTGTTTGGGGACATAAATCATAGAGATGAGGTCAGGGATGTTAACCCTTACCTATGTAATTGAAAGAATGTTAATTGAGTAAATATTTGAAGCTGGGATCCTGGGATGCTTTTCAAAAATTTCTCCTTATAATTAGTATAGAAAAGAATCTAAATCCTAAAGATTTCATGGTACAGAGCCAAGATAGGAATGACTGAGCCTCTCAAAATGTAGATGACTGGAATATGTGGGGGATGGGGGTGGGAGAGGTGTTGCATGCACCCACACAGCAAGACACAATTTTGGGTTACTTCTATTTATACTTTAGAAGTAAAAGTGGGGAAATGTGCCAGTCTTGTTTTATCTCACATGAAAAATTGTTAAAACTTAAGTTGTTTTTCCATCCCACTTATGAAGAAATTGGTGGAAATCAGTAAATTCTTTCCAGACATGAACTAAAAAAATGTCCCCCAATTCCACTGGTCAAATATGAAGAAGACAACTATTTGGTACTCACTTATATAGCTGGTAAAACTGATGAAGAGAAAAATCTGATGAAGTGGGGGTGGGGGTGGGAATTGCAATTTAGCACTAATATGCTTGAAAACACTAAGATTCAGATCCAGACTTGAAGAGTCAAGAATTTAAAACTGTGAGTGGTTTCTCTTACATTACCCCTCACCCACAAAAAACACAAGTTATGTCAGTCTTGAACATGAAGTAATTTGCAATTTTTGCTAAATTTTTACAAAAAAACAAGCTGATATTAAACTCTACTTAAGAAATCTATACTCATGGGGGTTGATACTTTGAATGATATTTATTATAAATAAATAGACTCACATGAGTTTAACATACTATCTAACATGCTAACTCATTTTTCTTTATATAAAAGAAAATGGTTGAATGATAGATGATGTTAACAAAATATCAAGTCAGCATGGATGCCATAATTTGCTATGGCAGAAGTTACATGGGAAAAAATAACTTCCAGGCCAAAAAAAGGAGAGGAGGGGAAGAGGAAGTTTTCCATTGATGTCTGACACCATTAGGAAACACAATCTGGAAGGTATACAGTTGCCTTTTTACAGTGTGTAGCTCATATTAAGTGTCAGGGCTGGTTGCTGGAGTCAGGCATCTAGTTTCTCAGGTAACGCAAGCAGGCCAACAAGCAAACATATATGCAGTTCAGTTAGATCACAGAAGTGTAACTTTTTTGGATCACAGTTCCCAGAATTCTGCAACTAGAATGGACATGGACATGGCCATAATTGCTGGAGGACTGTGAGTTTAAAAAGTAAATTTTCCAAGCTCTAAGGTCAGTCTTTTTGGAGCGCAAAAGAAGTTATTAAAAGAATCAGTTTAGAAATACACAGTTTTAAGATGCAGTGTGACACAGGATCCTATTGCCTCCTTTCTCCTAGACTGGAAAGCAGGCATTATTCTCATGTGCAGCTGGGCATATTGTTCAGCAGGAAAATAAAATGTGCAATAGAAAATATATTCTTGTACAGTTGGCAATACGGACTTTAATTGGGAACTAAATTATATTTGAAAGCAAATGGATAAAATAAAGATAAACACATTGAAAATTAACTTTACATTACTGGGGCCAACTACCTCACTGCTGCATTTGTGATCAGAGAAGACACATGCATGAAGATATGGCTATCTCTCTTGGATCCAATTGTATGGCATTGTCAGTTGTAGAAATTGTCACCTGTGGTAACACAAAATAACATATGGTGTCAGGTGCTTTGGGGAGAAGTGTCTCCTTCTGATTTCTTGTCTAGTATGGGAAAAAAGCTCAGAGTGCACTCTGGAAGAAATTATCATGTCACTCCTGGCCCTCTGCAATAGCACACTAATGCTGCACAGCTGATACAATGTTAATAGCTCCCATCTGCTTGTGAATGCTATGGAAATATTGGGAGTAAGATGACTTAGACAGAGCAGGCTGTAATAGCAAATAATGCATCTTCTCACTTCAGACATCTTTATTTAGCCAAATCAAGACACCTAAAGCTAACCATTTTTTATGCTCGAGACAAAAGCGTAATCCCTCAAGTACTTTCCTCTTCCACCTCAAAGAGAATCCAGATCTGACTCTGAAATCTTTTTTCCCATCCCTTGAATGAAATGTTAGCATCATTGCTTGATGAAGAAGCCAATGGACTTTGGAAGCTAGATGAAGGAAATATGTTAGGCAGTTGTGATAGTTGCTGTTGTACTTTTTGTTCTTTTTTAAAACCATTCAAATAATTTTTCTGTTCCAGACTATTTTCTAGCAATTTCTGGCACCAATTGCAATATTTTATTCTGACCCTTGGGCTGATTTCTTTTTTTAAAAAAAATTGGTGGCATTTTTTGTTGTTAATTGCTGTCCAATCAACTTTGACTTATGGCGACCCTATAAATGAGAGACCTCCATGTTATTTTGTCATCAACAGACCTGCTCAAGTATTACAAACTAAGGGCCTTGGCTTTCTTGAATCTATCCACATATAATGTGGTCCTCCTCTTTTCCTACTGTCTTCCACTTTGCCAAACATTATTGTCTAGTCCAGGAAGTCATGTCTTCTCATGTGGTGATGGAAGAGACCATGGATTGCCAAAAATACGAAAGACTAAAATGAGACTGTTGTATTTTGGACAGTCTCACTTAGGGCTGATGAAGACTGTCCTAAAGGGCCAGCCTGGGGATGGAGTTGGGGTGGGGCAACTGCACGCTGGCCACCCCAATTCCATCCCAATGCTGCTGTCATGCTGCATGCCCCAATTCGCCCAAAGGGGTGCTAAAGAGCCATGGTAGCGGCTCTAAGGGTGGCTTTTTGCCACCCCAAAAAGGAGTGGCATTTGCCAGCTCTTTTTGAAGTGGCAAAAAGGAGGCTTGGGGCTGTGGCATGTGATTGCCACAGCCCCGATCCAGCGCTCCAGGGGTGTCACAAAGCTGCCCCTTAGGGGCTGTCTGCATTGGCCCTTAGTCTTTTGTGTTTTTGGCATTCCATGGACTCCTCCAGCACCACATTTCATATGAGTTGATTTTCTTTCTATCAGCTTTCTTCACTGTCCACTTTTCACAACCATACATAGAAATTGGAAATACAATGACATGGAAAATCCTGACCTTGGTTTGCAATAATATATTCTCAGAATCTTGTCTAGTTACTCATAGCTGCCCTTCCAATCCTAATCTTCTTTTGATTAATCACAGAGTCAAGATATAACAAATCGTTTACTATTTGAGACATATTAAAACAAAAAAGTATCCTTCTCTTCTCCTTTCTTTTTACTATGATTTTGTGGTAGTTTTATAGTGCTTTTGTGCATCAATGCACCATGAAATGGTACTTTTGCAATACAACACTGTCATTCTAAGAAAAAAAAAGTTTGAAAAAAGATGAAAATTTGCCATTCAAATAATAAAACCACATTGCAAACCATGACTGTTATTTATTTATTTATTTGGTTTCCCAGTGGGCTGACCAAAGATGACATTCTGCCCTATGCAGAGTCAAGGTCTGTTGAAGTTGTACCTAAGAGTCCATTCTAACCCATCTCAAGGGTGTTTGCCTTGTTTTCCTTCACCGCCCTACCTTTCTTGATTATTACCCACTATTGCAAAAAGTGCAAGTACTACTAGGTCTGCAACCCTAAACCCAAATAACAGCCACAGAACACTGAATGGAAAGCAGTTTCTCTTGTTCCCCTTACTGAATGAATAATTGAGATTGTATTATTACATATGCTTTTAAAATAATGGCCTGCTTCAGAAAATCTGGAGGGCACTGTGCAGCCCTCCAAATCTTATTACACCACAGCTTCCAGCTTCCCCCACCATTGTCTATGCTGACTGTAACTGACGGGAGTTGCAGTTCAACAACCCCTGTATTTCCCACCCTGGCTTACTTTGTATGAAGAAATTGATTTGGTATAACTACAACTTCCATGGACTGTATCTAATGGCAGCTTTGCACTACTGGAAAGCATTTTCACTTGGGCATGGAGAGCTGTCTGTCTCAGATGGAAGATGCCAGCAGTAACAAGGTGCTGGTGAGCACCTCCCCTGTATTGCCCAAAGCAGCTTATTCTCCTCACATGCAGTGGAGGTCACCATCCCATTTTACCAGATGTTGAACTAACACTCACTACCCATTCCAGCTGCAGCCTAGCGGAAGGAATCTTTCACACTCAGCCACAAAATCCCATGAGCTGCATCTGCATGCAAGACATGACATGAATTCTTGCTAGTTCCCCCTCTTCCACATATACACACACACAGAACACAGCCTCCATACATTCTTCCCAGAAAGCTGTCCCTGTGGTGTGTGTGTGTGTGGGGGGGGGTCTTGGCAATGACAAACCTCCTCTGAACAGGAAACCCCCATTATAGGTTCATCTTAGGGTTTTTCATTGCCTCCTCTGAGGCTGAGAGCATGTTAATTTGCCCAAGGTCACACAGTGGGTTTCATGGCCAAGCAGGAATCAAATCCTGGTCTCCAGAGTCATAGTTCAATGCTCAAACCACTACTCCATGCTGACTCTCTAGAACCATCCAAAAATGGTGGGAAATATAGCATGCAAAGTTGTAAAAGACAGTGGTTTGGTGTAAATCTGATGCCCTTTATAGCATGAGTGGGAGGGCTTTTCTCTAGTGCAAACCTATCACTGGCTACAACCACGATGACTCTGATCTTGATTTTAAAAATTACCAACTCACAGGTTGCATCTGTTGCAGAATTTTATCGCATGACTCCAGATCCTTCTCTTAAAGTGGAAGCCCACAGACATGCATTCATCTTCAGTGGAAATGCCTTCAGGGTTACAACAAAAAAACTCCCTCTACATGGTAATTTATGAAGGTAAATCCTGTCACCTAAGCTCTGGCAAAATGTGAAAGTACAGAGAAGAACAGCAGGGGATAGGGGGAGCAGATATTACTGCCAAACACCTCCATCTCTCCTTTTTCTGGGTTTTTGTTTGGTAATGCTAAATTAGCATGTTAAAATAGAAGCAGTTGACCCATTTTAGCTGTCAGTGGTGTTGCAGTGTATGTTAGGAAGGAATTTTTAACAGAGTGCTGTGCTTTAATGTGGTTTTAATAGTTGTACAAAAGGGGACTGGGGCCTTATTTTTTCCCCCTTATGCTGTAAACAAGGTTTCAGGGGGAATCCTTTGAAGTGCAGAGATCTAAGCTGGCTGATTTTGAATTCCCCTGTGGAACTACAGAAGAACAGTAGGTATCTGATAATGTTTGCTCTTGGAATAAATCTTTCTGGGCATCAAACACAGTGTTGACAAACAAGATAAGAAGGAGATTATTTAAAAGCAACACTTATGATAAGTAGGATTATTTACATCAGGTGTGTCCTGAGCCTGACAACATGAGCTCCGAAGAAAATTGTAAGCTCTGTTTCTCTATAGCTGATGAAAATAATAATAAAAACACTTGGGTTTTCACTGGAATTTCAGAGCTGACCACTTCTAGATGTTCTTTACCATTCCTTCTGTTTTGGATGTGCAGCTACTGGAGAGACATGTACAACAACTAACGGTGGAAAGACTATTACAAATATTTTTAATTGGTTGGAAAAATGTGTTTCTTGAGTGTCTGGAAAACCTGATGAGCAGAATTTTGGACTGAGGGGAATCTTTACAGTTTTGGATTTATCATGTGAAAAATTCATGTTTTTTTCTGCACAGAAAACATTTTTTGGGGGGGGGGGTAGGGGAAACACTGTTTTTTGTGTTCCCAAAAATCCCACGTGCAAACTTTGTGCAGAATCAGTCCTGAACTACTTCATCTTCTGTGCAGAATTTTTTTTTAACTGCAGAAAAGGTTGTTTCCTACACAGAAAGTCCTGCTTTCTGTGGGGAAAAAGGACATGCAAATTTTGCATAGGATAAATCCTGAACTCTGAATAGTTTTCAAAAACTGTGCAGTGTTGGAAGACTTTCTTGCATCAGGGAGCAAATTGCTAAAATTACTCACTGATTCCTTCAAGAATGAAGTTAAGGAAGGCTTACATTTCTAGTAACAACAGATCAAAATGCATGGAGTTGTACAGGGCAGTTAGGGCTATTTGTAGCATGGGTCTTTCATGGATCTGGTTGGCAGTTGTTAGCAGTTGGTAAAGTCTTCTGTTAGCATTTGGTAAAGTGTACACCTGTAAAGTATACCCCTGCCTGGTTTTGGAGGACCCTTTACTCATTCCCCAGAATACCATTCATCAGTAAGAATGTGAAAAACCTCTAAGTCTTGATTTCCTTCCATTTCTCAATAATAAATAAATAAATAAATAAAATTTATTTATATCCTGTCCCTCTGCAGAGTAATCAGGACGGCTTACAACATTAAAATTTCCATACAGATATGTTAATACAATGTAAACAGACCTAAAAATCCCAAAACCCACCAGCCCCTTAAAAAGTAAGGGTTCTTCTTCTTAGCCTAGGCTTGATGGAGCTGGGCCTGCATCTCTCCCCCAGATGATGTTGGATGGAGTGGAGGGAGGGCTTTTCTTCTTTATTGCTCTAGCAGAATCAGTTTGCAAGACATTTTTTCTTGCCACATGAAAATTTACACACATTTTCCTTATGAATTTCTGTAATATCCATATTCATTCATGCACTTTTCTTAATGTGCAGTTTTGAGCACATTTCCTCATTAATTAAAGCATGCTTGTCAGTGGAGGCTTGTGACTTTTATGTGAGTGAAGCACTGAATCAGCTCTGGGTTTTAGACCAAACAAAATGAGGTGTCCAAGGCCCTTAATGTATTTTAAGCTATGGTATTTCACCAGCATGGGTAGCTTCATTAAAGTATGGAGCGCAGTCCAAAGCAGATTCACCTACTGACACAGACGGTGCTAGCTGTTTATACATATTTCCCAACTCTACACATTTTTATCTATTTGCATTTTGAAAACATAAGAATGATTCTTTCTATATAAAACATTGTGCAAACCTCAAAAATGTTTGAATTCCCTAAGTAGGGTGTACTTTGACTTTGCAAGAAGTCTTGGAGGTACAAAAAATGAATGATTTCAAAACAACTGAAATTCCACTAGATTTCAAAACTACTGAAACTAGTTCTGAAATGAATTCTTTTTTGAAAACAGAATTTAGTACTAGTTCCCATATTCATACTGAAAATTACTCAGAACTACTAAATCTCAAAACTACTAAATCTCAAGACAACTGAAATTATTTTCCATTCCATTTGGCAGGCTTCCCTAACCTTTTGCATAACATTTTCAGAAGCCTGGTGGAGCTGCTATGAGAAGGAAAGGGTTGGGCTTCTACTAGCCCAGTTTCATGCATCTCAGTTTAGGTCCAAACCATTAGAGTATTCCTCATCAATATCAAAATTACAGAATATAAGCTATGCTTTATATATTATACAAGTTATATTGTTTATAACTATTTCTGGATTCAGACTAATATACAGCACAGACCATACTGTGTTTTATTTTTGTAGGGAATGTGCCTGTTGAGGATAAGGGAAGCTGTGATCCACCACATCTGCACACAAGGAGAAGTTGCAAGCCAAAATAGTTTTCAAAGACATGGCATGACACACTAGCCTATGGGTTTTAGACTATACTTTAAAATGCTACCCATCATTTGCCTTTGTGCTGCTTTAGACAAAGGACACAATGCTGACTACCAAAGATGGACAAGGACCAGCTCAGACAACACTAGACCACTTGAAAGTATGCTGAATCTAAGCCCTACCCATCTTAGAGGTGCTGAAAATTATTTAGTGTTACCTTTACCTTGACCTAGCTGTGTGCCAGCACTAGACTTGAGGAGCTCCTCTCTCACCTACTTATTCTCCACCCCCCCCCCCTTTTTGGTTCTTCTATGGCAGATCTTCACCAATACAGCAGTTAAGCTGGCAAATTGCTGTGCCAACAGATGGCTGAAGTCAGCTGGTAGAAGGACATTTGTGCCTGCAGAAGAGCTTTGCTCCCAATCCTAACCCCCTAAAACTGGCATATATTTAAATTGGGATTGCAGGGGAATGGTGCAATCTGCCAGCTAATTTTAGTTACACCAGATTCAGACCTCCTTCATTTCAGAGACATTGCTTCAGTCCAGACACAATGTTGGCATAGAGTCAAGCAAGTGTGAAGATAGTCGTTCAGCAACTTCCAGCTCAGAATAGGTTTGACTCAGCACAATTTACCCAGTGTCATCTCAGATGACTCTTGGCCATCTTGGACAGTTAGAATAGTGCTCCAGCATGGATATTCTTCTATAAATTGGCATATTGTAAGTACATCATTTTATGTATGTTTTATCATGGGAAAATATTTTTAAAAATAGTACTGCAAAATGTCATTATAATGGCATATAGTCTTATTTTATGAAACAGGAGACATCACCCTAGTAATGTAGCTGCTTACAGTTTTGTAATGCATGAAGGGCAATCATCTTTCTACATGTGAGAAAAATAATGTTTTATTTTTTTCAGATGCTTAGTGCTTGAACTGGAGGATTCTGATGATCGTGAGAAATATGGTCAAAAGCAACAAATGCATGAAATTTCACCCAGCAATTAATATCAGAGAGCTGTTATGGACATAATCATCTAATTATGAGAAATGCAGTACCAGAAAAATGAATTATACCCGTTACATGTGGCTACAGCGGGCAACACAGTTTTGGTGAGCTGGCCCTAAGGTCTTCTTCACTCAGAAAAGCAATCAAAGCACATGACATCTACAAAGCACATAATAAGTTGCAAATGACTGACTTCAAAGGAGATCTTTAAAAGTTAAGGAAAGATACCGGAAGCAGTGGGGTTGCCTACTGGAATTTCTCTGAGGCTACCACTCTGTTCTTAGTTTTCATTGCAAATACTCAGTGAAATCTCAAGCTCTTGCTGAGAAATTCTTGGTGATGGGAATTATGTTTTCAGGGAGCTTAAATTCATTCATTTCATACAGTTGGCTAAGCTAAGATTGAGCACCATTAGTGATAGCTGATAGATCTTCCCAATGCACTTAGTTCACCTAGTAAGTGGAAGGCTTCTTCCAACATTGTAATACTTTGTGAAGCTTGTCTCATTGGTACTCAGACATTGGGGGGTTGCAGACTGCCAGAAATAGTGCAAATTGAGTCCACTTTTAGGGTTAGGGTTAGGGTTATGGAATCATGGGAACTGTATTTTATTATGGCACCAGAGCTTTCTGACAGAGAAGGCTCAATGTCTCAGGAAAAAAACAATTCCCATGATTCCCTAGCACTAACCCTAACCCTAAAAGTGGACTCAATTTGCACTATTTCTGGCAGTCTGCAACCCCCCATTGTCTGCTCATTCTGTTGTTCAGTTTAAGGAAGATTTTATCACACAATGTTAAATCCTGGCTGTGATGCTAAATATAGAAGAGTTTTTACCCTTTGAATCTTTGAAGAGGTTCGTAGTATGTCCATCCTTTGGGCATGCTTAGAAGGTTCTACTGCCAGAGCAGTGGAAGTAGACTTTCCTGGGCCCTCACATACATCTATATCTCATATAGGGAGATACAGTTCATGAATCCACTTTTGTAATACAATAAAACAAACAAACAAACCAGCATTTCGAATTGTGGCCAGAAATGAAACAATAGCCAATGGAGGTGCTGTAATAAGGGAGTTGTATGTTCTCCATAGCCGGCCCCAGTTAACAATCTCTCTGCAGCTCTTTTGGTGAACTGAAGTTTTTTGACAATTTTCAATGGCAGCCCCATGTAGAGCACATTACAACACTCCAAATGATATGTAACCAAGGCATCTATCACTGTGGCCAGATCATCTTCAAGAACAATAAGTTACTTGAATTCCTAACACCTGCCATATAGAAAAGGAGAAAGACTCATAATTCCAAGAACAATAGGTCATTCCCCCCCCACCAAGGGGCAAAAGAAGAAAAGAAAGAGTCAGGAGTGAGAAACAAAATAAAGGTTCCATTTATATCTGAATAATGCTGATTTATGTCTTTGATGTTATCCCATTGCACTTGGCCCAGCTAAATATTGAAATCTTTTTTACTCAATTCATTTTATTTTAAAATATTTTAATTTTTTTTTAAAAAAAATAAGGTTAAGAAGTACTGTATTTTCATTGCATCCTATTCATATCAAAGGAGAGCTATTCCCTTATTTTTAAAAAAAAAAGATGAAGAGAATCCAAATATTAAGGTCACTATGCCTAAAAAATCTTATGAAATTCATGGGGTCACCATAAGTGGACAGGCAACTTGAAGATACACACACACACATACACACCCCAAGAAGTGGATGGTAGGTGCTCATTCATTAAACACATAGGCTGAGATGGAGAAGAAAAAAAATGAAGCAGACTGAACCTACAAACAGGAAGGGTTCTATTGAAGTGAGATTGGGCACATCCCAGGGACCTGGTGTGTATTGGGCACATCCCAAGGACCAGGGTATTGTTTCACTGCTCTGCTCTGGAGGTCTACACTTGCCATTTTGATGACTGGAACTGAATTGCATTATTCCTGGTCACCCCTGCAGACCAGGAGTATATGTATCTGAGGTCTTTTTTGTTTTTGTTTCAGGGTGGAAGACACTGCAAAACACCATAATTTGCCATTTTATAGTTTTTTGAAAAGTTTTTTTCTGGCTGAAAAATGTGGAGGTTTGGCATGGAAAAAAATTGGGGTTGACTGGGGCTTCAGAGGGTTCCTGGAACCTCTCTGTAGGGGCTGCATACTACCTGTAGAGCACAAGATTCTTATGTGTGTGTATGTGTGTGTCCCCTGTCGACCCCCATTCCTAAGGTTTTCTTAGGTGAAAGATGGTTTTGCCATTTCCTTCCTGTTAAATATAGCCTACAACACCTGGTATTTATTGGGGGTGTTACATCCAAGTACTAACCAAGACTGATCATGCTTAGCTTCTAAGATCAGTCAGTCTCTGATGTATGCAAGGTATTTAGGATTTGTAGCTCTAAATTAATGTCTCAGTTAAGTTGAATAGTTAAGTACAGCCCAACAGGGAATTCCAATCTGTGTGTGGGACACGGACTATCTTAACTCTCCAACTCCCCACCTGCTCCACCACTGACTTTCCTGGATTGAGCATCTGTAAAGGCCTGGATATGCTTAGAAACCTTCATGAACAAGAGTATTCCTCCATAAGGGCCCTAAACATTGGGAAATGTCTACACATGGTCAACAAAAGATGTTTTGATGCATTCTTCAGCCCCACCTTTTCCCCACCTTTCCTCCTTATTTTCCCCCAAAATGTATGCATTTTATATGCATCTTTTTCCTGTTGACTAAAATATGCATGTACACATTTTTAAAATAGATATATTTCTAGCCATGTGCATTTTAAACTTTACTCATGATGAGGCAGGAGGATCAGGGGTAGGAAACCTGTCCCCTTTAAGGGCCAAGGGACTTCAGCTCCCAGAAGCCTCAGCCATGTTGGCCAATAGTCCCATGTTGGCCAATAGCTCCTGGGATTCTGGGAGGTGAAGTCCCTTGGCCCTTAAAGTGGACAGGTTGCCTACCCCTGCTTTAATTGATGTTTTATATGCCTAAATTAGATATGTGTGCTATTATGTGTAGAAAATAGAGGTTAAGCAAGTGTCAAGCAGCCATGCAAAGAGGATTCTGGTGGGGTCTCTAAGGAAAATGTTGGAAGGTTTAAACTCAAGGAATGTGCAGAGATGAGCAGAAATGTTTGTGGTACATCATGACCCTGATGCTTTAGCACAGGTGCCTGGTGAATATCACAACCATAATAAATCAGACCAAGACACTGGATTAGAGGCCTCCTGGTACAGATAAGAGGTTTCTGGAATGCAGTGGGCATGGCAATAATGGTATCCTAAATAGATTATAATGTATGCATAGATCTTTACTCTCATTGCTCAGGATTCTATATGTTTAGAGTTTAAAGTGGACAATACAATGTCAGCTTTGAGTTTCTTTGTCTGCTAGTGTATAAAACTACAGCCATGTCTTTTGCCCAATGATCTGAATTCTAATTCCGTTGGGACTTGCCGGCAATAAATCTGTATTTTTAAACAATTTAAAGTCCCCTGTTCTGCTTCAAGCTCAGTCTAAGAACCCTGAATGCTGAGAGTTAATTTGCTACAGTTTGTTTTTCCACTACAATGGCTTTCTCTGCATTTCTCCTTGTTTAAAACACAAAGCAAAAGATTGGCAGTCTTGGGAGGTGTGATATCAAGGTTTTCATAAGAAAAGAAACACCCAACAAATTTCTCTTCCTTCCCCTTTTGTTACCTTAAAATTGCTTGAAATAAGGCCTGAACAAAACAATACAGCAGAACAACAAAGAATACATTGGACTACAATGATATGACAAAGACATTATCCAGATGCTTCACAGAGTGCCCTGCAAAAACAATGGCAATTCCAAAGAAATGCTATAGTACAAGAGCAATTTAGGATAACTGGGAAAAACTAGAAAGCTACCATTTATTTCTTTAGTATTAAGATTCTTGTTTAATTAACTGGTATGTTTTCATTTCTTACATGAATGCGATTATGGCATCGTAGCAGCCTGGTATGATAAAGTCTTCAGTGTAGTCTTAATCCCTTTCTTGCCCCATCATTCTGGCTATTGACCTGTGCAATACTTTAGGATCTCATGTCATTCTATAACAAATATATTATCCACTATGCGAGATAGAAAAAGAAACAGAATACAGGTAGGCAAAATGCACAATTCTATTACAAGAACTAACAGTAAAAAAAAGAAAAGGAAACAAAGAAGAGAGACTCTTTTGGGGAGCAACATGGTGCTGACAGTAGTATACTTTGCATTTTCCGTAGAGTGGGTCAACATAAAAAAACAACAACACAGCACAATGTACACAATTCCCCCTTGTCAATACAAACAGTGTGGGGCCTCTAACAAACTTTGTTAGCATACAGATGTGTGATACCTTTTAAACTCCCCGCAGTGCCTTCTTACCTGCTGTGCTTAATTTCAGATTCTAGTGCAGCCATTAAGGAAAACCTGCCTGCGCCTTTATCTGTGCCCTACTTTGCATCAGCCTCCCTCTGATATTTTCCTGGGACTTATCCCCTCAAACCCTGTTGAAATAACAGGTCTATATGTATTTTTAAAAATCTTGCCCATTGCTTTAGTTTACAATGGATATCATACTTGCATTAAATATACAAATAAATATCCATATGCATATTCTGACAACCAAATATCTGTCTCTCTATCTTTTCTATAAAAATGTGTAAAACATATCCCTACAAACTATAGAACTTGGATTGTATTTTATATTAAAATAGGTGTTTCCTTCTGAAGATGGTATGCTGTAAGCCTAATTCTCATTTTGATTTATTTGACTTTATAGTAATAGCAAGTAAATTAGCAAAGACAAGTAATGAACAAAACTCTGGAGATGAATTAGCCATTGGATCTGGTCCATTAATCTCTTCTTCAGTTCTAAAGAATTGTGGCTCACCCAGACCTTAAGATCAAATAAAATGCCTAATTGGGAAAATCCTAAACAAGAGTATCCTGGGGAGTTTGAATTTATTTGTCAACTCTTCAAACAATGTTGTTGTTTATATGTCTTTAAACCCCTGATAGAGTGTTGGAAAACGTATCTCAATCCTGGAGTCTTTAAACACAGGAGGATGATTGAGATTTGTTTTCAATTAACTAGAAAAAAGAGGGACACTTATGCAAAAACTAGATAGATAGGCCAGGAGCACTCTGCCAAACAGAACGAGCATTTTTAATTCAAAGTAAGGATGAGGAATTTGCGTTAGGGCAAAGGAGAAGTGTATCCTCCCCTCAATACTGCTGGACTGTAGTTCTCATCAGTCTTAGACAGATTAACCAATGGTGAAAGATGATGAATGCTGCTGTCCAACAACATCTGGGGCTGAACAAGCCTCCTTCAATTGATGGGGCTACTGACTCTTAAGGTGGGCTTGGGGTTGGTGTGCTGGGCCAGGAGACAATATGTAGTTAATTACCAAGTTTGTGAAGAAATTAGAGGTTATTCAGATGGTGAGAGTAATCCAGGTAGAATCTGGGTTGAACTTTTGTTGGTCACATATATTTCAAACCCACTTAACCCAGGATAATCGGTGTCAGATTTCCCCCCTCTGAGTTTTTCTAAAAGACTAGGATTCTCGGCTGTGTGAATAACCAATGTGAACAGACCTGGGATAAACCAGGATAAAATTCTGCACGCTTTGAATGTGCTTCAAATATATTTGTGTCATCAACTCCATCTTAATTTAAGTGCTGGCACATGTAAGCAACCAAACTTGCAGAGATGCACATAGATGCAATTCCATACTGTGGACAACAAATCTGGAATGCATGAGTGAGATTATTTGCATAGTTGTGCTAAAAAAACCACAACATGGGAATGACCCTTAGTGAATATCTAAAAAATCTTATGAAAAATTGAACCCAATGATATTCTCAGGGGTTGATATGCTCTTAGTTTCTTCCCAAAGGGAAGAAGTGTCTTAACTTCTGACTGCAATATATATAGGGCCATTTTTTGTGAGGATTAATAGCAGGTTAGGAATCATGTAGATTGGCCATATATATTCTTCATGTGGTGAATGAGAACAACTTTTCATCATGCACTTCTAATGCTACAATAGTCTCATTAGATAACATCAGTGATCTTTTGCCATTTTCTGAAAGCAAAAAGGAACAGATCCAAGAAAATATCACAAGAAGTCCCTGAAAGTGGCTGCCATCTGATTCCCAGGGGAAATACAAAGCAAAATAAGGACAAACTTATGAACCTCCAGCTCCTTCCCTTCTATTTTGCCATGCCTTATGCCCATTTCTCTTGGTCCTTTTATACACCCACTGGTCCTCTCATGCTTTCTTCACTCCTTCTCTCTCTTTTCTCTCACCTTGTACCTTCACAGTGTCTCACTTTCTTGGTACACAGCTGCACTTCTCGACCTTTCTTGTGTCTTCTTTAACATTTGCCATATTACAGCCCTGGCTTTTTGTACCCCATTACTTGCATCTCCCATTCTTCTTCCCCTCCTTGCCTTATACTGGGCCACAACTTCTTCTTTTGCACAATCCATCACTTTATGCCGATCTCTTTTGCTCCTGCTATCCCACTGTGCCTCTCACTTTCTCTTCCTTCCCTATCCCTCCCTTGCCTTACCTCCCACCTTTGCTAGCCTCTCTTCCTTACTCCATGTACTCCATTACTTTATGGCCCTTTCCTTTCCTTCTCCCCCTCCCTTTCCCCTCACCTCCCTTCTTTGGCATACTTTCTGCACCCCCTACCCCCCATCTGCAATGCTTCCCTCTATCACTACCACAGCTTCACCTGAATTCCCCCTCTTCCTCCCCACTCTTACCTTGCTTCACTTTATGCTGCTACCTGCTTGGACTCTAAAGAAGCAATGCCTACATAAATCTGCCAATGCTGCTTTAAAGAGAGGTCAGGAAAAAAGGCCAGTCAAGGCAGTAGTGCTGCCTCTTCTGAAAGACAAAGAACAGGAACAGAGGGAAATAAAGCAAAAGTGGAGAGTTGGCAGCAGGAGCAGCAATAAGAGGGGAAGGAAGGTGGAGACAATGCTACAATAATGGGTATGGCTCTGTAAGTGGTTAAAAGTTTAACAGAGTAGGCCAGAAGAGACTGGTCCCAACGTATTGGAATGTCTCGGGTATGCTTGAGGAAAATATTTTAGAACTGAAACATTTCAGATAGTATTCTTATATTACCCCTTTAATGCACAGAAACTACGTGGAACAAAAAAAAATTGCCCTGAACACCAATGTACAAGTAGGCTACCCAGCAAATTCACTGATTGTGCAAGATCAGATGACAGGGATGCAACAAACCACAAAAAATCCTGTTAAGACACTTTCTTGCCTCTATTTCTGACGAAACATCCATATTCTGGAAAATGACCCAGAGTGCCAGCTTTGTCAAGCAATTGAATGAGCAGACAAAATCTTTGGAAGCTTTCTTTTTTTTGGGGGGGGGGTTATTATTTAAACTTTATTATTTAAAAAATTACAACAGATGACAGTTATAGTTACATTCGATCAATTTTCCATGTTTTCTTACATGCATTCAGATTTAGTTTCAGATTTAGTTTCTATCTTCTGATTTAGTTTCAGATTTAGTTTCTATCTTCATTTAGTTTCAGATTTAGTTTCTATCTTCATTCAGATTTAGTTTCTATCTTCTGAATGTAACTTTTAAATTAAAAGAACATTTCCTTAAGTTTGTTTTTTAGTTAATCATTGTTTCTTTTTGTCTCTACAATTAACAGTTGTTGTCTTTCCCAAATTACATGAATCAATTTCCTTCTATTTGAGCATTTCCATTCGATAAATTTTGAAAGTAATTAAACAGTTTCCTTAACATCATTTTTACTATAAACGTTGATATTTGATATCTGACCCTTTGTATATAATAAAACCAACATAATGTTATAATTTGATAAAGAATATACATGATTAACCCAAAAATGAATAAATATGTGGTGTCTTTACTGCACAATTTTTCTACGTACGTATTGTCTTATAAACCTTTTTGATGGCCACATTCCTCTTTTTCTTTTCTTTTCTTTCTTTCTTTCTTTCTTTCTTTCTTTCTTTCTTATGTTTATTTATTCATTTTTCCCCTCTGTCTTTTTATTTATTTAATTGTTTTCCCCCCTTAATCTTCTTATTTTTGTAAATTTACATGTATCCAATTCTCAATCTCTTCCCATCCTTCTTTGTGTTTCTTATTAGGAATGTCTCTTAATAAGCCAGTTAATTTATCCATCTGGATGTAATCTAATAATCTCCAGCGCCATTCTGATATATCGGGTTACTTTATTTTGTTTCCAAAGGGTGGCATATGTAATTCTAGCCACTGTTGTCATGTAAAATATTTTTTTTACCAAATTCTTTTTCTAAATTAGAATCCGTTATGCCTAATAAAAAAAGTTTTAGGTCTTTTTCAAATTTACATTTTAACATCTCTTGTGTTTTCTCATGGATTTCATTCCAGAATTTTTTTGCTAATGGACATAACCACCATATATGGAAAAACGTTCCTTTATATTTCTGACATTTCCAACATTTTCCATTTTTGTCTTTTTTCATCTTAGCTAATTTAACCAGAGTTAAGTGCCATCTGTATTGAAGCTTGTATACACTTTCCCGGAGATTGTAAGCTAAAGTATGTTTTATCTTGGTTTTCCACAGTTGCTCCCATTCTTCAAAATATATGTTTTTGCCTATATCTTGGGCCCAATGAGTCATGTATTCTTTTACCTGTTCTTTTTCTGTCTCCCATTGTAATAGTATCTTGTACAGTTCTGATATTACCTGTTTATTCTCATGTATTAGAATTTTTTCTGTAAGGGTATCTGTTGTTGTTATGCCATATTCTTTTTGATCTTTCATGTATCTTTCTTTAAATTGTAGATACAAGAACCAGTTGGATTTCATACCGCTTTTTTCTAGTTCTTCTCGAGTTTTTAGTCTCCAAATATTCCCTTCTTTTCTCAGTAATTCTGTATATGTCAACCACTTATTTTCTATCATATAGTCATTACAGTGGAATGCTTCATTTATAGATACTGTCCTGGGGATTCCCTTGTTGATTCTTTGTTTATAACGTTCCCATACTTTTAACAGTGATTTTCTAACATAATGATTATTAAATTCTTTGTTTGATCTTAGTTTATCATAGTATAAATACGCATGGAAACCATATACATTATTTATACCTTCTAAAAATAATAGTTTTCTGTCCGTTAATCTAATCCAATATTTTACCCAGTCTAACACACAGGCATCATAATATAGCTGTAAGTTTGGAAAACTAAGAACACCTCTTTCTGATGCATCCTGTAGTACTATCATTTTTATTCTTGGTTTTCTGCCGGCCCAGATGAAATTTGCCAAATCTTTCTGCCATTCCTTAAAGGTTTATTATTCAAAATTATTGGAACCGTTTGGAAGAGAAACATCAGTTTAGGTAAGACACACATTTTGATAACTGATATCTTATCCATTATGGATAATTGTAATTTTTTCCATTTTTCTAGTTTGTTCTTTATTCTTTTCCATATGTTCTCATAATTGTTTTTAAAGATTTCTGAGTTTTTAATCGAGAAGGTTACTCCCAAATATTTCACCGTTTTTACTGTTTTTAAATCTGATATCTGACTGAAAAGCTCTTTTTCCTTATTTGTCATATTCATGCATAAGACTTTCATTTTTTCTTTGTTAACTTTAAAACCAGAAACTCTGCTGTATTCAGATATTTTTTCCATAAGATAATCGATGGACTCCATAAGGTCAGAAAGATAGATCACTATATCATTGGTGTAGGCCTTAAGTTTTATTTCATGTCTCTTAAATTTGACCCCCGTTATCTTCTTTTCGTTTCTGATAATGTTACACAATACCTCTAAAGATAATATGAATAATAACAGAAAGAGAGGGCAGCCTTGACGCGTGCCTTTTTGTACTCTACACTGCTGAGTTCTTTCTCCATTGACAATAACCTGTGCAAATTGTTCCTTATATATTGATTCCACCCATTTATAAAAGGGACCAGAGCTGACCAGCCTATTTAATACTCTTAGCATAAAATCCCATCTGGGATCAGATGGGATTCGGAAGCTTTCTTCATGTTGCAGAGAAAAACACCTTGGAGCTGTCTGACTGCTTTGGAATGCATTCCTCCCTGCATCTGTTGAAACAGACTGAAGCCAAGTTTTAACTCCAAAGAGGCACTTTTATTCTTTAGTTGCAATATGTACAAAACTATATACACTCACCACCAATGAAAACCCACACCCCACCAACCCACATGCTATGGTGTCAGGTTTTTTTTTATAGACACTTGCCATGTGGCCTCTAAGTCCAGCCTCTTCCTGTGACTTCTTCCTGTGTCACTTGAATTGTTGTCCCCTAAACATGATGACATAATGTGTTTACACTTGGTCTACATGCTCTCCGGCACATCTTGACCTTGGACACTGCTCAGATGTTTTGAGTTCCAGCTGCAAACAACTTTCCCAGCTAGCAAGCTGTAGTGTGACCTGTAGTACCCTTTGTCACTTTCCCACATCTGGACATTTAAACTCAGGTTACAAATCCCAACAAGCTTTTGGGGAAGCTATGCCCACCCAATTCACCAGTTGCACACAGCTAGATGGAAGGGATGCACGAAATCACCAAAAATTCCACAGGAACCACCTCCTTGTGTTTGTTCCAGCCATGGTTCAGAATGTCAAAACTTATTATTTTCCAGAATGTAGATTTTTATTATTTTTATTTTTACTGGAATGGGTACTAAGAAGTAGTCCATACTGATTTTTTTTCTGGCTTGTGTCATTCTAATCTACTCATCAGATGCTGGTGAGTTTGTTGAATTAATTTGCTTTCTAGAATCCAGATTTTTTTCCTCTCGGATTTGTAATCTTATTAGATATTTAGCCTTCACTGTCAGAGAGCTCTGCTGCCACAACAAACTGCAAATCCCATAATTCTGATACCATTGAGCCATGGCAGTTGAAGCAGTGTCAAACTAATCTGTAATGCTGATTAGACCTCAGTCAACTACTCTTCCATGCTTCCCTCCCACTCACATGGCCGTGTAATGGTTATGCAGGCAGGAGGCAATGGAGGGCAGCTAGGCATGGAGGTCCTGCAGAGGTCCCGGCAGAATGACATCAACACAATGTAAGCATTATATTGACAGGGATCATCAGGACTTGCCTGTCCCTACCCTCTGGTCAGTCATTATATTGCTGGGTTGCAGAGGGTGGGGCAGGAGAAAGGTACCTTTGGACTAGAATGGGTAAAAATGTAGCCCTTAAGAAAGCTGCCTGAGAGTGTCACCTTATCAGGATTTCTGCAAAATTAAGGAGCACCTCTCTCTTTCCCCCACTTGAGTCTTCAAATATTTTTTCCGTTCCTAACATGAGGTGCCTGCTGTTGACCTATGCCATTTTGGATTGCAGATGGAGGACTGAATCCCACCCTCACAAACATAAAACTACCAGTTACTAGGTTATCATTTTTCCCTGGCATACTAATTTTTCTGAGAAAGGAGAGATACTTTATGTGAGGGAAAATTCAATTCTCTACCTATTTTGTGAAAAGGTACAGTACAGCAATAAATATGTCTCATGGGGCATCTGTTCCTTCATAGTACTACGTAATTATGGAGATAGCAATTCTTCCTGGCTTGCCTTTCTGAAGAGATATGTGTGCATGTGGAGTGAATATTCTTGTTCGTAACACTCTGAGACAATATTGTAAGCACAGAACTTTTATTCTTTTCCAGTCCAGGCCATCCTAATGATGTGGATAATTAGACCCATTCAAAGTGAGCAAGAAGCACTTTCAGCCTGGCCTCTTTTATGATCATTACATTTCCATTAAAAAAAGAGTTCATCTTGCTGACAAACCTGGCACAAGCAGCCTTTGTTAGATAATTAATGCTGATAACTGAACACCAGCCCCAAATGTTGTGCATAATTAATTGATCAAGTTACCTGTCACAAGCAGGTAATTTCCCCATCCCATGGGAGTGGGGGGCACCTGCTAGTCAGCCTTTCAAAACATTCATGACTTGGAACATTACAGAGTAGAAACAGCTGAGAACAAAATGGAAGACAGTCATTCTGTCAACAGAAATATGAACTGGATGGGGCTGCAAGACAAACACACATTTTTCATGAGTAGTTCTCAGCCCAATATCAAAAGAGAATCTGTATAGAGCTGGAACCAGGAATCTCTGGCCCACAGACTGGATTTGGTCCATAGAGGTCCCCACTTCACAATTCAGTCCACAAACTTCTTTGGCAGGCATCATGCCTTCCTTCTTCAGTGCTATACAGAAACCTCACCTCATCTCCAATCATACCTTCCAACTGTCTTGATTTGGCAGGGACCATCCCAGTTAATTCTTTGCCATCCCTCTTTCTCTGTTGCTTCTAAAATGCCCTGATTTCTGACCCTTTCTCCCACTTTCTCCCTTCATCCCCAGTTTACTTCAATTGCTGCAAACTGAGTTCAAAGTAAAGCAGGGGTGGACTGAGGGCACAGAGTCTTATGCTTCCTAAACTCAGAACATGAATTCAGGGTTTTCTCTATTTAAAATAGTTTTGTTTGTTCTTCTTCGTTCATAGCTTTTGCCCTCTTGTAGCCTTTTTTGGCCACATTGTGATGTGGCTTGCCAACATATGTCACAGTTTGCATTTGTGAAATGTTGGAACATATGTCTCACATCACTGATTGCCAATAAGAGATGGAATTTCCTGCTTAGCAGTATGAGAAGTATGGATCCTTTCTCCAGCACAATGTAGGGCAACCCTGCAATTATTTCTGATTGGAGGTAAGAGATTTAATGGCACTTAAACTTTAAACACTCAGTTTTTAAAATGCTATTCAAACCAGTCCCTTCTTCCTCCTCTGCCATCTCTTACATTTAGTGGCAAAGGTAACATTCATTATAATCAAAATCGCAAGTCATTTCTTATGGAAGGGATAGTAATTGTCACATTCCATTTATTGGTTTGTAAATCTGTATTCTATATTCATACCATATTGAAATCTGTTGGTACACAGAAGCTGTCTGTATTTTTACAACCACAGTGTTCTCTTGATGGCTTAGCTCCGAAATGCACTCCCACCACAGTAATATTATTTTTACAGCAATATACTGTAAAAATGTATTCATTGGCTTGGCTTTATTTTTCCACAGCAAGTGGTTCATCTCTCTCTCTCTTTCTCTCTCTGTGTGTGTGTGTAATGAGAAATGAGAGAATCACAAGGCTGCTTCATATTAATTTCTTTATTTACACTATAGAGAAAAGTAATGTGTGGGTATATCCACATCCAGTAACATTGTAGTGATAAATACATGCAAAGAATGGGTAAAATTTCATCAATTTTTCTTAAAAAATGAGAACTTAACAAGATCTACAAATTTCTTAATAATCCTGCTAGTAAATACAATTATGCTGCTGTAGAAAAGAGCACTGCAACAAGTTGAAGACATAACAGCCAAAGCCATATTTGTCACAGTAAATGCTCAAGAACTGGCAGGCAGCCATCTCTGAAGATAAACACATATTTCTCAACAATCTCACCACCACCACTTGGTGCCACTCAAGAAGGTAACTTACACTGGTGGTGTTATTTGCCATTGTCAGTTCTGACTTTTGCAGACCCTATGAATGAGAGACCTCAAAGATCCAAGGTCATCAATGGCCCTGATCAGGTCTTGCAAGTTCAGGATTGTGGCTTTCTTTATTGAATCTATCAATCTACAGTGGGACCTTGTTATCCACTGGGGTTTGGTTCCAGGATCCCCCGTGGATAACAAAATCCATGGATGCTCATGTCCTATTAAATATAATGGCATAGCAAAATGGTGTCTCTTACAGCCAATGGCAAAATCAAGGTTTGCTTTTTGGAATGTATATTTTTTGGAATATTTTCCAAATATTGAATTCATGGATAAAAAAATCAGTGGATAAGGAGGGCCGAGTGTATAATGCAGTCTTCCTCTTTTTCTACTGCCTTCAACTTTACCAAGAAAAGTGACCAATGTATGATAGCCTCAGTTTAGTCATTTTGACTTCTACTGAATTCAGGCTTAATTTGCTCTCAGATCCATTTATTTGTCTTTTTTGATCGTCTGTTTTCAAAAAAAGTTGTTTTCATGCTCAAAGAGATGTGTAAAACTCTCTTCCAGCACCATATTTCACATTAGTTGGTTTTCTTCCTGTCAGCTTTCTTAACTGTCCAGCTTTCACAAACATACATAGAAACTGGAAATACTCAGGGGCATAGGGGATGGAAACTGCACTGGGTGACACTTCAGAAGTTGATGTCTGCCTTCTGGTGTGGAGTGTATTGCTGTTCTTCTTCACAGATAGGCTGACTTCCAGAGCATGAAGGTCCTGGGAAGGACCTGGTCCATCTGCCCCACAGCAGTGAGAAGGTTAGCTGGAACACTGTCAGCACACCAACTTGAACTCCTGGAAGTCTCTTCCATCACCAAGTGGCACCTGGACCACTTTAAGACTTTGGAACAAGGCAGGTAGCCTGTAATGACCTGGGACATGCACAGGCCCTACAGGAACCCCCGTCCACAAGTCATCAGTGGCAAGTAAAACAGAGAATAGAAAATTCTATTTTCTGTGCAATAAAAGTATGTGAATTTTGCACAGAATGAGTCCTGAATTGTGCATAAGCTTGGAAAACAGCACATTATTTGAAGACTTTCTTACAGTTGGAAGAAAATTGTTAAAATTACTATTTATTTATTTCAGTTAGTAATTATAAGAATACTCAATATACATTCCATTCCACAAGAAATGGAACACCAGAGTATGTAATAAACATTGGACCATTTCATTAATTTCCCATGCAAGCAAAGTGAAACAGCATTTTCTGATCAGAAAATAATATTTCTGAACAGGAATGTTATTTTCTGAACAGAAAGTGCTTTTATCTATGTAGAAGATACTGTAGTAACTCTGCACAAAATTTGCCCTTGAGTGTGTGTACATGCATGTGTTTGTGTGCAGCAAATTGCATTTTCTTCACAGGACACAGTTTTTCCTGTGCAGAAAATGCTGTTTATTGCACACAAAACTCCCTCATATATGAATTTTGTACAGAATAAATCTTGAAATGTGAAGATTCTAAGACAGTCAACATTTCTCCTTGTCAAGATTGCCTGACACTTAAGAAACAAATATTTTGTCCATTTTTAAAAAATATTTCTTCATTCCTATTATTAGCATGTCTGTGGGTCACTTTTTTGTTTTCCATATTTCTTGGCAGATTTTTGTTAGAATTTCAGTATATTTTGTACGTGCTATTGGTATGCCAATGTTCATGGTGATTTATTTCTTCCATCTTCTCTAGGAGCAAATTCCTTTCCAAAATGGTAAGTTTATGGTCAATCAAAATTTCTTTTAAGGATCTGTCATCCTTGCATCTCCTTTATATAGGTCTTCAGTATATTGCTTCTATTCCCCCTGCATTATATAGTCCCTCCCCATTGCTCATTTAGTATCCCTAATTTTCCATCTGTTCCAAATAATGTGGGTCACTTTTTGTTTTGGGGTAACAGGAGGGCTTGGGATCTAAGGACCTTTGCAGACTGCCAGAAATAGTACAAATTGAGTCCACTTAACTGCCCTGACTCAGTGCTAGGGAATCATGGGAACTGTAGTTTATTGTGACACCAGAGCTCTCTGACAGAGAATGCTCAATGTCTCAGAAAAAATACAGTTCCCATGATTCCCTAACACTGAGCCAGGGCAGTTAAAGTGGACTCAATTTGCACTATTTTTAGCAGTCTGCAAAGGCCTTAAGGAATCTCTCAGTCTCCCTTCCATTGGAGTAGTAAGGGCATAGCTGTTTCTGTGTCTGATATAGTGAATTTTGCAGTAGCAAATCTTCTTCTTCATCCATGGACCCCAGAATCATGACCCCCCCCCCCCGGCACAGAATGCACTAACCCACATCCATAGTCTTCCCTATGCCTCCATTTACGTCTACAGTACCTCTTAAAATGTCATCAGGGATTGATACAATGGCTCTTCTGGTTAACATTCTGAGAGAGACTGCAGAGAAAAACAAAGACATTTGGGCTTGTTGTAGAAGAGATACTGCCTGCAGGAGGAGTCTGGAAGGAGAATGGGCCCCTAACCCACTCCTGACTTATAATAAAGAAAGATATTGTTTCTGTACTTTATTCAAACAAACTAGAAAATATAGAGAAACTTTTTACCTATACAAGTTATTAGTGCTAATAATTTCAGGCTCAAGATGTGATATATCATGAGTGAAATGAATTTATACCATTCATTTATGAGACATTAAAGACACCGGAGTAGAAAATGATCTGTTCTTTATATGTAACTACATAGACTGGCAAGATAACTTTTGTGAACTCTAATTATAATTACAGGAATTTCATAGTTTTACACTGATTACCTTCATGAAACAAAATTAGTCCTTTCCTAAAACCCAATGGGATTTATATTAATCAATTTTCCATCTTTTATACATCCAAAGATGTACACATGGGGGGGGGGGGCAATGAGAAAACAAGGCAGGATATGTGCAAAAAGTGAACCCTGCTTTCAAGCTGAATTAAAGGGAATGATTAGAAAGAGGTGTATAAATAATTAGGTAGCTCTTCAGGGGTGAGTTTAGGAGGTTGTATCCTATAAAAGGATGAGAAACTTCATAATACAGTTGTATGAAAATACATCAAAAGGCCTATTTGAGAATCTCCAAAAAACAGCTATTTCTGTTCATCCGTTTAGAAAAGGTTACAAAATAATTTATAAGGATTTGGGCTCCATTAACTCATTCTCAGAAAGATGATGTACAAATGGGGAAGGTTCAGGACGGCATTTACTTTTGCAAGAGTGGTTGTCTCATGAAAATCTGTTGAAGTAGACACTGCTACATCATTCAGAAGGTCTCAAAGAATCCCATAACATCCAAGGGTTTACAGGTTTCATTGTTCACTCGTTGTGGTATGCTTTCAAGTCATTTTTGACTTATGGTGACCCTAAGATGAAACTATCATGGGGTTTTCTTGGCAAGATTTGTTTAGAGGACGTTTGCCATGGCCTTCTTCTGAGGCTGAGAGAATATGACTTGCCCAAGGTTACCCAGTGGGTTTCTATGACCAAGTGATGATTCAAATCATGGCCTCAAGAGTTCTAGTCCAACACCCAAACTACTATGTCACACTGGCTCTCAAGTCCATGAATAAAAAAAAAAATCACCAAAAGACTGAACAAGGATGGTGTTCATGGGAATGTAGCCAAGAGGAAACCAGTGCTCTCTAAAAAAAGAATATTGATGCCTGTCTGAAATTTACTAAGGATCACACAGACAATTCTAAAGAATTCTGAAGCAATAATTTTTCAAAAGACAAGCAGTTGAAGGGCATGGTCCAGGAAGAGAAAGGAAAATAGCAGATATCAACAATTGGCTCTGCAGATGGTGTCGTCGAGAATGATTTGGATTCTTAGATCATGGGCTGCGGTTCAATGAGGGCATGACATCAATACTAGGAAAGATTCTGGAGCAGATCATTAAACAGAGAGTCTGTGAACATCTGGAAGGTAATTTCATAATCACAAAAAGTCAACATGGGTTTCAGAGAAACAGGTCATGCCAGACAAATCTAATCTCTTTTTTTGATAAAATTACCAGCTTGGTAGATGAAGGGAATGCTGTGGATATAGTATATCTTGATTTCAGTAAGGCCTTTGACAAGGTTCCCCATGACATTCTTGCAAACAAGCTGGCAAAATGTGGGCTAGACAAAGTAACTGTTACATGGATTTGTAATTGGTTGACTGGCCGAACCCAAAGGGTGCTCAACAATGGCTCCTTTTCAACTTGGAAAGAAGTGACCAGTGGGGTGCCACAGGGCTCTCTCCTGGGCCCAGTGCTATTCAATATCTTTATTAATGACTTGGATGACGGTATTGGGGGCATAGTTATCAAATTTGCAGATGACACCAAATTAGAAGGAGTAGCTAATACCCCAGAGGACAGGATCAAAATTCAAAATGACTTGAACAGATTAGAAAGCTGGGCCAAAGCTAACAAAATGAAATTCAACACGGAGAAATGTAAGGTATTGCACTTAGGGTGGAAAAATGAAAAGCACAGCTATACGATGGGGGACACCTGGCTGAATGAGACTACGTGTGAAAGGGATCTAGGAATCCAGGTAGACCACAAGTTGAACATGAGTCAACAGTGCAATGCAGCAGCTAAAAAGGCCAATGCAATTTTAGGCTGCATCAGTAGAAGTATAGTGTCTAGATCAAGAGAAGTAATAGTGCCACTCTATTCTGCTTTGGTCAGGCCTCACCTGGAATACTGTGCCCAGTTCTGGTCACCACAATTCAAAAAGGATGTGGAGAAACTGGAGTGTGTCCAAAGGAGGGCAACTAAAATGGTGAAGGGTCTGGAAACTAAGCCCTATGAGGAACGACTTAGGGAGCTGGGAATGTTTAGCTTGGAGAAGAGAAGGTTAAGAGGTGATATGATCGCTGTGTTTAAATATTTGAAGGGATGTCATATTGAGGAGGGAACAAGCTTGTTTTCTGCTGCTCCAGAGACTAGGACCCAAAACAATGGATGTAAGCTCCAGGAAAAGAGATTCCACCTCAACATTAGGGGGAACTTCCTGACAGTAAGGGCGGTTCGACAGTGGAACACACTCCCTCAGAGAGTAGTGGAGTCTCCTTCCTTGGAGGTCTTTAAACAGAGGCTGGATGGCCATCTGTCGGGGATGCTTTGATTGGGAGTTCCTGCATGGCAGGGGGTTGGACTGGATGGCCCTTGTGGTCTCTTCCAACTCTATGATTCTATGATTCTAAGAGCTAGAACTCTTGGACCTCCATGAGAAAAGTTATGTTTGACCAACCAACGAGCAAACCCAAAACTATACAGAGTTCAAAGAGAAGGACCTAATTCTAATCTTCAAATATGGTGATAGGGATGTGATGACTTGGACCTGCTTTTCCACTTCAGAAGATTAGACCATTCATCTGAGAGCTGAAGCTAAGCCTCAGATGGGACATTCAACATGTTAGTGATCCTAAACATACAAGCCAAAGAATGGCAGCAGTAGAAAAACCTTTGTGTTTTAGAATGCCCTAGTCAAAATCTGGACCCAAACCCTGTCTAAATGTCATGGCAGGGCCTGAAGCAAGTTGTTCACATAAGGAAACACTCAAATGTCATTGAGGTGAAGCCATTTTGTAAGGAGGAAGAGGCCAAAATTTCTCAAAAGTGATATAACAGACTTGCCAACAATTACAGGAAGTACTTCAAGTCATTGCTGCTCAGAGGATATAACTGGGTACTGAATCCAAAGCCTTTTCCACATATACACACTGACTGTTCATTCAATTGTGGATAGATAAATGTTGAAGATATTTCCATTTGTTTGATCAAGTCATTTGTTATTTAGTTAGATTAACATCTAATACAATTTTAGATTGTAAAAATGTGACTGCCCTACAGGGTTCAGAAACTCTGTCTTGCCAGTGTAATAAAGTAGTAGAATAAAAAAAGGCTATGCTTATTAAGTTTTGTTATTAATATTAATATAAGTATATCAAATATGTATGACCCTTGAAATGTAATGACATTATTTACTTCTGTCAGCTAGTTGTTTTAAACTTGTCATTTGGATATGACTTCATCCATTATAGAAACTGTTAACAAGAAGATTAGGGTAGTTTTTAAGAAGTAGCCCTGTTAGTGTATTGCAGCATAAAAAGGAGGATGGGAGGAGGAAAAAGAAAAGAAAAAGAAAAAAGACTGGGGATAACTGTTCTGTCATGAAGAACACAAATGTCAAATGTTAGATGAAACATCATTCCAACCACTTCCTCCCTTTGAGAATCAATCTGCAAACAGGGAAATAGCTGAGGCAATATTCCAGAAGATATAAAGGATTCTGTAAATATCCACAATCACAATACATCTTGTGAGGGTATCTTTCTTATGCTCTTCATTTGATCTTTCTGAATTGATATGGCTAGATCAAAGAGATGTTGCGCATATCCAATAATCCAGTCCTCTGAAGCAGCAAAGAACATGATTCAAGGATTCTGACACCAGTACAAGACCACAACTGACAAAAGTCAAGCTACAATCCTAGTTAGTGTAAGACACAGAACTAGCTCTGGTATCTCTGAAGTGGCCCAGACATATAGAACTTAATCACATGGGAGAAAACTTGAGCAGAAAAGGGGATTTTAAATAGAACCCCCCCCCCCCCAAAAAAAAAAAAACCTGGGTAGATTTTCAGATGACAACGCTCTTAAAGTGTGCTTAACCTGAATGGAAAGTAGTCAAAAGCTGCTTCTTTTTACTTTTGGAAAATCCCAAATGTAAAAAGGAGTGGCTTTTGACTACTTTCTCTTCAGGTTAAGCACACTTTAATAGCATCGTCATCTGAAAATCTACCCACTTTTGTGAGTTTCCCCCATCTTTTAAATCCCATTTCTGCATGGGATTTCCCCCATGTGATGAGGTCCACAGAATGACTGAACCATCTGTGTACTAAAGAATTAACCAGGTAGAGCAGAAGCATAATGAAAGAGCTGCATATATCAGTTAGGATGGATTAAAACATTGTGATGGGGTGGGAACAGGGCTAAAAATGCAATAACCACATCTTGACAGGCCTTTGGAGTGTCATCATTTTCATTGGGCCCAACATCCAAGGCCAGGATCAAATCATGCAATCTGACTGTTGGCCTTTTTGTTGTTGTTGTTCCAGTCCACCTGCTGAGGCCACTTTTGGGAATGAAAGAGGTACTGGGCTGGGCCCTACACAATGTATACCAAATCATACAGCCCCTTCCTGATACTTGGGAACATGGCAAGGCACACCAGCCACTGAGCTGGGCTGGAGCCTCAAATCTGTGCTCCCAGAGGTAGTAAAAATTACTTTTTTGGACTATAATTCCCAGGATCTCCCAAACAGCATAGCTACAGTCATGGTGATGCTGTGTGGAAATTTCATCTAGTTGTAATATAAAAAAAGACTTTCTCCAAGCATTGTCCATGATCCCTCATAGTTGGTGGTGGCTTTGAAAAAAATGGTATATCACACACTCCACTCCTGTCCAGTGGAATCAACTGAACATCTCCTGGGAGATTTTGACAAAATGAATGAGATGGAAACAATTAAAACACCTTGAGTGTTCATGCAGATGTGAGGGAGACATAAGTCCTATCACACTACATTCAGTTTTGTAGGCAGACTGAATTCTTTTACAATCCTGTCAACCAACTGCATTCATTCCAGTAGGTAGACACCACACTGTGGCAGGGAGAGCTTTGAAAAGTGTGAGCACCACACAAAAAGTTCCTATTTTTGCACTGGGATGGATCAGAAATAGAAGCTTCCTTCTCAAATGTATACCTTGCAAGCCTCATCCTTGGGAACTATTTGTTGGAGGTAATTGGTTCCAGATACTCCCAGTGTGCAGAATGGCTGCATAGCATCCTGTGACTACTGTCTAAGCTACAGGAAGCAACAAGGTAGAACTGTTCTTCTCCCTGACTGCCCACTGTGGAAAACAAATTGATCCCAATGAAGAGAAACCTAGGCATGCAATGGACATTTATGATCATACTAAAGTTAGCAGCAGTGAAGAAATTTATCTGTATGGATCATTTGAAGATTTTAGGATCATGCTAAAATAATGTCATCCACTGAAATTAATCACCAGAGCCCATCTATGCAAAAAATGTGATGTTTTCATTTTACACATTTCTGTCTAATTTTGGAGCAAAGGCAACAAAATGGAGACTTTTACCATGGATTAGCAAATTTGTGGTTTGGTCTGAGTCGTTTAGGATCATATGATATATCCTCAATCCCTAATGAAGACTTTCACATGATTTTTTTTTTTTTATGTAAGACATATCTTTTATGGTAGTCTTTAGCAGCTGTAAAAGCCACTATTCATGTGGAAAAACCCAACACACCCCAAATCCCCTAAACTGTACAAAACTGAAAATGTTTCATGGTTGTAAATTTCTGCTGGCATTTTTATTTGGATGGGGTGTTGGAAATAAGCTGAGTTTTGTCCTCTAACATTTTTTCTTCAAAAGAAAGAAAAAGAGAGGAGAAAACAAAACAAAAGAAAAAAGGAAAGGAAAGGACGGGTTACTTTTACTGAAATAGTTGATATTATGAGTGCATCTACACTGTAGAAATAATATAGATGCAAAATATGCATCTGAGGAATAGGTTCAAGCCTAAGAAAGGTCATGTTACCAATTAGTTTCAAAGGTGCTGCAAGATCTCTTTGCATACTAGTATAATGTAGTTGTACCTATATTGGGGACAAATGGTTCTTTGTAATGCATTACTTCCAAGTTCTGGCTATATTTGGCATAGTTCTGGCTATATTTGGCATTCACAATACCCATGCTGTTGACACTTAACTCTGCCTCAAGATAATGGTGCCTAAAACCTACTCAAGTTAGACTTGTAAGTAGAGGACAGATTTCAATTAGATTTCAGAATCAGAGATGATGGACTTTAGATTGCACCCCCCTCCCCGCCATTTGCTTATTATGTCAAACAGGTCCAATTCTGATTAAGCTGTGATGCAGAAAGTGATGTTTGTCTTTCTTCCAAGAGTCTTGGTCTTCACAATACTCACATTATCAAACACTTGAACACAGAAAGTCACCTTGCCACTATGACAATATGTTGGTATACATTAGAATTGCTGGTTGGGAGTTCTATTCTTGTTGTTTTTGCTGTGATGTTTCTTATTGTTCTCAGTTCCCTTTCTGCATCAAGGAAGAACTGTGGTGGGCAACTGGTTAGAAGGGCAATTTTCTGCTCAAGGTAATAGATCATTCCAGTTCTGCCTCTGTCCCCAGGTCTTGCTTCATGCTTCACAGAAAACTGGTGCTGGCTGTCACTAGGAGTGTGTTGACCAACCTGAGTGATACCCCAGATGGGATGAACACCAAGTGGGGTGGTTGCTCCCATCCACCCCAAGACCCTCCTGGCCATCCCCCTCTGCCAGCCAGGGCAGCTCTGCTGTCCATTGCTATGACTACTGGTAAAGGTGGTGTGGTGTTGACACCCATCAGCTTCTTCCAGGTCTTGCAGGTTTCCTGGTGAGCCACCTTCCTCTCTTGCTTGCCCTGCACCTCAGCCAGACCCAGGAAGGCTGTGGACCAGCAGGAGCAGCCCACCCTCAGCTGTGACCACTGGTGGAAAGGGGCTGCCTTCCAGTTCTGCTGGCTGGGTGTGTGTGAAGTGAGTCACCCCCCCCCTTCCATTCACCCAGCAGCTCTGCCAGACACAAGAAAGACCCCCTGCTGGTGGGAAGGGACTGCCTACCAGGTTAGTCATGGATCTGATGGGTGGAAAAGCAAGATGTCTCCCTTTGCTGCTCAACCAACAGTTCCACACAGACCTGGAAAGGTTGTTGGGTGGCAGCAGCAGTCCACCTCCACCATTGCAGAGGTAGCCTGGCTATCAGAGGGAGGGGCAGATGACACGTATGCCAGGTAGCCTGGAGTTGACAGCATGATCTTGTTAGCACAGAGGTAAAGTTGAGACCATATGCTGAAGACTGCCAGCTAGGAAACAGACACCACTGCCAAGTCTGAAACTCATTCACGACTGCTGGGCTCTTCTGAAGAGGTTTTTAATCTTAGTTGCAGCAAAGTATTTACAAGCACGATACAGTAATATTTACCAGGCTGGTGGATGGCTCTCAAAGCATTCCATAGCTCAAAAGCAGTTATTTTCTTTCTCATCTGGATCAACAGAGTTGGCTCTAAGGTAAGCAAAAGGGTTGCTCTCACTCTCCTGTCCTCCTCTGCTTCTTTGGCCATCACACGTGCCTGCACAACTCCCCATAAACCTTCTGTGATCAGTAAGGCTTCAGCATAAGCTAACCATGAAGAATAGTTATCAGCTCTTAATTTTTCAAAATGGAGGCTCAACTCCATGTTTTGCTTTTGCTTTGCCACTTGCCAAGGACACGGTCTTGTGGCAGACCTCCAAACCACAGCTCACAAATAAAGACTAGCAAACAGGCACTCAGTCTTTAACTATTTTTCTGTCAAATTCTCTAGCTGCTTGAGAACTTTGGCTTTACCTTCACAACCAGTGAACCTACTCAGAACTCTGAACATTGTCCTAGTAGCTAAATGGGCCCATACCCTTGTTAGCGCAGAGGGAAAATTGAGTCCATATGCTGAAAACTGCTAAGAAAGCTAAGAAACAGATGTCACTGCCAAATCTGGAAACTCATTCATGACTGATGGGTTTTTCTGAAGAGGCTTTTTAATCTTAGTTGCAGCAAAGTATTTACAAGCATAATACAGCAATATTTACATAGACTGACATAATGCTCCGACATCCATACCACCACACTGTGTACTGGAGCATTCATCCTTATATACACAAACACAGCTAGGATTCTGATCAAACCCCCTGCTAGTGTTTCATCAGTTCCTGTCATGTGTCCACAGTAACAGTGTAGTTTGGACCTGCTATGACTCATCTCCATGCTCAAGTTGCATCAGCTTCCTCTGAGTCAGCATTTCCTCTTTAACCCATTGCATGCACCTGAGACATTTTATACAGCCTGGGGCAAATTCTCACTGACAGATCTACCTTACTGGAGTGACTACTCTAATGATGCCACTGGACAGAGCTTTACAGTATCCCATCCACTTCAGGATTAAAATTTTAGGGGTCCCACCCTGGCACCCCTTCTGTTAGTGTTATCAAACTCCAGGTACTTTATCTAAAATGAATAAGAACACTCAGGATCTAGAAATGTGGGTTAGGAGAGAGAGAAATATTTCTTATGGAGTGGGTCTTGTGACTATGGGGGGATGCAGATGGGCAGCCACGGGCCACCCTGAGAAGTGGAGGATTGGGGCCAAGGCTGCCCCATGCCTCAGCCCCAATCCACCCTTTCAGCAACTGGGAAAGGAGCACCAAAATAGCGCTCCTTTCCCAAGTCATGGAAAGGGCGTCGCAAGAGCCGCCATGTGGCTCTTTTGCACCTCTTCCTGTGCAGCATGTAAAAATGCTGCGCCGGAAAGATGTCATCAGAGAGCTCACTGTGTGCAATGGAGGACGCTCTGATGACGTCCTTGGGAAGGCTGACCCTCCCCTTCCCTGTCTCCAAGAAAGCACTTTGCACTGTCTGCAGAGCCCCTATGTCATGAAACACTTTAATATATATATCAAAGGCCATGAGTGATATTGTAGTGGAATGGTAATACTAAATAATGAAGCTTTCTCATTTGTGTTTTTTTTCTTGCCTTTCTCCCATACTGACCCAAGGTGACATTTAACACTGGGGCTTTGCAGTCCGGCCCAAAGCGCCAGCCTGGGGATAGAGTTGGGTGGGGTGGCCGCATGATGGCTGCCTTAACTCCATCCCAATGCCGTCCTGATGCCACACACCCATTTGTCCAGTGCATGATGTCAGGACACCCTGCTGGTGCAACGTGTATACACGCTGTGCCAAAAGGTCATAGAAGAGCCACCGTGCTGGCTCTTAGGGCAGCCTTTTGCCACCCCTCAAAGAAGCAGCATTTTTCCACTCTTTTGAGGGCAACAAAAGGAGGATCAGTGCCATGGCATGAGGTTGCCGTGGCACCGATCTGCCACTAGTGGGGTGGCGCAGATCCTCCTGATACTGGCCGTCTAGAGGCCCAATATTAGTGTGAAAAATACAGGGCAGAGGTCAATATAGAGGAAAGGATATTTGGCTTTTAACAAGTGGGATACTCTGGACCACTTGAGATATTCCTCCAGTCTATTGGTCAGCCAGGGCTTTGGCAGAATTGCTGGCCAGTCAGGAAAATCCTCTCTCTCTCTCTCTCTCTCTATATATATATATATATATATATCCCTAACTGGATCCATTAGCATCTTACGATGAACCATTTGAGTCTGTTCCGTGCTCCTGCCATCCAAATGAGTCTAATTCCACCAGACAGTGCTATCTTTCCCTGACAATGGAACTATAAAAAGATCCTCTATACACATATCTCCATCATTCCATCCAAGAGACAAACAAACAAATAGCATCTTCAGGGCCAGATACTAATTGGGACTGAACCATGGTTGCAGTGGAAACCATAACAACTTGACAGAGTGGCCTCAGCATGGAAGTTAAAGTCTCCCTCACCATTCACGGTCTTGCCATTTGCGTCCCTCACTCTGTCGCAGATGGCAAACTGTAAGGGATAAAATGGTGCACACACCTGAGGTGCACATGCCATGCCACATGCAGGAGCACCCCCCATTGAAATCAATGGGACTCCAATATTGGTGATTTCCCCAATTCACGGGTGGCGGTCACAACTTGGGAGGGGTGACTGTACTCAAAACTGGAAGACTCTGGGGTGGAGCATCTGGTCAAAATCATGGTAGATCACTGCTGTTCTGCACCCCACCCTCTAGTCTTGTGTGGTGCTACACTTCTGATGCTGGCAAACTTGAAGAGATGTAACCTCTTCATTCCCAACCAATCAAATAGTTTGATTGAGGATCAAACCTTTTATGGGTCTTGTGTTCCCCATTCTTCGACCTGGCATTTGACAGCAGCATCTTCATCTCAGAGGACCTGCCACCAAGGCCATTCAGGCTGTCTGAACTGAGAAAGAGGTTTTGTTACATAAATCCCTGGTGCATGAGAGGTACATCTCTTATACAACATATCTTAATTCTTATTTATATTTCTCTATACAAGTGGGCAGGCAAACACAGTGAACTTCAGATCTCTGACTAATAAGAAATTGGTGGATACAAGTGCAAGAACTGTCTATTATGGAAGAACCATTCAATTTGCTAGATGTGGTAATTACTTATATGTCAAGTGAGAATTACTTTGAGACAGCTGACATTTCCTTAACAATGCTAGAAGTTATAAAACATTGTATAAGATACTTGGATTTTTGCCTTGAAACATTCAGAAAAATAGGTTTTTTTGCTATTTTAATAACACACCACCTTTGTAAATATATAAGTGGGCTGTATATACACACACAATATACACCACAGAATATTAGACTAGTAACCAATGCCCTGTTGCAAAGATATTCTAAATAATGAAACAATATGACAAAGCAGATAACATGAGGTAAATCCAAATATTAGTCCCTACTAGAATAAATCTATAGAAGCCAATGGTTTTAAGTAAGTGGTGACTAACACATCCCATTCATTTCAGCAGTCTGCTCTTAAGCCAGCATGATGTAGTGGTTTGAGCACTGGAGTATGCCTCTGGAGACCAGGGTTGGAACCCCCACTTAGCCATGGAAACCCACTGGGTGATCTTGGGTAAGTCACATTTCCTTAGCCTCAGAGGAAGGAATAAGCAACTCTGCTCTTAAAATCTTGTCAAGATAATCTCATGACAGGTTTGCCTTAGGGTTGCCAGAAGTCAAAAATGACTTTATAGCACACCTCTAGTTTTCAGTAACCCAACTGTTAGCCCTAATAAGAGTAGCCCCTTTGCATACATGTTGACTTAATTCTGTGGGTCTACTCTATCAGGGACTAATAATACTGACCTAGATATAATGGTAATCTAATTTGGTATAATGCTGGAGCTTACTGAATAAGCAATTAAAACAGCTTACCTGAGCCAGCTTAAAATTTAAAATGGGTGGCATCCTGATCTTACCACAAGGATTTAGCCACCAAAATTGCTGCCTGGGTCTATCCCGGGTCTATCCCGGGTCTATCCCCTTTCCCAGGACCACTCTGGCCGCCATTTCCTTAAGCCGGAAAACTGGCTTTGAAAAGAGGTGTGCTGATCACCCCTGTGACCAGGCTGGACCCAGGCAATGATTTTGGCATCTAAATCTTTGTGATATGACCAGGATGCTGCCCATTTTAAATTTTAAGCCAGCTCAGGTAAGCCAATTTAATTGCTTATGCAATAAGCTACACTGTTCCTTATATCCTAAACTTTTGTTCACATGAGCATTATGTGTTTTGGTGTTTTTTCCCCCCTTCCTTGCTTCTCTTTGGCATAATGATAAAAAATTCAGAAACTTTAATTTCCATTTTCAGTAAGCCACAATTTAATGTCACGTTTGACCCTGACCGTAGCTAACCAAGTTTCTAAGGTGATTTGTTTCAGTAAATCAAGGAAGAGCAAACTGTAGCCTGCAGGCCACACAGGAGATCCAGAGACTTTTTTTGTCATCTCCAGGCCTCTAAAGCCTCCCCAAGCACCCGAACCCTTGAAAAAAAGATGTGGGAAAGAAAAAGACACTATTGGCTTTGTGGGATGGAGGAAATTTTCAAAACACTAACTACTAGCCTGAAAGTAGGTGGAAACAAAACCAAGAAGTTATTTCCAGATTTGTTTTTGACCACTTCTTGGGTGATTTTTAGAAGGGGATACAGTTTGGTGACCCTGGGCAAGTCACACTCTCTTAGCCTCAGAGGATGGCAATAGCAAACCCTCTCTGAACAAATCTTGCTAAGAAAACCCTATGATAAGTTCATATTAGGGTCAACCTAAGTAAGAAACAACTTGAAAACACACAACAACCAACAATCAAATAGTTTGTTGGAGGAGCAACGGGGTGAACATTGGGACCCACACCCCCTGCAATTGCCCATTCTTACAGTAAACTATAGGCAAGACCATTTTTTTCCTAAACTCCATTAGCTTTGGGGGGATGCAGACGAGGGCGTCCAAGATGCCCTGGTCCGCAGCGCCGCAGGGCCAAGGCAGCCTCACCGCGGTGCTTCCCCGCCGAATCTAAAAGGAGCGCCCCAAAAGCACTTTCCCTGACTCAAACGCCGTGGCGAGTGCAGTCGCTGCGGCATGAGGTCAACCCGGAAGTGCCGGCCGTGCGGATGGCCGGCACTTCCAGGGGCGACCTCAGGAAGAGGAAGGGGTGCCGAACGTGTGGCTGCCCCTCCTCTTCCGGGCCCGGAAGACAACCCAATTAGTCGTCTGCCGAGGCCCTTTGTCTTGTATTGTAACACTTGTTGTGATTGATCTATTGTACCTGACCTCAGAGTGTGTTGTGACTTTGCTTCTTAGGCTGTAACCACACTGCAGAAATAATGCAGTTTCACACCACTTTAACTGTCATGGCTCAGTGTTATGGAAATCTGGGATTTGTAGATTGTTATGGCATCAGAGTGCTCTGACAGAAAAGGCTAAATATCTCACAAAACTACAAATCCCAGAATTCCATCACATTAAGCCATGGCAGTCTAGGTGGTGTCAAACTTCATTCATTCTGCAGTGTAGGATCTCTGTGTATTGATAGTGGTCTTGTTCTTGGACTCTCCTACTGGACCACCCTTGACTGTTCTGCTTACTGGCTGTGTGTTCTCAATCCTTTGCATGTGGGAAGAAGCGCTGGCCTAGGTTGAAGCAGATGGAAGTCATTAAGGGCCTGTACAGACTGCCAGAAATAATCCATCTTGAGACCACTTTAACTGTCCTGGCTCAGTGCTACGGAATCATGGGAATTGTATTTTTTCTGAGACATTGAGTCTTCTCTGTCAGAGAGCTCTAGTGCCACAATAAATACAGTTCCCATGATTCCCTAGCATTGAGCCAGGACAGTTAAAGTGGTCTCAAGATGGATTATTTCTGGCAGAATGTACAGGCTCTAACTTACTACCACAGCCGAAGTGCTGCAGGCCCAGCTTGAGGCCCAACATCTGCCTCTGCCTATTTTTCTCTGATTCAAATATGTAGGGCCACCTATAGAGGGGAAAAAAACCCAAAGCTGCCTCATTTTCCTAGAGTAATGTACACTGTATATGCAGATGTGGGCTGAAGTCTTCCCTGATAACTGGGGCTAAAAGTTGGCTTAGCCTGCTTGCTTAGTGGGTTGACTCTCATTTCCTATATTATAGCCCTCTCCTGAATGACTTCACTCTTCATGTTTGTTTGTTTTTTAAATCAAATGTGCCTCATCTATAAGGATCTTCTGAACTTGGAGACCACAACAAAGAAATTCAGCAGCTATGCCAAAGGAAGAGGGTACTACCTATTTGTGCCAATGTATTCACCTGGCATCAATGGAATGAGTTCACCCTCCAGAAGCAATTAGCCAACCACATTCTAAATGCTCATGTAGAATAGCAACAACCTTTCAGACCTTAATCCAACTGCAAAAAGATCAGTTTTTGGATGGGTGCTGCATGCCACTACTATGCCCCAAGGTACTTCTATTCCTGCTCCTTGACTTCAGTAGCTTCCATAATACATATACACAATATGGAGGAAAGGATGCATTGTGTGAAGTGTGTGTTTGGCCCCAATTGCCCACCACAGAACAGTAGTGCAAGCTACTGGGGTTAGTATTTGTAGGTACCTCCCACCTATCTACCTTCCTTTCTTCCTTCTTTTCTCATCCCATGTTTTCACTTATATAAGATTCAAGACAGCTGTCAAAGGGGAAAAATTATAACAGAACACAAGTAAAATACAACCATAATAGTTAAAAAACAGTTTAAAACCATTAAACTTTCCTATTAAAAAGAGCACTAATTTACAACAATTTAAAAGTACTTAAAATATATCACTGAAGATAAAAGTGCATCATTCCACCATTTACAAGGTTCTTGCGCCGTACTATTTAACAGCCAAAAAGTTTGTCTGTACAAAAAGGTTTTTGTCTGCCAAGGAAAGGAGCGGACCTTAATCTCCAATGAGAAGGCATTCCACACACCAGCGGTGGTCACCACAATGGTCTTCTTGTGTCCTCATCATCTGAATGTGGTAGGACACAGAGAAAGCTCTGCTTCAAAGAGCTCAAATTTTGGCAGATTCAAATGAGGAGATAGGGCATTTCAGATAGATTTTTGCCCCCTTCACTGTTTTGTAGGTCGGAGCCTTTTTTTCTCAACCAGAAAATGGCGTCCTCCTGTTTTGAGGAAAGCAAAAGGAATGTTTATACTTGTCTTAAAAAGATGAGTGGGGCAAAATGCCGTCAAATGTGACAAAATGGCCAATAACACCTGCCAAGGCTGGGAGGGGGCTGATATTGGTCAAGTGGGGCAACAAAATCCCTCCATAATTTTTTTTTGGGGGGGAGGATTGGGAACCTTGTGTATTTTTTTTTTAAGCATAAGAGGATGGATTTTGTCAATCTCTGGTTTCTTTTTTCTCCCTTCCATTTTCTCTCCCCCGCCCTCATTTTTCTTTTAATTTTCTTTATTTATTTATTTTAAAAAAAAAACCATAAGCATCTTCCTCTCATTAGTCAGAAGAGGCAAATAAGCACTGTGTGCATAGCAAAACGTTTGAAAAGGAGGTAGAAAGCCAATCATATGGCACTGTCTGTACCATCTGCTGTGAAGTCTGCTACAGCTTGAGTTACTTTTATCCTGAATTCTAAAATTTGAATTATTCCCGAAGCCAAAACTTTCTTCATGGGGCAGCTGAGATAGTGACACCTTGGTGTTTTGATTGTTCAATCTATGCAAACTTTGTTTCATGCACATAATTATTAAAAATACTATATAAAATTACCTTCAGGCTATGTTTATAAGCTGTATTTGAAACATACATTTTGTGTCTAGACTTGGCGCAGTGGTTAAATTCCTGTACTGCAGCCATTCACTCATAGACCACAGGTTGCAAGTTCAATACTAGCCAGGGCTCAGGCTAGACTCAGGCCTGCATCCTTCCGAGGTTGCTAAAATTAGTACCCAACTGTTGGGGGGCAATGAGCTTACAGTTGTAAACTGCTTAGACATCCCATAGTGTGATATGAAGTGGTATATAAATGAAGCTGCTTTGCTTTACTTCATTATGTACATATATGCAAATACAGATACAGTCAGTCCTCCCTATCCACAGATTCTTTTTCCATGAATTCAACCATCCATGGCTTGAAAATATTAAAATGTATATATAAATTCAAAAAAGCTAACCTTGATTTTGTCATTCTATATAAGGGAGACTATTTTACTATGCCACTGTATTTAATGGGACATTAGCATCCACAGATTTTGGTATCTACAGAGGATCCTGGACCCAAACCCCAGTGGATACCAAAGGCCCACTGTATTCCAGAGGAGCCCTGGTGGCACAGTGGTTAAATGCCTGTACTGCAGCCACTCACTCATAAACCACAAGGTTGCGAGTTCAGTGCTAGCCAGGGCTCAGGCTTGACTCAGGCCTGCATCCTTCCAAGGTCGCTAAAATGAGTACCCAGCTTGTTGAGGGGCAATGAGCTTACAGTTGTAAACCACTTAGACACTCCATAGCACTGTATGAAGTGGTATAAAATGAAGCTGCTTTGTTTTGCTATTCCAAAATCCCACAAAAGCAGAAATCCAAAGAAAATTGGTCCTAATTTTAGATAAGGGAGAATCAACATGTATTATGTTTAGCTTCTTTATATATGCAAATAAATATTACAGACAGAATATTTTTGGGGCACCATTTGTGTGAAAGTTGCTTGTCAATTTATGGCAACCGCATCAATTTCATAGGGTTTTCTTAGGTAAAGAATGTTCAGAGATGGTTTTGCCAGTTCCTTCATCTGAAATATAGCCTATGCCACCATCATTCATTGGCGGTCTCCAAGTACTAACCAAAGCTGATCCTGCTTAGCTTCCAAGATCAGATGGGATCTGGTGTCTTTAGGGTATTTAGACTACCTGCTAGCATAAAAATAGTTATCAAAGCATCTTCTCAGAGATTAGGTCAGTATGGCCCTTAGTCCTGCCAATCATTTTGCAAGCAAATGAACAGTTGCACCGGCACAAAGGACACCGAATGCGATTATTTTGGGTAAATCATTGGCCACAACTTTTATTTTGTACAGGGTCTTGATATCAATCAATTAAACATTTAAATAGCAGTTTCTTAAACAATAATTCGTTCTTGACGCATGCGTCCGTGTAGTTAAGCGCAAGTGCTATGAATTAATTGCTTCATAACACAGCATGCATCAAGTCCATTCATTTATGCAGTATTATACAACAATAATTAATCCCTTCCCCAACCGGATATGACGTCATAAGAATTCTTATGACATCATAACTTTATGACATCATCGAAAGTTAAAATGACGTCATATGAATATGGTTAACCTAATGACATATACCGAATTTAGGAATTCTTTATTATCCCAATTAGTAATTTCTAATTAACCTAATTATTCCCCGAAGGGGGAGGGGTCTATACCCGCCACAGGAGGGGGCCAGCCTAGCTTGGCATCCCCTCCCCCCCTTCGCTCTTTTCGTACATCATTTTCCAATTGGGGAGAGATAGACTCCATCAGCCCTGTACAAGTGTGGCATAAAACCTGAATTCATTCATAATCAACAATAACAATTCCCCAAAACCCCCAAGGTCTCGTCCACAGCATTAAGCAGCTAATATCAAAATGCCAGCAAGATCACCGAAGTAGCCACTTTGCCATGTGAGGGCATTAATTGGAAATCTTTCGCTTCACCACTTGCGTTCCAGCAACAAATTTATTTTATTTTATTTTATTTTATTTTTTTTTGGTTAAACATAACGCCGTCATTTTTGAAATCAGTTTCTTGTAATGGAATAGTAAGATCTTGGGGTGTGTAAAAGACTCTGATAGTTCAATAGTTCAGATAGCATTCCTCTGCGACCCAACAACCTCACAGTTCCGACATCTCTCAATCCCATGACCGAATCTTCAATGCAGTATCGTTCAGCTCCAACCACTTAAACTGCGTCCAAGCATCTATATGTCTCTGCTATTCCAATCTGCTAAAATACAATAGTGAACATGTCAGTGAAATAAAAGTGCAATTTGCCTCAAGTGCGCACATAAGACCTAACGGTCCTAGAATGCCCTCAGCCAAGTTTGCAACTTGAAGTATTGCTTAACCGAGTACTGTAGCAGCCGTGGCTGTCCAAATCCTAAAAGAATGAAAGAAAAATTGTGCCGCTGGCACAACCAACATGTAACAAAGCCTCTCACTTTCCCGCATCAAATTAAAACTGTGTTAATGGAAGGCCAGAGAACTGTGAAAATTAAATATTCCATTACTCTTGGCCTTATTCTGAGGCATTCCAACACTGTCAACACTAAACGAATATGGCTGTCAGGTGTCCTAACAAAATTACAGATTATCCTGATTCCCACTTGATCATATTTTGACCTCCGAATGGTCAATTGAATCTACCGTTCAAAATTATGGACCTCCAAATTATGAAAGAGTCTTGCCAGATTCATCAGGGTAAAACCAGGGACGATTTCGCTAGTTACTAAGGCAGAAGAAAAGACCAATAAAATTGGCACTCAAGGTAAATGTCACATCTTCAGATGTGAGTTATGTTGATGGGAAATATTGCCAAATCTTAGTCAGTATTGCACCTGATAATGGCAAACAGTTATCCAGTAATACCTGGACTCCCTAGCCCATCCCTTGAAAGCTCTATGAAATCTAAATTAAGCCTTAGGGTCATTACACTCTGGCTTTAAATTAAAATGAAATCTCTGCCATCCGGCCCTTAATGGCACTGAAAATAACCTAATTGACTAAGGTGTACAGCAAAATGAATGATCACCTCATCCCTCAAGGGACAACCCTCTACCCCCCAACATTTAAGAAGAAAGATCCCCATGCTCATAATGTGAGCTAATACGACTTGGTTGTCAAAGAGGCTACGGAGTGGAGGGTCTCCTTGTCGATTTATATTGTCCAAGGCTTCAACGATGCACTGATATCTCCCTTGGTCAGGCAGCTGCCTCGGGAGCCAGTTGACCAAACCTGCAAAACTGAAAACAGGAAAGTTCTCGAAGAGATTCAGTCATTCAAAAACATATTGAGCTTGGATCAAAACGTTAAACTTCAAACATTGTGCCACCATATTGCACACCAGCATTCATGTATTAATACTTTTATAGATCAAGGAGTACTCTAAGTGGACAACATTTTTTTTTTATTCACACCATAACTGCACCATTTTGTTTGGAATTGATCGTGCCACAATTGGACCACAACGTTGATAGGATAATACTAAACACGTGAGGTCCTGTCCACCAATTATCAACCCAGGATTGTAGCCATCCCTCAACTCCCACTTAATGTTAGCAATATATGTCCCAAAATCAAGTTTTCCACCATCCTCGGAGTGTACCTGAATTTCCGCCCATTAGAGCGTTTCAGATCTCCACACAAAACACACCATTAAATGATCCAAAATTGGCTCCCAGATCTCTAAATCAGGGGTAGGCAACCTTTCCCCTTTAAGGGCCGAGGGACTTCAGCTCCCAGAAGCCTCAGCCATGTTGGCCAATAGCTCCTGGGATTCTGGGAGCTGAAGTCCCTCGGCCCTTAAAGGGGACAGGTTGCCTACCCCTGCTCTAAATCCTCCCCCATCCCGGAATTGTAATGCGGTGATGATGGGAGGGGCCGTCACATCCCTAGTGGCATGCCAGTATTACATTTATGGTCAAACCTGCGGGGCTGCCTCCACCACTTACCTGCATTGCTTAAATGTTCATCATATTGTCGGTAGGCAGACATCCATAGAATTAAATTGGCACTATGTGTATGCTACAATCATTATCTCCTGAAGTTTGTAGAATTTCGGAGATCTAGCCTGTTTTCTCTCATCAATAACAGCAAGGGGAAAGTGTTATCCAAAGGGGCGTGGAACTAACAGCTTATGGATTAATAGACAACCAATCTGTCAGCCCCAGAAATGTCCAAAGTTGCCACCAGTACCTTTCCCCTTGCCTCTCCATCAAAGGAGGAGCCAGATTGTGGTTGCCCTGCGCCCTATAATTCCCTAGCCTGAGCTAACCTGGGATTTGTAAAGGGTGTCTCCATTGTTGCAAACAATAGGGCATTCCATTCTAGTGCTCATCCACTTAATGTCCACCGAAGGCCCCTACTGAAGTGGGCCATTATGCCGCCCACTTAGCAGCATGCATCAAACCTGAGCTCTTTGCTTAGCTTGAAGCATCAGCCGATGCTTGCAGAGGGTTTTTTTTTTTTGGTTCTCACTGCAAGCGTCGCAGAAGCAGTCCGTGTAATATGCTGTCTCGCATAAACACTTGCCTTGTCTCTGCTGCAAGCCACCAGTCTCAGGAGTGGGCCCATTGCCTTAACCTGAAACAATCACCATTTCCATTAAGTTTAATGGATCTGCCAAAGTGAGTTGAGCCAACACAGGGGCAGCTGCACCCTGTTGTCCCACTCCAGGAACTTTCTTTCAAAGCTCCAGTGCATCAGCTACGGTTGGATGCCCAACCTCCATAGCTGAGGTAAAAGGGGAACCACGTGCCATGTCCACAGGGAGTGCCGTATGAGTCGCAGCCGGTTGCCCAGAATCTGTAGTGCACATACACCTTCATTCACAACTGAAGAAGAACTAGTCTATGACCCGAGCTGCTGCTCAAAAACCTCTGCACACCATTGTATTGTATGAACAATCTAGGCAAAATGGGCAGGAATCTCCTCGTCTCTATTTTTTTTTTAAAGAGTAGAAGCCTGCTTATGCACTGCCTGGCCATTATTAGGGTCAGCAGTTGGTGTGCATTGTTTAGGCCGTTAATTGTCACATGATATTATTGACTAAAAAGGTATATTAATACCTCAAACTAATGTGTAGGGAATATAGTGTTCTTTTTAAAGCTATATCCTTAAACAATAATTGTATAATTAGTATTAACCTCAAAAGTGTAGCATGTAATCACATTTGATTATTATTATTACTACCATTGTTATTAACATAAGCCAATTAAATAATCAAACCTCAGTTTGTATTAAGCCGAGGTTAGTAAGTCTCTGAATGGTCACTCACCCATCAGGTCACCCCCAGTTAACTACTGTGATGAATTATAAATATTCATTTTGTCATTGTTTAATATTAATATTATTAATGTTTATTTTTTCTGAACCAACTTCCTTTTTTGCATGAGAGGAAAAAAGGTGGGGGCCAAAAGAGAAGCCCAAATCAGGGCATAAGAATAACTGGCACGTGTCCCTACTCACCAGTGTAATCTGCACCGCAGGCAGAACACCAGGCCACATTAAGCCCAACTTCGTCCCAGCTGGGACAGCAAAACAAGGCTGGAGGCCACTACCACCATTATCAGTTCTGGCTTGTGTCATATCAGCAATTGCCAAAACGCAGGCCAGGAACCTGATGTAATAATATGGGGAGGGGGGGCATCCCAAGGGGAAATGCATGTAAATCCCAAACATGGGAATCACTCAATGACATGCGTCACGAACTTAAAGGCCACCTGAAACACAGGCTAGACATGAAGTCCAAAGTTGCCCCCCCTCCCGTCCCCATTTTTTTTTTTTTAAAAAAAGGGGAACTCCAATATCCAGCCCCAAGACCAATCAGGCCGGTGTTGGAGTAGCTGACCTGTGTATCTCAGCAATGCCAAGACCCAGGCTGATATCATGAAGTCATCAGTATGCATGCGTGTGTGTGGCCCTCCAAGCCGCCATGTGCGACTGTACATAGGGGGGGGGCATGGGCCCTGACAAAGGAACCATGATCACTAAAGTGATAGAAGAGCACTTAAACTATTATATCACTCTGTCTCTCTATCCATTAGCTCATTATTATTATTTTAAATTGCCAAGAGCATCCTCTACAGGCAAGAACATTGTATTACAAGGTCCCCCAGGGGTTTTCTTGGCTAACTTTGTTCAGAGGTTTGCTAATGACCTCTCTCGCGGCTAGAACAATTGTTAATATTATTATTATTGTTATTATTATTATTATTATTATTATTATTATTATTAGTGAGGCTGAGATAGTGTGACCAAGGTCACCCAGCAGGTTTTATGGCCATGCTGGGAAAGAAACCAGTCACCAAAGTTGTAGTAGAGCGCTAAAACCACTCTTATTGTTATTTTAAAGCAAGGGTAGGCAACCTTTTTGAGCCTCAGACAATTGGGGGGCCGAAGCACCCAAAATAAATAAATAAATAAATAATAAAAATATATATTTTTTAAAAAATTAAAAAATTAAAAAAAAAATATGCATGCACACTCTGTCAGCCCCAGAAAAGCCACGGCAAAACCCCTGTGGAGATTTTGCCAAGAAAACCCCCAAGAACAAGTAATAACAACAATAATCAGTATCATCATGGCAGGTGGCGGCGGCGGAGGCAGGACCGGCCTGGGGCTGGTCCAAAGGTCTCGGGGGGCCGCATCCGGCCCCCAGGCCTTAGGTTGCCTACCCCTGTTTTAAAGTAATCATTTTAAATTGCCAAGCACATTTATTTATTTATTTATTTAATAAAGGGCTAGGCCGCCGGTGGCGCTCCAGCGACTGCCCAAACTCTACCATCCAGGCATCCCAGGCCAGGCTCAAGCCGTGATCCTAGGAAGGCCTGGCAAGCCGCGGCTTGTCCCCACTCTTCCTGCTCCACACCTATGGAGGGCCAGAGCACCGCGTCTTTTTTTTTTGTTAACTGCCTCCCACCGCCCAATCCTCGGGCTCCCCTCAGGAGGTCTTATTCTTATGCCCTGCAATCCAGGCCGCATCAGGGCCGACCCCAGCAGTCCGGGCCACGACAGGGCCAAAGCCCATACAAAACAAGGAGTCGCGGCTTGCCATGGCCCTTTCCTTTTACCTCAGGCTTCCCTGAGGAAGGCTAGGCCGCAAAATGGCTGTAAAATTGCAGCCAAAGAGCCCCAGCCTGGAGCCCCAAGGCTGCACTCACCCCCTCTTTGTGGGGAACAGCGCGCTGCGGCTTGGAATCCCCAGGCCGTGCTCTGTTCCGCCACCCTCCTCAGCTCCTTTGAAAGGGCTAGGCTGAGTCTGAGCCCAACAAGCCCAGGAGCCTTTTCAGAAAGAGCTAGGCCTCCTGCTGCTGAAACAGATCCGCTGCCTGGGTGCCCAAGCCGGGCCCGATCCTTTGTTGGGGAGAACCGGAGCACCGCGGCTTGCCTTTAAACTGTGCTCCGCTCCCAAAACAGGGCTAGGCCACTTCACAGGCCGACAAGTCCCAAGAGCCAACGCAGCAGACGAGCTCCTTGCTCGTCTGCAATTCAGAAATGGGTGCTGACACGTGGCAGCGTGAGGCTAAATAGCCTCCTGAGATCTCGCTCAAAATCTCACGAGATTTGAAGTCTCGCGAGACCCTGGAGCGAGACCTCCTTTTGATTGGCTGAGCAGGCCGGCAAGGGCAGGACTTCCGGTCTGCTCAGCCAATCGTGCGTCGGTGCCCTTTTATGCGTCGGGGGTGTCTCTTTCTCTCACATATGTTTTACTTAGGAGGGTGGGGAGCTCATTGACCATTGCATAACAGGTGAGCTAAGGTTGTGGGTGCAATCAGGGGTGTAACTGTGGGATCCATTGTAACTATGATGACATACATTTTTATCAAGCTAAAACTACACAGGCTTTGGTCTAGAAATGTGAGAAATTGTCAGTAATCGTCTAAGGAAACAGAACCCTACGTGAACATTTAACCCTGTAATTTCTTCCCACTTGTGCAATACCAGAATCCAAAGGGGAAATAAAGAAGTGGCAGCCAAAGGCTATAAAAAATATTTTCTAAAGATGCAAACCATCTGTTGTGGTGAACTGTTACCTGAAATGCCATCAAAGTATACAGGATCACTTTAGGCCACTCACGAGTGTCTTTATTCTGCAGGCTGACTTCCTGAACAACATATAATACTTTATTAACTTGTGTGCCTTTGGTGTCTACTTTTTTGTTCATAATTCACAAGCATAAATCCTTCTGACCAAATTCATGTGAAAAAGACACATGAAAGGATACCCACCAAGAACTAATTCTGACATACTATTCCTCTCACTGTGGGACTTTTCATGTTCAAACCATATGATTTTACATATATTCCTTCCAGGAAACAACATGTAATGTCAACATTAGCTATACAGTAGATGCTGAATTAAATATAATAACAATCCAGATTTTAAATCCTTATTTTACCAACTTTCCCACAACATTTATTTGAGGATTTTCATTTAATGGAGTTTGATACACAACTTTTCTCTTCGTATAAAATGTATACTACAGATTTCTTTGTGGAGTACTTAGACTGGAAAAGCCTTACAGCATTTTCCCATAATAATACAGTAGTGCCTACTTAATTGGTCCCCTGATAAATATCAAGCTGACTTAATGGGGACTATTGGCAGGAAAAAGATTCAGTGCAATGTATTGCAGTGTCTCTAAACAATGGTTAAATGGCTCAACTAATCTGTTTAAATGGCTCACCTGTTGGTATCTGAAAGCCCTTTATAGTAGTTTGCAAGTGTGAAATGTTATTTTCTGAAATAAGCTTCCCTCTGTGTAGTCTTTAACACATTCTGCTCTGCTTACCTGGTCTGTTATAATGGGCAAATTAGATATTGCTTTAATATAGATTTTCTTTATATTGTTATTTTTAAAATCACATCTCAGTGCATTTGCTACCAGTCTTGGATAATCAGCACAGCCATTAATGGATACATTTCAGTTTATGGGCAGCCTGTATGACAATTAACAAGATTAAGTAATGACCTTTAGTGAGCGCCAGCAAGTAGGCCAAGTGGATACCCAGCAATACAGAGAAGTTACCTTTCGACTCTTCATTTTACCAATTTGGACAGTCATCTTGCCTGGTCCCCACCCTTTAGTATGTGAACCTGTTCACCCATCACAGTCTTACACAAGTCACACAATCCACAATTCTTGCTGTGCCATGAGATAAGGACAGAAGGGGTGACCAAGTTCCTAAGTGGAACAGTTTATGTCGTACATCTGGCTCCCCTTTCAAAACAATAACCCTAAATTCCAACTCATTTCTGGACCTATTCAAAATGTTTTCATGGTCTTTAAAGTCTTGGTTGGTTTGGGACCAGGATGTTTGAAGGAGTGTCTTATCGTCTATGATTCTGCATTCTGGTGAGGCTAATAAACTGAGGCACCTCTATATATTCTATTGATATCTGATATAGCAAGGAGGGCCCCTTAGAGTATTGGTCCCAGGCATATGGGGGAAGGGAGGAGAAACTTGTTAATTTACTACATCATGCAGTGGCATCACTGAGAGGTGCGGAGGGTACAGTCCAAACCAGGTGACACCTACAGAGGGAAGTATCACTTGCTGGGAGTAGTACACTCAAAGAGACTGGCACAACTACTAGACAAGCAAGAAAGGGTGCTTTCCTGCTCACCCAGCAGCCACACCAAACCCTAAATGTTCCCTCCAGAGACCATAGTGCTGCCCCCTCAGTAGCAGCTGCTGCTGTGGTGGCTGCCTTCAGGCTCTGAAGCAGCTGAAGCTGTGCTGGACCCTGAAGGACTTTCCGTTGGTGGGACAGTTGCCAAGGCTTTGGGTCTGGTGCCACTGCAGCTTGAAGGCAGTGTGTGCTCCTCATCAGCAGGCAACCAGGCAGCCAAGGGGGAGGAGGGCAAGTCAGTTCTCCCCGCCACATTGGCGGACACCAACCTTAGTGATGCCTTTGACATCATATAGCTTACGAAGCACAGGTGTAAGTCACAGAGCAAGTATGATCAAACAATAATGAGGATTCTGCCTATTATGGGGTAGTTAAATTGCCACCCCCCCTAAAAACCCCCCAAACCTTCCATACTTTGACTCTGAGAGCTAGTGTGGTATAGTAGTAGTACTAGTTTAATTCTATTGTAATGTGCTCTTTTGTATGCTTTTAAGTGTACAGCTTTAATTTGTCAGCCACTTTTTGTCCCAATTTTTTGGAGGAAAGCATAATCAATCAATCAATCAATCAATAATAGTTTCAATGTTGGACTAGGAGTCTGGGAGACCAGGGTTTAAATTCCTACTTGGGCATGGAAACCCACTGGGTGACCTTGGGCAAGTCACACCCTCTCAGCCTTAGAGGAGGGCAATGGCAACCCCCCCCTTGGGTAAATATTGGCAAGAAAACCCATTGATAGATTGGTGTTTGGGTTACCATAACAAACCTGACTGGATGCTTCTCCTATTGCATCATACAATATCATACCACCCATCAGAGTTATTTTGAGTGGCGAGGAGCCTTTTGAGATAAGCCCAGAGAGAACAAAACCCTTGTTTACCTGCTGTGACACATTTACTAGCTACTTTGTGAAGAAAGGTCACCCAGAACTTGATGCTACAGTTGTTGCAAAGTCTAGGGAATTGTCCAGGATTTTCAATCAGTTTCAGTTGTTGTGGCTTGAGGTTGTGAGCAAGATATTTAAATCAGTGTGTCCCACCACATGTAAGCTTGACCCCTGCTGGTCTAGAATGATAGGATCTATGTAGGCCCATGTCCTCTACCCTAAAAACATGGTCTCAGGGGGCAGGACATCTGCTGAAAGGAAGTGAGCCACCAGCTCTCAATATAGCTGCAGCCCCAGTTCCTGGAGTGCAGAGCTTGGCTAACAGGCAAGGCCAACAACTATTTTGTGTGGGTGTTCAGCAGACATGTTTTGAGGGGGAAGCCCAGAGTTGTGTTTCAGTGCCTACTTGAGACTACTGAATATGGATGGTCACACTTGCCACAGCTGTAGTATGTTTTTATACTTTCCAGAGGATGTGGGTAGCTACAACTGCAGCAAGTGCAAATGGGTTGTTCTGTTGGAATAGGAGATCCAGCAACTTGAGGCCCATGTATCTACTGTTCAGCATATTAGGGAGCATGACGTTTTCTTTTTTTATTTATTTATATTTTTTATTTATTTTCTTTAAAGGGGATGTCTCTAAGGGTGAAGCCAGCTACCAAACACCAGAGGTAGATATTTGGAGGAATGTGACAAATAGAAGTCACCTTCCTGCATCCTCTAGTGATGCCCCTTCTTTTCTTTGCTTCCACTTCTGCTATTCTAGTGATTAGTGAGTATAGAGTAAGCAAAGGCTGCTGACTCTAGCAGTGTGTGTGTACTTTCAGTTTGCCTGTTGACTTATGGTGACCCCATGCATTTCATAAGGTTTTAATGCAAGGAATACATAGGGGCTGTACAGACTGGCCAAAAGGCCTGGCGCTGGGGTAGACTGTGGGCGTGGCAGCTGCATGCCGCATGCCCTAACTCCTGTCACGCCACATGCTCAACCAGACAGCAGGCAGTATTGTGGCACTCCGGCAGCATGGAAACTACATGCTGCACACAAAAAGGACCACCAAAACATGCCACCACCGATTCCTAAAAGGAGTGGCATTTTGCTACTTCTTTTGGGGGTGGATAAACACCAGATTGAGGCCACGGCGTGCAGTTGCCGCTGCCCCGATATGTGACCCAAGGGGAGAAACAGAGCCGCTCCTTTGGGGCAGTCTGTTTCACCCCTTAGATGTGGTTTTTGCTAGTTCCTTCTTGTGAATATAGCCTACAGCACCTGGTAGTCATTGGTGGTCTTCCATCTTAGCTTCCAAGATCAGAGAGGATGTGTTGTCTTTAGGACACCATGCTATTGAATTCTGAGTGTATATCTACCCACCTGAGCAAGGAACTTATCACATTACCTTTTAAAGCAGAAAAATACTCCTGGGATGCAGCCAGGATGCTGGATGGGGGCAGCAATTATTGCACAGGAAGTTGCCACCGAATCATGGGGTGACTGCAGCCCAAGTCGCTTCCGTTTTCTAAAAAGGGCCTGCTGAGCCTGGCTAAGACCCGGACTGCAGTCGCCTGGCAATTTGGCGGCAACTTACGGTGCAATAATTCCCGTCCCCATCCAGCATCCTGACTGCATCCCGGGAGGCTTTTTCTGCTTTAAAAGGTAATGCAATAAGCTCCCAAGTCTTTTGTTCTTGGCTTTCACTGGTTGATTTTAGTTCTTTTTTAAAAACACAGTTAAGGTATTTAGTTTAGTTCTTTTTTTAAAATACAGTTAAGGTGATTTTTTTTTCTTAGAAGTAAGTAGCACTTTGTTCAAACAGGGATAGTTCCATGTACATGTGCATATTTCCCCCCTTTCGATTCTCCCTCCATGTTGTTGCATAGTCTGGATTTCTCATTCTTTGAAAACCACCATACTTCCTTATGAGAAGACATCCACACGGCAGGATATTTGAAATGCTGTACCTTCTACCTCTTATGGTGCAATTCTACTGTACTTTTATGATATACTCATCCCTCCACATTCACTGCGGTTAGGGGCACAGGACCCCAGTGAGTTTGGAAAAATCGCAAATAACAAAAACACTTATGTTTTTACTTGAGAGAACACCTCTCTAGAAATCTCTAGATCCTCCAGTGCAACTCTATGGTCAACATCTGCCAGACATTAATCATAGAATTATGCAGTAGGAGCTACAAATGCCTAGTGGAGTGTTCTCTCTAGGAATCTCTAGGTCCTTTAGTGTGACTTTTGGTTAAAGTTGATCATAGAGTTGCACTGGAGGACCTAGATATTCCAAGAGAGAACATATTGATAAAATCCGTAAATAATCAAATCCGCAAAAGTCAAAGCCACAAATGTGGAGGGATGAGTGTACTCTTATCCAGTACAAATTCTTGTAGCAGAAGACATATGGGAAGCCACCTAGGGTATGCATTAAGTGAATGTGTAAAACTTACAAATATTGTTTAGTGATAGTGTAGTGGACCTATGTCAAAATGTCTACACCTTTTTATTAGCTGGGACAAAGATGTCACTTGCCATTTTCAGCTGACATCCATGCTCCCTCTGAGTTTGGCTGCAATCAGTGGTGGGTATAGGTACAAACTTACAGTTTAGGGCTCTAGATTATGTGAGACTGCTACATAAACACAAACTAAATAAAACAAACATATTAGAATAATACACAATTTTGACAATTCTAACCAGGAGACAACTAATAGTCTCAGCATGTTTAATCTGGCCGTAGCTGCAATCTCCACCATACCCAGAAGGAATATGGATTTTCCCAGCAATAATATATTGTAAACTGTTTCTATTGTAAAAGGCACTGTTTTGGGGTGAATATGCAATGAAGACTCATTACTTTTACAAAAGCCCTTGTTACGATTGGGTTTTGATATCAAGATCCCTTTGGATCTCTATCAAAAGCCCTAGGCTGGAAAGGGCCTCCATTGCCATCAGCTCAAGGCGAGCACACCACATAGGCACTCCAAGGTGAATCTGCATTTACAAGCCATTTGCAGATCAAAAGGCCAGGCTTAGGAGCTGCAATACAGGACATTCACACCTGAAAAGATTTATGAGCCAGTCAGGATGTGTCCTTAAGGTGAGGAAAAATAAAAAAAAACTTACATACCATCTCCCCTCTTCTGGAAATTGTCTACTTCAAAGCATAGCAATCGGAATCCTTTGATCTTTGATAGCAACTCTTCGCTTCCAGGGTTTAAATACTCCCCAAAATCTCAGGGAAAATGGGGGTCTGGATAGATTTCATGACGGTCCTGAACCATTCATGATCTGTAGCTAGAGTCTCCTGCTCTACTTACTGTTCTTTTGGTTGAGTCTATCCATCGTTGGAGCAACATCTTTGCAGGTAATTATCACCATTAGAAAGCCTTGTGTTCCTGTCCAAGCTAACTACTTTACTTCTCAGTTCTTGTGTATGTGCATGTATGGAGGGTTGCAGACTGCTAGAAATAGTGCAAATTGAGTCCACTTTTAGGATTAGGGTTAGGGTTAGGGAATCATGGGAATTGTATTTTATTGTGGCACCAGAGCTCTCTGACAGAGAAGGCTCAATGTCTCAGAAAAAAACAATTCCCATGATTCCCTAGCACTAACCCTGACCCTAAAAGTGGACTCAATGTGCACTATTTCTGGCAGTCTGCAACCCCCCAGTGTTAGGGTGTCTTTGTATGCTTGAATCCTCAAATAAAGCTTTGATACTATATCAGTCTCTTCTCTAGCCACCTCCGTAAACATAGGATAAAAGATCCCATAGAAGACTTGGACTTTAGTAATTCCCCAGGTTCAGAGTCTTCTCATTACACCCTGTTCCTAGCAGAGATGAAAATTGTTACAATTGGTATATTGTCACAGAACAAAAAGCTACCTTGTCATCCTTAACAATATGAATTGTCACATGGAGAGTCTCCACTCATTTTGCTCTCATGTAATCTCCTGTTAACATTGTGGTCATGTGAATCATATGTAGGTGATCACTATGGACATTCAGTAACTAGGCCCATGATCCACACACCTTTGTGCCTTGGTCTGTTTCTGTATGGCATGAGAATCTACTTTTTTTAAAAAAACACCATACCAATGAAAACCTCTGCATAGCTTTTGCATCTTGGCCCATGAACCTCCATCATCATCACCATCATCAATCTATCATCTAGCTGTAATCATACATTTTCATGAGAAGATGCATTTCTGAGTCATTTTAGCTCACCTTTGACGAAATTCCATTGGGTAGCTGTTATTTCTTTATAGTGTATTTTTGGTCAAAGAATATTTATAATGTGATGCTTTCCACTGAGGTATTTTCATTCGTGTAGAATATTATGAACATTTTAAAAAATCTTTCAGTTCATTAAGCAAAATAGTTTCTATCTAGGATGAGAGTGACCACAGGCTGATGTGTTAGTGAAGAAGATAGACTATTAAAAGACATACTCCTGTAGAGCTGTTTCTTCCAGTGGACACATTTAAGCATGGAAGGAGCATTTAGGTACGTGCACAGATTCTTGTAAGAAAATAGAGAAACTTTAACACAAGAAGGTAATACACAATACACTGCATAATAAAATCTCGTTTGATAGCTGACGGAAGAAAGATATTTTTACAAATCTGTCCAGGGCAGTTTGGTTTTATAGCACCACATGTAATAAAAGTAGTTGTTAGGTAATGAAACTACATCCAAACAGGCATCATAATTACACAGACTGCACTTTGATAGATTTTTATCTGTTTGGTGTGGTTCAAGAAGGTCCATGTGAGAGAAGTCTTCGCTAAGAGCACATCACTCATTCAAGCTGTTCCCATTTTTCCCCAATTGAGAAGGGAGGGGAGGAGGGTCATAATGCTCACTACCAAGCATCCTAGCCATAATCAGTTATTTCCCCCCCCTCCAAAACACTGCCTTTGCTCTCTCCCTTCACATCAATAATCTCTGAACATCTGGCATGCCTGCTTTACTTACAACAGTCAACATGCCAAGGGACTTAGGTTATCATTTGTTGCAGCTTTGTTTTTTATTATATACTAAAAACTATATTAAAACACAATTATGGGGCCTAGATTAAACTGATGAAAGCCAGAAATGCAGAATGAAGGATTATCTTTCATCCTTAACTCACTCAGCTATGGCTGAAATGTTACTTCCCGGTGGTGAACAAGAAGAGGTAAGCTGAGAGAGGCATTTCCTTCCAGCCACCATTCAGAGGGATGCATATTCATCTGCTTTATGGATGTAAAGTTAAGGAAGGTGTAATATGTTGGCAGAATATATGGTCAATCCTTCACCCTTTGTCCTTCCTTTGTGAGCCTGACTTTGAAATTTATGTAATGGACAATATGCTAATTCTTTACCCAATTTAGCAAAAGTCTATAATCATAGAGACTGGGGCCTTGTCATACTAGCCAACATCCCCTAATGTGATGGGACTTTTGTTTTTCTCTCCCTCTGTAGTTCTTTGCACCAGCCAAAATCCTACTATAGTGCATTTCCCAGTCCTGGGGTGGTTTTTTAAAGTGCAAAGGGGGGGGGGGGGCTGCATGGGGACGGGAATCTGCTGATGGTAGCACTTCCATCTGTTGAACAGCCCAGTTGCCCCATGACCTAAACTAGCCAGAACAGTTTTTCTAAAAAAGAGAGAGAACCATGGCCCTGTCTGCAAGGACCAAAATGCCTGTTCCCTCTTGTTTTGATTTTTCCCTTTTGGATGATGTACATCCCAAACTCCAGGATCATTCTATACCAGAATTGGGTTATACCCCCTTAACATAGAGATAAAAAAGTTACCTGTTACTCCAGATCTTTCCTGAAGATCAAAGCCCTCCATTCCCACATTGTGGTGGTTGTCTGCACAGGTGTACTGCTGAGCCACCTGGAACATCCGTCACCATCGCAGGCACTCATTCTGAGGTCTACAATATGATTGAGGGCCAGGTAATGATGCGGGGAGGTCAGGACAGCTGTGAGGCCAGGATACTACCCCCAGAATGTCTTGGCGCATGTAGACATGGCCTAAACTAATCATTCTTACATTGATTTGTATTCAGAGATTCCATGTGTTGAACTTAATTCATGGAGTGCTCCTGCTGGTACAAATGGGAAGGGGGAACAATTTTTGCTAACCTTCTCTCTGTTTAATCTCTTCAATACCCCCCTGAAGAAGGTTTGGGGTGCTGGGAGACTCCCCCAGGACATCCTGGAAGGTGCTTGTGGAGCTGTGGTATCTGCAAAAAGTGTCCCCCTTTGCTAACATGTTGAGGACTCTAAATTTGAGAAGAACTAGCAAATCTAGAAGATTAGATTTCAGAAGTCTAGTCTCTCTTTCATACAGAGAAATACATAGACAGACATGTATGTCCTTTTTCTAATTAAGTGTAGACTTTGATTTAAGGTATCTGGATTGCATCTTTTGCTTCCTCCTGTTTCAAAATGATGGAAATAAAATTGTAGGTAGTATAATAACAGAAGTGTTCAGCACTGTTGTTTGTTGCTGATGTATAACTTCAAGTCATTTCTTTGACTTATGGTGACCCTATCATAGGATTTTCCTGGAAGGATTTGTTCAGAAGGGTTTGCCCTTGCTTTCCTCTGAGGCTGATAAAGTGTTTGAATGGTCCACTGGGTTTCCATGTTCAAGCAGAGATTCAAACCTTGCTCTCCAGAGTTGTAGTCCAACACTCAAACCACTACACCAGCTGGTTCTCATTGAGCACATATGGTATGCTTTCTGAAATACTGCTTCTAGAGGAAACAGCTTTTAACTAGACCTACATTCTGAACTGGTTATTTCAGATCTTGGAAAAGTAACCTTTTGGGAGCTACAGCTACCAGAATTACTGTGGCAACATGCTGGTTGCAGGTTTTTGCAGACTGAAATGCTTTCACTCTACAATCCATTCTTCAGAAGTATGCAGCATAATAGCCATTTCATTACCAAAGAAATATACCAAAAATATTTTATAAGCTGGTTAAAAAATAGAATAAATTCATCTTACCTCTACTTAAAGTTCCTCCAAAAGCCCTTTGAATTCAAGAATGAACACAAGAAGCCTTAATTATTATTCATCTCAATTTCCCCAGTAATCATTTAGAGGTGAAAAGGAAAAAAAATCTATGTAATCTCTGCCACATAAATTTCAATTTCATCAAGAAAGGACCACTCAGGTTGGTCATTTTTATTACCCTCCGATATGTGATTTGTGTAGTATAAGGCTACATTTAGCTAAGTGTCAGTAAACAAAAATTATTGTGAGGTCTGACAGCTTCTGATGGCAGCAGTTAGCAAATTTGAACTATGAGCCAATCTTTTAAATAATCTGCCAGCAAACATATATTTATGGTAACCTTTTCACCAAGTCATTTAACATTCTGAGCAGTTTCTTTACAGATTGAAAACAGGCTCTATTATTCTGAGGAGGTTTATTCCATGGCTTATTAGGAAGAACATTTGACTCCTGGGTTTATTGCATGCAATGTCAAAGAGGTTTTGCCCTGGTGTTTCAAGCAGATCACTTTATTGTTATGGTTCCAAAGACAGGCTTTCATCAATACTCTGAGTTTTTATTTCTAAATGACTGAAGGAATGAATGCATAAATGTTTGAAATTGAATTTCCTTCCCCACCAAAGGGGTATTCTAGAAAAATCTCTCCCCTTCCCCCCCCCCCCCCCCCCCCCCATAGCAGTGGTTTTATAAGAGGTGGGAGGTGGGAATGACAAGGAGAGAAAAGATTCTGATTAGACCTTGAGCTATTATTATGGTTTCTGCTTTAAGGAGAGATATGCAGTGAATACATAGAGGCACCTGATTCTTTTCATTAAGTATAAAAGGTCACTTTTGGCAGATTTCCAGACTGAAATAGGTTCATGCTATTTGTCAGACAGGATGAATGCCATGATGACTGATCATAACCAACAGTATCAGTTGTGGAGTTTTATCCATTATAAGATGTGGCAGCATTTTCATATGATCTCTCTTCATCAGTGACTTATTTCACTGTCCCCACTGTTTAATTCTACCCATTAACAACCTAAGAAAAAAATTCCCTTATATTAAATGTCAAATAAAGTTTGTATTTTTGAGGGTGGGTATGTGTCTACAATTGTTTAGAAGTTCAAGAGATAATAAAGTAGTTCTGTATTTGTTTCTAATTTTTGTAAATAAGACTAAAACTGTGAATTTGCCTTATCCATCTCAAAGCTGAAAAAAAAAACCCAGAGAGAATTGCAGCTCATGAAAATCTCATTTTAAACAAGGTGCAAGGCCCTCTGCATATTGTCCTCCCACACTCAAAACAGGATTTCACAAACCTAAAAAAAAGCAACAACTACCATCCCACCACCCTCTCAGGTGCATTTGGTGGGAACAAGAGAAAGGGCCTTCTCAGTGGCTATTCCCAAACTCTGGAACTCTCTCCCTACGGAAGCCAGGATGGCTCCATCCCTGCTGTCCTTCTGGTGGCAGGTAAAAATGTTTTTATGCTGCCAGGCTTTCACATGACATGGGTGCTGTTTTGTTTTTGTTTTAAAGAGTTTTGAAGTTTAAATTTTAATAATGTAATGTTTTTAATTGTTTGAAATTGTTTAATTGTTTTTTAAACTTTGTATTTTCAGTGTTACTCTTGTTTTAACCTGGACTGTTTTAGATTTGTTAGCCACCTTGAGTCTCTGTACTGGGAGGAATAATAATACATTTGTCACCTTTTCTGGGTTAAAATCGAGCAAAGCTATCACATTAAAGTTCATAGAATCATAGAATCAAAGAGTTGGGAGAGACCTCAGGCGTTATCCAGTTAAAGATTATTATCACTGTTAACATGGCCACCATTTTCTTTGCTTTTCTCTTTTTGACACATGTGCACATTGTTTGCCCCCCCCCTCAAGTCTGGTGGCCTCGCCCACAAATCATTTGCTTCCCCCACAAACCACCATTTACAAGTTCCCTCCTCATCTCTCCAGCCTTTAGGGTAAGCACAAACAGTTATGCCTGCCAGAATTTTGTAAGATCTTTGGGATCGTTTTTCTTTACTTTGTTCTTTACATCTTTTGTTACATGCCCCTTCAGATTTACCCTGAAATATCCACGGGTTATATCAAAATCCATAATTTTGGCCCCAAACCAGCCTTTGACTTATACATAAGGCCAACTTATAGTCACGTATATATGATAATTGTGTGTAGCTCTGAGCCCAGTCACTGGGGGAAAGGCAGGATAAAAATCCAGTAAGTAATCAGATAAGATTATTCACATTAGTATTGCTTCCCCTATTATTTGTACATTTTCCTTTCCCATGGGCTTCTGATTTTAGGGGGTTGCAGACTGCCAGAAATAGTGCAAATTGAGTCCACTTTTAGGGTTAGGGTTAGGAATCATGGGGACTGTATTTTATTGTGGTACCAGAGCTCTCTGACAGAGAAGGCTCAATGTCTCAGAAAAAAACACCAATTCCCATGATTCCCTAGCACTAACCCTAACCCTAAAAGTGGACTCAATTTGCACTATTTCTGGCAGTCTGCAACCCCCCTTTACCTTTCTTTCCAACTCAATAAAACTTTCCCTGCAAATTCTTTCCAAATTGTTCCTTTGGAAAACTGCTACAACCACATTTGTATATGTGCATGCGGGGATTGTTTAGTGTGGGATTGACTGAAGGGATGGCATCACATATATTGAAGAAATGCAGTTTATCAGTTTATGAAATTGTTGCATGCTAGATGCAATTGGTGAAGAGGATATTTAATCTCTTCCACAGAATTGTGAAGTAATTACAATAATACAGAAATACCATGCATTAAAAAATGAAAACAAGTGAAGAACTAGAGCTGGAGGGCTATTAATTTCAATGGTAAATTTATAGTTATATATTTGACAGGTTTAAGAGGGATAAGAATTTATATGGTTTAGAAGTATCAAAATCAGAATTTGAAATTCAGTTATGTACAGATAATGATAATTTAATCATTAAAATGTATAAATTATTGTTGAGAATGGAAACGGAAGACGAACAGTTTAAAGAATGTGTGATAAAATTGGCCCAGAATATATAAATCATAATATACATATTATGTATATAATATACATATGGTGCAATGGGAGAGAAAGTGGACTAAGGGTCTCTGCAGACCAGCCCAAAGGGCCAGCCTGGAGGCAGAGATGGGTGGGGCAGCCACATGTCAGCCATCCCAACCCCATGCCAATGCTGTCCTGTTAGCCATGGCGCGTGGTGTCAGAACTTCCTTTTGGCGCAGTGTTTTATGCACCAGCTCTTAGGGTGGCCTTTTGCCTCCCCTGAAGGGAGTGGCATTTTCTCGCTCTTTCAGGGGCGACAAAAGGGAGGATCGGGGCCGTGGCATGGGGTTGCTGCAGTCCCAATCCACGGCTAGCAGGAGCAGCCTAGAGCTGCCCATCTGCATCGCTCCAACAAGCTTAAAGTTTACCTTGAACTATGACTTAAAGCAGTGATTCCTAACCTCTGATGATCCAGGGATTTTGGACTTCAGCTCCCAGAAACCTCAGCCATCTTGGTCAATGGTATAGCATTGTGGGAACTGAAGTCCAAAGCACCTGGAAGGGCAGAGTTTGGGAATCACTGATTTAAAGGATTTTTTTTTAAATAAAATGATGTATTGATAGTATTTGTCACCTGAGAGATTTTTTAAAATATATAATGTTCCACTAACGTATGTTGGAAATGCAATCAAAAAGAGGGTTTTTTAAATATCATATATAGTGGACTTGTCCTGTTGTTGTGTGCCTTCAAGAAGTTTTTGATTTATGGCAACCCTAAGGCGAACCTATCACAAGGTTTTCTTTGCAAATTTTTTAAGAGGAGATTTGCCATTACATCATCTGAGGCTGAGAGAGTGTGACTTACCCAAGGTCACCCAATGGGCTTACATGGCCAAGCCAGGATTAAAACCACCATCTGTAAAGTCCTACTCCAGTGCTCAAACCACTGCACCATGCTAACTAAGGCAAGAAAATATTGGACTCAGATACATTTTATTATAGAAGTTATTTTGAAGTTAAAATTCCAATTGAAGCCAGAACTTTTTTGTTGGGGTTGATGGATGAAAAGATGGAGAAGAAACATGGAAGAATTATCTACTATATGGTTAGGACGGCTAGATGACTCTGCATTCAAAAGAGGAAGGATGCAGCTATCCCTCCATAGGAGGAATGGTTGATAAAATTGTATGAACTTGCTGAAATGGATAAATTGATTAATTTGATCAGAGAGCGGTCTGTTAATAACTATAAAAATGAATGGGAATTGATAATTGATTTCAGGAGAAAATATTGGGGGAAACAGCAATTTTAGGATTTGAAGAATAGTAGAATGGAATTATATGTAAAAGATATTTAACCTTATATATGCACTTTTCTTAGAGGAAGTAGAATAATTTGATAATTTCAGTGATCAGCTAGTAAGAAGGAAGTCATATGTATTTTGCTTTTCTTTGTTATACTGCTATTTTGTGTAGTGTGTTAGTTTGTGCAGTTAGTTGTGTAATTTGTTGGAATAATTTTTCATAGATGTTTTATATTATTTAAAATTATGTATTTATAAAAATATTTAAAAAAAGAGATTACACTCTTTCCATGAACTGGGGGAAAGTAGCATCTTAGAGTTCACAGTTTTTAATTATTTTAGTGATTAGTTTAAAATTGTCATATAGTGAGTCCTTATTTACCCACTGAGATTTGGTTCCAGGGACCCACCCACCCCCCTCCATGGATAACAAAATCCATGGATGCTCAAGTACCATTATATACACTTGGGTAGGAAAATGGGGTCCCTTATATAAAATAGCAAAATCAAGGTTTGCTTTTGGGAATTTATATATTTTAAAAATATCTTCAAGCTGTGGGTACATGAATAATCCATAGATATAGAGGTCTGACTGTAGCTTATTTAGCAATATCAATCACCATTGCTAGTGAAGGCCAGATTAGAAGGAAAGTGCAAAGAACCCAACAGTAATTATAGCACAGAATGAACCTTGATGGAGCAAGCAAGTCCTTGAAACCCTGTGAAAATGGAGCTACTAAAGGGAAGGGACAACTGAAGACTGGGCTTGACAGATGGGAATACTCCTTTATCAACATTCTACTCTTGGTCCCCTCTAAAAGGGACTTCACAAGTTGTTGCAGCATTGTTGTTTTTTAATGGGCCATTGTGTTATGTATGTCTCCTTGTAACCAGTATTTTTGCCTTGAACTGGACATCTCTTAATATACCTCTTTTCCCACTGTAGTTAAAAGAGAAAATATTCACTACTTGGCCATACCTTTATTTCACTGTATTTCATGAAGCAGGCATTAGGGGACATTTTAATGAGCCTCCTTACATCTGATATCCATTCCTATCCATGGGATATTCTCAACCAGTGGCTTTTGTGAGGCTCAACTAACAAAGGAAATAGCCTAATAATTCTTTCCACTCCCACAATTAAATTTGACTGAATTGATGGCTCATTTTATGAGTCTGTTGTGTATTTTAAATCTCTTAATTAATTTGTGCCAACCTCATCCGGCTATATACACTGGGAACTACAGCCACTGATTTAAAATTTTTTTTTTGGTGCTTATTTCAGGAAAAAAAAGAGATTTCTTTCTATATGACTTATAAGCCTTCTCTGGGGGTGTGCAGTTATCATAACTTAATCACACCCTTCGGGGATTAAAAACACTTATCTCTGGATCATGACTTGTAATACCCCAGGGGGGTGATTATCTCGGGAAACTCACAACTCTCTGTCATGGCTAATTGCTTAATTATTATAGCTGTGCGTTCACGTTGCTACACAGGAGCTTAGGTTATGCTGACACTTCTGTGAAGAATCTGTATTTTGAGTACTTTTTAAAATGTGATAAAATCTGCTGTCAACTGATATGCCAGGCAGAATGGCTGAGCCTGGAAGGATATCTTTTGACTCCATTTCTGAATTTTATCTTGACTATATTTTTATACTGAGTTAAAAAACGGAGCTGGAGGAAATCTTCAACTGCTTGAATTTATCTTATTGTTAATGAGTGGACAGTGGGATAAATACCACTTGTGCATGTGTGTGTGTGTTAATAACCAGAGTGACTCACTAGATCCTTGATTAAAGTATACCATGCTTTTAGAACATTTCCAAAACAATATTGAAATGCCATTTTTCATACTGTCTTTCCAAATCCAGAATTGGATTCAGAAACCTTTAAGTCCATGGCATTTTTTTCATTAATGCTGAACTGTATATGAATTGATTTAAGTTCATTTTTTGCATCTGTCTGACTGTACAAAATATGAATAAATATGTGGTATGATGGGCAAGAACAGAAACACTGGGGACATTTGGATACTAAGTGTTAAGAGTATTACTGGAGAAAATGCTACTCACAGTACATGAATGTAATGATTGTTGTCACATTGCACTGGCTTTCTATATTTTCTCTACAGTTTATGACCCTCTACCTGGCATGTCAAAGAAAAGGTTGAAGATAACACGATCCTATGATGCTACAGGTAATCTCAAATCTGAATACATCATCTAATAAGGAAGGACAAATTTCAGCACAGACTTCAAGAGAGAACTAGCACAAGATACCTTCAAGGTATGTCAATTGGTTAGGTAACTATCAAGATAATATTTCACAGGGCAATAGACTGAACAGTGCCTTTGTGTAATACATGGATTAATAAGCAATACAGCTTTCTTTCCTTACAGTTGCAAGATGCTTTATTCTTGAAAAATGGATATTACTTCCATATTGATGTGCATTTTCACTGGTCTTGAAATGCTAAATAATTATAGTATATATTTATTTATAAAACAAATATTTTAAATCAATACAGAGAGTTCATTGCACTTATTCACAGAGATATAGGTATGTCTTCCAATTCTTCTTTCCTTTGTGCTCCATATATAGGTTTGAATCAGGGAAATATGAGGTCTAATGCATTGTTCTTATCTCGAGTATTATCCACAAAGGTGCTTCAGTGTGGGAAATGCCAGTTTCATTCATCCACCATTCTGAAAGAAAGAAAAAATCTCAAAAATTACATTTAGCCTGTTGAAAGTCTAGTCATTTAAGATGTTCCAGCTATATTGCAGGTTTCCTGAAAGTCCACAATACAAACAGAGGCCCTCTCTCCTCCTCCGTTCCTTCTCGGCCCCGGTGAGCCATGGCCGAGCTCCTCCCAGCTGCATCGGTTCCTCTGCAGGCCCGGAGAAGCAGCCTCAGCGAAAGCTGCAGGGGTCTGTGGCACAGGCAATGGAGGAAGAGTCAGGCTGGACCGTCGGGCCTGCCTGCGGGCTGAGAGGCGGCAGTGAATGCGGGTCCCCTGTGTGGTCAAGTCAGCCAACATGTCTGGAGGCTCTGAGCATGCCAGTTCTTCCAGGATGGGGTCTGCCAAACCCCAACGAAATTGCGCCTGCAAGGCACTCTGGTTTCAGGTCAAGTCCTGAGCTATGAGGCAGAAGGCAGTGGGATATTCTGCCACAAAGCCCTTCCCTTGTTGGAGAGTCTTAATCTGGTGCTCTGCAGTCTTCATCTTGACAGGATCTACCCAGGTAGCCCTCATCTCCTTCAAGAAGTTCTGCAAGCTGTTGAGGACAGGGCTATCCTCATTGAGATAAGGAGTAGCCCATTTGCTTGCAGGCCCAGACAGCAAGCTGATAATGAAGGCTACTTAGTATGCCATCTTGTCTAAAGGAGGTGGCAGTTAAGCCACTCCTGAAAAAACCCTCCCTGGATCCCCTGGACAGAAACAACTATAGACCAGTCTCCTTGCTACCCTTTCTAAGCAAGGTGATCGAGGGAGTAGTTGCTTCCCAACTCCAAGCAATCTTGGACGAAACTGATTATCTTGATCCATTTCAAACCGGCTTTAGGATGGGATTTGTAGTTGAGACAGCCATGGTTGCTCTGACCGATGAACTCCGCCTGAGCATCGATAGGGATAGTGTGACCCTGTTGGTGCGCTTGGATCTCTCAGTGGCCTTTGATACGATAGATCATGCCATCCTCTTGGATCACCTGAGCTGGGAATCGGTGGCACTGCTTTACAGTGGTTCCGTTCCTTCCTCTCGGGCAGATCCCAGAGGGTGAGGCTCAGGGACAGCTGCTCTTCTAAAATAGAGCTTAATTGTGGTGTCCCTCAGGGCGCCATCCTGTCCCCGATGTTATTTAATATTTATATGAAGCCGCTTGGTGAGATCATTCGGAGGCATGGAGCGCGGTGTCTTCAGTATGCTGATGACACCCAGATATATCTCTCCATGACCAGATCATTGTCTCAGACTTCAGATGGCGTCTCTCCTCTTAATGACTGTCTTGGAGCGGTAATGGATTGGATGAAGAAAAACAGATTGAAATTGAATCCAGACAAAACGGAGGAACTTACAGTTACAGGCCCGAAACCAGATCTGGGAATACAGCCTCCAGTCCTAGATGGAGTCATACTCTCCTCCAAGGACTGCGTTCACAGTTTAGGGGTACTCTTTGACTCATCGCTCCACATGACTAGTCAGGTGAGTGCGGTGGTCAGGAGTGCCTGTTATCAGCTTTGGCTGATATGCCAGCTGTGCCCGTATCTGGATAGGAGGGACTTGGAAACTGTGGTACACGCTCTGGTAACCTCATGTCTGGATTATTGCAATGCACTCTACATGGGGCTACCCTTGTGCCTAACCCGGAAACTTCAACTGGTGCAAAATATGGCAGCCAGGTTAATCACCAGAACTTCTAGGAGGGAGCACATAACACCTGTGCTTAAATCCCTCCACTGGCTGCCAATTAGTTTCCGGGCGCGATACAAGATGTTGGTTTTGACCTTTAAAGCCCTACATGGCTTGGGTCCATCTTACCTTAGGGACCGCCTCCTCCCGTATGATCCCCCCCAACGCCCTCCGGTCATCTGGGAGGAACCTGCTTCAGCCGATAAAGACTAGGCTTTTGCAGACCTCCCAGAGGGCCTTTTCCGCCACTGCCCCTAGACTTTGGAATGGCCTGCCGGATGAGATTCGTCTTATTACAACACTTGCTGCTTTTAAGAAAGCAGTAAAGACGGATCTCTTCCGACAGGCCTTCCTGGAATAACGTTCCAGAGGGATGAGTTTTTAGCTAGTTTTAACTGAGTTTTATTCTGTCCCTGATCCTCTTGCCGAACTTTTAGCACTTAGTATTATTATTGTTACTGTTATTTTGTTGTATTTTAATTCTCTCTAAGTTTAATTTAGTCTTAAGGGGGGAGGGTTGTGGATTGAGGGTATGTTTTAACTTTGTTGTTTTTAAAATGCTGTAACCCACCCCAATTGCCACGCAGAGGGGCGGGCTATAAATAAAAATTTATTATTTATTATTATTATTACTTTGTGCGAGTCTGTGGGAAAGTCTGCTTCTCTGATTTTAAAATGCAGCTTACACTGGGCTAGTAAACTTTTCAGCCCCTTTCTATCACCAGAATATTTTTCTGGCATAGCTATGATGGACTTTCTACATGGCCCGAGTTGAGCTTGATTCTGGAGCATGGCCAGGCCTTGCGTTAATTGCACCACCTGGTCCGATAGCTGCTGGTTTTTTCCCAAGAGCTCCCTCATTAAAGCACCCTCCGCGATCTCTTATCAGCCTAGTTATGGTCAGAACTTATTCAGTCCAGGAAAGCAGCCAACAGAGTAGCTGATAAGAACAATGTCAGGCTCGAGCACAAAAGCAGTGGCAAAGTAAAGTACCAGTCCGAATGTTCCAAGAAGCCAAAACAGGGATTCGAAACTCCACAAAGCAAATCAATGAATACAGTCCGATGTCCAGGGTTCCAGCAAGCAGGTCATCCAATCCAGTCCAAAAGTCACGAATTCCAAGTCAGTCCAAAGTCAATCAGGGAGTCAAGAGTCCAAAGCTTTCACTGGCAAACTCAGATAAGCTCTGACAAAGAGCTCGGCTTCTCCCAGCTGTTTATATGGCCCAGCTCCCACTCACAGCTGTTTGGACTTAGCTGCACATTTCTCATATAACCTGAGAGAATGCCGGAGGCATGCCCTTTCTGACCTTCTCTGCCTAAAGGTAGGTAAACAGAGGAATGGTCTCCAAAGGCCAAAGACTGGGAGGACTGGCCCACAGAGGACAAGTGGGTGGACGAACCCTCTGGTGGACTGTGGGAAGGCACCCCAGAGGACCTGCTTTACGAAGCAGAGGAGAAGGAATAGTTCTAGACCCCAATGGCTAGTGGGGACCTGTTGTGGTGATGAGGATGGCGGACACAGCAGGTTGTGGTGGCTGAAGAGGTGGTGGCTCAGCTGGCAGGCACCGTTGTGGGACCACTGGCACACGGAGAGGGACAAGCGAGAGTAGGCCATGAAGCTACAGGGTGGGACCATGTCACAGAGACACCCGCCACACCAACCAGAGCACGAAAGTTCTGGCACACAACATTAGAGGAAGCATGTGGGGCGACCCCTCAGACACCAAGCAGAGCCCCCATGAGTTGCACTCCCAGCTGCCTCACTCTTTGGAGCAGGACCTTTGATACTTTAGCAATTATTTGCAGGTTGATTGGTTTGATTTACTGCCTGAAGCAGAATGGGACTGTCAACCAGAATACTGGACATTCGCCATTTGAAACTGTTTATGGCTACGAACCAAAAACTTTGCCTGCCTTGACCCCAGAACACACAGATCTGGTGCTGCTTGCCCAATGGGTTACAAAGGTCAGATATGCTTGGCCTCGCATTGTGGCTATGTTAGATTACACTAAGGAAACTACAAAAGTTTTGCTGATCGAAAGAGGGACAAAGAGTGGGAGCTGGGAGCAAAGTTTAGCTGTCCACCAAGCTCCTGAAAACCCAGCAGCCTTCCAAAAATGGGCCAAAGTTTGTGGGGCCTTTTGTGATAAAGTGGCTGATCAATGAAGTGACAGCTGAGTTTGATTTGTCAAAGACATACAGATTCTGAGGCCAGGCTGCAGAGTTCTGTGAGGAGAGAGAAAGCCAGTCCAACCACCCATGATGTAAAGATGTCTTTTCTGCCATTGTTCATATAAAAACCTATATTTGTTCTCCTGGTTGCCAACAAAGCAACAAATCAGAGCCTCCTCCACTTTTGCTCTCCCTTCCTGTGAAATTGAGGTAGAACAAGTACATTTGCAAACAGTCCAAAAATTTTCAAATGTTTCAAATTGGGAGCACGGCCATACAATAGAAAATATGTACCCTGAATGTAGCACTGCAGCTGATCAGTGATGGAATCCAAGTAAATATTGCACTCCCTCAGGTAGGCTAAAAATTGTATCACACTACACTCTTATAGTGCTGCTATTCCGCTTCTACTGCTCAGGCTGCCTCTTTCTGCCAAACACATCTTGGAAGCAACTTTGCCCACAGGGTGAGTGTGGCAGGGTGTAGGTATCATATGTCATGGAGATTTGTCATTGTAGCCCAGGAGTCTTAACCAGGTCATTCTTGCACAGATGAAAGAGAATGATGTCAGGTGGCGGATGATTTGCTGTAAGCTTGATGATCTCAGGAGGAGAAGTCCCCACATGGTGACCTCACCAACTGATCCTTGTTAGGTGCATGATGCTAAGGTCATGTTTCTGCCCACATAGAGCTTGTGACTTTTGGTCGATCATCTGCCATCCTGACACCTAACACTGGTCCAGTAGGTTGTGGACTGCCACCACCCCACTCTTTGGATAGTGAAGGCAGGCAAACCATGCTCAGCTGCCACTGTAGCAGCTCTAATATGAAAGGAATGTGAAGTAAACTGATGAGTACAGAGGTCAATTGCCAAAACTGCCATCCTAAGAACAGATCAGAATTGATAATGAGTGAGGAGTTGGCCTGAAGTGTACAAAATAGTCCTCTAAGAACCTGCAGATGCTGGTTCAAGTAGTCCACCATTGACTGGACAGAGCAAAGCTGATCTGGAGGGGCCCTACCCAATGTCATTGTCTGGCCTTTACCATGTTCATCAGTCTTAGTGCACCGGAATTTTATCTGCAGATCGCATTGGACTAAACTGCAGTCAGTGATAATAAATACAAACCAGAGCCATCTCACAATGAACTTTGGAGGAGTTCAATAATTTGTGTAATAGTGACAAATGCCAGCATAAAAGCAGCCCAGAAGAATACTACCACATCCAAAGGCATGCTGACTGATGGAGTAGACTGTATAAAGAGCAGGAGGACCACCTCACATATAGGTAGGTGTGAATCAGGAGAGGACCAGCCCTCCAACACTCAATGTATCTGGAAGCTGGTGATGGGGCCCCTGAAGTCAGCCACTTTGGAATAAAAAGACAAGTGTACAAGTGGCCTCTGATGGTGTGTGAGGACAATCCTAGTTCCTTCAAATGAACTGTGCATTGTAGCACAACTTCATCCCCATTCGGCCAGCTCACTCAAGGTTGTAAGAAAGCTGACTGAAGACCCATGGACTTCCCTGGTATGCCTTGAGGGTTGATGGGCCTAGGGATAGATGGATGGAATGCTCACCCTCTCCTCTATCTGCTAAGGTTCAAAAGGTGTGCAGGTATCTTCATGATTTGCAGAGAGGCCAGCGGGACCAATGAAATGAAGACAGGAGAGGAAACCTGCCAGGGAAGTCTGTAGTCCTGGCACATAGCATGCATGAAAAAGTATGTTGTGTTGCAAACATTGCAGGACAAATCATCGTAATAACTACATGACTAGTGAGGATTTGCAGCTCTCTGTGTTACCTATCCTAACAACAACAGCATTGTCACACCAAAACAGAATAGACCTGTTGGCAAATTCACAGATAGCACTATAGGAAAGAATTCAAGAAACAAATCTCTAGTGAGCTCATTACATACCTAGTGATCCATCATGACTCAGTACACCATCACTCCTTCCAGTAAAGGCCAATACACAGTGGTCAATATGGCATGGCAAATCTTGTGAAACTTTGTTGTGTGATCTGGTATGATAATGTAAGATTATGCATGAAATCTCACAACGGAGTTGCCATTGTGAGGCTTTGGAATATGGCCAGCAACTGGCCTTGCTGCACCAGCTCAGCACAACAAAGACCCCTCCAGTTGGTTCTGAATGGGTCTGCCATGAGGTTTGGGGGTGGATTGGACCAGGAGACGTTACTTAATTAAGTATACTGATAGCTGATATAGAGTATGGGCTAATATTTTTAAGGGCAAAGCATTCAGTGCCCTCTGCCCAGATAGGTAGATCTTTCTGTTCTGCTTTTTCTAACATCTAACATCTCCCTATATGTACACATGTTCATTTTAAATGTAAAATACAGCTTGGTTAGTGCATTGGGACTGCAGTATGAAGATGTGGACTGCATAAACACAAAGTTTTAAGGGATGTTGTTGGATTATCTTTCTGCCAAGGTACTATATTAATGATCAAAGTTGACATTGACAGCTATGGGAAAGAGATAAAGTACTTAGACATCTTACAGAAAAAAGATGAGAGGAAGACTACCCCTCCTTTGCTTTGCTCACCACTTTCTGCTGAGGGCATTTCTAATCTTTTCCCCTGTTGTTGTACTGGACAGTGAAATGAATTCTAAATCCAAACCAGCTCATTCCCCTTCCTCCTCCCTTCTCTCCTCAAAAGTGAAATATGGTTTCATTCAGTCTAGGTGTTTTTATTCACTGTCAGCTGACATGAAAACCTGCCAGGCTCTAATCTGTGATCAGGTGTAACTCTCATGGGGTTTCACTGCATTAGGCTATTTGCTGTATTTTAAGTGGGAAAATGAGACTGAAGAAAATCAGTTCCGTAAATACCAGAAGACCTGCTTGCTGCATTTTCGTATAGTAGACCACAGGTGAAAGCAATGGCAAAGGAATCTGACAGATCTTAACTATTCCCAATTAATGTATTTAAAATATATTCACAATTAAGGTATTTAAAAGCCATCTTTTATGTGAATGTCCTCCACATCCTCCCATATTTGTGCACAACATAAACCTATGTACAGTTCTAAATTATTATTGTTGTTGTTATTTGATTATTAGGCACCATTAAGGTAACAATAAGTTATTTCCATAAGAATGGAGTACACTGCTAACTCTAATACAGCCAAAATAAGGGTGATTGAAGAATTAGATCTTAGTGAATTATTGAACACAATTCTGCAACAGAACTTGCTAAAGTTATTTCTTTGCACTATATCTAGCAGCACAAACTAGGAGAATCTGGAAAAAAGTAACTGTCAACTTTATCTACATCTCTTGGATTATTTGCAGTTTACCTATACCCTGGATTTTCCAGTTCCTCATTGCTCTGACGGAGGTTTCAGCACATTAAACAAATAAGATAAGCATTCAGGTCCATAGCTTGAGAATAAAAGTACACATTTGAATAAAAAGAAGTTTTAAGTAAAAATACACATTAAAATAGTACCTGAAAATGTATTTTGAGAGAATTCTAATTGGGATGAACACAGTTCTTTCACAGATGGAACTGCTTCTATCAGTGGAACTCAAAACTGAAAACATGGATTTAGGTAATGTATTGATTTAACCTTTGCTTGCTGTATTGTGGTGGTAAGATCCAGCATGGTGCAGTGGTTTGAGGGTTGGACTATGACTCTGGAGAACAAGGTTTGAATCCCCAATTAACCATGGAAACATAGGGCCTTTGCAGACTGCCAGAAATAGTGCAAATTGAGTCCACTTTAAATTGAGGCACTGCCCTGGCTCAGTGCTAGGGAATCATGGGAATTGTATTTTTTTCTAAGACATTGAGCCTTCTCTGTCAGAGAGCTCTGGTGCCACAATAAATTACAGTTCCCATAATTCCCTAGCACTGAGCCAGGGCAGTGTCTCAATTTAAAGTGGACTCAATTTGCACTATTTCTGGCAGTCTGCAAAGGCCCATACTTGGTTAAGTTACATTCTCTCACACAAAAGCAAAGGGAACTCCCTCCCCTCGAAGAAATCATGTGAAAAAACCCTCATGATAGGATTGCCTTCGGGTCGCTATAAGTTGGAAACACAATTTATGGCGCACACAACATTGTAGTAGTAATTCCAAATATTTAATGGTATTGAAGAGTAGCAGCTTAGAGAACTTTGATTGATGTTGATTGATGTTGACAAATTGGAGTGTGTCCAGAGGAAGGCGACCAAAATGGTGAAGGGTCTGGAAACCATGCCTTATGAGGAAAGACTTAGGGAGCTAGGTATGTTTAGCCTGGAGAAGAGACAGTTAAGGGTGATATGATAGCCCTGTTTAAGTATTTGAAAAGGTGTCACATTGAGGATGGAACAAGCTTGTTTTCTGCTGCTCCAGAGACTAGAACATGGACCAATGGATACAAGCTGCAGGAAAAGAGATTCCACCTGAACATTAGGAGGAACTTCCTGACAGTAAGAGCTGTTTGACAGTGGAACACACTTCCTTGGAGTGTGGTGGAATCTCCTTCCTTGCAGGTTTTTTAACAGAGGCTGGATGGCCATCTGTTGGGGATGCTTTGATTGTGATTTCCTGCATGGTAGGGGGTTGGGCTGGATTTGAATAATTCCTGTTGTAAGCAAATGTATTTGAGTTGGATGGGAAATTGTGGTCCTTTTAACAGAGGGAAATTAGGGCCCTTTTAACAGAACAAAAGGACCCCTCTGTATGAAATGAATACTGCTGACTGACTGAAATGGATCAGTACAGTTGTTTCTATTTTTAGGTTATTCATGGGGATGTGGGGATGTGAGTGTGGAAACCCAGGTGAATGTCGGTATTTCAAAATTTACCACTGCAAATTTTTATATGGTTTATGGTTTATGGTGAGGCATTTAATATCTACTTTGCAGATAAAATCTCTCAGATAAGAGTCGACTTGGACGCCAGTGTTCTGGCAGAATCCGTAGACGAGGCATCCAGTAACTCCGTTGATGGCATTTTACTGGATCAATTGCAATATGTGAGTACCGATGATGTGGACAAGCTGCTTGGAAGGGTGAGGAAGACGACTTGCCCCCTCGATCCATGTCCATCATGGCTGGTCGCCCAGGGAGGGGACATGTTGAAGGTGTTCCTTCGGGACACAATCAACACGTCATTCAGGGAAGGTAGTATACCATCTTGTTTAAAGGAGGCGGAGGTTAAGCTACTCCTGAAAAAACCTTCCCTGAACCCCCTGGATAGAAACAACTACAGACCAATCTCCTTGCTTCCCCTTTTAAGCAAGGTGATCGAGAAGGCAGTTGCTTCCCAGCTCCAAGCAGTCTTGGATGAAACCGATTATCTTGATCCATTTCAAACCGGCTTCAGGACAGGATATGGAGTTGAGACTGCCATGGTTGCTCTGACCGATGACCTCTGCCTGGGCATCGACAGGGGTAGTGTGACCCTGCTGGTGCTCTTGGATCTCTCAGCAGCCTTTGACACTATAGATCATGCCATCCTCTTGGATTGCCTGAGTTAGGAATTGGAAACACTGCTCTGTAGTGGTTCCGTTCCTTCCTCTCGGGCAGATCCCAGAGGGTGAGGCTCAGGGACAGCTGCTCTTCTAAAATAGAGCTTAACTATGGCATCCCTCAGGGCGCCAGCCTGTCCCCGATGTTATTCAACATCTACATAAAGCCACTAGGTGAGATCATTTGGAGGCATGGAGCACGGTGTCTTCAATATGCTGACAACACCCAGATATGTCTCTCCATGACTAGATCATCGTCTCAGACTTCAGATGGCGTCTCTCCTCTTAATGATTGTCTTACAGCGGTAATGGATTGGATGAGGAAAAACAGATTGAAGTTGAATCCAGACAAAACAGAGGTACTCACAGTTACAGGCCCGAAACCAGATCTGGGAATACAGTCTCCAGTCCTAGATGGAGTCACACTCTCCTCCAAGGACTGTGTTCGCAGTCTGGGGGTGCTCCTTGACTCATCTCTTCACATGACTAGTCAGGTGAATGTGGCAGTCAGGAGTGCCTGCTATCAGCTTCAGTTGATATGCCAACTGCGCCCTTATCTGGATATGAGGGACTTGGAAACTGTGGTACATGCTCTGGTAACCTCACGTCTGGATTACTGCAATGCACTCTACATGGGGCTACCCTTGTGCCTAACCCGGAAACTTCAATTGGTGCAAAACGTGGCAGCCAGGTTAATCACCGGAACACCTAGGAGGGAGCACATAACACCTGTACTTAAATCCCTCCACTGGCTGCCAATTAGTTTCCGGGCGCGGTACAAGGTGTTGGTTTTTACCTTTAAAGCCCTACATGGCTTGGGTCCATCTTATTTTAGGGACCGCCTCTCCCCATATGATCCTCCCTGTGCCCTTCGGTCCTCTGAGAGGAATCTGTTACAGCCAATAAAAACCAGGCTGACTCAGACCTCCCACGGCCTTCTCTGTGACCACTCCCAGGCTATGGAATGGCCTGCTGGACTAGATCCGTCTTATTACTACTGCTTTTAAAAAAGCAGTAAAGACGGATCTCTTCCGGCAGGCCTTTCCGGAATAACTTCTGCTCTAGGGAGATGAGTTTTTATTTTGTCCCTATTGCTGCTCATTCTCTTTTTATTGTTTTATTGCTTTTATAGCATTGTCGTATTTTAATCTTTCTTAAGTTTAATTCTGTTTTAAGGGGATGGGAGGGTTGGATTGTGGGATGACAAAACAGATAACTTTGTCTGTTTTAAATGCTGTAATCCGCCCCGACTGCCACACAGAGGGGCGGGCTATAAATAAAAATTTATTATTATTATTATTATTATTATTATTATTATTATTATTATTATATGAACTGTACTGGGTATAAGAGTGCACCTATGGAACTAATGCACACCTGACCTCTTATCATTCAGCCTCATATGGGGAACTACTGCATTGTCAATGTGGAATTATCATTGGTAAAAGTTCATTTACAGTGCTAGGACTTGACTTTCCAAGCACTAAAAGTCAGAAAAACTTCACAGATTTTCCATTAAATAAAAACAGACATTTAATTATGATATTTTGATAAAGTATGCACTATGACTGGTTAGATAACTAGTGGCCAAGCAAGCAAGGAACACTGACATTGTTTCATCTTTCTACTAGCTAACACATAAAATGCATGCATATCAGTTTGAACACAGATTTTAAGATGATTTATGAACTGGCATTTAATGGATTAATTAATTGGTACACTTTAAATTAATTAACACTATTAGTTTAAAAGTTAAACTTTAAATTAATTGCTATCCAAACAAATTAATTGCATTAAATGAATCTGAATGGTGCCAAAAGCTTGGTTAAGATACCTTATGAAGATATAAAAAGTAGCACATAGTTTCTGCTAGGGATGTGCACTGGATTCAACTGAAGCCTGATATTTGAGCAGAAATGCCCCCCTTCAGAATAGTTCCATTATTTTCTTAGGTTAAGCAAAGAGTCAAAGTTAGATCTAACTCAGAACTTTGCCTAGTCTTTGAATTTAGGAATTTAGGCACGTTAGACTGATGCCTGAAATAATAACATTTTGGTTGGGAAAATTGTGGGAAGGAAAGGTGGAGTGATTGGATTGACTGATAGTTCCAACTTCTAACCCTAGAACATGTTTTAAAACAGGAGAGGCTGTCCACTCACTGTGCTTTCAGGAGATACCATGTTTTGACTGTGGCTTCATCTTTCCCAGTGCAACTACAATGACACTATTAGATGTGTGCTAAGTTAGATTTCAAGCATCCTAAATCTGTAATGAGGAGAGGTCCCTTCTGGTCCTAAATTGGACAAAAATTTGACAGGCACTCCCCTGTGCCTTGTAGTGGTCATATGGTGGCAAAAATTGGATTTTTAAAAAATGTTTTTACTTCTGGGATAAAAAGCCCTGGGGGGCACTTGCAACCCATGGGCCACATTTGGTCCATCTCTTCTCTAGCCTCTGCATCTGTGAGACCCTGAAGCTTTCTGGCATGAAAACATTTCTATGACTTGGGTCATTTTCCTAGAAATGACCCTCCAAAAATGAGGAGAGTGGAAGAAGAAAGGAATCACTCACCTGCCAGATATAAACTTGGTTTCCCCATGAAGCCTTGACTACTTCATTCTACAACTTTGCAGGTTTCTTACATAGGGCCATGTCTATGCTGTCTGTCATTTTCATAGTAATGATTCATAAGGAACACATGGAGATTAAGCACCCCTTCTTTTTTGAACACCCTCTAAATGTGGTCCTGGAGCAATGCATACCTCCTAGGTTGTTTTTGCAGCATAATCCTTCCAGACTGTCTCTCACCCATACTTTTTCTGGCCAAATAAAAGTGTGAAATGCCTCTCCTAAAAGACACCAAAATAAACACTTTTATTTTAAAACAGATTATAAAAGGGGACCTATGATCATTTCATTGTTTCATCTAGTTATTTTTTGGCATTTTTCAATCCATGAGATTTACAGAAGATCCTAGTGGCAGAAAACTGGCTGGATCCACCAGTCACCTGCCCCTATTATGAATTAAAACTCTCCTCTTGAGCTATGCAGTTCTGCGATGAAGTCTACTAATTTTATCCAGCTGCAACACAGAGAATAGTTATAATAGCAATTTTTGTATTACCAATGATTGTCAGTGAGGGGCATGACTTTTTGTTTTCTGAGTTTGGTTCTGGATAGCTCTGAGCACTTATTCAGAGCCAAATTCAGTCCTAAATACAAATCAACATAAGTCGACTACAGTGGCATCACTGGGGGGTGCAGGGAGTGCAGACTACACCAGGTGACACCCTAAGAAAGGTGACACCACTTCTGCACAAATACAAGGGGATGTCATAAAGTTTTAGTCATCACTCGGATGTTATTATGGTATATTGATGAAATTATGTCACAGATTTTGCCAGAAGTGACTAAAGTGACTGAAGTGGGTTATGAAGGGGTATTGTAAAGTTTTAATTGTCACCTTTAAAAAAAATGTGACTGAAAGTTTGTCTTGATTTGTAGTTGTTAACTTTTTCTATGTAGTCACCATCCAGATTTGCACATTTTGTTTTCACTTTGCATGAGTAATTTTGTTTGTATACTTTTGTATGGTCTATAGATAATTTCCACTGTTTATCACAAGGTGTTGGTGTAAATATATTTTGATACAGGAAACCTCAATAGTGGCTTTATTGTTTGTAGTACACAGTACTTAGGGATACATAGTATTTGGATACCTTGTTATTCTCTCCCTTTTAATTTTGATAATTGTTTGTGAAACCCTCCTGGTGTAGTGTTCAAAAAAAGTTGGAAAAGTTATTAATGAAGAAGAACACACATGTTACTGGGAAAGGACAGGAGTCTTTTGTCTTTTCTCCTCTCTCCTGAGTTAACTGAGTGCAAACTACTTTTGCACTTTGAACTCAGTTTGCACTGATTGAAGTAAGCTGATGACAAAGAGGAAAGTAGGAGGAACAGTGAGAAAATGGGTAATGTTAAAAGCAACTGAAAAAGTGGAATGACACAGTATTAATGAGGACTATCAGTGCCAAAATCAGGACTGTTAATGGTTCAAGGAAAAATGACTACCTTTGAAAGCCCTAAATGGTTTAGACCTTGGTCATGTAGAGCTCATTCACACCTACCTTTTTGTACTGAGGAGATCTGGATCTCCTCGGTGATGCCATTCTGAATTGAAGTTCCCACTATGTTTGCCACGATCGAATCTCTCCATGGCATTTTATTGCTATTGTTAGTCACACTCAGAGAGGGAGCGGTAAAGGAATAAAATGCCATGAGAAATTTGATTGTGGCAGCAGGCGTGGGGGGAGAGCAAAAGGTGGAAGGAGGAAGAGGAAGGAGGATGTTAAAGGATGTGGCAGGGGAGAGAAAGAGGAGGAAGAGGAAGGAAGACATTGGAGGATGTGGCAGGGGAGAGGAAGAGGAGGAAGGAGGACGAGGAGGGAGGACGTTGAAGGAGGACACTCCAAATGGGATTGACAGCGCCTTCCCATTGGCAGCCCCCTAAAAAAACAACAACCCCAAGACCCCAACAACAGTGCTTTTGGAAAAGAAGCGGTAAATGCCTCAGATCCAAAAACACCAATTTAAGTGGGTCCTCCCACTCGCAAATCACATTCGAGAAATCGGCGTGAGTATGAGCTATCCCCCTTTAAACCAGTTTCCAGACCGGTTTATTTTGTAGTGTGAATGGGGCCATAGAAGACCATCATGGAAGACCATTGCGACCCAAACAAACCTGCTCATGCATTTAGATAACGGTGAGGAAACTCTGCAATGTTTGGTCAGTTTGCCAGAGACAGCCTTCTCAATGGTTGTGCCAAGATTTCCCCAGGCTTGTGAATGTTTTTTTGCAATCTCTTTAAGGGGCAAATTCAAAAGACATCAGTGGGAGCAGACTAGTTAAGTTAAATTTCAGTTTTGAATGAAATGCTTTCAGTCAGGGCCTGCATCACCTCAGAAGTTGGGAGAATACTGGCTTTTACAGTTGTATTAAGCACCACATACCCTCCAACATTTCAAAGTGAAAACATATTTATAATATCACAACTTCTGAGTTCCCACTTCATGGGTTTCACTCTCTTCTTTACTACACACTCTTGGAAACCTTTTCAGTATCTGTGGTAACTGGAATTAATTTACCCTTCATTATCCTGCCCTGCATTGATCTAGAAACTTGAGGCAATTATTCTTTTGGTGAAATATGTACTGTTGTTATCAACTCATAATAGACAATATGTGAAATGGCAGATTTTGGACTATATACTGTCTTAGCATTCATGCACAAGTGTAGTTTGCACAATATGCCTTTATACACAGACAGATTTCTCAGTATTTCCCAGATACAAATTGAGATGCAGCCTAATTCTCCAGTCTTATCATAGTCTTGGATAGATTTATCTTATGATAGATCTAGTCTGACTTATAGGCTGGCTAGATGGAAAGTCAGCCACGTTTACTGTCTGGTTATACAGACAATGAACAGACAGGGATGTAGGGTGCATGTACACTATAGAAATAATTTTCAATTTCACACCACTTTAAGTGCTATAGCTCCATCCTATGGAAACCTAGGATTTGTGGTTTTATGAGGAATTTTGGCTTCTTTGCCCAAGAGTGTTGGCAGCTCACAAAACTACAAACCCCAGGATTCTATCGAATTGAGCTATCACAGTTCAGTAGTATCAAACTGCATTATTTCTACAGTGCAGATGCATCCAAAATTCTTCACTAGTGGACTTCATAGACTAAAAACAAACAAATACAAACAACAAACACACAAACAAATTCCTGTGGAAAATTAGCTTTTGGCAAACATCAAAAAAGAAAAAGACAAAAGGAGACACTCTACTAAAAAGGGACACTGGAATATACCATATGTAAAAATCATCAAAGCACTCATGAAAACATATTATGCTATAAGCAGGAATGAATGCTACTTGTTTTACAAACCCAGACATACACTATAAAATCTTGGGCAGGGAGGATTTCAAGGAGGGTAGGTATGTTAGGCTGTTGCAATACTAATAACAAAGAGTCTTGTGATACCTAAAGACTAAGAGGTTTTATTCAACATGTGCTTTTGTAGACTCCATTCCACTTCAGTAGAGTACACCAGCAAGCTTGCAACAAAGCTTTTCTCAAAACCCATTCCAGAGAAGAGAAAGTGTTTAGACTCAAAACCCAGCATTATAAGTCAGATTTAAAGAGTTTCCACTCCAAGTCCCCACCAGATATTTTCCTTGCCCTCCTAGAGCTGGAGGAAAAAAACCTCATTAGCTAAATATATGATAAACATTTAGCCTTTGCTAAAACATTGTCTCTGTAGTATTCACTCATAGGCAGACATGCACACAGGTGAAGGATAAGAGCCACGCCTGGGAGATTTTTTAAAAAGCTAGCTGCCTGGCAGAGGTTGGAGAGAGGTAATCAAAGTAATTGTACCAGCAGAGAGTGAGGCACACTTATTGCAAAAAGTTTTCCTCACCAAAATTGATCATTAAGAGACAAGTTCCAGCTTGCCTCCAAGCAAACAACCTAGAAAAAGAAAAGGAAGAAAAAGAACAAACACGCCAATAGGAACAACCTGCATGTGCTTCAGAAAGGAAGTGATGAAGATTGTGAGCCATAGCATTTTTTTTAAAAAATCCCCCTTCCTCCAAGAAATGGGAGGAAAGAAAAGAAAAACTTTTTTAAAAAAATGTTTATCTGGGTATTGCAATTCTATTCTATGTGTAAGCTTCATCAAATACACTGGGCAGGCATAAAATGGCACTAGGATGATTTGGCTTTTTAAAAAGGCTTTCTCCTGCCCTTGTCCATGAAGCAGGGGCATCACTAGGAGGATGTAGGGGGTGTGGACCACACCAACTGACACCCTTAAGGGGGGGGTGACATCATTGTTCCTCAAACATCTGCCTTTGGGCAGAAATGGGCTGTGGCATTCACCTGCATCCTTTTAAAATGCTGAAGTGATGCTGATGCAAGGCTCAGTGGGAGAAGAAAGGAATGGCCCCAGCTTTTAGGGTTTTTTATTTTAAAATTTAAATTATTTTTTTAAAAAAATAAAATTTAAAAATATTTTTTTGAAAAAAATCATTTAAAAATTCTTTTAAATTTGTCTTTTGAAACATAATAATAATAATAATAATAATAATAATAATTTTTATTTATAGCCCGCCTCTCTGCCAAGCAATCGAGGCGGGTTACACAAGTTAAAATAGACAATGTAAAACAATCCCAACCCTAATCCCTCCTCCCACCCCCTTAAAACAGTATTAAACAGGAAAATGTTAAAACAATGAGCTACTACATAAAACAAGCAATAAATAAATAACCTGCCCAAGCATCACAGGGAGGCCGGTAGAATAACAGACAAGAAACGACTCCCCAGAGCAGATGTATCCGGGGGATAATTAGTCTGGGAAGGCCTGCTGGAAAAGATCCGTCTTCACTGCCTTCTTAAAGGCAGTGAGCGTAGAAATAAGGCGGATCTCGTCCGGCAGGCCATTCCATAGCCTGGAAACATCACATCTTTTAAAACGTCGCAAATGTTTACTTTAAACACATGAAGCTATGCATATGTAAATACATTTAGGCTGTGCATATGATATTGTAATTTAAAGGTATTGTTTTAATTTTTCTAGTTGTTTGTGTCACAGCTGTTACCATAACATTCAGTGATCTACAGAAATTACGATTTATGAATAAGTTTACTACAAAAAACATTGCTAAGGATGTATGGTGTGGTATAGGAGAAGGTCAATGCGGGGATGGTGATGACACCATGAGTTACTGCACTGGGTGATGCCAAACTAGTGGTGCCACTACCATGAAGCCCAATGGCAAAGACAACCCTTTCCTCCATCATTAGCCAGATGGTACTGCCATTAGCTGTGGTGGCAGCAGCCTCCAGCCCTAGGAGGGCTGGCATGGAGAGGTGACTTCCCAGACAAGGAGATTTGCTCTTCTCAGTATCCCCCCCCCCCCAGCTGCTTCTGTTTCTACCTTGATGAATGAAAACCACAAATAAACATACTGCAAGGTGCAGTATCAGGGAAAGAAATGCACAGTCTCTCTTATATACTTTATTGAAATAAGGAGATCAATTGAAAACAAATCACATTCTTACTTTATTTCCTCTTGCTCCCCCCCCCCCCAATGTTAATTGGTCTTCTCCATCAAGATGCTGTTCTTACAGTGTCTTACAGGACATGGCCAATAGGCATGCTCCAAACAATTTTTAAGGCCCAGAATACAATTATAAATGGGAGGCATCTGCAGGAACTGAAAAACAATTACATTTAGATGCAGTTTTGCCTGACACTGGGGTAATACAGCTGAGAAAACGCTAGCAAGAACTGAGACCAAACAGGAAATTGAGGATTTTGTAGGAAAATTGTAAAGTAGAACTCAATTAGTTTTTTGAGGGACTTTCCCATGCATTTTGGGCAGTTAGAGGATAGGAGACATAGGAGTGAAACACACAGGCAGAAAGAAGTGACTTCCAGCTGCTTTGGAGGTGTACCATTTACATGATGCACGAATCTAAAGTGACTGGAAGCCATGTTGAGGTCATGCTCTGATTCTTTGGATCAGAGCAAAAATGAGCCAGGATAATCCAGCTCCTGGAAGAACTGGTTGACCCTACTGAGCATGGCCCACTTTTGAAGTGGGCCCTGCAGTTGGTGGGGTTTGGACCCGCTTCTGGCCAGAGTAGACTCAGACCACTCTTTTGCGCCGGTCCTATGATAAACTTGTTCAGTTAAGCAATCATGTGTCTTTAAATCCATCTATTTCTCTCTGTTCCAGCAGATTGTAATAAATGCTAGTTAAAGACATCTGTACCATGTCCCATATTCAACTATGAAGGGTCCCACTCACAAGTATAATTTGTTGTTGTTGTTGTTAATAGCCCTCAAATTGTTCTCTACTGACGGGGAACCTGTGGATGAGACATCTCTAATCACCCCTATCCTCAACCGTTGTGCTTAGGTCATGCAGGATCAAGCCTGATTTCTACTTGTATTTATACATGTTGTTCCATGTGAATCTCTGTAATATTGGCTTCTTTGTTCTTTTTCTTTCTTTCTTCCTTCCTTTTGGCAATGTTTTTGGATTTTATCATCTTTGTATTAGTTCTCTGTATTCTCCATTTTTACCAATTGTGTTGGCTTGTGTTGCTTTTAGTTGATGTAAATTGTCATAAATACCTCATTTCAGGCAGAAAGTATGGAATAGCAAATCTAAACAAGGAAAACAAGTCAGATAGGAAAGTGCTGTTTTTGGAAATTATCACGCAGGAAATCCACACCAGGATAGATGTGGGTTGTAACCATCTGGAATGCAAAGCTGGGAGCCTGGGCAGTATGTAGCCCATATCCAACCCAGGCCTCTTTGGCAGCTTTTAATGAACAGGATACAGGTTGGATATAGGCTGTCTACTGGTTGTACAATAAGATCCGTTCCAGATGGTTACAACCTGCATCTATCCTGGTGCAGATTTTCTGTGTGATATCTCTTGGCAGCCCAAATCATAATACTAAAAGAGTTGCTACATCTTTACCTGAGGTTCTCCTGTATACAATAAAAATAAAATTATAATTTCAGTGTGGGGTTTTTTTTGGTAGATAAATTTGATAGAGAATGTAAAACATAAAAATGAAAAATATATATGTACACCATTGTACATAGGAAAACTGCAGGATACATACGTTGCCATGGTTTTGGAGAAATCCTGAAAATTATAGCCGGAAAAGACTGCACACCATAATTTGCATAGAGCAAGGTAGAACTGATACAAGAGGATATTATTTCTCTGAATCTTTAAAAAAGAGTGATCTTTAAAAGCTTTTAGGTAGGAAAGACAGTAACGTCTAAGAAAGCATAGGTTGTTTTTTTAAAAAAATAAAAAAGGAAGAAATGGGCAAAATCGTGGTTTGTAATATCTTTTGTACTATTGCCTTCTTTCAAAAGTATATAATCTGAAGATAGGTTGGCCAAGTATTCCAAACAAATATTGGGGTTAGAAAACAAGATACTTCCCTATGGATCTGAGATTCCCAAGCACGGCTCCAACTAGTCTCAGCTCTTCACCAAATGCAATTGGAAATGACAGGGTAACCTTGACAGTGGTTCAGTCCAATTTACACTACAGCAATTTATTGTTTGTTTCTCTCCTTTTTTAACCCTTCTCTCTTCCTCTCTCTACCCCTTTTCCCAGAAGAATTTGAAGCTAACAATTGTTGATGGATGATAGCAGCCTCCTTTTCCAACAGCCACATTCTTCATATAGGAACAACACACTTTGTTTAGGGAGGCTGTGTTGCAAATGAAGAGGGTCCCTTCCCAGACAGTGTCGAAGCTGCAACTCTGAATTGTAATATTGAACATCTTTTGGCCACAGCTCAGTCAGCAATCCCCCCTCCCCTTTTTATTGTTGTTTTCCAGCAGAAAGTTTGCACCCATTAGCTACAAGGACTGCAATTAGTCTTTGGGCCAAACAAAGAGTCAATATGATGTCATGTCTAGACAACATGTAAATTAATATGAAAGCAACTGAGTTACAAATTCTATACTAATACAAATTAATCTGAATTAAGTTTAATCCACAGTTATTAACTGATTAAATGTGGCTGTTGGTAGCTACAGGGTGCTGACTTCCATCTGTGTTTATTAGGGGCACTGCTTAATCGTAGAGTCTGTATGGGGGAATATTTAAAGCACATGTTGTCTTATGCTGCCTCTGTTCATTGGGTGGAAGAAGATTTCAAGATGCAAATCAGAGCAAATGTTTTTTAAAAAAATGGTAGAAGTCCCTTCCTTGAGTTTCATAATTAGATTTGGTTTGAGGGATTCCTAATTTTTCTCCATTCACTGATTGTAGCTGGCTCTCCATTCACCTATTGATAATGCATGCATCCATGAAGGGGGAAATGAGCTACTGATGTTAATCATTAGAAAATAGGGAGAGGAAGCTGAAGGGAGAGGAGAGGTGCTTGTAATTTCCAGGGTTGTTGTTGTTCTCATGCAAGGAATGGCTAACCTGTTCCAGGAATGAGGATATATGTGTCTGACACTGACCTTACTCTGCTGAAGGTGTTTTTCATTTCAGAGCAGGTTAGTCACTAATGTAAACACGAGATGGGCAGATTTGCCAACAGAAATTAAGAAAATGTCAGGAGCAGCTGTCATTCGAGGGCTCTGAGTCAAATATATTCAGTTGAAGACTTGGGCCATTTCTTTTTGTTAAGTAGGAATGTGGGGAATGACAATAATAATGCTATTAAAAGGTAGTTTTCCAGCATCTAGGGAACTTACTATAAATGCATTTATATTATAACCCCCCTCCTCCACTTTCCATCAATGTGTTAGGATTGTCTGTAGTAATGATTGGAAAAAACCTCTGGACTGTCCTCACATTGGTATGTTCATTTATCAATAAAACCAAAAAGCCACTCAAAAGAAGGTGTTCATTTTTCAATAAACCAAAACTTCACTCAGATTGTTCCTGTTTGGAAAATGGCTCCAATGATTGTGAAACATTGTTCTTCTTCCCTTCTAACCATGAACAGGGAGCTGGCTTGTCCAAAGTCCCTCTCTCAAAGTTTTGACAAGGCCTTGTAATCCATTATGAATCTATCATATAGGATGCATAGCTGGTAATTACAAACTATGTGATATCAAAACCAGGGTCATTGTATTGTATAGGCTTTTTTTATAGACATCCTACTCATTGCCTTAATAACTAAAGCTGTCACGACAGTGGTCTGTGCCTAGCGTGAAGCCCTAAACAATTCTGACAAGCTGCAGCTCATTAAGGTACAGTCATTTTGCTGAAATGTCTATCAGCTCTCAGGGATGTACCAAGATGAATAGGCCCAAAACAATAGCCCCATTTGTTAGAGCAGGAGCTTCTCTAATGCATGATGAGACAATCAAGCCAAGCCGTCTTCAGTACAAAGACATAATTAATCAAATGGACAAATGGTTCAAAAATGGCTCTACTATGTTCCGTAGTGGACAAGGCGTTTCCATGGAAACATTGGCGTTTGCATCGTGGTTAATGACCATTCGGTACAATGAAGTTCAAAAAAAGAAAAAAGAAAAAAAAAAGGTCCAAACAAGATGCAGGAGGAGAACAGAGGAAAACACCACTTGGTGGTGGTGGTGGTGTGGGGTGTTAAATAATTTTAATCAATAATTTTAAAGATTATACTTAGGGAAGAAGAATAAATCTATTTCATACCCTGTGCAACAGATCCATTCATGCATGCTAGGATTTATTGATATATAATAGACCTAAGCCTTTTTGGAAGAGGGTGTTATTAGTACCTTCTGGCAATAAATTCATGCAGTGGGTTTTAAGAGCAGTTCTTTGCAGTGTGTAATAGATTAGTCCTCTTTTACTCATGCGGGTTATTATTCGCAGATTCCTCATTTTATGGCCTATCACCCACATTTTAAGACAAAACTCCTTATGTTCTTTCACACTACACAATTATAGTGCTATTATTTCATGTTAACTGCCATGACATCATATAGAATCCTGGGATCTGCAGTTTTGAAAGGGGTATTTAACATTATCAGCCAAAGAACTCCAATGCTTCACCTAATTACACACTCTAGGACTCCACAGAATGCTGTCATGGCAGTTAAAATGGAATCAAAGTGCTATAATTGTGTAGTATGAAAAGGTTCCTAGTCTCTAAAGGCACTTGGTCCACTCATTAAAAAAACCAACATCAGCCTTTCCTCTGTACCATGCCATACAAGATGTGACCTAATAGATCTACAACAATGTCAGCCATTTTCTGGGGTGCCTAAAAGAATTGCTGCTGCTACAGTAAATTTTTGGTACAGGAGGCAGTCCAAGTGTCCTCCTCCATGGAGTCCTGTAGGATTCCAGAAGAATATAGCAGCTTAGAGTATGTGGGATGGCAGCCATTATAAAAAGTACTGAAGAACTAAACATGGGCCCATTGGTCATACAGTATCCAGCCCTCCTTTATAGTAATCCTTAAAGTGAAGTATCTTACTTGTAATTCTATTTGTATCATAGTTATAAAACATAATACTAGTCAGAAGTGAAGCTGGAAGTAAACTTAGGGCCTTTTCAGACTGCTAGAAATAGTGCAAATTGAGTCCACTTTAAGGGTTAGGGTTAGGGAATCATGGAAACTGTATTTTATTGTGGCACCAGAGCTCTCTGACAGAGAAGTCTCAGTGTCTCAGAAAACAACAACAACAATTCCCATGATTCCGTAGCACTAACTCTAACCCTTAAAGTGGACTCAATTTGCACTATTTCTGGCAGTCTGCAAAGGCCCTAAATCAAGGACAAATATGTTGGCAGGTGCTATTCATTGATAGTGCAGTTTTTTTTAATGAGTTAAATGCAATATTGTTATTTGCCATCAAGTCAGTTTTGACTTATGGTGAACCCATGAATGAGAAACCATGAATGAGAAACCATGAGCCCCAACATAATCAGATCATGTAAAGTCAAGGATATCATTTCCTTGATTGAATCAATCCATCTATAATGTATTCTTTTCCTACTGCTTTCCACTTTATTGAATGTCATTGTCTTTTACAATGAACCTTGGCTTCTCTTGATATATTCAAAGTATGATACTTCCAATTTAGGGCCTCAGCGCAAGGAAGGGGAGGGGCAGCTGCATGCTTGGTGCCCCTTCCTCCTCCTGAGGTTGTCCTCGGAGCCGCCGGCCTTCCGCACGGCCGGCGCTCCGGGGGCAATCTCCCACCGCAGTGTCCGCACACGTTGCGGTGGAAGGGTCGCCGAAAGTGCGCCTCATGCTTTTGGGGCGCATTTTCGGCGACGTATAAAAGGAGAGCTATTTTAGCGCTCCTTTCTTGGGGCGCCGATGGTGCGCCGCGGATCGAGGCATGAGGATGCTTCGGTCCCGCAGCGCACCTTCCTGGGGCAGGGCAGAGCCGCCAGTCTGCTTCCCCCCAGTTTGGCTTCTATTGAAAATTTGGCTTCTATTAAAAAAAACACCAACCCTAATGTTAGTCCCAACTAAAATAATGAGAACAACGGGACATGTATTAGTACTAACGAATTCCATTCATTTCTATGCCTCTGCTCTAGTTGAAACTAATATTGAATTTAATCCTTTTTCTTGGTCTTGGTTTTCCAATTGTCTTAGCATATGATCTTTTTTTAATCCTCCTCCGCCACCACTTCATCATCACAGATAACTTTGGTTTATCTCTACATACACGAACAATCCTATAACTCAAAAGGAGATGTTTTCAGCTGACATTCTGTTAACTTTCATTCTTTCTCAGATGATAACCTGTGTTTGTTTATACCACTTCAGACTGCAGAGGGGCTCATTCTGTACAAAATGAATACATAAATCTCTACCTATAGAATACTAGGTGTGATGGAGAATAATATGTGCTTGACTTCTCCCTGGCATTTGTTTTTATTTGTGGAAAGAATTTAATTGAAGGACTGGGGATAAACATAGCATTAAGTCACATGAGCATTTGTGTAATATACCACCAAAATAGTTTCCCATCTTAGAACTAAGTTTGAATCTGTTTATAATTTTAACAGTAGTGGCTTTATTAGCAAGCTTTTAAGCTAAGCTTTGTATTATAATTCATCTATTTATTTGGCATTTTATATAGGTCTCATCTTGGGAGAAAAGTGGGACATAAATTAAATAACAAACAAACAAACAGTCTGACCCTCCTCATAGCACTTCTGTGACTTTCATAGTTGCTTGATTATCAGAAAAGTGCAGATTTTCACTGTTTTTTTTACAAAGTGCTGAGATGTGATTTCATTGCTGATTTCTCATGTCTACCCCTGAAATATTTCTGTTAAAGCATAAAGGATCCATATAAGAATTTTTAGTAACCCTATACAAACAGAGAGAGGAAGCCCCATAGATATCTGTAAAAGAAAAAAAAAAATTCTCATTGAAGCTCACATTTCTAGGTTAGATGTCCTACAATGATACACTGACTATTCTTCATTTTGAATAACAGTACTGGTAAATTGGAATCAACATTATAATATCCAAATTGTAATGGAAGAGACTCCTAACATCTTATCCTATGATTCCTGGGCAGTCTCTCATCTACATTTTCTTTTTTCTTCAGAAATGGAACTCACCAGGTACCAGACCACTCTCTGCTCAATTTCTGATGGGAATTAATTCATGTGGTAACTGACAACTGAAGTAGGACATTCAACTTCTAAACTAGAAAGTGGACTTATGAAAGCTGAATTGTTCCATTCTTAGGAAACAAAAAATATTATTAGGTTAACCAAATGTAAAATAGCTGCTTAGAAAAGAAGAATTTCAGTTGGTGGAGCTCCTCTGTGAGACAATTTGTCCTTGCTGACATCCCTGCCTCTACTTATAAAACTTTTTAAAACACAAAGAATATGTCCTCCTTTCCATATGGACATGCTAAGTCAGCCCTATCAGGATGCCTCCCTTCTGTAGAACTTCTCAATATTATGTGTAGAGAGCTCAAACATCTGCCACAGCTGGGAAATAATTCTTTAAAAAATAATTTGTTACTCCTGGTGGTTTCAACAAAAATTAAATAGTGATCTAAAATGTTGTAATTTTAATTGTTAAATGTCTGCAACATTTAATTTTTAGTTCAAAAAATTACCATTTTGCATTATTTTATTTCATTACTTTATATAATAATTTGGGTTCTTTTTTGCTGCTTTTAGTCATTTCACTTCCTTTTTTTTTTTAAAAAAAATAAACCCAATATGTTAGTGAAAACATAAACATTAATTTTATGGTGTACTCTTTTTACTTTTAACAAATTGACTTTATTTAGGGATAATGTTAATGTTAGCATGTCAATATAGTAAAAGCAAATGCCAGGCTTTGACTAGACCTCACAGCCTTGTGAGCATCATTACCTGCTCAATGAATGCATGGAGTGGTTTGGTGAAGTCCCTTTTGATGTTGCTCACATTCAAAGAGGATGGATGATCAACAGCAGGACCAAGGAGGTGAAAAGACAGAGGTAGTGAGCTACTGCACTTGACAGTTCAGCTATGGCTGGATTGTGGTCCATAGTAGATCTCCCTGACAACAGTTCTTTTGTTACCTGTGAACCTATATTGAGTTGCAATGTTTTTCCTGAAGGTTATGACAGCACCTTTTGACTCTTACATATTTATTGGTTTCCCCTAATTCCCTCGATTCTTAGATCCTCTTTGGTTGTTCCCCATACAGGTTGTATGCTGCCATAAGATCTCATGATAATGGATGAGACAGAAATATTGAATATTTATTTAATTTATATCCTGCCTTTCTCCCAGTACAGGATTCAGTGGAATGTAAAGACATTTTAAAAACACAATACAGCTTAAAGCTTCTTTATAAAAAGGTAAAGGTAGTCCCTTGACATGAATGTCTAGTTGTAACCCGACCATAGAGGGCAGTGCTCATCTCCGTTACTAAGCCGAAGAACCAGCGTTGTCCAATGACTACTCTGGGGGTCATGTGGCCAGCATGAGTGCACCGAATACTTCCCACCAAAGTGGTACCTATTGATCTACTTGCATTTGCATGCTTTCAAACTGTTAAGTTGGCAGAAACTGGGACTAGTGACAGGAGCTCACCCCATCATACAGCAATTGGCCCTAGAACCCAAATCCCTACAAAAGTGACAAACACAGTTAACCTAAACCTCTGTTTAAAAAAAGCACAAGTTAAAAAAGACAAGTTACAAGCACTTTTGAAAGTGCTTATAAAACACAATAAAATAGAAATGTAACACCCTTCACATTAAAAGTTAAATCATAGAATCATAGAGTTGGAAGAGACCACAAGGGCCATCCATTCTCTGGAGCAGCAGAAAGTGAGCTTGCTCCATCCTCAATATGACACTCCTTCATATTCTTAAACAGGGCTATCATATCACCTCTTAATCATCTCTTCTCTAGGTTAAACATACCCAGCTCCCTAAGTGTCTTCTCATAAGGCATGGTTTCCAGACCCATTACCATTTTGGTCACCCTCCTCTAGACACATATGCTGCAACATATTAACAACCAAATGCCTCTTAAATAAAAAAGATCTTTACTTCCTGGCAAAAAGAAAGCAAGGAGGGTGCCAAACATATGTTCTACGGAAAGGATTTCCACAACTTGGGAGCAGCCACTGAGAAAGCTTTCTCCCATGTCCTTAGCAAATATGCCTATGATAGTGGTGGGACCAAGAGGAAGCCCTCCCCTGCATATCTTAAAGCTTGGGCAAGCTTGTATTGGGAGATACAGTTTTTCAAGTAGTCTGGACCTAAACTGTGTAGGACTTTAAATGTCATAACCAGCACTTTGAATTATGTCTGGAAATGGATAAGCAGCCACTGGAGCTGTTTCAGTAATATTTATAAATACAGTTGTCCCTCTGTTTCCGCGGACTTGGAGTGTGCAGCCCTTAGCTGGTCACAGGCGCGCACCACCATTCAAGCCAATGGAGCTTGAATATTGGTGATTTTCCATTTTTGCTGAGGGGTCCAGAACAGATCCCCCACGAAAATGGAGGGGCAACTGTAGATTGTTTCCATTGTATAAGAGAAGAAGGCAACTGTGTACTCTTGGGCTTTCCTCCCTCAATCACAGCCTAGCTGCTCCAGTCAGAATATCTCTATTGAAGTGCACTAATATAAGTTCACTATGTAGTTTGGAATCCTGCATGGTTAGGATTCTAATTCACACCAGAAGCCGTGGGGGGGGGGGGAGAGTTTTTATACTGCAAGAGTTTAATCCCAATACATACAGGATTGTGGCCAAGGTTTCCAAGGCACAACAAAGAGGCGGGGAGAGGCAGTGGGTGCAACCTCCCACCATATGATGGGAACAGATGAGGGTGAATGCTTTGAGGTAGTTTTAAAGTAGATAGAATTTCGTCCATGTTACACTTGTCTCATGTTTTGATTGAGTTGTGTCGAAGCACACAGGGAGAGCTCTAGACATTTTGGTAACTGAGGCAAAGAATAAAATGATGCCTCTCCAATTATACATGTAAAAGCAATATCAACTGGCAGTTGAATCTTTATTCAATACTCACAATCAATCAGCATCTTCTGCTACACCTTAGTACATAAGGCTTGCTTAGGGGACACATCATGGGCTGTTTAGCACACAGTTCTCTCTCCTAAAACCATGCAACTGTCTCATCTGCCATCTACTGCAACTGCAAATAATTCCTGTAACACCTGTATATTGAACCCCTGCAGGATCCTGGAAGACCACACAATCTGTTGTCATCCTCGACCCCAAGCTCATCAAATTTAGGTGAAGAATATATTATTTATTCCAGAATAGCCAGTAGAGACTGACCCATCATAACACCACTGGAGGCAGAAGATTCAGAAATAGAGGGGTGAAATTTCCAGGAATTTATAGTTCCTGATGATGGTGTCCTCTCTGAATCTGAGGCTGAGGCAGTTGCTTATTGCCTTATTGCCCAGCAGGAGGTGCAAAATGCTGAGAGGATGCTGCCATCCTGTTCAGATCCTCAAAGAGATAAGAAGAGACTACACGGATCCCAGAAGCCAGCATGGCATAGTGGTTTGCTAGGACACTAGGAGGCCAGGATTTGAATCTGGCTTGACCATGCCCACTGGGTGACCCTGGGCAAGTCACACTCTCAGCCTCAGAGAATGGCAATAGCAAAGCCCTTCTGAAGAAATCTGCCAAGAAACCCTCATGATAGTGTCACTTTAGGGTCTCCATAAGTTATAAATAACATGAAGGCACACAACATCAACAACAACCACTGTTCCCGGTGGCTGTTGAAAAGGAGACACCCGGTATCTTTCAGCAGCCACCTATACATCTCCTAGCATTTCCCTGGCATCTTGGTTGCTTGGAGCTGTTCTATCTTGGAGGCTAGCAGTACTCTTCAACATTAGCATTTTCTTGACCTTGGACTAGCTATGATTGACAACTCTTTAACTCCTTATTGGCTTCGTTTATCTGGACTACTGGCTTGCTGCAATGATGTCTGGACTGGCTGATAACCACCCTCTTGTTTCTATTTTCATCTTGCTGGATAAACTGTAACTGATCTAGACTGGATTAACATGACAGCTCTTGCATTCCAACATATCACCTGGGTCATTTGTTGACTGGAGCGTAGAACAGCTCCCAGCCTTGTTGGGAGGGAAGAGTGAGCTAATGGACATTTTACCACAGTTGGGCATTTGCACTTCCTCACTTTTGAACAGGACTTTTTTTTTCCAAATCAGAAAGTGATTAGACTTTCTGTTCTGGTCACTTCCTGTTAATGAGTAGGAATTCAGCTCTTAAAAAAAAATCTCTCACACACTGCTTCACATGTATACATTGTTTGTTTAACCTTTGGCCAACGTTTGCTTGGAATGTGTATTGGCCAGAGGAGTGGTCTGCAAGGGGAGATCACATCCGCAGTGACCTGTAGAATAGTATAATTGCTACCACTTAGGGAGTGGCTAATGAATGTGTTATCAGTAAAGGTAAATGTAACTACACTCTGAATTGGGTGCTGCTTGTTTTTGCATCCTGAGGTGCCTGGCAGCCTATTCTCTGTGCAGTAGAATAAAGCTGTTTTTTTACTCCAGATACCTGACTTGGGGCTCATTCCTACTTATATTTAACCCGGTTTGCGATTCCGGGTTGGTGAATTGATTCCAGTTCATGTGTCATTCCCACTATGGAAGTGGGTCTTTTCACTACTCGCTTCTTTTTTGGCACAATTGTCATTCCCACTAGTTTATGCCCCTTCAAAATGCCTGTCAATCATCTATGCATCATCAATGACGCAACTGGCAACACATTCAAGAAAACACAGGAGGGAGTCATGGGTGCTGTGGCCAGAATCCCATCCCTCACTAGTATCTGGTCCCTCACTAGTTTTGGGGGAATTCCACTATTTTCCTCCCCTCTCTTTTCCCAGGACCCATCCGACATTCCAATCTTTTGTCCAGGAGGAATTCCAAAATGCCCTCCATTCTGAGATTGACTTGGAAGCATGTCCTCCAAGTCCTGCATGGCTGGGAGGGTACCACCTCAACTCCCCATGTCCTCCAAGTCCCCTGGGATGCCTCAGCCTTGGGTGTCATATGGAGGACTCTCCCCTAGGTGAGGCGCTACCCTTCCAGACTTGCAGGACTTGGAGGACATGGGGAGTTGAGATGGTGTCCCCCTAGCCTTGCAGGACTTGGAGGACATGGGTAGTTGAAGTGGTGCCCTCCCAGCCTTGCAGACCTGGAAGACATGCTTCCCAGTCAAGGTCAGAATGGAGGGTGTTTTGGAATTCCTCCTGGACAGAAGGCTGGAATGTAGGATGGGTCCTGGGAAAGGAGAGGGGGAAATGGTGGATTTCCCCAAAAATTGAAGAGAGATGTGCCAACCCTCTGCCACAGTAATCCCCCTCCTTCAGTTTGATGCAATTCATGTCCTTCGTTCCCACTTGCTGAACATGCTTGCTAATCACTTCTTTTGAAAAGAACCACCAAAAAACTAGTGTCAGGAAAGAGTGGTTCTTTTGCATATGCCTCGCTTCATCGTGGTTGACTTGAGTGCAGTCAGTTCAGGACCGGTTTCAAGTGGGAACGACAGACATATAACTTGATCAGTAATTTGTTTTAAATCATAGTGGGAAGGAGGCCTTGCCTTGCTTTTTGGCTTGGCTGGTAAGTAGAAAATGAAGAGGGTTTCCCAACAATACTGTTATGAAGAAAGGCCTTTATAGATCCAAGGATGGTCTCCTTAGGGCTAAAATATGTGAGGGGACAAAATGTGAAGGAAATGGGCAATAGTAACCTTACAAGACTTGTTATGAGTCATCGGGGAACAATATTTTTAAACTTGACATTTGTAAATGTGAGGATCTGGAAGGGGCAGAACATCCTGGGGACATGGTTTACTACCTTCAGGCCATTTGTAGGGCTGGCATTTGAATATCATATGAAGAATCTATACCTAATAGTTCAGAGCCACCTACTGTATGAAGCCAACTGAATTCTAGTTAATTCTGAATCACTATATTTGGTGGGAGAGATGGATAAACTGTAAATTAGGGGATTAAGTTTGTTTCTTCATTTAAGGAGGCATATGTTTGATCTCAGCGCTCGTTATGAAAAGATATAGTTTCTAAAGGAGCAAGAGATGTGGAGAGTTCAACTGAAAAGTGAATAGGATGAGACTGATACATCCAGATATTCATAATCCCATTAGAATAGTATTTTGAATTCTCCATCCAGTTATCTGAATATTTTGCTTACATTTCCTAGCCTTACAGGGAGATCTCACACCGTGTTTATTCACAAAGCAAATCAGGCATTTCAGGCTTGCAAATGAATTCTGTTTTATGACTGAAGGGGAGGGGGAAGGAACTTCATGAATTAAGTAGATTTTGATGCCATACAAACTGATAACAACAATGCTGCATTATGCAGTGTTTATCTCCTCTTAGTTTCATTATATTGCATGCTAAAGGCATGAATAAGACAATTTTCCCTTTGGCTGCTCTTTGTGACCTTTTCCCTCTGAATTCCAGAGTCCCCTAAGAATCTTCAAACTTTAGAACTGCAATATAGCATAGAAAAATCCTCATAGTTAAGATTCATGCAGCTCACCCCAGATGGATACAAAATAGCATTAAGAAACTAGGATATGAAAGCCTTGAGAGAAGGTGAAGACTTCTGGTATGTAGAACATTTCAACTCTTCAGGGAATATTTCTAGGCTAATTGTTTCATAAGCATCTGCTAATTTTGCAGACCCAATTGATGCATGTGGGGATGTTTTTTTTTTCTTTCTAAATCTTTCATGTGTACATATGTACTACAGGAAGATAGCAGCAGCTAGCTATCTCATTCTTTAGTTTTTTTTACCCTTTTCCATTGCATGTGAAAAGGGTACTTTATTAATCTATACCATAAAAGACAGCTTGCAAAACTGTATTAACTTTAAATAGTATACAGAGCTGCTAACTGTTGCCATCTTTAGACCTATAATAAAGCACTCTTTCCAGCGTGTGGGAATCTTTATGAATGGACAAGATTATTATTATTATTATTATTATTGGTTCATAATGTAAGAGGGTGAAAATCTGATAGACTGAGGGGGGCATACACACTGCAAGATTATAGCAACTTGAATAACTTTAACTGGAATCCTAGTATTTGTAGTTTTGTGAGGTACTTTGAATTATCTATTAGACTTCCCTGAAATACATTAAGGCTCTCTGGCAGAGAATTCATGAAACTACAAGTCCATAGGAAGGAGCCATGGCAGTTAAATTGGCATTGAAGTGCTATAACTGTGTTTGATAAAAGCTTATAAAAAACCACAAATATCTTCATAAGTTTTATGGGAAAATTTGAAATTAAAAACTGGAATGTAGAGTAAAGTAGAACTGAAAGATCCAGCCATTCAGTACTGCTGTTAACAGCATATCTGCATCAACAAGTTCCACTGTAATGTAAAATAGACTCGTGTCAATTTAAAAATGTGTTTTCCTTCACTTTTTTAATCTATCTGGAACTCATCCTGTAGCATTAATTAGTACATAGATTATTTTGTCAGAAAACTTAGCCTTATTTTGGTGAATTTGCCGCACATTACCTTACTAATATATCACTGTTTACTTTGAATTATGTAAAAACAGTTATCAGAACTAGTGAAACTTCACATCAGTATTTATTACTTCTTTGACAATGTCCAAATAGCATCAAATTTAATGTATGCATGCTTTCTCCCTTCTAAAAAACAGTACAAGAGCCTTGCACCCTCTGGTATACCAGCCACATAAATGAAATGCAGGTACTTACTACTTGGCCCAGTTCCAAATGGAATAACTTAGGGTATTTTTGCTGTAGTTCTTGGAACATTTTGCATTGTACCAATTGGAGTTTCACTTCTAATTTGTAGTTTTAACCTGAAACCCATCACAATAATTCCCGAAACACCTGTATAATTTAGTATTATAAAAGATGTTTCCTCCCACAACTTTATATATGGAGAATGGTCTGTTGAAAATATACCTTTGGAGACTTAAAACCCAAATCATTTCTTACTAGCTTACTCAAGTTACCTGTTTCACCCAGGCTCTGCAGAAATCCTAATTTCCTCTTCACTGAACTTCAGGAGATCCAAAATTCGGTGTCCTAATGCTTTAGGAAACATGACTCTGTCACCCTCAGTCTTTATTCCCCAGGCTACATTTCTGTTAGTTTCAGAAGCCAATTCTGATTTGTCCTTCTACTTCAAATCTCTCCATGAACCTGCTGCCCCTTCCTTTACTTCTCTGACCCAAGTCTTCTTGCAGCCTTTTTTGTTCTTCTAATCTTGGCCTCCTCTCTGTCTCTTTCCTCAGACTCCACATTTGAGTGTCCTCTTTTACTTGTACTTCCATATCTATCTGGAATGATCTTCCTCTGAGTCACTCCCATTCTTCAGACCTCACCTGCAAACCCCTTCAGGCTAGCCCACTGGCTGTGTTGCTCTGATCATTTTCATGAGACCAGCAAAGGCAGAATTGAAGACAGCTTCTTTTCTAACTAAAGTGACTGCTTTGCCCCTTTCTATCTATGAGGAAGTCTAGCTTATAACATGTCACAGCTCTCTTAGTAATGATTGTGTAGAACGATGTTATCTGTGGCATGTAGAATCAAAGTGTGTGTGTGGGGGGGAGGGGGGGACAGAGAAGAAAAGTTACTATGAGAAACATGTATTGCCTTTTTTGGTGAAACCAATTTATTTGTTTTAAAATAATAAATGTCTCTATTATGAACTGTATTACCTTACAATATTGCTCTTGCTTTATACAGCATAGACTCTGGACGCTTTATTTCTACTTTGCCAATCACCATAGATAATGTTTACAAGGAAAATACTTGTACAGTAACTGTATGGCACTAAGGAGATGGGTAGGTGGGTGAACAGAATAATTTGCAGTCCTAGGACCTATTCTAAAGCTTGGGAAAGTTACTTTTCAACTACAGTTTCCTGAATCTCCAGTGGCCAAGCTGGCTAAGGAATCAGGGGGGTAATTTCATTAAAAGGTATATTTCTTTGCTCAAACAGCATCTTGGCTCATTGATACAGCATCTCAGATTTAGTTGGGATGCTCAGATTCTTAGTACTGTACTAGTTTTAGCTTTCATTTGTGCCCAGTCCAGGCTGAATGCATATGACCTTTTCAAACACATAATTTAGGAACCAAGGACACACTTGCCTTTCCAAAAGCAGGAAGACCTCCCATTGGAGAAGGGGGGGTAAAGGGGGACATACTTGCAGTGATCAAAAGGAAGCAATCATGGGGGGGGGGCAGAGGGAAGGCTGGGAGAGGGAAGGTCAGGAGAAAGCAGAGATTGTTTCCTTCACTGAAGAACGGGGGGGGGGGGGGGGGAGGAGCTGTGATTGGTATAGATATTGAGGAACAAAGAATGTTCTCCAAACATCATCCACCCCAGGTCTGGAATACAACCATGCAAAAAAGTGAACCATTTTGCCAGAACAGTGTAAATAACCAAATGACAAAACCACCATCTGGTCTTCTCCATGCTTTTTTTAAAGAAGCAATTAAACATGAAGAAAAAAATGGGTTCCAGATTTGAGATATCATCCAATGAACTTGACCATAAAGCAGCTCTAAGTTTGTTGTTGTGTGGGCTCAAGTCACTTTGGACACTCTAAAACAAACCTATCACAGAGTTTTCTTGGCAAGATTTGTTCAGAGGGGGTTTGGCATTGCCTTCCTCTTCCTCAAATTCTTGATCTTTTGGTCTGTTCACTTCCAACAATCTCCTCTGATTGTTTGTAATTTGGGGAGATACTGGAGCTCTCTGGCAGATAATTCGAAATTCTGTTTGCTAAACTACAAACAATTCCATGGGATTCCATGGCAGTTAAAGAGGAATATAGATTTATAACTGTGCAGTGTGAAAGGCTTACATTTCAGTATCTAGCCCATCAGTGCTTCCAAACATCCATGCCACTGCTTTATAGGGCAAAGAAGATGTGCAAGGGACTGTCACTAGCAAAATGATGGCACTGAACTTCACATCCATCGTACAACTCTCCCAGAAGCTTTATGTACATGTCAAATCCTATGGATCACATTTCCCATTTTGGGAGAATGGCAGAATATAAGTGCAATTAATCAATCACTCAATGAACTAAGATAAGGGGGGGGGGGACCTAGAGTTTGGGATTAACTTGTTAAAATGATTTTTGTTACCTATAATTTGTTATAATATTTAACAACAATTTAAGAAGTCATTATCTAAATAATTTTAGTGGCAGTGATGGTAATGGTTGAAATAATTCATTACTCACAGTATTTTAATTCATTTGTATTTTAAAATCATTTTTTTGGCATTTTTCGCAATTTTAATTTTATAAATTTTATAAATATTTCCAACCTTTGGAGGAAATTTTGCAGCATTCTGCAGGACATCTTCCAGGGGCCACCTTCTGCATTTTAGTGGTCAAGTGAGAATAGAAATATCCTAGAATAGTCACCTTTTGTGTGCTAAGATATTCACCAATTGTTTTTTTAAGAATGCTGATAGGACTGCCATTAGACCACAAGAACACTGAGGAAATATTATCTTCCTTGCTATGATGTTTCATTTGAACAAGACTGTGCAAGAATGGGAATATTTAGATTATGAGTAGAGTCAATGGCATGTGTGTGGGAGGGGTCTAGCAGGGGACAGACTTCTGGGGCAGGACTTCCAGGGGCTTCTGATGGGTAGGACTTTCAGGATAGCATGTGCTCCCTCTTCCTGTGCTGCCCCCCCCCATGTCACTCCCACGTGTGTGCTGGTCTGCCCCCTGGAAAAGGACAAAATGGTGTGCATGAGACTGAGCATGTGGGGGTGTGAGTGGAATGTGTGTGGGGGAGATGAAACAGCATGCACCGGGGCAAAGCAGCATGCATGGGGGATGGAGCATGGGAGATAGTGGGGGGCTGACTGGGTGTCACCCACCTCCTGGGGTGTCACCCAGTGCAGGTTGCACACCCCTACCAGTAATGCTACTGGGTGGAGTGCCATCACACGCACACACACACACACACACACACACACACTGTCATACACTGAAGAACTGATGATTTATTTCCATTGCCTTGTCATGTATAGGAAGATAAGGATTATCTTTCTGGGTTGAAGCAAAGTTTCCATCTAAATAAACATTTTGTTTCCAGTACGATCCAGCCAGATTGTATTTGACAGTGGGGCATGTCTGTGGTATCCTCCCACTCATTTATCTCTACCATTTTATACTTAAAAGAAATACTGCTACCCCAAATTTAGGCTCCATTCAGCTGTTGTCTTTTCATCCTTGACACATAACTATATTTGTCCCTTCCTGTTTGTGGATTTGGTGTCCACGGTCTCGGTCTTTTGTGGATGGCAAGCAGGGAGGAATAAAATGGGGCATGTGCCTGAGGCACACATGCAGTACCGCACACGGGAGCACATACCCATTATAATCAATGGGTCTTGAATATTTGCGATTTTCCAGATTCATGGGGGGGGGGCGGTTCTGGAATGGATTCCCCATGAATCAGGAGGGATGACTGTAGTCACTTTCTTCAAAACCTTTGTCTTTCCTTGTAACAATTATGCAAATCAAGTCACTCATTCCTGTTTTTATGGACTATCTGGGAGAGCTGAGTAAGGGCCTGTACAGACTGCCAGAAATAATCCAGCTTGAGACCACTTTAACTGGCTCAGTGCTAGGGAATCGTTTATTGTGGCACCAGAACTCTCTGACAGAGAAGGCTCAATGTCTCAGAAAAAACTACAATTCCCATGATTCCCTAGCATTGAGCCAGGACAGTTAAAGTGGTCTCAAGCTGGGTTATTTCTGGCAGTGTGTACAGGTCCTAAGACTCTGAACTCAAGTCTGGGAAGAATCTACTTCCACATCCAGATTTGGTATCAGACTGTTAACAGTTTTCAAGTGCTAGTTCTTACCATCTTTGCGATAATGGAATCCAAGGATTTTTATTCTTTGAATATAGATTATGATTTTTTTTTTAAAGTGACAAACTGTTGTCAGTCTTCACCTACTAGTTATGAGAATCAATGTACTGCACTCTCACAATTCAGCACTATTTGTTTATATAATATGTCAATTGTTGCAACTGTAATGTCAAGGCTGCAGCTCATTGAATTTACTAGTACAATGGTTCTGGTCGGGAGGAAAGTGAAATCTTTACAGAAGAGGAATTGTTATTTCAGAGACTTGCAGAACAACAGATAATCTATTTGCTTTTTGAAAGTATATTAACTCTTTGTGGAATAGTGAGGATGGATTCAGTCATGTTCATTTTGAAATAAAGGGAAGTGGATATAGGCTTGAATCTTATTGTTCTTACCAACTAGGGTAGACCCATTGAATCTCTAGGTTTTACCTGCATTGAACCCAAGAGGTGATGAGTAACAATTGTACTTACATTGTTCTGGCTGGAATCATTGTACTGTAATGCCTTGAAATTGGTTTCAACAAATGACATTTTATATAGATTAATACTATTAAATCATGAGAGTTTGATACATTGATTCATAACACTAGCAAATGAAAAGTGACAGTAGTTTGACACTAAATAGTAATAATGAATTTGACCCATCATTCAACAATTGATTCACTTGAGCCTATTCCAATTGGAACTTAGCAAGTAGACCACAATGTATTTCAAGGAGAGCTTGGGAAAGTTGCTTTTTTTGGACCACATCTCCCAGAATTCCTTTGCCAGCATCACCAATGGCAATGATTTTAGAAAATATTAGTGGTAAAGAGAAGTAACTGTAGTGCAGCCTGTGCAATAAAACAGCATAGCTCTTGCCTTCTTAAGTGAAACTATACTGGCAATATTCCAATATATATTGGAAAGAGGGATGGATTGTGGAGTTTAAGGACTGGGTACAAGAGTCTGTTATCAACTCATTCTTTTGGCAATTGATCTCAGATATCTACACACAGAGTTGCTCTGCTGAGTAAATGGCTTTGAAGAAGAGGCAGGATAAGGGGAGAGCTGAGTTATGTCAGATCCAAAACAGTTCCAATGCAGGGGAACAGCTAGAATCACAGTACAAAGTTAGTCCCGGAGGGGTAGTTCTAAATAGCTACTAGCATTCCCAAGGCTAAGAGTGGATTGAATTCATGATGACAATACACTGTTCAACAGCTATGGCTGCCTCCTGTGGAATCTTGGGGTTTGCATTTTAGGGAAGGGCATTTTGTATTCTCAGCCAGGGAGCTCTTAGGCCTTACCTAACTACAAATTGCAGGATTCCCAGGAGCCAGCCATAGCAGTTAAAGTGGAATAGTAGTGCTGTAACAGTGTAGTGTGATATTGATAATAGTGTCAATATGGGCTGGAATTCTTCACTAATTCCATTCTTGAAAAAATCAACAAGCTATTTTATTATATCTCAGTCATCTCAGAGAAATCTGTTCCTTAATTCTTGGAATAAGGAATGTGTAGTGTTTTTTTTTAGTTTTTTTTTTAAAAAACAACTAATAATAATAATTGCTTTTAATAACTGTATCCTGGCATGGACCACAGGAATCTTTGTAGTACACCTAGCTTTTTAATTAAAAGGAGAAATGATCTTCCCAAACTATAATAAATTACAAAGTGGTGTTAACAGACACTTATAGGCAAAAGCGGAAACATAGGAATGCCAACCAAATCCATTTTGGAAAGTCCTACATCCCTAACTATGGCTGAGAGACCCAGTTTTTAGTAATATGTCTGATTTTCTCTAGTTGGCATTTATCACTGACACCAATTCCTCTTTTTTATAGGGCATTCAGCACAAAGGCCACCACAAAGCATTTCATAGGCGGTAACAGTTAACAGCCAGAACCTATTTTTAAACACAAAGTAAAATGTCTAAGGGCAAGATTGTAAAACACTGAGATGGCAAATAGAGAAGTGTTCCAGAGTTCAGCTGCATGACAATATAAGGATATATCAACCTCTTTCTCCATTAGTAGAGTGCTGGATTTAACACATGTGCAGTGAATAATTAGCATGGTAAATTACATTAACATGTATTTGGTCATTATCTTCAGAACTTAGCTGAAAGTATGTGGGAGAGAACTAGTATAGAGCAGCATCCTTGATTCTCTTTTATTCCTCAGATTTTGAAGTTTTTATTCATTGTTTCATTTTTTATATTTTTTATATTCTTCAGTTAATCATATTTTTACATTTTTATTCATAATTTCATTGGGTGCCTGGGTGATCAAAATGTGCAATAAAATAAATGAATGACTAAATAAATAAACTTACATACTGTTTTTTGTTATATGATAAAATGACTCAACCTGTACTGGATGGGGCCAGAACCCAAAGTAGATGAGTCCACTACTTTTCTCATTACTTATCATCCCTTTATCTTCTCCGCTCACTATCTCCCTCTTCTTCCCTATCTCCTAAGGCCACTAGGGAAGAAAAAGATCATTCTTGAAAAGGCATGAACACTTCATTTGCAGCAGGAATTTAAAATTAGGCTGTAAACTCCATGTTATTAGGCTGAAGATGCATGCAACCTTAATACTGCCAGTTGTCCATGCTTAACTACAGACTTGCAGTGGTCTTACATTGTCTAGCTGACTATGCTTTTATTAGGCTAAAAACTCATAATACCTAGCTGATGCTTTTTCATGATGTTGGTAGGAGAGGTTCTTCAGATCTCAGAATGCCTCTCATGAGGATTTGGAAGAAGATAAGCACCAGGTATTAGAGAAATTGACCTCCCAGATGAAAAGTGAGGTGATCTTATTTGGATGTAAATGTGAATATGTAGGAGTTTAACAGTTTAGAAGAGAAAGTCAGAGAGAGAACACTGAGAATTGGCTGGAATAATCTAGAAGGGCACATATTTTCTTATTCAGGATTTGATATGGACTTTTTGCTCTGTTTTTGCTGCCTGATGTTTGCCTCCACTTGCACACTTGCATATTTGTCAGTGGAGCAATATTACAAATACACTATATATCTGTTGTGCTTTCACATCCAAACAAAGCCAAATACATATTAGCATTCCCCTTGGAATTTGAAGCACATGCCCTCACAATTTGAAGCCCTCACAATTGTGGAAACTAGTGTCACTCAGTGCATAAAATTTCAAATCATAATGGGAGATATTTGTCTGATTATTGTACAAAGCTGACTTAAGCTTTCCCAGAGCCTGCATGAAACCCTAACATTCCAAAAATGATGTTAGAGATGATCCATGCTTTTGTGTAGAATGTTTGAAAGTGGCCTGAGGCAAATTTGATTCAATAAATTGCCCAAGAGAAAATGTTATTGGCCCTCTGTCTCAAGAGTGTTCCATGTTGTAGCCTGTCCAAAAAGCAAAACACACAATCAGCAACCTGCTGTGATGTATCTATAGCCTGAGGAATTAGGAAACACACACACACACAATTCCAGAAAGTTATACCTGCAGATTGGGGAGATTATCGCACTGCAAATAATGCACTTTATCCCCTATGGGATAAAGTCACATTTATTAATTTTATTGCACTCACCTGGCTGCCGGTGAGTGCGATAAAATACGCAAATGTGACTTTATCCCATAGGGGATAAGGCACATTATTTGCAGTGTGATAATCTCCTGGAAGTCATCAAATATTTCACATATTTTTCAAATCACTTTTTAAAACCTGTGTTTAGAACCAGTGAGATTCTTTTCTTCCACAGCTGTTTTAGAAGGGTCTTTTCCAGAAATGAACATCTCCAATAGTTACAGGGGTTTTCATCTTTCATTCATTAAGAGAACTAAAGTCTCAAAGAATTCCAGTTATCCACTTACAATATATATATATATTTAAATTAAAGGAAAAAACTAGGTGGCAACTGAAAAAGTGCCTTTCCCTTCTTTAAATTACTTTAGAGAAATGATTTTAAAAATGAAATATTAACAGGCATCACTGTGGCTTCTGTTCTTTTAATACTTTCACTACAAACACTTCTCCACCGAGCAGATAGCAGCTACAGTGTTCATTATGAGCTCTCATTAGGGTCTAGCAGTGGAGCCATCCTCACCATGGATTTCATATCTAGTTAGGTTTCATGCACTTTTGTGGCAGTGTATTTTGCTATACAAAATATGTGACTGAATAAAGTCCCACATTTGCAGGTTTTCCTCCAGCAGCCCCCCCCCCATTTCCACTCAATGTTTCCATCATTCCCTTACTTTCTGGTTGCTCACAGTCAAGATTTGCAGCACATTTGGGAAGGGTGGGGGATCAACCTGAATTTAGCACCCAAGACTGACCACTGGATATGATGTGGGGGACTGCAGAAAGGCAATGTGCAAGTATATGTATGTTAGGGATATACATCTTCACCTACTTTATTTTTGAGTGCAGTAACAAAGAATCATGAAAGTATTTGTTTTTGTTGGGTAAAATTACAAAACATTTTGCATATTCTTTACTAATTTCCACATTTGTGGGCTGTTTTGCACAAATTCAATTGTATTCGTGGTTTTCAAGATTTGCAAACCAAATCTTCACAAAAAGGTCCTAAAATTCAATCAATCACAAATCAGTATCATGATCAGTAAAATTCAATCAATCACCAGTCATGAGATACTGATGAGTTGAGATACCTTTATTCATGAAGGAAGAAAAAATGGTCAAATATTTGTTATATTCTGAATGCATATCTGTAAAATGAGCGCATTAGGATTACGAAATGTCAGCATCTTCTTTCCACTGGTGGCCAACTAATTACCTATACCTCAACTGATTATCTTGATCCATTTCAAACCGGCTTTAGGACAGGATTTGGGGTTGAGACTGCTATGGTTGCTCTGACTGATGACCTCCACTTGAGTATCGACAGGGGTAGTGTGACCTTGCTGGTGCTCTTGGATCTCTCCGCAGCCTTTGATACAATAGATCATGCCATCCTTTTAGATCGCCTGAGAGAGTTAGGAATTGGAGGCACTGCTCTGGAGTGGTTCCGTTCCTTCCTCTCGGGCCGATCTCAGAGGGTGAGGCTCGGGGACAGTTGCTCATCTAAAATAGAGCTTAATTGTGGTGTCCCACAGGGTGCCATCCTGTCCCCGATGCTGTTCAATATTTATATGAAACCGCTGGGGGAGATCATTCGGAGGCATGGAGCGCGGTGTCTTCAGTATGCTGATGACACCCAGATATACTTCTCCATGACCAGATCATCGACTCAGACTTCAGATGGCACCTCACCTCTTAATGACTGTCTAAGAGCGGTAATGGATTGGATGAGGAAAAACAGACTGAAGTTGAATCCAGACAAAACGGAGGTACTTACTGTGACAGGTCCGAAACCAGATCTGGGAATACAGTCTCCAGTCCTGGATGGAGTCACACTCTCCTCTAAGGACTGTGTTCGCAGCTTGGGGGTGCTCCTAGATCCGTCGCTCCACATGACTTGTCAGGTGAATGCGGTGGTCAGGAGTGCTTGTTATCAGCTTCAGCTGATACGCCAACTGCGCCCTTATCTGGACATGAGGGACCTGGAAACAGTGGTACACGCGCTGGTAACCTCACGTCTGGATTTCTGCAACACACTCTACATGGGGCTACCCTTGTGCCTAACCCGGAAACTTCAACTAGTACAAAATATGGCAGCCAGACTAATTACTGGGACATCAAGGAGGGAGCACATTACACCGGTGCTTAAATCCCTCCACTGGCTTGCCAATTAGTTTCCGGACGCAGTACAAGGTGTTGGTTTTAACCTTTAAAGCCCTACATGACTTGGGTCCATCTTATCTTAGGGACCGCCTCTCCCCGTATGATCCTCCCCGTGCCCTTCGGTCCTCTGGGAGGAATCTGTTACAGCCAATAAAGACCAGGCTGTCCCAGACCTCCCAGAGGGCCTTTTCCGCCACTGCCCCCAGGCTATGGAATGGCCTGCCGGACGAGATCCGTCTTATTTCCATGCTAACCGCCTTTAAGAAGGCGGTGAAGACGGATCTCTTCCGGCAGGCCTTCCCTGAATAATATCCCCCGGAACATCTGCCCTGGGAGATGAATTTGTCCGTCATTTAATTAATCCGGCCTATCGCGTGCAATATTTGTATTAGATTGTACTGTTTTTAACTGTTAATTTGTTTTAATTCCTTTTCTGGTTTAATATTGTTTTAAGGGGCTGGGAGGTGGGACTTAGGTTTGGGGATGTTTTTACACTGTTCTGTTTTTAAATGCTGTAACCCGCCTCGATTGTTGGGCAGAGAGGTGGGCTATAAATAAAAATTATTATTATTATTATTATTATTATTATGCAGAGATCTCATATGGATTTAGTAAGTATCTCTTTTGGCTCATGTTTTGGTAACTTTGAGGTTTGATTTATTACTATCAGCTTTCTCCAGCTTGGCAACCTGCAGATATTCTCCCAGCAGAGCTGAGCCAAAACCTCTCAGAAGACATACTTCTGACAAAATGCCTGACATTTCTCTTTTTGACATCCTTCCAGAAAAGCTCGGCCACTTTACTGAATTTCCTCTTAATATTCTCTGCTATTTTTTTTTTTAATAGGACCACCATCTCCCCTTCCATGCTATGGAACAATGCTCCCTCCTCTAGAATGGTGTTAGAACCAGAACATTGCAGAGAATGGAAAACAATGACTATCCACATTACCGCACTACACTCTTATAGTGTTGCTATTCCACCATTACTGCCCTGTCTGCCTTCTGTTGCATTCTGAGATTTGTAGTTCAGTGAGGCCTAAGAGTTCCCTGGCTGAATATTCTAAATGCCCCTCCCTCAACTGCAAATCCCAGAATGCAACAGGAGGCAGACAGAGCACTAATAGTGGAATAATTGTGTAGTGCAAAAATGTGGTATATTGCCAGTGCAGCAGCCACAGCCGATAATGGAGTTTATTGGTGTGGCAAAATTGAGCAAACAATTTTAGAAAAAGATAGAATAAGTTTTATTTATTTATTTATTTATTTAAATTGTGCTACTGCCACTGTCAATGGTGAAAAGCTCCTGCGGAATTTGCCAGAAAATTCCCTGGAAAAGCTGCTGTAAATTTTCTCCCTCTCCTCCAGAAATCTAAAGAAATGGCCCCAATTTTGTTGCCGATTGTTAAAGAAGTCTTTAGTACAAGAGTTCCAGGCACAAAATAACAGTATACCACCTTGTGTGTGGATTGGCTAGGCATTCCCTCATTCCTGGTTAATGGCTTGTTTTATCCCCCAGTTGTGTGTAATCAACTGCATGGTGTACTTTTTTTAACATACATCACCAGGACCTCCCTTGTGTGACATTGCCATCATTTTGGGTTTTGGCCCCAGAATCTCAATTTCTTGGATACTCCTGACCTATATCTAAGTTCCCTAGTTTTTGAGTAGATTCAGTTGCCAGAAGAGTCTGTACAAATCAGGGATAGAGTCAATGAACACATTCATCCTAAATATTCAAATGACCTTTTACAGCATGAAATTTACACTTTATTCCAATGTGATATGCATCTGCCAACATTTAAATTAGTGACAATGATGGTCATTAGATGCACGCAGCAAATATTTGGAGATTGCTAAATGAGATGCTATTGTTTAGCACATTTTTAAATAAGAGCATTTGTAGCATGAAGCAGGCAGTCTGGGTGGTAACTGTTCATTTGGGTTCTCTCTGATAAATGATACAATTCTCCTTCTATTTAACGTAAATATGGCCTAATTTAACTCACAATGCTGCAGTTAGTTATGGCAATAATAACTGATGACAGTAACTGCATTCATAAGCCTGTAAAAATGTTATAAATACTTGTGTAATGCCATGTAAAAAACTCCTCCAGGTATAACATCTTTCCCCAACACAGCAGAATGGGAGCCTGTGGATGGTTGCTTCACATTTTATAACCACCATTTATAGACTTTAATGACTTGTTCAGAAAGTTATGTTCTAGCATGTTAATCAAGCATGTGACAAAAATGCTTCTATGTGCTTCATTATCATACCATAAGCTATTTCCAGCCACCTTTGTGTTTTTTAATGTTATAAAAGTATAGCCAGTTTTGATCTTAAAGAGATGTCTCTTCCATGTGTATGATTCATATTAAAACTGAATATGCAATTTAGGGTATAAGGTAGAAGGAATATGAATTTTTTCAACAACTTACATACACCAGGAGGTGGCAACTTTGACTTACCCAGCCTCTCCAATACTTTGTGGACACCTTGAATGTGAAAAGCAAACTAGAAATATTGCTTGAAGACAATTAAGAGATGCTTAAAGTGTGTGTGTGCTATTTGCCATCAAATTTTGACAACTACAAAATCCCCTTTAAAATGCACATTTTTGGTTTGTTTTAAAGGGGAATTCCAAGATTGTCACATAATGTCACAGTGCAGTTTCAGGGGCACAAAAGCAGTATGTGTTTCTCACCTGTGACATTTGTTATTGTTTGTTGTGTGCCTCCAAATAATTTCTAACCTATGATGAACCTAAGGCAAACCTATCACGGGGCTTTCTTGGCAAATTTGTTCAGAAGGGGGTTCCCACTGATTTCCTCTGAGTCTGAGACAGTGTGATTTGTCCAAGGTCATCCAATGGATTTCCATGGCAGAGCAGGAATTTGAATCAGTAGTCCAGCACTGAAACCACTACACCATGCTGGCTCTCTCACTTGTGAGATATACATTTTAAAGGAGCTTTTAAAAGACAAAAAGCAAAAATGAAAACAATTTCCCCCCACGGTATTAAGAAGTAAACAGGAAGCTGTCTTTGCACCACCCTTGTTACTGAGAATGATGTTCTAGGCATGCAAATAATGGCTGAGATGCTGCCTCAGGAAATGTACATGTGCCACACAGCTACATCTCTGTAGAATTCAAAGATATCGTTGTATTAGTCTGTGGAATCAGTATGTAGAGAGATCTTGAGGCACCTGTGAGACCAACTGAAATAAAGAAGTTAGCAGCGTGAGCTTTCGTAGACTTCAGGGCCTAAGCAGACTGCCAGAAATAGTGCACATTAAATTGAGGCACTGCCCTGGCTCAGTGCTAGGGAATCATGGGAACTGTAATTTATTGTGGCACCAGAGCTCTCTTACAGAGAAGGCTCAATGTCCCAGAAAAAAATACAGTTCCCATGATTCCCTAGCACTGAGCCAGGGCAGTGCCTCAATTTAATGTGCACTATTTCTGGCAGTCTGCTTAGGCCAGTCTACATCCTCAGATGCATATAGTGGAGTGGAAACCAGGGACAGACATATATATGCCATTGGTATTCAAGAATGTCAATTCAAACTCATATTCTCTGTAGCTATGTCTCTTGATGCTACATTCTAAAAGAATCCAAACTTACAAGTAGTTTAGCCCCCCAAATAATTTCCAAATGGTTGGATAGCAGGGAGATGAGCAGAGATGTGTCCAGCTTTTTTTTTTTTTTTAGTTGGACATGCTGCAACAGTCAGAGACCTCTGCTGTTCTTGGGATGTCCTTATAGTCCTTGCAGGGCATTCAGCAAAAGGACACATCACTGCTGCTGATCCCCTCACTCTCTGGAAACCCAGAAAAGGACAGGTTGGTGCAAAGGAGGAAAGCTGTGCTGCTTAACAGGGGGATTGGGTAGGGGGAGCTTGTTGTTGCATGGTAGGAAGAGAAGTCTGACATATGAAATGACCAAACAAAAAGTAGTTGTGATGTCACCAGGCAGGCTTATGATATCATGACCTACTAATAGGATGCCAGCCAATATTTGAAAATTTTCTTGTCCTCAATGAGAAGATTTTTTTAAAAATAGTCAAAACAGTTGCCAACTGCCAAGGTCCCAGAACGTAGCTTTGGAGACAGAACTCACACAACCAGACCCAACCACAAACATCTCAAATTACTTAGTAGATTGTTTCCTACATCCTTATAAGGGATATATTGGAATAGCGATAAAGATATAGATTGCTGCTAAAGGGAATTGAACTCTTAGTTATACAGAAAGGTCAAGCAAGACCAAACCAGAAGAAACTTCTAGGCTCCAGGTTGTGATACTGAGTGCACCCAGGACCATGGCCTATAAGAAAGGATTCAGCTAGTACATTGGTCCTGAGCCAGGAGAGCCAAGCAGGGGCCTGTGAATTTCTGATACTTCCTGTCCTAAACAAAGCAAAACAAAATAAAACAAAACAAAAACAGCAGTAGCAGCAGCAGTAGCAGCAGCAGCAGCAACCCCTCTCAGGCCCTTTCCACTGCATTATTTTGCGAAGATTAGCAAACATGTAGTTCTTCAGGTATTTTCTTGGCCTTCTACCAGGACCTGTGTATTTCTTCTAGGAAATGAATGGATCATTTCACCCTGTAAAATGGGATGTATTCACTTGGACTTCTGAATTCTGGTTGTTGATCATAGCTCACATTGATGCTCTAACCATGAAGACCACCATTTCATTATATAACATATATTCATTATGCCTTTCAGGTCCAAATTTTACAAGTTCTTTTTAAAAGCCACACATATAGGGATGCAGTGGCTCAAGTGGTTAAGACGTTGACTCTGTTGATTGCAAGATCAGCAGGTTGGCAGTTTGAGGCCTGGGTGCTGCATGATGGGGTGATCTCCTGTCACTAGTCCCAGCTTCTGCCAACCTAGCAGTTCGAAACCATGCAAATGCAAGTAGATAAATAGGTACCACTTTGGTGGGAAGGTAAACAGCGTTCTGTGCAGTCATGCTGGCCACATGATCACGGAGTAGTTTCTGACAACGCTGGTTCTTTGGGTTAGTAACAGAGATAAGTCCCGTCCCTTATGATCGGACACGACTTGACAACCTTGTCAATGGTGAATACCTTTACCTTTATAGAATGTATCATCACATATGAGAATGACAGAAATGACAGGAAAGGACTTAGTATATTTTTCTGAGAAGAAGGGAAAACTACAACTTTAGAATTTCATGTTATTCTGTTATTTTTATTGATAAGACATAAGTAGGAATTTAATGTTCATTTGGATCTTACATCCTCAATTTTGAGAAGAAACCCCACCCTGCGGCCTGAAGCAATTTTGTTGTGCCTTACAAAATTTCTTTTGGAGGCCCTGCTTAGGACTCTTGCTAGTTCATGGGCTAACTGCTCCAACTTTTTAAGGAGAATAGTATTTTCTTGGTCACATGGATTCAAATGAGCAGCAGCTGTTGGGATTGGTTGTCTCTGTGTGCAAAAACAAATGAAACTCATACTTACTTAAATTTATACTTAAATATGTGCATATGTGTAGATTCAAATAGCTTGTTAAGCCATTCATATGTAATGTGTTTATTTATTATTGTAAACACTGACTTACCTCTGCCTTATTTTTGCATGCCCCTATGCATTTTCTCTGGTTTACAGATAATCCTAAATGTATCTACTTGGAAGAAAACCTCATTGACATAAGAGGGACTTACTCCCAGGTAAAGGCTTTCTCTCCAGTCCTGCTTTCACTTTGCTGAAAATGAACCTCCTAAAGCCGCTCAGCCCCTGATTCCTGTGGATTGCTTGTTCCATGGTGGGGAACATGCACCCCTGTCCCCCTGCATCAGTCTGAGGCAAAACATTAAATAGTGGTGCATATGTTCACATGGCTCCAAACTCGGGGGGAGGGAATGGGGAAAATGATAGTTCTCATGAAAAAACAAATAAAAAAACATCAACCCACTGCTTGATGCAGGACCAAAACAGAGACTTTTCTGGGACACAGATCACATATAAAAAGGAGCAGGGGGAAACAGGTTAAAAGAAAGTAATTTGTGGGAAACTGACAACGTATAAAAACAGATTGGTGGGGAACAGACCACATATAAAAAGGAAAAAAAAACTGGATTAAAGCACAATGCTTTTGGCCCTTTGCAGACTGCCAGAAATAGTGCACATTAAATTGAGGCACTGCCCTGGCTCAGTGCTAGGGAATCATGGGAACTGTAATTTATTGTGGCACCAGAGCTCTCTGACAGAGAAGGCTCAGTGTCCCAGAAAAAAATACAATTCCCATGACTCCCTAGCACTGAGCCAGGGCAGTGCCTCAATTTAATGTGCACTATTTCTGGCAGTCTGCAAAGGCCCTTGACTTGGGACTCATTGAACATTGGGCCTTTGCAGACTGCCAGAAATAGTGCACATTAAATTGAGGCACTGCCCTGGCTCAGTGCTAGGGAGCCATGGGAATCGTATTTTTTTCTGAGACATTGAGCCTTCTCTGGCAGAGAGCTCTGGTGCCACAATAAATTACAGTTCCCTAGCACTGAGCCAGGGCAGTTCCTCAATTTAATGTGCACTATTTCTGGCAGTCTGCAAAGGCCCATTGTGTGCCTACACAGGGCTAGCAATGGGATTGAAACACATTTTCGGACCTTTCCAAGTAAGTCCAAGATTATCTCTTTAATGCATTTTTTTTGCTGTCATTTACAGCTGTCACTAGGCAATATTAAACTAGCATGTTGATCTTGGTCTTGAGCAGACAGGGCAAAAGTAATATTGTGTGCCTGATTGCTTTCCATTCAGCATAGGACTGTGGCAACCAGAAGCCGTGGTCCTGAGGCTGGCGACTGCAATGCCAACAGACTGCCAACAAGGAGTGCTTTTTTGTGCTCCTTTATGCACTGGATTTGAGCCACCTGAAGCAGCTACAGTACAACTTCAGCCTGATCTGAGGGTGTGCATCTTCTGAATGCCATGCCCCTGGATCAGCCCAAAGGTGGCTTTCTTGGCCTGTAAACTATAATTTTAAATAGGGCCTCTGTAACAAATTTTAAATGGTTTGAATAGTCTTCCTTTAGGTAGATGGTGATTTGGTATCTTCAACTAACATTCAATAAACTGTAAAAATGAACTATATTTTCAGCCCTTTGATCTTTGTTTTTGGACACCTCTTGTCACTAGAGGCTCAAAGGCTATAAGATACTGTTTAGAAGCTGAGACTGGCCCATCAGCTGTGATCCCTCCTAGAGAAATAGTGCCTGGCCACAGGGACATTTATACACAATTACTATAATGTTATATGTGGGACCATCTTTGAAGACATCTCAAAGTTTTCACATTCACATAGTTAATGTAAAAGACATTTCACATTCACATAGTTAATGTGAAAGATAGCTGTAAGGTTACAAAGTGGAACCAGCTGAGTAACACATATGCCACCTTTAACAACCTGTTCTTGCTATTTTTAAGCACAAATCAAGTGTTTGGTACATTTCCATTGGTAAATGAGCTATATAAACATAATATCACAGACAGTACAGTTGCCCCTCCATTTTTGTGGACTTCATGTCCATGTCTCTTGCCCGTTTGTGGGCGGCAAACAGAGGAGGTCAAAATGGGGTGCAGTTTTCCGTTTTCAAGGGGGGTCCGGAATGGATCCCCCATGAAAATGGAGGGACAGCTGTCTTTTCAAATGTTCTCTAATCATCCTAAGAATCTATAGAAGATTAGATAATATAGAAGATTAGATAATATTTACTCCTTGTAGAGGAAGGAAGGAAGGAAGGAAGGAAGGAAGGAAGGAAGGAAGGGTAGTAGAAATGCTTGGGGATACAAGTCTTCATGATTTTCTTTATTATCTGTACCCAGAGAGAGAGAGACAGACAGACAAGCAGGTTTGACTTCAAGTCCCTGTTTTTATGTGACTAAAATGGAATCATTCAAACACAAAAAGGAGGCATTAGCAATCTTGGGATATCCCATCCCCCAGATTTGAGTATGCCAAATTGGAATGTAATACAGATTTACTACTGGGGGAAAAACAAGGACAGAATTAATATGTTGAAATATTCCAGTAGAGAACAGGGTTGCAACTATCTAGCCATGAACCCAAACATTCCACATGTTTTTTAAAGTAATAAACAGGTGGATGCTATTGTGATTTCCCCTTTGCTATCTGAAGTACTGCTGAGTGTCTGGCCATATTATGAAACATAACTGAATTATATTACAATTGATAACATTCATAAATCCTCCAACATATTGTTATACAAGTGCTCTAGAAGCTTGGTTCTAAATTGTGTCTCAAGGTTACTTCAAAAAGTAGTTCTTTGGCTTGTTCAAAACTGCACACGGGAGTTAGTCAGAAGTTATGTACATTATGTAACAGTTTTCTTGAGATGAAAAGTCTCATAAATTCTTCTACTGTGTACCTGTTTAAGGAGATAGCACTGCTCAGTATGGTTGCCAGTTGATATACAGGACACTGCTCCTGCATCTTTAAGAGCTATGTAGAAGACAGAATTTCAGCAAATGCTGCCTGTCATAGAGGCAACACTCTCTGAGATTCCCATAACTCTAACATATATCCTCCTTTTCCAAGGCATGATTTCTTTTTCAGAGCTGATGTTCTGTCCAGGGTGCTATTTAAAATGTCTGGGTTTTCTTACAAGATCCCACCTACTTCTGAAGCTTAGAAGTGAGCCCGCTTTGTAAGTCTGATTATTGTAAATTTATGGGAGAAATGTGGTGCCATATAGAGACTATCCTATCACTAGGCATGACCAAGATTACAGCTTGTGAATTCAACATCCTCACTCTGCACTGATGGCAGTCATAGAGAGGAGTGGGAAAGGAAAAAGTGAGGAAGAAACTACTGCATGGTAGGCAGTGGTTATGGTCTTCTCTCTCCTCCAGATTACTTAGATGATTATCTACTGTATATACTCATGTACAAGTTGACCTCATGTATAAATTAAGGGAAGATTTTAGGGTCAGAATCATGGATTTTTATATGACCTGTGGATACGTCAAAGGTAAAACTTAGGGAGCTTTAACAAAGGATCTAAAGGGGGAAGACACCACTTCCCTCCCTCCTCTTCCTTCTCTGGACCTCTCCCAACCACCAAACACCATTTCCCAGGTGCTGGAAGAAAAGATTTCAACATGGATGGGGAAGGAATAGAAATGCATTTAAATATGGGGTTTTGGTGAGGTAAGAAGGTTTTAACATGGATAGGGAAGGGAAAGAAGCATATTTAAATGTGAGGTTTGTTGGGGAAAGAAGTCTTTAACATTGGATCAGGAAGGGAATCACCTCTTTCCCACACGCACACGCACACAGAGAGAGAGAAACATTCCCTACTGGCAGTGCTTTCAAAAATCACTGCCGAGGCACATGATGGTGATTCTTTCAGGACCTTATAAAGCACTATTACTGCATTGACTCATATATAAGTCGAACTCAGATTTTAGGGCCAATTTTTGGGCACAAATTTCTCGACTTATAGTTGAGTATATATGGTACCTCCCCTTTCTCATTCTCAAGACCCTCCATCTGTTGCCTTTTTTGCTGTCCATAGCTCTTATTTTTGGTCACCATGACAGTTTTCCCTGCTGCTGTCCTATCCTGCAGAGTTGTTGCAGGATTCTGCAGTGCTGGAGTAGTGGATGAGCAGGCATGAGAGATGGGTCTCTAATCTCAGGTTGTGCTATGCTATTGCTGAGATAACCAGATCAAGTATTAGTATTATTAAATATGACAAAATAAATAATTGAAATTGCTGTTATTTAAATACAGTGGAAGTTAGGAATATTTCTAGAAGCAATTATCACTGTTTATATAGCAGTGATATTCAAAGTGAGAGTCATCATAGTGATTGGTGGTTTGAAATAATCAGTTGTTACAGAATCAGAGTTGGAAAAGACTACAAGGGCCATCTCTATAAGGTTCTCTTCAGGAAAGGGTGACCCACAATCTCATTCAAAGTAACAGGTGCTTTTCACCACTTCTTGAATCCACCCAATTCTACTAGATCCTATTATCATATAACTGGAAGATACAAAAGGGCCATGCAGTCCTACCCTCCTGCCATGCAGGAAGACACAATCAAAGCACTCCCAATATATGTATATCCAGCTTCTATTTGAAAACCTCCAAAGGAGGAGAAACCATTACACTCTGAGGAGGCAGCATATTCCACTGCTGAATATTTGTTACTGTCAGGAAGTTCTTCCTAATGTTTAGATGGAATCTATTTTCCTATAATTTGAATCCTTTGCTCCATATCCTAGTCTCTGGAACAGCTGAAAACAAGCTTGCTTCATCATCAATATGACACCTTTTCAAATATTTAAATATGGCTATCATGTCACCTTTTAACCTTCTTTTCTCCAACCCAGCTTCTTAAGTCATTCCTCATTGAGTATGGTTGCCAGACCTTTCATCATTTTGGTGGCCCTGCTCTGGACGCACTCCAGCTTGTCAACATCCTTCTTGAAGTTGCAGAACTGGACACAATATTCCAAGTGAGCACTGACCACAGCAGAATAAAGAAAATAAGTAAATGTTAAATGAGTGCTCTTTTTTCTTCAAAATATGGTAACCCTAATTAAAGGGACAGGAGATATGCCCCTTGTTACTTAACACTGAACTAATGAACAGAAGCAAATAGAATCTTTGGCCTTTGCAGACTGCCAGAAATAGTGCAAATTGAGTCCACTTTAAGGGTTAGGGTTAGTGCTAGGGAATCATGGGAATTGTTTTTTCCCCCCTGAGACATTGAGCCTTCTCTGTCAGAGAGCTCTGGTGCCACAATAAAATACAGTTCCCATGATTCCCTAACCCTAACCCTAACCCTTAAAGTGGATTCAATTTGCACTAGGGGGATACAAAATAAAAGAAGGTAAATTAATGAGTGTGTCAGACCTACTTTCAGTACACTTAGGAAGCAACCCTATACTCCTTGGAAGATTGACAGAGGGCAATTCAATGTGGTGGTCCTCACTTTTCACCAGTGGGGAGAATATTATGCCCCTCCCCAGTGAAAATTTACTTCAATATCCAAAGTCCTAAAAATGAAGTAACTTCAAATCTCAGTGGAACATTTAGAAATATAGGTTAGTCATCCAAAAAGAGGAGGCAGTCAAAGTTAGCCACCTTAGGCCCCACATTGGGTTAAAGGTGATATATAATTGAAATAAATAAATTAAAAATTCCATGGTAATGCAACTGCAGATTTTTCCCTTGAGAATAATTTTCTGTCTCACTCTCAGCAATGCTTGAAATTTGCCAGCTACATTAGTTAGTTGTGCTCATTAAAAACAATAAAATAAGATGATTGTGAATGTGATCCCTGCAGCGTTTTAAAAATCTTTGGGTGAGCATTGATGTAAGCATTGAAAGTGGTTGATTAAAGATACAAATCATTTAGTTCATGAGCCAGTTTGTCTTCCACTTGAAAATGTTGCATATCCTGCTGACTCAGGATGGCTGGCACATTTTAAATTACAAATACTCTAAAATCATTGGAGGACCCTCATAACAGAGATTCTTTTCTTGTCAGAAGTAGAAAGCTTTGATCAAAGTTCTGACCAATCCAAAGAAAAATGGTCTGACTCTCCAGTCAGTTTCAAATTATGAGCTTGAAGTCTCCCCTTTATAGCAATCACCATCAAAATGTCATATGTCCAACAAGCAGAAACAAAGCTAGGGTTCTAGTCTATGTAATTACATTATAACAGAAGTGGGCAACATAGGTAGGCCTGTGGGCCAATTTTCTGTCTCTGGAATCCTCTGGGAACCAAGAATAGGGTTACTCCTGGACTTTTCAGTTTTAGTTCAGAAAAAAATGTTCTCCCCCTCTTTGTTAAATAGTGAAGAGCAACTCACAATTTATTTAAATGATTATTTACTGCTCATGAAGGCTTCTTGGAGGGATCATTCACCCTCCCTTTTGCCAAAAAAAGGCCAGTCTGAAGAAGTGCAAGGTTAGGGCTGCAAAAGCAGCTTTGGGTGCCCTCTTTGTCCCCTTTGTCTTATAATCTCATCTAACAGTCACTTACAGAATACAAACATTCAAAGCATAAGCAAACAGAAAAAGTCAATGTGTGGGGGAATGTAACCTCAAATCAGTTCTGCTTGTATAAAGGTGACAAGTCTTACAAAGGATTTGATGCTGTTGTTATTTGAAGAAAAGAAGAATAGGGCTGCAAAAGAGATAAAAACAGGCGTGGCTGTAGGGTATGCTCTGTGTTGTGGTGAGCTACATTTTCTTTGTTCCCATTATGTTGATATGCAATTCTGTCTCTGGAGAGAAAACTGATTATTGTCAATGCTGCGGGCAGCCTCTCTGTTGTGTTACACAGCACAAGCACTCACACTTGCATTCCACATTAGGACTTGAGGTAGGGCTATCCATCCAATTAAAACTTTATTAAGTCCTGTAGTTATTTTTAAATAGTTTCATCCCCTTTTTTGTATTTTTAAAATGTATTTGATAGAAGAGAGAGTAGTTTCCTAAAGGACAAGTTCCATATAAGAACTGGTTAGACAGCACTGCCCAAAATAAATAGCACCCCCGCCAAAAAAATGCTGACCCTGGAAAATAGATATGTATGTGTTTCAATTGTAATGCAGACCATAATAGCACAGCTTCACAGATGAATTATACGAACTGATACACAGCCTATATTTTTGAGAGAACATTGATTCTGTGTCTTTAAGAAGACCAAGACCAAGAAGAAAATGGTAGTGGTACACATGGCTCTGATTCATGTGTGTGTAGGCGCAAATTATCCTTGGAAATGGTGTTCTAGGGTGAAATTACCTTTCCATAACTGAACAATGGGTCCCTTCTCTTTACCTAGGATACCATTTCTTCAGTCATTTTGAAATGGGTGTGTGTGTGTGTGTGTGAGAGAGAGAGAGAGAGAGAGAGAGTCTTTCCCATGTTGCTGACTAGTTCATGACCAAATGAGATAACTGTGCTTCAAACAAGGTGGGGAGGAGTCTTGGTGGCACAGTGGTTAAATGCTGGTAATGTAGCCACTCACTCACAGTCACATGGTTGTGAGTTCAATCCCAGCTAGAGACTCAGGATTGACTCAGACTGGCATCCTTCTGTGGTCTCTAAAATGAGAATCTAGCTTGTTGGGGTCAATTAGCTTACACATTGTAAACTGCTTAGGGAGTGCTTAAGTGCACTCATAAGAAGTATAGAAATGTACTTGCTATTGCAATAATATACTTTGTATGCCTTCTCTCCAAGTTTCAATCCCTGGCATCTCTGGGAAAGGCTGTGAAAGAATTCACTGGAACCATTGTGGTAAACCGGTGGTCATCAAACTTTGGTTGTCCAGACTTCACCTCCCAGAAGTTCTACCTGGCATGTCCAATGCTCACAAATTCTGGGACCTAAAGGCCAATATATTTGGAGGGTTAAATACTGAGAACCAATGGTATGGATAGTACAAACTGAGGTGTTTAGCACAGTGGTCTGGCTTAATATAGTGGAAATCCTTGTGTTTCTCCTGACTTTCAGTATGGTCATACCTCATTTAACACAGCCTCTGACAAAGAACCATGGTTTATGAAGTCCAGCCCCCCCCTTCTTATAATCTGTTTAACTAGCTTTGGAAAGCTGGAAAAACAAAAGTGGTAGGTTTCTGCAGATCTCTGAAATAAATAAATAAATAATCAATAAAGCTTGAGCTGGGAAAGAGTAGGATTCTACTCTGTCTGATCTTACTATAGCTGTGTGTGTCTGCCTACACCAGGCAAAGTAAACAGTGGCTGCCTCCAGAATGTCTTATTGAGCATCCATGAATAGCAAAAACTGAAAGAAAATGGGAAAGCATATTAGCCTGCCTCACCAGCTATCCCTAGAATGTCAAAAGAAGTTCAGACCCATAAGTTTGGCCTAAAAATAAAAATCACAAGAAGAGCAGAGACTTAAGAAAGAAAGAAAAAAAAATCTCCCTGGATGCAGTGTGGAAGACAGTTTCAATTGGTCTCTAGAAGGTACAAAATATCTTTGGTTATTTCTTTTAAGGCTTACCTGACCTGGTTGTTTCATTTCATATGTACATACAGTTTTAAGTAAAATGTTTGCTGAAACATGCTGAACTGCTCTTCTTTTTTGTGGTGTAGGAACCTATCCCTATTCTTTCCATGCTATCCTTGCCTTGGGTATCAAAGTTTATGTTAAAAGATATAATGCCTAGAAACACATTACTAAATTAATTGAGGTCTACATGTATATGATTTTCCATTACAGTAAAATGATCAACAGTATCTATCTATGCATCTATCTATCTCTGAAGCTTATTATTAATTTGGCAACCCACCACTCTTTTAAGCAAGTACACATAAACTTGTTCTATGGAATCTTCTAAGGCTGAACTACAGATCCTAGGAAACTGGTTTCCAGCAAACTTGGAGAAGCTAAATTTGCCAGACAAAAGGGGTCAATTGACACTGTAGATGTGCAACAGAGAATAAGTTCCACCATTAGCAGCAGGGACTAAAAACATTTACCAGACAAAGGCTAGTTTCTGGTACATTGTACAAGAAAATGCTTCTGTACTTGAATGAAGATAGGGTTGACAGAAGGAGAGGAAAAAAATAAGAGAGAACATTTGAAGTATATTTCTAAGTAAATTCTCGATGGAGGTTATAATGTCAAAAGTAATATTTAGACTATTGTGCCTACACTGCAGAGGGTGAACCTTGCCTCTAAATGGATAGACTGGAGACTCTGTGGGAAAGAGAAGCTTATTTAATCATGAAGAAACTACAAAGCATGATGAAGAAAGACATAGGAAGACCTACACAGTTGTTACAGTGTGATGTATGTAATGATTTCTTAAACCAAGTCAGATCGTTGGTCCATTTCTGCCTCACTATTGTCTTTACCAGATCTCTCAAAAATATTGCCATGCCAATGTGTAAAACAATAGTTTACATTATCCTGTAATCAGCAGCATGTTAGATGAGGATGATGGGAACTGTAGTTCGACACATCCAGAGAGCATGTAGTTTGAGGAGATCAGTATGGTTATTGTACCTCAAAAAGGTAAAAGGTTATTGTACCTCCAAAAGGCTTGGAGCAAGCACAGAAAAGGTCTTTTTTTTTAAATTATCAAGGAGCTACAGCAACTTATAAGGAAAAGTTATGATACTTTTAATATTTTTTAAAAAGGAAAGCAAGAGTGGAAGGTGATAAAGGTGTATAAAATTATGCACATTTTTAGAGAAAGAGTGTAAGAAGAGGTTTGTCTCCCTCCCTCATGATAATAGAAGTCATCCAATAGAACTGAGTGATGGGAAATGAAGTGTAAATAGAAAAATAATTCTTCATGTAATACAGAAGGTCCTTTGTAGTCATTGGAGTTTGGTTCCAGGACCTCACATGTATACCAAAATCTGTGGATGCTCAAGTCCAGTAATTTACAATTGTGTAGCAAAATGATGTCCCATACATAAAATTGCAAAATCAAGGTTTGCTTTTTGGATTTAAAAAAAAAATATTTTTAAGCCATGGATAGTTGAATCTATGGATACGGAGGGCCAACTGTACCTAGTAAGACTAAGGGCCTGAACAGACTGCCAGAAATAATCCAGTTTGAGGCCACTTTAACTGCCTTTGGTCAGTGCCAGGGAATCATGGGAACTGTGGTTTATTGTGGCATCAGAGCTCTCTGACAGATGTCTCAGAAAAAACTACAATGTCTCAGAAAAAACAACAACCTACAATTCCCATGATTCCTGGCATTGAGCCAGGACGGTTAAAGTGGTCTCAAGCTGGACTATTTCTGGCAGTCTGTTCAGGCCCTCGGACATTTGTTCTCTCAGAATGTAGTGACAACTGATTACTTGGATGACTTTTAAAAGTGATAATACAAATTTATGGACGATAAGACAATCAGTCATGGCTGCTCATAATAACTATATATTCCTACAAGTATACTTGTGAGTACCTGTTGCTCAGAAATACAAGTAGATTGATATTGTGCTCAAGTCCTGCTTGTGTGATTCCCATATATACGTTCCCTTGGCTACAGGAGTAAGAGAATAATGTACTAGATAAAGTTGTGACCTGATCCAGCATGTGTCTTCTTCTATACTGTCTATTTAAACCAGGGTTCTTTCTAAAGCCTATAATCCTTTGCCATTGCTGAACCTGTCAATATCCTAACTCAGAAGTGTTTGCTTGATCCCCATCTCAATCCACCTTGGAGAAAAACAAATTTCTTGGACTATTGAAAGCTTCATAACATTTTTCTTTGGATTTGCCATGTTCTTTATTATTTGAAAGTGTGTGTGAAGATTCTCCTAAATGAGTATGGCAGACTTGGAACAGAAGGAAGTTTTTATTTTTTTCAATTTAATCTTTAGTCAATCTTACATCAAATTACTCATTACAATCTTCTCATTTTTACAGATTTCACTTAAAACAGACCATTAAATGATGAAGTTGAAATTATCTTCTTAGCTCTTCTTAGACTAGAAGGAAGATTTTAATCCTCACCTGAGCCGAAACCCAGACAACCAAACTCACATTGTAAAAGTCCCAATGCATTCATAGCTTTTTCAAAGGAAAAAATGGAATAGTGCTTCAGTGCAGTTGTTATTGTTGTTTAAACAGAAGAACATAAAAAGAACATCATCAGTTTAGAATAGAAATGTGGAAAGAGCATGGCTGGAAACATAAGATCTCTTTGGGGTTCTCTTTATATGTCACAGAAACAACTCAGCTGCTGTCTGTGTAGTGAGCAGGATTAATGTCTTGCAGTCAATGAAGATCATACAGAAAATTAATACCAGCAAACTGCCTAGAGACAAGATTTTAAAGAATACAGTTGATGAAGCAGTGGTAGTATTTGCCAATATTTTGTTTGATTTCAAGAAAGCACTGCAATTTCACTGAATTTACAAAGGTATGTGGGTAGCAGAAGAATTAGTTGTACTATACCAGTAAGGACATATACACCTATCAAGTGTACATCAACACATTTCCTTCCTTTCCCACACTCATCTCTAGTCTTCCCCCAGCTTCATGGTGTTTTTTTTTTTTTTCAGTGTGGCAAAATGCTTTCTTTCAGAATGTGTGATTTCTGATTGCCCATCCAAGGCCAAAATCACCTCATATGAAGAACCACACGAAACAGCATGATTGGAGAAAACATGACCACAATTTTATTGATTACAGATGAAAATAGGGTTGTCCAGATACATGGGTCTGGATCCCAGCATCAACCAACCCAACTGTTGATTGATGAGTCCAATGCCAGCATAGTTCTGGACCAAGGGGATGACAGGACAGGATCTGCCTGGGACAGTGCCTGGGAGATATAATTTGTGTGCCACACCCCTGAGTCTCATAAGGGGTGACTCCTGTGCATTATCAATGCCCACCAAACACTGGTGAATGATGTCCCAAATCCAGGACACATGCCACCTGCCCCTCTGCAGTTGTGACAAAACACCAGGAATAACTGCATAGCAACAAAATCCCCATGCAAACTGAACACACAATGCCAAAAAAAAGCCATGCCCACCATATAGATGAAAAGAGGGAGGGTGGGTGGGATGATGGTCCAAGAAGGACTGTTGAGCAGACAAACAGGTGGCTATATTTACATCACCACACCCAACCTGAGATTTGACTCCCAGGCAATGTAGTGGCTGTACTGTATTTTGGGACGAAGAAACCAGCATCCTTCATAGAGAAGGAATGCTGATTGGAGCTCCCTGCCCTGGACAGCAATTGGCCATCATCGTAAGTCATGTGGTTTACTTATCTCTCATGCAGAAACTGTGTTTATGACTGAGTGTGCTATACTATTTCTGATTGCCTGGCAACCTATGGGTCACTGAGAAATAAGACAGGGTGATCACACACACATTTTCTCTATTCACATATATACTACAGCAATGTCAAATACTCCTTGAGGCAGCTGCTCTCCATTGTACATCATCTGGGTTTGTTTGTTTTTAGTCAATTTTGATATTGTATTTGATGGTCATGTTGCATTTTGTGTTGCATTCTCAGCTGAGGTCTGGTGGAGCTATGTGGTCAGGTATAAAGACAAAGGAAAGAGAGAGAAGGAAAGAAGAAGAGAGACAACACAAAGGACACTTTCTGAATCTTTTTCCAGTGCTATGTATAAGCCCAGTCATAAATGTGTCCTTGAAGCAAAGTAACCAGAGTAACTTCAAGGTAAATGAAACAGTCCCATCCCTAAAAATGTTCTATTTAAAGTTCTCTCCCTCTCCCTTTCCCTGCCTGCCCAAGGCTACAGCTGCACTGTAGAAATAATGCAGCTTGATACCACTTTAACTGTCATGGCTCAATGCTATGCAATTCTGGGATTTGTCAGAGACCTCTGGTGCCACAAGAGACTACAAATCCCAGGAGGATGGAATTATTACAGTTAAAGCAATGCGAGCATCCAAAACATATTTTCTGTTGTGGAACAGAGGTGTATCTGATATTTCAATCTCCTACCCTCTCTGGCAGTTTGCTTGGAAGAAAAGCCCTAGCAACTGTTAGGAAATGTAGCTTTTGAACGGGGTATTGAAATGGTGCATGTTTTTTGTCAAAAGTGACTCAGCCACAGGAAGACACTGGAGGAGAAGGAAGAGTGGTGTCAGAGCATGAAAGCTGAGGAACTAATCTGGGAGTCAGAAATGAAGAAAATGGGAAAACTCTGTAAGAGATGCCCTTTCTCTTGCTCATGTTATTTATAGGCTACATATAACAGAAAGTTCTATGGGCATCTTATAGGGGGAAAACTCAGCAAAAATTAAAATCCTAATGAAAAAGCAAGATACATCAAACAAATTCAAAATGGGCCTTTGCAGACTGCTAGAAATAGTGCAAATTGAGTCCACTTTAACTGCCCTGGCTCAGTGCTAGGGAATCATGGGAATTGTATTTTTTTCTGAGACATTGAGCCTTCTCTGTCAGAGAGCTCTGGTGCCACAGTAAACTACAGTTCCCATGATTCTCTAGCACTGAGTCAGGGCAGTTGAAGTGGACTCAATTTGCACTATTTCTGGCAGTGTGCAAAGCCTCAATTGCTCAATTAAAATATTAAAGCAGAGGGATATGAATCTCTGCAGCTTAAAACAGTATTAACGAACTTGCCGAGTAGAGATAATTTTAAATTGTTCCAGTTTCCAAAATCTTTTTAAATTTCAGCCTAAACTTTTCCAAAATCATTTTTAAATAGATCTGAATTATTTTTAGTGACAATTATGCCTAAATATTTTGCTTTTTAAATACTTATATTAAAGCTTATTTGGACCTGCAGTTCTTTCTCTTCTTTCTTGGTCATATTTTTGGTAATAAATGTCTTTGTTTATTTTAAGTCTAGAAACTTTCTCAAAATCAGAAAGACCTTCATTTAATGTCTGTATGCTTTCCATAGGTTCTTCTAGTGATATTGCCAAGTCATCCTTAGGAACCAGTAATTAAGATAAATACTTTACCTAAATTATTATACTTATTCCAAACAATACCAAGAATATAAATTGAGATAGTGATTAAAAACAGCATGAGCTGGAAAGAAACCAAGAGTGAAATTAAAAATTTTGCAAAATGTTAAAGAACAAGGTCTAGGACTTCCAAATCTTAAATTGTACTACCATGCCAGCTGCTTAATGTGGTTAAAAGAATGGACAATATTAATTAATAATAATTTATTACAATTGGAAGGTGAAGATTTAATTGGCATGCCTATCTATGGTATAGTAAAGAATTAAGTCAATAAAGTTTGTATTAATCACTATATAAGAAGATCTTTATTAAAGATATGGAAACTGTCTAAATTAAGATGCTCCCCTAAAACACCAATTTGGATATCACCACACAAAGCATTCTATTATAAAGAAAATATTATCAATGATAAGTGGATTATTCATGTTTATATACTCACTTTTCATGGGAAATCATACAAAATTAAAATGCAAGAAAAATTTAATTATGACAGAATTAAATGTCATTGGTTGTTATATAGACAACTGAAAGGGAAATGAAAATTGGAATTACTTTAAATGGTATAGAGGGAGGAATGACAAATTTAGAAAAACTGCTTATTATAGCAAAACAAAAGATATTATCTAAAAGATGCACAATACTCCTACAGTGGCATACCAAAGATGAAACTGTATAAGATTTGCTGATGAAGTGGGGCCAGAATATTGGACATACCATTGAATTGAAGAAATAAAAAAGTACAGAAGACAACAATAAATTATATTTTTTGTCAAATTATTGTTGTTAATTGTTGTTGTTGTTAACTGTCCTTGAGTTGTGAACTCTAGTTGGTTTCCATACCTTTCTTTACATTGGTTTCTTTTTTCTGTATATATTCCAGATTCTCAATATACATCTGTGGTATCTAGAACTGGAAGAAGTACTCTAGAGAAGGTATGACCAAATGGCGGTGTGTGACACTGGTCATTTATGCTTAGCTTATGGCCTGCTAAGATTCCGGAACAGCTATCAACCCAGGTGTCTTTTCACCTATATTTGTAAATATGATTTTTTTCCTGCCTAAATATAGTACAGTTGGTCCTTGTTATCCATTGTGGTTTGGTTTCAGCATCCCCCATGGATACCAAAATCCATGGATGCTCAAATCCCATTAAATATAATGGCATAGCAAAATGGTGTCCCTTACATAAAATGGAAAATCAATCTATAAAAATCAAGGTTTACTATCTGGAATTTATACTTTTTTAAAAAATATTTTCAAAACTGGATGTTTGAATCTGTGGATAATAAATCCATGGATGATGAGGGCTGACTGTACCTTACATTTTTTAAAACTGAAATTTAACATGTTAGTGTTGATCCACTTCTCCAGATCTATGAAGATTATCTTGAATCTCAATTCTGTCTTGTGAGGTATCAGCTATGCCTCCCAGTTTGGTGTCATCTGAATATTTTGTGATCATTACCTCTGTTCCTTCTTCCAAATCATTTACAAAGATATTGAATAACACTGGACCAAGCATAGAAGCTTTGGGCACCCCCCCACACACCCCACTACTTTCCAGGATAAGGAGCAATCATTAATCAACACTCTTTGGGTTCTGTCCATTTTTGTATGTTAACTGCCGTCGAGGTGATCTCAACTCATGGAGACCCTATGGATGAGACATCTCCAAGATGCTCTGTCCTTCACTGCTCTGCTTAATTCGTGCAACTCCATACCCATGACCTCCTTAATAGAGTCCATCCATCTAGCATGTGGTCTTCTCCACCTGGAATACTGTGTTCAGTTCTGGGGACCATAATTCAAAAAGGATGGTGAAAAACTGGAGTGTGTCCAGAGGAGGGAAACTAGAATAGTGAAGGGTCTGGAAACCATGCCCTATGAGGAATGACTTAGGGAACTGGGTATGTTTAGCCTAGAGAAGAGACAGTTAAGAGGGGATATGATAGCCCTGTTTAAATATGTGAAGGGATGTCATATTGAGGAGGGCTCTAGCTTGTTTTCTGCTGCCCCAGAGAACAGGACCCAGAACAATGGATGCAAGCAGCAGAAAAGAGATTCCACCTCAATATTAGGAGGAACTTCCTGACAGTGAGAGCTGTTTGACAGTGGAACACACTCACTCAGAGTGTGGTGGTGGAGTCTCCTTCTTTGGAGGACTTTAAACAGAGGCTGGATGGCCATATGTCGGGTATGCTTTGATTTTGAGTTCCTGTATGGCAGGGGGTTGGACTGGATGGCCCTTGTGTTCTCTTCCAACTCTATGATTCTATGATTCCTCTCTTCCCACTTACCTCCACTTTCCCCAGCATTATTGCTTTTTCCAAAGAGTCCTCTCTTCTCATCATGTGTCCAAAGTATGATAGTCTCAGTTTGGTAATCTTGGCTCCAAGGGAGGTTTCCAGTTTGATTTGCTCTAGGACCCACTTGTTTGTCCTTTTGGCTGTCCATTGGATCCTCAGCACTCTTCTCCAGCACCACATTTCAAATGAATTGATTTTCTTCCTATCATCTTTCTTAACTGTGCTGCTCTCACATCTATACATGGTAATAGGAAATACAGTGGCTTGTATGATTCTAACTTTTGTGCTGAGTTATATATCTTTGCATTTTAGAACCTTTTCTTGTTCTTTCATAGCCACCCTCCCCATTCTTAGTCTTCTACTGGTTTCCTGACTACAGTCTCCATTTCTATCAATGTTTGATCCCAGGTATGGAAATTCTTTTACTATTTCTATTTCTTCATTGTCTAGGTTGAACTTTGTGAAGGTCCTCAGTGGTCATTATTTTTGTTTTCTTTATGTTCAACGTTAAACTGCCTTAGCATTTTCTTCTTTGATCTTCCTTAGTAGCTGTTCCAGGTCTGTGAGGTCTTCTGCTAGTAGTATGGAGTCATCTGCATATCTTAGATTGCTGACATTCCTTCCTCTTATTTTCCTTCCTCCTTCTTCTGTGTCCAAGCCTGCTTTTCTTATAATATATTCTGCATACAAGTTGAACAGATAGGGTGAATGGATACAGCCTTGTCTGACTCCTTTGCCAATTGGGAACCATTCTGTTTCTCTGTGTTCTGTTCTGATAGTAGCCTCTTGTCCAGAGTACAGCTTCCTCATCAGGTGTGTAGGCACTCCCATGTTTTTAAGGGCATTCCATAACCTTTCATGATCTATGCTGTCAAAGGCTTTGCTATAGTCTATAAAGCACATGCTGATTTTCTTTAGGAATTCCCTTGTGTGCTCCATTAGCCATTGTATGTTTGCAATGTGATCTCTCGTGCCTCTTCCTTTCCTGAACCCCAATTGGACCTCTGGGATTTCTCTTTCCATGTATGGTTGGAGTCTATGATGAATTTTGAACTTGATTTTGCTTGCATTAGAGATTAGTGCTATGGTTCTATAGTTGCTGTGTTTCCCTTTTTGTGGGTGGGGATGTATACCAATCGCTTCCAATCTGTTGGCCATCATTTTGTTTTCCATATCTGTTGATATATGTTCGTTAGCACTAGAGTTGACACTGTCAGTGTGGATTGCACCAGTTCATTTGGAATATGAGGTGTTCCTGGTGACTTGTTTTTTCCTCTTTCTCTTATTGTAGTTTTCAACTCGCTTTTTAGAATTTGGGTTCATCTACATATGGCTCTTCATTACATGTGTCCTTCATTTTGTCATCCCTTTTGTATAATTCTTCTATGTATTGCATCCAATATCTTTTTATTCCTTCCTGGTCATGAATTATGTTATTTTTATTGTCATAGATCATCCAGTTCTTGGTTTGAATTTTCCTTTGATTTCCTGAATCTCATGAAATAGATTTCTTGTTCTTCCCTTCTTGTTGTTGTCTTCTATTTCTCTGCATTGGTCGTTGTAGTAATTTTCTTTATCTTTCCACACAACCCATTGTACAGTTGCATTCATAATTCTTAATTTGTTCCTATCTCCATTTTGTCTTTTTTCTCTTCTTTTCTTTATTGCTTGTAGTGTTTTTTCTGTCAGCCATGGTTTTTTCTCTTTCTTTTTGTTTATTGAATGTTTCTATCTGCATTCTTCTTTTATTATGTCCCTGGCTTCAGACCATAGTTCCTCTATTTCTTGGTCTACTATGCTTAGTAATACAAATCTATCTCTTATGTTGTCAGTACATTCTATTGCGATATTATTAAGATCATATTTTGGTATTATCACTGGTTTTGTTTTCTTCTTGAGTCTTACTCTTATTTTTTATATGAGTAGTTCATGATGTTTGCCACAGTTGGTGCCTGGCCTAGTCATGGCTGCCAGTATAGAGTTTTGTCATCTTTTGCTTCCAATTATACAGTCTATTTGATTTTTGTATTGACTGTCTGGTGATATCCATGTGTATAGCTTTCTTTCTGGTTGTATGAAGAATATGTTTGCTAGGGATAGGTTATTGGCTTCACAAAAATCTATTGGACACTTATCTGCTTCATTTCTTTTGCCTAATCCAAATCTGCGTACTGTTTTTGATTCTTCTTTGCTTCCAACTTTTGGATTCCAATCTCCAATGATCAGCTTGACATCCTGTGTTACTGTGCTGTTAATTTTTTCCTGTACTCCTTCATAGACTATTAATTTCTTCCTGTTCTGCCTCTGTGGCTCGTGCATACACTTGAATTATGGTGAGATTCATAGGTTTACCATGGAGCCTTACTGAAATGATTCGATCTGATTTTGCATTGTATCCACTGATTGCTTTTGCCACATTTTTTCTTAGTATGAAAGCCACCCCATTTTTTCTTGTCTTTTCATTCCCTGAGTAGAGCACAGTGTAGTTGTCTGATTCAAAGTGGCCCATGCCTGTCCATTTTAACTCACTCAGCCCCAGTACTGCTATGTTTATGTGTTGCATTTCTATTTTTACTATGTCTAACTTCCCTTAGCTCACGCTCCTCACATTCCACATTACTATCTTGTGTGTAATGCTGCTTTGGATGCTATTTGCCTTTCTAAGGGTGTCTGCTATTTGTCTTGCCATCTTTCTTATGCCCTTGGCTAATCTTGCAAATGTGATATCCCTTTATCCCCTTCCCTTTCTGTTAATGCTTTGATCCTGCCTGTATCTCACTTGGAGTGTCTCATCATAGGGTTTACTAGGTGATGAGGTTACACAAGTAGGCCAACTATGTGTGTGCAGTGCCAACCAATGTTAGCTGTGGTGTCATAATTCACTCCTGTCAGTGACACCCACCACTACTGCTGCTGCCCAGTAGCTGTTTCTCTCCCTATATTATTCCTCCCAATGTTGTTTGTTTGCTTTCCCACCCGTCCCCTTATGTCTTCCTGGGTTTCCCTCTTTCCTACCCATCACCTTATGTCTCCCTGGGTTTCTCTCCCTCCTTTAGTCCATCCCCACCCCCTCCTTTCTTTAGTTTCTTCACTTCTTTCTCCATGGTTGGGGGAGGGCAGAGAAGGCTAGAGAAGGGCAGAGATGGCTGATCACCTTCTTCCTTCCTCCATTTGCCTGTCTGGTCCTCTGCTGTTATCTGGCTCAGCTGAGGGGGTGAGGTCTGGGTTCAGATGGTGCCTTTCCCAGTCCCCTTGTCTCTCTGGTGGTCCTCTTGTCAAATACATGAGAAATTTTTTATAAAATTTATTTCAGATGGTATTTTATGCTGGATAAATTATTTAAAATGCAAATAAATGTTGGAAATTTGATAAATAAATAGAAACCTCCTATCATTGTTGGTGGATGCATATAAAGGTAAAAAATTATTGGAACTTGATTCATCAAATGATTTTAGAAAATTATAAAATTAAGGATTTAAATGAAACTTGAAATGTACTCATTACAGATAATAGATGAGAAACGTAACAATATAAATGCAAAAAATAATTTTTATCTGACAGTGGCAGCTAGGGTGGCATATGTTCAAACCTGGAAAAATAATAGAATGCCAATATTCATGAATGGATATTGAAATTAACTGATATGGCAAAAATGGACAAATTAACTTGTCTTCTGAAATGGGAAAGCTTAGGAAGATTTATGAATGATTGGTAATGTGTTATGACTTATCTAAATGATATATGGGGGAGCTTGTAACCACTGGATTCACAGACTAAAGACATTAAGATATTTAGTCTACATATTCCTGATATGTAAATGTCTTTAGAAATTTATGGTACAATTCAGTTCATGTATATGATAAAGGATAGTATAATGTTCCTGCTAGGATATAGGAGAGAGTATGAGGAAGAAAGTTGTGCATGAAAAAAATAATGCATGTGTAAGATGATTGATATTAGTGGTTTTTAAATAGTATTAAGAACCACAGTATGACTTTAATAGACTGAAAAAAGAGAGGATCTTATCCTGGCACCAAAATGTAATGAGGTCATCATCATCATCATCATCATCATCATCATCTCATATTCTCTTTCTCTCTTTGGGTTGGGAGCAGCTATTACTGACATAGCTCTTTCACCTGCAGACATCAGCTGTACCTCACTTGACCTGAACAGTAAAAAGAAACTTCAAATCATGATCAGAAAGCTCAGATTGTAGCATGTTGAAATGGGGAAGGTCTTGAAGGGTCCATTGGCTAGTCTGGGTATGCAGAGCCAATCTGGAACCTGGTGGAGTCTAGGGAAGTTGCTCTTTTGCATTATAAGTCCCAGAATCCCATACTGGTAACCCAGACAGTAATTTCCCCATACTTTGAGCCTAGGGATACTTCATTACAGGACTGTGCCTCACTATATTGGTTAGCAACATCCAGAAGTGTTCTAGCCCTTCTGGTTCTTGATATGGGTAGAAAAAAACTACATTTCCAAGGATTACATTTCCAAAGCTTTGAAGTGGACTATCAGTGTACTGGTGTCTTCTTCTTCTTCTTCTTCTTCTTCTTCTTCTTCTTCTTCTTTGCAGCTATGTCTCTTATATAGTGGCTCATATTGTGCTGTGTAGCATATTGTGCTGAATTCAAACTGGCAACATGGTGAAAAGATTGATGATGTGGCATGAAAAGACAAAAAGCAAATAAAATCTTGAAAAGGAATAAGCTATGCTGCTGCCACATTCAATGCCGAGTCTCCACCCCCATCATTAAATAGAAAATCATATATTCTGCAGTATTTTTTCTCATGCCCCAATTTTGCTGCCCTAAAATAGATAGAGGATTTTGAGGCAACATTTTTGCTCAGTCTTAGACTTCAGAAGGGGAAATACCCTTCCTTCGGTTGTACATGCCCGAATACATATACATTGATTGGCTAAATAAAGATATCACTGTTTGTGGATTTTGAATGTTATTATACAAGGCCTTTTACACTATATCAATATGCCTGTGCACAGGGACCATTTTTTAAGTAACTGTTTTGCTGTTTAGAACCACCTTTCCTTGTCAGCTTAGCTCTAGCTACCTGTTTTGATTCTCCTGTCTGTTTTTGTTCTGATGACTTATGACTAGCTTGAAGAACTGTAACAGGCTTCAGAGGATGCAACTGTACGTAAGATCAATCTTATTATTGGCAACCAGCCACCCAAAGCAGAAGACTTGGCAGGGCCACTTATGATATCAGATACGGTTGTAGTTGTAGATGTCATATGGATCAATAACATCCACTTGAGATAAAACTCAGTGCTATTTAAAAGCTTTATAAGATCTGTATTGTCAAGGTGTGTTCTTGATTTATCCTCTGGTGTGAATAGTTCTATTTCAAGCAAACCGTGCAAATGAATCAGTTCCATATACAAACTGACTCTCCATGAACAAAGGCATTATTTTCCCCTTGAGATGATTTTCATTCATGCTGCTAGTCACTAATCATGCCAGAATATCCTCTTGTTTCAATTCCAAAGGAATCAATAGCTTGCAAAAAAAAAAAAAAAAAACAAACTGGAAAGATTAGTGCTAAAAACATACAAGATACATGAGTAAATAGGACTTGTGAGTGCTGTAAAAGATTAATTCGTTTTCCTTTAAACAACATCATGTTAGCAGTCTATGAAGCAAGACATAGGCACCACAATTTAAGGTTCTGAAAGTGTGATGGATCTGTATGTATAAAGAAACTGTATTTACAACTCCTTTGTTAGAGTTTCACTTCACTGGTGAAGTGAAGTGATGAAGACATACATAACCTGAAGTATCATATCTGTGTGCAAAAATATTGCCATATATTTGTTTAAGACGTTTATATTTATGTACCAATTTTGTATACCACTTATGCATCCAGAAGGAAAGTAGAATATAAATGTTATAGGGCCTGAACAGACTGCCAGAAATAATCTATCTTGAGACCATTTTAACTGCCCTGGCTCAGTGCTAGGGAATAATGAGAACTGTAGTTTATTGTGGCACCAGAGCTCTCTGTTAGAGAAGGCTCAGTGTCTCAGAAAATAACTATAATTCCCATGATTCTCTAGCATTGAGCCAGGACAGTTTCAGGCTGGATTATTTCTGGCAGTCTGTTCAGGCCCATAGTTAGTTTAAAAGGTTTTCTAGAAATTGTTCAAAGTGGATAGTAACAAAAAACCACAACATACATTAAAATCTACTAATTTTTAAAACAAAAAGATTCAGGTCAGCCAAATCAAAGCTATATTGCTTTTGAAACCCTAACAAGAAGGAATGCCTTTCTTTGATCATGATGATCTTGATATATGCCTAATACATGAAAAGAATGAAATACAGTCCTTTGTTAGGTTTAACTTTTATTCCTTCCATCATTTTTATGTTTGTCATTCGTACTCTGATATTTCTGTTTGTTTGCCTATAGACTGAGAGATGAGCTCAGTTGCTAAGATAACTACATAACTTCTAATATCTTCCAGCACAATTCTAAACCTATTGAAAACCTGCTGAAGAGGATGAGGATGTGCTTCTCACTTGGTATTATTGTTGTGTGCCTTCAAGTTGTTTCTGACATATGGCAACCCTAAGGCCATGTCATGGGGGTTTTCTGGCAAGATTTGCCCAGAGGAGGTTTGCCATTGCCTTTCCTTGAGGCTAAGATCATGTAACTTGCCCAAAGGTCCCACTGTGAGTTTCATGGCCAAACTGAGAATTGAACCCTGGTCCTCAGAGTCATAGTCCAACATTCAAACTACTATACCCAGCTGACTGTCAGCCCTAGTATATCCCAAAGAGATTTACATACATTGGGAAACCATTGACAGTTTTTGCACTGTTGGTAAAAATCAAATAAGATTGTGGTGGGAACAACCTTGAACCTACTAGATCTGAACCTTCCATCATCCAGCTCCAGTGAGAAGATCCAGGATTAGGCCCATTAACTACACCAGCTTGGAGTTACCATAGATGTTTAGCTGCTTTAAAGCATTGCAAATCCTCTGAGTATTTTTACACAGGGCAGTGCCCCTGTCCTTCTAGCCCTGGCCATTTTGTCATGGCAGGGATTTGAAAAGGATGTATCTTTCAACATTTCATTCCTCCCATTTGCTGCTGTTGTCCATCAATACATTTGAATGAGTAATGCTGCCAAGAATATAACTCAAGATCTGAGCATCTATTATCATGTTCTCTTATTTTCTACCATATCCATAATGTAGGATTCTACTAGTACTTCTGCAGACTTTAGGATTTCCACACAAGGAGCAGTTACATAGTGCCTTCTTACAGGGTAGCTGATCAAAGCCACCTGTTGTGAAATATGTGCTTGATTTATGACAGTGAATTTCTCTCCATCTTTTCCAGCCATTTGTTGAGAGATTAGGGTTGATGCGGGGAGGGAAAGAAATACATTAAGATTTAGGGATGACAAAGCAAAGTTTCATCATGACATCTAGCTTTTGAGTGATGAGATTGTCATACTTACCCACTGTATACATTACTTGTAGAAGTCAAAGGCATAGCATGTTAGTCTGGTTTGCTGTTTGCTGTTTGTTGTTGTTAGCTGTCTTTAAGTCTGCCCTGACTCATGGTGATCCAGTGGGTAAGACATCTCCAAGACTTCCTGTCCTCTGCAGTTCAAGGACCCATCTGTTTGTCTTTTTGGCTGTCCACAGTATCCTCATCACTCTTCTTCCCAGCACCACATCTCAAGAGTGTTAATTTCTTCTTTTCTACTTTCTTCACTGTCCAGCTCTTGCATTCATATATTGTGATGGGGAATATAAGGGCTTGCATGATTCTAACTTTAGTGTTCAGTTGCATATCTTTATGCTTTAGGATCTTCTCCAGTTCTTTTATAGCTGCTCTTCCCATTCCTATTCCTCTTCTGATTTCTTGACTGCAGTCTGTGTTCTGATCAATGTTTGATCCAAGGTATAGTATCTCTTCTACTATTTCAATTTCCTCATTGTTTAGGTTGGATTTATGTAGGTCTAGGTTCAATGTATGTAGGATCAGTGTAGAAAGAATCTTGTAGCACCTTTGAGGCTGAGAGAAATAGGTTTGTAGCATAGGCTTTGGTAGACTGAGGCCCAAAACACATGGGCAAATGACCAGCATTGTGCCACATTGAAGGTGTGGCATTTAGATGATGCATGGCCTGAATGCAGCCCGAAGCTGTGCCATCGGTGTGCTGATGCCGCACCAAGCAAGAAGAACTGGGCCAAAATGAAGTGGATATAATCCACTGCTTTTGGTAGCCTGGTTCAGGACCATGGTGGCAGCATGGATCAGGCTCAGACTCTTGAGGTTGCTGTGGTCCCAGTGTGATGGAGCAAGCTTGTTTTCTGTTGCTCCAGAGACTAGAACATGGAACAATGGATGCAAGCTTCAGGAAAAGAGAATCCACCTCAACATTAGGAGGATCTTCCTGACAGTAAGACCTGTTCAACAGTGCAACACACTCCCTTGGATCCCATGATTAGCAGTACTCAAAAGAGAAAGGGGTTCAAGGTGGATTTGAGTTTCATAAAAGTGAGATGCTGAACTTACAATTGGAGACAATTTTGATGGAAAAGAGAAGTGGAAAATAAGAAACCTAGATGTTTAAGGATGTTATTTTTCACTAAGTTCTCAAAGGAAGCAATGAGTATTTTTAGCAATTTTCTTCTTGCTGTGAAAAAGCCTTTGCAAATTTCACAATTTCATGGACTATATAGTTTGGGACGTATTCTGCACAAAATTCTTACCTGGTACTATTGTCCTGGAAACAGCAATTTCTGTAAAGGAACAGCTTTTCCTTATAGATAATAATATTTCTTTGCAGAGGTACTATTTTTGTGAAGAAAAAACTGTTTTCTGTTTGTTTGTTTTTTTTAAAAAATCACATACAAATTGTGCACAGAAATAGTTTTGAAGATTATCATCTGTCCATGTTTCTTCTGATCAAAGTTTTCCAACATTTGAGAAACAGATTTTTCAACCATTTTCCAAATATTTTTCATTTCCCTGCCAACCCTACAAAAGAATTTTCAGATGAAAGCTCTATGAGATGAAATAGGGTCATTTATAATAACTGAAGAAGGGACAAGCCACCATGTAAGAGTATAAAGTCAGCCAATTTTTTTAGGAAGAAGATAAGGAGCATTAAACCTTGGAATGAGTTCTGTTTTGCAAGAAAGATTAGAAATAATTAATGAGGTTTGGAGAAGGTTATGTACAGAATGAAAGGAAGAATAAGGATGTGGTCAGTCTGCTGTGCATAGAAGATGGTGAAATGAAAATGGTTGACAAAAATAAAGTGAAACTGTTCAGCACTTACTTTGCTTCTGTCCTTTCCCAAAAAGAAAACAGTGTTCAGCCTACCAAAAATAAATAAATAATGCAATGAGGGGGCTACATCCAGTGGTGTCAAGGATGTGTGTGCAGTGGTGACACCAGATTGGGCCATTCCACCGAAGGGGGGGGGGGAAGGTGACTGTGCCCACCCATGCTTCCTCATTGTGGTGGCAGTCACTTCATAGCCTCCTCAGGGCTGCCCAGCTTCCCATCTTTACCTGGCTCTGACTTGGAGAAGTAGCAGCAGGGGCAGTGGCGAGGAGGCAGCTGTGACATCAGTCCAAGGCTTTGTCCACTCAAAGCCCCCATCTGCTTCTCCTCTGCCATTGGCCCAGCATGGGAGATGCCCCAGGGGTAACAGCACCCATTGATGCCCTAACTGCTACTCACTACTCCCACCCTCAGGAGGCTGGGGCCCTTCCTGAGCAACCAGGGTTACTGCACTTTGATGATCTGTCAGCGGAGGGAAGGGGCCACCTGGAGCAGATGGGCCTTCCTCTATCTTTCTCCTGCTGCTGCATTGGAGAGGCTCCATGCTAGAGGAAATGCCTTCTCCTTGGGGGCTGTGGGAATTGAACTGCAGGGGAGGTAGATTTTCTATGCGGGTTCTAGCCTGGGCCTGAGTCTCTCTCTCAGAGCTTGTGGGAGGAGGGCTGGCTCCTCTGGCCTTCCCTTGGCCAGTAAGGGTCCTAGTCTACCCATATTTAGCAAATATAATTCCAGTGTAAACTCAAAGGATATCTTTAATATATCACAAATTTTAAACTGAATCGTCCTCCAAAATTTGGCTATCACTGGACATGTCCACAACATATGGATCCATGTTCCTTGATTTTTCTGACATTTCCAACATGTGGAGTCACTGTTTTTATAGATCTTGGCTAATCTGACAGGTGTGAGGTGTCCCTTGTTTCTATCTTAAATAAATTTTCTTTTAGGTTCTGGCTTCTGATAAATTTGTGGGTATATTGAATTGCTTTTAACCAGTTAGCTAACTGGATTTCTTTTCTAAGGTCTTTAGCCCACCTCACAATATGGCCATTGATTAATTCATCTTCAAGCTTTTTTGCTAGCAGTAGTTTATAGAGTCTAGCCATTTGTTTTTGTTTATTTTCAAAAATGATAACATCTATCACATTTTAAGGTGTAAAATCCTTGTGTTTTTAAGTCAGATTTGAAGATTTCTTTCAGTTAAATGTACAAAAACCAATGTATGTTATGCTCCATCTTTGAGATGTCTTCTATTTCTTTTAACTCCAAGTTTTCAACTTGTGTATCTAATTTTAGGATGTCTCTATATTTCAACCATGTTTGAGTTGATTTGTATCTGCTTAGCAAAACTTTCTGGAATGACACCCATCCTAGAATCTCATGGTAAAAAATGTAGACTTAACTTTAGACTGGACTTTTAATAAGGGTCTTCTTGGGACATGGTATTCAAACTCCTTATGGATATTCACTTTATTATACCATAGGTTTGCATGCCAACCATACCTAAGGTTACATCCTTCCATGTCAAGTAACCTTTTATTTGTAAGTTTCATCCATTCTTTTAACCAAATTAGGGCACTGGCTTGGAAATACAGTCACCACTCAGTTTTTGATCAGATAAGATTTTCCATCTAGTTCTCACCTTCTTCCCTTTCCAACTAAACTTCTTTAATTCATTATTCCAGTCTATAAATGGCTGTTTATTATGAATAATTGGTAGATTTAAAAAAAAAAGAAAATTTAGCTTGGGAAGAACTGACATTTTTATTGCCAAAAGTCTTCCAGAAAATGTCAGCCTAGATTTTGACCAGTTTATTTAATCTTTTTTTTAAAATTTCTTTCCAAACAAGTACATAATTGTAGTCAAATAGATCAGTATTACTGTTAGAAATATAGATGCCCAAATATCTTGCTTTTTTCACTATTTTGCATTGTGTTTTATCAAGTAGTGTTTCTCTTCATGTGGAAGCATATTTTTGGTTATTAGTAGAGATTTCTGCTTGTTTAGTTTAAAGCCAGATATTTTCCCAAATTTATCAAATATTTCCATAAGTTTTTTGATACTTTCTAGAGGGTTATCTAGAAATATTATTAAATCATCCACATAGGCTATGAGCTTAAACTCAGATCATGTTCCTTTTATATGATGATCTTGTTGAGTTTTATTATTGAGTGAGTCTAACACTGCTAAGAAAAGGAGGGGGGATAAGGGAGATCCTTGTCTAACCCTTCTTTGAATAGAAAATTTATTGGGTTTTACTTCATTTATTATTAGTCAAGCCTTTTGTTCACAATATATGCTCATTATCCATCTTAGAAAATTTTCACCAAAATCCAATTTTCCTAATATCAAAAGCATAAATGACCAATTGACAGAGTCAAAAGCTTTTTCAGCATCTAAAAGGAACATGCCCAATTTTTTTCATAGTACTCTATGATGTCTAAAACAATTTTGATCTTGTTTCTAAGATGTCTTTGAGGGAGAAATCCCATTTGATCCTCATAGATCTTGTTATTTAGGATTTCTCTGAGTCTATGAGTCAGGGTAGATATTTTGTAATCTGTATTTGATAGAGAAATAGGCCTGTAATTTTGTGGAGCTTTTTTATTTTTTCCTTCCTTAGGGATCATGATTATATCAGCTTGTTCCTGGATTCTGGAATACCATCTAATAGAATGGAGTTAAACATTTTTTTTAATGGCGTTAGTAGTATATTGTCAATTTTTTTATATATATAATAATCTGCTGTATATCCATCAGGACCTGGTGATTTCCCTATTTTAAGATTATTTATAGCTTTAGATATTTCAGAGGTTGTTATATCTTTATTTAATATAGTTTTGTCATTTATGTTTAAGGACATGTCGTCTAATTTATTCAGGAATTGTTCATATAACATTTTATCTTCTGTATTAATTGTTTCTTTCTTATAAAGATTTCAGTAAAATTAATAGAATTTATTTTGAATTTCTTCCTGTATTGTAGCTGTTACTACTTTGTCTTGTATTTCCATAATGATCTTTTTTTCTCTTTTTTCCCCAATTTATTTCCCAGCCATCTTCCCAGCTTGTTAGTGAAGTTAAAATTAATTTGTCTTGCTTTTTTCATATTTCATCAAATCTTGTTGGTAAGTATTATGCCCATTTTTTTCTGCATGAATTTTATATTGTTATTAAGTTTTCTTGAGCCTGGGGATGTTTTTATTTTTCTTCTGTTTTTTTTTTTTTTAATTTTGGTTCCAAGATCTGTAATTTCTTTTTGTTGGTTTTTTTTTTTACTTCTTCCACTTGTTTTATAAGTATGATTCTTATCACAGATTTATGAGCATCCCATAGTATTCTTGGTTTAATGTTTTCTAATTTATTTTCTATGAAATAATCCTTTATATTCCTTTTCAAAGTTTTTATGAAATCTTCACCTAACAGTAAATCTGAGTTTAGTCTCCAGTTATATTGGCTATAATGCACTTCTAGTTCCACCAGAATGGGATTATGGTCTGATTCGACCTTAGATAGAACTAACATATCCTTAGTTTTAGGATATAGAGATGAAGATTTCAAAAACATGTATATTTTAGAAAAAGATGCATTTTGAGATGAATGAAAAGTATATCCAGTGGATCTGGGATACAGTGAGGTCCAAACATCTTGAAGGTCCAAATTGTTCTATAGAAATATATTTTAGCTGTTGGTTTTATGTGGTTTTAATTGTGTTTTGAATTTTAATGTGCTGTACCCCACCACAAGCCTTGAGGAGAGATGGGGGAAAAATAAAATTTGTTATTGTTGTTGTTGTTGTTGTTGTTTTAAAGTTTATTTCAAATTAGAGATATCACATGTTAGATGAGAAAATAAGAAAAAGTATGGGTTGCATAAATAAATGGGTCCAGAAACTGTCCAGTATTTGGCAATATTGATAGCTATCCACAAATCCTGGACAAACCTCCAGGACTACATGAAGAAAGTGCATAATTCCATAAATGTGTCCTGAAAGAATGTCTACCAGATAATTCATATATATATATATATGTATATATATATATATATACATACACACACACACCATAAATTGTAATTATACACTGTCTATCCACTTTTTGTATGTGTCAGATTTCTTCATCTTGATAAGTCATTTTTTTCTATCTAAGCCAAAGTTCAGTTGTTATTTCCACTACATCTACATTTTTATTTTTATGCAGAAAAGAGTTCCCAATACCTCTCAGGTGTTTATATTTCATGCCAACCCAAGTCCAGTATTTCCATTTTTTTTGTCAGAACCTTGCGTGAACATTGTCTTCCAAAATAATTCTTAAAAGCTGCTGAAGCTGGAAAACTTCTAAATATAAACCAATATGTGGGAGGCCTACCACTCCGTTTGTAAAAATTGAAAGCTGACTAGCTATTTATTCCTGTGCATAAAGTTTCAAAGTAAACTTTTTACAATCATTCATCATGTTTGTAGGAAAAAGGACAGGAAGAGTTTAGAACAGTAAACTCAAGTAGGAGAGTATTGACATCTGAACAGATGCAATACAATCAAAACATGAATGGTCAAATCCAGGGGTAGGCAATCTTTTTGAGCCGGGGGCCGGGTTGCTGTCCCTCAGACAATTGGGGGGCCAAAGCACCAAAAATAAATAAAAAAATAAAAAATAATAATAAATAAATAAAAATAAAAATAATTATTTTTTTTAAAAAAAATATGCATGCACACTCTCTCAGCCCCAGACAAGCCATGGTAAAAACCCTGTGGAGATTTTGCCAAGAAAACCCCAAGAACAAGTAATAACAACAATAATCAATATCATCATGGCAGGGGGCAGCAGGGGGTAGCGGCAGGACCGGCCTGGGGCTGGTCCAAAGGCCTCAGGGGGCCTCATCCAGCCCCCAGGCCTTAAGTTGCCTACCCCTGGTCTAATCCAGGGGTAGGCAACCTTTCCCCTTTAAGGGCCAAGGGACTTCAGCTCCCAGAAGCCTCAGCCATGTTGGCCAATAGTCCCATGTTGGCCAATAGCTCCTGGGATTCTGGGAGCTGAAGTCCCTCGGCCCTTAAAGGGGAAAGGTTGCCTACCCCTGGTCTAATCTATCCCATCTCACCAGCTTTAATTCATCTCATTACAGGTGCATAATTCATTTTGACAGCCTGATTGGTGTATGAATCTCCAAATATTTTAACAAACTGAGATTTACTGGAATTCTTCTAAAATTAGCTTCTTGACCTCCCTCTTGCCCTCATGAGCATACATGACTCAAGAAGTCCATTTCATTTACCACTATATGGGTGAACCATCTGGGAGAGTCAGTAACTATTTACATAAACCAATAACAGTTTAGCTGTCTTAAAAAGCATCACATTTCAGACTCACTATATTGTCCATAGTTCTCATTATCACAATACAAACTTCTCTATTATCTACTTAGATGAGGTTCTATACATTTGATAAATTAAGTTGAACTTACTTGAAATTTGGAATATTTTGAAGCTTTGCATTCTTTGTATAGTATGCACAAAGCTATTTCCTATCTCTGTGAAATAAACCTATCTCCAATAGCAAAAAAGTGTGACAGTTAACCAAGATGCCTATTATTGCCATTCCTTTTTTTGCAGTTGCAATAAATCCATAGCCAAAACCAACAGATTGAGCAAGTCCTTCTTGGGTGTTAAAATTCATTTTTAAAAAGTGATTTGGCTTCCATTGCAACTTGTCCCTGAATGTAAATGCCAGACTAATATCTTGGTAGGTAAGGGGAATACTTTGAATGTATTATATATTGATTTCAGTAAGCCATTTTACAAGGTTGCTTATTATATTTTTTTCAGACAATCTGGCAAACTGTGAGCAAGATGAATTGTAGCAAAAAGGGAGAGACAAGAGACTGCAGCAACTATAGGAACTTAGCACTGAACTCCCACACAAGTAAAATCATGCTCAAAATTCTGTAAAATAGACTCCAACCATACATGGAAAGAGAGATCCCAGAGGTCCAAGCAGGGTTCAGGAAAGGAAGAGCCACCAAGGATCACATTGCAAACATATGATGGCTAGAGCACACCAGGGAATTACAAAAGAAAATCAGCATGTGCTTTATAGACTATAACAAAGCCTTTGACTACATAGATCATGAAAGGCTATAGAACTCAAAGACATGGGAATGCCAACACATCTGATAATCCTGATGAGAAATCTGTACTCAAGACAAGAGGCTACTGTAAGAACAGAATGCAGAGGAATAGAATGGTTCCCAGTTGGCAAAGGGGTCAGACAACGCTGTATCTTTTCACCCTATCTGTTCAACTTGTATGCAGAACATATTATACTAGCAGATTTTATAATTGGAAGCAAAAGATGGCAAAACTCTATACTGGCAGCCAAGACTAGACCAGGCACCAACTGTGGCAAAGATCACAAACTACTCATATAAAAAATAAGAGTAAGACTCAAGAAGAAAATAAAACCAGTGATAATACCAAAATATGATCTAAATAATATCTCAATAGAATGTACTGACAACATAAGAGATAGATTTGTATTACTAAGCATAGTAGACCAAGAAATAGAGGAACTATGGTCTGAAGCCAGGGACATAATAAAAGAAGAATGCAGATAGAAACATTCAATAAACAAAAAGAAAGAGAAAAAACCATGGATGACAGAAAAAACACTACAAGCAATAAAGAAAAGAAGAGAAAAAAGACAAAATGGAGATAGGAACAAATTAAGAATTATCAATGCAACAGTAAAATGGGTTGTGTGGAAAGATAAAGAAAATTACTACAAAGACCAATGCAGAGAAATAGAAGACAACAACAAAAAGGGAAGAACAAGAAATCTATTTCATAAGATCCAGGAAATCAAAGGAAAATTCAAACCAAGAACTGGATGATCTATGACAATAAAAATAACATAATTCATGACCAGGAAGGAATAAAAAGATATTGGATGCAATACACAGAAGAATTATACAAAAGGGATGACAAAATGAATGACACATGTAATGAAGAGCCATATGTAGATGAACCCAAATTCTAAAAAGTGAGTTGAAAACTGCAATAAGAGAAATAACAAAAAACAAGTCACCAGGAATACCTCATATTCCAAATGAACTGGTGCAATCCACACTGACAGTGTCAACTCTAGTGCTAACCAACATATGTCAGAAGATATGGAAAACAAAATGATGGCCAGTGGAAGCGATTGATATACATCCCCACCCACAAAAAGGGAAACACAGCAATTATAGAACCATAGCACTAATCTCCAATGCAAGCAAAATCAAGCTCAAAATTCTGCATCATAGACTCCAACCATACACGGAAAGAGAAACCCCAGAGGTCCAATTGGGGTTCAGGAAAGGAAGAGACACGAGGGATCACATTGCAAACATACAATGGCTAATGGAGCACACAAGGGAAATCCTAAAGAAAATCAGCATGTGCTTTATAGAGTATAGCAAAGCCTTTGACAGCATAGATCATGAAAAGCTATAGAATGCCCTTAAAAACATGGGAGTGCCTACACACCTGATGAGGAAGCTGTACTCTGGACAAGAGGCTACTATCAGAACAGAACACAGAGAAACAGAATGGTTCCCAATTGGCAAAGGAGTCAGACAAGGCTGTATCCATTCACCCTATCTGTTCAACATCTATGCAGAATATATTATAAGAAAAGCAGGCTTGGACACAGAAGAAGGAAGAGGGAAAATAGGAAGAAGGAATGCCAGCAATCTAAGATATGCAGATGACTCCATACTACTAGCAGAAGACCTCACAGACCTGGAACAGCTACTAAGGAAGATCAAAGAAGAAAATGCTAAGGCAGTTTAACGTTGAACATAAAGAAAACAAAAATAATGACCACTGAGGACCTTCACAAAGTTCAACCTAGACAATGAAGAGAGAGGCAAGCGGAGGCTTTAAAACCTCCCACACGCACCTTCCACCACCCGAGAGGCCAGAGAGGGAGGCGGAGGCGGCAGGAGAGCGCGCAGGTGCCCGGGAGAGAGGCAAGCGGCGGCGGAGGCTTTAAAACCTCCCACACACACCTTCCACCACCCGAGAGGCCAGAGAGGGAGGCGGAGGCGGCAGGAGAGCACGCAGGCGCCCGGGAGAGAGGCAAGCGGCGGCAGAGGCTTTAAAACCTCCCACACGCACCCTCCACCACCCGAGAGGCCAGAGAGGGAGGCGGAGGCGGCAGGAGAGCGCGCAGGTGCCCGGGAGAGAGGCAAGTGGCGGCGGAGGTTTCAAAATCCACCACCGCACCTAACATTTCTTGTGGCAACTCAACAAGAAAGAGGAGAATTGAGGGAGAGTCCATTTAACTATTGTATAATTATATTGTATGGTATTGTATAACAAATAGTAGTAGTCGTAGAATAAGAACAATAGAGGAAGTACACCCTATTGAGATTTAGATGTCGACGGGTGAGGGGGAGATTTAAATATTAAAACATTGTATATTAACTTGGCTAAAAATGCAAACACCCTGAATCAGGAAGCAAGAGATCCTAGCTTATACTTAGAAACAATGACAGAAAGGGAGCAACAAATAGAAATGGGCGAAAAACTGTCATTATTAGATGAAATTAGGAAAATAGGGTTGGAATTAAAAGCAGAGATTGCTACGAATATTAAAGATGAGATAAAAAATCTAAGAGAAGAATTAAAAATAGATTTTCAAAAAGAGCTAAATATCTTCAAAGACACTATAACAAAAATTACAGGAGAAGTCCAAACACTCAATAAAAAAGTTATAGGAATCCAGGAAACGACAACTGATTTGGGGGAAAAAACAACAATACTAGAAGAGAAATATAAACAAAACGAGTATTATAAATCTAATATAGAATTAAGATTGCAAAGGAAAGCCCTGAAAATAAGAGGTTTATCTGAACAACTTAATGAAAATCTTAATACAAGAATAATTCCTGCTTTGGCTCAATTTATAGAGTGGACAGGAGAGCAATTAGATTTAGAAATCGATAATATATATAGAATAGATTCCTGGATAGCAAGAAACCGTAATCTCCCTAGGGATATTATGGTTCTTTTTGTAAGAGAAAGAGTGAGAGATTTGATTCTGGAGACAAATTTTAATAAAAAATTAGAAATAGAGGGAAGAGAAGCAAAAAAATTTAAAGCAATCCCCTCACAAATCCTAAGGAAGAGGAAAGATTACAAGGAAATAACAGATTTTCTAAAACTAAACAACATTAGGTATAGATGGGAAAAAACAGAGGGTGTCTCCTTCATGTATAACAAAGGAAGATATAGAATAAATTCAGACCAGAAAATGAATAATTTTCTGGCCGAATTTAAAAAAGAGCAAGAAACAAAGGAAGCAAAAACCAAAATAGATATGGCAAAGGGAAAAGAAAATACTCTTGAGAGAATGGGAACTAGATCAGGGAAAATAAACAGCAGATTAATCTCAGAAGAAAGAGATTTCAGCTCAGATGATTTAGACAGACAAACATCAGAAGGAGAGGAAGAGCTTGAATCAGAATACGACTCAGAATCAAACTTAGCAACTCCACAGGAAGAGAAACAACAAGAAAAAAAGAAATTAAGAAACCGAACACAAACAGAAAGGAAAAAAAGCAAGAGAAAAACAAAACCTCAAAGGAAGGCTAAATATTAAATTAAGGTAGGCAGCTTAAACCAATAACTCAATTTAAAATAAACTATTTAAAACAATAGTTAAATATCAGAAATGAAGACACAATTAATATCGTGGAATATAAATGGACTTAATTCGAAAATAAAAAGGAGAAAATTTTTTCACTGCTTAAACAAACACAAGCCGAATTGGATATGCCTACAGGAAACACATATAAAGGAAAAAGATAAATATCTTCTAGAAAATAAAAAATTAGGAGAAATGTTTGTGGCTTGTGATAAAGAAAAGAAAAAAAGAGGGGTAGTAACCTATGTTAGAACCCAAGACAAGGCCAAAGAGATATTGAAAGATTCTGAGGGTAGATACCTGGCGATTGAAATTATAATTCAAAATGTTAAAGTACTCTTAGTCAATCTATATGCACCATCAGAAAAAAGAGGAGCCTTTTATAAAAAGATATATCAAGAAATAGACAGATTAGAATATGAGAGGTTTATAATAGCAGGGGACTGGAATGGAGTCTGGGACCCCGCTTTGGATAGATCAAACCCCAGATTTAATAAAGGTTATCATGGGAAACTTCCTTTGTCGGCATTTTCTTTGAGAAATAATTTAAATTTATCAGATATGTGGAGGTGGTGTCATAATAACGAAAGGGGTTACACATTTTATTCTGAAAGATTTAAAACATGGTCCAGAATCGATATAATATATGGCTCAAGACAATTAACTAAAGAAATATCAAAAATAGAAATTATGCCCAGAACATTATCGGACCACAATGCCATCAAAGTGGAATTTAAATCAAATATAAAAGATTATAACTGGAAGTTGAAAGATTACCTATTAAAAGATGAAGATTTGGTTCAAAGACTAAAGAACGAATTAAAACTATACTTTAAAGAGAACACCAAAGAGGAATTACCAGCACATATTATATGGGACGCCAGTAAAGCGGTTATAAGAGGTCACTTTATTCAGCAAGAAATAAGGAAAAAAAGATCTGAACAACAAAAAGAAAAGAGGATAATGGAAAAATTGAAAGAAAAAGAACAAAAACTTAAAACAGAACCCAAAGATAAGAAAACATATATAGAACTACAAATACTGAAGAACCAACTTAATCAAAAAATTACACAACAGATAGCAAATAAAGTAAAATACCTTAAGCAAAGACAATTTGAAAATGCGAATAAGACAGGAAAATGGTTGTCATACCAATTAAAAAAACAAAGCACAAGAAGGATAATAACGAAAATAGAAGAAAATGGGAAAGAATTTACACATCAGGACAAGATTAAGAGAATAGCAGTAGATTACTTTGCAAAACTATTTAACAAGGATACCTTAACTGAAAATAAGATCAGGAAAATTCAAGAATTCATTAAAAAAGAACAAATACCACAATTCTCAGAGGAACAGAAGAAAGAATTAAATAAACCAATAACAATAGAAGAGATAAATAGATCAATAAACAAATTAAATGAAAATAAAGCCCCTGGCCCAGACGGATTAACGGCCAAATATTATAAACTATTTAAAAACGAGATAATAGTACCATTATACAATACAATAAAAGAAATCGAAAGGGGTCTTTATCCCCATACTTGGGGAGAGGCAACAATAATCTTAATCCCAAAAGATGATAAGGATAAAAATCAAATATCAAACTACAGGCCAATTTCTTTGCTGAATCTAGACTACAAGATATATGCATCTATAATAGCGGACAGATTGAAGAAAGAATTATTACAGTGGATAGAGGAAGATCAAGCAGGATTCCTACCAGGTCGACAAATTAAAAATAACATCAGAACAATCATTAATATACTAGAATATTGTGAAATAAAGCCCCCAAAAAAATATTAGGAATTATTTTAATCGACTTTGAAAAAGCATTTGACAATGTGGATTGGGTTTTTTTGAAAGAAGTATTAAAACAAAGTAACATGGGAAATAAAATGTTAACATGGATTAATGCCATTTATTCAAACCAAAATGCACAAATAGATATAAATGGGGAGAAATCGGAGAAATGGAAAATCAACAAAGGGACACGTCAGGGCTGTCCTCTGTCCCCCCTTCTTTTTATTTTGATAATGGAAATCTTGATGAGGAAAGTAAGGAATGACAAGCAGATTAAAGGATTACAGATAGGGAATCAAATCTACAAAACAAAAGCATTTGCTGACGACTTAGGAATCATATTAGAAGATCCAAGGGAAAGCATAACAAAATTAATATCAACTATAGAAGAAGTTTGTAGCATGGCAGGTTTCAAAATCAATAAACAAAAAAGTGGAATTTTAACAAAAAAACTGCTCATTAGCAGACGAGGAGGAGCTTATGGAGAAAACAAGCATAAAGATTGTAACAAAAATAAAATATTCAGGTATAACGATTACAAACCAAAATCAAGATCTTGTAAACAATAATGATGTTCAGACATGGAATAAGATTAGAGAGGATTTTAAAAAATGGAAATCTTTACACCTGTCACTGCTTGGGAGAATAGCAACAATACAAGCTCATGTACTCCCTAAAATGTTATACTTATTCCAGAACATTCCAGTGATCACTGACAAATTTTTTTTCAAGATATGGCTTAAAGACATAAGAGAATTTATCTGGCAAAAGAAAAAAGCAAGAGTAAAAATAACAATTTTACAAGATGAGATTAAGAAAGGGGGGTTAGGTTTACCTAACCTCCAAATATATTACTACGCTGCAGCCTTCTCTTGGATAAAAAGATTGGATAGAGTTAAAAAACAAGAGAATATTGGTCTTAGAAGGGATAAATCTAAAAGAGGGTTGGCACAAATATCTACAATATAAGGATGAGGTAAAAGATAAAAAATTTAATAAGCATTTAATTAGAAGATCATTAATGAAAGTATGGTCAAAATATAAGAATTATATGTACAATAAAATTCCATGATGGGTTTCACCCCAAGAGGCTTTCCATAAGAATGATTATCCCGGGAATAAGAAATGGCTATCATATCATGATATTCTATCCAAAACTACCAAAGGAGATACTATAACATCACTACCTGACCTAGAAAAAAAAGCAGGTGGAATGCATTGGTTAGAATATATGCAAATAAAAGAAAGATTCAAAAGAGACAAACGTACAATAGGAATCGAACCAGAAAAAAAAGAATTAGAAATCATCTTAGAAAAAGGGGAAAAACACCTGATATCGCGGTTCTACAAACTTCTGTTGGATATTGATATGAAAGAGGAAACAATAAAGGAATGTATGATAAAATGGATGCAAGATATGGAAGAAAACATCCCTCTTGAAATCTGGGAAGGAGTTTGGTGTAAAAATTTAAAATTCACTAAAAGTGCCTACCTTATAGAAAACTATTATAAAATGCTTTATAGATGGCACATGTCACCAGTAAAAATAGCCAAATTGATAAATAAAGAAGACAGCTCTTATTGGAAATGTAGTCAAAACAAAGCAAATTTGTTTCACATGTGGTGGACTTGTAAGTCAGCACAGAATTTTTGGAAATTGATACATTCAAAAATCCAAGATATCTTTTTACTTCAATTTAAATTAGACCCAAAATTATACTTACTGAATATTACTGAAGAACTAAAACAAAAAACTAGCAAGGCAGAAATGGAGGTGGTATTATATATAATAACAGCCGCTCGTCTAGTTTTTGCAAAATACTGGAAAGAAAACAGGGAGAATTTAGAACAAGAATGGAAAATAAAATGAATCGATCTAATGAATATGGACAAGCTGACAATGGGACTAAGCAGACTGCCAGAAATAGTGCACATTAAATTGAGGCACTGCCCTGGCTCAGTGCTAGGGAATCATGGGAACTGTAATTTATTGTGGCACCAGAGCTCTCTCACAGAGAAGGCTCAATGTCCCAGAAAAAAATACAGTTCCCATGATTCCCTAGCACTGAGCCAGGGCAGTGCCTCAATTTAATGTGCACTATTTCTGGCAGTCTGCTTAGGCCTAATGACGATCAGAGGAAAAACAGAGCAAAAATACCACGAGAAGTGGGAAAAATTAGAGAAACTTTGGGATTGAGGATTATTTACAACCATATGTATAATAACTCTCAGCAATAGCTTAAAATAAATATCTGCATTTTCTCTTTTCCTTTTTTTCAAGAAAAAGACAGGAAAGGAAATATCTTTGTGTAACTGTGGGAAATAGAAGGGAAAAGGGGAGAGAAAAAAATGTAATTTAGATTGATCTTGATCTTTACATATGCACACAAGTGCTGTCGCCCCCCTGATTTATTTTTCAATGTACTCTCCTTATTTTATTTTGTTATAAAAATTAAGGGGAGTCATTCACAAATCACTCGTAATAAGTTTAGACGAGCCATACCAAACAGAGTAAATGTTCTAGATGAACGCTAAGTATCACAAAGAAAGATTTTCTATCCTTTTGTTTTGTTTTATAACTGTGTACCAGGTTCTTATAATTTAGAGAATTTATTGTGTTAAAAACAAAATTTTATTGTACTACAGTAAGGGATAAGCTACTGTGTATACATTTCTTTTTCGTTATTCATATTGATGACTCTGTTGATATCAGTTGTTGAATAAAAAGAAAAAGAAAAAAAGAAATAGAAATAGTAAAATAATTTCCACACCTGGGATCAAACATTGATAGAAATGAAGACTGTAATGTAGTCAGAAAAACAGAAGAAGACTAAGAATGGGGAGGGTGGCTATGAAAGAACAAGAAAAGGTTCTAAAATGCAAAGACATACAACTCAGCACAAAAGTTAGAATCATACAAGCCACTGTATTTCCTATTACCATGTATGGATGTGAGAGCTGCACAGCTAAGAAAGATGATAGGAAGAAAATCAATTCATTTGAGATGTGGTGCTGGAGAAGAGTGCTGAGGATCCCATGGACAGCCAAAAGGACAAACAAGTGGGTGCTAGAGCAGATCAAACCGGAAACCTCCCTTGGAGCCAAGATTACCAAACTAAGACTATCATACTTTGGACACATGATGAGAAGAGAGGACTCTTTGGAAAAAAGCAATAATGCTGGGGAAAGTGGAGGTAAGTGGGAAGAGAGGAATCATAGAATCATAGAGTTGGAAGAGACTACAAGGGCCATCCAATCCAACCCCCTGCCATACAGGAACTCAAAATCAAAGCATCCCCAACATATGGCCATCCAGCCTCTGTTTAAGGTCCTCCAAAGAAGGAGACTCCACCACACTCTGAGTGAGTGTGTTCCACTGTCGAACAGCTCTCACTGTCAGGAAGTTCCTCCAAATATTGAGGTGGAATCTAGGGTCTTGGAGATGTCTCATCCATGGAGTCGCCATGAGTCTAGATCAACTCAAGGGCAGTTAACAACAAAGATGGACAGAACCCAAAGACTTTTATCAATGATTGGTCCTCATCCTGGAAGGTAGTGGCATGTGTGTGGTGGTGGTGGTGGGTGCCTAAGGCTTCTGTGCTAGGTCCAGTGTTATTCAATATCTTTGTAAATTATTTGGAAGAAGGAATAGAGGTAATAATCACAAAATGTTCAGATGACACCAAACTGGGAGGCATAGCTAATACCTCAAAAGACAGAATCAAGATTCAAGATGATCCTCATAGACCAGGAAAAGTAGATCAATACTAATAAGTTAAATTTCAATTTAAAAAAATGTAAGGTACAGCCAGCTGTCCTTATCCATGGATTTATTATGCATGGATTCAAGCATCCAGGTTTGAATTTTTAAAAAAACAACAACAACAACTATACATTCCAGATAGCAAACTTTTGTTTTCCATTTTATATAAGGGACACCATTTTGCTATGCCATTATATTTAATGGGACTTGAGCATCCACGGATTTTGGTATCCAGGGGGGATGACTTATGGAGACCCTAAGATGGGGGGTTCTTGGCAAGATTTCATTGGTTTTTCTTGGCAATATTTGTTCAGAGCAGGTTTGCTTTTCCTTCCTCTGGGCTGAGAGAGTGTGACTTGCCCATAGTCACCCAGTAGGTTTACATGACTGAGTTGGAATTCACACCATGGTCTCCCAGTGTCCTAGTACAACACTTAAGCCACTGCACCACGTTGGTTCTCAATATGGTATTTTAATTTACCTTTATTTTTAAAATGAAGCCTTGTTTTTAAGTAATGGTGCTGCTAATATCTTTCTGAATGAGATTACCTGAGGCAATTCATGGGTGTTATTAATGGATGCCTCCTCAAAAAAGATGGTTGCCTCAAGGGATGTTAAGAAGTAAGTCAGAGGTAGGCAATTGTGTGGGGAACACGGGCCACATTTCTCCTGACCCATATGCATATGGGCATTCACACTTCATATGCACATAAATATCTCTGTTTTTCTTCAGAAACCCTCTCAAAATGGCAACTAGATCTGACATTGCATTTGTTTCTGTCAACTTTTTGAAAGGAACTACAATAAAACTTGTTTTAATAAAAACAATAAAAACAATCAATAAAGACTTTTTGGGGGATGGAGATGAGGGAATTGAGGGTGGGTTGCAAAATTTTTACACATTAGGATTTTTTTTGTATGAGTTTCAGATGCAAATCATCTGAGAAATTTTGCCAAAATCTAAAAATGAGCAGCATTGGGGGGGGGGGGTCCAGGAGTGAGTGCAGGTGTGGGACCATCACTAGTGGTAAAGCACATGCTTTTCATGTAATTTATTCTATGTTTAACTCCAGATAAACTAGGAAAGAATTCTGCCTGAAACCTGGGTGAGCCACATCCAATCAGCCTCAACAGTATTGAACTAGATGGAACAGTGATCTGATTATGATGGCTTCCTATGTCCCCACATGAAAGTCAGAAAAACCCTATCCCACCATTTTTCTGTAAAGTGCCCCTAGTAATGATATTATCATAATGGTGTATCACTCCCATGGGCATTAATGGCTCAGTTTCCGAAGGACACAGCAGCTATTCTGCTGGATCCTCTATAGATGAGCAACTGTATCATTTCAAAAGTAAAGGGGGAAAAATGAACAAAGAAGTCAGCCCTTAGATCACCCCATCAAACATTTGGTAGTATTCAGCTCTCCTAATTTCTGTACCCTCCAGCAAATGTCCACCTCTTCTTATCTTTGTGAGAGTTTCACAAACTCCTCAGCTCACACAAACATATTTCCATCCAAATGTTGTGTGCATCCCTAGGTTGGTGCATTATGGACTTGCTCTTATGCTGCAGCACCCTGAAAATAGTGCTGTATTTATATGACATTGTATTTTATGCTTTCACTGATTGTAGAAATATATGCAAATTCTTACCACCCCTGCAGGAAGGCAGGAATTAAAAAGAATTAAAGAACTGTAAGAACCTGTTCAAATGACCACAGTAGTTTCCCTTTGCTCTTCACTCTACTAAGCAGTATAAATTGTCTCCATCTGGTGATGTCACACTGAGGTGTCAATTAAAGATGATATGTGCAAATCATTTAGGGTCATAAAAAGATAGAAAGAAAAGGTTACAAAACATGAGGTCATGACATGGCAATTAAGAAGGCAATAAATGGAAGTGATGCATTGAGGGAGATTAAGAGCACATAGAAATGGCAGGCACACTGATTATGTCCATACGTTTAAAATACATTTTACTTAGAGGTTGGCAGAAGTGCTGAGAAGCAGTCCCCAGGAGCTTGGCAATTCTCCACAGCACCCACTGTACCTGCACAGTAGGAAGACTCCTTTATATAACAATAGATGTTACATATGATTGTGTTATATGCTGCCTGCTTCAACAGGAATACATTTAGACTTCTGACCAAGAAAGGGAAAGGGAGAAAATAAGGTGCCTTGTTAACTTATCTGTTGGAGTCACTAGCACTGCAAGTTTAATAGGCTAACAGGATATTGCTGTTCTCTGCCCAAAATGAAATAGTAATCCATATTTTACAGTGAAAGCCTGGGGGCAAATAATCCCATGGCTAACATCACATTGTAATTAGAGAAGTCATTGAAACATCTGAAAATGAGATATTTGCTAGGGTAATGTTCAATATGAGTTGGGTATCCTCTTGGCCTGAAAGCCTTATTCTGTGAACAATGAGGAATAGCTTGCAGTGATGTTCTACCTTTCTGTTGGTGAGTTCAGGACTCATCAGATCAGCAGTCAAGCCTAGTAACTAGTGTAGACATATGCCCAGAATTTGAGGACTTATGTTAAGCCAACACCTTAGTGAGACAATTGCTCTACTTTTCTAAGGACCTGTCTGTATGAATTTAAAAAAAAAAGCAGTTTAAAGCAAAGCAGCTTCATTTATATACTGCTTCATACCACGCTATGGGGTGTCTAAGCGGTTTACAACTGTGAGCTGATTGCCCCCCAACAAGCTGGGTACTCATTTTAGTGACCTCGGAAGGATGCAGGCCTGAGTCGAGCCTCAGCCCTGGCTGGTATTGAACTCGCAACCTTGTGGTTTATGAGTGAGTGGCTGCAGTACAGGCATTTAACCACTGCGCCACCAGGGCTGATTTAACCCCATTTCAAGACTCAACTGTTTATACAATGCTGAAACAGGGTGAAACTAGGATGAAGCAGCACTCTGGAGTGAAAAACTAGAGCAAAATAAAGCCCCTTTGCTTTGTTCTAATGCAGAAAGGACACATTACCGCACTGGCATATAAACAGCAGTAATGCAGGAAAATCCAGGCAGTTTACAGAAGCAATCTGACACAGGTGGATGTGCCATTGTTTGCCACACAGTTTGTTTATTTTGTCAAGGATAATGGTGCATGAGTGGCCAGATACACCATCAACCCATTGTATCAATGAACCATCACACACCCAATGAAGTGAGATTACGACAAACTTGACATGTCACCAATAATACAATGGATGTAATAAAAAACATACACAAACTGGCCAGTCCAACAGTGGGTCATGGGATGAAGGGGGGGGGGAGGTCGTGTATGGGGGAGGGGTGCTCCATGATGGTGCTTTGCCAAAGTGTCACTGAGCACAACAATGCACTGTATAGGAGGTGTATTGTTTGTGCAACTGTGTGGTTGGTCACACAGATCGTCCAATGGGATGGCAGTTGAGTGGGACAAGGGAGGTAGTTGGCAGTCACAAGTGGTGTGTTTGTGTAATGGTGCACATGCATGAGGGGGAGGCAAAAAAAAGAAATAAGTGATTGGCACATCTTAACGCTGTGTGGTGTGGACTGCCTGTGGGTGTTTGGCATGCCTTGGAAATGGGCCATGTGGATAGTGGGGTTCCATCCAAATAGGGTAAAACCCAGAAACAGCCCAGTTCTGAGCATTCCATCTGCTCAGCCCCTCTTGCACACATTTTAATCCACTCTTTGTGCATCCCTATCACTGAAGGGGCAGAAGGGGAAGTTATCCCAACTCAACATTCAAATTACTAAATTTGAAGCTCCCCTGACTTGTACTTCTAGGACTTATGTTCCCACAATTCATGCTTCTAGGAACAATGCTTCCAGAAACCAATCCCATAAATCTTACATCTTTTCCTTTTACCAGCTCTAGGCTCAACATGAGGAGGAATAGAAGGAGCAGGACAGAATTGCAATAACAATAGCAAGTGCATTTCTATACCGCTTATCAGTGCATTTAAGCACTCCTTAGGTGGTTTACAATGTGTAAGCTAATTGCCCCCAACAAGATGTGTACTAATTTTAGCAACCTACAGATGGATGCAAGGCTGAGTGGTCCTTGGAGTCCCTGGGATCGACCTTACAACCTTGTGATTGTGAATGGCTGCAGTACTGGCATTTAAACACTGCACCACCAGGGCTCCTGGTGTCAGATGTTAAAATAGGTGACTAATTTAGATTGGCAAGCTAATGTTCACTGACACTCTGCTTGCTGCTGACACCACCTCTTTTGTTCTTCTTCCAGCAGCCATTCAGATGTCAGAGCATCATGACATGAAAGCAAGTATCAGACATTGTGTCATATACATGCATTGTGGTCTGCAGTGGAAAAGAATATTGTGTTGTTGCTTGGATAAGATGCTGGTTCAATACAGTGCAATAATCATCTTCCCCAAAAAGTGATCTTTTCAAAACAAAACATTCACAGAAATATTATAATCTGTGATCCAAACATGAAAAGGGTCAACTAAGGACAGTGAAGTTGGTGGGCAATGCAGTTGTCCAAGGCAGGGTGTTGGACAGGGCTGTTCTTGCCTTTAAGGATCAGTTTCACAATCAGGGGGTGCTCATTAATTCAATGGTGTCATTAGACACCCAAACTGGTTCATTCACAAAGGGTCTAACACCACACAATGATGTAAAGTAGACATCTGCTGCTGATGTTCCAGATCTACATGAAGAGAACCAGCCTAGGATTTATGGGCTGATCACAAATTTACACTGCTGCAATGCTTTATATGTGAGGCTGCCTTGGAAGACAGTTTGGATATTCCTGTTAATCCAAAATGCAGTCACAAGCCAAGACTAGGGAACTTATCACACTGACAAATAACCCAACTGCTCCCCAATGGGATGCAGCTAGGTTGTGGGATACAGCCGGGTTCTATCATATTCAATTTGCCACTGATGCCACTGGGGAAGTACATCCCAGCTGCATCCTGGATGCATCCCAGGCATGCTTTGGAAGCCACTTTTCAAAGGTGGAAAGCTCCTGGCTGTGAAAAGTGGCTTCCGAAGGCCACCTGGGGACCCGAGATGCAGCTGGGATGTACTTGTCCAGCAGCATTGGCAGTGAATTGAATATGATAGAACCTGGCTGCATCCTGTGGGGAGCAGTTGGGTTATTTGTCGGTGCAATAAGTTCCTAGGTGTCATATTGCTTTAGTTCTATCATTTTCCAATAACTTTGATTCACAGTTCATTCCTAGATACAATTCTAAATTCTAGCTCTGACTTTCAATGCCTTTCATGGTTTGGGACATGAAGACCTGAAGGACTGCTTGTGTTCATACATGCCTTCCTATATACAAAAATAGCAGCTTAGCTATAGCGACTTTACTTATATACTGCTTCATACTATGCTATGCAGTCTCTAAGTGGTTTACAACTGTAAGCTAATTGCACCCAACAAGCTGGGTACTCATTTTAGCAACCTCAAAAGGATGCAAGCCTGAGTCGAGCCTGAGCCCTGGCTGGTATTGAACTCTCAACCTTGTGGTTTGTGAGTGAGTGGCTGCAGTACAAACATTTAACCACTGCACCACCAGGGCTCCTGTTAGCAAAGACTTCAACAAAGTCTTCATTTGTGTGCTCTGTCCACCTGAGATGCAGTTTGTCAGAGTGGCATTACAAAGAATAGGTCCTATTCAGGGGTGCAACCATGATTGTGTGGTGTTCTCACTTGGGAAGCTCATGTGTTGTCCACTTTGATCAAATTTTAACTCTAAGCAAAGTTTTTTTACATTACTTTAGGCTTCATCTGCACAGACTCAGTGTTATGGAATCCTGGGAGCAGTAGTTTGTTAAATTGGTGTCAAACTGGATTATTTCTGTAGCGAGGATGCTCTTTACATCTCTTATACATTGTTTTTATACTGCTATATCTTTTAATTCTGCAACTTGCTTTTTAAAAAATTATATTGTGTTAATGTTTTTGTTTTTAAGTGTTAGTATTCATTTTATTGCTTTTTAACTCTTTGTGAGCAACACTAGGAACCTGTTGAAAAGCAAAGTATACATTAGAAGTATACCAATATTGGTAGAAAGATGGGATATCAATCAGTCAATCAAGCAAGCAAATTGCCTATCCTGCTTAAGATTTTTATTTCTTTGTTTTTGGTAATCCTTGACAAATACTCTAGATTATTCAAGATACAAAAAATAATTGGAAAATTGGGGTGATAATGAGTTTGCCCTATAGTTTTTTTGTGGGTTTGTTCGGGCTGTGTGGCCATGTTCTGAAAGAGTTTCTTTCTGACGTTTCGCCAGCATCTGTGGCTAGCATCTTCAGAGAAAACTGAAATGGAAAAGCCTGGTTGTATATATACTGTGAGATCCTGGGTAGGGAGGGGTGGTTCCCAGGTGAACTGTGTGTTGTTCTGTGTTGAATAGGTATTGTTCTGTGTTGATGGCTTCGCTTCAGGCTATGCAATCCAGGATATGTCTGCTGTTCCCATGTAGACTGGGCAAAATGCATCTGTGAACCCCACTTCTTGGAAGAGGAATTGAAGCACCTAGACCGGGCTCTACAGGCAAATGGTTACTCCAGCTCAGACATCAGAAGAGCGACCAGACCCAGAAAAACCCAGAGGACTGAAGACAAGCAGCCACCCAAAGGGAAGGTATGTTTACCATATATCAAAGGAGTCACAGACAGAATTGGGAAAGTAGTGAGGAAACACAACCTCCAAATTGTTTACAAACCAACCAAGAAAATCCAACAAATGCTGCGCTCAGCGAAGGACAGAAGAGACCCTCTCACAGCTGCAGGAGTTTACCGCATACCATGCAGCTGCGGACAAGTCTACATAGGGACCACCAAACACAGTGTCCAAACACGAATCAAGGAACATGAGAGACATTGCAGACTGGGCCAGCCAGAAAAATCAGCAGTAGCAGAACATATGATAAACCATCCTGGGCATAAAATGCTGTTTGAAAACACTGAAATTCTGGACCATGCCAACAACTATCAGGTCAGAATGCACAGGGAAGCCATCAAAATCCATAAACACTTAGACAACTTTAACAGGAAAGAAGAAACTCTTAAAGTAAACAAGATATGGCTACCAGTCCTACAAAATAAGAAAATCTGCACTCAGCAAATGCAAAGAGAAGACCAACCAGGGTCAGCAGACAACAGCAGACAATCTCCTTGATTGCATTCCTCACCTGGAAGCCATGCCATTAACACCAGAACAACACCTATTCAACACAGAACAATACACAGTTTACATGGGAACAGCAGACATATCCTGGATTGCATAGCCTGAAGCGAAGCCATCAACACAGAACAATACCTATTCAACACAGAACAACACACAGTTCACCTGGGAACCACCCCTCCCTACCCAGGATCTCACAGTATATATACAACCAGGCTTTTCCATTTCAGTTTTCTCTGAAGATGCTAGCCACAGATGCTGGCGAAACGTCAGAAAGAAACTCTTTCAGAACATGGCCACACAGCCCGAAAAAAACCCACAAAAAAAAAAAAAAAAAAAAAACTATGGATGCCGGCCATGAAAGCCTACGACTTCACAGTTTGCCCTATATTTCACTCCATTCTTTTAAAGGCTATGTTTTATTATTTCTCTTACTTGGATTGTCCTCTTACAGCAGGATTTTTTATTTCAATTCAAATTGTTGTGTACAATGTGTGATAGAAATAATGAAATATGGTGGTGGTGAGGAAGAGAATGCACAATCCAAGGAATAAAATTCAGACTCAAAAGGCAATCACTTTCCGCATTTCTTTTTACCTGGGATTCTGTATCACACAAACACAGAGCAGTGCTGTCTGGCTCCTTTCAAATACAGAGATGTTCATCTTGTTTTTAACCAAAGGTGATCCTGATCTTTCCTTTAGTTTGTCCACAGCTCTGATAAGAATGTCAGCAGGAGTTTTACTGTTTCTAGACTAATGGCAGGGGATATAGAATTATTATAACTGCTACTCTGCATGTGGTAGTCATTTTGAAATGCTGCATTTCAGATTCCCACATTGAGCTTTCATTGCAATTCTTGCTGTATCAAACAATACGAATACCCACAAGGTTGTGTTAACTTTACAGGGAGAAAAGGGAATCAGTACAGCCAGTTGAAGCAAAGGGGGAGGGGAACTTATTTTGTAATCATTTCTTGTCAGAACCTTTTAAATTGCTTGTCATTCTTTCTTGTTCACATGCTCAAAAAGTCTCTCTTTCTCTGTGTGTGATATTTTCTATGCAGAAATGACTTTATCAGTATGCTTGTACAAGTGAACTCTGAGGAGTTGAATCACTTCTTTACCTATACAGGGAAGTCATTTTGGGGTTATTAGATACCCCCTTTCTTTCCTGTGACATAAACTCTGGACAGGATACTGCATAAGAATATTGTTCCCAAAGGAGTTAGGCTGTGCAGACCTGAACCAGAGATACCAGTGCTCAAATTCTCAGCTCAAACAGTGATGCTCACTGGGTGGTCTTGAACAAGTCAATTTCTCTCAGCCTAACTTTCAGGATAAAATGGGATAAAACAATTTAGGCTGTCCTCAGATCTGTGGCAGAAGAACAGGATACAAATCAATGGTCTACATTTATCCTTTCCCTTCATGGTACATTCTAGACTTGTTGGACACTGTCAAGTCCATAATAGGGGATGCTGGGAGCTATAATCCAACACATCTGGAGGATAGCAGATCAAAGAAGAATTTTCTAGTTTTAATTCTTGCTGAAAGCAGTGTGATTCCCACTCCCCTGAACCTGTACATCTCTGTCAATAGTGTTTGAAGTATGCCAGATGACTTCTTAACTTCATACTTCATTGAGGGAAACAATTAACAAAAATATGGGACTCATCCCATCCTATATTTTCCAAGCAGATTTTAGATTAGCAGACTAAGGGTGTGCAATCCTTATGGATATATGTGAATTCCTGCTTATGTCATCTATGCTTGATATTAAAACGAAGAGCTTTGGTTCTCCCTTCTATTTATGTTTATACATGCAAGCCAAAAAAATCAATGTAGAGAAGCTGCTGCTAATATTCAGAACTTATGTCATTGTTGCTGGCTTGCCATTAGACTGAACAAACCAGCAAATTGATCTGGTGCATCAACCTACACAATGCATCATACTGATGAATGCATTTTGTGATGAAAAAAGAAAAGAGAAACATCAATGAATGGTAAAATATCCACCTGGACAGCAGGAAAATACAAAATACGGCACTTAAATTCTCTGTGCTTCTGTAAATTAATGGTATTTGTAGCGATTTTGTGGCTGGATGTTATTGCTATCACAGCAAAGACAATTGTTATCTCACCTGTTTTCTAAGCAGCTGAATACATTTGAATAAAGGAGTTCTTAGAGTGTGCTCTACACTGCATTAACTTATTCTGACAAGGAGAATAGCACTGCAGATATTCAAGCTGCGTACACACAGAGAGAAACAGAATTATTTGACAGTGAAACATTCTAGCAAATATGACATCCTTGCAATGGTCAGTAGAAACATTTACATTCTTGGTTTCCAGTTAGATTAGCAGGAGATTTAGGTTTGATTTTCAAGGAATCACAGTTGATACTTTCATGGACAGAATGTTAATTCAGGGTGGGTTTATCTTTATCTTTGATATTCATGGAATTAAAACCAATAGTTTAATGAATAGAATATTTATTCAGGGTGTAGCTTATTTGGGAAGGCAATGAAGAGGTTAAGAACCTCCTTTTGCTGTCTCCCTCCTCTAAACTAGGAATTGTATTGTTTTTAAAATGAAGTGGGAATGGTGTATCACATGCAGTTCACCACAACCAAATGTACAAAAAATGGCACCATTCTAGAGAGGGCCACCAAGAGGAGGTTCAACAAGGGTAGATGGGCTAAAAATCTTGCCCCAGAAATGCTTGTTTCACAGCACAAGTTTGCAAGCTGTTATTCAGAACTGTGAGTGTATGGAACAGGAAATATATTTTGTTAATGTTATTTTGTCATTTTCGACTTATGGCAGCCCTTAGGGAAACCTATCATGTGGTTTTCTTGGCAAGATTTGTTCAGATGAGGTTTGCCATTGCCTTCTTCTAAGGCTAACAGCATGTGACTTGCCCAAGGTCACCCAGTGTGTTTCATGACTGAACCGGGAATCAAACCATTGCACTATATTATCTCTACTGATAATTATATCTAAATATAATTTATTATAATTAATTTATATGTAAAATTATAATTTCATATCATATGTATTTGTGCATGTGTGTGGTATTTTATATATGTGTGTGTGTTTTATATCCCGCAATATCCTATTATCAATATATAGATAGGTGTTACTTGACTGATTAAACTCTATGTTGACTGACATCTAACATGATTTTGTATGCCATTATTATTTGCTTTGAAATTTCTTGATTTTAGTAGATATGAAACAATCAACAAATAAATAATACTACCAAGAAAGAAACACACATGCAACTTTGGGGGGTTGCAGACTGCCAGAAATAGTGCAAATTGAGTCCACTTTTAGGGTTAGGGTTAGGGAATCATGGGAACTGTATTTTATTGTTGCACCAGAGCTCTCTGACAGAGAAGGCTCAATGTCTCAGAAAAAAACAAAAACAATTCCCATGATTCCCTAGCACTAACCCTAACCCTAAAAGTGGACTCAATTTGCACTATTTCTGGCAGTCTGCAGCCCCCCCATAGTTGCACCCCAGAACCTCTTTTGAACCACACAGCCCTGGCAATTTGTACTGACTTTCCCATGTCTTGTCAGCCCTGATTTTGGGAATGGATGAAAATTTTGTATGAGTCACTTTTTGATTAGTACTTTGTACTACCCACATTTTCCATGAAGAGGGCAGAAAACCTGAGATTATTTAAACAACAACAACTGAATGCCGTGCTTAGTTCTTGAAGTCTGGGTTTGCATCTTTTTGTATTCAAGAATTTTTGATGGATTAGGATGGCCAGCACATTTTTTTCCCTAACAGGCTTCTCATTTTTAATAGATCCTGAAGGACATTGCCCTCTCTGTGCTGAGAATACCTATATATAATTCATTTGATCAGCACAGAAGGTGGAGTTAATCAATTAATAAGAACTTTTATCTGAACTTACCAACATTAGTGATCTTTTTCCTTGCATGATACAAACAATTTCAGGATTTATTTATCTTTTTAAAGAAACCTGTATGTGAGAGAATTATCATAGTTCCTTCTACTTCTTCTAATTTTGCTACAGCACCCACTTTAGATTATCTCATTTTAGAAGGGCAAACTTCTTTTCAAAATAATAATAAGAAATCTCCTCTTAGCATTAAAAAATACCATACCTGCTACACAAAGAGATCAAGGCTGCCATATGAACATGGAGAATTTTGTTAGAGATAGCTTTTTTGTTTACTTCCATGCTGGATAGAAATTGTGTAAGGTAGGCTTCTGCTTCTCCAAGTGAAAAATGCATACACCTTTATGCTCAGATTGAGAATAAGTAGTTTGAGAATTAGTAAATCTAGATATGGCATGAGATAGGCAATATGCAATTTGTTGAACTATTTTCAGAGTCTACACTCAGAATTTAACCATGGGCTCCTGTCTCCACTTTGCCCCTTTCTTTAAACTCACGGTTGGATTAATTACATAGGGGGCTACAATGACTACCATTATAGATAGTAATAGCAATATAGCATTAGCAAGTACATTTCTATACTGCTTATCAGTGAACTAGCACTCCCTAAGCAGCTTACAGTCTCTAAGCCAATTGCCCCCAACAAGCTGGGTACTAATTTTACTGATCTACAAAAGTATGGAAGGCTGAGTGGACCTGGAGCCCTGCAGGATTGAACTCACAACCTTTTGGCTGTGAGTGGCTGCAGTACTGGCATTTAACCACTGCACCACAAGGTGCAGATGGTTTGTATGTGCATGTGTTCTTTCTGGCTTTAGGTTTATGTGTATGTGAGACCAAGATTCTCAAAGTTCCCTTGAATGAATAACTGGGGCAGATATTAAAACAACTACTAACCAGTGTTTTTGATAAATGGCTTCTTTGTAACTTCAAGGACAAATGCTGGCTCACTATGTCTGTTAATGTTATGCTTGTATTTAACATTTTCCTGATCTTTTGTCTACTTCCCTCTTCCCTTCTCTCAGATACATCTCAGCTGCTAACTGAACATTCTATCACTAACTCAACTGTCAGAACTGACTCTTAAACTGTCAAGCTTCTCCTTTTTGTTTTCCCCTTTAACCATCCTGTTTAACATTTTGAGGGCTGTGATTGGTTGGTTGCAAATATTAAACAGGCCCTCTGCTCTGCTATCCATCACACCATCATTGTTCCCACCACCACCTCCTCCACCCCTGAGATGGAGGACATACAAGGTGATATGACCATCTGGAGGCCATACTTAGGTCCTCATATGCCTGGCAGTCTCCAAAGCAGAAAAGGGTAATATCACCAAACTCTTCATCTGCCAGGCTCAGAGTAGACTGAAGAAATGGTTCTGGTCAGTCCATAATGATTTGATCCTTAGAACTAGTGAAAGTCAGAAAGAGAACACTCTGCAACAACAGATGTATCAAGCATTGAAATCACAATGAAAATTTGACTCCCACACACTTGGTGTAACTCCTCAATTGGTATCAGTGTTCCTGGTCCTGAAAAGTTCAGGCCATTTGGGTTGAGCACAATGTGTGCTCCATTTGCTGTTTAATATATTCTGCATATTGTACGTAGTTATGACTTTTAGCTGTTTTTGCTTTATGGAGTATGAGAAAAGGGAAAATTCTCTTCTAAACAAATCAAAAACTTTATGGCTTTGTTGTCATAAAACATATATAGGGGGATGCTTTCTCCAGAGCACCAACAATGAGAATACTTTCAACATTGATGCATGTATTTGTGGTTTATTATTTATGGAATACCTCCCCTGATAAACTCTATAAATGAAAATATTGTTAAGCTGAATAATAATTAGTTCCAATTCTTCAATAAATAGTTATCATTTTAGTCCCCTGGAACCTAAGATTTAGTGTATCTCTGTAGAGAGTTGAGTAATTGTATAAACCAAGATGATGCAGTGGAATATTTTACAATGGAGATTTGAATAAAAGTCACTCATCTGTGGTTCTCCAAACAACTTATTTGCATAGGAGTGAAAATGGTTTTAAAAAAGGAAGATAGAATTGGAATTTGATCAATGATAGGGCTGAATTATATGTTTGTTTGATGCTTGCTGGTCATTTATAACAAGAAAGGATATTGGTGGATCATCTGCTCTTAGATAACCCTCACTATGCATATGAGAATTGTTTCCTGCATTGATTAAAACATTTACTTGGAGGTTTTCTTGGATTTGTACACATATAGAAATGTTAAAATCCAGAAATATTGCTACAGTTGGATCTGAAGTAAATTTTATATCATCTTTGATATCTTGGAGTAAATGGCTGCCACAAAAAAACAGACTTTACCAGGGAGCAATGGGCTATGGAAAACAAAACGAAACAGGAAAGTGAATAGAATGTAGGTGGTATAAATCTCTTAATGATCATACTGAAGAGAAGTGAAAGATTTGTGGTGGTGCTTATACCTCAGTTTGAATGTGCATCAAAGAGTTTCCCTATGTGGTTAATGGAGATCAGAAAATGCCAGGGATGTAGTGGAAGTCTTACAGAGATGTGGTGTCATGTTGGTAAGACACTTTGAGGATAACATTGTTCATATTCTTCTTCAGCGGGATGTTTTATTGATACAGATTCCTGTGGAGGTCTCCACCACCATCTAATCTGGATTTGTGGAATCAGATTTAAGTGACCCAGTCTGAAAACATGAACAGAGGACTTGAAGGCTTGTGGCCAAACACTTTTATTCTTTATCTTTTTGTATCTTCACTATTAACAGCTAGCTGATGTGGAAGAGAGAGGAATTGACTGCATGAATCCAGGAGGTAGTTGATGAATCTTGACAAGAGCATGTTAAAGGTGGTGATTGTATGAACCACTCCTTAAGATATCCTCTCTATACCTGAGAAAAGCCTTCAGTGTTAATGTCCCCCTTTTGAAAAGGCAGTGGTGGTTTAGCATCAGATGCTTTTGGATGAAACAGACCATATAGACCCAGGACATCATTAGAGTGGGGATGACAACATCTGCCTTTGGACAGAAATGGCTTGTGGTGTTTGCCTGCATTCCTTTAAAAAACTGAAGAGATTATGTGAGTGAGGTGAGCTTCAGTGGGAGGAGAAAACAGAGGCCCCAGGTTTTTTTTAAATTTAATTCTAATTTTTTAATTGAAAACAATTTTTTAATTTTTTTTTAATTTTTCTTCAAAAACATCACACCAAATTTTCACTTTAACCACATGAAACTATGTATATGTAAATACATTTAGGCTGTGCATATGATATTGTAATTTAAATTTATAATTTTAATTTTGCTAGTTGTCTATGGGGGGAAGCAGACGGGCGGGCATGGGCCGCCCCGGGAAGCACCTCGGCCCCGTGGAGCAGCTTCGCTGCCCCTGGAAGGAGCGTTAAATTAGTGCTCCTTCCACAAGTCGCCGAAGGTGCGCCACAAAAGGCTGCCGGCGTACCTTCGGCGACTCTTCCGCTGCAGAGTGTATGGATGCTGCAGTGGGAGGTCATCCTCGGAGCGCCAGCCATGCAGAGGGCCGGCTGCTCTGAGGACAACTTGGGGAAGGGGTTGGGGCGCCCACTGTGTGTCTGCCCCTCCCCTTCCCTGCCCCCAAAATGGCACTTTTAGCCATCTGCTTCCCCCCTGAGTCACAGCTATCACCATCACATTCAATAATATATGGGAATTATGATTTATGAGTAACATTAGTATAAAAACATACCAAAGATTCTATATGGTATGGTATGAGAGGAAGTCAATGAGGGGTGACACCATGAGTTCCTGCACTGGGTGACATGAACCCTAATGATGCCACTGTATAGACCAACTTCAGTCTACTTTTAGTCCCATTGTTAGTACTGAAATAACCTTGTTTACACTTGTACTTGGTGGTAGTGGGGAAGAAGAATGTGACTTAGAGCCTTTGCTGACTGCCAGAAATAGTGCAAATTGAATCCATTTTAGGGGTTAGGGTTAGTGCTAGGGAGTCATGGGAATTGTTGTTTTTTTTTTTTTCTGAGACATTGAGCCTTCTCTGTCAGAGAGCTCTGGTGCCACAATAAAATACAGTTCCCATGATTCCCTAACCCTAACCCTAACCCTTAAAGTGGACTCAATTTGCACTATTTCTAGCAGTCTGCAAAGGCCCTTAGTTGGCTGTCACTGATCTATCAGTGGCTTGTGTCATTCATAGTTTCTTCCTGTACCAGTTCTTTCGGTTGGGCTGGATGTTGGAGGCATGATAATATCATGATTCCTCTCTTACCTGCTGACTTCATGATAGATATGATGAACAGTGCAGCAAACAAAAATTATTGGGTAATGTTTGATTTCCCCTGGGCAGAAGGAAAAATAGGATAAAAATAGGGATGATGAGGATATACTGATATTTGCTTTGAAATGAAGAGACCCATCAGCATCAGTCTGGGCTGTACATCCATTGCTATAATAACTAGCTAGTGGTGCATGTGATCAGTTTTCTTGTTTTAGTTTACCTCTAGCAGGTTCTCAGGGTAATTCTGTGTTCCGAAGGTTCACAAAACAGATAGATCTAATACTGAAACATCCATTGGAGGATTACATGTCTTCATGCAGCCTCGTATAAAAAGAAAGAAGAGGAAGAAAGAAAAACTTCCTAAAAGTAGAATACTGCATGAAAAAGTTATTCTAACCTAGTTCTTGAGGTGTTTTTCAAACGGCACCAAACACTAGAAATTCTGATTTGGTACATTCCTGACAACACACAATTCTTCGAGCACATAGCCTGGGCTTTACCTGCAGATTGTGTATGCTAATTTAGTAGAGCTGTAAAATATGAAAGAATCTTTGCCAATCATCATTATGTAACTCTGAAAAAGGCAAAACCTTGGGTCTCCATTGAAGGAATAATTTTCTCCTAAAGCAGGTAAATGCTTTAATTCATTATTTACAGAGCAAAGCATCAAACAGGTTCTGCAAATTAGGAAAATGATTGAATTTGTAATAATGAGAGGCAAGGGAGTGGTTTAATTGCCACTGTAGAATACTTAGTGCTTGAGACCCTTTTTAAAAAAGGTCACGAATGGTGATGTAGTGGAATGTAAATCAGTACACTACTTTAGTTGTCCCCCTTTTTTATATGTGTGGCTGTTATAAGGAAAAAATACATTACCATAGGTCTTTTAAACTGAGCCCAGACATTTGAACTGTCAATTTCACCTCTGATTTCCATCAAGGTTCACAAACCTTTTGATAGGCACTTGGTAATATATCCTGTATATCAAGATCCAAAAAAGACAGTGCTTCTGTTCTATGGTGGAGAGAGGGAGAGCACAGAACCCTTTGTAGTCCACAACTAGGGAGTTCAAAAGCACCAACAAAGGACTTTTATGCCGCCAAGGACTTTTTTCCCTACAACTTTTATTCTGAGCTAAATGTATTCAGCTAACAAAGAATGGGAAATAGTGGCTTTAAAACAATTTTCATGAGTAAAACTGGATTTTTTCAGAGGAGCTAATGAAGTACTAAAAAAGGATAATAACAATAATACTGATAATTAAACCAGGCTCAGTATTTTGTGGTCAAGAATAAGGTCATTGGTTTCTGTTGTTCATATCTTATAACAGGGCTTTCTAGTTATCATCAATGTGATAACATCAGTCCTATGATGAATGACAGACCCCAAATGTTCCTATAAAGCAAACATAGCAGTTCTGTTCTCCAAGTCTTTTTTATCACTATTTTTTCCCTAGTCTTATTGTTTTAATATGCTTTAAGTCAGAATCAGGCCATGAACAGTTTTATTTGCTGGATGGAATATTTTTACTGTCTGCATATATTAGAAAGCTTTTGTGAATTTGGTCCTCTCTTCATGGGAATGGAAGAAAGAACATTTAGTAAGACCTGGTCAAAATGGGTATCATATGGACTCTATGTGTGGTTCTTTGCATTGTTGAGGGAGGTGGTTCACTCCTTATTTATACATTGTTTCCCAGTCTGGGAACATGAAGGACGGCTTCTATAAGAAATAATTCTAAAGAAAAATATTATTGCAGGCTTTCCTTGAGGAGAGAATACAAAGATGTTCATAACTTCCTAACATAATGAGTTAGATTCATTTAGTTGAGCTCCATGCTGGAAAGTCCACTTCTAGTTCTGATCTGTTTTCAGTCAAACATTTCCCTAGTTATTCTCAACAAATGTTCTAAAGAGCATGTGCTTCCTGAAGAGCTTGTCACCTCACAATGAATCAGAGCTACCTTATAGGCTTCCTTTGTCACTTCCAAATTTTAATTTATCCCAAAACACATGAAATATCTAGAAAAGTTCCTAAAATATAAAGACTAAGCCTTTTTATCTTTAATACATGTACTACATAACCAACATTTTCCTGTTCTGGTGTACACACATATCCCACTGCTATTTCTTCTACATAAGTACAAATCATCATTCTAATCTAAATTTTTCCTTTCTTTGCCACCCTAATCTCCCAATATGCTCAGCCAACAGTTTATTGATCCTCTTTCCCATATATCCACTCATCCCTAGTGGTCATTTAGGAATAAATTTTAGCTCATTTCCAAATTGAATGATGTTCCAAGTTAAAATGTATCATCTTAAATTGCTGTAAACTTGATCTTTGTGAAGAGTCTAAAGAACAGGGAGTTACTTTAGGTCAGGACTGTAAAGCCATAGATAGCAGGGAATGAGGAAGCTGTATTAGTGTGCTTCCCCTGCTGAGTCTATTTCTATGGATAAATGCTTTGAGGGAATGGCAGTCTCTAGGGCTGTCAACATGGTGCCTTTCAGGACCTCCTCAACTCACACAAAACAATTAAAGAAAAGGAGTGTACTGAACTGACTCTTTTGATTCCAAGAAATGCAGTTTTCTTAAATTGTGTAATCTGCACTACTAAATAGAGCAGGGAGCCAATTAAGAACAGTCCCCCTATTTAGTTTAATTAGGCTAACTACAGGTAAGGGAGTCAGATGGCATAGGAAAACACATTAGGTAGAAAGATCTGACTTTTACCTCACTTCTCTCTAGCATCATATTATTCAAAGTATTGTACTAGTGGAAATTTGATTGTGTTCTTTTGGGATGAAGCAAATGCTAGACATTAACCATATTGTGCCATAACTACATAAATGATCCTATTATTGCACACAGCAATATGTACTTAAGACTGCAGTGCTAAACACATTTATTATATCATGACTCACTTTTGACTTACTTTCAAACCTCAATGCATTAATCCCAGTTAGATTTACTCCAAAATATATGTGCTTAGTCAGAAATTAACTTAATCCAGTATAGGAATGAACTATTGCTATGGATAGGAACATACTTTATTTTTTATTTTATTTTTTAAAAAAATCAGTGTTCATTTTCTCTTGGTATAACTTCATAGGGCTGGAGATATATATATATATATATGCACCTTGATCCTAGGGTGCTGCCTAGGAAAGCACTTTGATTGCAGCAGCAGATAAAGGACTATTTGCCTTCCTAATGAATATCATGGACATGCTTCTGCTGCTCCTAAGCAGTAGGAAGCCAAGGAAAGATGGAAGGCCTTCTGCTTCTGCAGCTTACTGTGAAAGGATAAAGGGAAAAGCTCTTTTGAGGAAAAGCCTTGGTGAACTTTACCTTGTATAAGATCCCCTTTAGATATACACTTCCTAGCAAGTTGCTTCTTCTCCAAGGGCTCCTGCCTTCCTGTTAAGAAAATGGTTAAAGAAAGGGGTTGGTAGCCTGGTGCCCTCCAGATGTTCTGGACTATTAGTTCCCTAAATTGACCATGATATCTACAGCTGACATGAGTTGCAGCCCAAAACATCTGGAGGGCAACTGATGGCCTGCTTCTTATCTAAAATGTTCTGCCATCTGATTTGGCCTTGATTAATAGACTTTGCTCCTTCCATTGTCTGAAGTTAACTCCATATCTGAGAATACTGAGCATCTCCTGGATGATTAAATACACTCTTCCATCAACAAGGGCCTATGGCTTTATATTGAATAGATAGCAAATACAGTTTTCAGTGTGTATGTGTGCATGCACACATACTTTGTAACTTCAAATGGAGATGCCAAACTTCATTGCCAGTTTTATTATTATTATTATTATTATTATTATTATTATTATTATTATTTTGCAGTCAGCTTATGGCTGTAGTCGGAGGCCTTGCTTTTTATCTTCATAAATTTCCTGTAACATCCAAAATGCATATGCCTTGACAACAAAACTTTCACTTTCTTTCTCCTATAGGCTATTTTACTATCTTTGCCTGTTGAAGAAGCCTTGAATCTTTGAAAGCTAGTGTGATATATTTTATGCCTTTTGGTTGTCCCAAAAAAGTATTGCCACAAGATGGATTTTAGGTGGTGGTGGCAGCGGCTGCTGCTGCTATTTCTTTTATGGCCAGCAAGGCTGTCCCCAAACTACTGAAATGCATTGCTGTTATGTTGTGCTTAATGGCAGAGAATGGAAAAGTAGCTTTTTTAAAAATCCTAGATCCTCAAATCATTCAGCGGCATGACTGTTGGCCATGGCTGACTAGTCCAAAAAGTAACACACACACACACACACTGTTTAGAGACATTGCATTCAATTAGTGTCAAGCCCCTTTTGAGAAGTAGTGTTTGTGCCATTGTTTGCCATAACATGATAGCAATTTATGTACACAGAATATTTTCGGCATTATCTTTCTAGCCAGAGCAATCATACCAGTAAATGTAGATCTCCATCTGATCAATCTGATTGGCTGCTCTATGTATGGTTTAACCTATTGGTCCACAGAGTGTTCAGAATTTAATGGGTTTCAGAATCAAAAGCTGCAAACTACATAGTACAATGGCTGCTTAAAATCCCAGTGGGTGGGTGTCTTAGGTGTGCTTAACTTGGTGGTGCTAATGATGATGGTGATGATAATGATGATGTTGATTTGTAGTGGTTATACTGGTAGTGGCATTTAAATGCTCCTGTGCTTATCTTAAAGATTAAGTATAATCTATTTCTTTCTAAATCATTTACAAAAATCCATAAAGTAGCACAAAAGTTTCTGATTTCCCCTCCCTTCCTTCCGACTGTCCCTTATTCTTGTCACCTATTCCCTGCAATTGTTAGAGCTGTCATGGTCATTATGGGCATAAACCTTAGAAAATAAAATTACACAGCATTTCCAAACCCATCATTTCTCAGGGTGTTTTGCTGTTATATAAAATTTGCATCAGTGTTCTGCACAGCAAGAAAACAATTATTCACAATAAATCTTTCTTGAACTGTTTGGGCAAAACGATTATTCACGCAGGGTTACAACTGAGTTAATTTTTGGAAAGAGTGGTTGGAAAAACAGTCTCAGACTGAACTGTTTATGAACACAGCCTTTTCTCTGATTTCTAATTAGTGAGAAATGGTTCCAAAGAGGAACAGCGCTGTCGAAGTCTTTGCTTCACAAAGTCCTCCTTGTTAAAAGACACAAGGAACAGTTTTGTGTTGCTGAATAAACAACTGCGTCATAGTGGCTTTTCAGAAGCAATACAATCTGGTTTACCAGCCACCATCTAAATGTTGAATATCATTGAGGTGCAACTGAATATCTTGAGATAACATTATGTCTGCATATAGTTTAGAGTAGTCTAGATCATTTGGAAAATAGATCTGTGCCAGATAATAGATCTCTTCCACAGTTCTGGTTGTCAAAAGTTCAGTGTGCAATCAGCTGATTACTTTAATTCTTCAGCTCTGGAAATTACATGGTTCTCTTGGTACATAGCACCATTTCCATTTTATGGGGGTTTGTCACAACTTCAGTGAGAGCAAATTTGTGACTATTGCTCTTACTTCATGGGTTGTCAGTATGTGCTGGTGGGCCGTAGTTTTCTTTTTGCCCTTTTCTCCTTTCCCTTAAACGTACTGATTTGTTTTGTTTTTAGGGGTTTTTTTGGGTGGTTTTTTTTTGGGGGGGGGGGTTGGATAACCAGTGTTATAAATCGAGAATAAAGATAAAACCAGAAGGATGCACAGAATTATAGGAAACACGACAAAACAAAATCTGCTCCTGTGTAACACCATTTCTATGGTTCATCTATGCCGCTGGATGATGTACATAATCTCAATTCTATTTCTGTATAGCATATATGAAAGAATGACCCCAAAGTCTCTCGAGCTTGTTTACAAATCATTTTAAAGAAATGATAAAACTGTAATATAATAAATAAATACAATTGTTGATTTCAGCTAAAAGACAAATGTTGCTGTCCATAGCAACATTTTTAGCACAGTACTTGCAGACAGCAAGTGCCTGGCTAAACAGCTACAACTTGAAAAGGAATAGATATATAGTGATCCTGTCATTAGCCTCAAACGTATCCCTTGCTAATATTGATGATGAATATTCTCAGTATTCTTAGTATCCACTGGGTATTTGAAATTTAATATGAATATTTCACATCTGAAGATTGCTTTTATTCTGCATTCAGTGGTGTAAAATCAGGTGAATTAGTGTCTCTTTTCTGATTTACCTATTACTTATTTATTACATTTATAAATTGTACCCTAGGTCTGTTTGGGTGCCCAGAGTGATGTAAAATAAAAACATTAAAGGATCACATAAATCCAGGAGGGGGGAAAAAACACAAGCACCATAAAAAGAGCATGACATGAAAAAATAAAATTAAATAGCAAGAAACTGCTATACAAAATTAAGAAGCTGCTGGAACAAGAAGTCTATACTGCTCTTCCAAACTAAAGAAGCCAGAGGACCTTTTCTTTGGCTGTGGAAGTGACTGTGGGACGACCTACAGGAAGAGATTTCACAGCTAAATATGCTGCCTGAATTTAAAACAGCATTGAAGATTAATCTCTTCCAGCAGGCCTATCCAGATTCTTTTTAAAATTGTAAATTTTAAATGATGAATTTTAAGCATAGATTGTTTTAATATGTATATGTCCTATTTTTTTGAATTCATGAATATTTTAAATGATGTTGTGTTCTTAAGTGATGCATATTTGTTGGTCTGTTGTTGTTCCCCACCTTGATCCATAGGGAGAGGCAGGTAAGTAAAGAAGAAGAAGAAGAAGAAGAAGAAGAAGAAGAAGAAGAAGAAGAAGAAGAAGAAGAAGAAGAAGAAGCCAATTTCACAACTGGGGTGTTTCCACAACAGGGGTATTTTATATACTGTTATATGTTCCTGCTTCCAAGTAAGAAGAAGTTCTTGAGGTAGTGTATCCTGGGTTTGTCTTTCTTTTGCAGAAGAGCCTACTAGCAACTTAACAACATTTATAAATTGTGTGGCCAAAGGTAGAGGCATGTTGCAGCTCTTCACAAAAGTGACAAATCTGCTGCCTTACATCACAATCTGAGAAAGAGGTATCTGAACCCATAATGGGAGTGCCTTCAGCTTTCAGCTCCTCTTTCTCTCTCTCTCCCACCTTTTCTCTTTCATCTTCCTATATAAAGAGGCATTCATCAATCCTTCTGCCAGTGTCACTTTCTCAAAACTCTGATGACTTATGCTTCAGATACATCAGTCTATTTCTGGTACATGCCTGTTTCATGTTCCCAACAAAACATTACAAATGTAATTAATGTGAAACTTTTAAAAGGCACTCTTGTATATACATACACATTTTTGTAAATTTTTAACCAAAAAATGCATTTTTGCTGCAGCAGAACCTAAAATACAAATTTTCTAAGTGTTTGCATATGTGTTTTGAGCCAAAAACAGCATCTAAATTTCAGAAAGCATGAAAAGGAAAATTGCATATTAAACCAGGAAGTGCAAATATGTCAACTGGTACAAATGCACAGTGAATGATACACAAATTATCCCTAGCTAGCACGAGAGTGATCACCAGATTTCTACCAATCATTAGTTGCCACTGAGAAAAAAAAATGACCATCTACCCTGATTTATTAGTGAATAATCTGTTTAACAAAGGGAGGTTGCCCCGTTCATTATAATAATTCTATTGAACATGCCACAAGAGCATAGGGAGCTAGATTTCAACATGCTAAAATAAACATGGGGTCATTCACACTACGTTATACGCCGGTTTGCAAACTGGTTGAAAAGGTTCACACTGGCACTGGGTTTTTCTGACCTGAATTCAAAAGGGGCCATGTCAAAACCACTTAACATAGGTTTTCCAGGATCACGTTTTCCCCTCATTTCTGTTCAAAAGCACCAGATGTAATTAGGGTATGCTAATGGGAACTTGCTCCTGATTCAGGGCATCCAAGAGGGAGTGGTAACAGTAGGCGCGGCACTATTTGATCCAGCATGTAGAAAAATCCATGCTTTGAGTCCTTTTCCAAATGGAGGACATTTTGACATTCATTCTGGACTGAAGGTTAGAATCATAGAGTTGGAAGAGACCACAAGGGCCATTCAGTCCAACCCCTTGCCATGCAAGAACTCAAAATCAAAGCATTCCCAACAGATAGCTATCCAGCCTCTGTTTGAAGTCCTCCAAAGAAGGAGACTCCACCACACTATGAGGGAGTATGTTCCACTATCAAACAGCTCTCACTGTCAGGAGGTGGAATCTCTTTTCCTGCAGCTTGCATCCATTGTTCCAGGTCCTGTTCTCTGGGGCAGCAGAAAACAAGCTGGCGCCCTCCTGAATATGACATCCCTTCAAATATTTAAACAGGGCTATCATATCCCCTCTTAACCATCTCTTCTCTAGGCTAAACATACCTAGTTCCCTAAGTCGTTCCTCATAGGACATGGTTTCCAGACCCTTCACCATTTTAGTCGCCTTCCTCTGGACATGCTCCAGTTTTTCAACATCCTTTTTGAATTGTGGTGCCCAGAACTGGACACAGTATTCCAGGTGAGGCCTGACCAAGGCAGAATAGAGTGGCACTATTACTTCCCTTGATCTAGATACTATATGTACCTACAAATGCAGCCTAAAATTGCATTGGCCTTTTTAGCTGCAGCATCACACTGTTGACTCATGTTCAACTTGTGGTCTACTAGGATTCCTAGATCCCTTTCAAACGTAGTCTCATTAAGCCAGGTGTCCCCCATCTTATATCTATGCATTTCATTTTTTTGCCCTAAGTGCAGTACCTTACATTTCTTTGTGTTGAAATTCATTTTGTTAGCTTTGGCCCAGCTTTCTAATCTATTAAGGTCATTTTGAATTTTCATCCTGTCCTCTCTGGTATTAGCTATTCCTCCTAATTTGGTGTCATCTGTAAATTTGAGAAGCATGCCCCCTTTTCCTTCATCCAGATCATTGATAAGGATGTTGAAGAGCACTAGGCCCAGGACAGAACCCCACTGGTCACTTCTCTCCAGGATGAAGAGGAGCCATTGCTGAGCACCCTTTGGGTTTGGTCAGTCAACCAGTTACTAATCCACCTAACAGGTGTATTGTCTAGCCCACATTTTACTATCTTGTTTGCAAGAATACTGTGGGGGACCTTGTCAGAAGCCTTACTGAAATCAAGATATGCTATGTCTACCACATTCCCTTCATCTAGCAAGCTGGTAATTTTATCAAAAAAAAAGAGATCAGATTAGTCTGACATGACTTGTTTTTGAGAAACCCATGTTGACTTTTAGTGATTATGGCATTCCGTTCTACATGTTCACAGACTCTCTGTTTAATGAACTGTTCTAGAATTTTCCCTGAAATGGAGGACATGTCCTGGAAAAAGGAGGACCTCTGCCCCCCTGCCTTTTGCGATGAGGCCATTGGGTCCCCCTGTGTCAACCATTGCCAGCCCCCCATGGACCCCACTGTCTCAGCCCACTGCAGCTGACTCACTTTCTTTGCTGCCTGAAGCCCCAATTTAAGGAGGGAGAGCCTCCATCCTGCCCCATGATGAGGGAGAAGCCCAAGGGCTGTGCTGAGCAATAAGAGGAGGCAAAACCCAGTCTGGATCCTCTGCATCTGTGGCAGAGTCAGGGAGGGAGGGAGGGAGGGAGGGAGGGAGGGAGGGCATAGGTCAGATTTTGCCTCCTCTTCTTGCTCAGTACAGCTCGCGGGCTTCAGGACAATTGTGGATGGCCAAAAAGAGAAATAAATGGGAAGAGATCTCCTCAGGACAAAAATGTGAGTGTGAATGACCCATAGATTCACCTTAGAGTTGTCATAAATCAGAAAGGAGGCAAAATTCTTCAGAGGGGTTTTGCCAGAGCCATTCTGTAGGGTTGAGAAAGTGTGGCCACTACTGCCTTCCTCCTTCTCCTCCTCCTTCTCTGGACTCACATGACCTCATTTTCTAGGACATCCTCCATTTTCACCTTCTGATCCAGGAGGGATGCTAAAAATGACCTCCCTTTTGAGCATCTCTCAGAAGCCTCCTCCTCCCCCCCCCCCCCGTCAGTGTGAACAACAAAGAGGAGTAAAAGGCCATGGAGACATTCAATCACCAAAATAACCCAGTTTCCACACCAGGTTATTTTGTAGTGTGAATGAGGCCCTTAAGTCACTTATTGGTTGTAGTCCCAAAGAAAAAGCTGTGGCCTCTTGGGAATCTGAGTCTCATGTTCAAAAATCAAAACTTAATTCCCCTGTGTGGACCAATGAAATTCAAGATTTTATTGCAAATATTTTCCCCAAAACCGATACTTTTGCAGTGGCAAATTTCAAATAAGAATATTCTAAGAAATATGCAAGATATTTAGGGATTGCAAAAAGTTCCTCACAGAAAAAATATATTTTAATTGCATATAATGAATAAACACAATTCATCCATTTCCAGGGTAACTTTCATTACCACAAAATGCCAAAGTGGCCAACTCAGCAACTGAGCTGTACAAAATGAAATTTGTACAATAACTACAAGGATCAGGCCTTCGTTGATATAATGTATCATTGAATAGCTTCTGTCTTTTCTCCCTTCCTCCAATAACATTTGTCCTATCATTACAATAGGGAGAATTCAGATGAGGAATAGGGAAAAAAGTAATGATGAGTTTCTAAGTTTCTTCCCCAAGTTATCAAACATTCAAAATTTCTGACAGTATGGGAGCTCAATTTGATAACATCGTTACAGTACAATGGCTCTTCTGTCATATACTTTCATCTGAATTGCTAATGATATAGACATGAATAAGAATAGTAGCTACAACTTCATTTCAATTGTAGGAAGAATAATAAACACAGTTTTTCTTACAATTTTAAGAAGAACAGGAAGGTTTGTGACAGCAAAAGAAAGCCATTTGTTTTTTTGTTAAGGCAAAAAAAAAATCTACGTGTTTAATAAAATTACCTATTAGATTTACATTTGTATTGTATTTCAGGGGGAAAAGCAGAGAATCAATTCAGCAGCATCACTTTCAGAAAAGAATCAGAGAGCAATGGAGCTGCCAACGAGCAGGTCTATAACACGGCTAAGGAATGGCTTAATGAGAGTGTCCCCATTAAAATAGTTTCTCAAGGCCTATTAATAAATGTCAAACAGCAGGTATAAATGCACCTGTACACTGGACAAAAGGGGCCTGAAAGGAGGACTGGTAAAAGGCAAAGATGATCTTACATCATAATATTCAATTTGGATTTAAATAGGAATAAAACTTATAGCAAAGTAATGCTGAATGCAAAGTTTTGAGTTTAACTTTTCCTGCTTCTATTTTCTTGTTAACATTGCCATTGTCAACTTTGCAACCCTGGTTGTTCTTTTTGAATGCTGTAAACTGTAAGCATCAATTTGCAGAATCTCCAGAATTAATCTCCTATGAGCCAGAAAAACTGATAGGTCAAATCTTTTATAATTCTGTTTAATCTGATTTCTTTCCCCAACCTCACCCTACCTTGCTTTGTGAAGGCAGTAAAACTGAGTTCATCTTTTACTGTAATCTTTACATGAAGAATTATTCCCTCCCACGGCTTGCCTTTCCATTCCCTCCACCTTTGCCATTCCAACATTTATGGGCTACTCTTTGTGGATAGTTTGTGTTCAATGCTGATGGTGGGTATGAAATTCATGTATTAGATACATATAACACATATAAATTGTGACTTTCCCTTTTATAGTATATTGGTCATACAAATAGGATAGGGTAAGGACCCTGTTAATAAGTATTTTAGCTGGACAGATCCAAAATATATGCCCCGTAATCAAATGCCCTTCAGCTCCTAGGTGATCACTCTCAAATATTTTCTAACAATAACATTTAAATATTTATGGTGTTATCCCATTGTTCTTTAACACTGCATCTGCATTGCAGACATAATCCAGGTTGACACCACTTTAACTGCCATGGCTTAGTGCTATGGAATCCTGGAATTTGCAGTTTGTTGGGGCACCAGAGATCTCTGGCAGAGAAGACTAAATATCTCACCAAACTACAATTCCCAGAATTACATAGCACTAAGCCATGACCTTTAAAGTGGTGTTAAACTGAACTATTTCTGCAATGTGATTGCAGCTTACATTAAGATCAAGATTTATTTATTTGTATTTATTTATGTATTTTAATATTAGATAGATAGATAGATAGATAGATAGATAGATAGATGATAGAAGCCAGTGTGGCATAGTGGTTTGACTCTGGAGACTCCAGGGTTTGATTCGCATTTTGCTATGAAACCCTCTGGGTAACCTTGGGCAAGTCACATAGTCTCAGGGGAAGGCAATGGGAAAACTGCTCTGAACAAATCATGCCAAGAAAACCCAATGAGAGGGTTGCCCTAGGATAGCCATAAGTCAGAAATGGTTTGAAGGCTCAAACACACAAATGTACACAAACACACAGATAGATAGATGATAGATAGCACTAAAATATATGTGCTGACTCAAAAGCACAGTGGAAATTAAAATTTATATTTATATGTTTATATTTTGCATTTATATTTGTTATTATATTATAAATGTTATTGTTGTTATTGTGGGCCTTTGAGTCATTTCTAACCTATAGCAACCCTAACGGAAACTTATCATGGGGTTTTCTTGGCAAGATTTCTTCAGAGGAGGTTTGCCATTGCCTTCCCCCTAGGCTGAGAGCATATGGCCTGCCCTAGGTCACCTAGTGGGTTTCATGGCTGAGCAGAGAAGCAAACCCTGATCTCCAGAGTCACAGTCCAACCCTTAAACCACTATACCACACTGGCCTACCTATAAAATACTACATATATAATTGTATCATATTTGAAAGTGACTGGATTGTCTGTCTCAATGAATATGCTCTGTATAGATCTCCCAAAGGTAGAAAATGTAGAATACCTGTAGCTTTAGCCAGGGCTGGCGGGGGCAGCAAATCCCAGAAAATATAATATTATATAATTTGATACTTACAGTTATTATTTGGCAAGGAGCAGGTAGTGAAATTCCCTGCAGAGGGCAGGCCAGAACTACTTAGCAGAGAGGTCCTGCAGGTCAGTGGCAGAGCACTTGCTTTGCCTGAAGACCATCACAGGTTCTCACCTCAGTATCTCCTAGTAGATTTTGTCTAGTCTTACTGCCAAACAGTATGAAGCACATTTTGGAGCCTCAGAACTCCTTTGGACCCTCCAGAATCTTCCATTTTGCTTTGGATTTTCCCAACACCACCATATTGCAACTGTGTGTCTGCCCACCAAGATGTATAACAGGTTATGACCTGTTCTTTCAGTTTTACCCCCAGCCTTGGGGTATTAAAGATAAATGCTGGGACAGTGTAGGTGAAATTAAAGTCTGCCCACACACTCATTCAATGGATGCCACTGCAGATCACTGGGTGGAAGTGAGGTGTTTGGTTCACTGTCATATATAGATATTGGTTAGTATCACTGGGATGGGGCTCCAGCAAAGTTTCTCACTGTCCTCCCAGTGATTGGGCTGGGAAGTAATGTGAACAAAGATGACTCTCACTGCATGTCCTCTTTCCCAGCACTCAAGGTTTTGCTGGGAAACAAAGTGTAAGGAATAATAATAATAAAATTTATTTATACCCCGCCCCTCTGTCAACCAATTGGGGCGGCTTACAACAATTTAAAATTCCATACAAGGTAATTCATCCTAAAATACAATCTAAAAATCCCCAGAACCCACCTACCCCTAAAAAAGTATTAAATCATATATCTATTAAAACATGTGAAAACATTACAAGAGAAGATTAATAAAACAAGCAAGCGAAAACAAGCAAAATACAAAACAAGCAGGACAGTAACAAGAGCCCAAAAAACCCCCAGAGAGATGACTAAAACAACTCCTGAGGCTGGGAAAATCTATCATGGAAGGCCTGCCAGAAGAATTCCATCTTCACAGCCTTTTTAAAGCTGCTTAAGGTTGTTATCTGATGGATCTCATCTGGCAGGCTATTCCATAGTCTGGGAGCGGTTACTGAACAGGCCCTCTGGGAGGTTGCAGACAGCCTTGTTTTCATTGGCTGCAACAAATTCCTCCCAGAGGACTGGAGTGCACAGAGTGGATTGTATGGGAGGAGGTGGTCCCAAAGATAGTTTGGACCCAAGCCATTTAGGGCTTTAAAGGCCATAACCAACACCTTATACTGAGCCTGGAAACTGATGGGCAGCCAGTGAAGAGACTTCAATACCTTATGTTATGTGGTCTCTTCTAGATGTCCCAGAGACCACTCTGGCTGCCATATTCTGGACTAACTGAAGTTTCTGGACCAAGCATGAGGGTAGCCTCATGTAGAGTGCATTACAGAAATCCAGACGGGAGGTTACCAGAGCATACACAACAGTCTCAAGATCCTTTATTTCCAGGAAAGGACACAGCTGGCGTATCAGACAAAGCTGACAACAGGTGCTCCTGACTGTCGCATTTAATCAGGAGTGATGAGTTCAAGAGCACCCCAGACTGCGAATACAGTCCTTCACGGAGAGTGTGACCCCATCCAGGACTGGAGGTTGCAACCCAATTCCCAGTTTCGGGGCCGCTACTGTGAGCACCTCCATTTTGTCTCAATTCAGCTTCAATCTGTTTTTCCTCATCCAGTCCATTACTGCCTTAAGACAATCATTGAGAGGAGAGACACTGTCGGGAGCCGTGGCCGACGATCGAGACATGGAGAAATAGATCTGGGTGTCATCAGCGTACTGATAATACCCAGCCCCATGTCTCCAGATAATCTCACCCAGCGGCTTCATGTATATTTTAAACAGCATCGGGGACAGTATGGCACCTTGAGGAACGCCACAGTTGAGATCTTTTTGCAGAGTAACTGTCCCCGAGCAGCACCTTTTGGGATCTGCCTGAGAGAAAGGAACAGATCTACTGTAACACAGTGCCTCCAATTCCTAATCCACTCAGGCGACCCAAGAGGATGCTATGATCTATCGTGTCAAAAGCCGCTGAGAGGTCTAATAGCACCAACAGGGTCACACTACCCCTGTCGATGCCCAGACGAAGGTCGTCGGTCAAAGTAACCATGGCAGTCTCAACTCCAAATCCCATCCTAAAGCCCATTTGAAATGGATCTAGATAATTAGTTTCATCCAAGACAGCTTGGAGTTGAAGAGCAACCGCCCTCTCGATCACTTTGCTCAAAAATGGTAACATGGACACTGGCTTATAGTTGTTCACATCCAGGGGGTCCAGGGAAGGTTTTTTCAGAAGCGGCCTAACTGCCTCTTCCTTTAAACAAGATGGGATATGTCCTTCCCTGAGGGATGCGTTGATGATGTCCACAAGGAACAATCTCAAGGCACCCCCCCCCCGAACGGTCAGCCATGAAGGGCAAAGATCAAGAGGACAAGTTGTCTTCCTCACACTACCAAGAAGCTTGTCCACATGTTCGGTACTCACAGATTGAAAATGATCCAGTAATTATCCTCAAATACTCCTTTTACCCTCCCCAGACCAGTTAGGCTCCCAGCCACTCCCCAATAGCTGTTTCTTTGGCTGGTGGGAACCCTGTTTTTCTGGGAAACAGGCCATGCAATGATGATTTTCCTAGCACATGCTGTATGTAACATTGGAAGGGGCAGCAGATATTTGGGTGCCTGGAATGGAATTCTTTACCTCACCCTGTCATCTCTGTCATTTGGAAATGTTACTTTTTTGAACTTCCCAAATCACCTACAACTCCAAGAATATGATAATGACATATGCTGCTGCTGGCTGGGAGATTCTGAGAGCTGTGGCCATGCTGGCTGGTAAGTTCTGAAACGATTGAGGAAATTCTTGGGGGAAATAACTTTTCTAAGCTCTGGCCACCCTGTAGCAAGCTAGTGAATGTGGAGTATTTATTTTTGAAATAAATTTGTTGTATACATATGTGTTTTAAACAGATCTGTGAAAAAGCAGTTGGACATCAGCTCTTTCCTTTTGGGAACATTTGCTCTGATAACAGCCTGCCAATACATTGAGTTTATTTTCAGAGGCCCTCTGTCTGTCCCCACTATATAACTGGGGGTGGGGGTGGGCAGGAATTAGTTCCCCAGTGAACCTTGCATAGTGCCTGTTGTTGTTGTTGTTGTTGTTGTTGTTGTTGTTGTTGTTGTTGTGTGCCTTCAAATAATTTCTTATGGCAAACTTATGGTGAAACTTTCACAGTGTTTTCATCACAGAATTTGTTCAGAGGGGGTTTGCCTTTACCTTCCCCTAAGGCTGAGAGAGTATGACTTTACCAAGGTCACCCAGTGAATTTCCTTGGCTGAGTGGGGATTCAAACCCTGCTCTCCCAGTGTCCTAGTCCAACACTCAAACCACTACACCCTGCTGGCATGCCAATATTGTTATATTTTTCATGTCAGGCAACAAAATTGTTATTTTTCCAGGCTTCTAAAATCTTAATTGTATTTAGCGGCTAACATGAGCATGGAAAAATTATCAGCCTGAATTCTATTGGCAGTCCCAGCTAGATTAAACCCATGAAATCAATGAGAGTTATGCAAGTGCTAACTCACAATTCAGCAATTGCTTCAGTGGGTTTATTCCTGTCTGCAACTACCAAAAAGATTTGGGCCACAATTTCCACTCTATCTTACTGACTTGCCTTGATGTGTGAACACTGAAGAAGAGGAGAAGAGAAAACCTAGATGCATATGGTCATAGATCATCCAGGAAAAAAAAAATGGCCACTATCTGTCCCACTTGTTTATGTTACACATTGTGCATCGTAATTGTTAGAAATGCAGCACTGGCAGTAGGGATGCAAATCTTTGATTATTTTGTTCTCATATGCTAGATTAGTTTGGATGATTTTCTCCCTGCTGAGAAGGATTAGCAGAGTGTTTATGCATTTTTCTTGTTTTGTGGTTTTGCATTTTCAGTGAAAATTTGTGTAAAAGCCATTTTGTGTTGTTGTTTTTTAAAAAGCCACATTTGTGCAACCCCACCATTTTTCCCAGAGAAAATATTATTAATTGCATAAAATGTAGAATCTCTATGCAAAAAAATGTTTCTTTCATAGATTTGTTTTTGCATTGAAAACATACAGGACAACATCTCCAAGAACACCCCTCCCCCCAAGCTCATATCCTTTTGCTCTTGCTTGTGATATCTGACTTTTTTTAGTGATGTTTTTCAACATACTGAGATTCTCATTGAAGATTAGAAAAAGTGTAACTATTCTTTACATCTCTAGCTGGCCTACATTTGCACTGAAGTATTTATTTCAGTGTACATTCAGTTTGTTTTTATCCTGCTCAGGCTGACCAACTGCTGCTCTTTCCCCCTTTGCTGCTGTAAATTTTGAGATGTAAGTGAGAAGTTTTAATTAAGGAAATTAGATATCAAAACATTGGAAATTATACACACACACACATACACATTTTGTTGCACATGTGTATGTCCCTTCAAGTCACCTGTTGATGTATGACAACCCCATGAATTTCATGGCATTTTCTTAGGCAAAGAATACTCAGAAGGGGTTTTGCCAGTTTCTTCCCCTGAGATATGGCCTACAGCACCTAGTATTCATTGGTCATCTCCCATCCAAACACTAACCAGCTTAACTTCCAAGATAAGCTATAATATATTTAATATAGACTCCATATTAGCATATTAAATATAAAATATTTCTAATAAATAAATGCCATCTAATAAATATGTAAGCATTTTGTTGTCAATAGAATAGTATTTTTATTGGAAACTATACATGTCGAATTATCACAGCATCCTGGGAGGTCAGTAATGCTGCCCCATGGAATATCTGTTAGACAGCCACTTTTTTCATTAGGGTTTTCATTATTTGGGAATAAGTCTCATGGATATCAAATGTCTGTCCTTCTGAGTAGACATTTTATAGACTTGAAATGTACACATATATTCTTAATGAAAATAATGGAACAGTTTTCAGCACATGAAAATACAACATAGGTAGGTACAACAGTAATGACATGACTAGCCCCACATTTGCCAGTAAGAACATGACTGATCCCTCCCTTTTCATTTTGTGTGATTTTTTTCTTTTGTGCCAGGTAGGAGCATAATTTCTTTGACAATTTGAAAGCTTGATAATATTTTAATCTATAACATGATTGAAAAATTTATTATTATTATTATTATTACAGTTTATTTATATTGCACTGTAGATTTACACAACGCTGTACATACAGTTAATAAAATAGATAAAAGTAGATTAAAAAGCCTGCTGATGGTGTACATTCTACAAAATAATAAAATAGATAATACAAAGAAAGCAACAAATTAAAAACATCAACTAATCATCATACAATGCCTGTGAATGTTCCCCTGAACAGTATAGTCTTTAACTCAGCTTTGAAACTGATTAAAGAAGTGATGCTCCATGCTCGTGGAGGAAGGAGGTTCCAGGAATGAGGGGCAGCAAGTGATAAGGGACGGATCCAGGATGGAGCAGTAAAAATCCTAGGCTGAGACAGCAGACCTTGACTACTAGAGCAGAGGGCATGGGTGGGACAGTAAGGGGAAAGAAACTCTGATAAATAAGGAGGGGCCAAACCATGCAGGGCTTTAAAAGTCAACAACAGAAGCTTATACTGAATATGGAAAGGGAGGGGGAGCCAGTGAAGGGATTACAATAAAGGAGAAATATGGTTGAAACAGTGAGCAGATGTGATAATGCGGGCAGCAGAATGCTGGACCAAAATTAAAGGACGGAGGTGAGAAAGAGGGAGCCCTGCCAGGAGAAGGTTACAATAATCTAGTTGTGAGCCCACTAAGGCATGGACCAAAATCTTGGCAGTGGAGGCTGAGAGAAATGGTCGGATTTTAGCAATATTATACAAAAAGAATGTTTTGGCTGTGGCCTGAATCTGGGGGATACATGACAGAGAGGAATCAAGAATAAAACCAAGACTGCAGGCTTCCTGGACAGGTTGAATAGTGATATTGTCAACAGAAACAGAAAAAGAGTATTGAACAGTAGGCTTTGGTGGAAAAACAAGAAGCTCTGTTTTAAACATATTGAGCTTCAAGTGTCGATGCCGCATCCACTGAGAGACAGCTGTAAGACAAGATGAAACTTGCTGTTCAAGATCTGAAGAAAGGTCAGGGATGGAGTGATACAGCTGAGTGTCATCAGCATACAGTTGATAGGAAAAGCCAAAAGTGTTGGTGTGTGGATGATGAGTGTTGTAGTATGTCCTTTGGCACCCAGCAGAGTCTTCAGGACAAGCTGGCTGCTGTGATCTACAGCCACTGTGTAGATTTGCCATCAACTGGCTCAGCTTCTCCTCTCTAGGCAATCCTGTCTTCCTCAGTCAAGAAGACACATTGTAAAGTCCAAAAGCATAGCTTTATTAATGTATATAAAAAGTAAAAATAAGATAACTAAGTAAAATCCATTGTGATGAACTTGTCCAGTTCAGCCATACAAGATTACATCTTTAACAATCCCAAAAGCATTAGGATCCAACTTGTTGCAGTTAAAACCACTGCATCCAACCACACACGCTCACATCTTGAACAATAAACAATTCTTTAGACAAAGGACTCTCTAAGCCCATCCCATACTCTACCTTTTAGGTGTTAACTTTATGTTAATTGGATAATGTCTGTATGATGTATGCCAACCCAGCCTCTTGTTGTCCATCATCCACCACGTGAGTAACTTTTCCAAGCTAACGATGTTTACATATAATTGTTATTACTTGTTAACCATAACAAAGTCTGGTTCCATCAGTTCTATCACTGGGAAAGTACATTGTTGATGTCTCTGTTACCACCTGGCGTTGATTCACCCTGTTTCTCTAAATATTGTTTGTGCCTTGTCTAGAAAACTGTTCTCAAGTGGAAAATTACAGACACACACACATCTTTACATTTCACCTTTGACTATATATCCCATTCATATCCTAACAATCCCCTCCTGAAATGTATAGATGTGTGAGAATTATTTTGTTGTTGTTATTAAAACCATCTAAGCACAATGTTTGACTCTATATATCTAAAGTAACACCTCAACCTGTTATAATAATTGTTAAATGTTGTTTTATCTCTAAAACCCTTTGTTAATATATCTATAGTGTTGTGTCTTGGCTTTGAACTCTAGACACACAATTTTATTTTTAAACCAGCTCTCTCTAGCATTTTGTTATAAAACTCTAACGTATCTTGACCTATATTTTTAACATTTTTAACACCTTTGTTTTTGTCATAAAAATGTATGTCTGTGAATCTCTACATATCACAACTGACAACTCACAATTTAAATCTTATAACTGTTTAATCTATTTTATCTCATTTAATGTTATATATATTTGTCTTATCAGCACTTAAAACTCTATCAACACTTATAACTATATATCCTTATTTTTAATCTATCAAACTATTAAGCTTGTCTATATTTAAACAACAATCTTTAAACTGACCATCATATCACATAACTTTAAAGCAAATGAACTATTTATAAAACACTCTATCACAATGTGGCTATTTTAAATCACAAGCTTTTATCTCTTAAAAAAAACTTATCAAATGTTTTATTGTTGTCTAATCTATTATCTTAAAACAAAACAATTTTTTTTAAAACACCTATAACAACACAATTATAATCTATTATTTATCAACTATAAACATCAAACCTTTTACAAAGCCTCTCTATATCTGGATATTTAAAACTCTTTGTAACTTTATTTTAAACAAAACCTATTGACTTTAAACTTGTCACTATCTCTGTATTTTGTAAATCACACTTTTTTAATCTTTTTATGTTAACCTCAATAAACCATATGTAGTCTAGCAACTTTAAAAAAAAAATCTCAAAAATCAAAACCTTTAATAACAAATCTCTCTGGACAACTTTTTTTATTTTTTTTTTAAATCTCTTGAATCTAAACAACCAAAGCTGTCATCTCTTTGTGTTAACACACATATCAGCATTTAAACAAGCAATCTCAAAACCAAAATGTTGAACTTATTAGCCCCTCTTTACTGTTAAAAGCTTATTTTAGTCACAAGCTCTCAGCCTCAGACTGTTTTATCAATGTTTTTAAACCTTTGTTGAACAAATCTTTTTGTTATTAACCTAGCTTTGTATTTTTATTTGTCATCAGGCATCTTTTATTTTATATATCCATTCACCTTGTGATTTTTGTTTTTAGGTCTATCAACCACATTTTAAACATCTCTTTGTCAATTTTAAACACTTAAACTTTTTGTTTTACTGCAGTGTATCATTTTCTCTCTCTCAACAGGAAAAAACCTTTTATAACTTTTAAAACCTCTGAAACTCTCTGAAACTCCTTAACACTGTCTGAAACTCCTTAAAACTCTCTTTGAAACTCTCCGGCTCACCAGCCACTTATGTATAAACTCTTGTCTTTTGTATAATAAACTTGTGTGTTGTTTTTATTCTCTATGAATTTTTTTTTCTAACATAACATGTATCATTTTCTGGACTTGTGTGTCCTTTGATTTTTTTTCATTTTATCTTTTAATGATCTTGTCTGTATTGTCTGATCTAAAGTGTTTCTCTCACTTTAAAAAAAAAATCTGTCTTTTGTGTGTTTGTGTGTTTTGTGTCCCTCTATTTTTTTTTTTTTTTTTGGCACATGGATCTTTGAACTGTCTCATCTTTAGTAAAACCTCTTGTTTGAATGTATCTTTTTTCAACTTAGAATCATAAAGTTGGAAAAAACCATAAGGGCATCTAGTCTAACCCCCTGCCATGCAGGAACTCTCAATCAAAACTTGAATGTTTTTTACAATTGTTATTTTTTTAAACATTAAAACTTTTTCTATCATCAAGGTGAAATCTCCAACTGTTATTTTTGAATATTTTATAACACCATCTTGACACTTTGGTTTAATTTTCCTTTTAAAACATGCTAGCACATATATCTTTGTATATTGTCTAAAACCTGTTAAATTTTTTAAATTCAGTGGATCCCCACATAACATGTGAAATAATGTTGGATTTTTTTTTTTTAGCCAATTTCTCAAACTGTGAGACAAGAATTTTCTTTTTTTTTTCCCCCGGTCTGTAAGCAAAGACCCTTTGTAATCAATTTTTTATATTTATCTATTGTTAAAAACTTTTAATTATATCACATCTCTATATTAAAACTCTGACATATAAAAACTCTGGAGAATCTATCCATAATCACTAAGAAAATAATTGTTGTCACTCAGTAACACACATTTGTCCCTTTTGTTTAACAGCAACCTCAACAGGTTATTTTTGCAATTCACTTGTTCCGGTTTTGTCACAGGAAAAACCTTGACTTTTTACTCTGTGGCAAACCAAACATCTCTCAAATTCATTTGTATAATAAAACATTTTTTAAAAATTCAGGACCTATATCCCACCAGCTTAATCAAGCTTTTAAATCTTATGTTCCCTAGGATTCTATATTGATGTGTATAACCAGAATGCAATTATTTATTTTTTACACCTGTACATTTAGCATTTGTCTCACTTTGTATAAAATATATATTTTTTTCTCTTATAGCTTTTGTACACACCTCTCCAGCCGGGGTAATTTTTATATTTATTTTTCACAAAACTCAGTGTATATCCCCTGACACAGCAGCTAAACACTTTTTGTAAAATCAGGTATACATAAAACATTTTCAAACTTTTTTCACCAAAACTTGGCATGTAGACATTTTTCAATTTCTTTTAACATCTCTTACCCCTCCATCAGCTAGATAAACATCTTTAAGATTGGAGGATTTCTTTATTTTATTTTTCAGCAAAACTGTAACATATGTCCCAGAATATATAGATTCTTGTCCTCAGGTTTCACCTGTTTGAGTCGCAGTCACAGCTCTGTAAAACAGCTTGTAGCTTCTCTGTTTCTTCCAAAGTCTCTGGGTTGTAGATAGATTGTTGATTGTAGCAAACATTCTTGTATTGCCATTTTCAAAACTCCTGTTCTGTTGTAGTAAAAGCATCGATTCGCACTCCGTGCATCAGCTGTCTTTTTTTTCAGGACGCATTTTCTTGACCTCAAGATGCTGTCCCAGGCTTTCTCCCAAGCCTACATTTTGGCTTTTTCAAGCAAACTGCTTCTTTTGGCATTCTCTGGCCTCTTCAAGCAAACCGCTTGGCTTAACAGATTCCCATCTTTTGGAACCTCAGGCCTCCAGCAAAACTTTTGGCATTTAGCAACACCGTTGCAGCCTTTGAACTTCAGGCATTTGTAAACCTGCTACAGCTCCACACAGCATTGGACCACTGTGTAAAACTTCACCCCCACCAGGGATTTTTGTATTTTTCTCCAAGAACTGTAAAGTCCTTTGACCACAGCATTTTTGACAAAGTTGTGTAGAAATCATTCATTCTTTTCTTCAGTTCCCAAAACCTTTGGCTGAAGAAACATCCTCTCCCAAAACAGAACTGTAACTCAGAGAGGGGTAACAGAATGAGTTTTCTTGGCTTAGGCAACCGCCTGTGTCCAGCAATCATGCTGCATTTTAAACTGCATACATTGCAACATGTATTCTGTGACTCAAGCCCCAGATGCTTCCATATCAAACAAAATGGCCCTTAACAGAGTCTTTTGCAGCTTGAACAAAAACAAAAATTTCACTGCATTGAACCCGCAGTATTCTCAGCATTTTTAGGCTTTGTTTTTTCTGTATCTTACTGTTTAAAGAGTGGAGTCCTCAGACAACCTGTCTTTAAAGAGGTCTGCACTTTGCCATCCGGCAGAAACAGCTTAGCAGTAAACTTTTACTTACATCTGAAGAATATTTGAAGCCACCTCTGCTTTTCCCAGCAACCGCTGAAGCATGGTTCCCTTGTCCTGGCACAGCTGAAGTCATGGATAGGCAATACTTGCCTCTTGGCCACATTGTAAACATGTCATCTGGACTCTTGGGCTTTTGTCCTCCTGGACATTTGTCCTCTTTGTCCTCTGGCAGACCAGCCACCTCTGGCAGACAAGCCACTCTTTTGGCAAAAACAGTCTTAACTGGCAGACTAGCCATTTCTGGCAAAAACAAGCCACAGACTGGCAAACAGGCCATAACTGGCAGAAAAGCCATAACTGGGCCCCATAACCCTTGTTGGTGTGTGGATGATGAGTGTTGTAGTATGCCCTTTGGCACCCAGCAGAGTCTTCAGGACAAGCTGGCTGCTGTGATCCACAGCCACTGTGTAGATTTGCCATCAACTGGCTCAGCTTCTCCTCTCCAGGCAATCCTGTCTTCCTCAGTCAAGAAGACACATTGTAAAGTCCAAAAGCATAGCTTTATTAATGTATATAAAAAGTAAAAATAAGATAACTAAGTAAAATCCATTGTGATGAACTTGTCCAGTTCAGCCATACAAGATTACATCTTTAACAATCCCAAAAGCATTAGGATCCAACTTGTTGCAGTTAAAACCACTGCATCCAACCACACACGCTCACATCTTGAACAATAAACAATTCTTTAGACAAAGGACTCTCTAAGCCCATCCCATACTCTACCTTTTAGGTGTTAACTTTATGTTAATTGGATAATGTCTGTATGATGTATGCCAACCCAGCCTCTTGTTGTCCATCATCCACCACGTGAGTAACTTTTCCAAGCTAACGATGTTTACATATAATTGTTATTACTTGTTAACCATAACAAAGTCTGGTTCCATCAGTTCTATCACTGGGAAAGTACATTGTTGATGTCTCTGTTACCACCTGGCGTTGATTCACCCTGTTTCTCTAAATATTGTTTGTGCCTTGTCTAGAAAACTGTTCTCAAGTGGAAAATTACAGACACACACACATCTTTACATTTCACCTTTGACTATATATCCCATTCATATCCTAACATTGAGGGAGCCCTGCCAGGAGAAGGTTACAATAATCTAGTTGTGAGCCCACTAAGGCATGGACCAAAATCTTGGCAGTGGAGGCTGAGAGAAATGGTCGGATTTTAGCAATATTATACAAAAAGAATGTTTTGGCTGTGGCCTGAATCTGGGGGATACATGACAGAGAGGAATCAAGAATAAAACCAAGACTGCAGGCTTCCTGGACAGGTTGAATAGTGATATTGTCAACAGAAACAGAAAAAGAGTATTGAACAGTAGGCTTTGGTGGAAAAACAAGAAGCTCTGTTTTAAACATATTGAGCTTCAAGTGTCGATGCCGCATCCACTGAGAGACAGCTGTAAGACAAGATGAAACTTGCTGTTCAAGATCTGAAGAAAGGTCAGGGATGGAGTGATACAGCTGAGTGTCATCAGCATACAGTTGATAGGAAAAGCCAAAAGAACTGATCAGTTTTCCTAGAGACAATGTGTAAAGTGAAAACAGTAGGGGACCCAAAATCAGAGCCCTGGGGAACTCCAACAGATAACGGAACAGAGGATGAAGCTTGACCACTCGGGACCACTGCAAAAGATTTGTCTGACAGATAAGATTTAAACCAATCAAGGACAGGATCTGAGAACCCAAGGTCAGAAAGTATATCAACTAAAAGACAGTGATCAATGGTGTCAAAGGCCATAGACAAATTGAGAAGAACAAAAACAGAGAAAAGGCCATTAGCCTTGGCCTGCAAAAGATCATCTGAGATCTTTGTTAGAGCCGTCTCTGTAGAATGCCGTGGGTGGAAACCAGAGTGAAAGGGATCAAGAATGGAGTTGGCTTCAAGAATCTCAAGACAACGAGAATAAACGACCCGTTCCAAAACCTTGGGAAAAAAAGGAAGAAGAGAAATCGGATGATAACTAGACAGAGAAGAGGGATCAAGAGAAGTTTTTTTTTCAGAATTGGGGAAACTAGAGTGTGTTTAAAGACCGAAGGGAAAGAGCCAGTAGAGAGAGAAAGATTAAAGATATGGAGAAGTGGGGGCAGAAAAGAAGGGGCTATAGAGATTGGAAAATGAGAAGGGATTGGGTCAAGAGAACAAGTTGCGGATTTGGAAGAGTTCAGCAGCATGGAGCATCCAGAGAAATGGGAGGAAACATAAAAAAATTCTTAGCTAAGAGTGACAGAAAATCAGTAGTAGATGAATGATTGGGAAGGACTATCTCAGAGCAAATGGTAGTAATCTTTGAGATGAAATAGCGAAATCATTAGGAGAGAATAATGAAGAGGCAGGAGGAGAAAGAGGTTTCAGCAAAGTATTGAAGGTGGAGAACAAATGCTGCAGGCTCCTCCATTTGGCACAAACCAAAGATTTATAATAATTCTGTTTTGCTATGGACAAGGCACGTGAAAAGGAAGAAAGTACAAATTTATAATGAATAAAATCAGCCCACTCCCTGGACTTTTTCCAAAGATGCTTAGCTGCTTGATAGCAGGACCAGAGAAACTTAATTGTAGGAGTAAGCCAGGGCTGAGGCCTGGTCAAAGAGGAAGATGTGCGTACAGAGTTGAAGAAAGAGTGGAGTTAAATAAAGACATTGCTGAATCAGCCGAGTCCCCAAAATTTAAAGAGGAAAGAGATGAATCCAAGGTCTGACTGAAGTGGTCACAATTAACAGACTGAAGATCACAACAATAACGTCGAACAGTATGACGAGGAGGTGGAATATAAGCAAGAGTAAAAGAAATTAAAAAATGATCAGATAATGGAAAATCATCTACCAAGTAGTCAGAAATTACACATTTAGCAGCAAAAACTAGGTCAAGACAATGACCAAGTGAATGAGTAGAAGAGTTGGGATAGGGTTGAAGACCGAAAGAGGATAAGAGGGAACTAAAGCGAGATGTTGTCAGATTTTTGGAATCGTCAAAGTGGATGTTAAAGTCACCTAGAATCAGAGAGGGGGCTGCATCTGATAGACAAAATATGAGCCATGACTCAAAGTCAGGTAGAAACTGGGTAGCAGAGCCAGGGGAGCAATAGATGACTGCAACCCATAGATGTAGGGAAAAAAAGAGTCTCATAGAATGAAACTCAAACGAAGAGGAACAATAGCTGGGGGGAAAAGGTAGAACCTGAAACTGGCAGGAATTAGACAGTAAGATACCCACCCCTCCTTCTCAACCCTCAGAGTGGCTAGTGGGGGTAAAAGGGAGACCACAAAAAGAGAGGGCCGCAGAGGTAGCAGTATAAAGGGCCGGGAGCCAAGTTTCAGTAAGAGTGAGGAGATTAAGTGATTTAGAAAGGAAAAGGTGGTGAACTGCCACTGAGTTAGGAGCAGCAGAGAGACAGTTCCAGAGTGAACAGAAGAATGGAAGCTGGAAGATAGGAAGAGGGTGAATGAGGATCAGGTTAGAAGACATACAAGGAGCCATGGGAAAGAAAGGATTCACTGCCCAATGTCCAACAGAAGAAGATATAACAATGACAAGAATAGAAAAGTAATAGCCAAAAGTACACAATGACATTGCCTGTTACCACAAGAAACCAGAGGTCTAATAAGGTAGTCAAATGTTGCTGGGCAGGGAAACTGCTGCTGCTGTTGCTGCTGCTGTTGCTGGGAAGGTGTGGAAAGGGCAGGAAAATGTAGGACAGTTGGCTGGTTTTTGTAGCTGCCCCACTCTCAGCTCTCTCTCCTGCTCCTCTGGTGCTGCTGCTGCTGCTGCTGCTGCTGAGAGGGTGTGAGCAGGAGGACGTAGGACAGGTGGCTGGTTTTTGCAGCTGCCCCACACTCAACTCTCTCTCCTGTTTCTCTGCTACTGCTGCTGCTGTTGCTGGGAGGGTGTGGAAAGGGCAGGAGAATGTAGGACAAGTGGCTGGGTTTTGTAGCTGCCCCACATTCAACTCTCTCTCCTGCTCCTCTGCTACTGCTGCTGCTGCTGCTATTGCTGTTGTTTCTGGGAGGGTGTGGAAAGGGCACACCATGTATACACTACCAGACCAAAGATAAAGGACAGCAATAGAACCATTCCCAAAATGAATCACAGAGCAAGTAGAGTTGTCATGTTCAGAAGACCTCAGGGCTTCAACAGCTTTGACAATTCTGTAGAAGAGAGAATTTTACCAAGAGTAGCTTGCTGTGCACCTGCTGAAAAGTATCTTATCAGAACATGGTCTGGACCCCTGGCTTCTTTGGCATCTGGCTATGCTAAGAGTAAGGCTGAACAGATCCTTCAAAAAAAAAGTTTCCTCCTCCTCCTCCTCCTCTTCCTCCTCAGTATAGTCTCAGGAATACTTAATGCAAATTAAATCCCAGATTATCACAATACTAAAAATTACTCCACTCCACCCCACCCCCCAAAAATGATGTTTACAAAATATTACTGTAAAGCAAGTTGTTTTAGAAAGCTGGGTGGCTCATGTTTTGGATTGCAGTGTCCAGAGAGTGATTGGATTTTCCTGAACCTTGTTTGTTCAGCTAGTGAAAATGAAAGGTTAGGCATTGGGTATTTCTCTCTTTCTCTCTCTCTTTCTCTCTCTCTTTTTAATACCTCACTTGAACAGGGAGCCCTGTTATCACTGAAATGAATGGGCTTGTAATGGAGCATAATCTGACAGATGATGGCAGGAGGTGGAAGTAGGAAGCTGATTCTTAGAATTAAAAAAAAAAAAAACCACTGCCCAATCCTGCCTCAATAACAGAGTAATTAATCAGCTAGGCCTCACATTTAATCTGATTAAACCTTCCTTTTATGGAACTGAGTAAGATAAACTTTAGTATGAAATTTAAATGTGGAAAAACAGAAAAAGAGTGTCTAACCAAGAAGGTCCTGTCCAAGGTGACACTAATTTCTGTCAACCCATTATTTACTCAAGTATAAAAATGATGTGATATCACTTCAAAAGAGTAATTTTGAATGAACACCATGGGAATTAGAGGTAGCTTTCAAGCAATATCTATTCTGCTTCTGCACCCCATTGTGAGAGTTGCCTGGGAACAGTTGATGATCCCCAAGTGTCTGTACTACAGCACAGAAGCTTCTTGGGATTGATCTCATTTTGCATAGAAAGAAATGACAACCTGGTCAGGAGTACTCCCACTATGAGCAGAGCTTTCTTTCACATCAGAAGCAATGTGTTACCCTTTTGAGTGAAGTCTCTTCCCAAGAGAAACACAATGCTGATAAACATGGACACTACTTCCAACTGGACAGTTACCACACCATAGAGCAGGAGTGAGCAAAGTACGGCTCTTCAGATGTGGTTGAATAACAACAGAATAAGGTGCAACTATGAGAGACATGGACACTCTTTCTCAAGTGCAGAGAGAAGTGGGATTACTGTGTTGGGACTTTTTCACTCTTTTGTGAAAAAAGGTTCAGGCAAGAAATTGAGATTGGCTCATTAATGGATTAAGATGGTTTTTCCACTCTCACCACTACAGTTTGAACAAAGCCAAAAACATCTTACCTTCTCTTGATGACAGACACCCAGAGCTAGTTTGGTCAGTCCTGAATTTTGTCATGCTCACTCTTATTGGGCTTTATTTAACCATTGACTTTGCTTGGGATATTTACATTTGAGGAAAATGTTATGATTGGGTAAGAATATTTCTCTTCTGTATCTTGGCAGGTAGACTAGTGTGGGAGGAACTTATGTGTTGGGAAAATTCAGGAGATTTAGCTCCAGCCCCTAAAAATTCAAGGAGGGTGACCTCATCTCCTTTCTAAGCAAAGGTCAGAAATCCATTGACATGAGTAGCTATTATATCCTTGAAGATGGAACAGGGATATATTTGGGTTGCAGATCTTTGGCAGCTGCCGCTTAACAAGTGTCCCATTCTTACCTGACAAGAGAGCTAGCTTGGACTGTTCAAGATTGAGCTGGATGATATTTGAAGCCAGGCAGTCAAGCCAGTCTCCCAAGCACATTGATAGGCTTTTACACTCATCATTGGTTTGGATGATATTCTTATTTACAAGTTATTAATTCAAACTGTGGCTGCTCTTTCTGATTGTCTGAAAAATGCCTAGCCATAAAAACATATGCATATCAAATAACCTTATAGCACTACACCAAACTTTTAACTGTCCTCTAATATGAAGAATGGCATTACATGTATGTATTTATTTGGTTTCCATTCCACCTTTCTCCCTTAATTAGCTGCATCTACACTGTAGAAATAGTGCAATTTGACACCACTTTAACTGCCAGGGATCCATCCCACAGAATCCTGGGATTTGTAGTTTTGTGAGGCACCACACTCTTTGGCAGAGAAGGTTAAAAACCTTGTAAAATTACAAATCCCAGGATTCCATAGCATGGAGTTACAGCACTTAAAGTAGTGTCAAACTGCATTATTTTTTTCCAGTGGAGATGCACCGTAGGGTTCAAGGAAGCTCACTATAACATTAAAAAGTTATAATTATAAACAGAGAAAAGCAAATACAGATAAAAAAACCCAATAGCTATAAAACTGTAATATCATTAAAGAAATAAAAACACTATTGAATTAAACCAGAAAGGGAAAACCGTCGTTGTTGTTGTTGTTGTTGTTGTTGTTATTTTAAAAAAACCACAACACTAGTTCCTTAAAAGCCCTATGTAACAAAACATAGTACAAAGATAGCTTTAAAAACTCCTAAAAACCAAACACATACAGGACAATCTCTCAACTAGGAATGGAAAAGAAATTTGTTGGGTTCAGTTTTCTGTATGGAAACGACAATTTGCACCTTCCAACATTTCCAACAGTTCAGATTTTCTCTTACAGTGAGGCTTTTTTTCCTTATTAAAGAAAGAAAAACATGTTTTGAAATGTATATGTATATTTGAAAAAATGTGCATGACTAAAAAGATTTGAAAGATGCATGAACATGCTTGATTCAATGCAAAAAATGGATATGAAAAGACATACATTAGACATGAATAGAAAATGTGTATGTGTGTTTGAAAAGGTACTCAAATTTCTATGTGGTAAAAGGATTCTTGCAAGCCAGTACAGAAAATGGGATGGAATAAGAATGCCAGAGGGAAATTGAAAAACTCATACAAATAGCATCAGCCCTGGTGGCGCAGTGGTTAAATGCCTGTACTGCAGCCACTCACCCATAAACCACAAGGTTGCGAGTTCAATACCAGCCAGGGCTGAGGCTCGACTCAAGCCTGCATCCTTCCGAGGTCGCTAAAATGAGTACCCAGCTTGTTGGGGACCAATCAGCTCACAGTTGTAAACCACTTAGACACCCCATAGCGTGGTATGAAGCGGTATATAAATGAAGCTGCTTTGCTTTGCTTTACAAATAAGATTCATAGACTTTTCATATCCCTTACTTCAACCTACTAAAAAACAAGAAACTAAAAAACATAGAAACAAGCTATGAAACTACTAGAAATAAGGTATCATTTTAACAGTATAATTAACAGAGTGTGTTTGTGAGTCGTTTTATCTTGTCCATAAAAGCACTTTATGTTTTCTACTATGAAATCAGACACCAATTTTAACCTTCCATATTAGTGACCCATTACAATAGTTAGATGAAAATGCTGAGTACAGTAAAATGTGTGGACTTGTACAATATGAACTTCATGACAGAAAGAGTTGAGATAAGCAGTTTCCATTAATGTTTAGTGTTGGAGAAAATCTCAGGCATTGAAGCTCAAGGTATAATTCCACTCCATAATTGGGGTGGGGTGGAGATGGAGATACATTAAAATTAACTAAAAGCTTATAACACTGCTTGAGTGAACTTTAGAAGGCAATGATTTAATTTCTTCTAAGACTTTAAATGTTTTGTAGAAAAACATGATGCACATTAATAAGAAACTAGAATATCAGTCCAATATTGAAAACTTTAATATTAAACCCCTTTTAATGTTTTATTTTTTTTAAAAAAAAATCCGTATCAAGGAACCTTAAAAACTAAAAGTCAGTTCAAAACCCATATCTATTTAAGATAACCTGCAAAGTAGACTGCAGAAGATGAAAGCTATTCCACTTTCTATGTTTTCATGACCTAAACCCAATCACTAGTTGCAAATAAAGTAGATCCACAATTCAATGGAATTTACATAAGCATTGACTGCAAATAAAGTAGATCCACAATTCAATGGAATTTACATAAGCATTGATGCCCATTGATTCAATAGCTCTAATATAGTTAGTACTAGCAATTGGACTCATGAGGACTAACAACAATATACAGAGTCACATCATGTTTTTTATACAATATTATATCCATTAAGAATTTAATTCTTCTCTTATGCTCTTCTTGAATGAAGCAGTAATTTTCTGCTCCTTGTGAGAAAAATCTTCAAAAACAGTTTTTGAATAATAATAATAATAATAATAATAATTTATTTGTATCCCGCCCCTCTGCAATGCTACTGGGTGGCTTACAGCATTAAAACTACAATGAAATGCATACAACCACAAGAACCCACCCATCCCTTAAAATGATATTAAACATAAAACAATTTAAAACATCCATAAAATAAATCACAAACACAAACACAAAACAATAGCAATAGCAGGAACAGAGATAGGGAGAGAAGATGGGCTGACTCCTTGGGCTGGGATATCTATTCAGGAAAGGCCTGCCGGAAAAGATCTGCCTTAACAGCCTTTTAAAAGATGTTTAAGGTGTAATAAGATGGATCTTGTCTGGCAGGCCATTCCATAATCTGGGAGCTGTAACAGAGAAGGCCCTCTGGGAAGTTGCAGACAGCCTAGTTTTTTATAGGCTGCAATAAATTCCTCCCAGAGGACCTGAGTGCACAGGGTGGATTATACGGAAGGAGGTGGTCCCGGAGATAGGTTGGGCCCAAACCATTTAGGGCTTTAAAGGTAATAACACCTTGAACTGGGCCCAGAAACTTATGGGCAGCCAGTGGAGTGATTTTAAAACAGGTATAATGTGTTCTCTCCTTGTTGTTCCCGAGACCAACCTGGCTACCATATTCTGTACTAATTGAAGTTTCTGGGTCAAGCACAAGGGTAGCCCCATGTAGAGCACATTACAGAATTCAAGACGAGAAGTTACCAGTGGATGTACAACAGTTTTAAGGTCCCTAGCTTCCAGGAAAGGGTGCAGCAGGCGTATCAGTCGAAGCTGATAACAGGCGCTCCTAACCGTCACATTTACCTGATTTGTCATCTGGAGCGACATGTCCAGGAGCACTCCCAGACTGCAAATGCAGTCCTTGGAGGAGAGTGTGACCCTATCCAAGACTGTGAAGCCTATCCACAATTTGGAACGTATTCTGCACAAAATCTGCAGATGTTTCTTTTGTGCAGAAAACAGCATTATTTTTGGGGGGGGGGGAGAAATATTACTTCTGTGTAGAAATATTATTTTCAGTGCAGAAAACACTGTTTTCTGTGCAAAACTATCATATGTGAATTTTGCACAGAATAAATTCTGTACTCCAAAATTTATTTTCAGTTGAGGATTGTTCTCCCAGGGATTGCATCTGCACTGCAGAAATAATCCAGTTTAACACCGCTTTAACTGCCATGGCTCAATGCTATGGAATTCTGAGGATTGTAATTTTTTGTGACACTAGAGCTCTCTGACAGAGAAGGCTAATTAGCTCACTAAACTACAGTTCCCTGAATTCCATGGCATTGAGCCATGGCAGTTAAGTGGTGTCAAATTGGATTATTTCTTCAGTGAGGATGCAGTCAGGGTTTCTTGGCCCTTGGAAATGATATTTTAAAATCTTTTTTAAAAATATTTTCAAATATTATATCCAACCCCAATATCCATCTATACAAGCAAGTCAGTAAAACACTGAGCAATTTGAGTCATAGTCCGAAGTTATGCAGTCACCTTGTTGAAGTTAGGCAGATATCTGATTAGTCCCTAGGGATGCCTGGAAACTGTGTGTAAAGTGCCTTCAGTTCCATGTGAAAGAAGGATGATTTATATCTTTATTAAATAGAGTTTGAGGACATTAAAAAGTGTTTTTAGTGTACATGTGAACATTAGTAATGTTAGATGGGGAACAGACACAAAGGAAATTAGGAGCCAAATGCATGCAGACTGCTCTGTGCAAAAATACTTTAAAAATGAAATCACGGAGAATTATGGATGATGATTCCAAAAGGCAGCATCTGAAGGAAACTGAATAAGGGAAGTTTAGGAAACATCCTTATTATTATTTAATCAATGACTTCATAATGGTATTGACATATATATGAATCAACCTTATCTGCTTTGTATCAGTTTCACATGTGTTCAGCCATAAGTCCATTCCATTCAATTTCCACATCATTCTATGATTATGTTTAAATGCACAAACTCTTGCATTAATTCTCATATTCTAAGTACAATGTGTCCCTCCTCTCCACCTTTCTGAACTGGAAATGTTTTTCCCCATTATCTATGAAGATGGGAGGCAGGCTAATTATATTCCCTCTGCAGTCTAGTACTAAAGCAACCATCTTGCATCCTGGTTCTTTTGGAGACTTTCCATATAAAAACTTTCATATATCAATAAGTCTGTTCATGCCAGACATATTCAGGGAGTCCAGGAAAAGATGGATTTGTAGATGTTCAATGTAGAGTCTATTGCTATTACAAAGATGCAAAATAAATTATTTATCTTTCCTTTCAATAACAGACCATAGAAAACATAATGCTAGTCTATCTTCACATGCCATGAGTTGCTCCATGTAATCAGCTATCAGTATGATGAAGTAGTTTCAATGTTGGATTATAACTGGAGATCAGGGTTTGATTCCCTGCTTGGCCATGGAAACCCTCTGGGTGACCTTTGGTGAGTCACACACTCACAGATCCAGAAAACCCCATGATAGGTTCACCTTCAGGCTGCCATACATCAGAAATGGCGTGAAGGCAAACAACAACAAAACAATCAGCTGTCACAGTTGGATCCACTGTGGAGGGGGAGACATGGAAACAAGTCCTTCATAGGGCTGTTTCCTTTGATTCATCCCCCAGACACTATTCTTCCAGCTCCAATCTACATTGACATACAGAAGGAAGGAGGGCAAGCAGAAGTGAATAAGAAATGAATGAACAGTGACAAGGGGGATTTAAAGAATAGCACAGCAAAAGATGGCAGTGGCAGTGGGCCACATGTTGATGTGCAGCCCTGAACCTCCATTTTTAAATAACAAGGCATATTCCATTTTCTAGAGAGAAGGCGGGAATCATGTGGTCTTCCAGACATTGATGGATTGTGACTTCCATCAGGCCTAACCAGCATACTAATGGTGACGAATGCTGGGAGCTGCCTTTTGACAACATCTGAAGAGCTGCATGATTCCTACTCTGTTCTAAAAAAACAAAACCTATGATGATTAGATCATCATTTTAGTTTAATCTATTTTTAAGGGTTGGGAGGGTTGGGGGGTATTTGGTGATGTGTTTTATCCTTGTATTGTTTTAATCTGTTGTACGCCGCTCTGGTTACTTTGCAGAGGGGCGGGTTAGAAATAAAACTTATTATTATTAATTATTATTATTATTATTATTATTATATCTTTTCTATGCAAAGTAATCAACTGCTTTAAGTTATAAAACTAGTGCCAATCTAATCTCTTAAACAGCTCAGAACTACTGGGTGTATTTTGTAGGCCCATTAGGGACCAGCCTCTACTTAGGATAGCCTGTTCTTTCTTCTACAAGTTCAGAATAACTGAAAAACACTATTTGCATACAGGGCAGACTGAGGCCTGTTCTTCCAGTTCCACCAGTATTATAAATCAGACAGCATTTCTTGGATCATGAAGTGCCTCTCCCAGTTCTTTCATATACAAAATCATTTGAGGCAGCAAAATAGTAGTAGTAGTAGTAGTAGTAGTAGTAATATAATTTAACATTTAAATTGTATAATTGTGTGCTTCACTGTACAATGATGCAATAGCTGTAATAGTGGTTCACTTGTGCTTTATATACAAACTGCAATATTAATGACAAAGCTGCATGCTAAATAATATTGTTGTGTTTTTAATGAGGATGGTTTTGAGCCCCAGGGAGGTTGTTTATTCTAAGATCAGCTAGTAAATTTAGGGTACACAAAAGATCTGAACCAAGGATTTCCTGCTTTGTGGCTCAGTGTTTAGCTATAATGCTACACCTACCTACATTTTTTTTTGAGAGCATAAGATTACTATATAGAAAAAGCAGGTTGCTGGGATGACCGATATGTGCACATGTGATGGGAGGGTTAAATATTAATATAGGATAATCATTTATATGATCAATCAAAAAGTGTGAACTTGCGTTTGAGTTTCACGAATGCTTTCCTTTAGCTGGGTGTTACTTTGAACAGGCATGGTGAAACCCAGTCTGTAACAAGTGGCAGTTTTAAACCTGAGGAAAATCTTCGTAGACAGAATTAGAATTCTAAACTGGCAGCTTGGCTACAAATGTAACTTTTGCTTGAAGCAACTGAGGAAGACAAAAGACAAAGACAAAGCCAAAATTAATTAATTAATTAACTGAACTATTAAATTCTGTTTGTTAAATACACACACATGCAAAGTCACACACAAACATTCCAATAAATCAGTTCCTGATTCATCCAGTGGTCCCATCTAAGACAGACTTCAGAAAGAGTGCAAATTCTGATTATAAAGAGTGCAAATTCTAGATTACTTTCACAACATGTAACATATGTTTATTATTATACATCAGTAGATTAAACTGATGACAATCTGTCAACATCAGTAGGAAGGGTAGTACAATATTTCTGCACTTTGCCCATAATGCCTGCATGATTCAGATTGCACCTTAGGCAGACACATGTGTATACTTAAAAGATGGCCAAGGTACTGTTCAAGTCCATGCCTATGAAGCTCTATACGGTGAGAATTCATAACCCATCTATATATCCCTCCCAATGACAATGGAAAGGAAGTTTTAATTCCCACCACATAATGGTCCATTTGCCTTGAGAGTTTCAGAATGGTTCAATAATCACTAGCCATGTGTGCAGTTTGTTGAATTATTTAAGCTTATTTCCAGGGGGGAAAAGACAGGGAGGAAGGCAACTGATTCAATGCAAATGAAAAGCTTTTGAAGCTCCCTATGGTGAAGATGTGATTACAGTCAGACAGTTAATAACCTAGACTTAGAAAAATCTGAAGGTTTTAAAACTGTCTGGCCAGTCAGTAAATGAGGTTTTTCCACACTATCGACCAACTGCCATGTGTTGTAATGGCTTCAGATTTGTTTGGAGTGTTGGTGGACCCACAAATGAAGAAAAGACCCCCTGCTTCACGATTAAGAAAAGTGGTTGATAAACCTCAGAGGTTTTCTTTGGGATTTGGAACCAGGCCTTCAGTCTGTGCTAGAGTATGCCTTAAATTAAAATCTTTAGGCACTGAGAGAGATCATCCTTTTGTAAAATAAAAAATGGGTGTGTGCATTTTACATTAATTTTTTTATCATGCTCTGACAAATGTTCCCCATTATCCACAAATACAGGCATCCACTTATCCTTCCCCCCACTTCTTGGCATATTTACTCATTGCTGGTTACAGTCCTGGAGATTAAAAAGATGCTGAAAAAAGTCTGAATTAGCACTTTGAATGGACACTGTGTATATGCCAGGAGTTCAGAGTTTCCAAACTCAAACAGATAACAACAGTGTTCCCACTTGTTACATGAAGGATTCACCACAGTGGGTCTCTCTCAGAGAGTTCAGTCAAAATACAGTGCCTTCTTTTATTGGGCTAGATTACTGTAACTTCCCAGCTACCTTCACCTCCCATTCCAGATGGCTTGTGATGGCCATTCTTGATGGTCTGCCACAGCATGGAAGGATGGCAAGATGTACCATCTGTGGAAAAAATTATAGCATGTAACCCAGATGGATATCTTCCTTTCTGTTTTCATTTAGCCATTCTTGTCATAATGTGTGAAGCTGATTGTATACTAAAGATTATTTGGGGAATGAAGAAAAGTGCTATATAAATGTTAAGACTGCAATCCTAAACACACTTACTTGTTGCAGCACTGATTTTTGGTTACAAAAGCCCAGGATTGCCCTGCCTGTTGTATTTGGTTTTGCTTTAAAAACATTGTGAATCCTTGGACAGACAGACAAATTCACCTAAAGTTCAGCAAATGCATTATTTTTATACCAGAGCATTTCAGCAGAGTTGCATGCCCTATTGAGATTAAATACCGTGCTTGATATCTAATAGAAGTAGGCATGGGGAAGGGAGCCTAAAAATGACTCTAATATAATTGGTAGCACCCTTTAAGTTATTTAAGGTGTATTAATTCAATGTCCAGTCCAGCTTGAAGACTGCCTTATATCCAGGTTGGAAGACACCATTTTCTTATTCCGAAAGGTGGTTGGCTTGGGGTTGTCTTCTCAGTCTTCAATTTGGCTGAATGCAGGACCTGATGCATGCAAAGCATGTGTTTTCTCACTGACTGCTGGGGGAGCTGTGATAATGACAACAATGACAATGGTGAGGTGTTTTGTCCCCCCCCTCCATAATACTGAGTTTAGTCAATTACATATCATGAGTATACTGTACCAAATAGTAGCCTATCTTTCTTTCTTCTTTCTTTCTACTGCCCTTCTTGAAAATGTATCAGTGATAAGCAATAAATTCATAATAAAACCCTAAAAATAAAACATCAAAAAGAAAACAAACTGACCAACTCAAATGCCTAAGCAAACAGAAAGGGGCTAACTTTGTAACTACTGAATGACGCACACTCTAGGAAGAATGTTCCACAAATGAAGAGCCACAACAGAGCATAGTCTTTCCCCAGTTGTCATAAAATGAGTAAAAAATACTCAGGGAAGAGCATCCTTTGCAGCCATTGAGAAAGCTCTCTCCCAGCTTTTGACATATATTGGCATAACTCTTATCTCATAACTTTGGAAAATGGGGTTTCCTTATTTTGTTACTTTTCTGTGGGTTCTGAATATCTTGCAGAAACCACATACACTCACTGAGTAGCCACAGTGTGACCAAATTAACATTATTTGATCCATGAAGAGTGAAGGGCTGCTTTCACATACTGTGCAGGGCCTGGCTTAGCAGCTAAGATGCTGACTCTGACAATCACAAAGTCAGCAGATCGGAAATTTGAGCCCCAAGCATCATGTAATGGAGTGAGCTCCCATCACTAGTCCCAGCTTCTACCAACCTAGCAGTTCAAAAGCATGTAAACGTGCAAGTAGATATACAGATCCTACTTTGGTGGGAAGGTAACAGTGTTCCATGTAGTCATGCTGGCCACATGACCATGTCTTTGACAATGCTGACTCCCTTGGCTTACCACCCCCTATAGTCAGACCCAACTAGACAATCTTGTCAAAGAGGAAACCTTTACCTTTTCACTGGGCCTAAATACCATGAAGGCACCTGATCCCTTTTGATTTTGGAAGTTCAGCAGGGTCATCCCTGGTTGGATGACAGAGCACCAAGGAATACCAAGGCTATATGTCAGAGAAAGGAATTGGCAAAACCATCTCAGAGCATTTCTTGCCTAAGAAACCCCAATGAAATTCATGGAGTCAACAGAAGTCGACAGGCAACTTGAAGGCATAAACTCACCCACCACCACTGTCACAGCAATTCTCTGGATTTCTATTCCAATTGTGTCTGTGGAATGGGAAGGGCTAAAATCTCTAATAAGGATAACAACTGTCCCTCCCTCACATACCTCTTGTCATGGCCAGCCAGGCTGAGGATTCAGAGGATGAGGAGGATGAGCCAGGCCCTAGCTTTACTCTACAAGCTCAAGTGGAGTTGGCTGACCCTGGACCTAGCTCTGTTGTACCAACTGAAGCACAGCCCATATCTCAGCAGCCTAGCCTCCCCCTAGCAGAAAGCATCCCTCCAGCAGAGGTTTCAGGCCTGGGAGATATAGAGGAGCATGACGAGGAGGTACCTACCTTTAGATAGAGAAGAACAGAAAGGGTGTGCCTCTGGCATTCTCTGAGATTATATGGGAAACTCTCAGCTAAGACCAAACAGCTGTGATTGGGAGCAGGGCCAAAATAAACAGCTGGGAGATGCCAAGATTTTTGTCAGAGTCTATCTGCATTCTCTGGTGAAAGCATCTGACTCTGGCTGCCTGGCTTCATAGACCTCAGATTGCCTTGGAACTCTTGACCTTTGGACTGGACTCGCTGACCTGCTTGCTGGAACCCTTGACCTGGACTGGACTCACAGACTTGCTCTCTGGACTCTTGAACCCGTGGCTTGCCCCTGGTCTTGCTTCTTGGAACATTTGGGCTGGTATTGTACTTTTGGAACTGCTTTTGTGCTTCAGACTTGCATTGCTCTTATCAGCTACTCCATAGGCTGCTTTCCCAGACAGAATAGACTCTGACCTTAATTAAGCTGATAAGAGATGGCGGAGGCTGCTTTAGTGAGGGAGCTCTTGGCTAAGAATCAGCAGCTATCGGATCAGGTGGCACAATTAATTCAAGGCCTGGCCATGCTCCAGAACCAAGCTCAACCCAGGCCACGTGGGAAGTCAATCATAGCTATACCAGAAAAATTTTCTGGTGATAGAAATATGCTAGAAAGTTTTCTAGCACATTATAAGTTGCATTTTAAAATCAGAGAGGCAGACTTCCCCACAGACTCGCACAAGGTAGCCTTTAGTATCAGCTTGCTCAACAGCTTGCAGGACTGCTTGAAAGAGATGAGGGCTACCAGGGGAGATGCTGTCAAGATGGAGACTTCAGAGCACCAAATTAAGACTCTCCAACAAGACAAGGGCTCTGTGGTAGAATATTCCACTGCCTTTTGCCTCATAGCCCAGGACTTGACATGGAACAAGAGTGCTTTGCAGACCCAATTTCGTTGGGGTTTGGCAGATCCCATCCTGGATGAACTGGCCTGCGCAGAGCCTCCAGATACTTTGGCTGCCTTGATCACACAGGCGACCCACATTGACCGCCAGTGCACTCTGCCACTTCTTCTGTTGCCTGCGCCACAGACTCCTGCAGCTTCCCCTGAGGCTGCTTCTCTTGGGCCTGCAGAGGAATCGATGCAGCTGGGAGGAGCTTGGCCGTGGTTCACCGGGGCCGAGAAGGAATGGAGGAGGGGAGAGGGTCTCTGTTTGTACTGTGGACTTTTAGGGCATTTTGCCAGAGATCGCCCTGCCAAAGGACGCTGAGCACCACTGCAGAAAAACGGATGGTCCCAGGTGTAGATCAGGTTCACCACCTGGAAGCATCTCTCGAACCTTCTCCCCTCAATTTGACCTGCAGCAAGGCCCCTTTGTTGGTGGCAGCCAACCTCAGACTCCCTACCCTGGAGCTTATTCCCCTGGGAGCCATGATAGACTTGGGAGCCTCCAGCAATTTCATGGACTTGGGGTTTGCCACCTGCCACCAGATCCCTATGGAGGCCCTAGCTGAGCCGAGACCCATGGAGACCATCGACGGGCGGCTCATGCATTCTGGTCCAGTGACACACCAGACCCCTTTGCTCCACCTGGAGATCCAGGGCCATGTTGAGGAGTTCCAGTTCCTGTTGGCTGATGGGCCTCGTTTCCCCTTGGTTCTGGGGATGCCCTGGCTCTCCAAACACAATCCGTACATCTGGTGGGCCCGTTGGGAGGTTCTGTTTGCCTCCGAATTTTGTCAGGAGCACTGTTGGCCAGAGCGGATCCTGTCCATGGTGGCAGTGGATGCCAAGGACTCCTCGGTGACACTGCCTGAGAAATATCGGGACTACGCCAATGTTTTTGATAAGAAGGTAGGTGGATCAGCTTCCGCCACACAGACCTTATGACTGTGCAATTGACTTGGTATCAGGGGCCCTATTCTGGCGGGACGCCTCTACTCCCTCTCAGAGCCTGATCTGGTGGCTCTGAGGGATTTTTTGGATAAGAACCTCCAGAAGGGGTTTATCTGTCCTTCTAAGTCTCCTGCAGGTGTCCCTGTGCTCTTTGTGCGGAAGAAGTGTAGGGAATTGCACCTTTGTAATGACTACCGGGTCCTCAACTGGATCACTGTCAGGAACCATTGCCACTGATTCTGGAGTTGTTGGAGTGGCTCCACCACGCCAAGGTCTTTACTAAGTTGGGCCTCAGGGGGGCTACAATTTGGTGAGGATTCTGGCTGGAGACGAGTGGAAGATGGCCTTCCAGACAAGGCATGGGCATGACAAATACACTGGTGTAATGCCCCAGCCGTCTTCCAGCATTTCATCAATGATGTCTTCAGGGACTATTTGGATTGGTTCGTGATCATTTATCTGGATGATTTTTTGATTTATTCCCCCAGCCAGGCTGCCTATGACACCCACATCCATGCCATCCTTCAGCAACTTCAGGAGCACCGCCTCTACACCAAGTTGGAGAAGTGTGCCTTCGACCTCCGGGAGGTGGAATTTTTGGGCTACTGGTTCTCTGCCCAGTATGTGGCCATGGACAACTCCAAGGTGGAGGCAGTGTTGTCATGGCAACCCCCTACAGTCAGAATGATATGCAGTGGTTCCTGGCGTTTGTGAACTTTTACAGGAAGTTCATCTCAGACTACACAGCACTGGTGAGCCCTCTTTCCCAACTGCTGCAAGGGATGACCCGTTTCCAGTGGATGGATGCTGCCCAGAAGTCATTTGAGGTCCTCAAGGAAAGGTTTACATCGGCCCCGATCCTGCAGCACCCTGACCCATGGATGACTTTTGTAGTGGAGGCGGATGCCTCAGACGTGGCAATTAGGGCTGTGCTGCTTCAGCCCAAGGAACACCTGCTATCTTGTGTCTTTTATTCCTGATAGCTGTCTTCTCCCAAACACAACTACACAATCTGGGAGAAGGAGCTGTTGGCGATTAAGGCAGCCTTCGACACGTGGCGACATCTGCTGGAGGGGGCGGCTCATCCGGTCCTGGTCCACACCGACCACAGGAACTTTGAGCATCTCCAGATGGCTCGGAAGTTGTCCCAGAGGCAGAAGAGGTGGTCCCTGTTTTTTAGCCCCTTTAAGTTCTGGCTCCAGTACGTTTCTCGGGCCCAGAATTGGCAGGCCGACGCTCTCTCCCAGAAGCCAGAGCAGCTGGCTGTTATACCAACTGCAGCAGAAGCTACAGACCCAGAGGGGGAGCTTTGGTCCACCATTCTGTGCCCAGAGAATTTCACCACCACTTCAAGGAATGCCATGCTGTTGGACCAGATCTGGGACCTCCAGAGCCAGGACCCGTTTGTGGTACAGCATTCAGCAGAGGGGTATGCCTCTCCCTTTGTACTTCAGGACGGCCTGTTTTACCATCAGGGCCACTTTTACGTGCCAGCAGGTCGCTGTCAGGAGGCGGTCCTGCACTTGTGCCATGACTCTAAGCTGGCGGGGCACTTTGGTTTTTGTAAGACCCTGCACCTCCTCACCCAGGAGTTTGGGTGGCCTCAATTTTGGGCAGAGGTGGCCTAGTAAATGGGCACTTGCCCCATGTGTCACCGGGCTAAGGACCACCCGGGATGGCCTGTGGGCCTGCTGCTGACTTTGCCAATGCCGTCAGGGCCCTGGAAGCTCATCTTGAAGGACCATCATGGACTTACCCCCCTCTGCTGGCTTTACCACCATTCGGATGGTGGTGGACCTTTTTTCGAAAATGGCCCACTTCGTGCCCTACACTGGCCTCCCCATGGTGAAAGAGATGGCCCAGATGTTTGTGCAGCACATCTTCTGGCTCCATGGCCTTCCCGAGGGAGTGGTCTCTGATTGAGGGGCCCAGTTTTGGACCAGCCTGCTGTGGCTGCTGGACATTGTACCTCACCTATCCTTGGCACACCATCTGGAGTCTAACGGGCAACCAGAGTGCACTAACGGGATGCTGGAGCAGTACCTCCACTGCTACTCCAGCTACCGCCAGGAGAACTGGGTCGACCTGTTGCCATTGGCCAAGTTTGCATATAACAACTCGGTCCATGCCTCGACCCAGCAGATGCCTTTTTTCACCATTGGAAGCTTCAATCCGTGGGGGTTTCCAGCTGTGGCTCCTGTTTTGGCAGTTGCTGCAGGAGACCAGCAGCTCCAGGAACTCCGGGATGCTCAGTCCTTGCTACAGGAGCAGCTCGAGGTGGCCAAGGAGAGGCGGATCAGCGCCACCAGGAAGGTCCTCCTTTGCAGGTGGGGGATTCAGTATGGCTGTCCATGCGCCATCTGCCGCTTCAGTGGCCATGTCAGAAGTTGGATGCCTGATTTGTGGGGCCTTATAAGATCATGGCCCAGGTGAATCCCGTTGCTATCCGACTCTAATTTCTGCAGACATGGCGGATCCACCAAGTTTTCCACCACTCTTCGCTGCTTCCAGCTTTAGGGGTCTGGCCCAACACTGATTCCACCCCTCTGTCCAATCCAGTCCTGGTTGATGGGGAACAGCAGTTCAAGGTGACACAGATCCTGGACTCCTGTCACTGCTGGGGCTGTCTTCAGTACCTCCTCAACTGGGTTGTCTATGGGCTAGAGGAGTGCTCCTGGGAAGATGCCTCCAATGTGCATGTTCCTCGCCTGGTCTGGGCTTTTCATCACCACTTCCCTGACTGGCCTCATCCTCCTCAGGGTGAGGGGGAGTATGATGGGAGGGGGAGTGATGTCATGGCCAGCCAGGCTGAGGACTCAGAGGACAAGGAGGATGAGAAGTCAGAGCCTGGCCCTACCTTTACTCTACCAGCTCAAGTGGGGTTGGCTGAGCCTAGACCTAGCTCTGTTATACCAACTGCAGCAAAGTCCATGTCTCACCAGCCTAGCTTCCCCCCAGCAGAAAGCCTTCCTCCAGCAGAGGTTCCAGGCCTGGGAGATATAGAGGAGAAGGACAAAGAGGTACCTACCTTTAGACAGAGAAGGACAGAAAGGGCGTGCCTCTGGCATTCTCTGAGATTATATGGGAAACTCTCAGCTGTGACTGGGAGCTGTGATTGGGAGCTGTGATTGGGAGCTGGGACAAAATAAACAGCTGGGAGTCACTGAGATTTTTGTCAGAGTCTATCTGCGTTCTCTGGTGAAAGCATCTGACTCTGACTCCCTGGCTACCTGGCTTCATAGACCTCAGATTGCCTTGGAACTCTTGACATTTGGACTGGACTCGCTGACCTGCTTGCTGGAACCCTTGACCTGGACTGGACCCATGGATTTGCTCTCTGGACTCTTGAACCCTTGGCTTGCCCCTGGTCTTGCTTCTTGGAACATTTGGACTGGTATTGTACTTTTGGAACTGCTTTTGTGCTTCAGACTTGCATTGCTCTTATCAGCTACTCCATATCCTGCTTTCCTGGACACCTCTGAGTCACTTGTATGTAATGCTTATGTTAGATGCAACATGTAGTTTGGCTTGAATAGCTAGGTGAAATAAAGGGCAATGTTCCTGCTTCTTTAATGGCTGTGTATAAGAGGACAAACAATAACTGCTGATATTCCCTCTTCTGTTATGGCAACCTTAATTCAGGCTTGTTGTTAGAATCATAGAATTATAGAATTGGAAGAGACCACAAGGGCCATCCAGTCCAACCCCCGCCATGCAGGAACTCAAAATCAAACCATCACCGACAGATGGCCATCCAGCCTCTGTTTAAAGACTTCCAAAGAAGGAAACTGCACCACATTCCAAGGGAGTGTGTTCCACTGTCGAACAGCTCTCACTGTCAGGAAGTTCTTCCTAATGTTGAGGTGGAATCTCTTTTCCTGTAGTTTGAATCCGTTGTTCCAAGTCCTATTCTCTGGAGCAGCAGAAAACAGTGCGTTCCTCAATATGACATCCCTTCAAATATTTAAACAGGGCTATCATATCCCCTCTTAGCCATCTCTTCTCCAGGCTAAACATACACAATTCCCTAAATCGTTCCTCATAGGGCATGGTTTCCAGACCCTTCACCATCTTAGTCGCCCTCCTCTGGACACGCTCCAGTTTTTCAACATCCTTTTTGAATTGTGGTGCCCAAGTGGGGCCTGACCAGGGGCCTAACCAAAGCAGAATACAGTGGCACTATTACTTCCCTTGATCTAGATACTATATTTCTATTAATGTAGTCTAAAATTGCATTGCCTTTTTAGCTGTGGCATCACACTGTTGACTCATGTTCAACTTGTGGTCTACTAGGACTCCTAGATCCCTTTCACACATAGTCTCGTTAAGCCAGGTGTCCCCCATCTTATATCTATGCATTAAATTTTTTTGCCCTAAGTGCAGTACCTTACATTTCTTTGTGATGAAATTCATTTTGTTAGCTTTGGCCCAGCTTTCTAATCTATTAAGGTCATTTTGAATTTTCATCCTATCTTCTGGGGTATTAGCTATTCCTCCTAATTTGGTGTAATCTTCAAATTTGAGAAGCATGCCCCCTTTTCCTTCATCCAAATCATTGATAAGGATGTTGAATAGCACTGGGCCCAGGACAGAACCCACTGGTCACTTCTCTCCAGGATGAAGAGGAGCCATTGCTGAGCACCCTTTGGGTTTGGTCAGTCAACCAGTTACTAATCCACCTAACATTTGTACTATCTAGCCCACATTTTACTCTCTTGTTTGCAAGAATATCATGGGGGACCTTGTCAAAAGCCTGACTGAAATCAAGATATGCTATGTCTACCTCATTCCCTTCATATAGCAAGCTGGTAATTTTATCAAAAAAAGAGATCAGATTAGTCTGGCATGACTTGTTTTTGAGAAACCCATGTTGACTTTTAGTGATTATGGCATTCCCTTCTAAATTTTGACAGACTCTCTGTTTAATGAACTATTCTAAAATCTTTCCCAGTATTGATGTCAGACTAACTGGGCGATCGTTGTTGGGATCCTCTTTTCCCCCCTTTTTGAAGATGGGGACATTGTTTGCCCTCCTCCAGTCTGCTGGGACTTCTCCTGTTCTCCAGGAGTTCTCAAAGATTATTGCGAGTGGCTCTGAGATTACATTTGCCAATTCTTTTAATGTTGTTGTTGTTGTTGTTGTTGTTGTTGTTGTTGTTTTCACATCCCCAGGTAGAACTAATGACAATAATCACCGTCATCATCCACTGCACTTAGGAAATAATAAATTGTCTCTGGAAAAAAAAATACATGATTGTCCATTCTCTTTTTGAACAGGAAGAGTGTTATAATAATGCATCCGGAATTCATACAAGAAATATCATTGGAAGCCATTCTCAATATAAAGAAGTAAATGTATTTAGAAATCCCTTAATACAGTGTTTCTCAAACATTCTCCATAACACAGTCCATTTAATACACTGTTTATGAGGGGTTTTTAATTATCACCTTTGAAAAAAATTGACAGAAAGTTTGTTTTGATTTGTAGTTGTTAACTCTTCTCTACATAGTCACCATCCAGGTTTACACATTTTCCCAGTGTTTCTTGACCTTCTGAATACTGTTATTGTAGAAGTCTGCAGATTGCGCCTTAAACCACTCTTCCACTTCATGAATGACATCATCTGTGTTGTCAAATCGACAACCCCACAATGAATTTTTCATTTTTGAGAAAAGAAAAAGTCACTAGGAGATGATGACACTGACAAAATTTCATCAATGTACCACAATAACTTCTGGGTGATAATTATTACTTTACGATACCCCCTCGTAATGAAAACATCTTCCTCGTGGCTGCATTAAAATTCTGTAACAATCTCTCTCTCTTTAGTCTGACTTTTAAAAGCCATGTCAATGGCTATCTAACAGTAGGGCAAACTGAGGAACTGACATCTTTGAATTGCATTATGAACTGATGTAATTATCTGCCATGTAACAGTATTTACATCAGAACATAGCTTGCTCACAAGATTTTACCTTTCCCAATATACAATTCTTACCTCAAAAAAGTATCAAATGTATCCAAACACATTTTAAAACACTGTGCTTCGAGTAAAATATATATTTTAAAATGCTTGTGTAGATATTTGCGTTTTTGCATAGAAGCTATTTTTTTTAAAAAAAAATTAAAGGTTGGTTTCAAAAATACATTAAAATTATAGTAAATTATGGCAAAAAGGGAGCCTGGTGCATGGATGGGTTTTGCCTGGATTTGCCCAGCACTTTCCAGTGCAGAGGAAATAGTAAAATACATTTTTACTTTTCTTTCTCCCCCTTTAAACTGGCTGCTTTAGGTGGAAAAAGGGGACCATCTGTGTCGCTAGGTGGTTAGAGCCTCACCAAAAATAAATAAATTCGTCCTCAATCCTCCAATTTCCCATATACCTTTTTTAAAAAAAAGGATAAATTGTGTTCTCTAGGACTCGAATACAACTGGCATGCTATTAAGTATTGAATCAGATCTACCACTTCAGTTGTACCACATATACAGAATCTATTTGATACTGGGATACCCTGGCTTCCTCCTTGTTGCATCATTGTACCCATCTGCTCAAATCACAAATGAGTAAAGTTCACACCTTGTTCACATTTCATTGTAAAGGACAAATATTTTTCTTCTTGAAATGTATTTTTTGCTTTTGCTGTCCATTTCATGGATCTTGTATTTGACAAGTCCAGTATGTCCACCTGTGGTCTAACCTAATATTCTTTGTTTATTTTTTATTACTATATTAAACCTGGAAATGCCCAAACCCTCCACACTAAAGCCATAATTTAGCCAGGTTAGCCAAGATTTTTTTGTAGTTTTGATTATTTGCTTATTTAAGCATTTCTTTTGGAACCTGTCTTCACTCATTTCAGCCAATTTACACCTATAATTGAATAACTGGAAATGTATGGAAAGGTCTGAAACAGCACATAGTCAAAACTGGAAAGGTCTGAAACAGCACATAGGAAAAACAACATATAGGTAAATCAAATGGCTGTACTCTAGTGGAAACTAACAGTAGAATTTGGTCCGTATTTTAAGGCTGCACTCCGAAACAACTCATTTAGTATGGTAAAACCTTACTGAACAGAGTGGTTATTATATCTGAGTATAAAATTCAACTGCCTGTATTCTGTGGACAACAAATAAAGACTTTTTGGATGAGTATATATGCAACTTTAGGTGATATTTTTAGCCTTGATTTGGAAATCAGCACCTATAATTTGAACAGGAGAACTGACCTCCATATACCTCTGGACCAGTTTTGTCCTCAAAATGCACCTGGGGAAGTCTCAAGAGGCTAATTAAATAAACAATTAAAACTATAATATGCTTTTCATTGTACATATTTTGATATGATGTCATAATTTCTCATATGTTTACATCTGAATAAGCAAGATGTTCCCCAGCCTTCAAAATAATGGACCATTTAAAAAAAAATTGTGATAGCCCCACAGTGGTTGGAGCCAGAGGCTATTATAGCCCCTCATCTACTCTGTCTGACCCTGGCCTGGATGAGGATAGTTACCAAATATTCTGATCAAATACTAAATCATAGCTCTACAGTGGAAATAATACATGCTTGGTGATTTTCAAAATGGTAATTTCTTCTGTGGCAGGACAGTTCTAATCTTTAAAGATTTCGGTTTGTTGGAATTCTTTTCTGCTTTGACTTCTATTATACCAAACAGTAGCTAGTGCTGTGCCAAATGTCTTCTCCAAAACCAGAAGTTGTATTTCCATATGATAGAGGATTTTCTGCTTCAGTCTCAGGGCTCCTGAGTCTCCAGAATGTTTTTTGGTAGCATGGATGACTTTTCCTTATTATTGTGAGGTGAACAAAAGGTACCATATGCGCTTATTTTTCTTTCTATTATCCATCTCTCCATTACTCTGAAACTTCACCAACTGCCAACACTTCCTAGTTTGAAAAAGCCTCATGGGAGAACCTACCTTATGACATTTTCCCCTTGGTGTTAACTGAAGTGAAGACAAACAGAAAGGCTGCAGACCACCAGGGAGGTGATTATAGAAACACAGGATATAGAGATGTGTGCACAAACACAACTCAGCCATCCCATAACTAAGGTAAACAGAAGAACTACACAACTCACCCATGGGAATTCCACTGGGATGTTCTTCAAAAATGTATTTAAAGTAAATTTATTTCTTATGAAATGAGAATGGAACAAAACAGAGAAGAATTTTAATTTGTAAGAATGAATACATGCACACTGAATATAATGAACTGTCTCTCTCCAAACTAGATGTAGCTCCCTGCCAAAACCACCAAAATAGTGTCAAAGGACAGCAGCATTTATACAGAGAAATAACACATCCTTAAAAACATAGGTCCATGCCAGAGTCAAGGGAATGATGTAACTCTCAAGCATGTGGGTGGCAGTGGTAGTTTTATGCTTCCTAGGTGAACTTGACAGATGACTGTCTTGATATCAGCCTAGGAGATTCTGTCTGGTAACCCCTGGTTTTGAGTGATGAGCCAAGAATGAAGGAGGTACCCACACTCATGTCCCTTTTAGTGTTATCCACACATAGACTCCTAGGTGTGTCTAGAGGCTGTTTTTATTTAGTTTAGTTTGGCTTAGTTTATAAAGATAGCCATGTTAGGAGATTATTGCATGGGCTTTTAACCCAATTGCACCTTAATGGGGTGCAGCCGGGAGGTGGAATGCAGGTGGGAATTATTGCACCACCGACTCTACCAGCTGCAGCCCGGGTCCCAAGAGCACTCAGCAAGCCACTTTTCTAAGCTGGGAAAAATGGCTTGCTGAGCACTTCTGGAACCCAGGCCGCAACCCGGCTGCACTTGGCCAGCAGAATCGGTGGCAAATTATGTGTGATAATTCCTGGCTGCATCCCGCCTTCCAACTGCACCCCGTTAGGGTGCAATCGGGTTAAAAGCCCATGCAATAATCTCCTTAGTCTATAGAATCAGTATGTAAAGAGATCTTGTAACACATCTGAGACTAACTGAAAGAAGGAAGTTGGCAGCATGAGCTTGTGCTGTCAACTTCTTCCTTCCAGTTAGTCTCAAAGTTGCGACACGATCTCTCTACATACTTAGTTCAGTTTAGTTTGTTTTGACATTCCTTCATGGAAATGTCCCTAGCTTCATTCCAGAGTTTCTTTGGCTTCTGGTCAATTAATAGTGCTTAATAGTATAAATCTATTTTTACATTAACTTTAAATTCTATGGGGCACATTCTTCAAAGAATGGAGAGAGTGGAGCTTCTCCATCTTTTGCTTCCTATTTGATTGGCCATCAGATAACGTGCATGTACACATTCACTTCTTTAGTTACTTGAAGAATGTGTTTGTGATGAACACACTGTTGACTTCATAGAATCATGTCAGATGCTCTCCTGCTTCATTTCTTGATCCTAGGCTGAATTTTCCTACAATTCTTTGCTTCTGCTCTGTTTCCTACATTTACATTAAAATCATTATCAACATGTGCCATCTTGGTGTGTGACCAATTTCCTCCTGGAGTCTACCATAGAATCTTTCAATTTCTTCTTCTGTTGGCTCTTTAATTGGAGCATAAACTTGGGTTATGGTTATATTGATGGGTTTTCCCTGAACTCTTATTGATATTATTTTGTCAGATTTCATGTTACATCCTCTGACTGCTTTTGCTGCAGCTTTCTTCACTATTAATTGCACCCTATTTCTTGTTAGATTTTCATTTCCTAAGTGATATACTGTTTTACTGACTCAGAATGTCCCATTCCTATCCAGTTAGGGCCTTTACAGACTGCCAGAAATAATGCAGCTTGAGGCCACTTTGACTGCTCTGGCTCAGTGCTAGGGAATCATGGGAAGTGCATTTTTTCTGGAACATTGAGCCTTCTCTGTCAGAGAGCTCTGGTGCCACAATAAACTACAGTTCCCATTATTCCTTAGAACTGAGCCAGGACAGTTAAAGTGGCTTCAAGCTGCATTATTTCTGTTAGTCTGTAAAGGCCCTTAGTTTCACTCACCCCAAGTATTGCAGTAATTATATATTCAATTTCTTGTTTAACTATGGGGGGTTGCAGACTGTCAAAAATAGTGTGAATTCAGTCCACTTTTAGGGTTAGGGTTAGTGCTAGGGAATCATGGGAATTGTTATTTTTCTGAGACATTGAACTTTCTTTGTCAGAGAACTCTAGTGCCACAATAAAATACAGTCCCCATGATTCCCTAACCTTAACCCTAACCCTAAAAGTGGACTGAATTCACACTATTTCTGACAGTCTGCAACCCCCCTAAGTCTATAGCAATAGCAACAGCAAGTACATTTCTATACCACTTGTCAATGCACTTAAGCACTCCCTAAGCAGTTTACAATGTGTAAGCTAATTGTGCCCAACAAGCTGGGTACTCATTTTAGTGACCGCTGAAGGATACAAGCCTGAGTCAAGCCTGAGCCCCTGGCTGGTATCGAACTCACAACCTTATGGTTTGTGAGTGAGTGACTACAGTACAGGCATTTGACCTCTGCGCTACTCAGGGCTCTATGTCTATCTTCCCCTAATTCATGCTCCTCACATTCCATGTTCCTATACTGTCTTTTGTGCAGCTTCAGATTTACTTTTCAACTCTAACCATACCAGCAACTGAACATCCTTTTAGTTTGAGTCCAGTTGTGTCATTAGCTGCAGTGCTACTTATAGTTGTCCTCTGCTGCATCCAAGTATCTTTTTGAGTGCCATATGAACAGAAAGAGTCACATTCTGACACTTTCTCTTGTTTCATTTTTTAATTGTCTCATCCTGGGATTTTCATGGCAAAAGACATTCAAATTGGGTGTAATGTGCCTCTTTCTGTGCACTACTAACAAGTGTTAGCTATGGTGGCACTGCTGTTGTCTCTGAGAAATCCTCTGTCAGTGTCAGTCTCCACTACTGCTGCCGCCCAAGAGCTGCTTGGCACATTTAGTCTGGCTGCTCAGCAAAAGCCTGTCTGAGATGGGAGATGCCTATCAGCAGCACTACTACCAGCAGTATAGCCTCTTGCCTCAAAGGAATACACAGTCCCATCACTGTGGAAAGGCAGTGCCATGGTGGGATATTTGAAATACTGAACACATATTTGAGGTGGGGTTCAGAACTTTGAAAGCCTGGAATAAAATCCGTAGTGGATTACTGACACAGAAACCACCAACATTCCTGATGCAACACTAGCAGTAATCTTCTTTTACCGCCAACAACTGAACTTGGGCTGGCACCCTGCTAGTAAATTACAATGGTATAAATTGAACTCATGCTAACACTGGCATTCACATTTTTGGTCACTGAGTAAGTTGAAATTCTGTTCCAAACATGCAGTGATCAAACCCCACCTTGTAAGCTGTACAACTTCCTCAACATGGCCAGTTCTTGGTTGTTGGAGTGCAAGGGGGGCAACTGCAATTGTCCAGCTACTTTTGTTTTGTAGGACACATTGTGCAAGGATGTCGCTTGCAGGGATGTACCAAGGACTCCCAGAAGGTGCTTGTCAATTCATATCCAGCTAAAGGAAAATAGTTGGATGTATTGCTACTGATCCTCTTGCTTTCCAACAACCCCAAAATGGTTGTGTTGGGGGAATGTCATAGTTTACAAGCTGAATGTTGGGGAGGTAGGCTCATGAGATATAATAATAATAATAATAATAATAATAATAATAATAATAATAATAATATAATTCTGCCCCTCTGCAAACGCAACCTGGATGGCTTACAACATTGAAATATCATAAATACAGTAAAAATCCCAAGACCCACCCACCCCTTAAAATAATATTAAACAATCAACAAATTAAAACATGATTAAAATAAGTCAAATGACCGAACAACAAATAACAAAGCAACAAATCTACAAAGATCGGCTAACTCTTGAGGCTGGGATATGAACATCTCTGGATTCATGTTCTTGGCCTTCCCTTGCCTATGAATGGGCTACTGGTTTGCTCAACAGGGCCTGGAAATTTCTCCTTTTTGAACTACATTTTCTACGATTCTACAGACACATTGCCATGGTCTCTCTCTCTCTCTCTCTGTAGCCTATCTTTATTGATTTTTTTTTTTATTTTACAAAGAAGGAGTACATACTTATTTCTAGGCTGTAGCAGTATCTCTCAAAGTCCCAGCAAGCCAGAGTTTAAAGAGAAAAGAATTATCAAAAGGGCCTATTTAAAAGGCTGCATTATTTCTTTGTAGTTATTCAGAGCTCTCAATGTTCACCTTGCCCATTAATTTAGTATCTAGTGCAATATGTTTATATTATTGCATTATGCAGGAGCACTTACTTAATATTTTACATTTTAAAGCTACAGCTATCCCTCTGGGGCATGCATTTTTTTCCCTTGTTGCACAAATGATAAGTGCATTACTAAGATATTTTAGATTAAGCTAAAGGTTAAGCTTCTGTTCTCCTCCAATGGTAGCAACAACAGCTATACAATATGCTTCCAGTATACATTACAAATGCTGCAAGAAGTAGGCCAAGCAAGATTTGAAACACCAGTGTGTGAAAATTATAGTAATATATATCAAGAGTACAAATAAATGTATGATAAGGAAGAAGGTGCATAGATAAAGTCCTTGTTCCTACACCAATCAAGCTTTCAAATCCTAAACCCATACCTTAGATCAAAAGAAAGTTGCTGCCACATGTGAAATTACTGCTGCAGACCATGTATTAAGAGCCATAATCCTTTAAGCAGGATTGAATGTAAAGAATTTATTTTATTTTCAAATCAGAGAAGATTGGCTAAGTACCTATATGTACATAAACATTTGGAGATGCTTTGTGAAAGAGATAATAGCTATGTGTATGCTATGTTATTTGGTCCTATAAAAAATTCAGAAGCAGGCCTCACTAGCTCATTCTTAAACATAAGATTCCAAAGGAGAGAGTTTATTATTAGCTAGTAATTAAATAATAGTTCATGTTGCCTTCTTTCATTGGGAATTACATCCTTTTCACCTCTTCTCTGCTACAGCAGAGACATCCATTACGATGAGTAGCTACAACACTTGTCAGTTTCAATCAGCTCCAAATGGCTGAAGGCCAACTGATGTGTACTCTCTTAAAGCATGGCTTCTCTTCCCCCAAAAGCCCACTGTCCTTTCACGTGCATGTAACAGTCAGAAAAGATCACATCACACAATGAAGAAAAACAGAAGCATATGGTACTAAGGGAGCCTCTGCAGGAGATGGCTGAAATGTGAAGGCTCACACATCATAAACCAAATGTGTTTCAGAATGCTGCTTTGTAACAGTCTGTTGACAAAGCAAGAAAAGGAAGGCAGGGCTCCAAAAAACCCTATGGTTATCTAGGTTTGGATTTTTACTTAAATGTTGAGTTGTGATATCATTAAATGATAACCAAGGATGTGCTCACTTTATGCAATGAATTATGCAAAAGCAGTTGCAAAGTTCATTTTTTTTTTTTTGCTGTTTAATTAGGAATGAGATGGTTCCCCTAGTTCTGTTCCTTTATCATTCCTCTAATATGTCCTGCCCTGAATTTCATTCCTACTAAAATCCAATTTAGTAATGAGATTTTCTAAAAATAATTTTGGAGTTTGAACACATGCAGTTACAGCTTTAAGTTCCTTCATTCATGTACAGTTCTTTATTGCTGATGCATGCATCTCTCTCTCTCTCTTTCTCTGTCTTCAAGTTGCCTGTTGACTTATAGAGACTCCATGAATTTCATAGCATTTTCTTATGCAAGGAATACTCAGAGGTAGTTTTTCCAGTTCCCTCCTCTGAAATATGGCCTACAGCAACTGTTTTTCATTGGCAGTCTCCCATCCAAGTACTAGGCATGGCATATACATTGATAAAACAGTTGGGGTAGAGGGAAGAAATTTTAATGTGATTGCGCTTATGATTACATCAAAACTGTATATGTATTCCTACATGTTGGTAAAAGAGCACACAAACAGTACAACTGTATGAACGATTATAAACCTGCTTTTTTTAGTGTTTAATCAATGTACACAAATCAACAAGTACATTAGTAAAAATACATCTATCAGCTATCACAATAAATACTTTTGATGTAATCATATATGCTGTCATATCGAGTTCCTTTTTAAGGATTTTACCCAGGTATCATGATGAAGAGAGAAGTAAAGGCATAAACAAGCTGATAAAACTGAAATCTGCAGAAATAAAGTATCTACAGAGTTCAGTATACTATCTGGAAATAAAATATTGGGGGAGGGGGAGAATCAGTACATTCAGCTTTGGAAACAAGTCCAGCTTATTAGAATGACAACAAATTGGATGAGAAGGAAAGACTATTTAATATCAAAACCTTCACTGATTTTTCACTGACACATCTTGATGGACTTCCACATGATAACTATGCCAATGTACACACAAGAACCTAAGCCAAAGTATGCATTTGAAATGTGCAGGTCTCTTTGCCCTTGGCCTGAGTGGAAAAAACAACCAGAAAGTTGCAGTTAGCCACAGCTTTTGTTTCACATAAACCAAATCTATGCTTAATGTCAGGACCATTAGCCAGCTTCAAACTGTGGTTTGAAGTTAGCTTTTAAATCCTGACTTGTTTGGGAGCAATTAGCCATAGTTCACATATGTACAATAAGAGAAAACTATGATTAACTGCAGCTTCCTGGGTAGTTTTCCTTCATGAAAAAGGGAGGAGCAAAGCTGCAGCTGAGTGAGCTGAATGAACTCTCATGTTAGTTTTGCATATCCTCGCTTGTTTAAACCAGACTTTATGGTTTAGTGTAAAGTTGAATGTCACCTGCAGTCCACATATTAATTTCTCATTACAGCAAATGATGAAGAAATGACAGATTGGGGTGTTTATGTGTTCTGTATTATGGAAGAAATTAATTTCATCGGACTTAGCAGTCTTAATGAAAGTAACATATTGAGTTGTGAGAAAATTAATTTCTTGAGCATTTGCATGCTTACAAGTTGCTTAAGCTATTTCTAAGAAATAAAATCTGCACAAAACAATATATTTTAAAATGTGAATGGCTAAAAGACATATAATTTATTTTTTAAATATACACAGAAATATTGTTTAGTGAATGTGAAAAGGCTGAGTAGCCTAGGTATATTACTTAAATAAATGCACAGTTATTTTAGAAATGTGTAAAAATTCCACAGATTTCAATGTGAGAGAGAAACACAAAGCCTTGCAACTCAAAACAAAACAAGTATGGAAAGCATTGGAATTGAAAGAAATTCAACAAAATCAAGACTGACAAATTTCCATATCCTTATTCTGTTTACCACACTGCACACAGAACAGCATGGACCTAACAGGATGGAATGCTCATAAGGTCACAAACAGATACAGACTTGAAATATATGAAATATATAAATCAGAACTGCAGCATGTTTAAAGAGCTAGGTGATTTGTGGACTGGCTTCTATAATACAAATATTATTTTCTCCATACAATGTAACTGAAAGCTGTTTCACCAGTAAGGTACTTGATTCTATTGTCAAATTCCAAGAGGGAGTCACAGAGAAATCCAAAATCTACAAAACGAGATTGGACTTTTAAAATATCATTTTGAAAGATTATAAAAAATGAATAGCTTTCAGTAAAGTGTTTAATTTCTATAACTTGTGTGTGTGTGTGTGTGTTTATTGAAAAATCTTTGTATTGACTGGATTTTACAAAGGGAAGTAGCAATCTAATGAGCCAAATATGTCAAGTATCATGCTTTTTATATGATTGTTTACAACTCAGTTCTCACTTGATTTCTCTCTTGAACAGCAAATGATCTTTTTTCTTACATAGTATAATGTCTGTGCTTTTGCCAGTGTTTGCCATGGTCTTAACAGAATATATTTAATTTGAATAACCAGAATCAAGTCACATCTTGTAAAATGGGCTTGTGTGTTGCATTCATTATTCTAAAGGAGATTTTCCTCAGATACACAAGATTCCATCTGAAACTAAGCTTGCTATGAAGCAAAAGCTGTCACCGGGATCCTTCAGTTAAGAAAACAGCTGGTTAAAAGGCAGAAGCTATTCCAAGAAAAATGAGCATGGGCCTCACAAAATGGCTACATCAGAGTCCCCTTATCAATCTGTTTGCTTCATGTTGCTAAAATATAAATTTAGATGCAGGGACACAAGAGCAATTTCATGAATAAGATGCTGGTGCTTCTAAACATTAAGTGGTCAAGGCCAAATTAATATCAAAGAGGAAATTTATCTCTGTCACAGCTAAACTGAACATAATGTAGTAACACCAGAAATAATTTAAATTATAGATAATTTATAGAAATCTCCTTATTTCTAAGTAGGGTAGAAGTGCTTTCTTCTTGAGGAAGAATAAATCCTACTTTGTATGACATAAAGTCTTATAATCTATGATCTGGTATGAAAAAGGTATTGTGCCAAAAATTCACAATTTCTTAACTTAGGGGTACAATTTTTTCAGAGTTTAGGTTACATGTATTTCTTTAAACATTTCCAGACAACTCTTCTAGAACTGCAAAAAGAAAAAGAGCAAACAAGTACACTAACAACAATTTAAACAATGCCAACTAAAAATAAACTTCCTAATGATAAGTTTGACCCAACAATAAATATTGCCCCAAGGTGGCTTTGAACTACCTCTCAATCAGCTTATAACATTTTTCTATGGCTATTCATACCACTTTTTGCATTTTTAAAATATTTGCAGTGCTTATCATTCCTAGTATTGTCTCAGAGTAAAGACATGGCTTAAGTTGTAATGAAAACAGGTTTATCTAGAACAGGATGTGTGACCCTCCAGATCTGTTGTACAGGTTATGCTGGCAAGTGCTGATGGGATTTGCAGTTCAATTCCATCTGGAGCTTTAAATTAATAATAATAATAATAATAATAATAATAACAACAACAACAACAACAACAATAACAATAACAATAACATTTTATTTATACCCCATCCCTCTGTGCACAATAGGGGCAGCTAACAACAATTAAAAATCCATAGAGTACAAATCCAAAAAAACCAATACCCACCCCACCCCTCCTTAAAAAAGTATTAAATCAGACACTGATTCATTCCCCACCCTGATACAGTACAAGTGATAACATATTTTAAAAAATGGAAAAAGGAGCATGGACTAACTGCTAACTGATTAATGTCTATTGTTCTAGTTGGTGTCAGAACTCCCCATAATGCCTTTGGTTAAAAGACTCAAGAACCCTATTTATTTGCCTTTCCTGAGTGAGCTGGCAGTGAATTGAGTGTGTTGTTGGAACACTAAGGGCCTCGGCAGACGACCAATAGGGTCATCTCCGAGGCAAGGAAGAGGAGGGGCAGCTGCATGAGCGGTGCCCCTTCCTCCTCCCGAGGTTGCCCTCAGAGCTGCCGGCCCTCTGCACGGCCGGTGCGCCGAGAGCAACCTTCCGCCGCAGCGTCCTCACACGCTGCGGCGGAAAAGCCAGGGAAAGTGCGCCTGATGCGTTCAGGGTGCACTTTCCCTGTCTTCTGAAAGGAGCACTGATTTTGTGCTCCTTTCAGAGGTGCCGACGGTGCGCTGCGGTGTGGCTGCTGCGGTCCCGTGGCGCACCATCCTAGGGCGTCCCCCAACGCGCTGCGGCGGAAAAGACAGGGAAAGTGCGCCCTACGTGTTTAGGACGCACTTTCCCTGTCTTGTAAAAGGACCAGCAATTTGATGCTCCTTTTAGGGTCGCCGCAGGAGCGCCGTGGTTCGGCTGCCGCGGTCCCGCGGCATTCCGGACCAGGGCGTCCCTGACGCCCTGGTCTGCATCCCCCCTTAGTAAATATGAACACAGCAGATGTAAAAGTTCTAGATGTGAATTACTTTCAATCTCTCTCTCTCTCTCTCTCTCTCTGCAATACTAGAAATTTGGGAAATGTAGAAAAAAATAATCGAGGAGGCAGATTTTTTATGGGGGACAATGTATTCATTTTGCCCCACCACCAAGCTACACCACTGTAGGGGCCTGTATCCACTTGATCATTTTGCTACCAGTTGCATATTTTTGGAATTAGTGCAAGGGTGTTGCACAACCCCTCCTCCAAACACCCCTAACCTAAACTGAAACAAAACAGTGCAGTCTGAAAAGTGGTCCTGGTCCCATGGAAGTGGTCTACCCCTGCTGTAATGGATAGACCACTTCCATGAGGCCAGGACAACCTTTCATGCTGCACTGTTTTGTTTCAGTTTAGTTTAGGGGGTGTTTGGATGGTGGTTGTGCTTAGGTTTAAAATGCATAACATTACATATTTCATTACATATTATGAGATTTATTAAATTCATCATAAAATATATTGAATCACAAGTTTAGGTTTGGATCTTAAGAACACAGAACAGAATGCTTCCTTGGAGTTCATTTATTACTGGAACTGCTTCTTACCTTGGAGTAGATTAATCACTTCCCTTTTCAAACACATTAAAGCCCTTTGTAGTTTGCCATAGCATTTGATATTTAAAAAACAACAACAAAACAAACCTCATTTTCTGCGATGCTGGATGAAGCAAGAAAAAAGATTGAGCTTGCACATGGCTGTCTGCTCTCACTTTGCCCATCTTTTCAATACAGTTTTACTGCTCAAGCACTTCAATAAAGTGCCCATGCAATTAGATACACAAAAGTTCATGCAATCAGAGCACAAGCCATTGTGAATCTCTTGCTCAACCAGATGGGAAAACAAGTGGGTGTGCAATGGTGCAATCTTGCACAATTATAGTAGGAGAGGTTTTCACTCTAGAAGTACTAAATTGGATTTTGACCCTATAGTATTGAGCATATGTATCTAGGACTAGGCCCTATTACACAGTGGTAGTTCCATAGTTTCACCCTCAATGAGGTTTGTGGGACAGAAACCAGCAAGCTAGTGTATCTTTGGCCACACAGTGTTAATTCTTGAGAGAGAAACTCAGAATACTCTAGCCCTCCATGCTCCAATGTTGTGTGGTCTGTAAGATAGAGCCAGTGGGAAACCAAAGGTTCTCTAGCCATTTTATAAATGCTCTTTTTTCTATTAATATTCCACATGAGGTATGTTTGAGCTTTAGTGCTAAAGTTAACCCCTGGCATGCTGATTTATGCAGGAACAGTTTCTTGTCTAGTTATGTAAATTAGTGATTAGTAGAAGATAGATAGGGTGTTCTGGTACATCTCTGGATGATCATCAAGGGTGTCTGACTTCCAGTTGTTGGACAACAGCAATGACAGAAGGCAACCTCTACTTCTATTTTAGGATATTGAGATGGATGATTTGGGGGGGGAAGGGGGTAAAGAGGACTAGATTTTTATGTGTGAAAGGATTAAGACCTCAGTTTTGGTATTAAAAACAAATCCCTGGGATGTGTATGTGCTTAGAGGTATTCTTGTTTCCCATTTCTTAGAATGTTCCTCCTACATCACCCTGGGCCATCTTGATCTGGTTGATGGATTTGGGGGGATTCTGGTTTTAAAAACTAAGTAGATTCCTAAGTATTCCTGTTCAATAAGATCCCAGTTTGCAGTCAAATTAAAGTGGATCTGGAGCTCTCACTCTGCTTCTTAGTTCCATCATTGGAAGAACAGGACAATGAACATTTGCAAAATGCTTTTCAATTTTACACCACTCCAGTGAACCTAGGGATCACTAGGGACAGTGCAAGCTGGGTGTGCACGGATCTGATGCTTGCTGAGGTTTCTTGCAGACTTCAGAGGCTGAGCTTTTGGCCCCCCAAGTGAGATCAGGATTTGCAGATGAAAAAGCTTGATGTATAATTATAACGTATCATTGTATTTCCTAATAGTGATGAAATATTTAGCAACCGCATGCCTTTTATCAATAAAATAAATGAAATTAGGGGATCTGGTCTAATTAATTATGTAACTTGCTGGTTGCTTCCCCCACCCCCTGCTGCTCTCACTTGACAGGTAAATTGTAGAAGACAGAAGACTTATTATAGATTTTATATCCAGCCTATGAGGATTTGGACTGATTCCATTGAGCAGGTTCAGGTCAACTCCAGTCCCTGCCTTCAAAGCCTCATGGGTGTCTCTGAGCATCACTGGAAGCTTGTTCTGGCAGAGAGCCAGGCTTCAAACGCCTTTTCACTGTGCAGTCAGTGACTCACTAATGGGCAACTGCAGACTTTCTGATTTCTTTCTCGTTTCATGTGTTCATTTGACATAAATTTAATTAAACCAAATCTGGTGTTAAAGCAAGGAGAGATAAAAGTGATATGGCACAAATTAAAGAGCTGTGAAAGATACTGGAAACATCCGGAGGAAAGGAGGGGGAGAATCCCATTTGTGTAAAATATTGTCAATTTTAGTAAGCGGACTATTTCCCTTCCCCCCCCAAAAAGGGGAGGAGGTATGGCTATGCATTATTAAGAATAATGTGTATCCAGGGTTAGATGAAGGTCTTGGCCCCTTATTCTCCATAGGAAACCCTTTCAGAAAATTCTGAGGTTTTCTTTCATAGCCACACTTCAGGTATTCACCTCTTCACAGGATGTGAGACAAGTTTGCCCTCTCTATCATTTGCTCTATCCATAGTTGTTAGCCTGCTCAAAAGCATGCCACAGCAGACACATGAAAAGAACATATGTTAAATCTTTAAAAAAAACAACACAGCATTTTTAAAGGTTCTTTTAGATTTTTTTTAAAAAAAACTTTAGGCTATGGAGGTGATAATAAAAAATGAAGGGGGGGAAGAGCCCGCTGTTTCTTTTAATTGCTTTGAATGTTGCACTAGGAGAAAGATTCCCCCGCCCCTTTTAATGTTTTTTTTCCCCCTTGGCTATTATTAAAAGATAGGTCTGTCTTGAAATAATATGAATGTGAACTGAAAGGGTATTTGCCACTGCTGCACAGAGATATTCTAAATCAATAATGCTCAAAGAGTTCCAATACTATCACTTCATAAGCACTATATTTAAGTTGCCATTATTAAAGATTTAAGCACCACAGGGAAAAACACAGGAGAGAGGCTTCAGTGTCCAATGTACAGTAGCTGGTAAAAGGCACCTCCACTTTTTTTTTCTTGTAGTATCTGGATATTTCATTTATATGGCAGAGAATTTGTTTCACATGCAGTGAGTGATGAAAGTGAAGTATATGTGTGTGTATGTGTGCTTGAATTCTTGAAACACTAAGCTAAGATGAATGGGGATGAAATGTTTCACCACATACACCATGCCTGGCAGTTCCTGCCCACTTTAACCACAGGACAAAGGACATTTTCTTGTAAGAATTGCTAATGTATTTTTGAAATGGTGCTATTGCTTAAATTTGTTGTGACTCTCCATTTGATGTGCCCTCCCAAGGACCCCAAGCAGTAAAAGAAAAGAAAAGAAAAGAAAAGAAAAGAAAAGAAAAGAGTTAATGACAAGAAAGGAAGTGTAAAGAAAATTGAGACAAGGGGAAAAATGGGATAGAAGTGGGGAGTTGGAAGAGGTTGTGAATAAGGAAACTTATCCAGGAGGTTGATGGCTTTCATATCAGAGCCATGATGTATCCACTCTGGGTTTTAATCCAGACTTGAACAAGCTATCCCAAGTACCTTGGATTATTACTTTAACTTTTAGACTAAGATCCAGAGTGGATTCACTGATGTTGGTGGCATGTGGTATTTGTTGTTGTTGTGTGCCTCCAAGTCATTTCCAACTTATGGTGACCCTAAGGCAACCCTATCAAGGGGTGTTCTTGGCAAGTTTTTTTTTTTCAGAGGGGTTTGACATTGCCATCCTCTGAGGCTGAGAGAATCTGACTTGTCCAAGGCCACCCAGTGAGTATCTCAGCCGAGCGGGGATTTGAACCCTAGTCTCCAGAGTCATAGTCCAGCACTCAACCACTACACCATGCTGGTTATATGATTATTAGAAAAAAGATATTTTTTAGATGCTTAATGTCAGGTTTATGGACCGTATCAGCTAGCAAAAATTTATAGGACAGTATGTCCAGTTATTTGATACAATGACATCACTTTTGTTACTGTATGGTTTCATAGCTTCCTCTAGTACAGAATTTGGGGGTTGTAATTCATGGACCTAAATACCATAAAGGCACTAGATTCCATCCATTCTGCTTTGGGGAAAAATCTTTGGCAAAACTGGATATATTACCTAATAGTTGGGTCCTCTAGGGAAATTACCATACTCTAAATGAATCAGATGTCATCTTATCTTGAAAGCTAGGCATGGTCAGCCATGGTTAGTACTTGGGAGGGAGGCTGCCAATGAATACCAGGTGCTGTAGGCTATATTTCAGAGGAAGGAACTAGCAAAAACACCTGAGTATTTCTTGTCTAAGAAAACCCTATGAAATTCATCAGGTTGCCATAAGTCAACAGGTGACTTGAAGGCACATACACTATTCAGTGATAGTGTTGAGAAATTTCATTAAAGATCCTGGATGTGCCTTACAGAACCCAAGTTTCCAACATTTCTGGGAAGAGGAAGTGATTCCAAGGGCCCCTTCACACTGCACTATTAGGGCATGGATTCTACTAAAATGCCATGACAACATCCTATCAAATCCTGGAGATTTGCAGTTTAGGGAGGAGTAATTGGAATTTTCAATAAGAGAAATCTAGTGCCCCAATGACAGTGAAATCACGTTTGCTTTTACAGGTGGGTCTTCCACAGTTGATCTGAGTTGTTTGCGTGTTATTCCATTACTAAAACCTGCACTGTCATAGCTCATGTACAACTTGGAGCAGCTCTGGGAAGAGCATAGGGAAAATTTAGGGGGGATTTGCTGACCCCATGGTGACAGATAAGGCATTCTACCCCACTACATTTGTCTACTTAGAAGTTACATTCTAAGAGGCATAGACTCAGATTGTTGTTATCTGCTGCCAGTTCAACTTTGACTTCCAAGTCCCGCTGTCATCAACAGGCCTACTGAGATCTTGCAGACTCAGAGCTGTAGCTTCCTTAATTGTGGGACACAGTCTTCTTCTTTTCCTGTTGCCTTCCACCTTACTAAGCATTATTGTCTTTTCTAGGGAGTCATGTCTTCTTATTATGTTGCCAAAGTAGAACAATCTTAGTTTAGTTGTCTTGGTTTCTAGGGAGAGTTCAGGCCTGATTTGCTCAAGGACTCATTTATTTTTCTTTTTAGCATCCCATAGTATCTGCAGAATGCTTATCCAGCATCACATTTCAAATGAATTGATTTTCTTCCTCTCATTTTTTCCACAATGCAGCTTTCACAACCACACATAGAAAAGGGAAATACAATGATATGTATGTATGCTATATTGCTAAATTTCATATTCAATTATATATCTTTACAGTTCAGGATCTTGTCTAGTTTCTTCATAGCTGTCCTTCAAAATGCTAGTCTTCTGATTTCTTGGCTGCAGTCTCCATCCTGATTAACGACTGAGCTAAGGTATGGAAAATCTTGAACTATTTACTTGAATTATAAACCCAGATGGGTAGCATCATAACTTAACTAATGTAACTGGTGTATAATTGATTTTAACTAAGGGTAAATGGAGAAAGTTTCCTGATTATTCAATTTTGATTATACAGTCAGCGCTCCCTTTTCTTTTTCATATTTTTGCTTTAGCAAAAGGTGTTGTAAATATAGCCTTTATTTCAGTCCTTACAAGATCTCTCCCTCATATATGCCTGGGTTTTGATTTATTGAGTCCTTTTGCTAATATGCAGAGAAATGTTGGTGTGTATCATGGCCCTTTAAATAGCATTTCCTATAAGATCAGCACTGAACAACTCTGAAAATTTGAAATGAGGGGGAAGCTACTTCTGTTATTTTGCCAAAGGTGACAAAAACTGAACATACACAGAGCATGTCAGCTCATGCAAGAGGACAGAATTAGTGATGAAACAAACCATTTAGTTGCTCTCTACACACAGCAGGCTCTGGGTCTATATTGGAAGAAAACCAGCCTGACTCAACTGGGGCATGGATTCCCAACTACATTTGGACCAGAACTCTGATCTGGATGGGGGAACATGAGTTGTTTTCAGGGACAAATGTTGAGGTAAGGGAAGACCATACAGATCAAATCAATAGGAGGGAAATCTATTTATACTCCTAGATGCATGCAGAACACACCGCATAGGGCAGGTACTATCATTAGGAGGAGTGTTGTCTCTGGTTGCAGATTTGGAGTGTTATGAATATACAGCATCTTAAAAATATATATTCAATTTATTATTATTATGAATGACTAGTTAAAATAGCTCAACAGTAATTAAAAAATTTCCTCAGCTATATTATAATTCTAATTTAATCAGAGATTCCCTCACTCTTTTGCAGTCTAAATACATTTTGGGGTTTATTTTAAAATTATCAGGGCTTTACTAGATGATGGAGGAGGAAAACTTCATGGTTCACAAGTTGGTTTGTGCTATTTCTCATACTGCTGTCTCATGCTCTGTGGTGGATGTTAAGACATTGGTGGCATGTGGACAGAAGGAGAGTGTGCTTTTTACCTCAGGCCTGTAACTTATAAGATTCAGATTTAAATTAACTAATGCAAATAATTACTTTAAAGTTGTACCTGCAACCATTTGAGAACTATAAATATAATTGCTTTTAAGAGTAACATTCAAAGTCTTTTTTCTACTTCCAAGGATGTGGAAGGGTGCTTGGAGGCTTTTCTGCCCCATGTGCTGAAATATTTGTCTTGCTCTGGGGTACTATGCACCTTTATTTTGGTCAATATGGGACACCATTTAGTGTAGCATCCCAGGAACCCAAATATCTTAAGTTGAATCTGTTTAAAATATGCAAAATACTGGAAGTAGCTAGCCATTCTCTCAGGGTACATCTACACTGCAGAAATGATGCAGTTTGAAACCACTTTAAGTGCTGAAACGCCATCCTATGGAATCCTGGAATTTGCAGTTTTACAAGATCTTTAGCGTTCCCTGCCAAAGAATGCTGGTGCATCACAAAAATACAAATCCCAGGATTCTGTAGGATGGAGATATGGCAAACTGGTGTCAAAGTGGCATTGAACTGCATTATTTCTACAGTTTAGATGCACCCTTTGTCATCAATAAATGCCAGGGGTATTTGGATATTTAAATATTCATGATTTTTTTTAAAACAAAAAAACAGCCTGAATGCTAAATATAACAGGCTGTATGAGAGCTCTTGGATGCACAGAAAGGAAGGCCAAAGTTTTCTGAAAGGATTATTTATTCTAAATCATTTTCTCGGCTTACTGTATCAGCCCCCAACATCACAATATTTTTGAGCTCCTTTGAATCTGGTCTTGGGGATGCACCCATCTGACAGATAAAGCTGCTGAACGGTGCTGATGAGCTCCAAAGAGAGCCAAACATCTGTCCACATTTTGCTACTGCCTGTTCCCCGCAGACATTTATGCATTAAGTCTGTTTATCAGACAACACTTTGTCTAAGCCAAGATACAGTCAGCCATCATAACAGGATATATCACTAATATGGGAATAAGAATGAATGCTACTCTGAGAAAGACTTTCATAGCAAAATACAAGCACCAGCATTTGGCTTATCCTCTGTATTACTGGGCATTTTTCATCCCTTTCACACACACAAAAGGGCCTTTACAAGAATAATATATTTGATGCCATGCAGAAAAACATGGACTCATGTTACAATTTAAAATGTGTATTCTTATGTTTCAGTTGCAGAGATCCTTTTAGAAATATGTCTGGGAAGTGCTTGTGTGCACAGAACATTCCCTTCCTAAGAGGGATAAATATAATGATCTGCTGATGCTGTCACTAACTGTGCAGGGGTAGAAAGATGCTGTGGGGCTTCAAGAGTCATCCTAGTACTCCTCAATTATAGATGGCTTCAGCACAACATTATATTCAATCTTCTTCAAGGTAACATTCCAGTCAAGCAGCATACAATGAGGACCCAGAGGGGTGCAACATTTTATCCCACATGAAATTTCTCACATATTTCACAAATATTTGCTCTGAAATAAGGCAAATTTATTTCAATGTCATTTGTTGTAAAGTATGTGGACTTCATGCACTGAAGCTGTTTGGCATGTTTGCTGAGTCTTACTTCATTGCTACAAGTAGAACTGCACCCTGAGCTATCCTGGGAGGTACCGGAAAGGTTGCATGGTATGAACAGCAAAGCTTTTTTATCTTCTAACAGAGAATAGCAACCAAGTGTTTCAGAGGCTGCTATTGGGTTTTCTATATGACCTTGCTGCTGTAGTTTGCTGTGGAAGGGGAGGCATTGCAGGAAATGACAACAAGACACCCAACTGGAAGGAAAAGGCTACAACTTTATTGAATACAGCTGACAGGTAGGGTGGGCCCAAATGCATGAGGTCTGGATCTGGCATCAATCAACCTGCCTGTTGATCAATGAACCAATTTGACTGGTCACGGCTAGGTTTTGGGATGACAAAAGGAGTAACCGGTTGATCGCATGTTCGCATCTCCACCCCTTGTCACTGGGGGATGCTGATGTGGAGTTGCGAGCTGGAATGGCACCATCTCACTATGCCACATGGTCTTAAATAGGTCCACTAACTAATTGGGACAAGGGAGGCCCAGAAGCCTCCACCCCTTCCGGCCTCCTACCTAACCACAGAGGCACCTTGCCCCAGTACTGGCCGATGGGGAAGCACTTCCGGCTCCCGTTGCACACTGAGAGGTATAGTCCTCTGAGCTGGAAGCACCACCTGCTGGTGGTCCTGTCAGCCAATCAGGGCCCACCAAATTTCCCCATTGCCTCCTGGGAAAGGGCTGAGGCCCGGAGAAGGCAGCGCAGACTCAATGGCTTCCCCTCCCCACATCAACTGGCCCCAGCCTGGCAAGTTGGGCAGCCCCATTTGCTGAACTTTGGGGCCTGCCCACTGGGTTTTACAATCCCCTCTTCCCCTTCCCCTTCAACATAATGTGGAGTGGTCCATCAAAAATAAGTTTTATGTGCCCAGGACTGAAGTTCAGGGCTCAGCCATTTTTGGTGATGAGAGCACATGACTGATCATAACCACTGATCATTCTTAGGAATAGGAGTCTGGAAGAGTTCTGAACCAAAGCAGCTAATCAGAGTTAACCAGAAAGAAGGAAGAATAACTAGATCTCTCCCCCTCCCCCCCCCCCCCCCCCGCGCACACACACACACAACTGACAGCTTAGAACAAACAAGTACTTTGCTAGGCCTAAGAGAATTATAGACATGTTCTGATGGCAATGCTCAAATTCACTCATCTCTGGATCACATTTCCATAACCATTTTGGGGGATATTCAGAGCCGTCCCAAATGGAAACATTTAAAAGGTAATAATTTCTGAAGAACAATGGGAAATATTGTGAGAGGAATCTGAACAGTGGAAATATTTTGCATTTGTAAAGAATTTTAGCCAGTGTGCCACATAAAACAGTCTTTAAAAATCAGGTCCAAGATATAATACTGGTATTTGCAATAAGATGGGAATAACAAACTCTATGCCAAAAGAATTTGAGAACTGCCAAATATATAAAATTGAATATATGAATCTAAAAGTGCGTATTCCTCCTCAAAAGAAAGAAAAGTGCTATAGTTCACTGAAAAGTCATCTTTTCTTTCTTTTTTCTACAAATCTCTTTTAAAATGGAGACATTTCTTAGTATGTACTCTGACATTTTATTCAAAGGTTATAAATGTAACTGTATCTATCAGCATACAATATAATGAAACTCCATCTAAATTAAACATCTAAAGATACTTAAAATCTGTCATATCAAATGTATTTTGTATCAATTTTAATTAATATTTTGTATAGTTTTCAGGCACATTCCTGTCATGCAAATGCTGCATATATTCATGTTGTTCAGGAGCAAGAAATGCATCAGAACTATTTTTATATCTAAGTTGGTTAACAGGAAAATTTTGAAATGTTAAAAAGCTGTGATTCAAAATGATCATGCCATGTTCATGTATTTATTATCAATTTCTTGATACTTTAGTTCTTGATAGCTGGACATTTTAGTTGACATTTACATGTTCATGCTCTATGGTATAATTTTATCCTTTTTCTTCTGTTCTGCAGAATGATTAATGATAACACTCATAAAAAGTGATAGCTTTGGAAAGCATTGATGAAAATGGAGTAAACTGAACAATATAGATAATGCATATTTATTCATTTATTGTTAGTTATGGAACTGTAATGGTAAATTTAAGAAGACAGTGTATTTACAGGTTAAATTCTCCTTTCTTTTCTAGAGCAATTGGACAACATCACTAATATGATGAAATAATGTACATTTTAAAATCCATCATTTAAGAAATTCACACAAATGCAATATTCTGGCAAATTATACTACATAAGGCATTAACCCTGCAGGGCAATCTGTGCATCCTTTTAACACAAATTCTCTCAGATGGGCTTGTCTGGAAACACAAAAAGCACTTGGGCTAGGAATGTCAGCATTAAAAATACAGCAGCGGCTGAAAATGCTGTTGTGTGTCAACCTTTATTTGTCCTTTAAACCAAGAAAAAAAAGAACAAATGTATGCCTGAAGGCCAAATGAAGTGAGTTTTTATCCCCTTGCTCTCCAAGTTCTATGAGATTTGTACAATGAATTATAATGGAAGGTTCTGATGACAAAAATTACAGTGGTGTGGCCAAGGAAAAATACCCATGGGCCTTTTAGCCTCCCTCGTGCCAGCCTTGAACTATCAGATCAGCCTTCTGGACTCAAAAGCAGCACTGTCAATAGGAATACATCATCTTTTTTGTGGTGTAGAAGAGCTGTCGGTTGTAATTCCCATTATTCCAAAGCCAGGATTTTCCATTAGCGTAGCCACCTGCTGGGTTTCTCCACTCAGGTTTAATGGAGTCTGAATTTGAATTTATCACCATCTGTGGGAAGACAGGAAATGAGGGGAGCATCACTAATTCCTTTCTTCATTTACTAAGCATAAGCATAATCTTTATAAGGAGACAGGCAGAAGCAGCAGCAATCGGGAGGGGGGGGGGGGAGAGGGAAATAATATTTTAACTGGTATTGACATCCATGTTCCAGACCAAGAAAAATGCTGTCTGTTTGCTTGCCAATTCCAGCAACAAAAATAATGTTTTAATTTCCTATGTATTGTTGCATAAAAAAGAGGGGGGGGGAGATGAGATGAGATCTGATTTCCCTTTTGCTTCTAGGAAGATTTCATAATTTATACTGTATAAGGGAAAGTTTAGGAAGCTGTATAGATCTTGCAGTGATGTTAAGGAAGACAGGAGCGACCATATTATAGTGCAAAACAGGGCCATTGAAAAGTATGTGACTGCTCTTTCAAAGCACTCTGCCAACCCATCACACCACTGTGCAATGTCAGTGGTAATGAAGATAGAATGAATCTGGAAAATGTGCAGACATTGTATTGTCTATAGTTTTAACATCTAGATCTTTCCAGAGATATTATTCAAGGACGGATGACTGAACAGTGTTCTCCTATTGGCCACAAAGGGGCACCCTGCAGACCAAACACCTTAATTGAGAGACCTGGCAGTTCTCCTTTGCCCCTTGTTATATTACTAGTGGGGCACATTAAAAGGCTGATCTTTCAACTAAGCTAAGCACAGCACCTGAACAGCGTAAAGCAGAGAATATTGAACTTATTGAATTTAAGCATGGGATTTTGTAGTGTTTTCTGGCTGGAAGAAGATGGAAGAGAAAACAGCCTTCCTGAGTATCAAGCTGAAATGCTTACTGATATTTTCTCATACTGTCAAGGGTAATGTAATAGAAACAAAGCCCCATTACTTCCCTGAGGCTTTGGGGTGCATGTTTCTTGGAAAAGGGGCATCTTTCACCCTCTTTTCTGCTTATGCTATTCAGTGCCAGTGCATTAATTCTGCTATATTCATACATATTTTCTTGTTCACTGAAGTTGGCTCAGCTATGATATTCCATGCAGAAATCTTGCATGTAAACCTGAGGATAATTCCATTAGGCTGTTAGCAACATCTAGGGTCTTGGGAAATTACCTTTCCTCACCACTGAAGTTGTTGCTGGCTTATAGTGATGACTGACCTTCAAAGCCATAATGAACAACAGACATGATGATCTAGCTACATCATACAGGTAAGCAATACAATAGTGGATGTTCTGCACATGATAGTCTCTAGGCAGCCAACATCCTGTAAAGAATTGATGCTTGTCTTCTCTTCATAGGAAAACATGGCTGCCTGAGTGATAATAATCAATTTGTACATGAAGAGGTGTCCCCAGGAACAATGAAGCCACACGTGAAATTGTACTGGCAAGTATCCAGGAGCAGTTCCATCAATGTACGTCTCCCACTTAATTTAAGCCAACATCTCCTCAGGTCCAAGGACTATAAAGACCTAAGACAGAATCCTGTTGGTTAGTCCCAAGTACAGTAAACCCATTGAATCAATTATTGCATGGCAAGTAAACATGTAGATAAATCTAATTGATTCCACTGATCTACTTTAGTTTGCATGAATAAAAGGATTTAGGCCCTGTTGGACATTCATGGCGATATATGAATTCCTTCCAGCATGTCACTGATGAAAAAAGAGATACAGGTAGTCAGGCAACATTGGAGTGTAATCAAGATGAAAATAGCTATTAATGATGATAAAGAGACAAGATATTAAAGGCTGCAGCAGTTTGTTTTTCCTTGATACAAGCAAGGCAAGATTCTGCCTTCTCCTATCCTCTCCCCACCGCTGACTGAATTGAGTGCAAACTACTTTTGCACTTTGAACTCAATTTTCAACAACTAAAGTAAGCTGGGGACAAAGGAGGGAAGTGGGAGGAGGAAGAAACTGGGACATTTTCAAAACATCTGAAAAAGTGGGATGACAGAGGATTAATTGAGACTGCAAAACTGGAATAGTTGGAGGATATGTATATGACCTGATACCCTGGGCATATATCCATTGCTAAAAATTGTTTTGATGAACCTTGCACTCCTCTTCACATACATGTGCATGCATGCACAAGTGCACACACATAAATGGAGAAACACAATGTTTGGACTACTGTTACAGCCCATGAAGGATGTGCAATACAAATATTGCTATTTATCCAGTGGTAGATAAAGGGACACATATCTTACCAACTGTCTTTGCCAATTTAGTTTAGCATACCCAGCTTGCTGTGGCCTAGGGAGAGAAGTATTTTGCTATCTTCTTGATTATAACAAATGTTGTTGGCCATTCAGTGCATAAAGTAGTGCAATTAATGGGGTTTTTTTCTATTCTGTTTTATGCCAAATAAAATTCCTACTTGCCATATATGCTTTAGAAAGAGATACACAAACAAATAATAAAGTACAATAATTTCCAAAATCCACAAAATAATGATACCTTTATGGTAATTCTTGCTTTAGGGACATACTGTTATCAATGAGTTTTTCTCTTTTTATTTCTAGTCATCACAGCAAGAGGTAAGGAGGAAGAAATAAATTAAGGCAGGCAGGAAAAGAAAAACCTTCGAGCACCTACGTCATCCTTCTACTTTTGTAGGAAAGTGGCAGAAGTTCAGATCTTTCTCATGAATTCTCTTCCTTGTTTGTAATATTTGGACTTCCAAGCATAAACTGCAGATTGTTCTTTGGTGGTGTGGGTCAACTAATGGCACTGGAATTATTAGAAAAAATACTGTTCATTGTGGAGGAGCTACCGTCCCAGGGAGGAAGAAAAGCAAACAAGTCATACCATGGGATTTGACACTGATCAGGGGAGCTTTGCATACTTTATTGTGACAAAACAAAGCCTCTGTGGGGAATTTGTGCCTCTAGTGAACTTCATTAGATGTCTGCTGAATCAGAGGAGCAAATAGTTCAGATTGACTACCAGTCTTTTAAAACCTCTAATCACAGAAATATTAAGGGCATGGGGCCTCATTTTTAAAAAGTGAAAGGTGCAAGTGGATGTGAAGCTGCTGCATCACCATGCTTGGGCAGCATATTCCCATTGAGTGTCCCCCAACTCCATTTCCCAACATTTTATTTCAGCTCTTCCCCCCAGTGTCCCATCCACAGTTTACTTACTCATAGCCTTTCCCTTTGGTCACTTCAGTTTTCCCAGAGATGGAATTTAAAGTCAGAAGTTAAAATCCATCTGTGGGAAAACTGAAGTGACCAAAGGGAAAGGCTGTGAGCAAGTAAATTGTGGATGGGACACTGGGAGAAGGGAGAGCTCTGCAACCCTCTTTCACATCCTTCCTTTGCTCATAACACTAGACCTTGCTTTGCAGTGCACTGTATATATAATTGGGGAAGGACCATATTTAAGGAGACGGGCCTTGGCTGTTGTCCCAAATAGCTCCAGTATAGGCATGCAGATACACTGAATATGCCAGTCATGTCCTAAAATGTGCTTCATTGGCTTGGTGCCCTTTTAAAAAAAGAATGCTTCACTAGCACCTGGGAAGGTTTCCTGAGCAGTGGTATCACTAGGGGGGAGGGAGGGAGTGTGGATCACAGTGGGTGACACCCTAAAGTGAGGGTGTCACCCAGTGGGATGGTACATCCAGAGGGACTGGCACAGCTACTGGGTAAGTGAGAAAGGGTGCTTGCCTTCCTGAAGCTGCACCACCTGTCAGTTGTGGTGGTTGCTAGTGGGAGGGGGCAGCAGGGCCCTTGGAGTCCAATGCAGCAGAGACCTTGTGGGACTCTGAAGGCTTTGTAAGGGTGGTCTGGCAGGGTAGGATGGGGAGGGCAAGGCAGTTCACCCACACCCACACCAGGTGACACCAACCCTAGTGACTCAAGTGTCCCTGAATCACAATTAAGGAGGATACTTTTCTTGAGGGAGTAGTGAGAGCAAGCAGTTTTATAGTGGAATCAGACAGGGACAAAACAAAAATAGAAAAAATAACACAGATTTGAGTCAAGGAAAAAACCAACTAGAAACTCTGTCCCTTTTATCACATTTTCTTTTTATACTTGGTTTCAAACAAACATGTCCGGGCTGTAGAACAGAACTATAGTTTAAGTAAGAGGGAAAGAACTGAAGGGCACACAGGATCATCTGACAACAGAATGGAGGAAGAGACCAAACAGTTTGAGACAGTGTCCCTCTGTCGGGTCACACGCTCTCATGAAGAGACACATTGCACACAGTACAATTTTAGGTCACAAATTCATGAGGGCAAGACAAAGGGATAGATTTTCAAAATATCATACTTGAACAAGGCAAAAAAAAAAAAACCCAAAACAAAACAAAACAAAAACCCAGGTTCCAAAATCCAAGTGGAGGACTACAGAGCCAGCAGGGTGCTGGGTAGCAGAATAGAGCCTTTTAGTATGTAAAGGAGAGCAAAAGGAAAAACAGGAAAACCCATACAGCATGAGAGTAAGTGTCAATAGAAACATGGAGAGAGGAAAATTTATGGAATGGAGGATACTGAGCAACAGCCATCTGTCCCAGTTGTTGCCCTTAGTACCCCTTGGGCTGATTCCCCCTTGAACCACTTACGGCTTTGTTGAAATTTTTACGGGCCCCAGACTTGAAGCATAGAATCAACTTCCCAATTTATTGTCCACTTCTGTGTTCGAATCATAGTCATGTGTTTTCCTGTGCCTAAAAGTCCTCTAAAACCTAAACCTGCAATCACAAATGTATAGCCGGACCATTGGTTAGTAATTGTCTGTTTGATCCACTGCACATTGACACCACCAGGTTCTATAGCCACTGGGCCTGGGGATGTACTTGGTAACAAAACTAATTGTGCCACTGACATTTCTAAGGACAAAGTTTGTGGCAAATTAACCCAAACCTGCATTCAAATTCTTCCTGCATAATCATTACCTATAGCACTGTATAAAACAAAAATTTCTCTTTATGAAGCATATGGTCTAAGTAACACCAGTCCTATTAGCCCAGAATTAAAACATCTCATTTCTTTTTCAATATCCAATTTTATGACAACTAAAGTCAAAGTAGGTTTCAGCAGGCCCTTGTTGAATGGTAGCAAAACTTTTTTTAGGCTGACTAGACGGGTGTATCTTCTGAAAAGCCAAAAATATACAATCAGAAGATGTTTCTAGAACATCTTGAGGTAGCACTGCCTGTTGTATTGTGGCAAAATCATTTACTCCTGCCAGTTGTTCTGCAGTGTGTTGTCCTTCACTATTGCTACCTTCTAACATGTTTACTTTCTACTCCTGCATCCCTAATAGCTTGCTGTGGTCCTTTCCTTACTGCATATTGTTAGTGAATGTCCTCCATTTTTAATATATATTTTAGCCATGTGGAGTTCCCTATGACCCCAGCCTGACCCTTGGGAGATGGCAGCCATAATCCCCTAGATGTGCGGTCAGGTAAGCAAGCTGAAATTGCTTAAGACCACTAGAACAGGCAGGTTTGGGGAGCTATCCTGGGGAATATCCCATTATGTTGGAAAAGATATCTAATGGTGTTTGTTTGTCTCAGTCTCACACTTAATGAGACAGTGATTAGATTTGATTGCACCCCTTTTCTCTAGCTTCCTTTCCTTGATAGTTTTGAAACCAAATGCATTGTTTAGACTATGCCCAAGCTTAAGTAAATAATAGTAAACCAATCAGGCCTTTGTCCACCTATTGTTTAACTCATGGCCAGAAGGCAAAATTTCGCTATAAGAACCCCTGGATTTTAGCAGACCTTGTGCTACCTTGGAAGTGCATGCTGAATCTCTGTCGGTCTGTGCTCTGAGATAGTTCCCGTGACCCCCTCTCTTGCCGGTCATGCCCCTTCCACGGAACTCATCCTCATTTGCCGCCAGAAGCCCAGAGGAGTCCCTCAGGTGTGAGTATATCTCCCTCTATACTGGTTTTCCTCTTTGCCTCTCCTGCTCTCACTCTTCCCTGCTTATTCTTCTAATGTGTGTGTGTGTGTGTGCCACATTTGGATGTTTGCTATTTTTGTGTTAATAAATATTTTAGCCTTTAATTGGAGCTTGGTCCGTTTCAGTGTCTTTCCTAGCCAGAATTCTTACGTCTCCCATAGACAATTGGATAAGATCTTAGAAGCGAAGTTGGGTGCTTCCCTCTCATTTGAGCTAATTATAAATTCCGCCAAATTATGTCTTGGTTTCCCAGTAATATGACAATGGACTCTTTTCATAAACTGCTTCACTGTTTTGATCCTGTGTCTGAGAGACAGGATATGCAGCCAAAAATTCTAGATCCACCAAATCAATTGAGCCAGAGCTTCTACATTGCTCAACCATTCTTTGAAATGGAGACATAGCTGCCCCCTGAAGGACTTAGCAAGTTGTTATTAGGTAATGGAGCTGACGGATCTTTAACTATCTCTGGCTCCTTGGGAGGATGAATCACAGGAGCCACATATGAGGGAGGGGGTTGTCTGTCTAAGACTGATTTTGCCTGAATTGATCCTGCTGGAGCAGGCAGGCATTTTTCTATGGAATATCTGCACAAATGCCACGTTTTTAGCACCTCAGTTGGCGCCCTTGGCTCTGCATGTAAAGTTTTTTCTATCTTTTCCCAAATATTTAATTTTAAAGAGCCATCTTCAGGATACCAGATGCACTTATGACTAATCTCCTGGAATAGCCTGTATAAGTCAGACTTATTAACCTTATTCCCTCCCTTCTGTAACAAATAAAGTTCCTCACCATGTTTTCGCTGAGCCATGGATAAGGAGCTGGCCATACTTACCAAGATCCCTTGGGGATGCTTTGTGTGCACTTGTAGCTCTTGCCGAGTGTGATAAGTAGGGTGAAGACAGGAGGAAGTCCCTGTTCAGGCGCCACTTATAGTGGAATCAGACAGGGACCACTGCAATCTGGTATGAACAGTTTAATTCAGGGGTTCCCAAACTTTTTGAGCCAGGGGCCGGTTCACTGTCCCCCAGCTCATTGGAGGGCCGAAGTAAAAAAAAAAAAAAATGGTGGCTGGAGTTACGCGCCCATGCGCACAACTCCAGGTGCCATTTTTGTTCCAATTTTGTTCCCAAACAAAAAATGGTGGGTGCAGTCGCACATGCACCCCCAGTCATGCGCATGCGCATGCAATGCCGGGCACCATTTTGAAACTAAAAATGGTGGCCGCAGTTGCGCGCATGCGCACATGCAAGATAGGTGGTGGCGGCGGCGGTGGTGGCGGCAGGACCGGCCATGGGCCAGTCCAAAGGCCTTGATGGGCCAGGTTCGGCCTGTGGGCCATAGTTTGGGGACCTCTGCTTTAATCGATCCTGGTCAACTGCACTGACACATGGCCAATTTAATTGATGGTTTGAATCATATGGGTCTCTTAATTTTAAAGACAGAAAAGAGGGTAGGGGGGAATACAAAGTAGTTAATTATTGCATGGCTGGTTAATCACTTGTGCCTGACCTTTGGATCTGGGTGCAAGTAATAGTTAACTTTAGTAATTAACCAGAGGAAGGGACAGATTATATCTGTATGACAGGTAGAGGATTTCTCCACTTAATCCATTAGGCAAATGGCTCCAACATGTTTGCAGGGGGATGTGAGAATACCTTTGGTTAATTAGGAAGAATCTCTCTTACATAGTTTGTTTCCCCTTTGAAAGGTTTTGGCTCCCTGACATTGTTTTTTTTTTACCCAGAATGCCCACCTCTTGCCTCGTTTAGGAGCATGTTGGGAATTGATAGAAAGGCCAGCATGGGGGATCTGCCACTTTTGAAGTTACTTCTGCTTCTCCTGCAGATGCTCCAAGTTGTTGGGAAGCTTTTCTGATGCTGGACTCTATCCATTCAGAGGTTTAGCACCAATAGTACTCTCTTACAACCCAGAGCCACTGTGGAAGGTAAAATCAAGAGTGGATTTGTTGCCACTGCAATGACAGATCCACAGACTATGTCTGATTGGCAGAGGCATGAAAATCTCTTGGTTTCAGTTTGGCTGTGTTTATCCCAAGATCGCTTGCTTTATCTTCCTGTTTTGTATGATATTACCACACCATTTCCCCCCATGTCAGATGAAAAACTGTGTACATTTTGGTATACTGTTTCCTACTCTACTCATTTGCCATCCCCTTTCCTTGTGTGTCGTGTCTTTAGATTGTAAGCCTGAGGGCAGGGAACTGTCTAATTAGCAATTTGTAAGCCTCTCTGAGAGCATTTCTGAATATTTTTTCTATACATTTTCCAATGATGCACATCTAGAGTTGTGCACATTTATTAGTACATAATTTAAAGATACAGGAGTGTTTTTATTATGATAGGAAATAAAAAATGTGGCTAAATCTATTTTCTAAAAAAATAAATTATATATTTCTTTTCTCATCTACAGGAGTGGGTGGCTATTCCACCAGCCCCACCTGTCTGCCCCAGGGAAAACAGCAGTCACCAGAAGGTGCTGCTGAAAGAAGTTCTCCTGTCACTTGTATGTAACATTCTCCTTTATGAACCAGTCCATGCTTTGAGATCTTTTGGAAAGGTCCTTCTCTCTGTCTTACTACCCTTGTAGGCACAACTGATGGTAACACTGGGGAGGGCCTTTTCAGTGGCTGCCCCCAGGCTCTGGAACTGCCTTCCCAGAGAAGTTAGACTGGTACCTTCCATACTTTTTTTTCACAGACAAGTAACGACTTTTATGTTTAGACAGCCATTTGATGAGTGTTTATATAAGGCCTGTGTCGCCTATACAATGCATTGGATCCTGCTAATTGTTGTGGTGTGTGTGTGTGTGTGTAGTGATATATGTTTTTAAAGGTTTTTAATTTTTTATTGTTTAATCTTGTTTTAACTTTTGTATTTTGTAATGTGTTTTTACCTTACTGTAAGCTCCTTTGAGTTCTAAACTACAAAAAGGTAAAGTAGAAATAAATGTAATAAAACAACAACAGCTAAAGAAAGATGAAAAGAAAAAATGGAACTCAAATGTGAACAATAAAATAGATGCAATAAACAACAAACCTGATTCTTTAGATGAAATAAATAACTGTTCTCATTATGAGTATGAATGGAATACCAAAACAAAGCAAACATTCCTTGCACATGCTGACACCGATGATTCGTTTTCTTATGATTTAAGAGCTTATCACATTGCCAAAAAAAGTGTCTTACCTTTTCCTGGCTTCAATCTTCTTCTGGGATACACCCAGATGTTATCACATGTACGTCACTGCTGATTCTGCCATGATGCCACCGATCAAATACAGCCTGGGTCAAACGCAGATCAAAACTGTGTCCAGCCAGCAAAGTTTTGAAAATGGAACTTCCAACTTCAAAAATTTGCCAGCTGAATGTGGCTTCGACCCATGTCAGATCCAGGCTGTATTTGGTCGGTGGCATAAGGGCAGAATTGGCAGTGACGTACATGTGATAACATCTGGGTGTATCCCAGAAGAAGATTGAAGCCAGGAAAAGGTAAGACACTTTTTTTTGGCAATGTGATAAGCTCCTAAGATTCAACAGGGAAAGGATTATATTTTTCAGAATTCAGTTCATTCTATGGTTGTGCTATCTGCATCAGAGTATAACCTTACATTATTTTTTCATTCTCATCAAATGCAGTAAATACTCACTTTAAAGTCATGTTTGTTGTTGTTTAACTGCTTTCAAGTCAACCCTGACTCATGGCAACCTTGTGGATGAGACATCTCCAAGACCCCCTATCCTCCATTGGTCTGTTTGGGTCTTGTAGATTCAGGCCTGTGGCCTCCGTGATTGAGTCTATCCATCTTGTGTGCAGAATTCCTCTCTTCCTACTGCCTTCTACCTTCCCTAGAATTACTGTCTTTTCTAATGAGTCATGTCTTTTCATGATATGGACAAAGTATGATAGCCTCAGTTTCATCATCTTGGCTTGCAGTGAGAATTCAGGTCTAATCTGCTGTAGGACCCATTTATCTGTCTTTTTGGCTGTACATGGTATCTTCAGCACTCTACTCCAGAACCACATTTCAAATGAGTTAATTTTCTTCCTGTCTGTCATCTTTACTGTCCACCTCTCATATCTGTACATAGTGATGGGAACCACAGTGGCTTTCATGATTCTAACTTTACTGTTCAATTGTATATCTTTGCATTTTAGGATCTTTTCCAATTCTTTCATTAGATATCCTTCCCATTCCTAGTCTCCTTTTGATTTCTTGACTGCAGTCTCCATTCTGGTCAATATTTGATCCACACTACCAGAAATCTTTTTAACTATTTTGATTTTCTCATTGTCTAGATTGAATTTAAAATTTTGCTATGTCATGTTAAAGTTATATTAAAATTAAAGAAAATCTTTTGAAAAATGGGCTTTTCAGTAGAGTGCTGCACAGCTTTAAGTGCTTTTAATCTTACTTTCTTTAAATTGTGTTGTACTATTTTGTGTGCTTTAAATTGCTCTTAATGTTGCTAACATTTAAATCATATTTTAATGTTAATCTTCTGTATGATTTAGCTATATTGCATTGATTTTATATTCTAAGCATCCTTGAGACCTAGGTTTTTTGAGGGAAAAGGTTGATTTTTTTTCTCCCTCTCCTCCTGAATGACAACAGCAGCAATTTCTTGGCTTGTACTTTTCTATGATTTATTTTTATTGAACTGATGCATGGTTGTTAGCTTTTCTTGCTATGATACACTGTTTCAGTTAATTGTTGGGGAATTAACCCTTGAATTGTTGATGTTATTTTGCCAACACATGTCTGCTTACAGCATGGCATAAGGAACAAGGCAGAGGGGATATGTTGAGCCTGAAGAGGGCTATAAATGGCCACAGATCTATTCGCTACAATTCACAGAGCCTGATGAGGCACAGGGCAAGGGCAAAGTCATGGAGCAGCCTGACTGTAGGTCAATGTCAGTGTTCCAGATTTGAAATAATACAGATGACAATGTCAGGATTTTGGGTCTAATTCTAATTCTAATTAGAACTATGGGACATTCTAATTAGAACTATGGGAAAAGAGCTGGAAAGACTGTATTAAATATACACCAAATATAGAAATAAGAGAAAATTATTATAAATCAATTTATAGGTGGTATTGGACTCCCTTTAAATTATCTAAAATGTTTGAAGAAGTAAATCCTTTATGTTGGAAGTGTAATTTGGAGGTAGGAACGTACCTACATATGTGGTATTGTTCAAAGGCAACTATATATTGAAAACAGATACATGGAGAAATTTAAAAAATCTTTAATTTACAAGGTCGACCAGATCCAAAACTGTATCTATTGAATATTGTTGAGGATGGACAAGTAGAGGGAAGGAAAGAAAGAGTGCTGTTTTTGACAATAGTAGCAGCCAGAACGGTATTTGCAAGATATTGGAAACAGAAAGAAATTCCTTCTTTACAAGGGTGGAAATTAAAAGTTCTTGACACTTATGAAATGGACAAACTTAATAAAAGATAAAAATATAAAAGATTTTAACAAGGAATGGCAGGTGTGGAATGCATATCTAGAAATAAAATCATTTAACTATTTATAATTTCCGAGTTACTACTCATATTTTTTTAATGGTGGCTGGGAGTTATATAATACAGTTATTATACAAAATATTAAAATTGGAAAAATTGTTTTTTTCACTCTTACTACTATTAATGTGTTTAGTGATAATAGTAAGTAGTAAATACAGGGTTAAGGAAAATAAGTCAAAAGATACTGAAGCAGGTGTTAGGTCACTTATACACGGGAAACAGGGAGCTACGGTAAGTTAAGTTTGATAATAGAAACTTGAATTCTTAATGTTAGCTGATTATGTTATATATGAAATATATGAAATTTGAAACCATGAAATTATTATAAGAAATAACTTACCTCTGGAGAATTACTTGGAAAGTTTGAGGTCTGGATGAAGAATTAAATGAAGTAAGAAAGGAACTATACTATGTAAGATTGATTTTACATTGTCACAGTGATAGCTAGGAAGTTTTCTCTCTTTTTTTCTTTTTCTCATTGTGTTTGTTTTGTTCCTATGTCTTGATTGTTGATATTTCTTTTTGTGACTATGTAGTTTGTAGTATGATATATTGTTTATTGTGTACATGTAGTATTTTGATGTTCTTTTTTTTAATGTTATTCAACTTTAATAAAAGCTTTTTTTTTTTTAAAGGATTTTGGGTCCTCCATGGCACAAGTGCTAATGGAGCAGATGGACAGCAATCTTGTTGTATGACCAGTATGCCAGTTTGTGCTGTGCGCTGGGGTCAGGTAGGAATATCTCATGAGTGGGGTGCCCAGAACTTTCCTAGTACCTCCAATGCCTACCTATAAACAAACAGCAAATCAACAAACCTGTGAGACAAATATAAAGTAATAATGTACCGAAGAGTGATTAACAATATTTCTATGAGGATGTCCCAGCTCCTAGAAACCAGCTGAAAGGGTTGGCAAAATTCTTTCCTTATCTCACTTACAAGTGTCTAAAGGTTCTGGGAAGTCATACAGAGGACAGAAGGGTAACAACTGTTACAGTTTTGTCAGTGGTAGTCAGTGCTGTAAATGTGCACAGGCTCCTCCCTTTAAGGCCTAGGAGAAGATCAGAAAGTAAAAGAGAATATGGTAGGGTTTCCACTCCATGTAGGCAGTTGATGCTTCTGTTTCAGAGATGTGGTGAATGTGTACTGGGTTTTAAACAATCATAGAGTGCATGCACTTGAATGGCTGGGTGATGTGAGCCATGAGAGACAGTTTAGAGGAAGAAATTAATGTTTTTCTCGATATTGAGGTTGACCCAGGCAGGAGTTTTAGAGAAAATATTTGGTGGAGGAGGTGGGGAAGGAAAAGATTGAGTGAATGACTGCTTGTGTATGTCTGCCCAAAACATCTATATGCAGTGCACACAGTAGCTGGGTGGTCTGTTATGTTGTGTAGGTGAATGGTGGGAAGGACTCTACTCAGGGTAGTGCACTCACAATTACAATGTATAGGAATGGATAACAACTTGAAAGCATTTCTTTGTATTTTTCAATGTAGTTATGTAAATTTTCATAAATTTGGTTCTCATGGACAAGACTGGATTATAGTTTTTTTGTGGGATTTTCGGGCTGTGAAGCCATGTTCTAGAAGAATTTATTCCTGATGTTTCACCTGCATCTGAAGATGCCAGCCACAGATGCAAGTGAAACGTCAGGAATAAATTATTCTAGAACACAGCCTCACAGCCTGAAAAACCCACAGAAAACCATGGATGCTGGCCATGAAAGCCTTCGACTTCACAAGAATAGATCATTTTATAATTTTTATCTTAGGTGCAAGAAAATCATCAAAAACTATGCAGCTCTTAATTTTTATTTGTATTTCAAGACTTAGTATGAATAATGTGCATGGTATTTTGAAGAGAAAACAACAATTTTTCACAGAAAAAAATCTGCATAGAAAATATTGTTTTCTGCATAAGAAATTTATTTTCTGCACAGAAATGTTATTTTCTATACAGAGAATGCTATTTGCTTGTGAAAACAACAGCAACATGCATATATATGCAAACACATGTATATATATATTTCACAGAACAAATCCCAATCTGTGAAAGTTTTAGCCCATCTCATCATACAGACTGCCAGAAATAGTGCAAATTGAGTCCACTTTTAGGGTTAGGGTTAGTGCTAGGGAATCATGGGAATTGGTTTTTTTCTGAGACATGGAGCCTTCTCTGTCAGAGAGCTCTGGTGCCACAATAAAATACAGTTCCTATGATTCCCTAACCCTAACCCTAACCCTAAAAGTGGACTCAATTTGCACTATTTCTAGCAGTCTGCAACCCCAGATAGTTTACCAACAACCAAGAAACCTATTTTTGACCATTTTTCAAATATTTGCAACTATTTTTCCATCTCTATGACACAGTAGTAACAATGATAGTAATGGGTTAGTAAAAATTAATCCGCTAGTTACTTTATGGATTGCAGTAAAAGTAATAAGTAATGACTTGTTTTATGATCAGAGCAATGAATTACTTCCTTTTTGAAAAGTAACACTCCAATCACTGTCATTTACTCTGCTTCAAATGAGGTTCTTCCTAAGTCTCTAAGGCTGCAGCAATCCAAACTGCTATGGATTCCATGGAAATGCAAAGAAAAGTAAATCCATACATGTTCATTCTTGTGATTTTTGAAGGTGTTTGGTTGGACATACATTAGTATTTGTTTTCCAGAATTTGGCTACTAGTATTGCAAGGGGATGAAACATAGGGAAGGAATATTACTGAATATAAGAAAACACCAAACTCATTTTAGAATTGGTTGGATTTCAACCTTTTAATTTGAGGATAGCCTTCCCCAATATGATTAATTTGCTTAAGAAGCATTTCCCTTATCCATGGCTATTGATCATGCTGGATCAACTCATCAGGCTTATAGTACAATAAATCTGGAGAGTGTCAGGTCAGAGAAGACATCCAAAGACATCTCCTCACCAACATCTCAAAGCTCTGGATGTATCTGACAGTTTTTGATAAAAATAAGAGATGAACATAGGGCTGCTGGGCAGAGGGCTATAGAAGATGAGATTTCCATTTGAAAAACCAGTTAGGCACATTGCAGAGCACCCAGCACAGCATTCACCAGACCTTTGGATTAGAAGTAGATTCCTGGGGTATTAGCCCCTTTTGTGGGAAAAATGAAGATTGGTTCAATGAAGATTCAGTCTCCTTTAATTAATGCACAAGTGCAAGTACTAAATCTTTTGGGTCTCAGTGTTGCACTGCTGCAATTACATTTACCAATTACCAATTACATTTCAAGGTACAATCAAACATAGATACATACAGTGTCTATGCCCTGGCTAACTACAGAAAAAGTTTCAAGAAGAGTAGCAGCTCAACAGAGCTGACATTCACCATCTTGAGAGAGATGGAGAAAAAGAGAGAGAAGGAAGGAGAAGGAAAAGGAAAAGGAAAAGGAAAAGGAAAAGAGACTCTTTCATGTGCTTTCAAACACACCTGGAAGGTCCTCTAGTCACATGGTGTGGTTGCTTAGATACACTCCTTCAATGGGTGACTGAGAAAATGGGGAAAGATCTAGAGATACCATGCATAGACAGTGGTTCTCAAGCTTTTTACCTTTGTTACCCCCCCCAACACCTACATACAGACATCGTATTCCCCACTCAATGTAGTATATGAAATAAAATATTGTTCTTTGTTTATTGTTTAGTGTGTGTATTTTTGTTCACTTATTTATGTATATTCATGAATATACATGGATATATTCTTGCAGCAGTGTCTTGTCCCAAGAACAAGGGCAATGATGGGATGGGTTGGGGAAGAAGAAGTGGTGGTTTGGAATGGGCCCCGCCAAAGGCCATGATCCAGGAAATTGCTTGTTCTCCTCCTTCTCCTCCCTCCTCAGGCAGAGGTGGCTGCTTCAAGTGCCTTCCTTGGCTCTCTCTTCCTCTCCAGGTCAAAAAATGTTTGGAAAGCAGAGGAGGAGGAGGAGCAGGGATGGAGATCAGGGCTTCCAAGTCTCATGCCCCCCCCCCCCTTCAGCAACTCTCTCACACACCCTTGGGAGTCCTGCTCCACAGTTGGAGAACTACTGGGGTAAAAGCATGCAGGGAACCCTTACTGTCTAAAGCCCAATTGCTTTAACAGGAAATGGGTGAAGGGGGCTAAAGAGAATGCTTGGTTGAGAAGCAGCATTTTCCAACATGGACCAATAGCCAAGAGTCATAATGAGGTTGAAGGAGAAATAGTTCTGTAATAACCCCTGGTGATCTCTTCTTCCATACAGTACTGGGTGCTACTTTGTTAATAGGGGAGGTACTCAGTGTTAGCATGCTGTTTTATTTAGGTGGGGAAATGGCATTTTAAAAAAGATAAAGGAAACTAGTTTAGACAATTATATTTGACTTGCTGTCCGTGACACATATGGTTATTTTTTATACCAAGGGTGGCAACTTTAGTGAGAACAGAAAAATACAAGAAAATCTGTCAGTACTGTTTAAGTACTATGGTTATTACCTGAGGTCAAGCAGATGGAGGGCAAACCTCTCTGCTGGATTCTGCTGCTCTTTAATTAATGTTCACATTTGTTATGTCAACATGATGTATTGCATTTGGTTTCAGGTTTTGTCCTCTTATAAAACCATTGTATAACAACATTCTAATAGTGGAGTGTTGCAGATGCAAGGGAGTTTATGGCTGGCCCCCACAGATAAACCTCAATGGACTGGGTGACAAAAAAAGGTGGAAGTAGCCTGTGTCTCACATGGATGGAATATTAACTGTTGCAGTTATTGTATTCAGAAACAACAATCATGGGGGGATTAAACAGAGGGTGTGTGTATGTATGTGTGTGAAACAGAGAGAAAATGGGGAGGCAATATTTCTCATTAGTAAATTATTGAAAATTAGGCTGGGAAAAGACAATAGCATGAATCCTATGGGATAGATCCATTGTGAACCCCTTGAATCAATCGTTGAACAAGAATAAGGTTTATTGATTCAGTTAGTCTTTTCTAATTGGGATTATTAATTGTAATTAATTAATTGTAATTAATTAATTCAAATCATTAAACTGGAGAGAGCCAGGAAAAGTGACCTTTTTAGACTACAGCTCCCAGATTCCCACATCTAGCAGGACTCATGACCATGCTGGCTAGGGAATTTGGAGAGTTTTGATCCAAAAAGCAATATTTCCAAGCTATGATTGGAATATTTGTGCACTAGGCTGGCACCAGGATGGAGGCTGGGCATGCTGGCATTTGAGATCTACTCCATTGTTCTGGCATAGAAACATTTTCAAACACTGGCAGAACATCAATAAGAAAGAGTGCTAAGTTCTTGGGACTGGGAATTCCACCTATGTGGCACTATCACAGGGAAATCCCTGTTACGCATTGCCACTAACCAGTAGCATCACTGGGGGAGTGCAGGCCATTCCAGGTGACACCCCAGAAGGAAAGGTGACACCCCAGAAGGGAGAGTGACACCCAGGTTATCTCTCCAGCCCCATGGGCATTTTTGGTCTGTTTGGGGGCTCCTCTGCCCCCACGGGAGATCCTTGGGCCTGCGCAGGCTCTCCCCCACTCTGCACAGGCTCTGTGGGCCTGCGCTAGCTCTCTCTAGCCCTCCCTGGGCCCATGCTGGCTCTCCCCAGCACTCCCTGGGCTGCACTGGCTCTCTCCAGGCCCACACCAGCTCTCTCCAGCTCTCCCTGACTCCCGGGATGTGTCAACTCTCTCCAGGGCCGCACTGGCTCTCCCCAGTTCCATGCTGGCCCTCCCTGGGCTGTGCTAGATCTCCCCAGGCCTGGAACGGCTCTCCCTGGGCCTGCGGGGAGGCAACTACGTCCCTCATGAACGTCCTTCTGGCCACAGACTTCTGGAAACCCCACCAGAAGTCTGGGTCCAGAAGTCCCACCCTGGAAGTCCCACCCCATGCACTGGGTGTCACCTGATGTGGGGACGCCACTATGCTTCAAAAGGTCTATATCTGCTGTAATAAAGAAAGGGGTCATTCACACAGGAGTTACACAACAGGAGTTACATGTCTTTTATTGTCCTTTGTCCATGATCCCCACATGGCCAAGAAGGGAAATGGTGCCTATGTGCATTGATATCCCTCTAAATCACATTAACAGACAATGGAAGGCAATCTGGGACAAAATATAGGCCTGTAACTCTAATATCATCACTTCTCCTATGTGATTTTAAACATCTTTGACTGATGAAGAAGCCAGTGAAGCTTTGAAGGCTTGCATTTTGTGTATTTTAGTTGGCCAATAAAGCTATCAATTTTTTTTTTTATATTTTGGATTTTGTTGTATCATACTGGAGTCGGCACATTTAAGATGCTAAAGCTAATAGCATTTTAGGTTGTGAAAGCTAATTTAGGCTGTTAAAGGTCCTTTGGAAACAATGTTTTGATCAGTGCCTTGATCTTGCTCTCACTTCTCTTACAGTTGTATAAATATATTATATGTTGAGTTGAAATATAAATATTTGGACACTAGAGTGTTTTAAAATCCTATATCAGGTATTACCATGAGTATAATTGCATAAATGACCACCATGACATATTTGCATTCCCCCTTGCAGTTTACATAAGAAACTCTTCCAAATACATTGCTTTCAATAGGGAAGAAAATTCATTGATATTTTTAAAGGCACAGATACTTCCTGTTGTTAATTTATGGATCATTCTAATAAAATCTCATGTGCTAAATCTATGTGCTGTGTATTTCTAAAATACTATGTATACTACCAGTTTCCTGGTGTTCATATATCCTCCCAAGACTAAATTGACTGAAATGAGTAATTTTACTGTCATGTGAAATGAGTGATTTCTTCAAGCCTCCTAAATTACTCATGGGTTGAAAAATATGCTATTACTATTTTTGAAAGTTGGTAAATCCACCAATAAACAGCCTAGGGTATGAAACTGGGATCTGAGATAAGTGCATTATTCGGACCTGGAGTTAGAACTTCCTGGCTTAAAGTCAAAATCTCAAAGCTTGTGGAACAAAATTGTTAGGGAGAGAAATCACAGCCTGAAGATACAGGAGGCTATAACAGGAAAATATCAGTGTATGCAAAAGGAGTGGTGTAGGAGTGTGTGCATATGCATGTGTGCCTGTATGTGTGTGTTACATTAGTTCTCTATAGAGAAACTGTGAACTTGAATTTCAGAGAAATACATTTCAAATTCACATGTAAAATTGGAAGATTCCCCCCCCCCCCTCATTAGCTTAAGAGGAACATTTTTGAACTGAGGAGAAACTCATGGTCTGGATTGCATAATGTACCATACTTCACCACCACACATACACACACATATATATAGAAAAGAAAAATATATATGCACTTCTTTTATTAACTGTCTTTAAGCACACCCTTGCAGATGCAGACTTCATTAGAATCTGATTCAAGCTCTGAGGGGGGGGGGAATTCAAAATTTCAGTGACAACCACATAACTTGGAAAATCATTTTATGAGCAATCATAATTTTTTATTAGCAATCTTAGGGCCACTACAGACTCAAAGGGCCAGCCTGAAGACAGAGATGGGGCAGGGCAGCCACACGCTGGCCACTCCAACCCCACACCGATGTTGTCAGGATGCCCTCCTGGTGCAGTGTTCTGATGCGCTGCACCGGAAAGGGTGAAGAAGAGCCAGGCGCCAGCTCTTAGGGCACTCTTTTGCCCTAAAGAGCCCCTAAAAGGAGCAGCATTTTGTCACTCTTTTTGGAGCAGCAAAAGGGAGGATCAGGGCTGCCGCATGGAGTAGCTGCGGCCCTGATCCACTGCTTCCCAGGGCAGCCCAGAGCCGCCCGTCTGCACACCCCCTTAGTTCCTAAACCTCATAAAGTAGTTACTATTCTATTTAGTATTTACAAAAGAGAAGTCCTGTTTCTCCAAGGTAACTGAATAGACCTCATAAAGTAGTTACTTACTATTCTATTTAGTATTTACAAAAGGGAAGTCCTGTTTCTCCAAGGTAACTGAATAGTTATTAAATGGCCTTTTAAAAAAAATCTGAGTGCTACAAGGCATTAGACTGCGTCAAAAAAAAAAAACACTTTCATTCTATCCACTTCTCAGCAATATCCACAACAGTGCACAATACAACAATATGAGGCACAACACAGAGCAGCACAACCTTCCTTCCTCACTATTTAATGAGATCACAACCCATAATCTAACACCCACAAACTATACAGGTAGCTAATAGTTACAGTTATATGAGAGAAGTGGTCAAGTTCTACCTGGCAGTCAATTTCTATCCAGGTACATGTTAATTGTGATGTAAATTTATCTATTAGTTTTTGCAAAAGGGATTTTAAAAGTAATTGACATGTATATACAGATACAATGCCTATTTCTTTCATTGGAGAATATCACACGGAGGCTTAGCGTCCTCCTCTCATTATTAAATCAGCTTTAAATCATCCTAATCATGTGATCAGGGTTCACACCCCCATGCACTTCTCCTGTCTTTCTCCCATCTTTAAAGCGTAATGGAGCCATCCTCCCCACGCTTGTCTGCCAGTAAAACGTAATGGAGCTGCTATTTAATAATAAAGAAAGTTCCTGTTATTACCAAATGGCAGCTCCATTCCACTTTGTTGACAGGACAAGCACACAGGGATGGCCCCATTCCACTTTAAACATGGGAGAAGGTTGGGAGAAGCACACAGGGGTGTGAACCCTGATTGTGTAATTAGGACAATTTAAAGCCAATGTAATGATGGAAGGAGGACGCAAGCCTCCCATGTGATATTCTCTACTGTCCCTAAAAACTATTCTGCTTTAGAGCTTGAAAAGTTATGTTTAAGAAGAATAAATATAACGATGAACTGAAATTACAGTATGTTAACTGACTGTGTGGTTAGTGCAATTATGGATGATTTTTTACATGCCGTTATATCAACTCTTCTAAAAAGTAATTTTTAAAGCTTTGATTCTTGGAAAAAAATATTATATTTTCACTTGGTATTTATTTTTTTTCCATCTGTCACTGTTAAAAGCACAAACTAGTTTCTTCTTTCTTACCATGACAGTTTTCACAATGGATTTGTGAAGTAGGTCAGGCTAAGAGGGACAGAGTTTGAGAGAGAGAGAGAGAGAGAGAGTTACTCAAGGCCACTTTTAGATACTTATCTAAAAACATGAACTTGTGTTCAAAACCAGAAAGATGATCTGTTTTATTTTGGTCTAAATAACTTGTTTTCTTTTATTATACGATCTGTGGGAAAGAAAGACAATTAAGGTAAGTGGATCCATGTCCATGCTTGCTTATAGAAATGAGAAAAGTGCATACAGAGTTGAAGGAATAAGGAATCTTTTTGTAATGACCACTATCTGTATGGGTAAAAAGGTTTCTTCTTCTTCTTCTTCTTCTTCTTCTTCTTCTTCTTCTTCTTCTTCTTCTTCTTCCTCCTCCTCCTCTCCCTCCTCCTCCTTTGGCTAAAACTCCCAGAATGTCCCAGCCAGTAGTGGCATCTTTCCAGGCAACTTGTCAAGTTCTTCTTTCTTTCTGTCTATCACAGGGGTAGGCAACCTTTCCCCTTTAAGGGCCGAGGGACTTCAACTCCCAGAAACCTCAGCCATGTTGGCCAATAGTCCCATGTTGGCCAATAGCTCCTGGGATTCTGGGAGCTGAAGTCCCTCGGCCCTTAAAGGGGAAAGGTTGCCTACCCCTGGTATCATAGGCTACACTATGGCTTACACTATGGCAAACTATTTGTTGTTAACTCCCTTCACATCAATCTTATCCCATGGCAACCCTATGGATGAGACATCTCCAGCCCTCCCCTCCCCTCCTCTAATGTTCTGCCCAGCTCCTGCAAACTCATATTCATGGTCTCTTTAATAAAGTCCATCCATAACATGTGGCCTTTCTCTCTTCCTACTTCCCTCCACCTTTCCTAACATTATTGTCTTTTCCAATGATTCATGCCTTCTCATGATATGTTCAATGTATGACAGTCTAAGGGCAGATGCAGACCAGCAGTTTAGACCAGCCTGGGGGTAGAGTTGGGGCTGGGCAACTGCAAGCTGGCCACTCTGACTCTGCTCCAATTCCGCCCAGATACCATGTGCCCATCTGCGAGGCGCGCAGCATCAGGGCACCCTCTTGGTGCAGTGTGCATATACACTGCACCAAAAGGGCACAAAAGAGCTGCTGCGGCAGCTCTAAGGGTGGCCTTTTGCCACCCCCAAAAGGGGCAAAAAGGAGGATCGGGTGCACGGCATGTGGTTGCCGTGGCCCCAATCCACTGATCTCAGTGGCAGCCCAGAGCTGCCTCAAATGGGTCATCTGCATTGGCCCTAAGCCTTGTCATCTTGGCTTCAAGGGATATCTCTGGCTTGATCTGCTCTAAGACCCATTTGTTTGTCCTTTTAGCTATCCATGGAATCCCCAGCACTCTTCTCCAGCACCACATCTTAAACGAGTTGATTTTCCTCCTATCTTGACTGTCCAGCTCCCACATCCATACATGGTAATATGGAATACAATGGCTTGTATGATTCTGACTTTTGTGCTGAGTTGTATGCCTTTGCATTTTAGGATCTTGCAACAGTAAATGCACATGCTCAGGGGAGCCTCATTTTCTTACTCCCAAGTAAGCATGGGAACCTGATCCATACAGGCTAGGTCAATTATAAGCCATAGACCCCAAAAAGCAACATTTCCAAATTCTGGACTTGTTCTTCTTAAGTTTGTACTATGCTGTTGGTGCATAGGCTCCTGATTAGGGATGTCTTGAGAATTCAGACATGAGTACCTGGACAATTGACCATCTTGTTCAGTTTCTTGGAAGTGAAATTAAAACAGACACCATCTGCTATAAGAAGGCAACATTTTGTTCAAAACATTCCCCTGCAATTTCCCTCTGTCCCAAGAGCCAAAAAACATACCTTATGGATACTCCCCAGTCCCTATTACATTGCTATTGCTAGTGTTTTCACCCAGAGGAGATAATATCTATCACATTAATTTTCTACTTGGACTTCTTTGATTTGGCCAAGTTGAAGAGATGTTCTGCCATTTGTCAAGAAGTGAAACTTCCTGTCACCTCTTCCCTTGCTTCAGGGTAAGTTGAAATGCCTTGAGGCATGGGAGCAGGGAGTAGAAGATACCTGGAGAGTGAGGTAAGGCCTTTTTTGGTTGTTTTTGAATCAAGCTCTTAAAATATCCCTCAAAGTTTTTGAATATTTCACTAGAATGTACAATAGGCTTCAGTACTTCTTAGGGAAATCTATTAGTGAATGCTAGCCATGCGACAATTTGTCAAGTTTGCTGCTGTGTCCCCAGCCCCAACCCCTTTGGTGACACCAAATCACCTCCATGTTTATAAAAAACGATCTTTAAGTATTTCAAAATGGATTCCTTGATGGTTGCCTAAAACCTTAGACTTATAATGTATATCTATACACAGGTTGGAAATGAATGCAATGGTTTTGAACAATTTTAAAACTGTGTGCATGAAGTTGGAAAAAATTCTTCTTCTGTAGAACATATTACATGCCCAGAAATGCACACATTTCAGATTGCAAATTGTGTCTGTTGGTCTGGGAAATGTACTAAGTTAAATAAATTTGTAAAAATGCTTTTAAGAACAAATTTGTTATACACCCCCTGTCCTCCTGCCCCTGGCTCTTGCTTTGCCTGCTTCAGAACCTGAAGCTCCATCTTGCCTTTGACAAGTGGCAGGTGGTAACTTTCATGTCACTGGACAAATCTGTTCTGAACCTTCAAAGATTAGAATGATCCTTTAAAGTGATAAAATAGAAGCCACCAGAGACCATTATCTTTGATACCACCTTCTATGGAGCTCCAGTATTTGCTTGAGTATAGTTTGAAAAGTGCTTCCTTAGCTGACAGCCAGTGTAGTGTAGTGATTTGAGCCTTGGACTATGACTCCAGAGACCAGGGTTCACATGTCTGCTCAGACATGGAAAGGAGTGACCTTAGAAAAGTCACACTGTCTCAGCCTCAGAGGAAGACAAAGGCAAAAGCAAACCCCCTTTGAACAAATCGTGCCAAGAAAACTGTATGACAGGATTGCCATAAGATGGAAATGACTGAAGGTACACAGCAACAACAAACCTTAACTGCAGTGGGGACAGGGTCTGAGAAAATAGCACTGAATTTCAGAATTATCTTGTCACAAGCAAGATAAGTTTTAAACATTACAAGAGACGACTGTCCCAAGATCTTACACTTTCATTTGAAAAGTCCTAACTTCAGCTGTTGTCCTGCTTTAATTACATCTCCTGCTCCTCCTAAGAGTTTGGGGGATGTCCCTCTGTGCTCATTGTGATTTTATGGGTTTTTCTCCAATCTTGTATCTAGGACTCTGTGAGATCTTGAACTCTGTTTGTGTCCTTGTGTGAAATATCAGCACAATTCTACATGTCAGTGCAATCTGAAGGAAAACTCATATAAGCATGCTAAACTTTCTCACTATGATTCAATGGAATTAACAAGACTGTCCACTTAGCTGTACTTCTGCCCTTGCTGATGATATTTGCTGCTTCAAATCAGCTACATCATTAAGCTGTAAAGCTCAGACCAGCAATCAAATTGAATAAAGTTCTCCATTTTGAAATATTGTGTTATTGCACCACAACAGCTGGGGCTTCCTCTCCTCCCACAGATGCTGGTAAAGCATTGTTTTAGATAACCAAGCACTGTATTAACTTCCTATTCTTGTGAGCAGAGAATTGTTTTCTGGATTGTTTGCCAATGTCTATGGACAGACATCCTATATGTTATTTTAAAAGAAAACCACACATGCTGTGAACATTCTTTTTCTTTACACTCAAAACTTTTACAGTCTTTCCTTTTCCCGAATTTATGAATCTTTCACTTACATTGTGCATTAAAAAAAGGGGCAGCCAATTTAAGTAATTTTGCCTTTTTCTCTCAGCATACAAGGTCATTAATTGCTATTGGGACCTTCGTAAACCCTACTCTGCTGATGGGGTGAGAACTCTATTGTTAAATGTATTATGGCAGGGCTGTCTTTGGAGATTGCCTGCTTGATTGCTTTGTAAAGGCCCAATGGCACACAGCAATTAAAATCCATAGACCTTTATAACCCTACTGATGTTTTATGGGCCTTTTTGTGTCCTTTGGTATAGTTTACCATTTATGTGTTTCCCAATGGGTCATCTTTTCAGAACTCAGAGTGGGATTTTCTTTTTCCAGAGTGATAAAGCTAGTTATACATCATGTGAAAGGTTAATGACTATTTTCAAAAAGAGCATATGCTTGAAGTCATAAGGTGAAAGTTGTAGGAAAGAACCATTATGTAAAATCACAGGCCACTTCCCTCATTTCTAAGTTGCAGGATACCTGTACCTGTCATGGGTAGAACAGGTAAATTAAAGAGTGACTTTTAAGTGTCAATACCTGCAAGCAAAGCAGAGCAGCTAACTGCTTCTTGTTTGTCAAAATTGTGATAGTCCTGTTTGAGTAATGAAACACAGTAGACTCATGTATGAATTCATATTTCCTTTTTTTCTGAATTGGTGAATACTTGGACCTCCTGATGGCTTCCTAAAAGAGGGACTTTTACAGAGCAAAAAAAAAAAAAAAAAAAGGGGGGGGGGATGAAGACTGGGCCTGAGAGCCATCTAGTATTTTACTGGGCCAGTCAGGAACTAATATAGTGAGCTCCTTGTATCCATTGGGGTTTGATACCAGGAACCCTCCCTCCCATAGATACCAAAATTTGTTGATGTTCAAGTCCTATTATATGCAATGGCATAGTCAAATTTTGTCCCTTATGTAAAATGGCAAAATCAAGGTTTGCTTTTTGGAGTTATTTTTTTATAAAATATTTTCAAGCTGTGGATGGTTGAATCCATGAATGTCGAACCTACAGATAAGGAGGGCTGACTGTACTGGGAACTGAAAAGTCAGTCAGATTTCTTTTACATGAGGCATTTTATTCTCCATTACCATGTATGAATGTGAAATCTGGACAGTGAAGAAAGTGAATAGGAAGGGTATCAACTTATTTGAGATACAGTGCTGGAGAAGAGTGCTGAGGATACAGTGGACACCCCAAAAGTCAAACAAATGTGTCTTTGAACAGATCAAGCATGAAATCTCCTTGAATTAAGTCAAATGAAGAATTACTGAGGGAAAGTCACTGTTATCAATGTTTTTTATGAACAATTATTTGAAAGATTTAAGATGGATTTTAAAAAATTTGGCCTTTGGAATGACCAAATCAGAATTTGAAATGCCACTGTGCACTAATGATGAACATTTAATTAGCAAGATTAAACACTCTTTTAAAAATAGAGATGGAAGAAGAACAAGTCAAAGATTGCATTATAACATAGGCATGAAACTTTGGATACGACATACATTTGGATCAATGGAAGAAACTATAGCTGAAGGGAATGAAATTTACATTATGTAAGGGTTTGAAAGAGAACATTTATAACAAGATATACCATTGGTATTTGACACAAGAAAAATTGGCTAAAATGCATAAAGGATTCTCAAATTTATGTTGTAAATGTAAACAACAGGTGGGATCTTTTTATTATATGTGATGGACATGTGAGTTGACCAAGAAATTCTGGAATCAAATACATTGTATGTTTCAAATAATCTTGAAAGTTAATTTCCAAATGGAACTGGTGAATGATCACATGTAGATGAAATATCGAAGACTATTTCAGTATGTGACTATAGCGCAAGATTATTGTATGCTCAGAAAAATTCAATGATGCTAACATATGAAGAGTGGTTGTTCAAACTGTGAGACTTTAATTAGAGAACAATCACTGACAACTTTTGTAAAGGACTGGGAATTTGTTTTAAATTTTTTTTGCAGAGCAAAATGAATGACAGATCAATTTTGGGTTTTGACAATTAGTAGATTGGGTTAAGCAGCAGAAGTAACAAATGGTTATTGTATTTGAAGAAGCCACATTATCTAGTTATGTATAATGGTCATGAGGAAAGTTGGAAGACATAAGTATATTTTTTTCTTTTGTAGCTCATTAGTATTGCTTACTGTTTTCCTTTTCCTGTATTTTCTTTCTTTCTTAGTGTGTTATTTTTATTGTACTGGGAAATTCGTAATTAAAAATATTTTAAAAAAATAAAATAAAAACTACTTCATAGCAGAATATGGCCTATGTTACAGCAGAATCCAGGAAAAGAGCAAGTGCTTCTCTTGTCATCACTTTGTAGCAACAAAAGGCAATGTTCGTTATTGTGTACTACTGAGAAGCAAATAGGTTATTCCCATCTAACAAACCAAAACAATCTTTGAAGGGGTAGTTCTTCTCTGAAAAGTGACTTTGTGAAAGTGGCGTCATATGGTTTCACATTTATTGAGTTGCAACCATTTCCATATGAGATTTGCACAGTTTGCAAGGAAATAATAGATTCCTGGCCCCCATGTCGAACATATAAGTCAGCCTGGGCACTTGTGGCTCCAGCTGAGTTCTGCCTTTTCAATGCATCATCACAGTAATAGATTTTCTTCTGGTCAGATTAGTTACTCAGATAGTAGCATATCCTCAGAGTATTCTTGGGTGCTATGGAGGGGGGAGGGGAGCTTAATCTGAAGTCAGTAAAGTTACACATGTTGTTTTAGACCCACCCTTAAGATGAAGGGTAGCATACAAAATACATTAGTAAACAAATTATAGAAATAAGTGAAATAGTCAAGCACTACTTTGCTTTGCAAAACTTCTCTCATAGCAATATGTGATTCTGCAGCCTTTAGATTTCATAACTTTGGCTTGCAAACTGGGACAGTTGCATGTAGGCACTGGAGAGTCTCTGAATAAAAAAACACTCTATGTGATTCCTTACAAACCCACTTTTGTGACTCAGAGGCTATGATGCAAGGTCCTGAAGCAACCAAAAGGATACTTGGGACTATATTTAGCTCTGGATGCCTTTGAAGATCTTCATTTCCATGACCCTCAGCATGCGGTCAACTGTCCAAATCACCTCAGTCTTTTTAGCTGTTATTATTCAGTGTGAAGTCAGATGGTGAAGAAGGCACTCCCTAGAATCAGTATATTTTATGACTGTAGATAGTAAAGTGGAGCAGTGGCCTCTACCCCCTTCCAGCAGCAAATCTTTCTTCACAGCATTTAGATCCCTGGGCTTGACCAACATATAGTAGTAATTGGGTCTACACAAGGGGGGAAAAAACTCCCCTAACCCTCCAATACAATATGGCTTTTCACCCTAGCCAGCTTTTGTAATTCAGATTTCCTCTCTGAAGTCTGACTTGGAGCCATCAGTCCATTTTCTGCTGAAAAAGGCTTAGCCAGAGATTGAGGACCATTATCAGTCACTCCTCTGCTGCTGGAGATAGCAGTTGGTGGCCTGTTGATGTTCTGTTTCGAAGACTGCATTGCTCTGGGAGGATTCACAATGACAGATACTTGGGACAGAAAGACACAGCTTAGGTGGATCCAAAGAAACAACATTTCAAATAAAAGCAACATCAGAAGAGACTGGCAATGTGAAGGTTTGGTTTCTGTTATGTTTTGTGAAGGTGCTCAGCAGGGCTGTGTAAAGTGGGTGAAGTGGGATTACTGTTGGACTACAACTCATATCAGCCCTAGCCAGCACAGCCAATGATGAGAGATGATGGGAGTTATAACTCAGCAACAACTAAAGCACATTCTCTATACCTGACATCTAGAAAAGATTTTGATGGTTCTTGTTTACTGTTGTATGCTTTGAGTTACAACTTTCTTTGCCATACTGCTACCATTCACATTGATGTACACATATTAAAAAGGTCACCTATCAGGTTCATGGTCCAGACAAGGTCCTACCATGCTTAATTGTCCTGCTTGAACATATGTGTAGCAATGTGGGATGGTGTGGTATGCTATCCTACTGGTGATACTGGGCAAAGAAAAGATTGTGTATCATTAGCAGCCTGAGATAATGGGAAGATATGCGAGAAAGGAATTGTTGTTGTTGTGTGTCTTCAAGTCATTTCCAGTGTATGACCCTAAGGGGTTGTTAAGTGATATTATGGGGTTTTCTGGGACTGAGAGGTTGTGATTCACCAATATCACCCAATTAGTTTCCATGATTGAATGAGGAATCGAACCCTGATCTCAGACTCCCAGTCCTACAATCAAATGGCAACATCACATTGGTTCCCAGGGAGGAAGAAGAAGCTGCAAATTACCAAAGTCAGTCTGGTGGAAAGCTATAGCTTCGTATAGAGGTAGGGGAGAAGGAGGGGTAAGACCTAGAAAGATAGAGTTAAGCTTATCACATGGCACTTAAGGAATGGGAATGGAACAGAAGGTAATGGAACGGAGCAAAAACACATTTTACTGGACGGGAGAACGCCACCGATGCCGCTAGGAGTCCCCAAGGCATTCCCCAGCTGTTCCTGGCAGACGATTTTTGAAGGACGGTCGTTCTTCAAAATTGGCTGCCAAGAACATCTGGGCTTCCAGTGGCATCAGTGGCATTCTCCCGTCCAGGAAAATGTGTTTTTGCTCCATTCTGTTCCCTTCCGTTACATTCCCATTCTTGTAAGTACCATGCAATAAGCTTATATGTTTTGAGTTGCTGACAAATGGGAGGAAAGGTTTTGTAATGGGTGAATTGTTTGGACTGGGACTATATTGTATATCTGAAAAAAAGAAACTTTCAGGCCTGACAAAAATTATGCACTATGATAGAGCTTTTCTGAGACTGCTGAAACCTTGTGTTCCTGAAATGAGGTTAGCCTGCACCTTATTACATATAACTGAAGAAAGGCTGTTTGGAGGATGGTTGAAGATAGCTTGAATCTCTCTGAAAGACCATATTCCCCATATAAGTCAGCTGAAGTTTTAAGAACCTTGAGTGATCCTGCAAGATCCTCTTGATCCCACCAGCCATCTAAGATGCATTTGGTGAGGAAACATGAGAGGGCCTTCCCAGAAGCTGCTCCAATGCTGTGGGACTCTCTGCCACAGGAGGTTAGACTCTGCTCTCCTGCCAACAGGCATTATTATTATTATTATTATTATTATTATTATTATTATTATTATTATTATTATTATTTCTTTTGAATAATGTATCAGAAGGATATTTTAAATGTATCGGAAGGATATTTTAAAAGGGATGCTAATTATTTTATTTATTTATTTATTATTTGTTGGATTTCTGCCCTGCCTTTCACTCAAATTGGGATAAAAGGTGGTTATACTTTTTATTATCAAGGTCTTTTTAAATGCTTTTGAATTTTTTGGAAGTAATGCTTTTTTTGAGAAGAACAGCCCATTTAATTGTTTTAAAACTGTTTTATTATAATGGTTTATTTTATTAAAAAATCTCTACTATGTTTTAAGCTGCCATGGATCCCACACTGGGGGAAAGGATGGGTATAAATAAAATAAAATAAAATAATAAAATAAATCTTTCCAGGTGCTTTGCAAGCAGGTTGGGGACAGACCCTGGTCCATCACCTGAACGGAATTTTACTCATTGCTTTCCTGATCCAAAGAGCATCATAGGGGGGAAGCAGACGGGCGGCCCTGGGCCGCCCCGGGAAGCTGCGCCGCGGGACCGAGGTATCCCCACACCTTGGCCCCACAGCGCAGCTTCGCCGCCCCTGGAAGGAGCGCTAAAATAGCGCTCCTTCCACAAGTCGCCGAAGGTGCGCCGCAAAAGGCTGGTGGCGCACCTTTGGTGACTCTTCCGCCTCAGCGTGTGTGGACGCTGCAGCGAGAAGGCATCGTCGGAGCGCCGGCTGTGCAGAGGGGCCGGCGCTCCAATGATGCCTTCGGGAAGGGGTTGGGGCGCCCACCGTGCGGCTGTCCCTCCCCTTCCTTGCCCCCAAAACGGCCCTTTGTGCCATCTGCTTCCCCCCCACATCTATAAGAACAAGAAGAGGGAACAAGAACTTTCTCTCAATGTTGTAAATCCTCTTGCCTCACAGCAAGGCATGCTTTCCATTTTGAAGATCCTGACTCAACACAGCTGAGGGATGCAGCAAGAAGCACAGACTTGCTTCAGACATCACCATGGGGCAGGAGAGAAAGCTAGGGATCAGTGTTTGTATTGTCCATTAAGAATGTTTAAAGTTTTGGATGTAGCAGGGCTGGGTGGAGTGAAGGGCACTGAGGCTCTGCTTCAGGCAGCAAAATGTCTTGTGTTGGTACTATGGAGAATATAGGCCCAGCCCTACCATTAGTTAGAGAAAGGTGACTGCATTAGGCCATAGATGAATGGATATGAATGGAGAGGGGAGCAGCAGTAAGGGGTTGCTTCTAAGGTTGCCATAACTCTCTTCTACAAACCCAGGACAAAAAGTAGAAAATGTAGGGCAAATGTAGGGCAAATGTAGAACATTCAAGAAAATGGAGGGTGCAACCAACCAAAAGCCAAAAACATTAATAAAATAAAATAGTAATAATATAAATTCATGTTTCTCAGTCATGCTCAAAATGGAGGACATTTTGACATTCTTCCTGGACAGAAGGTTGGGATGTAGCTTTGTGTGGTTTGTGTGTTGCACTAGGACTCTGGAGACCAGGGTTCGATTCTCTGCCTATTGGGTGACCTTGGACAAGTTATACCAGGGGTCGGCAACCTACGGCCCCTGGGCCGGTTCCGGCCCAGGATGCCGGATTTACCGGCCTAGGCGGACCCCTGCCACTGTTGCCGCCGCCGCCGCCACAGCACCTCCGCTGCCTGTATTTGTTGGCGCGCGACTGCGCGCGCCGCGACCGGCATTTTTTCTTCAAAATGGCGGCCACGATGCGTTTGCGCATGCGCAGGATTTGCGCATGCACAAACGCGTTGCGGCCGGCATTTTGGAGAAAAAATGCCGGCTGCGGCGCGCGCTGTCCTGCGCCGACAAAAGCAGGCATTGACGGAGGCAGCGGCAGCGGCAGCAGGAGCGGCGGCGGCAGCGGCAATGGCAGAGGCAGAGGCAGAGGCAGAGGCGCCGCCTCTGCCGCCTCCGCTGCCGCCTCTGGCTCCGCCGCCACCTCCGCTATCATCTCTGGCTCCGCTGGTGCCTCCGCCTCTGCCGCTGCGCCCGCTTTCGTCAGCGCAGGACGCGGCCGGCATTTTGGTCTCCAAAATGCCGGCCGCGTCGCGATTGTGCATGCACAGGATTTGTGCATGTGCAAACGCTACACGGCCTGCATTTTGGTCTCCAAAATGCCGGCCGCGTCCCGCGCTGACGAAAGTGGGCGCGGCGGCGGCGGAGCCAGAGGCGGCGGCGACAGGGGTCTGCCTGGGTCGGTAAGGGGACTCGTGGGGGGGCGCATCAGTGGAGGGTCCGTGCGCATACGCGTGCACCGCCATTCCCCCCCCCTTGCCCCATGCGAGACCTGGGCTAGTGGAGACCGGCCCAGGTCTCAAAAAGGTTGCCGATCCCTCAGTTATACTCTCTCAGCCTCCACAGCAGAAGGCCATGGCAAACCTCCTGTCAACAAATCTTGCCCAGAAAACCCCAGGATAGGTTTACTTAGGGTCTCCATAAGGGAAACGGATGATTTGAAGTCAGGATCTTTGGGGGGGGGGAATGGAGGACCTGAAGGAAGCACCTGATGGGGGGATCTTCAGTTTAAATGGAGGACCTAAAAGGAGGACCTTCAGGGGAAATGGAGGACCTGAAGTGGAAATGGGTGATCTGAATTGTAAATTCACCTTTAGTGGAGATGGAGGACCTGAAGGGAGGAGGAGGAAATGGAGGGCAGGTCCTGGAAAAAGAGGACCTCTGAGACTAAGATATTTCCAGCAATCTGCCTCTCACCCTCACCCAGCCACCCAGCTACTTTCCTTTCCTCTCCTTTCCTCCTTGTATCTCTCTCTTTCGCTTTCCAAGCCTCCTTCTCCTCCTCTTTCTCCAAGGCTGAGTCCTCCTTGGCAGGAGTTTAAGCAACAGCCACAGCTTCCCCCTTCCTTCTTTCTCAGGGCTGGTCAGTGACTGAGGAAGCTGATGGGAGTCCATTAAGGGAAGGAAGGAGGTAGTAAAGGAGAGAAAGAAAGAAAAAGAAAGTTGAGAGGGAGAAAAGGGGAACTATCTACTCCCCCCCATTTCACCACTACTTCATGACCCCCAACTCCTTCCCTCCTCCAAGGTCCCTTCCTTCCTTTCTCCCTCAGAGTAGCCTCCCTCTTCCTCTTCACCACCTCCTCCAGCTGAGGACGAGGTCACTTGAGGGAAGGAGCCAATCCTGCCTTGTTCCAAGCAGGCACATTTTGTCAATCTCCCATCTGAACAAGGCAGGAATCTGGGATTGGAGGGTCTAAAATGCCCAGCGAGGACAGGACTTTTTTTAGACCCTCCAATCTGTGATTGTCCCGGCAAAAAACAGGAAATGGCAACCCTACGCTGCATCTCCTACAAGCAATTCTGCTGACCCAAGGAATGGTGAGGGATACTACCGCATTGCCAAGACTGAAGTGGCCAGTTCATTTTGGCTTCTGTTCATGAAATGGGGAAGGCACTGTCTTCTCCTTCAGATAAGGCAGCAAAATGTCATCGGCCAGCCCTATGAGTCTAATTCTGGGCAAAATCTAAATTTTCGATTAGCTGTTAATTAACCAGATGATTAATTAACTAATTTTTAAATGATCTTTGCCACAATTGATGACAATGAGAAAAACCTGGAGTGTCTGAGTATTCCAGACAGAAGCAAATTAACACAGTATGGTATATCTCAGTTGGGTGATATTATCTGGCAGTTTATATTTCACTGGAATCAGAACTGTCCATTTCCATAAAGGAAAATACAACAGAAACTAGTAATGTAATGTTGTCGTGTGTTCAGTTAGGCCTATGTGGGTGTGTGTCTCTTTTCAAAGTAAAGGGATGTCATAGGACCTCAAAACAGAATACTGAAAAGATTTTTTTTTATAGTAAAGGACATTTATGCACAATCAGAAATGGTCTCCATGGCATAGGCTCGAGAGTCAGGAAAATGTCTTTTCTGTAATCTTCACATGACTGATGTCAATGGCATTGGCAACAGGCTCATAAGTTTTGGTTGATAAGAATAGAATGGTTGTCATCATGGAATATCATTCACTCAACCATAAATAACATTGAATACAGTGTCATTCACAGACATTGGGAATTGCTCCAAATGTAAATGGAATGGGCAGTTCTCCATCCTTTTTTTTAGACATTCAGTTCTCTCTCTACCACTGACATGAGAGGGGAAATTTACTCCCAAAATAACTTTGTGTAAACCTCACTCAAATCCACTCTGGCCTTTAGTATAAACAGGTGGGAAACCCTAGTGCTGAAATAAGTCAGAAGCTTCTATAACATCTTTAAAGGTTGGACTACAGCCAGAGTGGGTTTACTGTCCCACTGACATAGAAGCCACCATCCATCAGTGAGAGTAAAACCTGCTTACACTTAGATGTGTGCTTCTCTGTTTCACTAGTCACTTTTGCAGAGTGTTGCTACCTAGAAAATGCTCCACGTAATCAAAAACAGTTTCTGATAACTTTCAACACTTTAAGATAAAATTCATCCGTGTTCAGTAATGGATTCTGGGTACACAAAAATGAAGCAAATGTTGATAATTTAAAAGAAATCCTGCATACCTTTGTATCCAAGAATAATATTAACCTGATTCCAGCAATGTGATCCAAAAAGGGAAGCTGGTTTTATGTGAGTTGAATTTTACCAACAGTCCTTAGACAATTGGACGGCAGAAACATTTCTTGCAACAAACATTTTTGTTATCTTACTTCACAGTCCAATGGATCATAGTTCCTTATTAGTAGAGAATGGCAGAAGTTACCAGGAGTTGTGTGGGAATGGTCACAGCATACTATCCTGCACACATCTGATCTTGTTTGATTTTGGAAGCTAAACAGGATTGGGGCATGGTAAATACTTGGCTGGAAGATAACCAGGGAATACCAGGGATCTCCAGGCACGCCTATGATATGAAGTTGTAGGCTTTCATGGCCAGCATCCATAGTTTTTTGTGGGTTTTTTGGGGGCTATGTGGCCATGTTCTAGAAGAGTTTCTGATGTTTCGCCAGCATCAGAGAAGATGCCAGCCACAGATTCTGGTGAAACATCAGAAAGAAACTCTTCTAGAACATGGCCATACAGCCCAAAAAAACCCCACAAAAAACTATGCCTACGATACATTACTACCCAAAACTTTGGAGAGCTACTGCCAATCCATGCTGACAACAGAGGGCTAAATTGGCTTAGGATTGGACTCAGGATAAGGCAGATTCCTACATTCTTCTGGATGCTACCCGACAATATATAAATAGAGGCTCTTGTCCAAGAAAGCCTGCATTGTTCTGAATTGTTTTGGTATCCTTCTGTAGAGACAAAATATTTTGTTTTATAGCAGTATCTTAATCCCATGGGGGATGTGTTTTAATTTTTTGCAGTCAACAGACAGCTAATCAAGGGCCTCTACAGACGGGCGGTCATGGGTCACCCCAAGAAGCCGAGGACTGGGGCTGAGGCTGCCCCACACCTCCGCCCCAATCCATCCTTTCGGCGACTGGGAAAGGAGCACCAAAATAGTGCTCCTCTTTCCCAGGCTGCGGAAAGGGTGCTGCAAGAGCCGCCATGCGTGTAAAAATGCTGCGCTGGAAGGATGTCTTCGGAGCGCTCATTGTGTGCAATGGTGGGCACTCCGATGACGTCTTTGGGAAGGGGTTGGGGCATCCAGCGTCCGGCTGCCCCTCCCCTTCCCTGGCTCCAAGATGGCACTTTGCGCCGTCTGCAGAGCCCCCAACTTGCCAACAAAACCAAGAGATTTATCCAGATTGGCAAACAATTGTTTCATTAGAATTATTAATTATTCCTAATATATTTATCCCACCATTGGGGAAAAATCAGTGCATGTAAGCTTCCAAGAAAAATAAGTAACCATAATAATAATAAAAAAGAGCAAGCAAATGTGGAACCAGAAAAATGAATGTCTCAAGATTTTGTTACAAATTTGGGGTGCTACAAGCAGACTTTGGAAAAATTGTTCTCTCTCTCTCTCTCTGGATGGTTGTGTTCTTGCTTTCCATACTGGCAACTGGTTGTAGTCTAAAACAACTGACATTTTCACCTTATGATCATGTGGTTCCTAAAGAAAGGTTTCAGGGATGGGAGCATGATATCTGGATATTTCTGCAAAATCCTGAGGAAAAGGTGAGCTTTAAAAATCTGATTTAGGCAGAGAACTGGTTTTCCCATGTGAAGATAATTTGCACTTGAATTGGGGACTTTTGCCTTCTGTCCTATACACAGGTCGCAGTGAGAACAAGGGGAAACTGGTTTAAATGGCTCAATTAGACATTCCCTTTGTTTCCTGGCCCATTCCACTTTTAAAGTCTTCCCCTGCTTTAATCTATTTTTTAGTCATTGGGGGTGGGGGTGGGTTGGAAGGGAATCCAGCTGTCTTGATTTGGCAGAGACAGTCCCAATTAATCTTTCTCATCCTAATTTTTCAGTTGCTTTGAAAAAGTCCCAGTTTCTCTCTCCTCCTCCCACTTCCCCCTTTGACCCCAGCATATTTCAATGGCTGCAAACTGAATTCAAAGTGAAAAAGTAGTTTGAACTCTCAGTTAGCTCAGCAGTGGGGAAAGGACAGACAGATTCTTGCACTTCCCAGTCAGTTCAGGCAAAAGCAAACTGCTACAGCCTCTCCTAACTTGTCTGTTCTTCCTTATTAATAACATTGGCCATGTTAGCCACCCTCCAATGTTGCTTGGTTAGATGTGTCCCAGATTTCATCTGTGACATAATGGAGGGTTTGTAAATGAACAAAGCAAAGCAAAGCAAAGCAGCTTCATTTATATACCGCTTCAGCTCATTGCCCCCCCCCCCCCCCAACGGCTTGGTACTCATTTTAGCAACCTCGGAAGGATGCAGGCCTGAGTCAAGCCTGAGCCCTGGCTAGTACTGAACTCACAATCTTGTGGTTTATGAGTGAGTGGCTGCAGTACAGGCATTTAACCACTGCGCCACCAGGAGTGAGGGATCAAAACTCCTGTGTGTGTAGTTCTGGTGCCTCTTTTGTGATTTGGGGGACAAAACATGGCCCAGATAAATAATAATTTGTGGTCATATCTCTAGGGATGTATCAAGAGCTAAAGAAAAAGGCATTTGAGGGTGCACTTTTCCCAGTCCTGCTTTAATAGATCTCTTTTCACTCTGAGCTTGGAAAGTTACCTTTCAAAAGTAATTTATTTCATTGCTATTACATGGTATAAAGCATCCCATTCCTCTTACTCATATCTATGATGGAAAATTGGCTTGTTACATTACTTGCGGTGCTCATTACCTCTACATTACTTTCTGTTACATTTTTTTTGAAGGGTAAAAAACCCCAACAACCTTAAGGTGCCTTTGAAACCTTTTGGAATGAAAGAAAACTGATATATATTACACCTGGAAAATAACTGTGCTCTTATTTGAAATGCTACTTTTAAAATATAACTCTCTTGTACACTCATTACCCAAAAGACTAAATAGTTACAGGTAATAGTTCATTACTGCCCGACTTTGCCCTCACCCAACTATTTCTCTCACATTCACATAATTACTTATTTACACATAAATATTTTAGAAATGTTACTGTTTAGGATTAACTCCCAGAGTCTCCCAGCATGCATAACTATGGGGGGTGGCAGACAGGCGGCTCTGGGCCACTCCTGCTAGCTGCAGATCAGGGCCGCGGCTACCCCATGCTGTGGCCCCGATCCTCTGTTTTGCCGCCGCTGAAAGAGCAGCAAAATGCCACTCCTTTCAGGGGTGGCAAAAGGGCGCCCTAAGAGCAGGCACATGGCTCTTTAGCACCCCTTCTGATGCAGCACATAAAAACGCTGTACTGGGAGGACGTCCTGACACCGCACACCGTGTGTAATGGTGCACGGCGTCAGGACATCGTCATGCTGGGGTTGGGGTGGCCAGTGTGTGGCTGCCCCTCCTCTATTTGGAAAAATTCTCTGGGGATGCATCAAGAACTAAAGAAAGAAAGTGAGCTTTCAGGTCTGAATTCTCCGTAGAAGCCAAGATGATTAAATTGAGGTTGTCGTACTTTGTCTACATCATGAGAGGTCACGACACACTAGAAAACATGCCAATGCTTAGAAAGACAGAAGGCAGTAGAGAGAGAGGAAGACCACATACCAGATGGATAGGCTCAGTCAAAGACAACATGGCCCTAAGTCTACAGGAATGGAGCAGGGCCATTGAGGAATGGGTGTCTTGAAGATGCCTCATTCACAAGGTCGCCAAAGGTAAAGTCAACTTGAAGGCAGTTACCCCCAAAATGACGCTTTTAAAGCTGTGCTCCTCATACAGATCCACTGGATCATGAACTGCATTTATTTAAAGCCCCATTTTAAAAGGTATTTAAATGCCTTACCATTTACAATTTTAAACTAGCAATAGAAAAGCAATTGATCATCCTCGAGTGGTGGAAGGAGGTAAATGGCAAGATGAGATTTGTAACGATCCATAGCACATCACATTGTAGTTCCTAAAATGCGAACTAGCTGCAGCCTTTGCACTCCTGGGAATCCAGTAATGTGGCATTTTGTCCTCATCGAGGCAAAGTAATAGAGCTGGGAGATAATGAATGATTTCTTAGCTCAGTAATTATAGAATTTTATATCTACTTTTTTTAGAAGTCCCAATTCTGTGCTTATTATTACTGCAGCAATGCACGGTGCCCTCTCACCTAGCAAATGAACAGCTGAGTTCCAAAAATGTGCTCACATATTTAAAGATAACCACAGCCAACCTTTTCAGAAGTAGAATTAATACATGTAGGTGGGGGGAGAGAAGTGAGATGACAGAGGGAACAGAGCTACTTCACCAGAGCATAGGAAAGTTCTGTTTTTGGACTTCAACTCCCAGAATCCCATGCTGGCTGGGAAGTTCTGGGAAATGCAATCTATTTATAGCTAATGTTTCCAGGTTCTAGCCCCTTCAGTATACATAAAAACTGTGAGCAACTTGTAGCAGGCAACAAGGTTTGCCATAGGCCTCATTTGTACATTGGCAGTATACCTGAAGTGACATTTTAGCCACTTTGCAGTCAATTTTTCCCCAGATTATGGAATGGCCTGCCAGATGAGATCCATCTTATTACCACCTTAAACAGCTTCAAAAAGGCTGTATGCTGCTGCTATTGCTATTGTGACTGCTTTTTGCACTGTGTTGTGATTAATTTTAATATGCTTTTAAATTGTCTACATTTAATATCTTTTTAAGGGGGTGGGTGGGTTTTGGGGTTTGTATGTATTTTATTATAGTTTTAATGTTGCAAGCCGCCTCGATTGCAATGCAGAGGGGCGGGATATAAATAAATTTTATTATTATTATTATTAATTTTAAACGTTGTTTGGGTCTTAAAAGTCTGTGCTGAATCTCTCTGTGTTCAGCCATGCTAAGTTGTATGATTATGGTTGCCACCTATTGCAACTATGATTGTCACCTGTTTTTTCTTAAGAAAAAAAAGTTTGTCATCTATGTGACAGGTAAGTCAAATAAAGTCATTTCCATGTTGGAAATATTTTTCTTATTGGATTGGAACAGTGTGATTGATTGTATACTGCCAGCCAGAGAAAAGTGTAATCTAATACCCTGTACAGACCGGCCAAATGGGCCAGCCTGGGGGTGGAATCAGAGTGTGGCGACTGCATGCTAGCTGCCCCGACTCCACCCCGATGCTGCCGTCAAGCCATGTGACCCACCTTACACCGGGTGGCATTAGGGTGTTCCCTTGCAGAAATGCCACTGCCGCCTCAGCAAGGACAGCTTTTTGCCACTCCAAAAAAGAGCAGCAAAGTGCTGGATCAAGGCTGTACTATGAGGTTGCCACAGCCCCAATCTGGCACTCCCAGGGGTGGGACAGAGCCACCCCTTAGGGGCCGTCTGTACAGCCCCTTAAGTTTTCTATGCAGGGTGCATTCAGATACCGCCACAAATGTTGGGAGCGATGCATCATGAAAATAGGAATAGTTCACCTTTGTTGTGACATCTAAACCTTGCACCCCTGGCTTGTTTTAGCCCTAACAAGAGGAGGGAAAACCCAACAAGAAATCATGGGTAATTTATTTTGCTGATGAGAAGAGAGTCACGTTTGATACCATAAGATGTTTAGATATAATGATAAGCCAAGCCAAGCATATGGAACATCTGTGATTTCTTTGGTCACCCCTGCTAACTTGTTCCTAGTAAGAGAGAATTGTAAAGAATCCTAGCTCCTTATGGTGTATGGATGCAGTTGATGTCTGAGATGTTAAATCAAGTGAGTGGAACTTAACTGTTTCATGTCTATAACTCCATTCCTGCCTGTGAAAGCAGGCAAGCCTCATGGGGCTGCTTAATGAATGGCAATATAGCTGCACAGTCACTTTCCTATTTCCTACATCACATGGCCATTTAATGAACATAACAGCAGGCCTCCAGGACATGCCTGCTGCTTGGCACATGTTTTTGTATCAGGCACAAGATACTTGAGGTTAGCCTCTCACACCCTAGAAAATGTCTACTATGCCACTAACAGAATTCCAGCCACTGCATTTTGATGTTCATGAGTGACAGCACAATCTTATACATGAAGTCATCTACCGAGTTCAGTGTTGCTCACTCCCAGGTAAGTGGGGATAGGATTGCAATGGAAAGCATTCTACTCCATCACTTATCAGTCTGTTAACCCACAAATCTGAATTGCTTACAACATGGTCTATAAAATAAAAACACCTCAAAAACACCTTGCTGAGGGGGTAGAGCTTCTGTGAGTCACACTTGTGAATCACTAGGGGGTGGAGCTAGCAGTCTAGCTCTATATAACTCCTCTCAGAGCGAATTTTTATCACTAGCAGTGATTGGTGAAAACTTCAGGTCATCAGGAGCCTTTAACACTGGTGTTTAGTGAGGGATTTTCTTTGAGGAGGAAGGCCATAGTCCTGTTTCAGGGACTAATTAAGACTTCTCAGTATGGACACTGAGGGAACTGCTGGCGTTACCTGCAACACTTGTGGGATGTTTGTCTTCTTGCCTACAGATGTGGAGAACTTCACATGCCCCAAGTGCACGTTGGTAGCCCTCTTGGAGGAGAAAGTACAGCAGCTGGAGGCATGGGTAGCTACACTTCAGCATATTAGGGAGCAAGAGGTTTTTCTGGACAGAACAGAACAAACCATCCTGGACAGGGACCACACAGAGGAAGTTGCTGTGAAACAGAAGGTTACTTCACATACACAGGAGGTAGACAGCTGGAGGAATGTCACACACAGAAGTAGGGAGACCAGGGATCGTTCTGGGAGCTTACAGCTACAGAATAATAATAATAATTAATAATAATAATTTTTATTTATAACCCGCCCCTCTGCGTGGCAATCGGGGCGGGGAACAACAAATTTAAAACAAACAAAGTTAAAAATCAATCCCTCATCCCATAATCCCACCCTCCCATCCCCTTAAAAAAGAATTAAACACAATCACCCTCCCATCCCCTTAAAAAAGAATTAAACACAATCAAATTTAAAAATGCCACATTAATTAAAAATAGATAAGAGCAAAGGATGAAATCAGGGCAACAGATTAAAACATATCTCCCAGCTGAAGTTATTCCGGGAAGGCCTGCCAGAAGAGATCCGTCTTTACTGCTTTCTTGAAGGCAGCAAGAGTAGTGATAAGACAGATCTCATCTGGCAGGCCATTCCAAAGTCTGGGGGCGGTTGCGGAAAAGGCCCTCTGGGAGGTCTGGGACAGCCTAGTTCTTATTGGCTGTAACAGATTCCTCCCAGAGGACCATAGGGCGCGGGGGGATCATATGAGGAGAGGCAGTCCCTAAGATAAGATGGGCCCAAGCCATGTAGGGCTTTAAAGGTCAAAACCAACACCTTGTACTGCGCCCGGAAACTAATCGGCAGCCAGTGGAGGGATTTAAGCACCGGTGTTATGTGCTCCCTCCGAGATGTTCCCGTAATTACCCTGGCTGCCATGTTCTGCACTAATTGTAGTTTCCGGGTTAGGCACAAGGGTAGCCCCATGTAGAGTGTGTTACAGTAATCCAGACGTGAGGTTACCAGGGCGTGTACCACAGTTTCCAGATCCCTCATGTCCAGAAAAGGGCGCAGTTGGCGTATCAGCCAAAGCTGATAACAGGCACTCCTGACCGCCGCATTCACCTGACTAGTCATGTGAAGCGACTAATCAAGGAGCACCCCCAGACTGCGAACACAGTCCTTAGAGGAGAGTGTGACTCCATCCAGGACTGGTGACTGTATTCCCAAATCAATTTCAAGCTCTTTCTCTTATCAAGGAAGATGAGGAAGAGCAGCATGGACAGACTTCAGGGACAGAGCAGGGGACCCTGGAAGTTCCACTACAGGGAACAGTTGCTGCTAAGCCTTGGAGGAGGTATGTGGTCATGGTGGGGGACTCCTTGCTGAGGGGTACAGAAGCAGTGATTTGTGGGCCTGACAAGATGTCTTGTGAGGTGTGTTGTCTCCCTGGGGCAAAAATCTGAGACGTGACAGAGAGGCTGACAAGACTGGTCAAGCCTACTGACCAATACCCCTTCCTTTTGGTCCATGTGGAAATGAATGACACAGCAAAGACACAGCCTTCAGAACATCAGAAGGATTACGAGGCTCTGGGTAAGAAGCTGAAAGAAATGGATGCACAAATTGTCATCTCGTCTCTTCTGCCAGTTGAAGGGCATGGTCCAGGACAACAGAAGAAAATACCAGATGTCAACAACTGGCTCCACAGATGGTGTCGCCGAGAATGATTTGGATTCTTAGATCATGGGCTGCGGTTCCATGAGGGTGGATGTTTGGCAAGGGATGGGCTGCATCTCACACCAGTTGGAAGAAACGTTTTTGCCAACAGTCTCAAGAATTTGATCAGGAGGCCTTTAAACTGAGTTATGTGGGGAAGGGAGACAGTGTTCTGGAAGACAAAAGGACTGGAAAAAACAGTGAAACTGTCATAGAGGGAACAAGGCAAACAGTGCAAGAACCCAACAGTGGGAGGCAAAAAAAACATGCACAGGCAGCAAGTAAAGGGGACATATGATCTTAGAGGTCTCTACACTAATGCACAGAGCATGGGAAATAAGCAAGATGAACTTGAACTCCTAGCACAACAAAACAAATATGATTTTATAGGCATCACTGAAACCTGATGGGATGAGTCTCATGATTGGAATGTAGAAATACAGGGGTATGACCTTTTCAAGAGAAGCAGGCCAAACAGGAAAGGAGGAGGAATCGCATTATATGTCAGGGATATTTACATTAGTGAAGAAATCCAGGACATCAATCCTGGAAGCCAGGTGGAGAGCATCTGGATAAAAATTAAAGAGGAAGGAAACAACAGGGATGTTATTGTTGGAGTCTACTACAGACCCCTGACTCAGGCAGGGAAATTGGATGATGCCTTTCTAGAACAGATGACCACACACTCAGAAAGGAGAAATAAAGTAGTGATGGGTGACTTCAACTATCCTGATATTTGCTAGAATTCAAACTCAGCAAAATCCTCAAGGTCTAGCAAATTCCTCACTTGCCTTGAAAACAATTTCATTGTCCAAAAGGTGGAAGAGGCAACAAGGGAGTCAGCTATTTTGGATCTGATCGTAACTAACAGGGAAGACCTAGTTAATGGGGTGCAAGTGGTTGGATCCTTAGGCGGGAGTGATCATGTTCTCCTGGAGTTTATTATACAGTGGAAAGGAGAAGCCAGGCATAGTTAGACATGCATTCTAGACTTTAGGAAAGCTGATTTTACTAAACTTAGAGAAATACTGGGGGTGATCCCATGGTCACGAATACTAAAAGAAAAGGGAGTTCAAGACGGATGGGCGTTTCTCAAAAGGGAGATACTGAAGGCACAATTCCACAACAGTTCCAATGAGGAAGAAAAATGAGAGGTGCTTCAAGAAACCAGGATGGATGACTAAGGAACTTTCAACTGAACTAAGTTTTAAACAGAACATGTATAAGAAATGGAAAAATAGGGAAATCACCAAAGAGGAATTTAAACAAATAGCTAGCATGTGTAGGGGGAAAGTCAGAAAAGCTAAAGCACAGAATGAACTCAGGCTTGCTAGAGAGGTTAAGAACAATAAAAAGGGCTTTTTTGGGTATGTCCACAGCAAAAGGAAGAACAAGGAAATGGTAGGGCCACTATGTGGGGAAGATGGCAAAAATTTAACAGGGGACAGAGAAAAGGCAGAATTACTCAACATTTTCCTTGCTTCAGTCTTCTCAGAAAAGACAAAGGGTGCTCAACCTGAGGACAATGAAGCAGAGGACAGAATAGGAGAATTTCAACACAGAATAAGTAAAGAGTAGTACAGGAATACCTGGTTAATCTAAATGAATATAAGTCTCCAGGACCAGATGAATTACATCCAAGGGTACTAAAAGAACTGGCAAATGTAATATCGGAACCATTGGCAATAATCTTTGAGAACTCCTGTAGAACACGGGAAGTTCCAGCAGACTGGAGGAGGGCAAACGTTGTCTCCATCTTCAAAAAGGGAAAAAAAGAGGATCCCAACAATTATTGTCCAGTTAGTCTGACATCAATAACAGGAAAGATTCTGGAGAAGAGAGTCTGTGAACACCTGGAAGGTAATTCCATAATCACAAAAAGTCAACATGGGTTTCAGAGAAACAAGTCATGCCAGACAAATCTGATCTCTTTTTTTGATAAAATTACCAACTTGGTAGATGAAGGGAATGCTGTGGATATAGTATATCTTGATTTCAGGAAGGCCTTTCACAAGGTTCCCCATGACATTCTTACAAACAAGCTGTTAAAATGTGGGCTAGACAAAGTAACTGTTACATGGGTTTGTAATTGGTTGACTGGCTGAACCCAAAGGGTGCTCAACAATGGCTCCTTTTCAACCTGGAAAGAAGTGACCAGTGGGATGCCACAGGGCTCTGTCCTGGGCCCAGTGCTATTCAACATCTTTATCAATGACTTGGATGACAGTATTGGGGGCATAGTTATCAAATTTGCAGATGACACCAAATTAGGAGGAGTAGCTAATACCCCAGAAGACAGGATCAAAATTCAAAATGACTTGAACAGACTAGAAAGCTGGGCGAAAGCTAACAAAATGAAATTCAACACAGAGAAATGTAAGTACTGCACTTAGGGTGGAAAAATGAAGAGCATAGATATACGATGGGGGACACCTGGCTGAATGAGACTACGTGTGAAAGGGATCTAGGAATCCAGGTAGACCACAAGTTGAACATGAGTCAATAGTGCGATGCAGCAGCTAAAAAGGCCAATGCAATTTTAGGTTGCATAAATAGAAGAATAGTGTCTAGATCAAGAGAAGTAATAGTGCCACTCTATTCTGCTCCGGCCTCACCTGGAATACTGTGTCCAGTTCTGGGCTCCACAATTCAAAAAGGATGTGGAGAAACTGGAGCATGTCCAAAGGAGGGCAACTAAAATGGTGAAGGGCCTGGAAACCAAGCCCTGTGAGGAACGACTTAGGGAGCTGGGGATGCTTAGCCTGGATAAGAGAAGGTTAGCCTGGATAAGAGAGGTGATATGATAGCTGTGTTTAAATATTTGAAGGGATGTCATATTGAGGAGGGAACAAGCTTGTTTTCTGCTGCTTCAGAGACTAGGACCTGGAACAATTGGTGCAATCTCCAGGAAAAGAGATTCCACCTCAGCATTAGGAAGAACGTCCTGACAATAAGGGCTTTTCGACAGTGGAACACACTCCCTTGGAGTGTGGTGGAGTCTCCTTCCTTGGAGGTCTTTAAGCAGAGGCTGGATGGCCATCTGTCAGGAATGCTTTGATGGGAGTTCATGCATGGCAGGGGGTTGGACTGGATGGCCTTTGTGGTCTTTTCCAACTCTATGATTCTATGATTCTTCCATTATGTCAGGTAAGATGTGGGTCCAAGCCACATTCAGCTGGCCAATTTCCAGTTGGAAGCTTCCGTTTTTGAAAACGGGCTGGCTATGCATTGCTTGGGAGCTGCAGTTTACCTGGGCTGGATTCAGCCAACAGATTCAGTGATGATTTACATATGACAGTACCTGGCTGCAGCCCAGAAGAAGATTCAAGCTGGAAGAGGTACGTCACCTTTTTAACCCCATGAATACAAAGGGATCTTGCAGCACCTTTGACATTAACTGAGTGGAAGAAGTTGTAGCATAAGTTTTGTAGTCATAGGAAATTATCACTTGAGCCCCTATTCCCACCACAATCACACTAATGAAAACACATACATACTGACTTGGGAGCAGTCTCCATCTTACATGTTTGCAATCACTGTATCAGCCATTGGTGGTCTGGGTTTCTCTTTCCCAGCATGGTTCCTTTTGCTTTGCCTGCTTGCCTGCCTACCTTCCTTCCTCTCTCTCCCTCCTACACAATTTAGGAGATTAGTATACTCTCTTTTAACACATCTTATCCTCAACATGATAAAGGCACATTTATTTTTAAAATAGGTTTTATTGCATTCGCCTGTTACTGGATGAATGTATCCCATTTACATCCCGGATGCTAGCCGGGCTTATTCAATGTCCCATTCTTGAAAAGCTGCAGAATAAGCTCAGCTGGCATCCAGTCTGTAAATGGGAAGCATTCACCTGTCTAAAATCCATTTTAAAAATAATTGCGCCTATATCCTGTCGAGGATAAGGCACAATAAAAGAGAATGTGCTAATCTCCTTGGGCATTATGACAGTGTCATGGGTGGGGGAAGAAAGTGTTGTTGTTGTTGTTGTTGTTGTTGTTTAAAAAAATGGGCTGCTTTGGAATAGTGGTGGGAGGTGGGAGTGAGGGAGATGAGAATGGGAAACTGACACCATGTGACTGGCCAATGCCGGGACTGCAGCCCAGATGTTATCACACACAAACCTAATGCAACAGCAGCAATATTGGCAGCAATTGATGGTGAAAGCCTTTCAATGAAAAGGTGTGTGATAGTCACCAATAGAGGATAGACCAGCTACAGCTCATTCATGGTGTCATCTTATAAGGTTCAGCCATAGATGCATCTATTCTGCTTTAATCCTACTTTCTAGCCTTGTGTTATAATCTCCTGAGTCTGCTTCCTTAGATACTACTCCATGTATCTGAGGAAGTAGACTCAGGCCTCTGCCAGATCAGGACCATGGCAACTACATATCGCGCCCCCAATCTGGCACTTTGTCACTCCAAAAAGAGCTGTCAAATGCCACTCCTTTTTGGAGCAGCAAAAACCTGCCCTTGCTGCTGTGGTGGAGTCTTTTTTATGATCCATTGGTGCAATGTATCTGAACTCTGCTCCAAGGGAGTGCCCTGAAGCCACCCACCATGCATGGCATGGCGCATGGCATGATGGTGGCATTGAGGCAGAGTTGGAGCAGCCAGTGTGCGATCACCTTGTCCCGACTCCACCCCCAGGCCGGCCTTTTTAGCCAGTCTGTATTCCCCCTGAGTCTGCAAAAGCTAATGCTACAACTTCTTTCACTCAGTCACACATGGGCTACAAGATCCCTTTGCAGAGGGATACAAGTATACGAATATGTACCTGTTTGTAAGAACATCTTGAAATAGTATAAACTGAAAAGCAGTTATGTAGCAATTTCCTTCGTAATTTCACATTTAAGTACACGGACCAAGATCTTGTATCATCAAACATAGGGCCTTTGCAGACTGCCAGAAATAGTGCACATTAAATTGAGGCACTGCCCTGGCTCAGTGCTAGGGAATCATGGGAACTGTAATTTATTGTGGCACCAGAGCTCTCTGACAGAGAAGGCTCAATGTCTCAGAAAAAAATACAATTCCCATGACTCCCTAGCACTGAGCCAGGGCAGTGCCTCAATTTAATGTGCACTATTTCTGGCAGTCTGCAAAGGCCTACAGTTATGTTGATGGAGCTCTGTCATTATAACTATGCCTCTGGGCCTGGTTCCCTTCCCCTCAGAAATATGGACAAGGCTATTGGAAGAAGGCTAGATGATTCTTTGCTCATCACCCCACTCCCTAGCACAGGGGTAGGCAACCTTTCCCCTTTAAGGGCCAAGGGACTTCAGCTCCCAGAAGGCCAGGAGCTATTGGCCAACATGGGACTATTGGCCAACATGGCTGTTTCAGAGTACTGTCAATCATTGCACTGGAAAAAGCCCTTGAGAAAAGATGGGTAGTCTAGCCAGCCAGAAGCACTCTGCTTCTACGCACTTGCTCCCTTCATTCTCTGTAAAGGGAATGGACTAGTCAGTGAAGCAAATCGACCTTTCCCTCCCTTCTCCCTGGGGAAGAATGGACCTTGTGTGGCGTGCTAACCAAAGCACTGAGGTTTAATAGAAAAAGAAATTCTTCATTCTAAAACAAAATGAATTGAATCAATTTTTAAGGTGTCATATAGCTTGGAGCGCCTTTCTCCAAGTAATTATGCTAAGGGGCTAAATAGAGGTGCTTTCAGGCTGGTTTAAAGATGTGGCATTTAGATGACATATGCCTTGAAGTCGGCAGGAAAGCACCCTCTAGGTGCCTTATGGAGAGAAAAGCCATTTCAAAAAGAAGCATTTTTCTGCTTCTTCCTGAACAGTGTGCACCTTCACATGTGCATATACATGTACCAATGCCAGTGCGGCTCTAAAGGGGCATTCTTTCCAAACCCTAACCCTAACTGTGCATGGAAATGTCCCATTGCAGGAGTGCATTTAAAAAGAACAGAGCTACCATATACAAGTGGTGGGAATGGCAATGCCCAAAAGAAAAACCATGGAACCTCTCATGGAGATAAGTATAACACATACAAAACAGACAGTCAAAGGGGTGGGGGGGCATTGGGTGAAGGAGGGATGAAGGGAGGCATGATTGTACCTTGCTGGCATCTGCATGGGCACACCTCTGCTCTGATGCCCTGTCCCAATGAAGCCCTGCACATGTGAATGTGTGCAGGATCACAGGGATGGCCATACAATGAGATGGCGAATGCCGGCAGTGCACTCCTGTGCAGGTGCACAGGGATGGTGTAGGAACAGTAAAAAAAAAAAAAGTACCCAGAGGTGCAGCTTGAAGCCATACTGTGTGGTCATTACATGTGCACTCCAGCTGCCTTGGGAGCCAGCGGTGAGGTTGATGGGTTTTCAGTGTGACTTCAGAAAAGTCAGCTTCAAGCCAACTTTTTCCTGTCCAGCTGTTTCACCCCTAAGATGTTGCAAAGATTTAAAATCAAGTTGATTTTGAGAATGACAACAAAGGGGGGATGCAGACCAGGGTGTCGGGGACGCCCTGGTCTGACACGCCGCGGGACCACGGCAGCCGGACCGCGGCACTCCTGCAGTGACCCTAAAAGGAGCGGCAAATTGCCGCTCCTTTTACAAGACAGGGAAAGTGCGCCCTAAACGCGTAGGGCGCACTTTCCCTGACTTATCCTCCACAGCGCGTCCGGTCGCTGCGGAGGGAGGTCATCCCCGGAGCGCTGGCCGTCCGGAGGGCCGGAAGCTCCGAAGATGACCTCAGGAAGAGGAAGGGACGCCTTGCGTGCAGCTGCCCCTCCTCTTCCGGGTCTCGGAGAGGGCCCTATTAGCCGTCTGCCGAAGCCCAAAATCTCTCATGCTCCTATCTAAACAGTCCCTTGCCACTTACCCCAAAGTAGTGTTCCCTTCTGTTTCCATAGGTAACGAAACTGGGAATCTGACCTGCTAGTCAGCCTCTACCACAACTTTTCCAGGATCATGCCAACAGACAGCCTTAGAACAGGAATGAGACAATGTGGGAGAAAATAGATGAGGATAAAGCAGTAAACCTCTGCCCTTTTTAAATGTCTCTGCTCTTCAGAGATTCCAGATGCTTTGACAGTTGAAGGTAAAAGTCCGACCCCTCCATATGTTCTTTGGTCCTAATCCAGATTAATCCCATGTATTTACTCAAGTATATAAAACATTTTATAATTTCCTACATGCTACATGCAAAAAGTCGAATATAGTTGAACACAATGTTGAAAAGCCTTTCCAAATCAGAGCTCAGAAAGGTCACTTTGGACTACATCTCCCAGAATCCCACATATAGCATACATATTATGGGAGTTGTAGTCTAAAAAAATAATTTTCCCAACTCTTCCCAAACAATCATAGATTTCTGCAGAACAATCTCCAATAGATCACAAAAGAATAAGGTGCGGCAATCAGATGAGAAATGAAATCCAGCTGTACATGTGGAAGTGCCTGCTCAGAGTATCTCTCTCACATACAATCTCTCTCTCTTTCTCCATTATAGGGAATACTCATAATAATTATAGATTTGAGAAAGAAACTGAATCTATCATGTCAAATTGTAAACTCAATTGCTCCTTTATGAATGGCAGTGTACACACTCCATGTTTTGCTTTCTTCTGTTTTAATCTCCAAATTGTAAAATCAAACTGTCATCTAGTTTATGCATTTGTGAATGGTCATGCAATTAAACAGCCTGGTTAAACACATGCACATGCACAGACACACTTGAACACCCTCCAGAGATTCCAAAAGTTAAGCTGTCAGGGCCTCTATCTTTGAGATATTAATCATGATTCCATAGAAAGCAACTGAGCAGCAACCCTCCCCCCCTTAAGAGACTTCCAAGCTGCCTCATTAAGTGATCTGTGCTCCTCTACAATCTCCTGTTTTCAGCCTTCACATCAAATGGAGTCACTGCCTTGTGAAGTTGTCACAGGAATTCCACTCATGACTACTTGTAAGGAATCTCCCTTTGTCCCTCAAACTGATAGAAATCAACTACACAAAAATAAACTTCATAATCAGAATGAGATTCACTCCAGGCGTGATGCTGCATTCTGATCGACTGACAGTTTTTAATGCATTTCACTGCTGAAAACCATGCAACAAGAGCCTGTGCTACAACATGATACATGCAATCTATGCCCTGCTTGCCTAGAATGAAAGTGGTCATGTCTGATGAAAGAGGCAGGTGCAAGCTTTTTGTATGATGAATCAGAATGAAAAGTTTCACTATGGCCACACACAATCTACAAATCTATGAATTCTGCATGCTACTTTTTTTTTTTTTTTTTTTTTTTTTTTTTTTTTTTTTACAAAAAAGTATACTCCACCATTTTTCTGGTTGTATGAAAAATGTGTTTGCAATGAATACATTGTTGGCTTCACAAAAATCTATCAGATGTTCACCTGCTTCATTTATTTTGCCTAATCCAAATCTTCCTACTGTTTTTAATTCTTCTTTGCTTCCAACTTTTGCATTCCAATCTCCAATGATCAGCTTGACATCCTGTGATGTGTGCTGTCAATTTCTTTCTGTACTCCTTCATAGAATCTATCAATTTCTTCCTGTTCTGCTTCTGTGGTTGGTGCATATACTTGAATTATGGGGATATTCATAGGTTTATCATGGAGCCTTACTGAAATGATTCAGTCTGATTTTGCATTGTATACTCTGACTGCTTTTGCCACATTTTTTCTTTGTATGAAAGCCACCCCATTTGTTCTTGTCTTTTCATTCCCTGAGTAGAACACTGTATGGTTGTCTGATTCAGAGTGGCCCATTCCTGTCCGTTTTAATTCATTCACCCCCAGTACTGCTATGTTCATGCATTCCATTTCCATTTTTACTATGGGGCTATGCAGATGGGCAGGAAAAGGTGACCTGAAGTTGCCTTTTCCCTAAGCTGCAGCAACCAGACTGCCTGCCCTGAAGTTTCCCTAAATGGGGACAGAGGGGGGTTGCAGACTGCCAGAAATAGTGCAAATTGAGTCCACTTTTAGGGTTAGTGCTAGGGAATCATGGGAATTGTTATTTTTCTGAGAATTGAGCCTTCTCTGTCAGAGAGCTCTGGTGCCACAATAAACTACAGTTCCCATGATTCCCTAACCCTAACCCTAAAAGTGGACTCAATTTGCACTATTTCTGGCAGTCTGCAACCCCCTAGAGAAACTACACTGGGGGGAGTCAATTCAGTTTTTCTGAGGCTGTATTGAAGCCCCAGCAACTGCACCACCAGCCCCAAGGATTCTGAAAAGGGAGACAGAGCAACCGTATGGGCCAGTAGCGGCTGCTTTAATTTTTTGTTTGTTTGTTTCGTTTTGTTGTTGTTGTTGTTGTTGTTTGTTCTCAAATGCAGGCAGACGTGCACAGGACCATCTCTCCACACCTGTGCATCTATGCAGGAAAACATCCCTACACACCTGCACAGGGCATGTCATAGGCTACTATAGGGGCTAAGCAGATGGGAAGCTGCGCCGTGGGACCGAGGCATCCCCATGCCTCGATCCTGCGACGCAACTTCACCGCCTCTGAAAGGAGCACTAAATTAGCACTCTTTTCACAAGTCAGCGAAAGTGCGCCGCAAAAGGCTGTGGCACACTTTTGCTGACTTTTCCGCCGCAGCACATGGAAAGGCTGCGGCGGGAGGTCCTCCTCAGAGCGCCGGCCGTGAGGAGGGCCGGCTGCTCCGAGGACAACCTCGGGAGGGGGAGGGGGAGGGGGCACCGAGCGTGCGGCTGCCCCTCCCCTTCCCTGCCCCCAAGATGGCCTTTTAAGCCATCTGCTTAGGCCCTGTAGTCTGTCACTTTCTGTGTACAAAGGTGACTGAAGTTTGGCATCCCTGTGCATCTGCACAGGTTCTGTCATACACCCACATATCATGGAAGGATTTGCTGACCTCTGCTTCCCCCTAAGGAGTGAGTCCAGTAAACAAGTGCCACTGTCTGATGGTGCCACCCTTCAGGTGAAGGAATGGGTTTGTCAACTGAAAAGACACGCCATCATCCTCCAGAAAACATGTCTACACAGATCAAGGGGGAGGGGAGAGGTACATGCAAGGGAGGTTTGTGTGGACAGACTTGATACATGCAGCTGGTGGTCATGCAAGGGACATGGTCAACAGGACACATGCACAAACATTACTCCAGGAGCCTCCCCCCCATCATTCCAGGAAGTGGTGTGCAGGTCTTATGCACACCTGCACACTTGTGCAGAAGAGGTCACAAAAGCCTCTTTCATGCAAACTGCTGTGCAGGCTGACAGCAAGCGTACATCCAACAGAATGCATTTATTGTCATAACAGAGAACAGTTGCTAGGGCGCATATGTAGGGTTACAATTAGGGTTAGGGTTCTAATATTCAAGCGTACCTGCACCAGTGCATCCACACCTGGAAGCATAGGGTGCTTTAAATTAAAGCTTGCATCGTAAGGTGTGTGCTCTGGATCACCGGGTCAATTTCCACCGCTCATGCAACAGTGCCTTTTTACGGCTGTTTCCTTGTCAGTGTCACTGCATGCATACAAACATGTGAAGGTGCACATCTTCACCAAAGGAGCAGAAAAAAGCGGCTCCTTTTTGGAGTGGCTTTTCTCAGCATATGACAGTTAGAGGGTGCTTTACTGGAAAAATTTAGGTGTGTGTCGTCTAAAGGCCACACCTACAAGTCACCCTCAAAGCACCCCTTTTTGCCAGTCTGCATAGCCCCTATGTCTAGGTTGGCTTGTGCTTCTCACATTCCACATCTCTATTTTTTGTGTAATGCTGCTTTGGATGCAATTTGCTTTCCTAATGGTGTCTGCTATTTGTCTTGGCATCTTTCTTATGCCCTTAGCTAATCTTGCCAATAGGCCTAAGCAGACTGCCAGAAATAGTGCACATTAAATTGAGGCGCTGCCCTGGCTCAGTGCTAGGGAGTCATGGGAATTGTATTTTTTTCTGGGACATTGAGCCTTCTCTGTCAGAGAGCTCTGGTGCCACAATAAATTACAGTTCCCATGATTCCCTAGCACTGAGCCAGGGCAGTGCCTCAATTTAATGTGCACTACTTCTGGCAGTCTGCTTAGGCCCAATGTGATATACTTTTATTTCTCCCTCCTTCCCTTTCTGTTAATGCATTGATCCTGTCTGTTTCTCACTTGGGGTGTCTCATCATAGGGTTTACTAGGTGATGGGGTTACACAAAGAGGGCCATTCATTGCAAAAACATTTTTTCATACAACCAGAAGGAAAGCTATACCAGATGGTCATCACCGGATGGTCAACACAAAAATCAAATAGATTATATAGTTGGAAGTAAAATATGGCAGCTCTATACTGGTGGCCAAGATTAGACCAGGTGCCAACTGTGGCACAGATCATGAATTACTAATATCAACAATAAGAGTAAGACTCAAGAAGAAAATAAAACCAGTGATTATACGAAAATGTATAAATGATCTAAATAATATCTCAATAGAATTTACTGACAACATAAATAACAGATTCACACTAAAGCATAATAGACTGAGAACAAGAGGAACTATGGTTTGAAGCCAGGGACATAATAAAAAAAGAATGTAGACAGACAATTTCAGTAAACAAAAAGAAAGAGAAAAAAACATAGATGACAGGAAAAAAACACTACAAGCAATAAAGAAAAGAAGAGAAGGAAAACAAAAGGGAGATAGGAACAAACTAAGAATTATGAATGCAATAGTATAATGGCTTGTGTGGAAAGATAAAGAAACTTACTACAATGACCAATGCAGAGAAATATAAGACAACAACAAAAAAGGGAAGAACAAGAGATCTGTTTCACAAGATCTGGGAAATCAAAGGAAAATTCAAACCAAGGACTAGGACGCTCTATGACAACAAAAATAACATAATTCAAGACCAGGAAGGAATAAAAAGACATTGGATGCAATGCGCAGAAGAATTATACAAAAGAGATGACAAAATGAAGGACACATGAAATGAAGAGCCATATGAAGATGAACCCCAAATTCCAAAAAGTGTCCAGGAAAGCAGCCAAATGGCTGATAAAACCAAACAAACAAAAGGCTTGTAGAGCTAGTGTGAAGCAGCAGCTGAAGTCTCTGCTTCAAAGTGTAGAGTGTCATGGTCAGCCCTGAGGAGGACGAGGAGGAGGATGGGTCTCCTCCAGAGAAGGAAGAGATGCAGGCTCCACCTGGTTCTCATTCTGCTCTCCCAGCCCCAGAGCAGGAAGAGATACAGGCTCCACCTGGCTCTCATTCTACTCTGTCTGAGCCAAGCCCGGTTCTCCCAGCCCCAGAGCAGCCAGGTCCTAGTGCTCCTTCCTTGGAGGCTCAGCTGCCTAGTGGGGAGAAGCAGGAGGATACAGCAGAGCCAGTGCCTTCCTTTAGGCAGAGGAGAGCTGAGAGTGCTGGCAGTCGCAGGTCCAGGAGACTAGCTGAAAAGCAGCTGCTGAACAAGCCTCAGCTGGCACTGAGGTAGGATTTGACTATTTAAACAGTTGCAAGAGGCTTCCTCAGTGCCAAGACTTATTGTAGTTTCCTTGGGAGACTACAGTCAGTGTGGCTCCTTGTTTCCTGCTTTGTGCCTCTCGCTCTGGCCTTGTGGAACTCTGTTGCCTTGACCTTGGACCGGACTGGACCTTTGATGATTGCTGCCTGCCCTGACCTTAGACTGACTGACGCTGATTTCTGGACTCTGCTTTGCTGGTGCTTCGACTACAGGAAGGTTTGTGGCTGGCCTTGCTGTTTGCAGCTCACCCTTTCCATCCCTAGCAGCTGTGGGAACTGAGGCTGGCTGTAGTTGAGGACAGAATAAGTCTTGGCCATAATCTAAGCTGCTACAGGAGCCTTAATCAAAGAGCTCTTGGAGCAGAATCAAAAGCTAGTTGCTCAAGTTGCAATGCTTACACAGGCGGTCTCAGAACTCCAGGCAAATCCTCAGCCGCCTGCACCCCCCCAGCCCAGGCCCAGGGTTAAATGCCTGACTGCCCTGCCTGAAAAATTTTCTGGGGACTGAATTTTGTTGGATGGCTTCTTGGCTAGCTGCCAGCTGCATTTTCGAATCAGGGAGGCAGATTTCCCAAGTGACTCTCATAAGGTGGCTTTTGTCATTGGACTGTTGGCTGGTCCCGCTCTTAAATGGGCAACGCCCTACCTGAATGCCCAGAGCCCAGTGCTGGCTGACTGGCAAGCCTTTGAACGTGAGTTTAAAGAGACTTGGGGGGACCCTGTGAAGACTGAGACTGTGGGACACAGGCTTTTGACCCTGAAACAAGGCCAGGGTTCGGTAGCGGACTACTCCGTGGCCTTTCGCCTCCTTGCACAGGATGTGAATTGGGAAGACAGTGCCTTGCAGACTGCGTTTCGGCATGGTCTGTCAGCGGCCATTCTGGATGAGCTGGCCCGCTCGGAACCACCACAGACCTTGTCAGCCTTGATTGCCCAGGCCATCCGCCTGGACTGCCGCTTGACAGCCCGAAGGGAGGCTCGACACGCTGGCCTTCCATCTCCTTCTAAGTCAGTGCCATCCTCTCTTGCGGTTGTTCCTGAGGCCACTGCTCCTGGGACATCAGTGGAGCCAATGCAGTTGGGAGGAGCTCGGCCACGGCTGTCAGGGACGGAGAAGGAGCGGAGGAGATGAGAGGGCCTGTGCTTGTATTGCGGTCTCTCTGGACACTTTGCAAGGGCTTGTCCTGCCAAGGGACGGCGAGCCAAGCCAGCAGGAAACGACGCAGCCCAGGTGTAGAGCGGGTGGGGCACCTGGGGACTACTTGGAAACCCACCTCTGCTATCTCGGTCTCGTGGAGGGACCCCTTGCTGGTCGCTGCCAACCTGAGGCTGCCATCCATGGAACTGTTGCCGGTGGGGGCTATGTTGGATTCGGGGGCCTCCAACTGCTTCATGGACTTGGGGTTTGCACAACGTCACTGGATCCCAATGGAGGCGTTGCTCGAGCCCCGGACAGTGGAGACCATTGATGTACGGCTTCTCCAGTCGGGCCCCGTGACGCACCAGACTCCAGTACTTCACCTGGAGATCCAAGGACATGTTGAGGAGCTGCGGTTTTTGCTGGCCGCGGTTCCTCACTTCCCGCTAGTGCTGGGCATGTCGTGGCTCTCGCAGCATGATCCGCATATTTCTTGGTCCCGGCGGGAGGTGCTCTTTGGTTCGGAGTACTGCCAGGAGCACTGTTGGCCAGAAAGGATCCCAGCTGCGGTGGTGGTGGGGGCTCAGGACAGTACCGTGATGTTGCCAGAGAAGTACCGGGACTTTGCAGATGTCTTCAACAAAAAGGAGGCGGACTGGCTTCCCCCGCACCGGCCCTATGATTGTGCCATTGATCTGGTGCCATGAGCCCCTATTCCAGCGGGGCATCTCTACTCTCTCTCGGAGCCTGACCTGGCGGCTCTGAGGGAGTTTTTGGAGACGAATCTGCAGCGGGGCTTCATTCGTCCTTCTAAGTCTCCTGCGGGAGCACCGGTACTTTTTGTCCGCAAGAAGTCGGGGGACTTGCGCCTCTGCAACGACTATCGAGCCCTGAACAAGATCACTGTCTGGAACCGCTACCCCTTGCCGTTGATTCCAGAATTGCTGGAGCGGCTCCGCCACGCCAAGGTCTTCACCAAATTGGATCTTCGCGGGGCTAACAACTTGGTGAGGATCTGGGCTGGGGATGAGTGGAAGATGGCCTTCCAGACTCGTTATGGGCATTATGAGTACACAGTCATGCCCTTTGGACTCTGTAATGCCCCCGCCATCTTCCAGCATTTTGTCAATGACGTGTTCCGGGACTATTTGGATCGGTTCGTCATCATATATCTAGATGACTTCCTGATTTACTCCCCAACTCAGGAGGCCCATGATGCCCATGTGCGTGCCGTGCTCCAGTGCCTGAGGGACCACCGCTTGTATGCCAAGCTGGAAAAGTGTGCCTTTGATCTCAGGGAGGTGGACTTTCTGGGGTACACTGTTTCGGCACAGGGCGTGGCCATGGATCCTGCCAAGATCGAGGCGGTGCTGTCTTGGCAGCCCCCTCACAACAGGAAGGATGTGCAGCGGTTCCTGGGGTTCGCCAACTTCTATCGGAAGTTCATCAAGGACTATGCGGACCTCACGAGCCCTATCTCCCAACTGTTGCGGGGGAAGGGCTGGTTCCAGTGGATGGCGGCAGCACAGTCTTCATTCGAGGCCCTGAAGATGCGCTTCACGTCAGCCCCGATTTTGCAGCACCCGGATCCTCGCACGCCCTTTGTGGTGGAAGCTGATGCTTCGGATGTGGCCATCGGGGTGGTGTTGCTCCAGCCCATGGGTCCCCAGGGGCATTTGCTACCATGTGCATTCTACTCCCGGCAGCTCTCTTCTCCAGAATTGAACTACACCATCTGGGAGAAGGAGCTGTTGGCAATCAAGGCAGCATTCGAGACATGGCAGCATCTATTGGAGGGGGCGGCACACCCGGTGGTGGTCCATACAGACCACAGGAATTTGGAGCATCTGCAGACGGCCAGGAAGCTGTCTCAGAGGCAACAGCGCTGGTCGTCCTTTTTCGCAAGGTTCCAGTTCCAGCTCCAGTATATTCCGCAGTCCCGGAACCGGCAGGCGGACGCTCTCTCCAGAAAGCCGGAATACGCCACGGGACCAGGGCAGGAATTGCGGTCCACCATCCTCCATCCAGAGAACTTCACGGCTGCTCCAAGGGAGGCGGTGCTGGTGGACCAGATCCGTGACCTTCAGCGCCAGGATCCACTGGTGGCGCAGCATTCGGAGGATGGAGAGGCCTCGCCGTTCACCGTCCGCAATGGTCTCCTCTTCCACCGCGGCCGCCTGTACGTGCCAGCAGGTCCGTGTCGGGAGGCGGTCTTGCGGCTGTGCCACAACTCCAAGCTGGCAGGACACTTTGGCTTCTGCAAAACTCTGCACCTCCTCACCCGGGAGTTTTGGTGGCCTCGAGTTCGGGCGGAGGTGGCCAAGTATGTGGACACATGCCCAGTGTGCCATCGGGCGAAGGACCATCCGGGTCGGCCAGCGGGGTTGCTGATGCCACTGCCAATGCCATCGGGTCCCTGGAAGGTGGTGTCCATGGACTTTATCACGGACTTGCCCCCCTCTGCTGGCTGCACCACCATTTGGGTTGTGGTGGATCTGTTTTCCAAGATGGCACACTTTGTGCCGTGCGCAGGTCTTCCCACGGCCAAGGAGACGGCTCGGATGTTTATCCACCACATCTTCCGGCTCCATGGCCTGCCGGAGGGGGTGGTGTCTGACCACGGCAGCCAGTTCACCGCCCGGTTCTGGACCAGTTTGCTCTTGGATGTCATGCCCCACCTGTCTTCGGCTCACCATCCTGAGTCGGACGATCAGACAGAGAGGACCAACGGCACCCTGGAGCAGTACCTTCACTGCTATGTGAGCTACCGCCAGGACAACTGGGTGGATTTGCTCCCGTTGGCAGAGTTTGCTTATAACAACGCCGTGCATGCCTCAACCCTGCAGACGCCTTTCTTTGCCACGGGAGGCTTTTATCCGCATGGTTTCCAGGCAGTGGTGCCCAGTTCGGACGTTCCTGCGGTGGACCAGTTGCTTCAGGAGCTCCGGGCAGCACAGTCGCTGCTGCAAGAGCAGTTGGAGGTGGCCAAGGAGGCTTACAAGAGGGGCGCAGACTGGCACCGTCAGGAGGGGCCTCCGTTGCAAGTGGGGGACTCGGTCTGGCTCTCTACGCGTCACCCGCCCCTGCAGCGGCCTTGTCGGAAGTTGGATGCACGGTTTGTGGGGCCCTACAAGATTGTGGCCCGGGTGAATCCGGTGGCGTTCTGGCTCCAGCTGCCTGCGACATGGCGGATTCATCCGGTGTTCCACCGCTCCTTGTTAATTCCAGCCTCGGAGGTTCGGCCTGATGCTGGCCCGATGCGTCCGCCAGAGCTGGTTTTGGTAGATGGGGAGCAGGAGTTTGAGGTGGCCCAGATATTGGACTCTCGTTGCCGTCGGGGGCGCCTCCAGTACCTGGTGGACTGGGTTGGCTATGGGCCAGAGGAGCGCTCCTGGGTGGACGCTGTGGATGTCCATGCTCCACGTTTGGTTCGGGCTTTCCACCGCTGCTGTCCAGATAGGCCATGTTCCCCGCCGCCGGAGGGGGACCGTTATGAGGGGGGGAATGATGTCATGGTCAGCCCTGAGGAGGACTCGGAGGATGAGGAGGAGGATGGGTCTCCTCCAGAGAAGGAAGAGATGCAGGCTCCACCTGGTTCTCATTCTGCTCTCCCAGCCCCAGAGCAGGAAGAGATACAGGCTCCACCTGGCTCTCATTCTACTCTGTCTGAGCCAAGCCTGGTTCTCCCAGCCCCAGAGCAGCCAGGTCCTAGTGCTCCTTCCTTGGAGGCTCAGCTGCCTAGTGGGGAGAAGCAGGAGGATACAGCAGAGCCAGTGCCTTCCTTTAGGCAGAGGAGAGCTGAGAGTGCTGGCAGTCGCAGGTCCAGGAGACTAGCTGAAAAGCAGCTGCTGAACAAGCCTCAGCTGGCACTGAGGTAGGATTTGACTATTTAAACAGTTGCAAGAGGCTTCCTCAGTGCCAAGACTTATTGTAGTTTCCTTGGGGGACTACAGTCAGTGTGGCTCCTTGTTTCCTGCTTTGTGCCTCTCGCTCTGGCCTTGTGGAACTCTGTTGCCTTGACCTTGGACCGGACTGGACCTTTGATGATTGCTGCCTGCCCTGACCTTAGACTGACTGACGCTGATTTCTGGACTCTGCTTTGCTGGTGCTTCGACTACAGGAAGGTTTGTGGCTGGCCTTGCTGTTTGCAGCTCACCCTTTCCATCCCTAGCAGCTGTGGGAACTGAGGCTGGCTGTAGTTGAGGACACAGAGTTCCAAACACAAAGGGTTTTACAGAAGAGTTGTCAAGCAGGCTGAGGTCCAAGGTATCAGATAAACAGGTCAAGCAGGCAGTCCAAAGGTCAAGGGCTCCAGAAAATCAAGATGGGTCAGTAGTCCAAAAAGCAAGGTTTCAGTCCAAGGAGCAACGGGAGCTAGAGACAGAGTACTTTCCCTATGAAAGTCATAAATTCACTGGCACTAAAGCAGGTATTTGGCAACTCCTTAAATGAGCACACTGCAGGCACTCAGGTGCTTCTGATTACCAGCACATTTCTGATAAAGTCTCAGTGACCTTCAGAGGCAAGCCCTTTCAGCTTGATTCTGACTGAAAGTAGGCACAGTCCTTTGATCCTCCTTCATGTCCAGAGACTCTGCCACTCGAAGACTTGGGGCCTCTGAAGACGGGTGGCCATGGGCCGCCCCAAGAAGCCACAGATTGGGGCTGAGGCTGCTGCACTCCTCGGCCCCAATCCACTCTTTTTCCGCCCCTGGAAGAAGCGCTAAAATAGCGCTCCTTCGGCAAGGCATGGAAAGGGCACCACAAGAGGTGGTGCATACCTCTTCAGCATCTCTTCCAGCTCAGAGTGTCTAGATGCTGAGCCAAAAGAATGTCATCGGAGCACCCATCATGTGCAATGATGCACGCTCTGATGACGTCCTCAGGAAGGGGTTGGGGCGCCCAGTGTGAGGTTGCCCCTCCCCTTCCTTGCCTCCAAGATGGCACAAAGCGCTGTCTGAAAAGGGGGTTGGCTGCTGAGCCTCCAGAGAGGCCACAGACTTTGCTGGAGCAGGCACAGCAGAGCTAGGGCCGGGCTGATGCTCCACAGCTGTAGGCTCAGGTACCAAGAAGCAAGGTAGAAACTGCAATAAGAGAAATAGTGAAAAACAAATCACCAGGAACAGATGATATTCTAATTGAACTGCTGCAATCCACATTGACATAGTCAACTCTAGTGCTAACCAACATATGTCAACAGATAGGGAAAACAAAACTATGGCCAACAAATTAGAAGCGATCAATTTACATCTCCATCCACAAAAAGGGAGACACAAAAGACTCTAGCAACTATAGGGTTATAGCAATGATCTCCCATGCAAGCAAAATCATGCTCAAAATTCTGTGATATAGACTCCAACCACACATGGGGAGAGAAATCCCAGAGGTTCAAGTGGGGCTCAGGAAAGGAAGAGGCACAAGGGACCACATTGCAAACATATGATGGGTAAGGGAGCACACCAGGGAATTCCAAAAGAAAATCAACATGTGCTTTATATACTATAGCAAAGCCTTTGACTGCATACATCATGAAAGGCTATGGAATGCCCTTAAAGACATGGGACTGCCAACACATCTGATAGTCTTGATGAGGAATCTGTACTCAGGACAAGAGGCTACTGTCACAACAGAACATAGAGAAACAGAATAGTTCCCAACTGGCAAAAGGGTCAGACAAGGCTGTACCCTTTCACCCTATCAATCTGTTCAACTTGTTTGCAGAACATATTATAAGAAAAGCAGACTTGAACACAGAAGAAGGAGGAGTGAAAATTGGAGGAAGGAATATCAACAATCTAAGAGATGAAGATGACACCATAGTATTAGCAGAAAACTTCACAGACCTGAAACATCTACTAAGGAAGATCAAAGACGAAAGTGCAAAGGCAGGCTTAATGTTGAACATAAAGAAAACAGAAATAATGACCACTGGGGACCTTCACAAGTTCAACCTAGACAATGAAGAAATAGAAATAGTAAAAGAATTCCCATACCTGGGATCAAACATTGATAGAAATGGAGACTGTAGTCAGGAAACCAGTAGAAGACTAAGAATGGGGAGGGTGGCTATGAAAGAACAAGAAAAGAATCTAAAATGCAAAGATAGGGCCTTTGCAGACTGGCCCAAAGGGTCAGCCTGGAGGCAGAGATGGGGTGGGGCAGCCACACACCGGCTGCCCCAACCCCACGCTGATGCCATTCTGATAGAAGAGCTGCATATCGGCTCTTAGGGCACCCTTTTGCCACCTCTAAAAGGAGTGGCATTTGTCACTGTTTTTGGAGCGGCAAAAGGGAGGATTGGGGCCATGGCATGGGGTAGCCATGGCCCCGATCCGCCACTTCCCGGGGTGACCCAGGGCCGACCGCCTACACCCCACCATATACAATTCAGCACAAAAGTTAGAATCATACAAGCCATTGTATTCCCTATTATGGAATACAGATGTGAGAGCTGGACAGTTTAGAAAGATGATAGGGAAAAAAAATCAATTCATCTCAGATGTGCTGCTGGAGAAGAGTGTTGAGGATCCTATGGACAGCCAAAAGGACAAACAAATGGGTCCTAGAGCAGATCAAGCCAGAAACCTCCCTGGAAGTCAAGATGACCAAGCTGAGGCTGTCATAGTTCGGACACATCATGAGATGTGAGGACTTATTGGAAAAGACAATAATGCTGGGAAAGGTGGAGGGAAGTAGGAAGAGAGGAAGGCCGCATGCCAGATGGATGGACTCTATTGAGGAGGTCACAGGTACTAAGGGGTGGAAGGAATTAAGCAGAGCAATGGAGGACAGAAGGTCTTGGAGATGTCTCATCCATAGGGTCGCCATGAGTCGAGATCGACTCGAGGGCAGTTAACAACAAAATACTCCACCATTATACGAGATCAGAAAATGCTTGTTTTTCATTTTAAAAAGCTAAACTTTTTCTCTGTGTCTGTGCGCCTTCAAGTTGTCTGCTGGCTTATGGCAACCCCATGAATTTCATAGTTTTTTTTTTTTAAGTCAAGGCACTAAGAGGTGGTTTGCTAGTTCCTTCCTCTGAAATATAGTCCACAGCACCTACTATCCATTAACAGTCTCCCATCCAATTACTATTCAGAGCTGAGCCTGCTTAGCTTCCAAGATAACATGGCATCTGGTTCCTTTAGGTTATTTAGGCATCCTCCATCTACATCCTGTAACATTAACATAATTTACAGTTGATTTTCATGGGGGGAGGGGGCTGAAGAACTAGAGCAGCCTTTTCCAACTGATTTTCCTCCCAATGGATTGCTGTTAAATAGTGTTACATCAACATTGACTTATGGCAACCTTATGAATGAGAGGCCTCCAAGTTACCCTATCAACAGGTCTTGCAGATTCAGAGCCATGGCATGAGTATAAGGGCATTACTAGGTGAATGTGGGGGTTCAGACTGCACCAGCTGACAGCTTAGAGCAAGGGTGAACATCTGGCAGGTGGTCGCTTGTTGTCCATCTCAACCCCCTACCACCATCCCCTCAATCAGCCATAGTTTATCTACAAAGGAGGGGAGAGAGTGACATTACAGAGCATTTCCCTGCCGTGCTCTCCCACCTGACCAGCCAACCCTAGACCTTTCCAGGCTTGGCTGGGTGGGTGGGGGTGGCAGCATAAGGGAAGGGAAGGCAGATCAGTCTGTCACTGCTGTCTCATGTGCCAACCCTTTCCAGGTCTGCCCAGGGGTGACCAGATGGATTGGCAGGTAAGCGAGGTAAGTGAGGCAGGTAAGCGAGGCAGTGGGAGGAAAGGGAGGGTGGGGCAGTCCACCACAACCAATGCCACCTGATAGCTCTTTCCAGATCTGTTCAGGCAGTGGGTGTCTAGGCAGGCAGGCCAGGCAGCGGTAGGGAAGAGAAGGCAGGGCAGTCTGCTGCTGTCCCTTCTGGCAGACCTTTCTGGGCACCTGCACTTAATTCAGTCTTTAACTGCTTGAAGAGTTTCATCTGTCACCCATTGAGGGCTCTTTTTCTTTTTGGCTGTAGATAGTATATTTTTGATATTATCTGGCTTCATTCTTCTGGCTCCCAGTCAATTAGGCTTAAGAGTGAAAATCTATTTTTAATATTATTTTTAAATACTGTGAGGGTTTTCTTCAGGTTGTATTTTGGCACTATGGTTTGTTTAGCATTCTTCTTTAGCTTTACAATATTTTTTTATATAATCAGTTTATGGTGTGTTTCACAATCTGCTCTTGGTCTTGTTTTTGCAGAGACAATTGAGCATCACTATCTTCTGCTACCAATTATGTAGTCTATTTGATTTGTATACTGGCCATCAGGTTACATCCATGTATAAGCCACCTCTGATTGCTTGAAGAATGTGCTTGTGATGAACAAACTGTTCACTTCACAAAATTCAATCAGTCTCTCTCCTGCTTTATTTCTTGATCCTAGGCCAAATTTTCCTACAATCTTTGATTCTGCTCTGTGTCCTACATTTGGATTCAAATCACCTATGATTAAAAAGAAGTCCTGTTTTGGTGTGTGATGAATCTCCTCCTGGACTCCAGCATGTAATATTTTCATTTCTTCTTGTTCAGCTTCTGTAGTTGAAGCATACATTTTGATTATGGTTATATTAATGTGTGTTTCCTGAAATGTTATTAATATTATTTGGTCAGACTTGGCATTATATTCTTTGACTGCTTTTGCTTCATCTTACCTCCCTATTAATGCCACCTCATTTCTTGTTAGAATTTAATTTCCTGGGTAAAACACTGTGTAATTATCTGATCCAAAATGTCCCATTCCTATCCACTTTTGCTCACTCCTCCAAGTATTGCAATGGCCCATTTCTTGTTTTACTATGTCTAGCTTCGCCCAATTCACCCCTTTCACATCCCATGTTCCTATAATATGTGTTGCACAGCTTTGGGCTTTCCTTTCAGCTCTAAACATAAACTTGAATTATGGTTATATTGGTGTTTCCCCAAATGAGTTGGATTTAATCCAAATGAGTTGGATTACAATACATCCCATCACTATGCTATGATAGTTTGGGGTGATAGTTGTAGTCCAGCCCATCAGGAGGGTAACCCATGAAGGATAATATAGAAATTTTATGTGCATTTTGACCAGAAAATCTGAATTAGGAGAAGTTATCAGAAAGTCCACCATCTTTGCCTTAATTTTCTTTCACCTTGATTTACTAGACTTGTATACCCTTCTCCATGTAATTATGTTCCCTGCCTTTGTGACTATGTGAGCTTTCTTGTTGGTGGCTTTCCCAGAACGTAAAAATGAAAAATGAAAAGAATAAATTTTTCATGAAGTGCTTTTCAGAATTCAAGCTTCTTTAAACTTCATAGCTTGTTCATTACACTATGGACTGCACTTCCTTTATGGGGAAGAATAAGAGTTTGACTGATGTAGTAAATCAACAGCTAATTAATACTTTCTCCTCTGGGATGGATTTTTTTTCCTGTTAAGGTAGGGAGTGGTTGTTTTAAAGAACAACATTTGGTTTATTTTCTGTCATAAATAATGTTGCCTCTTATACCATCACATAAATGCATGTTTCTGTTCCACTGTTTTGCATATACAACAGCAGGTAATTTAAAAGAGACAAGTAGAAAAGCTATACTTTAGTTTTGCACACCTTTAGTGAAATTATAAGGAAAACCTATATCCTGTTTATTCTAGGAGGAAAGATATCGTACTCTGATCTTTGTATCCAATGCAAGGAGCCAAAGAGGGAAGAAGAATAAAATGAATAGATGAGGTGTAAAGATTATAGCCAGACCCACAGTGTCTTTGAAAACACTGCTTTCACCCATTGCATCCCTAGTATTGGTGTCACCCAGTGTGGGCAGTTGGAGCTGGTGGGAGGGGCACCACTTACCCAAAGTCCACCCAAGGCTGCTGGGGGGGGGGCAGCCTGGCAAGTGGGGCACTGGAAAAAGTGAGAGGGGTGCATGCACACTTGCCACTCCTTCTCCAGAGCCTTGGCAGGCTTGGGTGAGCAAGCCATGGCAACGGAAAAGAAGGAGAAAACATGTGTGCACCCCTCCCTCCTTCCCCGTTGCCTTGTCTTGCTCATCCCAGAGAGCCAAGGCAGTAGGAGAGGAGGGAAGGGGGTGCTCTCGTTCCTGTTTCTCTGCCATTTTGGCTCCATCAAGAGCCATGACAGCAGAAGATAAGTGGTGAACCCCAGCAGCAGTGTTGCACCCACCCCTGCAGTGAGTGGGGGGGGGGGAATCAGGTGTTACCTCTCCTCTGAAGTGTCACCTGGTGCAGTCTGCACCCCTTGCACCCATAGAATCATAGAATCATAGAGTTGGAAGAGACCACAAGGGCCACCCAGACCAACCTCTGCCATGCAGGAACTCTCAATCAAAGCATTCCCAACAGATGGCCATCCAGCCTCTGTTTAAAGACCTCCAAAGAAGGAGACTCCACCACACTCTGAGGGAGTGTGTTCCACTGTCAAACAGCTCTTACCCCTTCCCAGTGATGCTACTGTTCTGATCTATGAAAGAAGAACTGTGGTGTGGTGAAACTTCTATGTTGACTATATAGAGAGAGAGCCAATGAACTCATGGTGGTGGGGCACATCATAATATACCCTTGCCTAAGGACTTCATGCTGAAACAACTGTGTTCCAATTTGAACAAACACAGAAATTGCTGTGTGTAAAAGTCAAGCATTGTTTTCCTGCTCAGAAAACATACTGGGGGAAGGGAAGAGAAAAACCTATTTTCTGGTCAAGACAAGCAATAGTTTTGCCCATGAAGCTGTTTATTTTGTGCAAAATGTACTAATCAAGAATATCACTATTTGGGAAGAAAGCATATTTCCAGGCTGAGACATGTTTATGTTTTTGTTTTGTTTTTTGTTCAGGAAAATCTCATATATTTTTATAAAGATTTCCACTACCCCCCCCCCCCCAAAAAAAAAAAAATTATAAGGATACTTGCAACAGTTCTCCTTTTATTCAGTGAGGTTTATTACATGTTGAGACATTTTTCTGTCAAGGATACAAATAATAACAAGCATTGTTCACATCTTATATAGGCAATTAAACAGGCTATTGTTCCAAAAAATGTGGTCCTTGTCTGTCCTGTTGGCCTTTTCCTACCTGAACATGTGTCAAGAATGTTCTTCTTTTGAGCTACAGAAAAGAGGTTAATATAATTGCATGATCTCACAATGGTTTGAAATGCACTCTCATGGAACAGATTGACTTGCACATGTTAGTTCTTGCTTTGTGCATATTACAACAACTCTGCTGTTGGGAGGACTTGCATCTCTATAAATTGTTTCTGTGAACATGACTTTTCACTTTTAATTATTTATATTTTAACTGCAATGTCATAAATAAATCACAATGTTTTGTGTGGTTTTTTTTAAAGAAAATCCTGCCAGTTCTTTAAAAGCTAAAGGTATAATGTTAATGCTTTTGTGTGGTTATCCTGGGGTGCATCTACACTGTAGAAATAATGCAAGTTGACACTAATTTAACTGCCATGGCTCCATCCTACTGAATCATGGGATTTGTAGTTTTGTGAGGCACCAGCACTCTTTGGCAGAGAAGGCTAAAGACCTTGTAAAACTACAAATGTCGGTATTCCATAGCATGGAGCAATAGCATTTAAACTGGTGGCGAATTGCATTATTTCTACAGTGTGATGCACCCTTGGCCTCTCAAAAACTGCAGCTTATAGGTACTTGACCTTGCAAGATCACAACATGATTGCATGGAACATTACAAGCTACCATCAAGCTAAGAGGCACATGGTGCCCCCATACCACCAGGTTATAAATTGATTTTTTAGAAAGTACATAGAGAGCTCATGTCATGGTTAAAGATCTGAGTCTAAATCCTAATTTTGTCATGAAACTCATTGGGAACCTTTAAGTAAATCACATTCCATCAGTCTGGCATACCTCAGAGGGCTGTTGTAAAGATAAAGGGAGGAGGATAGCTATGCATCACTGGTGGTAAGGCAGGATGTAAATGTATCAAAAAAAGGGAAGAGTTGATAGACTCTTTACCAACACCACCACCCAACACTCATATTAGTAAGGAAGTAGAACCATGAATGTTGGTCAAGTACTCTGGTGGGTACCACTCCTTCTCTTGCACTCCCTCAAGAATGTATATGTATTTTCTAGGTATTCAAGTCATAAGAGAGACAGCAAGGGTGCCCTAGTTAGCCCCTCTCCTTTCATTGTATCTGTGAGGTTGGCTCCTTGTTACTGGAAAAGTTGTGTAGCTGGGATCTCTCTGCTGCGAGGAAGCTGCTTATTTCAGTGTATGTCCATGATGGCCAGGCCTATGAAATGCTTGTAAGTAACCTTGGTTCCTGTATTAGGAGAAAAACAGGAATAAATAAAGAAATAAAATATAAATAATCCACCACAATGTTGATGTTGTGTGCCTTCAAGTCATTTCTGGCATATGGCAACCCTATGGCACTTTAAGCCTATTTAGAAAGGGGGAAGAAAGGGGGAAGGGAGAGGAAAAGAAGGATGTAGCAGCACTTTTAAGACTAACTGGTTATTATTGTTACATGAGCTTTTGTAGATATCAACTCACAAAAGCTCAAGCAAAAATAAAAACCAGTTGATCTTTCCATCTTCTTCCTCTCTTACTCCTTTTTTATGCTGCAAGAGACTGAAATCTGCCTTATGCCTATGGGTCTATGAAATCTGCCTTATGCCTATGGGTCAATAAAAGTCACCTTTTTCAGCCAATCAGAGAAAACTGGAGAACCAGTGTGATCTAGTACATGGAGTGTAGAACTTGTACTCCACCAGCCCATACTAAAGTCCCTGCTTATCCTTGATGCTCACTAGCGGCCGATGCAGATGGCTCCTAAGGGGTGGCTCAGTGCCACCCCTGGGAGCACTGGATTGGGGCCATGACAACCACACACTGCAGCCCTGATTCAGCTTTTTGCCACTCCAAAAAGAGCTGGCAAATGCCACTCCTTTAGGGGGCAGCAAAAAATGCCCTTAGCACCACCGCCAAGGCAATTTTGCACCCCTTTGGCGCAGCGTGTCTGCATGCTGTGCCAACAAGGGATGATGTCAGCATCAGGGCGGAGTCAGGGTGCCTGGTGTGCAGTCACCCTACCCCTAGGCCGGCCCTTTAGGCCGGTCTTCATCGTCCCTAGATGGCCTCTATCAAATGTCTCTCAGCTGTCAGTCTTGTGATGACAAAATGGTAAACCTTCATGTCTTGTGTTTTGAGTTGGTTTGATGGATGGAAGCCAGAAGAAAAATGTAATAAATGATATAGATGGAGATCTGGGGAATAGACATAGTGTGGTGGTGGAGGAAGAGGAGAAGGGAAAGGGGAGGGGAGGGGAGGAAGAAATTTAGGTAATATGCATCACTTACTTATTTTGAATATAGCTGAACCCTGCTAGCTGGCATCATGGCACCATTAAGGAGCAGGTGAGGGGAAGTGGGTGGGGAGGCGGAGTGGGTCTGGTTCATAAGAACACTTTATCCTTGACCAGGATACCTGTCCGGAACACAGCCCACTTCGACTGTATTTACCTTAGCCTGAAGACCAGGGATAGTTTGGGGATTTTGCTAGTCTACCGACCACCCTGTTGTCTAGCAGACTCCCTGACCGAGCTGACACAGCTGATCTCTGAGCTGCTGCTGGAGTCCCCCAGGCTTTTAGTTCTGGGGGACTTCAACATTCCGCTCAAGGCCAGCTTAACAGGTGCGGCTCGGGAGTTCATGGAGACCATGACAAACATGGGCCTATCCCAATTGGTCTCTGGGCCCACACATTGTGCTGGTCATACACTCGATGCGGTCTTCAGTACGGAGCAGGAATATCCGTGGGCGGAGGTAGTAAGTACCTCCGCATTGTCATGGATGGATCATTTCCTGGTCAAGCAGAACTGAGAGCCAATATCTGCCTCTCCGGGGGTGGTGGACCCATTAGATTTGTCCGCCCTCGAAGGCTAATGGAGCCCTCTGGATTCCAGAAAGCCTTGGAGGGTTTATTGGTTGGGAATGCCGGTGACCCTGTCGAGGCTCTGGTTAATACATGGAACACCGATCTTACCAGGGCTATCGACACGATTGCTCCCAAGCGCCCTTGCCAACCCGCTTCGAACCGAAGGCCTTGGTATACGCCAGAGCTTAGGAGAATGAAGCGGGCTGGACAACAACTAGAGCGCGAGTGGCAGAAAACTCGACTCTTATCAGACAGAACTCGCCATAGGAAATTTCTTAGTTCCTATCGGGAGGCGATACGTGCAACAAGAAGAGCGTTTTCTGCTGCATGTATCGCATCTGCAGAGTCTCGTCCAGCAGAGCTGTTTAGGGTGGTGAGGGAGATGATGCGGGTTCCTCCTGTGCCAAATCCCTTACTTAACCCGACAACAGCCTGCTGTGACACATTTAATAACTTCTTTGCAGATAAAATCCCTCAGATAAGAGCCGACTTAGACACCACTGTTGTGGCAGGAACTATAGATGAGGTGTCCAGTGACTCCTCCGATGTAAGTTTACTGGATCAGTGGCAATCTGTGAGTACCGAGGACGTGGACAAGCTGCTTGGCAAGGTGAGGAAGATGACTTGCCCTCTTGACCCTTGCCCATCATGGCTGGCCGTCCGGGGGGGGATGCATTGATGAGACTCCTCACGGATATCATCAATGCGTCCTTCAGGGAAGGACATGTTCCATCATGTTTAAAGGAGGCGGCTGTTAGGCCGCTTCTGAAAAAACCCTCCCTGGACCCCCTGGATATGAAGAACTATAGGCCGGTATCATTACTACCATTTTTGAGCAAGGTGAGCGAGAGGGCGGTTGCTCTTCAGCTCCAGGCAGTCTTGGATGAAACTGATTATCTTGACCCATTTCAAACCGGCTTTAGGACAGGCTTTGGGGTTGAGACTGCCATGGTTGCCTTGACTGACGATCTGCGTCTGAGCATCGACAGGGGTAGTGTGACCCTGTTTGTGCTTCTAGACCTCTCAGCGGCTTTTGATACAATAGACCTATGCATCCTCTTGGGCCGCCTGAAGGGGTTAGATATCGGAGGCACTGCTTTGCAGTGGTTCCGGTCCTTCCTCTCAGGTCGGTCCCAGAGGGTGCTGCTCGGGGACTGTAGCTCCAGTAAGAGGGAGCTCACTTGTGGGGTCCCTCAGGGAGCTATTTTGTCCCCGATGTTGTTTAACATCTATATGAAGCCGCTGGGTGAGATTATACGGAGTTATGGTGCTGGGTGTTATCAGTACGCTGATGACACACAAATCTATTTCTCCATATCTCGTTCATCGGTCTCGAATTCCAATGGCATATCTTCTCTAAATGAATGTCTTGGGGCGGTAATGGGCTGGATGAGGAAAAACAGATTGAAGCTGAATCCAGACAAGACGGAGGTGCTCACGGTAGTGGCCCCGAAACCAGGAATTGGGTTGCAACCTCCAGTCCTGGATGGGGTCACACTCTCCTCCAGTGACTGTGTTCGCAGCTTGGGGGTGCTCCTTGACTCGTCGCTCCTGATGACGAATCAGGTTAATGCGACGGTCAGGAGCGCCTGTTATCAGCTTCGGCTGATACGCCAGCTGCGCCCTTTTCTGGAAGTAGGGGACCTTGAGACTGTTGTGCACGCACTGGTAACCTCACGCTTAGATTTCTGCAACGCTCTCTACATGGGGCTACCCTTGTGCTTGGTTCGGAAACTTCAGCTAGTTCAAAATATGGCGGCCAGACTTCTGTCTGGAACATCTAGGAGGGACCACATTACTCCAGTTTTGCGGTCCCTCCACTGGCTGCCTATTAGTTTCCGGGCCCAGTACAAGGTGTTGGTTATTACCTTTAAAGCCCTAAATGGCTTGGGTCCAAGCTATCTTAGAGATCGCCTCCTCCCCTACAATCCTCCCCGCGCTCTCCGCTCCTCTGGGAGGAATCTCCTGCAGCTTCCAAAACCTAGGCTTGCAGTGACCTCCCAGAGGGCCTTCTCAGTTGTCGCCCCCAGGCTCTGGAACGGCCTGCCGGATGAGATCCGTCAGCTAACATCTTTAGACAGCTTCAAGAGAGCTGTCAAGACGGATCTCTTCCAGCAGGCCTTTCCGGACTAAAAACACCCGGCCTGGGATGAATCGGGATTTTGGGATCCTGGGACTTGGATTTCCCTTGACTGCTTTTTAGCCCGGCTGAATTTGAAGTCATATGGGGCTTTTGATTTAGATTTTAATTGTTAAAGTTGGTTGTATCTTCAACCATTGTTTTAATTAATATGTAGTTTAATTTCTTCTTAATGGGGGTGGGGGGTGGAAGTTACTTATTTTAATTTGTATGTATTGCTTTTTATCTGTACATCGCCTAGATTGGTCTGCCACCGGGCGGTATAGAAATAAATTTTATTATTTTATTATTATTATTATCAAAAGTCCTCTTTATCCTGCTTTCCACAGTATCCACCAGATGCTCAGGGAACCCCAAGCTGATAAGGAGGGATTGAAGACAAGGGTAGTATTTCTCCCTCCTTCTTCCTCTCATTTCCTTACACAATAACTATACAAGACAAATGTCATGACATATTATGATCAATGCAGTAAATAGTAGGGCTGGAAAGAAATTTATTGAATTCACATTTTGATTTGAACTTACACAAACCTGCACTTTCAAACAAATGGACACACAAAAAATTGAATTATCCTTCACAATGTACAGCTTTCTGAATTTTGAAAGAGAGTCCAGCAGTCAAACATTGGATTAAAACTGTATGTGTTCCAGAAAGACATGCATAAAAATGTGGAAGTAAAAGTCATATTCAGAATGCATTTTATTAAGGCATTTTCTTGTTAGGCAAAATTGCATATGAAATGCATGTATCAGAAGAAAAGGAACTACAAAAAGCATACAAATTTTCTTGAAATCTATTTTAATATATTTTTTAAAAAATAGAATTCATGATGAACAGAAGTTGAGGTTGGAAAAGTGAAAAAAAGTAGAGCAACAAGAATTTATAGATTCATCAATTCCTAGAAGATAGAACTCCAGAAAACAAGATGGGACCTACAATAGATTTATTTGGAAATATCTTAATAGGTACCTATTTCTTAAAAGTAATTACTGCTTTTATATCTCTGGTTTCTCCTTCCTCCAGAGGTCAGGTTGTACTTTCTATTTTTCTCTCAATTCTCATCTTTTGAACTGAGACTAATCCTTTATGGATTGCATCCATTTTGTCACACAGCATTCTGTAAGATAGTAATGTTCGGGTCAAATTCTGCTGCCTTTTATATCAACACAATACCATAGGAATGGTTGAATTTGTATTGGCATAACAGGGAGAAGACAATTTGGCCAAATATCTTCTCATGCTGTGCTTGGCAGGAACAAGTGTGTTAAAACTTGAAGACAAAAAGGAATTGGAGTTTATGCTTACAATTGGCGATAGTGTTGGAACATTTTCTTTAGTCTTTTCTTCAGACCGTAGAGACCGGGTCCAGTGTAGAACGTAAGATCAAAAGCAACAACTTCCACAACATTTCCTCAGTTTAAACCCTTTAAAGATGGTGCACCACCATGAGGCTAACTTAAAAGAAGATAAGGAGCTCTGACTTCTCCACCTGCATGTGCATGCATGTGCATGCACAAACACTCTCACACAGATCTTTTTGTACCCCCAACAAAGGGGGGGGGGGAACACACAGCCTTAATACATACTATTCCTCTAGTGAATCAAACCCATCTTTTACAGCATATCGAAATCTCAAAATTGCAACTTCTATAAATCAGGCATAGCTTGCAAGAATTTCTCTTTAACATTTTATCAGCTGGTTACAGGAATCCTATTGAAATGTACTTAGTAAGTGTTGCTGTCTCTCATTTTGTGTAAGAGTGGGTTACTCTGGGGGGGGGGAATGACACAAGTGACATTGTTTAGCAGGTTCCTTGATTTTCATCCTTAGGGATGAATAGGAATGGGACTGACCATTGGGGAATGGGAGAGTGCCTTTCTTTGATTGTTTGTGCAAAGTTAGGATTCACAAAACTACAATTTGACAACCAGTCTACAAGATCTCAACCAACTGATTCTTAGCCAGATTTTTTTCCCCAGGTCTCCTTGCTACATCTTAGATTTAAACAATGTTTTACCACACAAATGTGGCAGCTCAGGACTTTATTGCACTTCCAAAAAAACCTGACCAACAGGATACAGTCAGATTGCGAGTTGCTACTAGGTATTATCAGACTTAATTTGCCACTGATGTCACTGAGCAAGTGCAACCTGGCTGCATCCTGGATCCCAGGTGCACTTCAGAGGCCATTTTTCCAATATGGCAAGCTTCTATCTTGGATCATACAAAGGCATTCTCCCATTTGAAAGTTGTGCAATTTCCTTTCCATGAAGAAAACTGCACAGGTTTTCCTTTCTGAGCCGAAAGCTGCACAGAGTCTGGAAACTATACAGGTTTTTGGGCAAGCTGTACAGCTTGCAGATAAAAGTTGCACAGTTCTCCATCATTGTGGGGAAACATTTTTCTGAGTATTCTGAATCCACATGATGAGGAGCCCTGGTGGCACAGTGGTTAAATGCCTGTACTGCAGCCACTCACTCATCAACCACAAGGTTGCAAGTTCAATACTAGCCAGGGCTCAGGCTTGACTCAGGCCTGCATCCTTCCAAGGTCACTAAAATGAGTACCCAGCTGTTGGGGGGCAATGAGCTTACAGTTGTAAACCGCTTAGACACTGCATAGCGTGATATGAAGCGGTATATAAGTGAAGCTGCTTTGCTTTTGCTTGAAAAACTGTTTCATTGTTCTCAACATTCATCATGAATGGGGGGGGAGGAGAAATGAGATTTAGCATCTCTACTCTAATGTGAATATACTTAGTGTAGATACATTGGAATGAATGGGACTTTTATGACTAAAGGATGCCATTCATTTTAATGAGTCTATTTTAAGTAGGACTAACGCTGGTAACAGATACAGAAATATAGGACAGGTCACATCTGGCTTTGATCAGATCTCCTGCTTAAATCCTGCTTTGATCAGATCTCACCTTGAATTCTGTGTCTACTGCTGGTCATGACAATTCAAGAAAGATACTGGGAAATGGAATATATTCAAAACAGGGCATTAAAAATGATGAGGGCCTTGAAACCATATTTTACAAAGAAAGGTTGAGAGAGGAAAGTATCTTGAGTATGAAGAAGGAGAAATTATTAGAAAGCATTTTCATTTTTATATTAAGTGCTGTCACACAAAATATAGAGTAAATTTATAATTAATCAATTAATTAATGTCCCATTTTTCTCCCACTATGGCAGCCAGCATGGTGTAGTGGTTTGAGCAAGTGAGGCTTAGCAATCATAGGTGGGACCATTATAGGAATTCATGGTCATAGACTCACTAGCTAGTGGGTGGGAACTTGAAACATCCCCTTTGTATCCTAATTGACAGTTGAATGGTTTTGTCCAATGTGGCTGCTGGCTGTTAAGGTGAACTTGGGGATGGGTCAAACTAAAAGTTACTTAGTTATTCATATGTAAATAAATAGCTGATGTAGAATATCATTTATCCTTCCCAAGTTCAAGCCATTTGCCCTGTACAGATTTGGTTTTTGTTTGTTTGTGTTTGAACAGGTAGAAATAGCTATGATAAGAATTATCCAAACAAATCTACTGCTCTTTCACTTAGGGGTACTTTTTTGTTTCAAAGGGTAATGACAAAAATTGTTCCATGTCATGAGAAGTAAGTGTGACATATTATGCCTGTCAGTAGGTTGGACCCATTGGGAAGGGACACTGGAATTCTAAGTAAGTTCATGAAATACAAGATATTCAAAGTTAATCCTAAACTTAATTGTTAACCCTTAGCAACTGACTTCCCATGGGATCAGAACATAGCCTAAAACTCAATGAAGTTGAAAAAAATCTAGCCAGAGTAGAAAGCATTTGTCACTTTTTGTTTGTTGTTGTTAGCTGCCCTTGAGTTGACCTTGATTCATGGTGATCCTGTGTATGAGATATCTCCAAGCCCCACAGTCCTCCACTGCTCTGCTTAAGTCTTGTAGATTTGGGCCTGTGACCTCCCTAATTGAGTCTAGTCATCTAGGTGTGGTCTTCCTCTCTTTCTACTGCCTTCTACCTTTCTTAGCAATATTGTCTTTTCCAGTCATTCATGCCTCCTCATGATGTGGCCAAAGTACAACAGCCTCAATTTAATCATCTTGACTTCCAGGGCTATTTCAGGCTTGATCTGTTCAAGGGCCCATTTGTTTGTCTTTTTGGCTGTCCACAGTGTTCTCAGCATTCTTCTCCAGATCCACATCTCAGATGACTTGATTTCCTTTTTATCCACTTTATTTATTATATAGCTTTCACGTCTATACATGGCAATGGGGAATATAATGGCCTGGGTAATTTTAACTTTAGTGTTTAGTTGTATATCTTTAATCTTTGGGATCTTAACTAATTGTTTCATTACTACTCTTCCCATTTTTAGTCTTCTTATTTGCAGTCTCCATTCTGCAGTCTCCATTCTGATCAATATTCAATCCAACTATTTGGATTCAACTATTTCAATTTCTTCATTATCTAGGTTGAATTTATGTAGATCCTCTATGGTCATTACTTTTTCTTTTCTTTATATTCAGCAACAAGCCTGCCTTTGCACTTTCATCTTGACTTTCCTTAGTAATTTTTCCAAGTCCATGATGTTTTCTGTTAGTAGTATGGTGCATATCTGCATATTTTAGATTGTTGAGGTTCATTACTCCTATCTTTACTCTTTCTTCTTCTGAGTCTAAACTTGCTGTTCAGATCATATTTTCTGCATCAAGTTGAATACACATAGGGTGATAAAATACAGCCTTGCCTGCTCCCTTTGCCAATTGGGAACCTTCTGTTTCTCCATATTCTGTTTCAATAGTTGCCTCTTGTCCTAAGTACAGATTTCTCATCAGAACTATCAAAAGTAGTGGCACTCCCATGTCTTTAAGAGTGTTCCCTAGCTTTTTGTGTGGTTTTTTCCCTGTTTGGGACTATCCAAATTTTAGGCAAAGTTGTAAACCAAAGCTAGGGCATTTTTGATATACTAAAGATGAAATAGGGAAGCCAAAGTCTGGAAAGGGTGCAATTTTTCTGCCTGAAACAGGAGATTCTGTGTTTGGGCTCAGTTCTGGCTCCAAACTGAACATTTCAGCATTTCTTGTGCCAATTACATTCACTTGCTTTGAGTTTCAGGACAAAAAAAAAAATATCCCTGGCAGCTGCATTTCCTCTATCCTGCAATGTTCCTTTAAAGATCTAAATACACTTGTGCTCAGATCTCCATATTCCTTTATGAAGGCATTGCTCCTGCTGTTGGGAATTCTAGTACTGAAATGGTTATTACCACTTTGCTAAAGGCAGCTATTACTCTACTTAACTGAAGACAAAGAAAGACAAGACCCTGCAAAAATGAGATTTTAATCATTGGCTTGTTTTATTTGATATTCTGATTTTAATCATTTTGCCCCCTCAGAGCCTTGGCTTTATTAAATTACAAAATATGAAAAGGGGCATGAATCCTGTTAGAGAGTTTTCTGCATGAAAGATGTTTGGAGTTTGATATTTTGGCAATGGAAACACAGGGAATGTTCCCCAATATACTTTGCTTGTCTGTTTAGCTCCAGGTTCTTACACACACACACACACACACACACACACACCTCTTGGATACAGTTCTCCCTCTTGTTTGATGAAGAACTAAATATTGTTTTCTTCTTTTGAGCATGTAAAAGTTTCAATCTTATAAAGCTTTCTTTTTGTTTTCTCCACTGTTTTATTTTATTTGTAAAGGCATTTTGGCTACTGTTTCAGAGCCTGGAAATGTTACTTTTTCAGATTTACAAGTCCCCAGTTAGCATGACATTGGAAGTTACAGTCCAAAAATATTATTATTATTATTATTATTATTATTATTATTATTATTAAAAAAGGGAAATTTCCAAGTCTGTCTTTCATTACAAATGGGGACCTGACTCTAGGGATGTACATCCATGCTACTAGTCTGAATCTCTCCCACCAGATGTGTGTGTATGGGAGGACTATCAAGGGTTTTGTTGGCAGAACCAGTGTCCTGTGTCAGCCCTCTACTGCTCACCCTGGGTGGCTTCATCACTGGCCTGGATCCCTTCTGGGGAAAGAGCCAGGACAGGGACCAAGCCACAAGGGACATGCTTAGCCCTCCATTGCCCTCACTGCCACCTCTGTTCCCTCCCACCCAGTGCTGGGGAGGCTGCTGAGGGGGGGCACAGCAATGGCCTTCCCCCCACTTCTTGTCCCATGTGGCTTTGTAGCTGACCTGACACAGGGAGAAAGCCAGGCTGGTGTAAGCCAAAGGGGCATGCTCACCCCTCTGTTCCCACTTTGGATCCCTCCCCAGGGAACCATGTGGTGGCGAAGCCACAAGGGGCATGCTCACCCCTCCAATGTAGCAGGAGGACCCCACCAGGGTGTCACACTCACCAGGGTGTTACCCCTTCTATTGTCCATACACCCTGCATCTGTCCAGTGGCATCACTGTGTACTAATAAGTAGACATTGAAAAAGAACTTTGAATGACCACATATTACTAATAACATTAGTGTGGCACTAATGCAAAATGTAATCTCTTGATTAATTTCAGGTTAGTATTATTCATTATAATGCATATGAAAAACAATTTTAAAAAAAGAAAAAAATGCTAGCCCAAATATAACTGTTGCCACCTTCAGGAACACTACCAAGAGGAACATGATTACAAGAAAAGTTACATGTTTTTTTTTAAAAAAAGAGCTATAGCAACAACAGCAACAACAACAACAACAACACTTCTCTAAGTATGCCCTGTGAATTGGGGGTAGTTCCATTTCACTTCCATATTGCAATAATAATAATAATAATAATAATAATAATAAATTTATTTCTAGCCCGCCCTTCTGCTAGGCTAGGTGTGGGCCCACCTAAGTAGGTTATTAGAAAGAATGGTTTTGAACAAAGTGTGGAAACAGTCAACAGAGGGAGTAACTCACTTCAAGACAAACCTGGTAGAAATCATAGGCAGTTTCCATATTCTGAGTTCTCCTCCAGAGTACTATCTCACCCACATATGACATTTGGCCTCCCCCCTACTCAGTAAACATTGTGCATACCAAGTATGGATGTCAGAGCTGGAGAGTCAAGAAAGAAGATAGGAGGAAAATCAATGCATTTGAGATGTGGTGCTGGAGAAGAGTGCTGAAGATCCCATGGACAGCCAAAAGGACAAACAAATGGGTCCTAGAACAGATCAAGCCAGAGATATCCCTAGAAGCCAAGATGACAATATTTAGACTGTCGTAATTTGGACACGACATGAGAAGGCATGAATAATTGGAAAAGACAATAATGTTAGGAAAGGGAGAGAGAAGTAGAAAGAGAGGAAGGCCACATGCTAGAAGATGGATGGACTTTTATTAAAGACACCATGAATAAGAGTTTTCAGGAGCAGAGCAGAGCAGTAGTGGACAGGGGGGCCTGGAGATGTCTTCTCATGATGTGCCCAAAGTATCACAATCTAAGTTTTGTCATCTTGGCCTCCAGGGATATTTCTGGCTTGATCTCAGCACTCAGCACTCTTCTCCAGCACTGTTCTCCAGCATCACATCTCAAATGATTTGATTTTCCTCCTATCTTCTTTCTTAACTGTCCAGCTCTCACATCCATACATGGTAATAGTTAATACAATGAATTGTATGATTCTGACTTTTGTGCTGAGTTGTATGTCTTTGCATTTTAGGATCTTTTCTAGTTCTTTCATAACTGCCCTCCCCATTCTTAATCTTCTTCTGACTTCCTGGCTGCAGTCCTCGTTCCGATCAATGTTTATCCCAGATATGAGAACTCTTTTATTATTTCTATTTCCTTATTGTTTAGTTTGAATGTTTGTAAGTTCTCCAGTCATTATTTTTGTTTTCTTTATGTTCAACAGTAAGCCTGCCTTTGCACTTTCTTCTTTGATCTTCCTTAGTAGTTGTTCCAAGTCTGTGAGGTCTTCTGCTAGTATTATGGTGTCATCAGCATATCTCAAATTGTTGATAGGATGCAGTCTTGTCTTACCCCTTTGCCAATACGGAACCATTCTGTTTCACCATGTACACATTATTTTAATGCAAGAAATCAATTGATTGATTGATTCATATCCTACCCTTTCCCCAGTAATGCGATTCAAGGTGGCTTACAGCCTGTTCACTGGAACTTATTTAAATTCCTCACATATCATTCAATGGGTCTGCTCCATGTAGGACTAGCAATTGTATTTAGGATCTTGAGATGTGTGAGAATTTAATTTCAGTTTATTTTTCATTAGTATTTGCCAAACTTCTCAAAATTCAAATATGGGAAAAAGCAAAACTGAAATATTTGTTCATCCATGGGGGATGACTGAGATTTTTGTTTCAGTTCATTTTATTTATTTATTTTTATTGCCAACACTCCCCAAATTCAAATGAAAGGAAGTGAAACTGACAGATTTACCCATCTTCTTTTAGCTTTTTTTCTCCATGTTCCTACTTATATATAATTCATTGTGTATTGACTACTATGGTATATGCAAAGGGTTGCCCAAAGGTGTTGTTATATATAGGGCCTTTTATGTAAGACAATATTTGATAGTATATTATTTCTAGAATGCAGCTTTGTTAGTGCCATTGAAACATGCCACAATCCATAAATGCAGTGTGGTTCCTGCCGCTGATAACTTCTGACACTTCCCCATCACATTCATAACCTAAAACTGTTTTCTGTCAAGGAGCTCCCTGTGGAACAGAAACTTCAAATGATACATTTCCCTTATGTTACGAGGCCACTGGAGAAATGGCTGCCTGTATGGGCCAGGCTTTCAACAAGTCCAGAGGTTTGAACTCTGAGCACAACTGTGATAATAAGAACAGATTATTATTTACATCCCCATTTCGGCTAGATTGTGTTTAGTACTGTCAAGATCAAAGCCAAGCAAAACTACCCCCCTCCCACCCGCTTCACTACTTTGTCACTATCCTTTACCCTTATAGGCATGAAAATGGAAATTCCTCTCTGTTATGGAGAGATAATGTTGCTATGGTTATAATTCTGTAAAGGTAAAATAGATTTATCAAAATAATTGGAGGCATGTACTGCCACTAAGGTCAGTGATTGCAGAGACAGGCTGACATGAAATGACTTAACTTTTAATTTGTTTCATTCTCTCCCCCCACTCCCTCTCCCCCTTTTTTTCATCTTTCCTTTCTGGGGAAGCAGAGGTGCAGCATGTGCTGACAGGAGTTTAACACAGGAACTCTGCCTTCAGACCACAGTCAGAAACATTAATACATCAATTAATTTGACTGTTTGATGTGTCTAAAAGAGGTTTCTTAGGCAGGAAATGTTAGCTGTTTGACCATGGGCTACAGTTACCAAATCTAAAGCATGACATGGACATAGAAGACTGCTTTATATTCAGTTTGATCATTGCCCATCTAGCTAAGGCACACTCCAGGGTTTCAGAGAAGACTCTCTCTCAGACCTACCTGGAGATGCTGGGGTTTGAACCTGAGAACAATTTTGGACTACAAATCCCTGAATCCCCCAACTGCCACAGCTGGAGGCAATGTTGGCTGGGAAATTCTGGGAACTACAGTACCCAAAAGTAACTTTTTCAAGCTCTGCTTTTTAAAGCTAAGCACTCAAAGTCCTCTGCTTAGAAGGACAAATGTACCAGTTTAGCTCTTCCCCATGTTTGGGTTTTTGAATTCTCAAGATCCTGATTTCAAATGTATGAAGAAAATATGGAATTTGGAAAAGTTCTTACCAAAATGGCCCAATGGAATAAAATCTGTACCCATAGCTAGTGTTTTGGCATAGTTCCTGGTTGGTGGACCTTGGATACCTCTATTAAAATAAAATAGATCTTTTGAACCTGAGGTCTGCCCAAGACTGCTACATATGATCTGCTTTCCATCTCAGTCTTTGTTTATTTTTTTTAAGAACAAAGACCCTAAGGACTGAATGTGAGACCTTCTGCACTCAAAGCATGTGCTCTATCACTGAACTATGGCCTCTTTCCACATTCATGATGTTCTGAGGCTTCTGCTGAAGAATTTCACATATGATATGATTCATGTTAATGCCCTTTGAGTTTTCTGTCTAAGATATGATAGGCTACTTGGAACTTGAAATCCCACCTTCTGAAAGAATATTAAGTGGACTATAAGTTAATTTGTCATGGAAGGGAAAATTGCACTTCTGTTGACTTCTGTGGTCCATTTGAATGTATCTGCATGTATTTCATCAAAGGATTCTACTTTTAGGTAAGGGCAAAGAGCTATACTGGATTCTGATCAGTGAAACCAATGTATAGTCACAGCTCTAGCTTCTGAAATTAGCCCAGGCAAGTAGGTATCAAATCCATAGTTTAAGGCTGCACTCCTACACAAACAAATGACAGCAAGCCCTGCTGGGCTCAGGGGAGATTCTTTTGAGTAGTTTGAGAGAAGATAACTCAGGGAAGTCTTACTTAAATGAAGAATGGGGATCATGCAGCCCTCTACACCATCAGCTGGTGAGGGCTGCTGAGACTTGAAGTGCCAGAACATTTTGGAGGGCTGCATGATTCTAATACCTGAATTAAACTGAGAAGATGTTTAATTGATCACATTGGGGTTTCATGTAAAGGTGATGAACTTATTTAAACATATTTTGGGTTTTGTATTTTATTATTTTTAGTTTATTATGAGACATTACTATTAATTTAAATTAATATGTAAGTTATCTTATTTTGTTTATTTTATCCCATTATATTTTATGCATCATATTTTATGTACTATATTTCTTCACATTTTATCATGTTTGCTGTTAATTGTTTGATATGGTCAATTGACTAATCAATAAACTTTTAACTAAGGGCCGATACAGATGGCCCAAAAGGGGCAGTACAGAGCTGCCCCTGGGAGCCACAGATCGAGGCCGTGGCAACTGCACACCGTGGCCCCAATCCTCCTTTTTGCTGCCCCCAAAAGAACAGCAAAATGCCACCCTTTCAGCTGCAGTGGCAGCTTTTTTGTGCCCTTTTGGCGCAGTGTGTGCACACGCTGTGCCAAGAGGGTGTCCTGATGCCACGCGCTGTGCAAACAGGTGTGCGGCATCAGGACAGGCTCGGGTTGGAGTTAGGGTGGCCAGCATGTGGCAGCCCCACCCCAACTCCACTCCCAGGACAGCCCTTTAGGCCAGTCTGCATTGGCCCTAACTAATCATACCTGAATTAAATCCTGTACCACTCATCAAATTCTGCATATATCCAGGCTGTCTGTTAGTAGACGGGGTTTCTCCCCATGGAATTTTCCTTCTGGCTGTGCAGGGGAGGGCCATGTACCTTTTCCCATCCAGTTCTCTCTGTTTCCTTAAAGTTTGCTCCAGACGATTGAGACATCTTCCAAAATACTGGGGATGATGGTGCTGGAAGTAACAAAGGGAGAAGATATTGAAAAAATATAATGCCATCCTCTCTTTTTGCTACCAGAAAGAGCTTTATCAGCACTATTCCATCTTCTGGCTCCAACCTGAAGTGCCCAAAGGCTCACTGCACATTTAAGAACATAAGATCAACATTGTATTTTCACCCAGGATCATCCAAGCTTAAAAGGCACGGCCTCCTTTTTCTGCCCCCCATTGGCATTTTCATCTATTTCTTTTGTGTGTCAGCATGGAAAGTCCATATTATGAGGGATAAATTGGTGCCCACTGGTAAAGAATTATCATATGAAATCATATGAATGTCAAAGGTTCTTCGTCTTTTTCTGTATAACCACCATTGCTATTCACAACTAACAATACTCTAATCTCTTTTGATGCCCTCTGAACAAGGATCTAAATATCCAACAGGCACCAGATCCCATCAGCTAATGACTGGAGAGCACTAATGAAAATCAGGTGCTGTATTTCAGAGGAAGGAACTGGCAAAACTACCTCTCAGTGTTCCTTTCCTATGGAATTCACTGGGTCATCATAAGTCAACAGGTGACTTAAAGGGATGTGCATACACACACACGCACACGCACACATGCATACACACACACACAAAACTAGGGATCATCACCACTATCACAGCAAATTTTGTATTTCCAATTATTTCAATGGCATCACTATAGGAAAGAGATATGATGTAGCCTTTAAAAAAACCTCCTTCCTCCAACCCATATGCAATGTTTGATACCATCATCATGTCCCCCACCCTGAAATTGGCAAACACACAGAGATGTATAAATGAACAAGGTTTTTCTTCTTTTATAAAATGGTCACCAATGGATGAAACATACCAGTTCACACAACATTGAACATTTAGCATATGATCAGACTGGGGTGAGATTGCAGGGATGTCCTGTCCTCCTTTCTAGTTGGTTATTAAATACAAAGGAGAAGGAGGCAATAGGCCTTTCTATCAAACAAGCCACTTGAAACTAACTGCCAATGCTGTGCCACAGGAATAAATGTTGAACTAAGAGGTAGCTATGCCATTCTATCTGTGCAGGTCAGCCAGTGGCACAGATTAAACAGTCTCACAGGAAAGCCAGAAATAATTTTAATTGAGTCCAAGCCTCACAGCACAATATATCTTTCCTAAAATAGATGCTTTCTTAATGCATAAAGGTCTGCAATAGTACAAAAAAGCAGCCACTGATTTTAACCCTACTTGGGGGTTAAAATTGCCTTCTTTCCTTAGTTGTATTTAATCTCTATCTCTCCAGGCTGTTATGTACCTTTCTTTGTCCCCTTATTCCTTTATCGTTCTGCCTGCAAAATTGTTACCTATGCCTTTCAAACAGTGTGTGGTGGTGGTGGTGGTGGTGGTGGTGGTGGGGAATAAGAAATACTGTTGGGTGTGGGGGAGAAAGTTTGAAAAAGTTCCCTCTCCCTCCCCAGTACATTATAATGCATCCAAAATAGGCTTTTCCATTTTCAATTTAAAAAATAGCATGTTTTCAATTTTAGCAGCAGCTGCTATACATATTGCAGAGAATATATTTTAGCCATGCGTCCCATGGTCTTTACTTGATGCTTACTATGTCACAGCCATGAAATTCTATAAATACTTGAGTAATATATATCTATATATCTATATATATTTAAAGTTCTGCTCCATTATCACAGTATGCACACTTACTCACATCTTCGGGAAGAGGTCTAAGTAGAAGTTCTGCCTGCCAGATTCCCAATGAAGCAGGGTGTCTGGGGGAGCATGCTAGTTATTGAACAGAAGTGGTAACTCCTTCTATATCTCCCTACACTGACTAGTCAGACTGAAGGAAGATGAAGGGAAAACTGGAATGGGTAAGAATGTTCCTCATGGAACAGGAGCACCCAGTGTAATTGTCACCATGGGACAGTGAATCCACCCTAAATTTTACTATCATCTCTCCTGCAGCAGCTCCAAGTTGAAAAGGAGCTCTGCCATCAGAATACTTGGAGGAGGTGTGTGTGTGTGTGTGTGTGCTTTCAAGTCACCCATCAACTTATGGCAACCTCATGAATTTCACAGGGTTTTCTTTGGGAGGAGGATACTCAAAGGTGGCATGTCCATTTCCTTCCTCTGAAATACAGCCTACAGCACCTGGTATTTGTTGGTGGCCTCCCATCCAAGTGATAACCAGGGCTGACCCTGCTTAATTTCCAAGATCCAATGGGAGCTGGTGCCTTTTTGGTTATGTAGGCTGAGTGGCAATAAAATCCAAAATTGGTTCATCATCCTCATAATGAATTCAACAACTGCCTTGGGACAGGGTAAGCCCCACAGAGCAGGGTATTCTTTAGAATACATGAAAACAACTCCTGTGCAGTGGTGGCTGATGCCATCATGTCAATGGGGGTAGCAAAACCACTCCCAATTTTAAATGAACTATCCAAGGCCTGCACTCTATCCCATAGTTCAGCACTATAGATAGTTCTTTTGGAATCTGAATTGCAGTTAAGAACAGATTCTCCACTCCACTAACATGGGATGCACTAGCCACCCTGTTCCTGTCACAAGTATCTTCTCATCTCTTGTTAGAAGGATGCCTCAAACTCTACAAGCAAAGGTGATTTTGAAGCAAATTCCAGAGCAACATGAGCATTCCATACTTTTTTTGTGGGGGGGGGGGGGAAGAAAACACCAAAATAGGCCTAAACATGACCTTTTTCCTTTAAAAAAATAGAGTAAAAGAAATAAGGATGGGTTGTTTTCATCTGGAGTGGGAGAAGACACAGACCCAAGGGAAGGAAACAGTCAGAGCCCAAAGCACTTGATTAAACTTTTTAATATTTTCTTTTAGTTCTTTTTTTCCCTTTTAAAGCTTTCAAGTTTTAATCACTGCCTTATGGGATTTGGTAAGAAATTGTTAAAAAAAATAATTGCATACAATAATCACTGATGGAACCATACGAAAGACGATTCTAGGAAACAGCAAGTGCTAACTTTCTTTAAGCAAGGCTTAAGGGAGCTACATTTTTCCCAGTCAATATCAAAATTATTATTTATTAGTTGCATTGAGAAGTAAAAAAAAAAAAAAAGATTCCTGGAGTTAGGATTTTTGCTAAAAACAGTCTGGGGAAAATTGCTTGTGCTTTGATGGGATAAGTATACTAAAAGAAATTTAAAACCTCTCCTGGGATATTTGAGATTTAAAGTCAGATCTCTGTTCCTGAAATAAATTCTATTCCATTCAAGAGGGAGCTCCCCATTTTGAGCAGAGCTTCAAAAAGGTTTCATTTTTCTTTTACTCCCCCCCCCCCACTCCTTAGTTCCTTCCTTTTTGGATTCCAGCTCCCAGAATCCTCCAGCCAACACTGGGATCTACAGTCAAAGTAATCTTCTGAAGCTCTGTTTTTGAGTAATATAAATTAATTCTCACTCAGTTTTTAATCTTGATTTGGCTACTGGTCAATGTGCAAGGAGCTTCAGTGTGCCATTGCCTTATAGCTATTTCATTCTTCAGTCACTGGAGACAGAAATATGGATCTGTTTTGATTGTTTTCTACCCATCCTCACTAATATGGAGCATACTCAGTCATTTGTAGGATGAAGTAATGTGTTTCAAGCAACATTACGGGGTCGTTCCCACTATGATTTACAGCGAATTGCTGATCACTGTATTTGTGCCTCGTTCCCACTGGGAAAGGTTTCAGAAGCGACTACAATTGCTCAGACTCATTTTGAAATGTGACAAATCCAAAACAATCACACTTTTTGAAGAGTAATTTTCTGGTAGTTCTTTTGCAAAAAAAAAAAAAATGATTCAGGAAAAATGATACGGTGGGGGCTATTGCTGCTGGCACTGGATTGGGTCACTGCCTTCCCTCATCCCAGCTCCTCTCTGCTATTTTGGGGGTGTGGGGGGAGGCCGGCTGCAGCGGCCTCAGATGCTGGGCCCACAGCAGGCAGGAGGGCCCCCAAGAGCAGCACAAAGGGGAGTGTACACGCAAGAGAGAAGAGCCCTGGGGCTCTTTGTTGTGGGCAGGCACACTCGGCCTCCCCAACCACAGCCAATCTCCTGGCTGTGCAAAGCCTAGCCGGGCCTTTGCGACAGGGCACCACCTCCTCTTCCTCCTCCAGCTTATTCCATATCACTACTGGGAACGACATGGAATGAGGACATAGTGGGAACAATGCATCAGCCTTAATTGAATCAGCGACCTGGTCATCACGATTCACAAATTGGATTAAATGTAATTGGGAATGAGCCCTATATAGGCAGGAACTAATGTTTAACTGTGAAACCAAGAAACTGAAGGTGTGTGGGAGGGGAACATCTGGCTTGAGGTGGCAAAATGTCTTGGGCCAGTATTGCACACTATGTAACACTTTGCTATGCTACTAGTTGGCTAGAGTCCAGTTAATGGTCTGAATCCTTTTTAGTTAATTCCTGCTAGACCCACTGAAACAATTTTTAAATGGTGGGTCAACATGTAGGTGAATACATCTGATTCAGTAAATCTACTTAAATTAACAGTAGCGATTCAGGCTAATTTTAGTATCTTTTTTTAATGAATTTCCAGAGGGATAGATGTGCTGGGAGAGGTAGTGTCACTAGGGTTGGTATCACCTAGTGTGGGTACCCAGAAAGGGCTGCCAGGGGTGGCAGATCTCCCCACCCACCTTCCTCTCTGGTTGCCTTGCTTATGTGTCTCCTGGCCAGCCTGCTGCCCACTGCCCTGGCAGATCATGAAAACTCAGGGCAGCCAGGCAAGTGAGGCAATGGGAGGGGATGGAAGGGATGATAGGGGTTCTTATTGAGTCTTCTTTGCTGCCTTGGCTCCCTTGGCTAAGAGATCCACATTAGAGGAGAAGCCGGAATGGGTCTGTGCACTTCCTTTCTTCTGAGGCCTCCCAATAGCCTATTCTGACTCTGGCACAGCTGCTTATTCAGCAGCTGTGTCAGACTCAGAGCAGAAGGCACTGCACCCTCCATCAGCAGCAGCTGATGAGAAACAGTGCTGTAATCTCCTGACAGCCCATTCTGAATTTTTGGCAGCTTCTCGGCAAGTGAGAAAGAGAGGTGATGCCCCTTTTCACTTGCCCAGCAGCTGCAACAGTCCCACTAGGTGTGGTTTGCACCCCCCCACCTAAGTATGCACCTCTCCTCTGAGGTGTCACCTGGTGTGGTTTGCACCCCCCCCCCCCCCCACCAAGTGATGCCCTAGCTGGAAGCTTTTCACACTGGCCACTTGTTCCACTACATACAGGGTTTATATAGTTATTATGCTACCAGGATTGCAGTGTTACCTTTCACTCTTCAGTTTCAGTTCTAGTATTATAGTGATTCTTAGGGTCATTTGTTGTACCCACCAAGTACTCTAGTACCTCCTTTCCCCTCATCTATATTTTGGTATAGCCAAAGACACTTTGTCAGAGTAAAGTGCACTCTGAAGAGAAAATGCCATAGATGTGACTAGGGCAAAGAAACGGACAAAAGTTAGAGGGTTACCTTCATACATTTGGGAGCCATGATGACTCAACATTTGAACAGTCCTGTGTCACAGGGGGCTGATGCAACACTAGGCAGAGGGTTGAGTCAGAAAACTTCAATTCTACAGAGTCACACCAGTCAGGTGACTTGAAACTGGATGACATCCCAGGAGTGGGCTGGACTAATATCCCAGAAGGGAATACTGTATATAAGTGGGTGAATTGGATACTCATGTGTGGGTGATTTTATATAGAGATAATGGTGGAGCACTTTGCTAGTCTGTAACGGAACAATAAAGAACCTCTTCATGTGACAAGAGAGAGTCAAGCAGTTTAGTGTCTTGCAGATGCTGCCTATGTGGGTGGGTTTTATTTTTATTTTTATTTTTTTTTGGCAGTATTTGCAGCCTGCACAGAACTTCACAGTGAAGACTGATCTTTGGCATCTGTTCCAGTGTAAGTTTCCTGCACATGTTGAATTCAGTTCACACTGTCTCCATCCCATATTCCATTTTTAAAACTACTTTTTTATAATTGTGCAACTGTGCATGCCCATTCAAGAAAACAAAATTAGGAATGTGATCATATTCCTCTACTAAAGATCTGCTTGCTTCCTCCTATTTTTCAGCCCCCCTCTGATTTGATAATCCTGCTCCTTCTTCCTCTTCTTTGAAGATCTTCCTCTCTCCTTCCCACAATATTTACCAAGGAGTAAGTTCTATTGAAGTCAATGGGGCTTACATCTGAGTTGGCATGTATTGGATTGGAAGTAAATTCTGATAGAAGATTTAATTCTCAGTAGACACTTGTTGGATGATGCCCTGAAGGAATAACCCCTACCCAACAGCACTGACAGAATTAGATGTGCCACCATTACAATATTGTCCAAGTATGAAGTTGATCGAGAAAGAAAGGATGAGATCATTAATGATATGTTTTGGGGTGTTCCACACCCTTCATACACTCAGAACATACCCACCAGGACCCAGCTGACTCCTATATCAGGATACTTGTGAAGTGGACCTTTCACATCAGAAAAAAGAAACAGAACTATAGCATAATCTGGGCTAATAGGGGAAAGGAGTGCAATTACAATAAAAGGAAAGTGGAACAGCAGCGATATCATGCAAAAAAAAAAAAAGCCACATTCCTTGTTGTTGCTATCCACTATAAAAGACTTGTGTGAAAAAGGCCTTAAAATTTGTTGCAAAAAAAATGAAACAAGAATCCTGTGACAGCTTCAAGACTGTCACATTCATTTTGACATCATCTTTTAGTATTATATCCTACCTTGTCAGATGATGTCTTACTTAGCTTGTATCCATCCTCTCTCTGCCTATCTATCTATCTATGCAACACTCAGCATTCCTCAGCATTGGCTTGTGGTGCTGAGACTGGTAGTCCAACAACATCTGGATGACTACATGAGTCCCTCCTATGATTCAGACAACCATATTCTGGAATTGTTGCCATAAACATCAAGGTGTGGGCAAACATATATATTCCAAAATATCTGGAAGACTCAAGCCCTGCTTTATATGAAAGGGTGTCCAATCCAAGTCCATTTTAATGATGAAGGCTCATAGGAAAGGAGACCAGGAGTCTTAAAGTTGCTCACCCACAGTTAGCAGCTGGGCAGGAAATTAAGCAGATGACCTGGTTTCCATTATGATGCTTATTCTGGTAGGATATAAACTGGATTGGGACTAGAGATCCCTTCAAATAAAGAACAGCCTTGCAATAGACCAGGGCTGGACAAATACCAGAGTTTGGGGACAGCATTGGACCTTGGAAGGCCATGGACCTGTTGATTTGGGTTGATGCTTTTTGTAAGAAGGAGGAAGAGGAGAAAGTATAATCTCCAGTGACCTAGTGTGCCCCCAAAGTGTGACAAAACAGCCTGCACAGCCACTGGGACACGTTTTTGAAAGAAACAACAACAACAACAACAACAACAACAACAATTGGGGATCTGGGGGCCTAAAAACGCCTTCAGGGACTACACATGGCCAATGAGCTGCCCTGTCCTGCCACCTTTAACAGACTATTTTCTTGATACAGCCCTTCAAATAAAGAACTGTTTTCTATAATCTATACTGAAGTAATTGAATCTGGACCTAGAAGTGATTGTATGTAACTTTTATATAAATATCCTCTGTTAACTTTGGGGAGGCATGATGCATTGCCTTGTTCTGGTGGTATATTTAGCAATCACCCCAATTCTTGTGCATTCTAGGAATTCACACATATTCTTAAATAGTAAGACAGACTCTAGAGGGCCCTTTTAAAATATTTCAGGAAAGGATCCTGAGATTTTCTTGCTTTTGCAATGATAAGAGCTGAAACAACAAAGTATGTTAATTAGACATTTAAAGCCTTGCACTAGAGCTTCCAGACTACATGCGCCATTGATCTACTCCCACAGTATTGTGACATAATTGATTAAAATAATGTGTAAGGTCTTCTCATTAGGGGTATATTTGGTATTCATTAGAGTAGCATTGATTGTAATAACTTCATTGGGGATTCAGGCATGTCATATGTTTCTCCATAGGTGCTTATGGACAGTTTCACATGAATTGCTTCTTTCCTCTCCTGGACCCTTTGATGTCATGCTAATGCAGAAAGCATTTGTACTGACACTTTTCCCCAACCCACCTGGTGCCACAGGGGCAGAACTTCTATAACATTTGAATTTTTAAAATAAAGAGACTTCCTCCATCTTTTTTTCTTTTCAAATAAAGAAAACTTTTAAAGGGTCATAGCATTCTAAATATACATAAGCCACACACACTCCCAATACTTTTCCTCCTTTCAGTTAGAAACATACAGACTAACTACAAAGAAATCTACTGATTGATATGATATGTAGCGCTTGGTTTGAATGAGAAAATACTGGTGGGGAAAATACTGGCATTCTAATGGGAAATATTTCAGAAATTACCTTTTTATTTTATAAACCATGCTTTTATACTTGACAAACCATGATTCTTTTTTTAAAAATCCAACCTGACCTAATCACATTATATTAAAGGGCACAAAGCCCTAACCAATGTAGGACGGGGATGTGTGTGGACATGTCTTCTCACCTATTATCCTGACCTATGTCTGAGGCCTTCTGAAGTATTCCAGCTGGTTCCACATAGATCTAAGATGAGCTTGGACTCATAGCAACACAGGAAACTGTCTTATACGCTCAGTATTGTCAACTTTGAATGACAGCAGGACTCTAGGATTTTCACATAATTCTTTCATAGCCCTACCTGGATAGCCCTGCTGTTCCCTGATGATCTTCCATGTAAGTACTACTAGGTCCAACCCTGCTTTACTTTCAAAATGAGATGGCATGGCGTATGTCAACAGCAGTATTGTGGTCTATCAGCAGTAGGGCCTTTTGTATATTGACTCCTGTTCTGTGAAATGCCTTTTTAACTAGGGTTCCCAGATCTCTGAGTCTCCAATTTCTGTGGGTCATCTCCAGGCAGGAGATAAGAGTGCAAGTTTTTTCCATTTTGGTGGGCTCAGCTGTAGGCAAGAACAAATTTACAAATTGATGCAGTTTCTTATAATTTGCAAGGCTTAATTGATCTGTTGCTGCAACTTGCAAAGACGAGGGAGAAATCTAAGTATTTACTAAGTTATTCCTCTTTTCCAATCATTGTGGTGTCAGAACTTATCCTCCATTCTGCTCTGAATTCATCTTTTGGTTAGAAGCAGATAGGCTAGATTAAATGTTCTTTATCTTATCTCCTTAATTCCTTAATAATTTCCTCATTTCATCTTAATATTGGAACAACATCTTTCACTAAGATTTCTGCCTTAATTTCCAAATAGGAAAGTATGCTTTGTTTGTGTCCATCTGTGTGGGTTGATCCTACCATTTAGGGCTGCCCCTACCATTAGGCAGGGTGAGGGGGCTGTCATGTGAAGCAGATTTGGACTGAAAGGATAGCCCTCATGTGTACTGTCTATCTGAACCTGTACATTATACTCTGTGCACCTAAAGAAGTGGGGTGTACACAAAATTTTTGCTTGTGCTACTACTATTTTAATGAATTTTTAGATTTATTTTTGGACAGTATTATATATATATATATATATATATATATATATATATATATATGGAACTGCAGCTTGTGAATAATTTTAAACAACAATTACCGGTAAATAAAGTACAAAGGTAGGCTTAATGTTGAACATAAACAAAACAAAATAATGACCATGGAAGAAATACATAAATTCAACCTAGACAATGGAGAAATTAAATTAGTAAGAGTCCTTGTACCTGGTTTCAAACATTAATCAGAATGGTAACTACCACCAAGAAATAAGACGAAGATTAGTAATGGGAAGGGCAACAATGAAAGAACTAAATAAGACCCTAAAGAACAAAAACATACAACTGATCACCAAAGTCAGAATTGTCCAAGCCATAGTATTCCCCATTACTATGTATGTATGTCAAAGCTGGACAGTAAAAAAAAGTGTATGAGAAAAAAAAATCAATTCATTTGAGTTGTGGTGCTGGAGAAGAGTGCTGAGGATACTGTGGGCAGCCAAAAAGACAAACAAATGGATTCTAGAACATATAATAATAATAATAATAATAATAATAATAATAATAATAATAATAATGGTTATTATTATTATTATTATTATTATTATTATTATTACCCCGCTTAAATGAAGACAATCTAAGCGGCTTACATCAGTTAAAACCCCATACAACAAAATTCATACCCCATATCAAACCAGAACTCTCCCTGGAAGCCAAGGTGACAAAACCAAGCCTGTTGTATTTTAGCAACATCATGGGAAGGCATGATTCACTTCAAAAGATAATAATGCTAGGAAAGGTAGAAGGCAGCAGAAAGAGAAGCCCACACATTAGGTGGCTAAACTCAATTAGGGAGTTCATGCGCATGAATCTACAAGACTTAAGCAAAGCAGTGGAAGACAGTGGGGCTTGGAGATGTCATATTTACAGAGTCACCATGAGTCGGGGATGACTTGGGAGCAATTAACAATAAAGCCCATGTAGGTTCAACACACGTTCCAGCCAAGAATATTTTACAACAGTAGAGTTAAATCAGGAAGTTTCTGAAGGTCTTCATTAAGATGCAATGCTACACCCTATTTTTTTATGAGGAATATGAAGGAATAACATAATTATATGCTGTAATGTGTGGGTATGATGCTGAGAAGTGCTATCAATAGTTCTTTGTGAAGTTGTTCCTCTACCCTTACAATAAATGATCACACAAGTATACTTTCAAACCTGTCTATTTAACCTTGCAACTATGTCAGTAAAGCCACCCAAAGAGGAATGGGGAGTCAGAAGGTCCAAAGCTGCTACAAGGTCAATGATGAAATAAGCAGAAGCAGCTTGTTAGCAACATTCTCTAAGGGAAGCAAGCAACTATGAAATTATTTGTGCATCAGCAGATTACATCCACATGCCACGTATCTCTTTTTTTCTGTTTTTCAAAGTCTCTAGCCTAGAAGCTAATACAGCAATGTTGATATTGTGGAAGCAGACTATAAATAAAAGAAAGAAACAAAACAAAAGACAAATAGTGCAATTGAGGTTAAAAACACCTTTGGCAAATATTAATTCCCTGGGCATCATTTTTCCCCCTTTGAAAATAGTGATGTTGCTGAGACCTAATCTAAAATACATACAAACAGAAAGCTTAAGCTACACATATTGGCTTCGGTACATCACATTACAGCATTGTTAACAAACTGAAGAAAAATACATTTTATCATTGATAGTATCTGGAGAGTGTTACTTTATTAAAGATTCTCTAACCTCCAGACCTAACCTGTTAGCTACTGTTCATTGGGAATGACAGCTGAATTTGATTTTAAGATATTAACTAAATGGAATAATCATTTAATATATGAACAGTGATTCTCTAAGTATGCATTTTTTGAGTGGAAAAAACATTTAGAAATGTGCAAAAGCAATTCAAACAAATGTTTAAAAATGAATCATCATGCACATTTTTTAAAAAAGAAATTAAAATTAATGCAGACATAGGACAAAATGGATTTATGAGAACATATAAAATTGACATTGAGTGGAAACAGAACCATCCATCCCTACTTACATGTTGAAAGAGGAAATGGCAGCCATTAGGGAAGAGACATAGCTAAAAGGTGGCAAAAGGAGGGCATTGCCACACCAGATAAGAATTACCACCCACCCCACCCCCATGAAATTTTCCTTCAGTAAATTACTTCTAGCATTGCAGTAATTTAAAATTCCAATTGAGGATTTAGAAATGCAGCTTGTGGAGAGAAGACCGAGTTGGGCCAGCCTAGCAACAACCAATAGGAAGAGAACTGGCATCAGCCAGTCAAACTGAAGGCTGGAGAGGATACTTAAGGCAGTTAGTGAGAGGCAGATAAGGACAGTTAGGATCAGTGTCCGGTTGGGAGGGACTCAGTACACATCCAAACATATTCACCACATTCAACAAGCAAAACATTGTTAAAATCATTTTTCAAATAGTTTTATTACTGTTTCAAAGAACGACTTGTCTGGAACTTGAGTAACTAACCATGATACTAAAAATTAAAGACATATTTTTTGTTAGATTTCATAAAGAAGGCATCAAAGGTAAGTAATAATAATAATAATAATAATAATAATAATAATTTATTTCTATCCCACCCCTCTGCGGCGCAATCGGGATGGCTTACAACAAATAAAACACCAATAAGATACCTTCAATCCCCAAAACCCCACTCACCCTTTAAAAATTATTAAACTCAGACAAATTAAAACATTAGAGTAAATCAATTAAAAAAATAGCATCACAACAATACAGAGCAATCAGAAGCAGCATGGCAAGGAGGAAGAGTAGCTAGCTCTTTGGGCTGGGATGGATTATTCAGGAAAGGCCTGCCGGAAGAGATCCATCTTAACAGCCTGTTTGAAGCTGTTGAAGAAGAAGGAGGGAAAAGACAGAGGAAAAGACTGTGGTCACTAGCATGTATTTATATGTGAAGGAGTTTAACATTTAATGATCATAATGATTTAAAGGCCTGGCTGTCTCAGGGATCAGACTTCAGGGTGCTCCTAGAATACCTTATTACAAATTCTCTGAACTACCCCTTTTCCCATGAATTACGACCTTGCAAGCTATTTAGTTTCCTCCCATATTATGTTTTTGAAGTTTATGTATAATTTGCAAATGTAAGCCTTTCATCTAAGCTATTAAAATGCAGCAAATATCTCTCAGAGTTTCTCTGTTTTGGGATTTTTGTTCAGTGCTACCTTTCCTGAACCTGAAGCACTTTTATCTTTCTCTGGGCTTATTCCTAGTGTGTGTGTGTGTGTGTGTGTGTGTGTTTGTTTTTCATTAAAAGAAAGCATATTCTTCACAAACTTTGCAGTGGGTGAGAGCCTTGTTGAAAGATTGCTTAGAGAGAAAGATAATGTTCTTTCTAAAAGACAAAGTCATATTAGAATATTCTGGACTTCCTTGAACTTCACATATTTCAATTTTCCCAATGGAAAAGAACCCAGAGGTTTTCATGTAGTATCCAAAGGAAAAAGAGGAAGATAGAAAGTTGTCTGGCAAAAGTAACCCAGAGATAGAAAGAAACTACAGCATTATTGATCATAGCGTTAAAAAGGTTTTGAGGTGGAGGGAGTAAATCATTGAGATAAGTAAAGATAAGAGGCAGAGAATAAGCTGTTGAAGAAAAACACACCAGTTCTAAAGGTGATAGAATCAAAGGCCTTCCAAACTCAGTGGGTGCAAGAGGGACTGAAAGCCAGGTTTTGAACTCCAGTGCATTTGATGAGGATAAATGCACAGGTATAGGATGGGGGATACATGGCTCAGCAGTATTACATGTGAAAAGGACCTTGAGATTATTGTTGATCATAAATTGAACATGAGCCAGTAGTGTATTGCTGCTGCAAAGAAGACAAATGGCATTTTACCCTGCATTAATACAAGCATAGCTCCCATGTTGAGAGAAGTAATAGTTCCACTATATTTTGTGCTTGTCATGCCTCATCTGGAGCACTGTATACAGTTCTGGGCACTTCATTTTAAGAAGGATATAGATAAGTTGGAACAGGTTCAGAGAAGGCCAACAAGGATGATGACAGATATGGAGAACTGAACATATGAGGAAAAGTTGAGGGAACTGGGCATGTTCAGCTTGTTGAGGAGAATACGCAGGTTACATAATTATAAACTTCAAATACCTCAAGGCTTGTTCTCTGCTGCCTAAGAGGGTAGAACCAGATCTAATGGTTTGATGTTAGAGGAGTATAGATTTTGACTGAACATTAGAAGGGACTTCTTGACAGTAAGAGCAATTTGGAAATGGAATCAATTGCCCAGAGCAGGTAGTGAGGTTTCCTTCTCTATATGTCTTCCGAAAGAGGCTGGACAGCTACCTGCTGGGGATGCTTTAGCTGGAGATCCTGCACTGAGCAACTTGATAAGGCCCATAAGGCCCCTTCCAACTGTATGATTCTATGACCTTATGACATGTCAAAATATCAGGGCCCGCCCCACCTTATATTTTGTGTGTTGTGAAAGAGCAAATAATTTAATTTGTCATTATGGTATTTTTCTGCCAGGTTCGGGTAAAAACATTAGTAGGATTTTCTGTCTCATGTACTAAACATGTACTGGCTTTGACTACTGTGCATCTTGACTAGGTTTAGTAGGGAGCACCATTTGCTCTTTCTGTGTCAGTTGGGAAAAAGTCTTGGGTCAGCTCCAGAGAATATGAATTCTACAGGGGAACATCCATGTGTATTCCAGCTGGGTGGCATATTTTCCATATGTCTCGTGACACATTTAACATATGCAATGCTAATATAAAAAGAATAACCATCCACATTTGAAAGCCTAGCCTGTCACAATTTCTCAAACAGTTCACTGGGGGTTAGTTTTCTACAGACACCTGGGTCTTCATGACTGTGTGCAAAAATAAAATTAAATTAAAATATAAAATTAAAAAATCAGGGTTGATTTACAGTGTTTTTAGAGCAGCTTCTCAAAACAGCAGTATATTTGGAAGCTTTAGTTTCAGAGCATTTCTTAATCATTCTCCAGGAGGGGCTGTTTCTACATATCCAAATTCACCCCAGGGTTTATTGGAAAGGAGATGATGCAGTGGTGGCAGGGCTGAGAGAGGCCCGGCCAGAGGCTTAAAGACCCGCCCAACCACCACCACCACCCAGCAGCATAGCAGCGGCAGTGGCAGCAGGGGCTGGGATAGGCCCAGGTGGAGGCTCAGAGGCTTAAAGGCCTGCCCAATCACCACCACCACCTGGTGGTGTGGCGGCTGCAGTGGTGGTGCAGCAGTAGCAGCAGCAGCAGGGCTGAGAGAGACCCGGACGAAGGCTATCTAGCCCACCCTATCCCCTTGCCTCAACAGTAGTGGTAGTGGTGAGCCTGAGTGCTGGGTTCTGGGCTGGAGTTTCCATCCATCCCCCCAGTCCTTCTGCCACCAGTAGCAGCCGCAGCACTGATGCCAGGAGCTGGGCTGATAACCAGGACTGGGCAGAGGCTTTTCAGCCCTCACCCCCCCTGTCTTTAACAGCAAACAAGACCCCCCCCCCCCAAGCTGGCCACCGAGGGTCCTCCTCATTCTGAACTGCCAGGAGAATGCAGAGAAGAAAGTTATTTTGGCTCCTTTAACATCTCCACCTCTTATAAAGGCTGGGAATTATCTGGGAGCAGAAATTGATGTTGTGCGGGGAAAAGGAAGGTATGGCGGCAACAGAGTGAAGGGCTGTTACAAAAGAAGGCAAGATCGATGTTTGAAAGCTATCCTGCCTTCAATTCACTCTATTTCCCAGAATGGTTTGGAGAGCACACCAGTCATTCCACAGAACCTTACCTTACTCCTTTGCAATGCCACGTCAGTTAAGAATAAGACCCATATCATTTATGACCTCCTCGTAGATGAGGATGCTGACCTGGCTTGCTTTATAGAAACCTGGCTGGGAGAGCTATGACATGGACACAGGCCCTCCTAGCTGGGTACTCTGTCAGCGAGCAGGTATGGGGAAGTGGGCAAGGGGGGCGGGGAGGAGTGGCTCTGGTTCACAAGAACAACCTAACCTTGACCAGGATACCTGTCCGGAACACAGTCCACTTTGAGTGTATGTATCTGAGCCTGAGAGCCAAGGATAGGTTGGGGATTCTGCTAGTACACCGGCCAACCCATTGTCTAGCAGACTCCCTAACCGAGCTGACACAGCTGGTGTCGGAGCTGTTGTTGGAGTCACTCAGACTCCTAGTATTGGGCGACTTCAACATTCCACTCAAGACCAGTTTGTCAAGTCTAACAGGTGCGGCTTGGGAGTTCATGGAATCCATGACAAACATAGGCCTATCCCAATTGGTCTTCACACTCACTCATGCTGTGGGCCATACCCTTGATGTGGTCTTCAGTACGGAACAGGAATCTCCCTAGGCGGAGATAAGAAAAACCTCTGCATTGTCATGGACGGATCATTTCCTGATCAAGGCTGAACTAAGAACCACTGTCTGCTGCACTGGGGGTGGTGGACCCATTAGAATAGTCCGCCCTCAAAGGCTAATGGAACCTATAGGATTTCAGAAAGCCTTGGAGGGTTTAATGGTTGGCAATGATGGTGATTCTGTCAAATCTTTGGTGAATACCTGGAATACTGATCTCGCCAAGGTTATCGACACAATCATTCCCAAGTATCCTTTCCAACCTGCTTCAAACCGGAAGCCTTGATATACGGAAGAGCTTAGGAAGATGAAGTGGGTTGGACAATGACTGGAGCGCACCTGGTGGAGAACTCGACTCTTATCTGACAAGACTCATCATAGGAACTTACTTTGTTCCTTTGGAGTGGCAATACATGCAGCGCAGAGATCTTTCTGCTCTGCACGTATTGCATCTGAGTCCCATCCAGCGGAACTGTTTAGAACCCACTACTTAACCTGACGATGGCCTGCTGTGATGCATTTAACAACTTTTTTGCAGAAAAAATCTCTCAGATAAGAGCCGACTTAGATGCCAGCGTTGTAACGGAATCAATTGATGAGGTGTCCAGCAACTCTGTTTATGAAATTATACTGGATCAGTTTCAATCTGTGAGTACTGATGATGTGGACAAGCTCCTTTTTAGAGTGAGGAAAACAACCTGCCCTCTTGATCCTTGCTCGTCGTGGTTGGCCATTCCGGGGGTGTGTGTGTGTTCCTTAGGGACATCGTCAATGCATCCCTCAGGGAAGGCCATTCTGAAAAACCTTCCCTGGACCCCCTGGATATGAACAGCTATAGGCCGGTCTCCTTATTACCTTTCTTACACCTTTTCTTTCGAGAGGGCAGTTGCTCTTCAACTCCAAGCTGTCTTGGAGGAAACCAATTATCTAGACCCTTTCAAACTGGCTTTAGCACAGGATTTGGAGTTGAGACTGTCATGGTTGCCTTGGCTAACAACCTCTGTCTGAGCATTGAGAGGGGTAGTGTGACCCTGCTGGTGCTCTTAGACCTCTCAGTGACTTTTGATACAATAGATCACAACATCCTCTTGGATCATCTGAGAGGTTTAGGAATTGGAGGCACTGCAGATTCCAGAGGGCGTTGCTCGGGGACGGTTGCTCCAACAGGAAAGAGCTTAATTGCAGCATCCCTCAAGGCACCATCCTGTCCCCAATGCTGTTCAATATATATATGAAGCTGCTGGGAGATATTATTCGGAGTCATGGGGCAGGGTGTTATCAGTACGCTGATGACACCCAGATATATTTCTCCATGTTTTGGTCATCAGCTATGACTTCAGATGGCATCTCTCTCCTCAATGACTGTCTCAAGGCAGTAATGGGCTGGATGAGGAAAAACAGACTGAGACTGAATCCAGATAAAATGGAGGTGCTTGCAGTAGCAGCCCCAAAACTAGGTATTAGGATACAACCTCCAGTCCTTGACAGGGCCACACTTTCCACTAAGGACTGTGTTCACAGTCTGGGGGTGCTCCTGGATCCGTTGCTCCAGATGACTAATCAGGTAAATGCGACGGTCAGGAGTGCCTGTTATCAGTTTCAGCTGATACGTCAGCTGCGCCCTTTCCTGGAAGTAAGGGATCTTGAAACTGTGGTGCATGTGCTGGTAACCTCCCGTCTTAATTTCTGTAATGCGCTCTACATGGGGCTACCCTCGTGCTTAGTCCTGAAACTTCAACTAGTACAGAATATGGCAGCCAGGTTGGTTTCAGGTACATCAAGGAGAGACAATATAAAACCTTGTTAGGTGTGGTAACGCAGCGCGTGGAGACCACGTAACATGAAGCACCAGGATCCAGACTTCTCCAATGAAGCAGGCTGCTTGAAAGCTGGAGAAACTCCTCTCCCCTTCCAGATAGAGCACAGAGACTCCACAGACAGATGTCTCATGAATGAGGCTTTAATCTTTGTTGCTCTATATACAGATATGTACAGCATACACCAACGCAACTCCAGCAGCAATCCAACAACCCACTCTCCACCCACATGTGTGTCCAGAGGCTTATGCCTTATATAGCCTGTGCTCCACATGGCTTCCTGGCCCTGCCTCTTCCTGCTGGACACCTGTCACTCACCTAAGTGACACTGCAGTTTCACAGCACTTTTGCAGCAGTTTCTGTGCTTTCCAGCACCAGGTGACTACCCCCATGATGTCATGTCCTGTTACATCAGCATGAGGCTGCATGACTTAGCTGTGGCCAAATGCTGTGTCATCATGGCTGCTGCACTATCCCACAATGTACATTTTCCCTTGGGACCCAATCCTAACACACCTGTCTTAAAGTCTCTCCACTGGCTGCCTATCAGTTTCCAGGCTCAGTACAAGGTGTTGGTTATTACCTTTAAAGCCCTAAATGGCTTGGGTCCAAGCTATCTTTGGGACCACCTCCTTCCATATAATCCACCCCACGCACTCTGGTCCTTTGGGAGGAATTTGCTTCAGTCTATAAAAACTAGGCTGTCTGCAACCTCCCAGAGGGCTTCTTGGCAACCACTCCCAGATTATGGAACGGCCTGCCAGATGAGATCCATCACATTACCAGTTTAAATAGCTTTTTAAAAGCTGTGAAAATGGATCACTTCCGGCAGGCCTTTCCTAATTAGATCTCCCGGCCTTAAGAGCTAGTCTGTCCCTTCTCCTACTCTTTGCCACATTTGTTGCTGGCTGTCCGCTCTACCATTGTGATTTACCTTAGCTGTTCAACTGTTTATTGTTTTGTTGCTGTTTTTAACTCTTGGTTGTTTAATACTATTTTAAGGGGTGGGTGGGTTTTGGGATTGTATATTTACGCTGTTTTCATTTGTAGGCTGCCCCAATTGCATCTTATTATAATAAATTACTTTCTCTAGTAATGAAGGTGTAGTCAACTTACACTACTTTTGTAAATTAACAAGGAAGTGCTTTGTTCTTGCTGTGGTATAGCTATAACATTTTAATTAATGCTGTTATGGGAGTATGGCTTAAAGTAAATTGGGGAGGATGAATATCACATGGTTCAAGTGTTGCCTCATGTTCTATTGTGGATATTGAGACAACAATGAGGTAGACACAAGAGGAGTGGATTTTGTACCACAGATATGTACTTTTCACATTCAGATTTTTTTAAGTAATGGGAAAACAATTCTTGCAGTAATGTGTGAAAAGAAAAAGAACAAAACGCTGAATCCTATTGTTGGTCTGAAATAGAATCAGTAGAATTCAGTTATGTGTTGACTTACCATTCCACAATGGATTAAATTGGTTTACTATAGTTGAAACTAACTGCAGTATGGTATAGTGGTTTGAGCATTGGACTATGACTCTGGCGACCAGCGTTCAATTCCAGCTCAGCTATGTAAACCCATTGGGTGACCCAGGGCAAATCACACTCTCTCAGCCTCAGAAGAATGCAATGACAAACCTCCTCTAAACAAATCTTGCCAAGAAAATTCCACCTTATGTCGGAAACAACTTGAAGGCACACAACAACAACAACAACAACAACAACAACAACAACAACAACGGTAGTAAGATACAGGCCAAAGACTTTTTTTTTAAAAAAAAAATCTCATAATAGCAGCAACTAATTACTTTGGAGCTGTGGAACTATATAGCAGCTAATTAGATTTAAAAGCAAATTTTCAAGATCTTTTTGTCTGAAGATGAAACAAATGGGTTAAAAGAATTATTCAACTATTAGTCAAATCAAATGACTATTAAGCAGTACTAATAAAAGATTATAAAGATGATTGAGATAAATAAAGGGGAAACCTATGGAAAAAATCTTTTAACACTTTTTTTGTCTCATTGTTTGAACGTATTGACAACAGGACCTATGACTCAGTTTTAGCTGCCACAGAATTCTGTCCTTTGCTCAGGATTAAATTTAGGGCCTAAGCAGACTGCCAGAAATAGTGCACATTAAATTGAGGCACTGCCCTGGCTCAGTGCTAGGGAATCATGGGAACTGTAATTTATTGTGGCACCAGAGCTCTCTCACAGAGAAGGCTCAATGTCCCAGAAAAAAATACAGTTCCCATGATTCCCTAGCACTGAGCCAGGGCAGTGCCTCAATTTAATGTGCACTATTTCTGGCAGTCTGCTTAGGCCTTTAGAAATACCAAAGTACTAGAGAAATTAATCCACTGTAGTTTGTTTGTTTGTTTAACTCCCTCAGAATTCTGTTTCTCTGGCTATCCACTCTGTCTGTCTCTGTATGTGTGCCTGACAGTCTTTGTTTAATTTGTGGGAGAATTAAAAATATTTGCACTTGAGCCCATCTGGTTTAAAAGAGTTGTTACTAACTGAATAGCAAAGAGCTGTTTTTACTTCCAGATATATTATATATTATCTTTTGAAGAATGAAAAGAGCTTCTTAATACACGCAGCCCGTTCTAAAATGAAATAGTGTATTAGAGGAATAATGAACAGGTATGAAGACAGAATTGATTATTATTGGCTGATCTGAGAAATCCCAGATATTTTATTCCAGTCTCATTAGCAAAGCCAATAATAATAGCATCTGTTCTTTTTTGTACATGGACAGGGCAGGTCTAGCCTTCATCTTGGTGGAGATCCGACAGCAGACCCTCCAAAATATCAGTGGCCTGCCAGGCTCTGGAAGGGCAAAAGTGTGGGTGCAGCACCTGCATCCCAGTTTTCCACCCACCTCAACCAAGATTTTAATTTCTTCTTTGGATTCCATTCCATTCAAACCATTGGAAGGGAATTCTTCTATGCTACCTTTGTGGGCATATCTGGGGACAAAGGGCAGAAACTTAGGGCCTAAGCAGATGGCTTAAAAGGCCGTCTTGAGGGCAGGGAAGGGGAGGGGCAGCCGCACACTCGGCACCCCTCCCTCTCCTGAGGTCGTCCTCAGAGTAGCTGGCCGTCCACACGGCCGGCGCTCTGAGGAGGACCTCCCGCCGCAGCCTTTTCACGCACTGCGGCGGAAAAGTAAGCGAAAGTGTGCCACAGCCTTTTGCGGCACACTTTTGCTGACTTGTGAAAGGAGCGCTAATTTAGTGCTCCTTTCAGGGGCGGCGAAGGTGTGCTGCAGGATCGAGGCATGGGGATGCCTCGGTCCCGCGGCTCAGCTTCCCAGGGCGGCCCACGGCCGCCTGTCTGCTTAGCCCCTTAGTCAAATAGAGGAAATCCATTGAATCAGTTGGATTTACATAAATGTTGACTCATCATCCAACCATGGATTTAATGGGTCTGTTCTAGTTAGAATGACTAACACCACCTAGGCTCCTGTGTTTAGAAAGTAGTGAAATGTTTTCTTATAGTCAACCTCTTTAGATTCACACCTCTTCTGTTATGCCTATCACCACATCCTAACATGTTTTGTCTTCCCCTCTCCTCTGAAGTTGAAGTTTAGATGTCAGAGAATGACCACCTAAGGAAAGGGAGCTGAAGAACTCACCCCTCGGTATAGCAGATCCAATCAGCTGTGACCCCTTGGATGCCTTTTCATGTCATATCCATTTTTCATTAAGCTGCTACATTAAGACCATGATCATGTAGTTCCATGACATTCCCTGTACACAGTTCCTCATAACCATGTGTACTGTTGCAGCCTTGATCTTCTAGTTGTATTGTTCATTCTCTGGGGGAAAAAATAATAAAGAATAGGATTCCACACCTCTCCAAGTGAGGAATCCACCAAAATTGTTATATTTCTAGAAGATGATACCCTTATACTGTTTCCTCCTGATCAGTACCCCTTTTCCTGTTTGACATAATGAGGTGTTGTTGCATTTCTTCAAACACTGAACATGATCTCCATATATCCAATTTTCCAAATGATTACATCCAAGAAATATGATACTTATGATGGGCTATATTATCACAAGTCTCTTGTAATGTATTGTCTGGTTAGATATCTACACGTCAGATTCTGGAATAGCAAATCTAGACAAGTAATGGAGCCCTAGTCCATGTGCTGAACTGCCTGTCTTGTTCATTCAGCCCCTACATCAGCCAAATGAGGCCAAGAATCTAATTGTCATTGGCAGTGAGTAAAGCACCACCAATGATCTTACACTGGAGATCTAGGGCAGGGGTAGGCAACCTTTCCCCTTTAAGGGCCAAGGGACTTCAGCTCCCAGAAGCCTCAGCCATGTTGGCCAATAGTCCCATGTTGGCCAATAGCTCCTGGGATTCTGGGAGCTGAAGTCCCTCGGCCCTTAAAGGGGAAAGGTTGCCTGCCCCTGATCTAGGGGATGACAGTGACAAATTGAATAATGGACTTTCCTGGTAACTTCTCACAACCAACCTCTCATAATCACTTCTACAATTAAAGGGTGTTAATGTTGCACTATTAAAGTTAATAAGAGGGATACTTGTGATTTGTTGGTGTTAGTTGTTATCAAGCCAGCTTCATCTTATGGTAACTCTATAAATGAGAGACCTCCAAGGTAATCAACTGTCCTGCTCTAATCCTGCAAACTCAGGACTGTGACTTCCTCTATTGAGTCTATCAACGTATAATATGGTCTTCCTCTTCATACTGCTTCCTACTTTACCAAGCATTATCGCTTTTCTAATCAGTCATATCATCTCTATGGTCAAAGTACAATAGCCTCATTCTAGTCATTTTGGCTTATAAACACAGCTCAAGTTTGGTTTGCTTTAGGTCCATAGTATCCATAGAACTCTCCTCCAGCACCAAATTTCAAATCAATTTTTCCCCTATCAACTTTCTTCACTGGCCTGCTTTCATAACCATACATAGAAACTGGAAATACTATAGCATCGATGATCCTGACTTTTGCATTCAGTGATATTTTTTATTAGAAACCACTAATCCACAGCAAGTACAGAAATAAGTTGACAGCTACAAAGATATGTTGATGAGTCAAGCACAAAGAATTTTCAATCTCAATTTTTGAGAATCTCTGAACATATGGAAAACATTTTCAGTACAACTCAGTCACTGCATCTTTTCTGTACCCCACTTACAATCAAGAAGTGTGGTCTGTAAAGATCAGTGGTTTGCAAGAATCAGGGTTCCCAAATGGAATCTATGGCATCTTCAATTTTAATGATGCAGTATCAGGCTTAAAAGATCTGACATTCTGAAAGGACCCTGATTGCTTGAGATCCTTGGTCTCCTGTGAAGTAAACAAATCACTGTGAAGCCAAAGTCTTTCATGGATGGCATCCATAATTTTTTGTGGTTTTCTTCGGGCTATGTGGCCATGTTCTAGAAGAGCAAGGAAGATTTGTGTCTATTTAATTAGTGACCCACTGTCTGCTGGGAAAAACTCTGATCTTGAGTGGTTTTCATTTGAATTTTGCTGGGTCTTGATTTTAGTGTTTTTCAGGACTGGTAGCCAAACTTTATTCACTTTAAGGTTTTCTTCTTTTCTGTTGAAGTTATCTAGGTGTTTTTGGATTTCAATGGCTTCCCTGTGCATTCTCACCTGATAGTTGTTGGTATGGTCCAGAATTTCAGTGTTTTCAAATAGCATTTTATGCCCAGGATGGTTTATAATGTGTTCTGCTACTGCTGATTTTTCTGGCTGACTCAGTCTGCAGTGTCTCTTGTGTTCCTTGATTTGTGTTTGAACACTGCGTTTGGTGGTTCCTATGTAGACTTGTCCACAGCTGCACGGTATGCGGCAAACTCCTGCAGCCATGAGAGGGTCTCTCCTGTCCTTTGCTGAGCGAAGCATTTGCTGGATTTTCTTGGTTAGTTTGTAAACCATTTGGAGGTGTGCTTCCTCACCAGTTTCCCTATTCTGTCTGTGACTCCTTTGATGTGTGGTTAAGATACCTTCCCTTTGGGTGGTTGGTTGTCTTCACTTCTGTGGATTTTCCTGCGTCTGGCGCCCTTCTGATGTATGAGCTGGAGTAGCCACTAGCCTGTAAAGACCAGTCCAGGTGCTTCAATTCATCTTCCAGGAAGTGGGGTTCATAGCTCCTTTTTGCCCAGTCTACCAATGTTTTTATTGTGCTTCTTTTTTGTCATGGGTAATGGTTGGAATTCTTGTGTAAGTATCTGACTGTGTGTTTAGGTTTTCTGTATACTGTGTGACCCAAATATTGGTTTGATTTGCAGATGACCAGGACTTCCAAGAATGGCAATGTTCCAAGAAAATGTTCCCCTCCCCATTTCCTGCTGTCTTTCCAAATAAATCACTCAGATTAGCCTGCCTAACACAGCCATGCAATGTATTTCCTATAATTCTAATATTCATTCTATAATTCTGGTATTTATTCTCCTGAGGCAGCAGGCCTTCTTGTTTTCCTGAATGTGACACAGGGAAAGGCACCTATCCTAACAAATTCTAATGAATTTCTAACAAGTCAATTCATATAAATCAAAGGATTTTGAATTGTAAGGGGGAATTGCTAGAAAACATCTCATGACTTAATACCTTAATCAGCTGATTAGAGAATTAATTCTAACTCTGGTTTGACTGCTGTTGTGCAGTCTGAGAAAAAAGCATTGTGCAAGAAAGCATTAAGTATCTCCTTGTGCAACATCCAAAAATATATTTCTGCGGGCATAATCCCTGGTTTCAAAAGTGTAAGTCTTCAAAGAATCCATCTCCTAAGAGACTTCATTGGTCTAACATCTAAAGTTTTAAAAATGCTATTAGTTATGAACCTGTGTCACAACGTTTATCTCAGAATTAGGATTTTATGACAGGTTCAATGTGAAGTCTTCTGTCTTTTTTCTTGTCTGTGCACAAAAATGTTTAGCGGTGTGTTGTTGTTTTTAATGACGTCAAGATTATTAGATTGCAGCTACCACTTGCCTGCCTGAAATCAGTTGATTTGCCATGTTTAAATATAATCTAGCATACATTGGTTATATACCTATAACAGGCATTTCAGTACTCTGCCATGTCTAATAGCATAACTGTAACCAGAATTATAGTGTATGGTACATTCTTCCCTTCCCATTTACGGACTTGGGATTCACAAATTTGGTTATTCGTGATCTCAGCGTGAGCCTCAACCACCTCCTCCTCCCTTGCTTGGGAGAGCTGGCTGCAGCTGTTTCAGCTATGGGAGAAGGTGGGTGGGGCCCACCCATGAGCTGCCCTGTCCCCTCCTCCTGTGTTTGGGACAGCTGGCTGTAGCAGGAGGAGGTGGGCATGGCTTGCAGAATTTGTGAATTTTCCATATCTGCAGGGCTCTTGTTCCCTTAACCTCCGCGAATATAGAGGGACAACTGTACTTACAAACAGCATAGCAGGCAGCTGGTATACTACACAGCCATATGTGCAGCAGTGGAAGACATTGCAAATGGCTTACCTTCTTTCTCTTTTAGACTTGCTTTTATAATATGTTTAGCCTTTCCTTGTCCTTTCCTCCATCTATCAACTTTGGGACTGCTATCTGGTGATCTTACATTACTACTGATTTGATAAGATTTTTACTAGTTTCTTGTCAGTTAGGTAAAACTTATGATGTACAAGGTTACCTATCATCTAACTGGACATGAGACTTAACTGGTCTTTTGACATGCCACCAATCAGACACACAATTTTATATTTGGCTGATTACACCATATATGATAGCATTATTAAGGACTATCATACCAATTAGGTATACCTGGCCAAATTTTTTGTTGTTGTTTTCTTCTTGGCTGAATTTACCTTATCTTTTATTTATATACTTAACTACTTGGTTTTATTAGATAAATGAACAGAGAACTGGTTATGTTAGCTGCTATTAACTCTATGAAGAATCCTATCACAGAATACATTTCTTCCTTCTTTCCTTTCTCCTTCCTTCCTGGTTCAGAGTCTTAAATTTTACAAAATATATATTATCCAGCTGTCATCATGCCTCCTGCCCAGCATTAACTATGATGGCTAAGACTAATAGTCCAACAAAATTTTGAGGGAACTACTTTCCCCCCACTGGTGTAAAGGCCTCTGTCCACGTACATCCTCAAATACAGAAGTGAGCAAATCTCCCAGATCCTTGTCAGAATCCATAAAGCTCCTCCCCCATTCATATTTTGGATGAAATCCATCCTGCATCCAACAAGATCTTCAGAAGCAGTGAAAACATTAAAAAAAACATGCTCTCCAACCTCCTATTTTTTAATCAGCTGAAAACCATTTAAAAGTTATTTTTGGTTTCATTTTTAGCCAGCTATAGATTCTCAGCAATTGCTGATCGAGCAATGGATTATGGGGGACTGCTTTCACAAAGGCAGATGGATACACAGTTTATTTATATATTTGTTTTTTCTATGTCTTTAGATATTATGTTCTTTAGTCTATCCAATTAAAATAGTTTTGCAGAGTGGGTCACATGACGCTAACAGAAGAAAAACACTACACACAGTAAAGAATAGCACTAGAGAAGACTACAATAGAAAATACAGTGGGCTCTTGGTATCTACTAGGATTTAGTGCCAGGACTCACTGTGGATACCAAAATTCATGGATGCTGTGGTTATCAAAATCCATGGGTAGGTTCCATTATATACAGTAGTGCAGTAAAATGGTGTCCCTTATATAAAATGGCAAAATTAGGGTTTGCTTTTTGGATATATATATATATATATATATATATATTCAAGCTGAGGATGACTGAATCCATGGATGCAGAATCCATGGGTATAGAGGGTCAACTATATAAGAACAACCTTGTGGGAATATAACCATCCTTGAATCTTATTATAAAATCTAGGATAAAAAAAATCTCTCATTCCTTGATCATGTAGGCTTGTGTTTGCAGAGTCCTTTATATAAGGTTAAAAATCACTCTACTTGGCTATTTGGGAGGCAGGGCTGGATTGCAGGTTAGTTTGATAATCTGACAGAGTGAGGCAGCTTTCTCAAGCAGGAGATATTCAGAATCCAAGGAGCAGCATTGGATGATCTGCCCTGTACCACCTGCTGCCCTCAGATGCAGTGAAGAATGATCTTGTGTGACCAGGGGTGGAAGGCTTCTAGCTATGGCTGAGGGGAAACTGAGGGTATTGCTCCCCAACAAGAATTGTATTCCTCAATGAAATTTTCCCTCAGTCCACAAATTTCTAGCATTGCAGAGAATGAGACATTGAAAATCAGTCACACCTGGAACTCTTACATTTGCAAAGTTCACATTCCCTTGATAACTTTACCTGACCCTTTTCTTTAGATGACTAAACCATACTTCTAAATGTTCAACTGCTACAATGATAGAAATCTGGAGAATGAACAATAATTTCTTGGGTGGGGGTGTGGAAACAGTATTCTTATTTGGCCCCTGTAGTTATACTCCTCATTGGCATAATTCACCTGTCTATGTGGCTAGCTTTTGTACATAGTACAATAAGGGGCCCCATCTTGTTCTTCACCTCATTTGGTAAAATCCCTTGGGCTGGCTCTGGGGAGATTTATGGGATTTAAGATTTTAAGGAAGAAAAAGTGCCATCCTCACAGCCACTGGTATCTCATGTGGTCCTCACTGCACTGGTATCAAGGAGTTTAGCATCTCATGCTACCATTCAGCATGTCATTTAATTTTTCTCTGTAATGAAATATGTTTCAAAGACACATTAGAAGGTGGAATCTTGTTGGCAGAAGTTGTGTTGGGGGGTCTTATGTGTCAGATCAATTTCTCATTTTCAACTAAATTTTGAAATTCCTTATAAAACAGTCTTCTGATACACTTATGTTCAAAACTTGACCAAGGCCAAGCGATCCAATGGGTATATTTCATTCAATGGGATAATTGGTTCAATCAATAAAGTGTTCAGCATGGAAAGAAAGACTTAATCTTAGACTAAACATAACACCAAAAATAATCCTATGTGGCAGGAAGCAATTGATCCTACCTCGCATGGAGCTATCTCTTCTCATTCTAAACCTTAGGGCATTGTGTTTTAACCGATTCTTGTTTTAAATATGAAAAGCTCTTACAGGACTTTAAGACTCCCAAAGCATATGAAATATTCCAGGATGGCAGGAATATCACAGGGAAAGTAATTACATTTATTGAGCATGTGCCCACAAAAGACATATTGTGGGGGGTACTGACATCATTTTCTCAAATTGACCAAAAGGCAAGGGACTTCACAATCTTTGGTCCAGTTTTCATATAACAAAAAGGGGAATAATGGGATGGCATCACTACACTGCAGACTTTATTATAACATGTAACACATCAGTATCAATCTTTAAATAATTAGTAGAGGTTCCAGTCTAGGCACTGGTGCACTCCCCCCCTCCCCCTTGAATATGTAAAATCCAGAGTTATCAAATAGTGCAGCAAACAGATATGATAGAATTTGGTAGGTTTCTGAACATGGTATTCTTTCAGTGTCAGTTTGGTAAGAAACTAGAATAAGTAGACAAATTATTTAAATTGGAATGGACATCTTCACCAAAATAGAGGAAGCGTGACAACCCCCTACATTCCAGATACTTGGAGTTGCCACAATTGCTTCCAAAATTCAGAAATTCTCTATGCTGTGTGAGGTGCCACAGACTCTCCTTCACAAAAGTGTGGTTCCCTGTGAACCTCTAAGCATCTTCTTCAATTCTTTTTTTTTTAATTTTTTTATTATTAAAAAATTTATTTGTATAAATACATAAAAGAACATATAACATAATACAAGACTACAAACAACATTTACATACATATATCTAAAAAAAAGAAAAAAGTACACAATAACAAAAGAGAAAAAAAAGAAAAAAGGAAAAAAAAACAATGAAAGAAAAAAGACATTTAGAATTAAACATATACTGACAATCACATTACATTAAATCTATTAAAAAAGTTTTTCTCATTGCCTATATATTCTCATGTATTTGAATAGTCTTCCTTATTCCTAAACTACCAGATTTCTCATTAACATTGTTTCTTTGTTGTTCCCGTACAATTTTAGTATATATTGTCTATATTTCTTATCCGTATTGTCACTCTAAAAAAAGGAGAAAAAAAAACTAAACACCCCTATATATATATATATATATATATATATATATATACGTATATATATTAACCTATGTATATATAATTGTGAGTTCTTATCTGACAAACTTAAATTACTTATTAATCTGCCACTCTTAATACATTTGTATTTATAACTTAAATAATATATATACAACCATATTATTTCTATAATACATACCCGAAAAAGAGAAATTTTAACCACATAGCTATTTTCAACTCATTATCTCTCTTAACCCCGGGGGGTTATTCCTACAATTTCTTATAACTCTGGAATTCAACCTCTTAATCCTACTATCCATTGTTTCCCCCAATTCACTTCCATATAATCTATAAAAGGCTTCCATTTTTTTCCAAATTCTTCTATAGGTTTTTTTTGTAACAGTTGAGTTAATTTGTCATTTTCCATCAAGTCGTAAATTTTCAATATCCAATCTTTTAATTCAGGAATTCTCTTTTGTTTCCATTTGGATGCATATATTAATCTTGCAGCTGTAGTTAAATTAAAGAGGAAAGGTCCATATTTTTGTTCCAATTGATCCTCCTGATTGATACTTAATAAATACCTCATCGGATCTTTTTTTAATTTAATCTTTAATATCTTTTCTATTGTTTCGTGTATCTCCCCCCAAAATTGTTTTGCTTTAATACATTTCCACCATATGTGGTAATATGTGCCAACATTGTTTTCACATTTCCAACAAATTTTATTTTCATTTTTGTATATTTTAGATAGTTTATAAGGGGTGAGATGCCATCTATAAAACATTTTGTAAAAATTTTCTTTCAAATAATAGCTTGAGGAGTATTTTAATCTTTTCAACCATGTTCTTTCCCATTGATTGAGACTTATATTCTGCCCAAGATCTTGTGCCCATTGTACCATCTGTGTTTTTACTATTTCATCTTCTAATTCCATTTTTAATAGTATTTCATAAAAAATTTTAATTCTATGATTACCATTTGACCTAATTATTTTTTCAAATTCTGGATCCGCATCTTGAATATTTTTTAATTTTTTGTCTAAATTGAATTTTTCTTTTAATTGATAATAAGTAAACCATGTACATTTCATTCCATCTTTCCTTAATTGATCCAATGTCTTTAATTCTTTTTCTTTTTTAACTAGTAAATCTTCATATGTTACCCATTTGGTTTCATTTAATTTAGTCATCCTAAAAAAGGCTTCATTTATTGAGGCCCACATGGGTACTCCTTTACATAGTCTAGGTTTGAGTTTTAACCATACTCGTATCAAAGATTTCCGAATATAGTGGTCTTTAAATCCCTTATTCACCTCTAATTTATTATAAAATAAATATCCGTGCCAGCCAAATCTAATATCATCCCCTTCCAATTGTAATAAATTTGTATTTTCCAATTTTATCCATTCTGTAAGCCAATCTAATACGCTGGCATAATAGTAAATTTTTAAATTTGGAAGCGCCAATCCACCTCTGCCAATTGAATCTTGTAGTATTTTGAATTTAACTCTTGGTCTTTTCCCAGACCACAAAAATTTAGAAATATCTTTATGCCAGTTTTGGAATGGTTTATCGTTTGTTATTATAGGAATATTTTGAAAAAGAAAAATCATTTTAGGCAAAATAGACATTTTTATTGCAGAAATTTTCCCCAACCATGAGATACCTATATTCTCCCATTTTTTAAGATCTTTTTTAATTTCCTTCCATTTTACATCATAATTGTTTTTAAATAAATCTGAATTTTTTGTTGTTATCTTAATTCCCAAGTAGTTAACTTTTTTTTCAATTTGAAATTTAGATCTCTCTCTGATAATTTGTTTTTCTTCTTCCGAAATGTTCATTACCAGCATCGTCGTTTTACTGTTATTTACTTTTAATCCTGAATTTGCACAAAAAGCTTGTATTGTTTCCATCATAGGTCCAATACTTTCAGCCGGATTTGCTAATGATATTAACAAGTCATCAGCGAATGCTCTAATCTTAAAGGTTGCTTTCTTAATTTTGACCCCCTCCACCCGGGGGTTTTCTCTAATTGCGTTATTCAAAATTTCTAAAATAGTTATAAACAAGAGTGGTGACAAAGGGCATCCTTGTCGCACCCCTTTTTCAATTTTATATTTTTTGTAGCTCCTCCATTAATTATCAAGGCCGCATTTTGTTTACTATATATTTTTTTAATCCATTCAATGTAATTATTGCCCACATACATCCTTTCTAAAAATTTTATCATGAATTTCCAGTTCAATTTGTCGAAAGCCTTTTCCATATCCAAAAAAGTTAAAGCCAATTTTTTATCAATATTTTTATCATGATATTCAATTAAATTGAGTACTATTCTTATATTGTCTTTTATGTATCTTTGGGGTAGAAAACCTGCTTGATCCTCTTTAATCCATTTTATTAATATTTTTTTAAGTCTTTCCGCCAAAATATTTGCAAAAATTTTATAATCACTATTTAGCAAAGCTATTGGCCTATAGTTTTTAGGATCCAAAAGATCTTTGTTTTCCTTAGGAATCAGTACCACGTGTGCAAATGACCATGCTTCTGGTATTTTCCCTTTTAAGATCTCATTGAATACTCTCTGTAATGGTTCAATCAACTGTTCTGTAAAAAATTTATAAAATTCTGCCCCTAAACCATCTGCTCCCGGGGTTTTCCCTGTTTTAGATTTTTTATACTTTCTAAGATCTCCTCTTTTGTTATTAGTTTATTTAGAATTTCTCTCGGCTGTTCTGATATTTCATTAATTCTTTGCTTTTTCAAATAATCCTCCATATTTTCTTCTCTAATTCCTTTTTCACTCGACAAATTCGAAAAAAAGCTCAAAAAGATATTTTTTAGTATTTTTTTAGTCTGTAATTATTTCTCCCTTACCATTTCATACTTGTGTAATCATTTTTTTCTTTTTTTCTTTCTTTAGTTTATATGCCAATAGTTTCCCTGGTTTATTAGCTTGTTCAAAGTTTTTCTGTCTCATATATTTATACTCTTTTTCTACTTCCTCCATCATGATTATTGATATTTGTTTTTGTAGTCCTTCTATCTCTCTTATCTTATTTTTGTCCCAGGGATTGTTTTTCAAATTAATCTCCCTTTCTTTAATTTCTTCCTCTAATTTCTTTAATTTCTCTTGTTTTTTTCTCTTTTTTTCTCTTTTTTTTTTTATAAAGAAGCCTCTAATATATGCTTTAGCTGCGTCCCACACTATATGGGTGGGAACTTCTTTATCCATATTTTCAGCGAAGAAAAATTTAAGTTGTTTTTTTGCTTCCTTCACAATATTTTCATCTTGTAACAAATGCTCATTCAATTGCCATCTATAAGATTTGGTTTTATTTTTTAATGTCAGTATTATTGGGTTATGGTCGGAGCAGATTTTTGGAATAACTTCTAGTTTTTCCACTAAATTAATTAATGGGGTTGAAGGGAGGAACATATCTAGTCTAGCCCATGAACTATGTACATTTGAGAAGAAGGTAAATTCTTTCTTATTTTGGTATTTAATTCTCCAAATATCATTCAAGTCTAGCCTATCCACAAATTCAAAAAAAACTTTCTGGTAGTTTGCCCTGATTTATTTTGATTCTCTTTTCTGAATGTCTATCCATAATGGGGTTAATTACCCCATTCCAATCTCCCATAGCAATTATATTTTTATAATTTAGTTCCTCTAACTGTGATAGTAGTTTTTTATAGAATTTATTATTATTATTAAATGGTGCATATACTCCTACTATTAAGATCTTTCCAAAAAAACCCTGTATTTCTACTATTATATATCTACCTTTGGGATCATTCAATATTTCTTTCGTCTCTAAGTTTTTATTGATATATAAAACCACTCCATTTTTCTTTTTGTCTTTCATCAATGAAGCAAATTCGTTTCCTAGTTTATAGTTTTTCAAATATTTTTTATCTTTTTCTTTGTTGCGTATTTCCTGAAGGCAAATAATATCTAATCTTTTTTTCTTGAGATAGTGGAAGATTTTCTTTCTCTTCTGAGCCGAATTTAATCCTTTTACGTTCCATGTCAAAAAATTAATTTGGTTAAACATTTTAATTTAGTTATTTTCCTTGCTCTTTTTTTTCCCTACTAGTTTTCCTAGTGAACTTTCCCTAATCTTCTAAATTTCCTCTCAATTTATATCTTACTGGGTCCCATTCTAGATCTTCTCTTTCTTCTTCTGGATAATCCTTATCTCTTTCCTCTTCCTCTTCCTCTTCTTCACTTTCATCTTCTTTCCCATCTTTAGCTTCTCTTTCTATTAATTTCATTCTTGCTTGTCGCAATAGACCTCTTCCCAGGTCTTCTTCTTGGCCATCTTGATCATCTTCTGATTGGGTTAAATCTTCTGGAGTCTTACCATCATTTCCTTTTTTCCCCCCTCTCTCAGGTCTTTTTGGTTTTCTTAATCTTACTTGTTCTTGTCTTTCTGTTTTTCTCTCTTCCGTCTTTCCTGTATATAGAACATCTGTTTTCTCTTCTCTCCTTTCTCTCCTTTCTCTTTTTTTCCTCCTTTCCATATACTCTCCAAAGCTTTTAGCTTCTTCCACTGATCGAATTGTAATTTTCCGGTTGTTAAACCAAAAGGCCATTCCCTCTGGTTGAATCCATCTATAAGAAATGTTGTAATTTCTTAATATTTCGGTAAAGAAGGAGTAGTCTTTTCTTTTGCGAAGAAATCTCATAGGGATGTCTTTAAAAATCTGAAGTTCTTTCCCTTCAATGACCAATGGGGATTCATTATGTAGTCTCAATAACTTATCCCGTGTTTGTTTTCTTACAAATTGTATGATGATGTCCCTTGGCAGGTTTCTTTGTTTCGCTATTCTTGAATCCAATCTGAAAATCCTGTCTATTTCAAGTTCAAAAATTTGCTCCTGTTTTTCCAAAAATTTTGCTAATTTCGGGAGGAATATTTTCCATAAATCTTCCTCTCTTCTCTCCGGAAGGCCCCTGATTTTTACGCTTCTTTCCCTTAATTTTTGTTCCCATAAAGCTTTTTCATCCAATTCCCCCTCCCTCTTTAATTTTAGTCTATGAAATTCCTCTTCAGCTAATTCTGCCTTTTCTTCTAAAACTCTTACTTTTTGTTTTGTATCAAACAATTCATTTGTTAATTTTTCCACTGTTTGGTTCATTTCTTGACGGATTTCATCCTTAAACTCTTTCATTTCCTGCCTAAGATCCATTCTTAATCTCCTTATTTCCTCAAAAATTACTTGATTCGATGGTTCATTTTTTTGTTGCTCTAGAGATGGGCATCTTACAATTTGCAGCTGAGTTTGTGATTTGCTAGAGCTATTTTTTATAGATTGGCTTCTCAATCCCATTGTCATTTTGTCAATTTAGTTGGTACCAAATTAGTTTACCAATTAAATTTTCTAATTATTGTTTTCAATCAATTGCTTAATTCAATATTTAAATCCGTTGAGGTATCTTTCAATTGATCCTTTGAATCAATTATTTTTCAATTAATCCTTTAAACCAATCAATTATTCTGTGATTATACTTATAATATAAAAAGGAGGAAGAAAGAAAATACTTTAATCAATTGTTTAAAAAGAAGACCCAAACATATACTCCAACATACACTCAAAAATATACTCCAAAAGGACTCCTCTGTTTTAATCTACTAACTATTAGCTCTCAATTTTCCACCTTTTACAATTACTCTTCTAACCACTAGATGTCTCTCTTTCTGTTCTTAACTTCTCCTTCAGTAGTATGAGTATTTTCCCCCAGAATGTCTCTCACTTCCTGTTTCCTGTCTAAAAAAAACCTCTCTAGCCTTTTAGCTTACTTCTTTTTCCTTCTTAAAGGTAAATCTCTCATTAATTAATTAATTTTGTCTTCCACACTCCCTATAATCCTACACCTCTCTTCTCAAAAGGTATTTTATTGTTATTATTATTATTTTTTATTTTTTCTATTCCAACTCTAATATCTAATCGAGTCTTCCAACCCCCCTATACAGATCCTCCAGTCTCCCTCCAATCCCTAATCTCCCTCTAAATATTCTTTCCCTTCTTTGACCTCCCCTTACTCTACCCTTCACCAAGGATTCTCTCAAATATATTCTCTTATCGCTTCAAGTTCTTCTTCTTATCTTCTGCTTCACTCCCAGATCAGCTCTGTCCTCCACGCTCCGTCCTCCACGCTCCGTCCTCCTCACTCGCCCCGCTCTGCTCCGCTCTCCTCTCTCCACTCAATTGTCCTCCTTCTTCTCCGCGTCTCCCGATCCGGTTTGTTCTACGTCTCCCCGTCTCCCGCTTCTCTCCAACCTCCTCCTCGCTTATCTCCGCTTGTCTTCGGTTCCAACGCCGCCGCCTTTGTCTCCGCTTTATCACCAAACTCCACCACTTTAATTCTCTTCAACTTTTTAAGATCGCTTTTCCACTCCTCCTCCTAAAATCTCCGTTTCGCTCCTCTCCTCTTTCTCTCGTTGCCAAAAGCCAAAAGCCAAAGTCAAGGGGGGTCTCCTACTCTCCTCCAACTCTCCTCTCCAACTCCGCTTCTTTATTCCGCCATTTTTTTCTTCTCCCCCCACTTAAGCTGCCTCCGCTTTCTTCTTTCTCTTTCTTTCTTTTAAAATCCTTCAATCTTTGCCTTTTAAAGACTTGCCTCTCTGTCTTTCTTTTTCAAATATCAACCTTTACACCTTCGCTGGAGGCGGTATAAGCAACTTCCAAAGTATTATAATCTTTTATATATAATCCAGTCTGCTATGTATTCTCTATGTGGATTTCCCAGGGAAAAGTTCGTCACTAGTAGTTTGGGATTTTCAATTGATAAGCCTCAATTCAATGTTTCATGTTTTAAAAAATAGTTGGTGGAGCCTGGATCGTCTTCTGACGAAGCAGGATCATCAGGGGATTTTTACCTTATGGTCACCTCTCCCTCGGCTCGTCCCATCTGGATCTAAAGCCATCCACGAATCCGACGAGCCCCAAGGTCGGAATAGACCTTCAAATAGGAATAATGGAATCTTCGTACCCGGAGATTCTCTTTTGGCTGATCTTTAGGTGTGTTTTTCAGCCTTAAACTCCCTGATGTCCTGAGTGTCCCCAGCAGACATGCATGGGAACGACTCAAACAGGCTCCATAGCCAACCGCAATTCTGAAAGGGAAGGGAAGAGAACAAAAGAAAAAGGCAGGGGAGAAGGAAATTATATTTTTATGGTACTGCATTGACAGTATCAGCAAGCATGTGATGTAGTGGTTTGAGTGCTGAGTAAAGACTCTGGGATACCAGGGTTCAAACTTCTGTTCAGCTATGAAAATTCAGCAGGTAACCTTGGACAAGTCACATTCTCTTAGTCTTAAAGGAAGCCAATGTCAAGCTTCATCTGAATAAATCTTGCCAAGATGACACAAAAACAGTAGCAGTACCAAATGGGGACAATGAATTAAACCCTAATAAAATAGTCTGAGGAGGGGCATGTAATTTAGATGGTAAGCTTTATATTTATTTTCTTAAACTGCATGGTGTTGGGCTGTTCTGAACCCATTGAAGAAGGCTATAAATCATTTAAATGAATTTATATAAACATCACAAAACAAACTGCTGAAAATCCAGATTTGCTTAAAGAGGCATTACTATCAAATGGAAACTCACCCCAGCTCTCGGAGGGGGGGGGCACATTGCAGCAGGTGACTTGGAGAGCCAGCACCACAATGTTGAAACCCTTCATGCAGCTGCACAGACAGGGGACAGTCATCGCAGGGCTGGAGGGTCTCGCAAAGACTTCTGCAAGAGTTGGAGCTGAAATCTCACCCCAACTCTCAGAAGCTCTTGCACTCACAAGACTTCCTCTTGCCTCTTGCCTAGCCTCATGAGTTCTCCTCGATGAGGGCCCAGTCTTATATAGGCTGGTTCGACATGGCTGCTGCCATTCACAGTCTGGCAGCTAATCGAGGAGGTCAACCTGTGGCGCCCTGTTCTTTGCTGAGGCCTAGCATCCCGAACTTCTTTGCAGGCTTGTCTTTGGGGGAGGCAGGTAAAGGGAGGTGGGGAGGTCAGCTTGCACAGGGTCTGGGAGTGGGGGCCTGATGAGGGAGGAGGGGATCCCTGCTGGGGTTTTTAGACTGCTTGGGAGAGTGTTGGTGTGTGACTGGAGAGGCACTCAGGCAACACATTCTGTCTTCTTTCCTTTTCACTGCCCTTTCTTCTCCTGTTTTATCTCCCAAGTTGCTCAGAATCTCCCCTCCTTCAGTTCAGAGCCTTCCAACATTGCTGTTGTTGTTTTCTCTCTTTCTGTAATTTTTGCACATTATTATTTATTATTATTATTATTATTATTATTATTATTATTATTATTATTTTCTCTTGCTTTATTTTGCTAACATTACTATAATTGTTATAATTATTTTATTTTCTCTCTTTCTTTGATGGCTGCTTGAATCTGTCTCCTTGGCTCATAGACTGTTAGTTCTGCATATATGTGTGACTATTGGGGGAGCTTGTTGTCTGTTTCATTGCTGTTGCTAACCGGTTGCTTCTTGCTTTTAATCATGGTGCTTTGCTTCGCTTGTCCTTCACAAGTTTGTTATGCCACAGAATAACCCCAAAAGGCCAGCCTCCTCACTGGCAGCCCAAAAGGGGCATAGTCATCCCAGCAAAAAGGCCAAGCAGGATGATTCTATGGTGGCACAGTTGGAGCAGCTGTCCACCAGAATGGCTGCTATAGAGGCTGATTGGGCAGTGGAGCAAGCTGTTGCTCATGCTGGGGGTGCCACAGCCCCCTCTCCTTTGGTACCTCTTCCTTCCTGTCCCCCAGGAACCTCTTGGTGATCAGTGTTGGTGTGGGTGATCAGTCTTCTCTGGCTGATATTTATAAAGTTCTGGCATCTCCAGGGCAGATGGGGGTGGCTCTTGCCCAGCCAACCCTAGCAGACTTATGTTGGTTGGCCCAGGGGGTTAGGGCTATCCAGGGAGTTGGTGGGGCTGGGTCCTCTGTTTCTCAAGGCATTTCTGCCCCACAAGAGGTTGCATCTACAGATACAGCAGGGTCTTCTCAAGTGGTTCCTGAGCTGGACATGGTTCAGCGACTGATGGTCAATGCAGGCACATCCACCTTGGCTTCTGCTTCAGGTATGTCAGTTTTGCAGGCTCAGGCTTGGCCTGCAGCAGTGTGGTCAGCAAACAATCCTCTCCAGAGGTTAAGTCATCAGTTGAAACAGAGGCAGATTCAACCTCTGGGGAGACAACTATTGCTCAGTGTCATGGTGATGGGGGTGAGTCAAACCCAGGGGCAGGATCAGTTGCGGTGGGTACAGTGGATCCCCATACCTTGCCCCACAAAGAATCTCCTCTCACAGACTCAGTGGTGTCAGGAGAACCTGGCACAGCATTGGGGGAGGGGCATATGCTTCTTCAAAGGCTGGAGGGGCTCAGAGGGTCAGGGCAACTCCACAATGGCTCTAGCTGGACAGGTCACTGCACATTCTCTGGATTGTAGCCCATACTTGGAGATCTCCTCCTCACTGGAGGAGCACCTCCTCTCAGCCACAAAAGACTGCATTTTAAAGAGATAGTATGTGATCTTTTCTCCCTGGTTTTCTGCAACCCAGAGCCTTGGGTCATGATTAAGGATGTGGTGCTCATTAGACTTCCTAAGGAACTGGAGCAGTTTAAATGGCCTAAGCTAGAGAAAAATTTCCTTAACTGGCTGATGGGGTGGACCATCTATGCAGAGGTCCTAACCAAGGTGGAACCTAATTGCCATTATTGTGGTAGACAGCTCCCGAAGTATCAGGATATTATTCTTAGTCCCACGATTCAATTAGGTGCTTGGCTTGGTTGAAGTACCATGAGCAGTTCTGTATGTATAAGGCAGTCAACTTACCACTACCCTGGAACCAGAAGCATTCGGAGTTATGGTCTGATATTATGATGTACGACTGGGCCTCCCCTTACAACCACTGCGAAAGTGGTTACGTCCCTGCCTGCAGCCAGTTGAAAGGGACTTTTGCGAGGTCTGCCTCTGACAAAATAGGGGCCCCAGTGGGCTGTGATTACAAAGCAGGTAAGTGCAAGGGAATGCATCTCCTGTGGTAGCAATTATCCCAACTTGTCCTGATTCAAAAGTAAATGGGGTGGTGGAGGCAGCTCATTGGATGGGGGGCAGGGATCCAAGGGTGCCAACTCCCATTAAGCTGGTCCTGCTCTCCACCTGGCTATCACTGTATGCAAGGCAGAGCAGTGCAGTGTACATTTTAAAGGGTTTCACAGAGGGTTTTCATATTCCATAATTAGGAGGGAGGTCATTTCACTTTGCTACCAATTCCAAGTCTGTTGATAGTTTGAGGGATGTAATGAGGGAACAATGTCATAAAGAAAGTCTGGCTGGTAGGATATCTGGGCCCCATGAGTCGCTAACCATATTGATGCTTTGCCTATCCCTGCTGAGGGGCGTACTCAAAAAGGAACCCAGGGAGTATAAGTTGGTTCATAACCTTTCTTTTCCCAAGGGTGATTTGGTTAACGATGCTATAGATCCTTCCTTATGTTCAGTTAAGTATACTTTCTTTGATGCTGCAGTTAGGATGATCAGGCATTTGAGCAAGTGGGTCCTGTTGGCTGAATATGACATCAAATCTGCATTCCAATTTCTCCTGGTACACCTGGAAGACTTTGACTTATTGAGCTTCAGATTTGAGGGGGCCTGTTACTATGACAAAGCCATGCCCATGGGCTGCTCAATATCTTGCTTTGCTTTTGAACAGTTCAACACATTCCTCAAGTGGTGTGCAGTAAAAAAAAAAAAAACAAACAAACAAACAAAAAACAACAACAACAAAAAAGGCAATGAAGCAATCACACATTGGATACTGACCATGAAAGCCTTCAACTTCACTATCACTCATTACCTGGATGTTTTCTTTTTTTACGGAGGGGGGGCAGAGACCTTGGTCTGTGCCTCCACTTTAAGATCTTTCCAGGAATTGGCTCAGGAGCTGGGTGTTCCACTGGCACAAGAAAATACTGAGGGGCCAGACACAAAGCTTACTTCCCTAGGGATAGAACTGGATACAGTTGCTGGCATCTCCCACTCACCCGCCGAGAAGCTCTCAGCACTGATCCAACAGGTTACTAGCATGGGGGCCAGAAAGAAGATTACATTGAGAGATTTCTAGGTATTGGCTGGCTTGTTAAACTTTGCCTGCAAGGTGGTAGTGCCTGGATGAGTGTTCAGTGCATGATTGCACAAAGCTATGAGAGGAAATGCTTTATGTCATCACCACATTAGGATAACCAAAAAAATAAGGGAGGATTGGGGGGTGTGGCTGTCTTTTCTGAGGAATTATAATGGGGTTTCCTTTTGGAGAACTGAACTGCTCCTTCGGACTGACCTATTGGATGCTTCTGGAGCTCATGGTTTCAGTCTCTACTGGCAAGGGCAGTGGTGCACTGAAATGTGGCTGGGGAATGGGTAAGTGTGGGGCTAGACAGGAATCTAACATTTTTAGAGCTTTTTTCCATTATAGTTGCAATGCACTTATGGGCAGAAAGATTTGCTAACAAGTCAGTGCTCTTCTGGTGTGACAATCAGGCTGTGTTCTAGGTAGTCAAGTCCCAGAGCTCTAAATCACCCAGAGTTATGAACCTGATAAGATGCATGATCTTGCAGTGTCTGAGAAATAACATTGTCTTCTGGCCCCAGCATGTGCTGGAGGCCTCAAATTCAACAGTAGATGCTCTGTCCCATTTTCAGTTCTACAGGTTTCATGTTCTGGCCCCGCAGGCTTCTCCCCAACCATTGGCAACCCTTTCCCACCAGTTCACCAGGTGACACCCCCCTCTGAGGTGTCATCTGGTGTAGACTGCATCCCCCAGTGATGCCCCTGCAAGTAAGAATGGTGGTTGGCCAGGATTCAGATCCGATCACTCCAGTTGGGGTAGTGGGAGTTGTAATCCAATTCATCTAGAGAACACCAGATTGGGGAAAACTGTGCTGGAAAGTGTATCTAATTCAACCTCATGTCCTTCTCAACCTCTTTGGACTTGACTAAAAGCCTGCAAAGATCCAACTTCTTATCTCAAAGAATTAAAATAAATAATATATACTCTAGGGATGCAGTGGCTCAAGTGGTTAAGACGCTGACTCAATTGATTGCAAGATCAGCAGGTTGGCAATTTGAGGCTTGGGTGCTGCATGATGGGGTGAGTTCCTGTCACTAGTCCCACTAATTCTGCCAACCTAGCAGTTTGAAAGCATAAAAATGCAAGTAGATAAATAGGTGCCACTTCGGTGCGAAGGTAAACAGTGTTCTGTGCAGTCATGCTGGCCACATGATCACAGAGTAGTCCTTGGACAATGCTGGCTCTTTGGCTTAGTAACGGAGATGAGCACCACACCCTATGGACCTTATCAAATGCTGGCCAGCAAGTGAACAGTAAGCGAAGTTTAACTGAAGTAGACAGATTCTGAAAGGAATCTGTTTCGCCTGCACGGCCATGGCGAAATGTTTCCGGCCTCGGAGAAGGCGGCGGCGGAGGCTCCCTCTCGCGCCTCGCCCTCCCTCCAGCACAACCAGCCCTCCAGCCAGCCCAAGGCACCGGCGGAGAGGTGGCTCCGGATGCAGAGGAGGCAGCGGCAGAGGCTCCCACCCACGCCTCGCCCTCCCTCCGGCACAACCAGCCCTCCAGCCAGCCCAAGGCACCGGCGGAGAGGCAGCTCCGGCGGCGGAGGCTCCCTCCCGTGCCTCGCCGTCCCTCCGGCACAACCAGCCCTCCAGCCAGCCCAAGGCACTGGCGGAGAGGCGGCTCCAGCCGCGGAGGAGGCGGCGGTGGAGGCTCCCTCCCGCGCCTCACCCTTGTACTTCCCCAAAAACCCGAATGTCAAAAGATCCCCTTTGACTTCGGATCACGGGGAAAAAATACGTTTCAGCTTTGGATTGCCTTTGGATATGTGTAAACACACGGAAAAAAAATATGTTTCAGCTTTGGATTGCCTTTGGATATGTGTAAACACATGGGAGAAATATACGTATCAGCTTTGGATACCTTCTGCTTTGGACCCCCGTGTGATAACCCCCTATGATTGGACACAACTTGACAACCTTGTCAACTGAGAATACCTTTACCTTTTAACATATACTCTGAGCATGGCCATAATGACACCACTCTCAAATGAGGGAGAAATCTGTATTCTCAGTGTAATCCCAAGATTTTACTAAAAACAAAAAAATCTTTAGATTCTTAGAGCTACGAAGAAAAAAAGTCCTTTAGAAAATATACCCAAGGGAGAGTAAACAACACACATCACCAAACAAGTTCTGATAATGCTCAGTGGCTAATGGATGCAGATTGAAGGGGCAAAGGAAAGGACAAATGGTGAGGAAAATTGAAAGGACTATCCTGGGAGGATGCCCAACTGACTGGCAGGAATACAGGTCAGGTGCACTCCACATGGCAAAATTTGTTGCAGGTCCTACTGATGAATCTAAAATAGTAACAACAATGTTTACATGCCAGATTCATCCAGTTAAGAAATCCCATGAGTGTCCTTGATAATATGATCATCAGAACTCTTCAGTCACCTGAAGATTTTGCGAAATAGTTTTGGCTCCCAGCCACCCACTTTGCCTCACAACAGAGCAGGGATCTGAATATAACATTAACTCTTGCTCTAAACCAGCTGTTCATCTTTCAAGGTACACTACCAACAAAGTGTATTCCAAAGATTATACATTTCTGGTTTGTAGACTAAGAGCCTCACATAAACAGCAGGAACAATGTGGTCTAATATATCCATAACAGCAAATTAAATACATACTAATAAAACAAGTCACATGAGGATGATAGAAAAGACCAAAGTTTCTGATCTAATGCTATTTTAAAAATAGCCACCACTTTATTAATTTCAGACAGTGCTGTCTCTCCCTCCCCACACCCACACCCACAATATCTACCAAAAGCAGCATCTGCATTAGTAAGTTCCATATCCCAGTGTATCTTAGGCACACTAACTTAGACCCTCCCAAGGCAATTACTTGTCTATATGTCACAAATGATATCCCCAAGTAGTTTGACATTTCATCTATTGAAATGACTATAGTATGCGTGTCTCTAAGCAAGATAAAAGCCTTTCATCTTGCTAATGCAACAGTAGTATGTCATTTTGGCAAATCTGATATGTCCCATTGTGAAAAGAGCGAAGTTTTTTTCCAGCATAGCTTATGATTCCAAGAATGGCACCATGTATAAAGAATGAAAGTGAATAACACAAATGGGGCTACAGAAACCACATTCAGGACTTTCTGTTCTTTACAAGAAACTCATTGAGGGGGGAAAATCCCACCCATCATGAATTCTGTGTAGAAAGGATTACATTTGGATCAAAATCTAGTCTCTGTGATCAAGGAATGTGAGATTCTTTGGTAAAAGATCATGCATTAAAAGGTCTTGCATCTGACTACACAGGAGTAACTTGTTTTAATCAACAGACTGCCTTTGTTACAGTTCTGTTGATTGTTCAATAAACAGTACTGAATACAAATAAATTATGATGGGTAAGAATTTTGTTTTGGTCTTTTTTATATAAGAATTTCCTAAATTTGCATTATTTTCATCAACTAGATAAAAACATGTGTTTGTGTGTGCCTCTGTGTGTATGTTTATAGGAGGTGATTGTATATGAAAGAAAGAAATTCTGAGAGTCATCCATATTTATTTATTTATTTATTTATTTAGAGTACTTATACCCTGCTCTTCAGCCACAAAGACTCTCAGAGTAACTTACAAATAGTTAATTAGATGGTTCCCTGCCCTCAGTCTTACAATCTAAAAAGACATGACACAAAAGGAGAAGGGAAGGGCAGTGGGGAATGGGATCAAGTCCAGCAGTTCTTCTTCTCTCCCTCTGAGGCCTGGACCATGGCAGATTATCTGGAGGGAGAGCTCTTCTTATCCATACAGAGAGAAGGCTTTGGAGGACACGGGGCCTTGGCTGATGACATCTCTCCCCCCTCCCAGCGAGGCCTAAGCGGCTGCACCTGCAACCAAGACTGCAGAGGACTTGGGCTAGGGATAAAAACCCCGCCCAGGCACCATTTCCTCAGCAGAGAGGCGGCGGATGCAGCAGCAGGGCTGCCGGAGGATGTTTGGAGGATGCGGGGCCTTGGCTGGTGACATCTCTCCCCTCTCCCAGCGGGGCTTAAGCGGCTGCACGTGCAGCCAAGACTGCAGAGGACTCGAGCTGGGGATAAAATCCCCGCCCAGACACCATCTCCTCAGTGGGAGGTGGGCAGTGCTTAGCACGCCCAAGACTATTTCCCCAGCATAGCAGCATTCTTAGTTTTGGATCAGGGTGTGCCTTCTGTTCTTCCCCCTGCATTCCCTCTAGGTCAGGGGTAGGCAACCTGTCACCTTTAAGGGCCGAGGGACTTCAGCTCCCAGAATCCCAGGAGCTATTGACCAACATGAGACTATTGGCCAACTTGGCTGAGCCTTCTGGGAGCTGAAGTCCCTCGGCCCTTAAAGGGGACAGGTTGCCTACCCCTGCTCTAGGGTGTAACATTTAAGGGAAATTGGAGGTCTGATTATATCATCGTAAGACTTGAGGAGGTTGTGGGTTGGATAAAGTCATCAGCCATAAAGTCTTTTGTCATCTGAGATGGGGTTAAAGGACTCGGTTCATCCTACATCCCAATCACTCCATCTTGTCAGTGGCTTTAAATCTTTTTACCTCACCTGAAGCCGGGAATGTGATGGGGGCAGCCATTGGAGTTGTGCTGGGGAACGGGAGGTAAGGTTGGAATAGAGGGAACAAATGTTACAAAAGAAGACGGGACCGCTGTCTCATAGCTATCCCGCCTTCAGTTCCCCCTATTTTTCAGAATGGCTTGGAGAGCAGACCAACCATTCCACAGAACCTCACTTTGCTTCTCTGCAATGCCAGGTCAGTTAAAAACAAGACTCATATCATCCATGACCTTCTTCTGGATGAGGATGCTGACCTGGCTTGCCTCACAGAGACCTGGCTGGGAGAGGATAGCGCAGTTACCTGGGCGCAGGCCCTCCCAGCTGAGTACTCTGTCAGTGAGCAGATGAGGGGGAGTGGGTGGGGGGGCGGAGTGGCTCTGGTTCATAAGAACCATCTGACCTTGACCAGCATACTTGTCTGGAACATAGTCCATTTCGAGTGTATATACCTTAGCCTGAAGACCAGGGGTAGTTTGGTGATTCTGCTAGTCTACCGACCACCCCGTTGTCTAGCAGACTCCCTGACCAAGCTGATGCAGTTGGTCTCAGAGCTGCTGTTCGAGTCTCCCAGACTTTTAGTTTTGGGGGACTTCAACATTCCGCTCGAGACCAATTTAACAGGCGCGGCTCAAGGGTTCATGGAGACCATGACAAACATGGGCCTATCCCAATTGGTTGTTGGGCCCACACATTGTGCAGGTCATACACTCGATGCGATCTTCAGCACGGAACAGGAATATCCATAGGCGGAGGTGGTAAGTACCTCCGCATTGTCATGGACGGATCATTTCCTGGTCAAGATGGAACTCAGAGCCAATATCTGCCCCGCCGGAGGTGGTGGACCCATTCGAATGGTCCGCCCTTGAAGGCTTATGGAGCCAATTGGATTCCAGAAAGCCCTAGAGGGTTTAATGGTTGGAAATGCCAGTGATCCTGTCAATGCTCTGGTCAATACCTGGAACACCGATCTTACCAGGGCTATTGACACGATTGCTCCTAAGCAATCTTGCCAACCCGCTTCAAACCGAAGGCCATGGTTCACACCTGAGCTTAGGAGAATGAAGCGGGTTGGACAACGACTAGAGCGCAGGTGGCAGAAGACTCGACTCCTATCTGACAGAACTCGCCATAAGAACTTTCTTTGTTCCTATTGGGAGGCAATACGGGCAGCAAAGAGAGTTTTCTCCTCTGCACATATTTCATCTGCAGAGTCCCATCCAGCAGAGCTGTTTAGGGTGGTGAGGGAGCTGACGCAGGCACCCCCTGCACCAAATCCCTTGCTTAACCCGATGACAGCCTGCTGTGATGTGTTTAATAACTTCTTTGCAGATAAAATCTCTCAGATAAGAGCTGACTTAGATACCACTGTTGGAACAGAATCTATAGGCAAGGTGTCCAGCGACTCCGTCGATGAAGTTATTCTGGATCAGCTCCAATCTGTGAGTACCGAGGACGTGGACAAGCTGCTTGGTAAGGTGAGGAAAACAACTTGCCCTCTCGACCCTTGCCTATCATGGCTGGCCGTCCAGAGGGGGGATGCATTGAGGAGATTCCTCACGGATATCATCAATGCATCATTCAGGGAAGGACATGTTCCATCATGTTTGAAGGAAGGGGCTATTAGGCCACTTCTGAAAAAAACTTCCCTGGACCCCCTGGATATGAACAACTATAGGCCAGTCTCTTTCTTACCATTTTTGAACAAGGTAATTGAGAGGGCGGTTGCTCTTCAACTGCAAGCTGTCTTGGATGAAACCGATTATCTAGACCCATTTCAAACCAGCTTCAGGACAGGCTTTGGGGTTGAGACTGCCATGGTTGCTTTGACCGACGATCTGCGTCTGAACATCGACAGGGGTAGTGTGACCCTGTTGGTGCTCCTAGACCTCTCAGCAGCTTTTGACACAATAGATCATGGCATTCTCTTGGACTGTCTGAGGGGGTTAGGTATCAGGGGCACTGCTTTGCAGTGGTTCCAGTCCTCCTCTCGGGTAGGTCCTAGAGGGTGCTGCTCGGGGACAGTAGCTCCAGTAAGAGGGAACTCACTTGTGGGCTCCCTCAGGGGGCTATTTTGTCTCCGATGTTGTTTAACATCTATATGAAGCCGGTGGGTGAGATTATACGGAGTTATGGTGCTGGGTGTTATCAGTATGCTGATGACACCCAAATCTATTTGTCCTTGTCTCATTCGTCGGCCTTGAATTCTGATGGCGTCTCTTCTCTCAATGAATGTCTTCAGGCGATAATGGGCTGGATGAGGAAAAACAGATTGAAGCTGAATCTGGACAAGATGGAGATGCTCACGGTGGCGGCCCCGAAACCAAGAATGGGGTTGCAACCTCCAGTCCTGGATGGGGTCACACTCTCCTCCAGTGACTGTGTTCGCAGTCTGGGGGTGCTCCTTGACTCGTAGCTCCTGATGACAAATCAGGAGCGCCTGCTATCAGATTTGGCTGATACACCAGCTGCGCCCTTTTCTGGAAGTAAGGGACCTTGAGACTGTTGTGCATGCACTGGTAACCTCACGCCTTGACTTCTGTAATGCACTCTACATGGGGCTACCCTTGTGCTTGGTTCAGAAGCTACAGTTGGTCCAAAACATGGCAGCCAGGCTTGTATCTGGAACATCCAAGAGGGACCACATCACCCCGGTTTTGAGGTCCCTCCACTGGCTGCCTATTGGCTTCCAGGCCCAGTACAAGATGTTGGTTATCACCTTTAAAGCCCTAAATGGCTTGGGTCCAAGCTATCTCAGAGACTGCCTCCTCCCATACAACCCTCCCCACGCTCTCCGGTCCTCTGGGAGGAACTTGCTGGAGCCTCAAAAATCAAGGCTCTCGGCTACCTCCCAGAAGGCGTTTTCTATTGTCACCCCCAGGCTCTGAAATGGCCTGCCGGACAAGATCCATCAATTAACATCTTTGGACAGCTTTAAAAGGGCTGTCAAGACAGATCTCTTCCAGCAGGCCTTTCTGGACTAAAATATCCCGGCCTTGGCCCTCCTCCCCTTCAGCAGATCCTCCATAACCCTTCCCTTGAAGGAAGCCGCATTGGTCTTATTGTTGTTTTGTTTTATTATTGTATATTTTAAACTTGTTGGAAATTGGTTTTAATTAAATCTGGTTTAATAGTTTTTTAAGGGGGGGTGGGAAATACATTGGTTTTATGCTGTATTATTTAATGTTGTGAACCACCCGGATTGGGTTACCAATCAGCGGTAGAGATGATGATGATGATGATGATGATGATGATGATTTGTTAGCTTATCATTCAAAAATCTGGGTTTTTGAATCCCTGAGTATTAAATTATGTTAATGGTACTAAATTAAACTTGCCACCTCTTTTTTCCCCTCCACTGGACTTCTTGTCTTTAGCATCTATATAGCTGGTAGCTTGCACAATGGCCACCTCCATGTTATCAACAGTTGTACCTCTCAGATTTGACCCACCCAGCCAGTTAAGAATTTTTTCCCATTCTTTTGCATTTTCAGTCCCTACACATGAAAGATATCTCAATACAGGGGACCAGATAACACATCTTATTCTTATTCAACCCATGGGGGTAGATGACAAAGACATAGAGGGGTTGTAGACTGCCAGAAATAGTGCAAATTGAGTCCACTTTTAGGGTTAGGGTTAGTGCTAGGGAATCATGGGAATTGGTTTTTTTCCTGAGACATTGAGCCTTCTCTGTCAGAGAGCTCTGGTGCCACAATAAAATACATTTCCCATGATTCCCTAACCCTAACCCTAAACCTAAAAGTGGACTCAATTTGCACTATTTCTGGCAGTCTGCAACCCCCCATAGTTATGATCATCTGGAGAATCAGTACTCAAAGGAATTTGTAGCACCTTTGAGGCTAACTATGCATAATAAGTCGTAGCGTAAGCTTTCATAGACTTATTCTACTTCCTCAGATTCAATTAGACCAAGTCTATGAAAGCTTATGCTACAACTTCTTTCTCACAGTTAGTTTCAAAGGTGCTACAAGATCCCTTTGCATGTTCAACCCATATTCTGGATCCTGAGCCTCAGAGCTTTGGCATCGCTAGTTTCCAATTTCTTGTTTGTTGTTGATGATAATACTGTTATGTGCCTTCAGGTTGATTTTGATGTATGACAATCTCATAAATCTGATTTATGACAGTCCCATAAACCTTTCTTGATAAGGTTTAGTCAGAGAATATTTGTCCTGACCTTTCTTTAGGGCTGTAACTTGCCCAATTATCTAGGAATCATTTTTTTAAAAAAGCAGTAACATAATAAAATAAAATGTAAAAATGTTTTGAATGAGATTGTATTTCACTAGAATTACTACTAGCATAGACCCTTCAAATAACCAAGAAAATGTCTATACAGTTCCCTAGTCCTCTACTAAACAATTTAAATTCACAGCGCTGATATATATATATATATATATATATATATATATATATATATATTATATATACCGTATATATAAACACACACACACACACACACACACACACACACACACATGGGGGGAAGAGAGAGAGAGAGGATTTGAACATTTTATTTATTTAGAGATTTTGAATCAATGAACCACTGTAAAAATTTAAAGGGGAAAATAAACTCTGATATACATGTCTGTTTGTTGACTGTTAACCTTAAAATTTGGGGTATAAATGTAATAATGAATATGTATGACAATGTGTGCTGACATGACAATTGATGAGATAATTCAACCAAATACATTTGTATTGCTACATCAGTGCTTAAAATAGTTGGATATATTCATTGGCAGGCTTTATGGAAGTGGAAGGTTGTCAGGAAGACTTTGAGAAGAAGAACACTTGACATCAATTAAACGGAAGTTTGTTCAGAAAATGCAGGAGTGCATAAAGGGAGATACAATGCAAAGAAAGCAAGGCGAGACAGTAAAATACAATGAAGAGAATGGGTGGGAGAAAAGGAGGAGATGGTGGTAAGAACTGTGCCTTAGAAGTGAGAAGAAATGGTAGTGGGACTGTGAAGGAGAGAAGCTAGTACCACACAAAAAAAAGGATGGGAGTGTGACACTATTGTAGAGGATGAACATGAATAGTTTGAATACGCGGAACAATTATGAAGTATGTTTTGACAGACAAAACATGTAGCAGCAGTCAAGATGAGGCATTACCCCATTATTGGGATGACATTTTAGAAGGATTGATGGAGAGGCGAAGGAGATATTGCAGGGCAAAATGGAGTTTAGTAGTCAGATCAGCAGTGAAGGGTAGCAAGAAAAGGCACTTGTCAAAAACTTAAGAAAACAATCCCTCAGAATCCCCTAAAAAAAACCAACCCCCCTTTTAGTGTGCCCCCTTTAGTAACCTGACTGAGAAAAAGTTCTGTATATCTCATAACTGAAATGCTGTCTGAAGTCTTCTTGGCACACACCAGTTTTGTGCAGTGGTGATGTGGGAAGGCAGACAAAATCCATCAGCTCTGAGCAGCCTATTTTTCCAGTGCCTTCACGCCCCTTTATGGCTGCAAGTACCATAGCTTTCCACCTCTGGTTTTTCTTTTACAGGCTAAAAAATTAAATCTACAGTGAGCTCTCCATATTCACTGGGTTTAGGGGTGCAGGACACCGGTGAAAATGGAAAACACACATAAAAATCCCACTATTTTTTTTTAACTAAGAGAACACCTCCCTAAGAAACTATAGGTTCTCCAGTGCTACTCTATGGTGAACATCTTCTGGAAATTGACCATATAATTATTCTGGAGTGCTTACAAATGCCTAGAAGAATATTTTATTTAGGAATCTCTAGGTCATCCAGCATGACTGTATGGTCAACCCCCAGCAGAGTTGCACTGGAGGACCTAGAGATTGCTAGAGAGAAAATTTTAATCAAATCCTCAAACGATTAAACATCCAAAGTCAAAACTGCAAATGGTCTGACAGTAATTTTTTTTTCCTATCAGCTGGGAGTACCACATATTTGTACATTACATTATTACATGGGGAAATTCTGGAGGGCAAGGAAAACTTGCAGCTTTTTCATATGGTCAGAGTTCCCAAGGTCTATGTGACAGGGCATCTGCACTGGATTATAGTTTGGATTTTACAGAAGCTATTCCTATTTGGGGGATAGGGTTCCCCAAATAAGTTTATGTTAAAACCTAAAGTGGATTCAACATCTCACTGACACAGAAGCCTCCAGTTGACTGTACCTAGGATGCACTAGGAGTCCTGGAGTAATGGGAATAGGGCCCACCTCCAGTTTATGTGTTTCACTGGACTTTCTGCATTAACTTGGTGCATACTTAATCCACCCATATGCAAGCTTTTTCCAAGCACTAGTTTTTTTTCAGGATTCCCAAGTGCATTTACAGACCTGCCCTAGAAACATGTTAGAATAGTAAAAATTCAGTGATAAAACAATATAGCCTATACATGACTGGAATGTGCAAATCCATCTCTCTTGTCCTTCTGTGTTGAAATATACATGATACCAACCTCCCATACACAATTCAATTTTTTTTTTTACAGATAATAATGTCTGTAAAGGAAAGTCAAGTAAACATTTATTCCTGATCATACCCTATGCAGGCTTGCTGTATGTGGAAAGTTATCTCTACTACTAGGCAGAGTGAAGTTCAGACAGGAGATGCTGTTAGGGACAGATAAAGCTTTATGTGCCACATGAACTGTTCTGTAGCTCCTACACTTGCTGTGGGCCATATGTATAGTGGAGGATGCTGTCCTCTTGCTGACATTGAACTAGAATTCAACTGCCATTCTGGTCAGATTTTGTACATGGAATTGGGTGCGGGTGCATTACTTTAGGCAGCAAAATATACACATGCTTTCACTATGTGAAAGAGTAGGATGTGTGCATGAGTAAACCCTGGAACTGACTTTTTCTTCTGGAAATGGCCCTCAAAGTAGTAAGATGGAGTAGAAAACTGAATATAAGGCTGAGCAAGATATCTAAATCATTCTCTTGTGATTGCTGTTGTCCTGTACCTGCTTTTCTCCACTGCATCCCTCCCAACCCAGCCCCACCTCAGTTTCCAGATTATGCATCCAAAGGCCACTATGAACCAAGTAAGACACTTCCAAGCTTCAGATACTTTTAAATATGTTCTATTTTTATATTTATACTCCACATTCCAGTCAAGATTTTCCCCCAAATCTTTGCTACAATTCAAAACTAGCACAAAGGTATATTACAAATACTTGGTTGTATGACTGGCATACTCTTCTGTTCTGTTGATGTTGCTGTTGTTGTTGTTGTTGTGTGCCTTTAAGCCATTTCTGACTTGTGGTGACCCTAAGGGGAACCTATCATGGGGTTTTCTTAGCAACTATTTTCGGAGGGGGGTTGCCATTGCCATCTGCTGAGGCTGAGAGATTGTAGCTCACTCTAGGTCACCCTGCAGGTCTCTATAGCTGAGCCAAGATTCAAACTCTGATCTCTAGAGTTGTAGTCCAATGCTCAAAACACTATGCTCTGCTGTCCCATAGCAGATAGTAATACATGGTTTTATACAGAGAGAGAGAGAGAGATTGTCATCCTGTAGGAACATATGAACAAGTAAACTTGCTTGTCTTTGTGGGAGGTGCTATAGAGTTTGTTGGCCACAGTGCCATCACTAGGGTTGGTGTCACCTGGTGTAGTAACTTCAGGAAGGGGAAGCAGCTGCAATCTCCCCTAAGAACCCTAAAGTGGGGGGATACTTGGGTAGGACAGCAGGGTAGAAGTGAAGGTTCCAAGTGTGAACTTGGGGAAAATTCCCCCCAGCTCTTTGGTGGCAGCAATAGCCTGGTGGCTTGGCCAGCAATGTGGAAGCAGGAAGGCTTTCCCCACTTGTCTGCCTCCACACTGCCCTGCTGAGCCCCAGGCTACTGCTGCTGCCAAAAACTTGGTAGGAGAGGAGCTGCTGGCCAGGTGAGAGAGGAAGGAGCTCCTTTTCCTCTCCAGCCAGCAAAGCTGCCAGATCCAGAAGTTCATCACCTGCTTCTGCCATCCTATTGCCTTTCTAGGTCTGACAGAGCTGCTGGTTGCATAAGAGAGGGAAGAGACTCGCTTTCCCACCCCGTCAGCAAAGCTGCCAGGGAGGAATTTTGGCACTCTTTTCCATTAATACATTGTGTGATACCCCCCTCTGAGGTAAGAGTGTCTCAATGTCAGGCTTGACCAGTGTCCATCAGTACTCTGTAATTTGAATTCCATTGTGCATCGGCCCCAAAGCATATTGGTCACTACACTAGCTCCTCTATATAGTAATATCTTTGTAGCCTGTGTAGACTATGACGGAGGATCCTGTCAGTTATTTCTATTCTTCCTCTGAAGTGCACAAAGCTCACTTGACTAACTGAACAATCTCTGCACAGCAATTACCTGCTTTGTGGGGAACAAGCAGGATAGTAGAAGTGTCTCCCCATTGCCAGATTTGACAAGTGACATCAACTCTAAGATCCACCAGTGTCCTCCAGAAGTCTCAGCACTGCTGTAATAATTTCACATCCAGCTAGTGACATAGCTGGATGTTTCTACAATTCTGTATATTCCCCACTAAGCAGGGAATGGCAGCGGTGGGGTGGGGTGTTAGCCTTGCTGACATCTCTGGAATTTTGGAGTGTGTAGGTCTCCTCTATGGCCTCAGATGGACTCTGTGCTGTGGAAGCAATTACCCTCGAAGCGTTGGGTCACATCCACATAAGACCATGTTAGCACATCAAACAGGTTAGTTTGGGAGCTGCAAATAGGGAACTTCACACTTCCAGAACCAGGAGACAGGAGATTTACAAGCAGGGTGCTCTGCTGGACAAGCAATATAAGGCTAATCTATAAACCCTTTCTTTCCCCAGACATTGCCAGACCAAGTATTCCTTTACAATGTAGATTCAGCCCTTTTGATGTGAGTCAGATACCTTTGCCTTTAAGCTATAAAAGATCTCCAAAATCCAGTGTAAGTTGTGCTAGATGGAATGCATCGGACACTCTGGGCCTTTGCAGACTGCCAGAAATAGTGCAAATTGAGTCCATTTTAAGGGTTAGGGTTAGTGCTAGGGAATCATGGGAATTGGTTTTTTTTCTGAGACATTGAGCCTTCTCTGTCAGAGAGCTCTGGTGCCACAATAAAATACAGTACCCATGATTCCCTAGTACTAACCATAACTCTTAAAGTGGACTCAATTTGCACTATTTCTAGCAGTCTGCAAAGGCCCTAAGTCACTGTGAATTCTAACTAGTTCTGATACATCTGTTCCTCTCTGCTTGTCAGGACAGACTGTATCTCATATCATCCACATCTTGATTGGACCAAAACCCAACCTCATCTTGTGTAAGTATCTCCGTTAGTTGAGCCTCAAGCTATCCCATGCTAACCCCTGATTTCCTTAGTCCTGGAACGTAAGTGTAAGTGAAAGTATTTGCTGGTTGATTGCCCCCTTTAATAAAAATACAAGTTCATTTATGAAGATACTGTCTCTATGATTCCCTTTGATCTCTTTATTTTTGGTATACAGGTGGGAGCAGTCTCGATCAGGCTATCATAGCTAGCCCATATAAATAATTAATTCCCCAGAGTGTTTTTTGGCTACAGGGGTACTAAGAAGTTTTCCATTAGGTCTGAGGGTGGTGTATGGCTCATGCTCACCTCAGGCAGACCTACTATGCTGTGCAGAGCCTATGCATAATGCTATGACTGGTGTCACAGTGAATATATGTGCAGAGTAGGATTGTCCCTGCTGCACATACACAGAGATAGGATAGTACAAAGGGGTTACTGTATTTAGTTAACTGTTAGTAAGCTAGAAAATCTATCTCAACATTTACATTTGAAAGAAAAAAAAAGCATTAACTATTGTTTATGCTAAATTGCCATTAAATTCAAGTCCTAGCACTAAAAGCTTTAGTACAGGGGTAGGCAACCTTTCCCCTTTAAGGGCCGAGGGACTTCAGCTCCCAGAAGCCTCAGCCATGTTGGCCAATAGTCCCAACTATAGTCCCTGGGATTCTGGGAGCTGAAGTCCCTCGGCCCTTAAAGAGGAAAGGTTGCCTACCCCTGCTTTAGTAGAAAGAAGCTGAAAAAAAAATCATGCATGATTTTACACACCCACACACACACCCATTCATATGAACACATCTTAGTGCATAATTAACTTAACTTTGGAAAAACCTAAAGCACTCTGTATTTGGGGAAGTGAATTTTAGTGGCTCAGGATATTTGGACAGACACATCTGCTCTGGTGGTACAGTGGTTAAATGCCTGTACTGCAAGCCATAAGGTTGTGAGTTTGATCCCAGGGGCTCCAGGGTCCACTCAGCCTTGCATTCATCTGTGGGTCACTAAAATGATTACCCAGCTTGTTTGGGGCAATTAGCTTAGACATTGTAAACTGCTTAGGGAGTGCCGAGTTCACTGATAAGTGGAACAGAAATGTACTTGCTATTGTTAAATCCTAGCCCTGTTAGTCCCACCTAGAGTAGACCTCACAGCAAAGCTGCCACTAAATTCTGACCCTTTCTGACTTGGGACCCCTAAGCAATTGGATGGATTCAATACTTATGCTTTCAGCACCCTATTGGGAGGTTGCCAATGGATGAGGAAATGCCCACATGGTAAACCTCACTTCCCATTTGGTGTCAATCTGTTCATGTGGAAATTATTACCACAGTGATGGAAATATGAAGGATAAAAGCAAAAGGAAGACAGAAAGGAAGAAGTGTACACATGTTGTTGCTGCTGACTAGAAATGTTTGTTATCTTTTGACTCTCATATGATTCAGCTTACAATACAAAGGAAAAGCTGTGTTTTTTCAAATTTTCAAGGAAACTCCCCCCTCCAAATATGATGAATTGGAGAGATCTATGGAAGTATTTATATGTGTGAATTTTGCTTAGATGCAATACCAATACCCTTTATTTTTTTGGGGGGGGGGTTGTATAAAGCTTTGTGCAATCCTTCTTAAATAATTTTTAGATAAATATATTCATAAGAGTACATGACAGCAGGTATAAATGTCAGAGAAAAATAACTGTACTTCCTGTATGTTCATAAGAATCATTAGTGACAATTATAGACCCTTAGCAATTGTCTGAATTAGTTGTTGCCTCTTTCATCAAAAATGAAAAAGAATGAAAAAAAGAAACAGAAAGGGGGAAAAAGACAAAAATGTCTCAAATGAACTGAAATTATCATATTCCCAGCCCTACTCTTTATCCATATGAGCATCTACCCATAATTCCCATGCATTTTCAAAATATGATAGGATCTTTGCCAAATAATTAGCCCAAGAGGAATTTTGTACCAAAATTGTCAAAATAATACTGGTTTTCAATCTAATCTGAAGCACCAATATTTTAAAATTAGCATCCACATTTTGTGTGACATTACAATTAATATTTGTTTATTTTGCTCAATTTATCAGCTTCACACCAGCTAGTAACAGCTACTTTGTTTAGAAGTTAGCAATTCATGTATAATTGATGAACAGCGATCCTTTCCAGGACTATAATTTATCTACCATTTGCTTTCTAATAAGGTAATTAGTTGCTATAATTGTAGAATAAATGTATAGACTGTTTATTAGCTTCCATACATGCCAAGTGAGAAGGAAGATTACTAGGGTATTTTTCCAAGGCATGTCTATAATTTAAACACATATGTATTGAAGCCTGTGATTGGACCTATATTATTTGAACTATCTCCCTCATTTAAACATAGATGAATGGAAACTGCTGATAGTTGATGTTCAAAGCAGTGTGGGTGGGGTTTAGCCTTGAGGCTCCCATTGATCTTAATAGAAGTTGCCTAGCACTGGCAGAAATCTCTCTGTACAGCTTTGAACAATTTTCTCCATCAAACAGGGTGCCATTAACATTATGGAGAGCAAAGCCATGGTATGTTGAAACACATCCATCATTCTGATGTACTTTTTCTATGGAATGAGCAAGGATTACTGGGGGGGAAATTATCATCTACTGCTATGACTCTTTTGTTATTGGTTGATTGCGTACTAGGATGATTGATCAAGGTTGAGATTCCCACGCAGAAAGGCATGGGCCTCCAGATCACCATGTATGTTACAAAGTGCCCATTACCAGCTATTTGCAGATACCATTGTAGAAATGTCTCCCATATATAACCAGCCAGGAACAAGACATGCTTAATGGCCTAGCTGCCTCAGTAAAACTTGGGCAAATTAAATCCCCAAATCCCTGAACCCACTGTCTTCATATCCTTTGATACAGCAGAATTATCAAAGATTATTACTGGTCCTATGAGGCATTAACTGCTTAGGACTTCATCAATGTATCATTTGGCATATTGTTAGCTTATGTATTCTAATAGTGTAGGGAAGACCAAGTGTCTGTACCATATGACACTTCTGGCCTTTGACTATCTTGCATCAGCTATTCAACGTGTATTTAGGCAGCCATGTTCCATACTGAAAATGATTAACTTGACTTTCTTTGATACCCTTTCACAACTTACTTACATCTTTGTCAGATTGTTGGCACTAGTGATGTACAAATGAAACAATACATCATTCCCAAAATGTTCTTGTTTACTCCAACATCCACAGAACATTCTTTCTGGATTTCCTCCCCATACACACACTGACGGAATTTGTGTGGAAAATAATGAGCAAGATAACATTCATTTGTCAGCAATATGCACTACTACAAAACCACTTGCATTAATTTTTATATGCAAAAAAATCTGCTTCTGCTCCCTTCTCTTTCACTTGTATTTCCTCCATCATCATCTATCACTTTCAAAAGTAACACAGTATTTTCTGTAGGCATATACATAATTATCTCCTTAAATTACAAGGACAGCAGAGTCCCATCTGGACACAGATTCCATTGAGAAAAGGAAGTTTGGTATTGTGAGGACACTCCTCCTTCAGAAGAGAGGAAATCTGGTACCAGCAGATTCTGTGGTAGATATCTCTGATGCTCTTACCTGTTGCATAGGCTACGTCTAGTAATGTATTTAATCATAGGAGTTTATCACACAGAAGGCACAGCATCCTCCTGCCATCATTAAATCAAATTTGCTTAATCAGGATTCACACCCTACACCCTACACTTTTCTCCCATCCTTCTCCCATGTTTAAATCATAATGGAGCCACCCCCATGTACTTGTCCATCAGAAAAGTGAAATGGAGCTGCCATTTGGTAATAACTGAAGTTCCTGTTATTACCAAATGGAGGCTCCATTATGCTTTTCTGATGGGACAAGGGCGTGGGGATTACTACATTACAATTTAAACATGGGAGAAGTATAGGAGAAAAGTGTGTTTGGGGGGGGTGAATCCCAACCACACAATTATGACAATTTAAATTTGATTTAATGATGGAGGGAGGATGCTGTGCCTCCTGTGTGATAAACTCCATATTTCAAAAGCAGGGCTTGGGAATTACATTAAAAAACAATTAATTGTGGTTATACAGTTGGTCCTCCATATCCATGGATTCTACATTCACAGATCCCATCATCCACAGTGGAATCTTAAAAACAACAACTTGATTTTGCCATTTTATATAAATGACACCACTTTACTATACCATTGCATATTATGGGACTCAAACATCCATAGATTTTGATATTCATGGAGGGTCCTGGAACCAAGCCCCAGTTGGTACCAAGGGCCCATTGTATTTTCAAAGTCCCCAAAGGCAATAGTCACTTCTTGTTGCCTTTAAAAATTCTGAATGTTATAAGCTGTTGGCCTATTGTGCAAAAAACCCTATCTTCCCATCCACCTCATTGTCACCTCAAACCCTGCAGCACATGCCAACACTTCAAACATGTGATATTTCTACTCCACCATTTACTGATGGTAAATATAAAAGTAATAAAAATATTACAGTTACATCACAAAAGAAATGAAAATATCCCTTGCTGAGTCATAATATAGTTAAACTTTAATTATTGGAGTAAAGAAAGTTACAAGGAAGTAGCTATATTTCACTAGTTACTTCCACATTCTTTTCAGATGTAACTTGATTTAAACATTTTTAAACAACGATCTCTTCTTCTTGTACTGGTGTATAATAAAGCTGGGATTTCCTTGTATCTTTTAAAATAATTGTTTAAGGATTAGGCATTCAAAGAGTGGAAGCCTAAAGAACTTCAGAGCTCTCTGTGAGAACCATGTCTTCTTAATTAAGTACTGAAAGTAAGCCTTAATTTTAAACCATAAAGTGTATATATTTCATGACTGTCATATTTCAAATCTACTTCCAAAAAAAAAAAAATGGAATGTGATTTTAGACAAAAAGCAGCTGGTACAAGCCAAAACATTGTGTAGAAGTACGTTGGACATCCTCCTATTATTCTTGACCACCAAGTAAGACCACAATTTACACAGCCTTCTTTTCTTTTCTTTTCTTTTCCTTTCCTTTTTTTTTTTTTTTTTTGTCCCAGGTTCAAGTACCAAGTGAACGACCTAAGTAGAACAGAGAAGTTGAATAATGAAATGGAACATCCCCAAGGCAACAAACAGGCTTTTAATTGCTTTAACTTCAGTTTTGCTATTAAAGGATTGTCAAGGTGATTGTCTGATGAGAGGTTTCACCAAGCCCTAAATTTTAAGTAATGTGCTAAATAGATTTTAACAGCTCTAACTGTTCTTTCAGCTGTGACCTTGCTAACTGCTACTGATAATCTCAGACTTTGCTTGTTTAGACTCCTGACATTGCCAAAAAGGGTAGGTGTTCTGAAGAAAACCATATCTAGAATAAGAGAGACACAAAGTTGTGATAGACAAAAAACAAACCTGTTCAGGGGTATTGCTGGTACATCAAAAAGAAAAAAGACTGCAATAAATCCAGTAACATTAATGCTAGTTGCTAGACTAGAAAACAAACAACACACCTGCATTATCCCAAAGGAACATCCTATCCTAGCCACACCTATACTGCCAACTTTGGCACTTGCTTTGCATCTGTAAGATTCCAATTTAATCGGTATCTGAAGTTAAAGACCTGGGGCCTTTCCTACTACACAATGATAGCACTATGGCTGGGCTCCTACATGTGCACATAGCTCTGCATGTTCCATGTTCTCCTGTCAAGCTGTCAAGATACAGACAGGCCCCTGGTCCTTTTGCTTAACAGTGGAGAAGAGAGAGAACATAGAGAAGCAGCTGGTTTCAGTCAAGTCAGAGGGAAAGAAATTAGAATGCACTTTCAAATAGAGTACACTTACCTTTTCTTGTCCCTGGGAGCTCACAGCAACTGGATCTTCATGTTTTGAATAATTCTTTCCTTGGGCACCTTCCTTCCAGCAAGAAGGAGCAGCAGCAGCAGTCCTTCTTGGTGCTTGATAGCTGCCCAACATGAGATGTATGGACAGAGTACAAGGGGAAGAGAATAGAAGGCCTTTTAAGAAGGATCTTGGATAATCATAGAAATGAATATTTGAATGAATGCACAGCTTGGGGTAAGGAAGCGTGAGGGACCTTTAGCCTTCCTGAGGTCTCAAATTGGTCCTTTCAGTTTCCCCAGAAGGACATGTTTCCTTCTCTCTCTCTCTCTCTGGACTAGGTTTTAGTAAATTTTCAGATATATAAAAGCAAGACGATAAAAATCAACAAGAAAAAATGCACAAAAAGAAAAGAAAAAATAGAGGGGGGGGAAAGAAAACACATTGGGGCATAATTCCCACTATGTTTTAAACTTATTTGCAAACCATTTTGAATCAGTTTAAATGACCCTGATTTGCACTTGAACCAAATCGCTGAAGCAGTTTGGAGAGGCGGGGCCATGTGCTAAGCCCATTTAATGCATGTCTTTTTGACACCGATTTCCTCCATGTCTTTTTCAATAAATCGATTCCACGCAAGTGTAAACCAGATGTGGATCAGAATCTATTTAAATTTGCCCTTTGGCTGGCTGAAGCGGGTCCATTTTGAATCAATTCATTCATCAATGTGAACCACAAGTAGGTTATTTTACAACAAGAAAATGTGATTGGGGCAAATGTAGTGTGAACCAGGCTCTGCTGTCAAACCTATCCATTAATTTGGATCACAAACCGATTCATTTGTAAGTGGGAACCAGGCCTAAGAATAAGTAAAGAGAAAAAAGTTTAAAAAGTGACTTATAATCTTCTCCACAATGATAATGAACCTGTATTATTACATAAGTCTTCAATGCTTCTTTACCACCTTTTTATAAAGTATAATTGTTAATTATCACTCATTTAAATACAAATCCTACAGAAAATAAAAAATCTATAAATTCTTATTTCTTAGTAAATATTCTTTGTTACCTTCCACTAATTAATAACTATTATAATCCTTCACTAACCTAACATAAAACTGCAAGACTTTGCTTCTTAACTATACCTACTGTAATTAAGCTAAACAACTTATCTTCTTCATTCTTTTATTTAACAACCATCCATTTTGTCAGGTTATCTCTTTTTGCATTAATAAAAAAATAGCCTGCAATTTTCTATGCCTCCCACTCCAATATTCATGTCCCAAATCATATAAATCACTTTTTACTTATATTCTCCCCCTCCCAATAACAATGAAACCATGATTATTTCATTTTAGCAACCAATTTTTTTAGACTAAGACAGAACCCCTCTTACAAACCCCACATAACATATAGAATGTCTTTCGTGTTCTGTTTCTACCTGCATAATTCCTCCTAAAGTATCTTTGACCAAAATAATCCACTCTTATTTTCTCAGTTCTGCCCTTTTAAATCTCACTCTTGGTTTCTGGTCAACACTCCAGACACCCATACTTTGGGCAACATTTATAACCCCATGTATAACCTGGGGGTAAGAAATCTCTTCATAAAAATTTTTTGCCCTTTTTACATCTTTGTTTATCCCCTTTACTAGAGTTTTCAACTCCCCCTACTCATAGTCTTACATCATCATTCCTTCCATATTTGATGTTCTTTTTCTCCTCTGAATCTCCATAAATGCCCCCAACACTCTCACTGGCACAAACCTTTGAACTTTATTCTGGGATCCCTTTCATCTTCTGTTTCTAACTGCAGAATTCCTCCTAAAAAATCTTCATCCTCTCTCTGAAATCCAAAAGGGTCCACAGCACATTCCATTTCATTCTCCTCTTGATCTTCAAATTGTGGCTGTTGTGAATAAGGAGGGATAGAATATTCAAAAATGTTTGGAAAAGGTTTGGAAAACATACTTCTTGAGTGTCAGGAAACCCTGATGAGAATTCTGGACAGAGGAGAATCTTTAGAGTTTGTTTTTTCCACATGGAAAACAGAATTCTCTCTGCAGAAAATAATATTTCTGCATATTAATGAAGATAAAAGGTATTTTAAGTGCAGACAATCCTGTTTCCTGTGCATGAAATGCTGTTTTCTGCACAGAAAGTGTGAATTTTGCACAGAATTGGTCTCCAGACAAATTATTTTCTGTGCAGAAATGCTGTTTTCTCCATGAAAAATAAAGCCAAGTGAGAATTTTGCACAGAACCTGGACTGAACTGTTTTCAAAGATATTATTGCAGTGGGAAGAAAATTGCTCAAATTATTCATTGCTTCCTTTAAGGAAAAAATAGTGAAGAACTACATCCTTTATGATTACAAAGAGAAGAAACAAAGAGTTGTACTTGTAATTGTTTTAATAAGAAAGATTGCTTCCAATTTGAATGAGCCCCTCTACAGAACAAGTTTAAGTTGAATGAGCCCATCTACAGGACCTAATATGAACCACAGAGAGCCAAAACAGACATTCTTTTAAATCAAGGGCATTGTCTGAATAGGCCAAAAGGTAGGAGATGCTGAGAGCTATGGTCCCAAAAAGTAGCTTTTCTGAGCTCTGTTCAAGATGACACATGAAGGAGCTATAAAACAACTTCTCTTTTGGGAGCCAAATTCCAAGCAGAAACAAATTTCCTTCTCCCTAGGTTGCGCTGGGATCCATATATTAAGGTCAATAATACATTTCACTATTGATTATCCTTTTTACTTGACGTCTGTCAAAATTTATATAGCATTTTCTGAGGCAGATCTCAGGGACTCTTCTGCAGTACCCAATTAATACAGTGATCAGACCATTGCCTCTCATTACAACTCAAGTTACTAGCAATTATTTCCCTTTACTTGGCAAGATTTATTTTTCAGTGCCAATGATTGCCCACTGCTCTGATAAACTGGCCTTTAACTGAAATGTCTGATTTGTACCTTTAGAAAAACATGACCATTCCATCTAGTCTGATCTTTTCCCCTCCACTAAAAGCTCATTTCTACTGGTTGATGTAGCCTCTAGGCCTATCTGAAGATGCACTGATCTGTGATTTGACAATAAACTCAATTATTGGAAAAAGGAGGGAGGGAGAACTTGGTAAACCATTAGTAAAATTGTCATTAGATTTTTATCTTCTTCTACATTAAAGGGATCTGAAGGGTGATTTTCCCAGTTTTTATTGTTTCAATATTTTAATTAAGAATATGCAATTTATTATGTGAATCATTGATGGCAACCGGGTACAACAGCTCTGATTTGCATATGAAAGCAAGCAAGCAAGCCTCTGATATCTAGCAGTCAGCAGGGTTTTGTTGTTTTTTCAATTGAAAAAAGTCACAGGTTCTTTAGTATTTTAGCAGATTCTTGGATCCTACTTCAGACCAACCAATTTTACAAATAATGTTAAAGGGTGTGATTTTCTTGTGAAACTTAAAATGATATCTTCAGTCTTAATGAAAAGGAAGGAGCCCATTTATTATTGCAATCTAGTGCACAATTGTTGAAATGGGTTTAGGGATGGGTGAATACATCAGTTTTTGCTTTTCCTCATGTTCAGTTTCTGAACACTCAAAATTCTTTCTAGCCAAATTATGAAGAAATCTGTGAAATTTTTATTTTCCCCTCAAAATTGGCCAAACAAAATCCTCAAATTCTTTCAAGTTCTTTCCATAATATTCATGGAAAAGATTGCAATTTCTGGAAAATTTGTATCCAAAACCGAACAAGAAACTATATACACAAACATATAACCCATCCCTAGCCAAGCAGTTATGTTTACTCTTATTTACCCCATGCCAGCAAGAGAGATTCAGGCATGAGGGCAGCCTCAGTGTGCACTGTTGATGGACATTCACATCTAGATGAAATCTCTATTTGCACTGTTCTGATATATACCACTGAATTGACCTAATGGTTAAGTATTATGACAGCCACCAGCTGACATATATATTGAACTTTCCCATAGAATGGAGTAGGAAAATTGACGTTAAGAGAACCCAATCTGTATTTCAGCCCAACAGGCTATTTTGCACACAGAGCTACAGACACAAAAACATCATCATAGAAAACTTTGTATGAAACACATTCAGAAGTCTTCACAGCTCAAGCTTCTTTGGGGAGGCCACAAAGTGAGGCACCATTCCTCTTTAACCTGCTATGGGCATAATCACATTTTCCCTCTCATTCTTCTGCAACATTGGGTTGTAGGCATTCATAGAAGTAAGAAGGAATCATAGGTTTATAGCATTGGAAGAGACTGTCATGGACCAAGAGCTGCAGGACTGGGACCTGGGGGAAGAGTCCAATGAGAAGGCTGAAGAAGAGATCCAGGCAAATCTTCCAGACAGGGAGCAGCCTGAAGCACTCCCTGTTGTAGAGCATCCAGTCCTCCCTACTGAAGAGCTCCAGCCAGCTCATCCTGTGGAATTGCAGCTTCAGCCAGCAGAACAAGGGCAAAACTGCAGGTGATGAGACAGAGGACACATCTGGGGTCTTAAGTCCTCAATCAAGGACAAGAAAAAAGAGGATCCAACAAAAGTTAGAGGGAAGACACTGAGCCAGGATGCAGGATAAGGAGCAAGCAAACAAGCTCTGATTAGAACCAGTTAGTGGCAAGCTATTTAAAAGCCGAGTTTGCCTAAGGAGTTGCTGGAGCAACTTGTCTGTTTTCCTGCCCGCATTTCTGTTTCTAAACTCCTGCATTCCTACTTCAGATTTCCTGGCTTCTTCAACCTTTGGATTGTGTTGACCTTGATTCCTGTTGCTTCCCTTGACGCTAATGCACCTTTCTCTTAATGGACTCTCACAGGCAAGGACACTTTCTATTTGCTTGTGAGTAGCTGCCTCTGCCTACATTAACAGTTGGTAGTTCCCTCCCAGCCAGCCGATGTGGGTGTTTGGTGAACTAGGACAGAGACCACAAAAGCCACCCCATCCAAACCCCTATCATGCAGGAAGACACAATTAAAATGAAATCAAAGAGAGTGGTGGTGTAGTTTAAAGGTCAGATGGTGGCCTGCCCTCTTCACCTTTTGCACAGAATGTGTATTAATCATTTTTGGTATATTAAGCACTTTTGACATTAATCAAGTTGTCACAGCTGATGAGACAATTCTTCCATCTTTCCCTTCCCACGCTATCCCACTTGTTTTGAGGAGACTCTATATAATGAATGGGGATCTGCACAGGTGGACAATCCCCATTTTCTTGGATCCATAGGAAGAAACCAGTTAAAATGTCATTTATGTGTATATGTGTGTGTGTGTTTTCAAATAGCATATACATGCAGGAATGTAAAGGGCTTAGGAAAAGACTTCTTGTGAAAAAGCTGGCACTAAGAACTCAGCAGAAAGAGACCCTCCAACAGACAGAGCACTTTTATATTTAAGGGGGGGGGTCATTTGGTTAAATTTAAAGTTATCACAATCTGGTTGCACAATGGTAATTTAATTATTTTCATTAAATTATTTCACCTTTACACTCCACTAATTTCTTTTCATTCCTTGGGCATTTTTGTCAAGGTTACAAAATATTCTGAGTATATTAAGATGCATAGAAATTAATGCACCTGAAGCTCCTTCTCCTTCTGAAATCTAGCAGAACTCCAAATAGTGTTAACATTTCCAAATATAATACCCATTTTATAGTTCCTCATTTGCTGAATATCACAACAGGGTGATTTTTTCCCCCATTAATTCTTTGCTTCTGGCCATTCTTCAACCATAATTCTGTTTTACTTAACTACATTTGAAAGAGTCTCTTCAGCTTTGGGATAAACTTTACAAAAAATTGAGCAGAGCTATAACTATTTCATGTTTAACTTCACTTTTAATGCTGATAATACTTTTCATGCCTTTAGAACTATTTTTCTTCCTTTTTACATTTTTGATCTTTAAATTTAACTATAGTAAAACATAATCTCTGTTTTTGAGGTGGGAATAACAGCAAATTTTTTCACAGTATGAGGAGGGAATGTATGGGTGTGGTTTGAAAAGCAGGAGGAAAAACTTTGATGTCAGATATTTTTTTAAAAAATAAACTACACTGTTTGGATCAAGTGTACCCATACTATCTTTCTAAGCAATTTTTAATCAAGGTATGGTAGGTTTCCTTTGAGCTTTATTCACAGGAAAACAACAAAAATACCCCCATTTCAATCTGTGAGTCATATAAGTTATGGCTTTGGACCAGTCCATTTCAGAGTAAGCCATAATGGTGTAATAGGTTGAACGCTGGACCACAACTCTGGAGAACAGGGTTCAAATTCCTGGTCAGCCATGGAAACCTACTGGATTACCTTGGGCAAGCCACACACTCTCAGCCTCAGAGGAAGACAAAGGCAAACCCCCTTTGAACAAATCTTGCCAAAAAAACCTGGTGATAGGTTTTCTTTAAGGTCACTATCAGTTGGAAACAATTTAAAGGCACACAACAATAAAAACCTTGTTATAACTACCTAGTTTCCTGAGATGGGGGTCATATAAATATACTTTCTCTCGAAATGGCATAACTTCAGCCAAGAAGATGCCACAATTGTGCAATCTTGAGCCACAAAGGGAGTTATCTTGAGCCACAGAGGGAGCAATCTTGAGCCACAGAGGGAGTTTATTTTAAAAAACCTTGGTATAACTAAATTTGGATCTAACAAAAAAAAACACCTTTTTCTCCTTTTTAACATTCACCTTAGTTGCAATCACTTTAGTTGACATATATGCAAGATATAAGTGTACATATGTGCAAACGCATGTGCTTTATAAAAGAGAAATATTTTCTATTGCCATGCCAAATTTATTATGAATCTTGACCATAGTATAGGGACAGCTGGGATTACTTTGGAGAGGCCAATCTTTTCTGTCACTTGGATTTCTCTTTAAAGCAGGGGTGGGGGAATTGTGGCCTATAGGTCACAAGTACTACCCAGCCCCATTTGTGGCTTCCAGACCCCCAAAGGCCCTGACTCCCAAAATGTTTTCCCAAAAAATGGATGAAATTTTTACCTAAAATAGACCAAAGTAACCTTAAGCAGTTTTATCTTCTCCCCCACCACGGAAACATTTATTTAAAAAATAAAAAAGTAAAGCTGGAATTTCAAGAATCAAACCAGAAATGATGTGATGCCACTTCCATGTCACAGGAAATGCACTCATGTGGTCCACATGGGGTAGGAGAGAGTGAAAATTGGTCTCCATCACCAGTATAATTGTTTCCCCCTGCTCTACTGGTTCACATTGTTACTACCAGTGATGAAGTCCTGCTGGCTTAAAAGATTCCTGGCTCTCCCACAAGGAGCCCCCAAAATTCAGGCATTGTCCAAGGGATAATTCATTGCAACAAGATAACTCCCTCTGTGGCTCAAGATTGCACAATTGTGGCATCTTCTTGGCTGAAGTTATGCCATTTTGAGAGAAAGTATATTTATATGACCCCCATCTCAGGGAACTAGGTTGTCTATCTATAGTACTATTTGGAATGGATAGGAAGAGCTTGTGATTCTGTCATTGACAGATGGAGCTGTATATACTTATCTCCATTTTCTTCTGTTCTTCTGCAATGTAATATGACTATTAAAACTTTGTGCTAGTTACATCTGATTGAAGTGTGGAAGCTCTGAAGATAAATTTAAAATCTGTAAATACAAGTCATTTGTCATAAGAATAATAAAGGTGGATGAGAAACTGTCTTTGATTTTTTTCTCCCTTTGCATTCTCTGTAAAGAATTTATTAAAAGGTTGGTAGAGTATATGTTGTTACTGAGAGCCAAACTATGTGTCGGGGTATCCCATAGTCTGAGCATGGGAGCACTACATCCCAAACTGGTAGGTTGAGGCCACACCTCCAGCTTGGACCATGAGAGATGATATTTCTTCATTTGAAGCAATATCAGTTTTTTTAAAAAGTAAGTGTGAGTGCTTCTAAAATGTAGCATGCAAGATTGTGATGTTTAAAAAACCCCACACACTCAAATGCACATACACCTCACATGCCTCTCACAAATGACACCTCACACAAATGACAGTAGGGACTGATCAACATTTTGTTTGAATTTGATTTTGACTTGAATTTACCAAATTTTACAAAAATCTGAATGCAAGAGAAATGAAAGATTTGCCCATCTCTAAGGATGGATGACAATTTCATTTCAGTTTTCTTTTGAAAACCAAGTTTAGGTTAAAAATGTGTAAAACAGGCAAAGTTGCCATTTGCCTTTTAAAAAAAAACTTTTCTAGTCTTTACTGACTTATTCTGAACTGAAACTGGCACCATCTTCATGTAAAAATGCACTCTACAAATGAATTCCAGCCCTTCTAATAGTCACATGACTAAACAGTAGATGCCCTCTGTGCTTTTATCACAACCTTATATAGTCCTGAACACTAGGGACAGGAACTTCATTTCTCTTTAGGTTTTGATAAGCAATTACAAAGAAGGAAGGAAATTACAAATTCTTTCATACAGAGGATTAATATAATCTGATGATTTCAAAAAAATCAAACATAGAAGCTACTGAACAAGCACAGAAGTGAAACAGGTGATAGGAATATATATATATATATGTGTGTGTGCATGTAAGCCCTGAAGTTCTCAATTACCTATATGTATTAGACCTTTGTCCATTTCACATGGAGGCTAGAGGAGGGCTTTGCAACTGCATTCAGTTGAACATGGTTACAAAGTTCCCATAAGCAGGAATACTGATAAAGCATGGTTTTGCTTCACAGCCACTTTGTACTGAAAGCAAATCCCTCTTCAGACCTTCATGATCAATATGCAAAAGTCTAACTTACATTTGAGTGCCCAGAGATATTGTGAAATATCCTCTGTCCCCACTCAACCCCCCATTATCACTGTGATCACACTGATGAAAAGAAGTGCATACATAGCAGATTAGGGGCACTCCTCCCTACACGTCCCTTCAACAGTGCAACCAGGGCATTTGCTAGTCCAACACATTCTCTTCTGCCTTTGTCCTTGACCCTGCCTCCCTGTCCTATGCCATACCCAGTGTGCTTTCTGTGTCTGTGCCTCTTTGTTATTTTTAATGCAATTCTGAAATCACGCTAATGCAATATAACAAAAAACTAAAACTAAAATAAAGAAAACACAAAATGGGGGTGTGGTGTCTTAGTGGTTAAGATGTTGACTTTAATGATTGCAAGGTCAGCAGTTTGAGACCCAAGCACCGCATGATGGAGCTCCCATTACTAGTCTGAGCTTCTGCCAACCTAGCAGTTTAAAAGTATGTCAAAGTGCAAGTAAATAAATAGATATCAATTTGGTGAGATGGTAGCAACATTCCATGCAGTCATGCTACCACGTGACCATGCAGTCATCTTTGACAACACTGGCTCCTTCAACTTAGTAATGGAGATGAGCACCTCATCCTACAGGCAGACACAACTAGATAAACTTGCCAAAGGGGAAACCTTTATCTTTACCTAAAAACAAAACAAGCTGTTCTGGAAAAGTGAAGTGGGAGGGGGAGGGGGTGAGGAGGAGACTGATATCATGTGACTGCCCAGTCTTGGCACTGCCACAGGAATAACTTACCTACATCTGAGGACTAGCACTATACCAACACAATTGGGAGATTATTGATGAGTTTTCCCATTCAATGGCAAGATGTGAGCTAATCACATTTGGAGAACAAGGCAGCAATGAGAGGGAGATGGCATTGTGTGATAGGTATTGCCCAAGGTGTTGTAATTTTAATGGTGGTTTAATAGCCACATGTGATAAAGTCCTAATTGTGCTCAGGGGGGTGCCTAAATAAAGTTTGAGTCTGACAAACCCATCCAGACCCATATCTTTGATTGCATAATTTTAAAAAGTCTTGGTTTGGCTCCCGATATATTTAGCCATCCTAATACTGAGTTACAGCTACCATCTTTTTTTCTTTCCTACAAGTTCTGCACCTTTGACATCTTTAGGGCAAGCAGGTACAACACAGTTATCTCTATGCAGGAAATAGTTACTGAGTTTGGCCAAGGCAAATGGGAAAATATTTCATTTCACTTTGTTTTTGACTGATTTACCCAAATTTACAACTACCATAGGACAGAATAAACTAGAAATATAAAAAGTTCTGAATGTGTGAGAAAGTGAAAGTGACAATTATTCTCCATCTCGACTCAATCACGTACCTAGTAGTTGTAGTATGGGATTTGGAGATAGTCATTTTTGTACCTGTTTGCCATGCAGTTATCTGGAATAGATTTTCCAGATAAATGATTAAAAATGGTAGAAAAATAATGGTAGAAAAAGATACTACAGTAGTCTTCAATAAAAAATAATACAATCAACCTGTCACTTAAGAACTTGTTAGTCTTTCACCTGTGAACTAATTCTGACCAACTTTGATATGCACTTGTTCAACCAGTCAGAGGCAAAGAATAAAAATAAAAATATGTGATCCCTTTCAAGGAAGGGATGTTTTCCTTCCCACTTCCTTCATTTAGGAACAAATCAATAATGCTGCTACTTATCCCTATTCTATAGGAGAGCCCATCCTATTTACTACTGAGACTCCTAGATTCAATTCTCACTATTGCATGGGTGGGCACTTTAATATCAGCATATCCCCTCATGCATAACAGCAGGAGGCTGGAAAATAAGCCTCTGGAGAAGGGGAACAGAGACCTTCCTGCCTAAGGCAAGCTCAGCTTTCTTGCCAAGTTTGTGAAGCAAGGAGCTTCAGGGCTAGCTTCTAATGTCACACATTTGGTGAAGGGAAGCTTGGCAACTACCATTTAAAGTGTGCTACTGAAATGCTTAAACATCTCTATACAACACCCAGCTCTCTACTCATATCCCTAGTTGCTGACATGCACTTCATCTTCAGTTTCTTGTTGCCAGAAGGGACAGAAATCCTGAAAATAATGAAAAATAGACAACAAATGTCACAGAAGCTTCTGGTAAAATGGAATGCACATACATACAATTTAAAAGTTAAATTTCTATTTCAAGCAAAATGATCATAGACGTGATTTGTTGAACAATGTGTTAGTATGTAGTTGGCAGTCCTGATACTAGAGCCATTGACCCACAAGGGCAGTCATGGGAAGCTTTCATATCTGTCATATCTTAGCTGAAAATGTCTCTTGAGCAACTTCTCACAAGGGAATGTGAAAGACTAAGGCATCTTGCTTCACTGAATTAGAGTACAGAATACTGGAACTCTGTATGGCAGAGGAAACAGTAGACAGGCGTGATGGTTAAAACAGAGGAAACCAAAGAACCGTAAAAGAAGATTTGATGGCTGTGACCACTGGCCTATTCTAATCACAAATATTTCATTAAAACTCCAAAATGTTAGTATTATTTACCCTTTAACATGCACATACCAATGACACTGCTCAAGATAATAGTTTGTCATGAATAACTCCTTAAAATTTTGTGTTGCATTAGCAAATTCCATAGTTATCTTTCTTTATCTCTGTTAATCATCAAGAATCAAGAACAGGTCTGAAGAAGGGAGAACTAACAGCCTAATTCCCTGTATTATTGACACAGCTGACATACCTTTCCTCTGCTGCTTCCTTTTGCCATGGTACTTGCCATAACCCTTCCCCTGTGACTCAATCCTTGCCTCTGGTTCAAATAGTCAATTTGACTGGATACTATTTTCATTATTATGATTATGGTGACAAATATTAATGGGAAGTGCTAAGAGTAAAGAAAATACTAGTACTTCCAAGTGATAGATGCAGTGTCAAAGTGCTATAATGGAAGTACAATGGTAATTATAGTAGATTATGTCATCATATGCATGGGTGCAAATGGAACATCTGATGTAGCCATTTTGGCTGTTCATTTGAAGCTAAATGCACAACACTACTTCAAATCAGTGGCATCACTAGGATTGGTCTCACCTGGTGCAGTTACTCATGGTGTCACTCCTACACCATTGACCTCCTCCCATACCACACCATGCAGAATCGTTAGTAATGTCTTTTGTACTAATGTTACTCATAAATTGTAATTTCCATATATCACTGAATGTAAGGGCAGTAGGTGTGGCATAAACAACTAGCAAAAATAAAATTATACCTTTAAATTACAATATCATATGCACAACATAAAAAAAAATACAAATTACAAATTTAATTTTAAAAAATTAAAAACCTGAGGTCTCTCCTTTCTCTTCCCAGTGAGTCTCACCCCATTCACATTTTAAAGGGACACAGGTGAATGCCACAGCCTTTTCTGCCAAAAGGCAGATATTTGGGGATCGGTGGTGTCACCTGGTGCAGTCCACACTCCCTGCACTCCCATAATGACACCCCTCACTCACATGAGAAGATGTCTAGCAAATACTACCTGCCTAGGCTAATGTGACTGAAGCAGTATAAAAGTCATAACATTTTCCAACTCTATAATTCTATTTAAAGGCCTGCTTGCGGGGCTAGCAGAAGACGATTCTCTGCCATGAGGAATCCTCTCTATTAGGGTTGGGAATTGTGTGGTCTAAGACTCAACCACATGTACTCCTTACCAAAAGCTCTGACATTTCTACCCCACCTGAAAATGTTTCAAATCCATTAGCAGGGTTGTAGGATGCTGTTTTCAGGAGCTCCCCACCCTAAATAGCTGGATAGCAGCTTGAAAGGTGACTAACAGTAATACATATTCATACTCTGCCCAAAACAGTGGCGATAGTATAATGATGTAACCTTCTAGAGCCCTGGGTAAGCTGAAAAGGGAGATGTTATGGTCTTCTAGGGTCCAGAGCACACCCACTCCTGCTCTGTATGAAGGGTCATTTGATCTAAGTTCCATTTAAAGATGAAGAATCATAAGAATGGAAAGCAGGGGCCTTGAAGTTGCTTAGCCACAGTCATCTAGGCAGCACACAAAGCAGATCATAGTAATCCTGCAAAGGTGTGATGTGTTGTACTTCTGTTTAAATTATATATTTTTTCTGAATTTGCATGCATATAAATTAGCATATGCAATCCTTATTCTGTCCTTGCAGATTCTCTGTATTTTGGTAATATGTTAGCTATTATATAGCTTCTGGTTTCAACTAGGGATGGGGGAGGTAAGTTACATTCTGCTTACATTTTGATGACCTTACCAAATTTAACTTGATTAACTTATCAATCAGTATTCAATAAATTATTCTTCAGTATTTTCAATTATAAGAATAAGCAATGCAGTCCTTTAAAGAATTTATACAAAAATGGGGACTAGGAAAACGTGTACACAAATGTATGCAAATGAGTACATTAATCAGACGTACATAAAGACATATGTATATTTGGGGAAAAGATGCACACAAAATGCACACTTTATCACATCAAGTATGTTTAATAAGAACAGTTCCGGTTCAAGTGGTATATATTTCTGCAATGTTTCTGACATTATCTTTCTAATTTCTTCCCAAAATGTTTTACTTTGGTCACACGTCCACCACATATGGTACATGGTACCTATTTCTTTTTTACAATTCCAACATTTGTTTGGGGAATTTTCCATAAGATATGTTGATCCTACTTTAGGGTCATTAAATATGACTTTTGCTTCTTTGCCTTATTCCCAATCCTGTAAATTGTACCCAACACATAATCCAAAGGGATTTGCAGAGCTAGGATACAGACATTTCTCCTTCTGCTCTTCATATCCAGGGAGAGGAGGAGGTCTGCTTATCTTGACCACAGAGATGCCTTCCCTTGCTTGTTGCTGTGTATTCTTACAAGTGAAAAGAAAAGGAGATGAAGTGAGGAATTTCCCCATTTATCTCAATATTAGCAACTTCAATAGTTCATGTAGTTATTTTCCAACTTAATTCCAGGGTCCTCTGATACTGGATTCCAAGGCAATTACAGCAAATCAAATTGTCGAAGGTGCCTACAGGGTCCTTTCCAGATACCTGCACTAGGTCTCTTTCTCCCCCTCCTTTCCCTTTTAACCCTAGAGCTCACACATCTAGCAGCTGCTTTCTTTTTGACAATTCGTCACTCCTGAAAAATGTTTGCAAGCACTTTGGATGATTTCCAATTCATTCTGGAAGGAAATGAGGATTTGCTTCCTCACTTGGGATACCTGCTGCTAGGTTTATTCACTAATAAGCATGATAAATGTTTTAGCCTTTGATCAGTGCTAATTTAACAAGTAAGCTCCTCAGAAAAAAAAGTCTTTGAGGCTCAGGGGCTCAAGACAGCACATGATTTGGAAATATGATTGATTGTGTTGCTGTGAGAAATTTCCATAAAGAAATCTTTTATCATGCTGCTGTATTTCGAACAATTAAATCAAAAGTGAAAGAGACCTGGCTGCCAATGAAGGAAGAGACAAAAAGGAAGCTTCACACAATTTTGCTTCAAAACTATACAGGTTAGTTTTTAGGGGCATTTTCAATCTTCCCTTTAATTAATAGGTAGATATATACTTTTAATCCCCACTGGTCATTTTCTTCATTTAGTCATACTCTTTGAGGTTGAAGTTTTTGTAAAAAACAAAACCTTTCTCATAATATGTAACACTATTTTCCATATTAAAATGATGGAACACAATAGGGAAGGTGATCTCTTTCTAGGAGTTAAAGATACTTCTGCAAACAGTGTATAGTATTCTGTGTTTTCTTTAGTTCTCCTCGGCTTCCTTTGACATCCACAGCAAGAACATTCATTCAGTCTATCCTGCTTTTCCTCACAGAAGACCCAGGACAGCTTACAAATTACAGCTGAAAAATCTATAACGTTTGTAAAATTTAAATAAGCACTCTTACTAAAAACACTACTTGAAACAGTGTTAGACTACACTGCAGAAATAATGCAAGTTGACCCCAGTTTAACTGCCATAGCTCAATGCTATGGAATAATGGGTTTTGTTTGTTTGTTTGATGTAAAGTCTGTTTTGGACCTTACAGCAGATCAAGTGAAATCAGTGCTACTTCCATTGACTCATTGGGAATAGTTTAAATAAGTCTGGAACAAAGTCAATATTCTTTGCATGCACCTCAATAGGAGCACAGTCAATTATATATTTCAGCATATACCTTGACCAATATTACCATATTGCATTTTCTTAATAGTCAAAAGAATTACAATATAAGTGTGGAAGCTTTCTGCTTCCTTCTCAAAATCATGGAAGATTGGAGAAAGTCACCTGTGAATAGCATCTAAAATATTTGCTGTGATTCTAGATCTGCTACTTAGCTACATAACTATTTTAGGGCCAAAACACACTGCAGAAATCATCCAATTTGAGACTGCTTTAATTGCTCTGATTCAATGCTATGGAATTCTGGGAACTGTAGTTTTGTGAGACATTTAGTCTTCTCTATCAGTCAGCTCTGGTGCCACAATAAACTACAATTCCCAGAATTCCCTAGCACTGAGCCAGGGCAGTTAAAGCATCCTCAAACTGAATTATTTCTGCTTTGGACCTTAGTTACAGAGCTAAGTAGTATCCTTCAGTCCCTGATTTACAAGCCCACAGATGCTGTAAGTGACATGTGGCTGTTCTGTTGATCAAGACACAGCAGACCAATCTTTCCATCCATTCCCACCAGTAAATTCTTGTGTGACAAACAGAAGCAGGATCGTTGTTGCAACTGCTCCTTTAAGCAGGTGGAAACACAGTAAGGAATATGCTGTTCCCTCATAGACAGGAGAACTGACCCATGTTGGTCAAAAAAGCAACTGGCCATTAAGGGCCTGAACAGACTGCCAGAAATAATCCAGCTTGATACCACTTTAACTTCCCTGGCTCAGTGCTAGGGAATTGCTTATTGTGGCACCAGAGCTCTCTGACAGAGAAGGCTCAATGCCACAGAAAAAAACTACAATTTCCAGATTCCCTAGCATTGAGCCAGGACAGTTAAAGTGATCTCATAACACCGGTGCTGAAATCCCTCCACTGGCTGCCGATTAGTTTCCGGGCTCAGTACAAGGTGTTGGTTTTAACCTTTAAAGCCCTACATGGCTTGGGTCCATCTTATCTTAGGGACCGCCTCTTCCCATATGATCCCCCCCCCCCCGTGCCCTTCAGTCCTCTGGGAGGAATCTGCTTCAGCCAATAAAAACCAGACTGTTTCAGACCTCCCAGAGGGCCTTCTCTGCAACCGCTCCCAGACTTTGGAATGGCCTGCTGGACGAGATCCGTCTCATTACTACTCTTGCTGCTTTTAAGAAAGCAGTAAAGACAGATCTCTTCTGGCAGGCCTTCCCGGAATAACTGCTGTCTGGTGAGAGATGAGTTTTTATTTTGTTTATTTTCTGATTCCTTGTGTTATTGTGGATTGTTTTATTTTATTGCTGTATTTTAACTTCTTTCTAGTTTAATTCTGTTTTAAGGGGATGGGAGGGTTGGATTATGGGATGAGGGAATGTTTTAACTTGCTTGTTTTAAAATGTTGTACCCCGCCCCGATTGCCGCTGGATTATTTCTGGCAGTCTGTTCAGGCCCTAAGTCTGAACTGGAGGACTTTTACAATTATTCCTTATTCCCTACTCTATTGAATACATAAAGAACATGAATATGAACCAGTCATGACTGAGTAACTCTAGATTATACCTTTGTAACTGCAAGAATGAATTCCAAGCACTGTGATTGAATAACCTACATACTGATGGTGAGGAGAAGAATGTATATCACTTGATAATTTATGGTACAGGTTTATTGCTCCATTAGACATTGCCACAGGATGTACGAGATTTTCTCTTTCCACATAAGAGACAAAGGTCCATCAATTTGTGTTTAACACTGGAAAAGGAAGTATATCTGCAGAAAAACCTTGAAAGAAAATGGACAACTCCCCAAATCCATACCACCCACGGATTCTAGGAATTGTACTTCATAGAACAGAGGTGGCCAAAGTTTGGTATGGGCTACATGTGGCTCTCAGGGCTGTTTCTGTAGTCCCCAAAATCCTCAGGGGTCAAAACTTTGACCCAAATGCCCTCTAGGGGCATGGAGGCATTTGTGCCATATCTTTGGGCATGCTGGAACATCTTAGGCCCAGGAGAAGGGAACAGGAGGTGGAGAGCAAATGACTTCTCCTCAGTTCCTGTTGTTATGAAATGACTTTCCTGGGCTGAAAATGGGCTCTGAACACATGGTGAAAAATATTCCTCATAGCCACTGGTGGCATTTGGAGAAAAAAAAATGATTTCTTTAAAAGGGGTACAGCCCTCCAAGATTTAATGTGGCCCCCTATAACTCCTGCCACAACTTTTTCCAGTTCTATTAGAGAACCTGTGGCTCTATTACACTGATAAACCAGATACCTATCTACATCAGCCTTGTCTTGGGTTTAGTCTTAGCTTCCATTTTGGGGGGTGGGATTGATGGAAGAGAAATAAAAATGATGTGGGGGGGATAAAAAGCATGGAAGTGCCACCCCTCCCTCACTTCCACCCTGCTGGACCCATGTTGTCAGGGTGTCTGATTCTTCAGAAGCTCTGATGTCAGAGTACCAGGGAAATACTGACAGACTGCTGTACCTTCAAAGAGCATCCACATTGTGATTAAAAAAAATCTCTGCAGAGTGACATTTCTAGTCAAGTAACGATACTGAAAATTACAATGTCAAAAGCAGGCATCTTTGGGTGATCTCAAAAAGGCTTGGGGTGTTGATGATAAGCAGTTCAGTGTTAACCATTTATATGTCATGAGCAGCTTGATCCTACAATCCAAACAAATGTTTTGAATGCAATGTAGTAGCCACTCAATCTGTGCTGCCAACTGCTTTGTCTTCAGAAAGGGACATTTTTATATTGTATTTTATGTTTTTTATGTTATTAACAATATACTTTACAATATACAAAATAAAAATATGCTTTAATTTTTGTCTCTCTGAGCTACCCAGAGAATATATTGTTGAGCAGCCTGTATACATTCGATTAAACAAATGCATGAAGAAATAATGCTTCTACTTCTGCAGTATTAGATATGTTTTCCTCACAGGGTAGTATATGTACAAAATCTTCTAAAAGTTGTATACATTTCAAAAACAAAAGCATGTAAGTAAGTTGTATGAATTCCCTACATGTATCTTTTCAAACAGGGCACTTACAGAAGTAACATGACTTCTTTTGTGGCTTCTTGTTCAAGATGTACTGTCACTTCATCTACCAGAGGCTGCTAAAGGCACACAGCAATGAGTAATTCCTGAAGTATATTCTTACTGATTTCTTCATTGAATTGACATAAGATACAGCAGAATTGTAGTTAGGGCCAGAAAGCAGATGTCATACTTGATAGCTCTTTCCAGCAGCATATATTATGAATAAATGCATATGACTCATATACATTGCACTGGCACAAAAGAGGACGTTACCACACTGGCCCTAAAGCAGCGTCATTTCAGCCTCATTTCAGCCTCGTTTCAGCCTCATTTCAGACTTTTTTTCCGTCACAGCAACCCCCCCCCCTTCCCTACCTCATTTCAGCGTCATTTCAGCCTCATTTCAGTCCTTTTGAATTCCGAGAGTTTTAAGGAATACACTCGAGCGGTCGGCACTATGCCGGAATGATGCTGATCTCGGCATAGGTATGAACACGAGATCCTTGTCATGCCGCATTTCCTCTTTTTATGGCCCATGGTTCCTCGCGGTATTCCCCAAGGATTTGAGGAAGCATCTTATGACGTGTACTTCCTGTTTGGAGCGGGCAACAAACGGGACGGGTAAACAATGGTCCTCTCTTCTATTATTTTAAGGCAATCTAGAGCTTTCTATTGGGATTTGTGCCGCCGCGCGACCAGGGCTTGGGGGGGGGAATCATTATTATGGATGGCTTTGTAGCCCAGAATTCGGGGGGGGGGGAATATCTGTATATATAGTTGGGGGGGCAGTGGAGGCGGTAATTTGGTTGGAAGAATTCCCCGTGGGTGATGGGTACATGGATATAATAGTGATAATATCAACAATAATAATAATAATAATAATAATAATAATAATAACAACAATAATAATAATAACAATAATAATTATTATTATCTTTCTTTTCTGATGTTTCTCTTTCCTCAGGTGTGGATACCTGGCTGCCAGCATCTCGGAGGCCGTGGTACCTGGTCGTGTGTGAGTAGTGTTATCTTGAATAAATGTGTTACATCTATTCCTTGGGCACTCAGTTTGTATATATCAGGGGTAGGCAACCTTTCCCCTTTAAGGGCCGAGGGACTTCAGCTCCCAGAACCCCAAGAGCTACTGGCCAACATGGGGCTATTGGCCAACATGGCTGAGGCTTCTGGGAGCTGAAGTCCCTCGGCCCTTAAAGGGGAAAGGTTGCCTACCCCTGGTATATATAGTGGGGGGGGCAGTGGAGGTAGTAATTTGGTTGGGAGAATACTGTGGGTGATGGGTAGATGGACATAATAGTGATAATAACAACAACAACAGAAACAATAATAATAACAGTAATACTTGCTGTTATTGTTGTTATTGTTATTTTTATTTATAACTCGCCCCTCTGCACAGCAATCGGGACGGCTTACATCATAACATAATCAATAACAACTAAGAGCGATTACCACCTCCCCCCATAAAAATTTTTAAACCAGACATGGTTTACAAACAAATTAGAAATAGAAAGATAGATAGATGGATAGATAGATACATAGATAGATAGGTACATACAGGGATAGAGGGATGGAAAGGTGTGCATATATATAATATATATATATATATATATATATATATATATATACATATATATACATATATATATATATATATATATATATATACAATATATACATACATGTATATATATATATATATATATATATATACACGCATATATATATATATATATATGTATTTGTTACATGCGCATTTTTCCATGTATCTATCTACTTTTACTATATATTTACATTTACATTCAATATACATCTACATATTACACCTGACATGCATGGGTGACTTATCAAAGCACCCCCGAAATGGGCTCTTCTTTTGTACGGTGGGGGAAAAGCAGTACGTCCATCCACTTCTGCCTCCTGCCATGCAGGAATGCCATTTCTATGCACCACCCCAAGGGGCCCTTTCCGACTGTGCTTCGATGTGCATTTCAGTGGAGATGGCTCCACAAATGGCATAGCACATGTTTCCCTGCTTGGGCGCCCGGTTGTGAGGGGAAGTTTTAACAATGTTTGTTTGGGCGGTTTTTTCTTTTGCATGCATTTCACAGCTCTTGGCCCTCGGCTAATAAGCGAGACATATCAGGTAGTGCCCTTCGCCGATTTGAAAAATGGTAATCGTTTCACCTTTTCCTCTGATCAATTGAACTTTTCCTCAGCTCCCTTTCTTTTTGGCCTGCCAGGGAATGCTCTGTCTTCTAATATCTTACAGTGTGTAAGACAAGAGAGACACTATTGTTAATCTATTCTCGTGGTCCATTCCCTTCTAGTTCTAGTGATTTCCCTGCTTTCTCTTTCAGATACACTGCGTCCTAGATATCGAGATGCTGGTGCAAAGGAGTGAAAAGGGTGCGTTGAAGAGTCTATGTTTTCCCAACAGCCCACCTCAGATAATTAAAGAAAGATGCCATGCAGTATTTTTGACAAAAAATATAGTATTTATTTTAACAATATGATTCCTGTTGTTTTTATTTATACACATTCATTACTAATGATTTTTAAAAGAAACAATGGGGAGAGAGGGATGGAGAAATTAATAAAAAATAAAAAACCTCTGACTGTTCTCGCACACGGCAGAGGGGGGTGGGATGGACGCCAATTGATTGGGCTGCAGAGCTCCAATGTAAGGCTTCATTAGCCATCGCCGCAAGGGGTACGCCCCATCCGCAATTATCAAGGGAGGCACCTGCACCCCCCTGATAGTGACCGTGGGATTTCCGGGGACAAAAGCACCCTCATCCATCGCCTGGCACAGGGATGAATGCCGGAAGATGAATGCGTCGTGGTTACGGCCGGAGAAGCCAGCCTCGATGTCAAGGAATACACCGTTTGCCGAGCTCAAGGCCTGCAGTACTATTGAGTACCCATATTTCCTGTTATAGTAGTCCTCAGCATTGGCTCTTGGAGGGTGTATAGGGATGTGTGATCCATCCAGCGCGCCGACACAGTGGGGGAAGCCCAGCTCTTCAAATCCATCCATGACCTGCAAGGTAAGAAAAAGGAAAAAAAGAGAAAAAGCCTTGAAGAGCAGGGTAAGAGCAACACAATGCTTAGGTGTCTGGTAAGTTCTCATAATTGTAGATGGTTTTCTCCATCCATAGCTACATACACACATATATACTGCTACAGAAGAAGCCCTCATTTCTGCTCTCCTTGTAGCTCCCTTTCAAAATTAATGCACCCCTCACACCAGCCCCTTCAGTAATCTGCTTATATATGTAGGCATGCATTTCTGCAAATCGCACATACAAGAGGTAATGTCACGTAGTCAAGGGAGGTAATAGCAAATTAAGGAATTGTCCAAAAGGAAGCCCGAAGCCATGACCCCCCCTTGTTATGTGGCACGGCAGGAGTACTTTTTCCAAACTAATACTGTACAGTATTATTTGACAGCATAGATTAATTTAAATGAAGCAGAGGCCAAGAACACAAGAGAGGAACCTACCTGGCGATAGTTTCCTAGGCAGACTGTTCTTGGGAGAAGTACATCCACAATAGCCTGGATCACCTCAGTACAGATTTTTGCTGCTGTGGACACCCCAATCTGGAAGTGCCGTGCCACTCTCCTGTAATTGAGGGGGGCAGAAAGCCACCATATGGTGATTGCCACCCTCTCTTCCACGGAGATGGCCCTCCTCAGCAAGGTGTCCCTGGCCTGGATGTGAGGGCGCAGAGCCTCAGCTATCTCGTACAGTGTGGCCCTGGACATCCGGAAGTTCCGGATCCACATGTCTTCATCCCAAAGAGGGATCACCTCCTCTGCCCACCAGTTCCTCACAACCTGTGGCCTGACCCACCAACGGCGTGGCCGGGGAACACTGGCGGCATGGAACCCCTGGCCAACGCGGTGGCGGCGACCAAAAAACCTCCATAACAAGGCATGGGCTGTGAAGCCAGTGATGCCACGCCGCCTCATAAAGCGACGGACGCCAGCCAGCACAGCCCTGCGCCTCCGCTCCTGTTGCCGATCCAACTTCTCCAGCTCCGTATGCAACACAGAAAGCATCACTGCACCAGACCCCTCCATGGTCAGAGCGGCGGCACACACGGAAGAAGAAATGGCGATCTGACGGAAATGGCGAGCAGACGGAAATGACGACATGACGAGAAGGGGGAAGTGACGAAAATCTCATCCGACCGACTCGGCAAGCATTCCTGCTTCTGCGCATGTGCATGAACATCCTTGCCGGATCGAGGTAGGGATCTTTCAACTTGTGTGTGAACAGGAGATACGGGCCCCCGGAGCGGAACCATTCCGGCATCTCACATTCCTCACTGATTCCATTCTAGTGTGGTAATGTTTTCCGCTTGCCGGGCACATTCCGGCATGAGCCCAAAATGGTTCCCAAATGATTCCGACCAGCTTTCTCGCCGCTCTCTTGCTGCAAGTGTGATAACGTCCAATGACACCAAACTTAGTATTATGGTTGTAAACACTTGTCCACAATTTTATTTGTACAATGTTTTAAACTAATTCATTAACAATTAATTAAATTACCTTTTTATATTGTTCTAGACACATGTATTCCTAATGTGTCAAAAACATCTAAATCCTTTTAAACACTCAATCAAGCCTAGCTTGTCATCCCCTCCCCCCCCCCCAGGAGAGCTCATTCAATGTGACGAGTAATAGACTCCAAGTATACATCACAACCCTCAGGGGAGAGATGAACCCCATCGCCCCTGTACAAATGTGGCATACCAATCTGAATACCTTCGGGATCAACAACATGAATCCCCAAACCCCCAAACTTCTTAACCATAGATCTATACAGCCAAGACAGGCCGCATTGATCAAATCATCCTTTCTTGCTCCCACCCATGTGCATTGTGGCAAAAACTTGGTCCACATCATCACCGTGTTCGGGAGTCGCTGCTTAATGTCTTGCCTGTCATTCAGGATCTTCTTGGCTAACTTGAAACACAGTAATTGAACAAGGTCATTTTCCCCCAAATGAACCAGTAGAATCTTAGGCAGTGTGAACGTCGCAGATAACTCAATGATTCGCGGAATGAGAGCTCCCCATAGCATTTCTCTCCAACCGAACCATCAAACTGTATACCTCTTGTATCCCCAGGTCCCAATCACTAAATGATTGGAGCACATGACGTTCCGTCCAAAAGACAAGACTGTGCCCGATGATCCAGACGTCTTCTGAATTCACATCTGCTTGAAAAGAAAAACAGTTAAGTATAATCACAATCCCTCAACCAAATATCACCGATCCAATCACGACCTTACGGGCGAATGTAGGACCTGAAAGGCCTGTACCGCCAACGCCCCATCCGTCAATAGCCTGGGCCGGTCGGACTAACTTAAGATAGTCCAACGAAGTTGAAACAGGACAAATTTGACCTGCTGGGGCTCTAACCAAGGTTAGTGTCTAACTCCATACCTAAGAAGGTCAAACTGGTGCTGGGACCCTCCGTCTTTTCCTCTGCCAATGGAACTCTCATCTCAGCCATCAACACCTGAAATGCTGATGAGGTATCTACATACTGCTGCATGAAATGATGCGTATTATCCTGATGCCAAAACTGGATCAATGGCATTATTAACAGATTCCCCTTTGGGGTATGCTAAATTGTAAATTAAAATGGAACTCACCCGGCACCTTCTTAGAATGACGCCCAATGGTGACAGCCTTAGTGTCGGCATTGGCAGACGTTGATGTGGCCCTGATATCTTGCCAGCAGCCAACTCTTTAGCCAGCTTATCCCTGACTAACTCTGGTAATTCCCTCAACGAACGCGCATTAGGAGCGAATCGGTGACCCTCAAACCTGTATAAGGAATAGTAAAACCATTTAAAAACCCACCTAACAAATATTGAGCGGAATCCCTGTTTTGGTAAATCCGCAACCAAGCAGCCAAAACACCCAGTTTAATTGGTGTTGGCGCTTTTCCCTCCCGCTGATGAAGGTTGCAAGGAGACTCCAGCCCCAGCCTTCCTTCCTCTTAAACAGGACGTGCCTGGGTGACTAGCCCTGAAAATGTTGCATTTATGTTAAAACCTACAGGGCTGCCTAGAGCGCTAGCCAGAGTTGAAATCCCAGCATAAACCAGTAACCTTTTTCTCTCCTGTGCTAGGCCTCGCATACTGTCCTTTCGGCTCCGTGACCATAGGCCCAAAGCCATTGTCACACCTGCTCGAAGGGGAGGCCCCTAGCATAACATCTGCCCAAAGTTTGGATTGGAATTGCTGCCAAGACAAAGAAGGATCCATAGCAGCCCTCGTCCTGAATTGTTCATCGTACTGGAGCTATGCCGCTTCCCTCGAATTGAAATGACAATTCGTGTACGCTTTGATCATAATTTCTTGGAACTTTGAAAGATCAGGAGCCCTAAATGGGTCTTTTTGTTCCATCACACCTCTATATATGGTAAATCTCATCATCCAGTTCACGAAGTTCCTTTCCAGCTTAGGACGCTTGTGAGCCTGGAATTCTTTGGGGGGACTGAACACAACCCCGTCCTTAACCATAATTCGTGGCTCAGGGTCACGAAAAGCCAATGAAAATAGGTTGATGTAATCCCCTTTCAATATTCTCTCTTTAGTAGCGAGGGGAAGATGAGATCCTAAGGGAGTTGACATCCCAGCATAGGAGTTGCACTAACTTTACTTTTCTTCCCTCAACATTCCAGTTGAACTCTGAATGAGGCCCAATTTCCAATGGGAATATAAGAATGTATCTTTCTCACTGGCTCAATTTTCAGGACATTTTTCAGAGAGCTCAAATATAGAATCCACTGACTCTGGATGAGACGAAGGCATTTGGTGTGATGTGATTTTGCTAGGAAAGGGCTCAGATGCCATAGATTTGAAGTAAGAAAGGTAGGTAGCTATGTAGGTAAGGAATGCTAATCTGGTCCATTTTGAAGATTCAGAACAGATAACAACAAGAACATAAAAATAATCCAACCATTAAAAATGTGTTTGAAAACATGCAATAATTTATATTAAAATAAAATTGCATATCCTTTTCCCAGGGCACAAAAAAAAATCACCTGAAACTAGAACATTTAATAAATGTTACAGTTTGATAGCAACTACTCAGATCACTTCTCTTTAGGGCTTTAAGGTGTAGTCTAGACACACAATATGTAGAAGTAGGGATGTGACGATCATTCATTGCAATTTGGTAAACATGTGGACTTTTGTTTTCTCATCCCTTTTAAATTTTTATTAAAGAGCTGAGAAATTTGCTACCTCCTTGGGCTAGGTGTGAGAATCTTCAGGTGGTTCATTTGCATATGAACTGACAAGAGAAAAATGTCCATTTGAAATTCATTCTGAATGGTTTTATGGCCTCAGAACTGGTTATGTTAGTAAAAGTCCTCAATTTTTCATATATATTTTGACTATGCGGAGCCCCCTATGACCCCAGCCTGACCCCTGGGAGATAGAAGCCATAATCCCCTAGATGTGAAGTCATGTAAGCAAGTAAAGTTACAAAAGACCACTGGAACAGGCAGGTTATGGGAGTTGCCTTGGGGAATATCCCATTATGTTGGAAAAGATACCTAATAGTGTTTGTTTGTCTCAGTCTCACACTTGATGAGACAGTGATTAGATTTGATGACACCTCCTTTCTCTAGCTTCCCTTCCTTGATAGTTTTGAAACCAAATGCATTGTTTAGACTTTGCCCAGACTTAAGTAAACAATAGTAAACCACACAAGCCTTTGTCTAGCTATTGTCCGGCCCATGGTTAGAAGGCAGAATTTCCCTATAAGAACCCCTGGATTTTAGCAGACCGTGTGCTACCTTGGAAGTGCATGCTGAAACTCTGTCGGTCTGTGCTCCGAGACAGTTCCCATGACCCTCCCTCTTGCCAGTCATGCCCCTTCCATGGAACTCATCTTCATTCGCCTCCAAAACCCAGAGGAGTCGCTTGGGTGTAAGTATATCCTCTGTCCTGGTCTTTCTCTCTTTGCCTTCCCCGCTCTCACTCTTCCCCCGCTTATTCTAGTGTGTGTGTGTGCGCTGCATTTGGATGGTTGCTTATTTTTGTCAAATAAATACTTTAATTGGAGCTTGGTCTGTTTCAGTGTCTTCCCTAGCCAGAATTCTTACGTCTCCCATAGACAATTGGATAAGGTCCTAGAAGCGAAGTTGGGCGCTTCCCTCTCTCATTTGAGCTAATTATAAATTCCCCAAAATTAGGTCTTGGTTTCCCAACAGTTAAGATGCCAATTCTGATGATCAGAAGGTTGGCAGTTCAAGGCCTGAGTGCTGCATGATGAGGTGAGCTCCTGTCACTAGTCCAAGTTTCTGCCAACCTAGCAGTTCGAAAACATGCAAATGGAAGTAGATAAATAGGTACCACTTTGGTGGAAAGATACCAGCATTCAGTGCAGTCATGCTGGCCACATGATCACCGGAGTCATCTTTGGACAATGCTAGCTCTTCAATTTAATAACAGAGATGAGCTCCGCCCCCTACAGTTGGTTACAACTAGACATTCATGTCAAGGGACAACCTTTACCTTTACTAAGTTCAGCATTTAAGCAGCGGGGGTGCAATTCACCCTCTCTTTGTTGTTATTGTGTGCTTTCAAATCATTTCTGACTTGTAGAAACCCTAATGCAAACCTATTACAGGGTTTTCTTGGTAGGATTTGTTTAAAGGGCTTTGCCATTGCCTCCCTCTGACACAGAGAGTGTGTGACATGCCCAAGGTCTCATAGTTGGTTTCTGTCCTTTTAGGGGCCATCTTAGATCATAATAAAAGCAGACTAATGCATACATATTGACAACGAGATATTGAAATTCTGTGTTGTTTTTGCAAATGACTGGATTCAAATTTGTCAACCCTAAAACAAATGTTACACAAAGGATGGGGAAGGTATCTTTCATAGAAAGGTATAGTATCCAGTATTGATAGATACTTTTCAGTTTGTGCAGGCTGAGAATGTGGACAGGGTCCTTGGAGAGGTGAGAGCCACCACATGTATACTTGACCCTTGTCCTTCCTGGCTAATTAAACAGCCAGAAGACGACTGGTGGGGTGGGTAAGGGAACTGATTAATGACTTTTACAGCAAGGCAGGATCCCAACACATCTAAAAGAGGCTGTGGTAAGACCTCTTTTGAAAAAAACTTCCCTGGATCCCACTGTACTAGATAATTACAGACCAGTCTCCAAACTTTGGGGCAAGGTGTTGGAGCATGTGGTGGCCTCTCAACTCCAGGGATTCTTGAATGAGATGGATTATCTAGATCCATGTCAGTCTGGTTTCAGACCTGGCTATGGGACAGAAACCACTTTGGTTGCTTTGCAGGGAACTAGACAGGGGAAGTGTATCCCTGTTGGTTCTTCTGGACCTCTCAGCAGCTTTTGATACCATCAACCATGGTATCTTTCTGAGTCACCTCCTGGGGATGGGCCTTGGAGGCACTGTTCTTCAGTGGCTCAGTTCTTTCTTGGAGGGGCATTCTCAGAAGGTGGTGCTGGGGGATTCTTGTTTGACTCCTTGGCCATTGGCCTGTGGGGTTCCTCAGCGCTCAGTCCTGTCCCATATGCTTTTAAACATCTACATGAAACCACTGGGAAAGGTCATCAGGAATTTTGGAGTAAGGTATCATTCCTTTCTACCTAATTCCAAGGAAGCTGTTTCTGTCCTAAACTGGTGTCTGTCAAGTAGTGGACTGGATGAGGGCAAACAAATTGAAGCTTAATCCAGACAAGACAGAAGCCCTCTTGGTCAGTCAAAAGACAGATCTGGGAATAGGGATTCAGCCTGTGTTAGATGGGGTTACACTCCCCCTGAAAACTCAGGTTCATAGTTGGGGGTACTTCTGAATTCAGTGCTGAGCCTGGAAGCCCAGGTTTTCATGTGAGTAAAGAGTGCTTTTGCATAGCTAAAACTCATGTGCCAACTGCACCTGTTCCTGGAGAAGTCAGATCTGGCCACAGTGGTACATGCCTTGTTTACATTCTGTCTGGATTACTGTAATGTGCCCTATGTGCCGCTGCCTTTGAAAGTACTATATGGCTTGGGTCCAGGCTATTTGAAGGACCGTATCTTTCTGTACAAGTGTAGAGTATTGATCACTTGGAGAGGCCCTTCTCTCTATCCCACTCCCCTCTCACGCATGTTTGGTGGAAACAAGAGAGAGGGCTTTCCCAGTGGCTGCTCCCAAGTTTTGGAACTCCCTCCCTAAGAAGGCCAGGATGGCTCCATCCCTGCTATACTTCCGGTGGCAGGTAAAGACATTCTTGTGTTGGCAGGCCTTTGCAAATTGTTAGGATCTGGAAATGTTATGCCATTTAAAATGTTAAGGTTTGTATTGTTACATTTGATTTCAGCTTATAACTGTTTTAACTTTTAAAATGCTTTAATTGTTTTTTAAATTTTATATTTATACATTTTAATGTTGGACTGTTTTTAAATTGTATTGTTTTAAATCTGCTGTTTGCTGCCTTGAGTCCCTATATTGGGAAAAAGGCGGGATATAAGATGATAATACTAATACTAATACTAATACTACTACTAATAATAATTAATAATAATATTTCTATTTTGGTCCCTTATGTGTTGTATGCCAATCAAAAGGATCTCTTGAAGAAAGCACTCTCTGTAGCTCAGGAAACACACAGACACACAGAGACACACACAGACACTGTGGTCCTCAGAGGCAACTTAAAGAAACTACAAATATTCATTCAGTTGCATTGTTCCTTATCTGTCAGAGCTTGGAAACATTGCCTTTTATTGGATTGCAGATCCCATAGCTGGGTGGGGGTTATAGGAGCTGTTTTCAAAAACTTTTCCAAGTTCTAATTCTTTCTTTCAGCCCCCTTTCTCTCCAGTGCATACTGTAATGCCCAACTTATTTAGATTAGCTGGCACGTATAGAAAATACAGTCCAGTGTTGTGTTAGCATGGAAAGATCTGGGTTCCAATCCTTGATACAACTTAAATTTACATTGTGGCTTTATGCCAGTCAGTGTCAGAGTTTAAGTTCTACCTTACAAAATTACTGGACTTAATCCAAGCCCATGTATTCCTCTCTGAATTCAACAGAGAATACAGATATCCCATTCAATTATGCAGCTATTCCTTTCTTTTAAAGCTACTTTTGGGGCACTGTGTTATTTTATCATAAAATATGGCCCTCCAGCTATTGTTGAACTACAACTCCCAGCATCCCCTGGCTGGTGGAGCCAATGCTTAGAAATCCTGGGAGCTGTAGTCAGCAACAACTGGATCATGGAAGCTGTGCTACTTGACAGCACAGATACACAGGAGATTATCACATGGTCCCTTCATATTCCCATTATAATTGTACAATTATGTGAAAGATTATCACACAACATGGTACTTGTCCTGTATCTATCCCGTCATTGAAATGTCATTGAAGTGTAGTTTGGTATTAATGCTAAATCACATTAATACTCTGCTGATAGCTCTAATAGACTATTATTACCACATGTGTGATACCTCATAACGATTCAATCGTGCTATTATGTTTTTTTTTCCTCTTCCGAGATCACCATGCAAAATAACTTTTGTGTGGGTTAAATTCCCCCGAGCAAGAAGAGACTATGCAGCTGGTCACACTGCAGTTGGGGCTATCCCAAGGGCCATACAGATGCCCGCCCAATCTGTAGAAAGACTTTCCAAGGCCCTCCCTTCCATGTCAAAAGTTACATTAATATTTATTAATATTATGAAATATTTATTTCTTATAAATATTTATTTATAATGATAGTTATCATTAATAAATATTAAATATGTATTTATATTTATTAAATATTGAATTTATTAAATAAAAAGTTATATCAATGTTTGTCAAATATGAATTATTAATTAATATTAATTAACATTATTATTAATATTAATATTAGCTCAGGTCAACATTGTTCCATCAGCGCATGTGTGAGAATTCACAATCATGGGAGACCAACACTTCACAGTACAGAGGTGTGGAAGGTAAAAGCACTAATCTTTCTTTATTGAAATGCAAGCATACGTAATTGTGCGATCGTGTAAAGATGACAGAATACTACAACTAGAAGGTGCAGATTTACCCTTTGGATGGCACACATATTTGGTTTATGACAAAGATAAAGTCAACAGGGAATTTGATAATCATATAATAAGAAAACCAATACTAAGAGTCTGGAAAAAATATAAAATTATATTTATCAGGAAAATGCTGAAGTGGATGTCAGTGAACGAAGCATTCTATAGGAGAGAAAAGATGAAAGAGGAAGAATGGACAAGATATAACGATTTACTGATATGGGAAGCAAATAAACCAAGAATTAAAACAATGGAAGAACTCTTGAAGGAAGGCTATAAGTGCAATTGGTTTTTATACAGACAAATTAATGAAAGGTTTAAAATGGATCAAAAAACAATACAAATACAAAAAAAAAAAAAAAATTAGAATTTGAAAACTCCTGCTAGAAGAAACTCAACATATGATTGCAAAGTTATATAAATTATTACTGAAAGTCGAGATGGAGGAAGAAACTGTCAAACAATATATGATAAAATGGGCTCAGGATGGAAATTGTTGGAACTGTCTAAATCAAAAGGTACCTACATGCATATGTGGTGAGAATGTAAAAGATCTGAAAATTATTGGACACGAATACATTCAGAAATAGAGAGAATATTAAGTATCAAGTTGAATAAACATCCCACCACCTTTTTATTAGGTATAATAGATGAAGAAATGGAAAAGAAATTTGGAAATATTCTGTTTTATATGTTATATGCTGCAAGAACTGTAATCGCAAAGAAATGGAAAAGTAAAGAAGCCCCTAATCTGCAAGAATGACAATACAAGTTGTATGACACTATAGAAATGGATAAGTTGACAACTTTTTAAAGGGACAAACTAGGAATAAATTTGAAAGAGACTGGTCCCTGATCACGAACTATTTTAGAGAACTATGGGGGGGGGGGAGAATGGAGTGATTGCTCTGAGAGAAGGATGAAAAGAATACAGTAACTAGGGCAGAGGATATAGGAAGCACACAAGATGTAAAAATGTATGATTAGCCTTGGTAACAAAAGCAGTTGTTCAGAACAATATGTGTGGTGTGGTACAGATAATGAAGAAAGTGGTTAAATATATATTTGAGAGAAAGATACAACTTAATACTAATATTGAACAGATTATAAGATCAATTGGAGATATAAGAAAGTTGAAAAAAGTAATCAATATATATTCTTAGTAAAGGAAGGGAAGGTTTTTTATGTTTATATATATCTGTATGTTTTGCAAATGGTATGTTTTAGATGTATGTATAGTATGTTGTATTTAAATTTCAAGATATGAAAAATAATAAAAAAAGTAATTGTGCAATCATGTGAAAGGATTGATCATTGAATCATTCATATCCTGTTATTACACAATCCTATTATTACACAGTGCAATAGCAGGTTAATGGTGGGATTGAAATGGAATTGGCCGTGTGTGATAATCTCCACACGCTTTGCAATCTCTTCAGCCCCTGGAGCTTATTATCTAAGATGGCCCTAAAAGGCATCAGGAAAGCTAGACCACTGGGTCAGAAAACCACTGGAAGACCTTGGCCAAGTCACACTCTCTCAGCCTCAGTGGAAGGCAAAAGCAAACCCCCTCTGAACAAATCTTGCCAAGGAAACCCTATGATAGATTTGCCATCAAAAGTCAGAAATGACTTGAAGGCATGCAACAACAAAAGTCAGTTACAACCCCTATTGTTTTATTACTCAGCTTAGTACTGGGCCAATAAAATTATTCAGAACATTTCAAATGGAAATTCCCCACTCCCCATGTGAGAGAGGAAACATTTTAACTTTCTCATATTTCACTTGTGGGGAGAACAGTAAATATATTCTACACCCTTCTCCAGGGACAAGAAGAATTTTGACAGCTACTTCCATTCTTACCTAGAAAACTATATTATTATTATTATTATTATTATTATTATTATTATTATTTTATATCCTGCCTTTTTACCAATATAGGGACTCAAGGGACTCATAACATATTATATCTTACAATCATACTGGAACAAACCATCTAATTCTGACCAGAGGGACAAGTATTTGCCTGCTAACAGACAGGAAGAGATGTAAACTGTTTCCTTCTCAACACTGTTTATTGAATTAAGATTATGCATCTGGTTGCTAGCAACTTGAATTGCAAGGTTTTTATAAAATCTTTATACTTTTTATAAAATCTCATATCAGGGCTCCTAATTCAGGTCTGTAGCAGCATTTTACTGGAGGCCTCTTTCCATTGTGTCTACTGATTATGTGATTCAAAGACAGAGTTTTAGATCACAACAGTGGTTGCCACACACAAATATATAGAACCTTAACAGTTAGTCCCACACAGAGTACATAGCATACAATATCTTACAATCTCTTGCTCATCAATATAAGCATGAAAGACTCTGCCTAAATAGCACTACTTCATGACAATGCCACTATTGAATTTTACAGGAATCTTTTCCTGTTGAATGCAACAGATTATAGACAAAACTTGACAATACCTTTTTGAAAATGCTGTGTGGCTTTGCCACTCTGTCTCATGGGCTCCTATTTGCTGAGGCAAGCTCGCAAATGATCCTGACTCTGTTTACAGATGGCACACCAAAAGATGTGAAAGGGTAGTGCCATGTGAGAAAAAGCAAGCGACAGTAAGGTTATAGGCACATTGAGGTTGCCTCTTGCCCATCCCTTAACATCTGAGGATTATTGGACTGAAGCCTGACTACACTGTAGGAGAAGAGAAGGAAAGGAAAGGAAAGGAAAGGGGACTTTAATAGACACTATTTGAATGCAAAAAAGAAAAACAAGAAAGAAGAGTTGCTGCCACTAAGGATCAAATAATATCTTGATAACAGCCATTGCCAGATCTCATATGCCAAATATTTCAAATATGTGAGAATGGGTCTTAATACTGTGCTTTGAAGAAAAACAATTGAAGCAGGGATGTTTGTTGTCTTTAGGTCCATATGTTCTCGTAGCAGAGAAGTTAATATTACAATGTTTGGTATCAGAGTACACATAACCAGAAGAATCTCCTCCAATTATTAACGGGTTATGAAGTCAGGTATAAAAGTAATTGCTAAATGCTGTTCCCATGGCCCTCCTATCTACCCCTTGTATGATATCCAGGGTTTGCCTGAAACAGAGGACAAGATGGTGCTCCCTTCTTCGGATGGATTTAAAAATCAATCTTATTTCCACATAGACAAGGGGATAGTGCCCTCCATTGCATCTGAGGTTGATTTAAAGAGCCCTGAGCAATGAACAAAGATTTTTTTAAACAGCAAAGAAATTACTATGCACTCAGAAAGCTCTGCTGGGAAACGTGTGAGGGTGTAGTGGATCTCTCAAATGGAGTAACCAAATTAGCAAGGCAGAAGCTGAACAACAACCAGTTTCACACTCACTCACTGAAGCACCTGGTCTTGGGCAGGAGAGAAAGGGAAAATATGGTTGCAAGCCAGTGATGGAGGAAATGAGAGAGTGTGGCAGCAGAGCAAACAGACAAGAAGTCTGCAAATATGCATACTAGCAATTCATGAGAATAGGCATGCAAAAGATATTACTTGAATAGAGATATCCAGGATGCTGCTGATGCCCACCCACCATCTCCCAACACCTACTACAGTCACTTGACACCACCTAATGAAAAGACTGGACCTAGTGCCAGCTTGAGTACACCATTTCTGATCTGGATGAAGTGAGATTACCCATTAGGGGTTTTTCTACACTTGTAAAAAAAAACACCAAAAATTAAATTTACTCCAAACAGCTGTCTGTCCCCATGATACATGGCTGCTGGCAGGAAAATACTGTGGGCTTTCCCTGTTAATGTGACTTTGCCTCACAGTAAGCAAATCCAGGGAAAGCCCTGGTATTTCCCACAAACTCTGGGGTGAACACAGCTGGATCCAATTTGGGCTGAGCCAGTTGTACACCCTCCAAAAGCCATGCCCTCCCCCTTTCCTGTGCAGAGCAGTGCATGGAAAAAAGGGGATGGCCTCTCCACAGAGCTGGTGCCACTGCTTCCTCACTGGCAGAGTAGCCCTGTGGAAAGGCTGTGGTGTTGAGATGTCACAACCAGGAGATATCCATCCATGCAATGGGGGGGGGGGGTCCCCTCTACCCTTTCATATCATTGATCACATGGATGTTCATCCTACTTTCAGCAGAAGTGGTGGCATGCTGCAGCCTTTCCATGGAGATTCTGCTGGTGAGAAAGTGGTGGCACCAGCTCCATGGACAGGGAATGGGCCAGCAGAACGGATGCAGTGCTGGCCTGGCTGGTCCATGTGGACACTACTGTAGCATAGCACCAGGTTTGACCCAGTGCCTGTGGCCACCACCCAGAACCTGTCTGGAGCATAAATTTTCAGCCAGTGTAAACAAACCCTATGTCCTAGCAAGGAACTTTGGCTAAATCAGCTCTTGGTTTATTCTGATTTACTGGCAAACATGAAACATTTCCAGTTTACATGTTACAGGGAATTCTAGTTTAATACCAGCCAATATTTATTATTAGCTGCTGTTTTATTTTCAAGGCTGAGGCTGCATTAATATACCCAGCTTTGCAATAGGTGAGTCCCTATGAGGAAACACAACAGTAATCACTTCTCACCTGTTTTTAGGTTTAAAGAGCACGGTACTTTTACAAGTACAAACAGACAAAATGCATTAAGAGAAAAGGATAGAATAGGTTCTGTGATATTTTGTGACAGTTTAGAACATGAAGAGGGGGAAAACAAGGTATATCAGTTGAAAGAAACACCTCATACTTTCAGCATATTAGTGATGCCAACACCCCTTCAAGTGGGAGCACCTACACCCAGAATAGCTAATGCATATAAATACTTTTTCTCCCTTTGGGTTACTTCAAAATTTCTGAACACTCATATGCTAGCCACTCTACTTGTTTTCATCTTTGGACATTGGCGTATTTATTTATGTATATTGCTCAGAATCATGTTGGGGGCTTTTGAATGAATTAAGGACTGTAATTCTTGGAAGAGGAATTGAAGCACCTAGACCGGGCTCTACAGGTAATTGTTACTCCAACTCAGACATCAGAAGGGCTGCCAGACCCAGAAAAACCCGGAGGACTGAAGACAAGCAGCCACCCAAAGGGAAGGTATTTTTACCATATATCAAAGGAGTCACAGACAGAATAGGGAAAGTAGTGAGGAAACACAACCTACAAATGGTTTACAAACCAACCAAGAAAATCCAACAAATGCTGTGCTCAGCGAAGGACAGGAGAGACCCTCTCACAGCTGCAGGAGTTTACCGCATACCATACACCTGCGGACAAGTCTACATAGGGACCACCAAACGCAGTGTACAAACACGAGTCAAGGAACATGAGAGACACTGCAGACTGGGCCAGCCAGAAAAATCAGCAGTAGCAGAACACATTATAAACCATCCTGGGCATAAAATGCTGTTTGAAAACGCTGAAATTCTGGACCCTGCCAACAACTATCAGGTCAGAATACACAGGGAAGCCATAGAAATCCACAAACACTTGGATAACTTCAACAGGAAAGAAGAAACCCTTAAAGTAAACAAGATATGGCTACCAGTACTACAAAATAAGAAAATCAGCCCTCAGCAAATGCAAATGGGAAACCAACCAGGGTCAGGGTCTTTCCCAGCAGACAATAGCAGACAATCTCCTTGATTGCATATCCTCACCTGGAAGCCATGCCATTAACAACAGAACAATACCTATTCAACACAGAACAATACACAGTTTACATGGGATTAGCAGACAATAACCTTGAGTGCATTTCCTCCCACCCTGGAGCCATGCCATTAACAACAGAACAATACCCATTCAACACAGAACAACACACAGTTCACCTGGGAACCACTCCTCCCTACCCAGGGTCTCACAGTATATATAGACCCATTCTCTTCCATTCCAGTTTTCTCTGAAGATGCCAGCCATAGATGCTGGCGAAATGTCAGAAAGAAACTCTTCTAGAACATGGCCACACAGCCTGAAAAACCCACAAAAAAACTCTGTAATTATACTGCTACGCAATGAATCCTGTCCTGATTCCTCCAATCCTCATTTACCAGGAAGCAGCTTCTGAAATCCACAGAGGTCTGTTCCCTATCACTCAGGAAGCTGCTGAGCATTTAAATCAGGGGTAGGCAACCTAAGCCCCCCCCCCCCGAGGCCTTTGGACCAGCCCCAGGCCGGTCCTACCACCACCTCCACCACTGCCCACCACCGCCACCCACCATGATGATATTGATTATTGTTGTTATTACTTGTTCTTGGGGTTTTCTTGGCAAAATCTCCACAGGGGTTTTGCCATGGCTTTTCTGGGGCTGAAAGAGTGTGCATGCATATTTTTTAAATTTTTTATTTTAAAAAATATTTATTTATTTATTTATTCATTTATGGTGCTTCAGCCCCCTAATTGTCTGAGGGACAGCAACCCGGCTCAAAAAGGTTGTCTAGCCCTGATTTAAATATATTTAAATATATTCCCAACCTCTCCCATGAGCAATCTCCAGTGTGATCAGCAGAGATTGGGTCTTCAGTGTGACAAGAGATTGCTTGTGATGGGGTAAGTGGGCTTTCTATTGACCTGAGAATGGGACCCCATTGATCGCAGTGGCTGCTTCACTGTAAGTGGAGGCTGGGTGATTTTCATGGTTCCTACGTACTAAACCAAGGATTATATCGGGATCATGAGTACAAAACCATCATGAGTATGTAACTCTAGGTTTCCCTTTAGTAGCTGCTCAACAGGATTCCAGATGACATTTTTATACATTTTAATATAATACACTATTGAAGTTTTTATATGTGGAAGCATATATAATACAATAAAAAGACAATGCTAATGAATTTAGAAACAATGTAAAATAATAAAAAGTTATGTGGGTACTATTAAGAATGTTGTTGATATTTGTTATAGTTTCTATTGCAGCTCACTACAGCAAATCAACTAAGGAGGCTCTAGGGCAGGGGTAGGCACCCTTTCCCCTTTAAGGGCCGAGGGACTTCAGCTCCCAGAATCCCAGGAGCTATTGGCCAACATGGGACTATTGGCCAACATGGCTGAGGCTTCTGGGAGCTGAAGTCCCTCGGCCCTTAAAGGGGAAAGGTCGCCTACCCCTGCTCTAGGGACTCATCAGATTTGTAAACCCCAGGATTCTATGACAGTTCAAGTGGAATCCTAGTGCTATAACTGTGCAGTGTGAAAGGGCCCCAGGACTCTAGCAATTAGCTTCTTCTTTTTTTTGTCCAGACTCGTTACATTATCTTTTAATATGTACACTTGTGCCCTAAATATCATTACCTGACCTGGCATTGAGCAGTAAGCCAAGAGGAATCTCTTGCCAAGGCAATTCAACCCATCTGAAGTGGGGGACAGTTTGGGGGCAACCAAGTTCTTAGGGCTTTCCCCTCCTCCACAATGGTAACACTGTATCTCCTTCAACCCTTTATTGTTTCAGTTGTGGTTCCTGGTTTACTTCCTCTCCCATGCTCTCATATGACTTTTTCCCTTTTGCTTGCTGGTTTAAAAATCTAAAATGCATAACTAAAACCAACCTGCTTTGTTCAGTGGTTATCCCATCTTCCCAGGAGGGCAGTCAGGAAAGGCAACTTTTAAAGGGGGGGAGGGATGTATTGCTTTATTGTTGTTAGCCACCCCAATTGACCTCAGAGGGGCAGGATATAAATAAATGTTGTTATTATTATTATTATTATTAGTGTGGCTGGTTTGCCACAATGGACTCAGCTGCACCTGCACAGCAGAAATAATCCAGGCTGACACCAGTTTAACTTCCATGGCTCAATGCTATGGAATTCTGGGAACTGTGGTTTTGTGAGACGTTTAGCCTTCTCTGTCAGAGAGCTCTTGTGCCACTATGAATTACAGTTCCCAGAATTGGTTTTAGTTATGTATTTTAGGTTTTTAAACCAGCCAGCAAAAGAAAAAAAAATCAAGAAGAGAAAGAGGTCCAGTAAGCAGATCTGGGGTCACAGCTGATGCAGTCCTACCAAGTCATTCATCAAGGTCAGATGCTAGCAGAGTCAAAAGAACTGCCAAGAACAGCAAGATGTCATGGCTAGGACTGTCTTCTTCACAGCAAAGCCTGCTATAGCCCTTTCATCCTACCTTATCCACCTACAACCTTCTGCAGCATCCCCATGCTCTAGAGAGAATACATCCTCAAATGTCCCCTCTGAGGGTCTCACCTTCTCCTGGGACTGATGGGATCAGCTTTCTGGGGGCTCTGTGGACTCCTCCAACACACTTCTGCTAAACACATGAACAAGTAACAGGCCCTGAGGTGTGATGCTGCTCCCCTCCTCATGTTTAACAACCATGGATTACAAAGCTTGAAAGCGCTACACTTAGGCATCATTTGAAAAATTTATGTCATTCTCTTTCTCAATGGAGCTCAAGATGGTGCACACTAACCCTCCTTTTATCCTTCTAATAATTCAGACTAGTTGGTTAGGATGACATATTAGAAGCGAAGTTCATGGCCAAATGGCAATGAACTTCTTTATTGACGCTGGATCAGTCAATGTTCTTTCATCACCTGCAAAGTAATTCTTTGCATGTGGCTATGAGTAATTCTGAATTTCTCTAAATGGGCATTCAAAGGGATGCTTGGTAATTATTCTGAACAAGCTCCAAATGCAGTATTGAGGAGAGAGGCTGGAGTCAGTAAAATTGAAACAAGTATGTGGATTTATATCTTATCCTATTGGCTCAAATTAAATAAAAAGCAAGGCGGAGTAACCAAATTTATTTTGGTTGATACCTATAAATCCTCTTGGGAACTGGCCATAAATAAGAAATTGACAATCTTGGGCCTATCAAGGGATTCTATTTTGAAATTAAATCTTGACCAGGCTAAATTGACTATAAAACGAAGATTGCTTGATATTGAAGGCCAGACAGAGACTGCTGCCTTTCCTGGTCATATTTTGATTAACAGACAAATCCTGATTTCTACACCTGCTTCATGCTTATTTCAAGTCACCCTACCTAAATTTAGAAGAGCCTTCTCTCTAGCTCATTCAACGCCCTCCCCTCAGCGGTTCTGGAAGGAAGGTTCAAGAAAATTCCCTTCAAAGCACAGCTTTGCCCCTGCGATGAAGGAGAAAATGAAACTCTTGAACATATCTTCCTTTACCGTCAATTCTATAAAGATACTCGGCACCAACTGATTACCCCTCTTCTGGAAAAATTTCCAAGATGTTCAGATACCTCATTTGTTTGTAGCCTTTCGAATTGTCAGTCACCTAGTATTGTATACAAAGTAGCAAAATTCTGTTACATTGTATGTAAAATACGCCCTCTAATGAAGAGAAGAAACTGAAATATTGACCGAGACTGATATTGACAGACACTGAGAAGATACCGGAGTCAGATGAGGACCACGCTACATGGCCCCCGTTTTGTTCCCTGTGCTTGTATTTTGTGTATAATAACTATATTTTATCTTTTTATCCTTTTTTATCTCTTTTGTCATTTATAATTGTAGTACAATCTAGAAGTTTTTATAATTGGAGTTTAATTACGGTTTACTGTGATTTGATTGCTACTTGTATTTGCTGGTCAATGACCGAATAAAATTTTTACGTTACGTTCTGAACAAGCCCATGCAAGCAAGGACATGAGAGCTATACTTCGGGAGAGAGAATCCTGTTGCAAAGCAGATGCTTTGCAAGGAAAAGATCCCATGTTCAATCCAATGAAATGAGATACATCTCAGGTAGTTGGAAAGACCTTTGCAGAAGATCTAGAAAACATGCAGTCAGTCAGAAAAGATTCCATTGGGCTAGATGGACAAATAGTCTGACATGACATAGAGTAGCATCCTATGATACAGATTTGCTATTCTAAAGAATATCAGAATGTATGATTAAATGTATAAGTTAATAGACTGCATATCACATGTGGCTATGAGCCCTGCTGCCTGGGGATTCTGGGATATGAAGTTCAAAAAGTAACATTTCCAAGCTTTGATCTATATCTTTTTCTTTTGCCCAAGCTGTGTTATCATCCTGAGCCTGAGTCATGGACTATGCTAGAAATTTAAATAATGAATCATCATCTTGTTTTGGGGGGAATTTATGTAAAGCAAGAATACAGATGCATAGGTGATGGCTCAAGACAGTGTGGTCCAACAATTCTGTTTATTTCAAAGGCTGCAACATCAGCAGACAGAAATGTTGAAGGACTGGACTGCATGTTGAATAAATCTATCCAAGGTGACAGTGAATATAAGTGCAGGACTGATATGCTGACTTTGTAATAGCTCCTATGAACAGTTTTATAAAGTGATAATTGGACAGTACCTTCTGCATTCTGATTGCCTGAGGAGGCTCACTTCCACTCTAATAAAGGGGATTAAAGTAACATAAGAAAAGTACAGCTTTCTGTTTAACAGCACACACAGTATTGATTTATGTATTTAATGGTGTGATTACTTTCCCTCAGTTTGAAATCCTTTTTCTTTTCTTTTTTTAATCCATAGTGCCTGCCAGCCTGAGTGGAATTGGCTTGTGAAGCAGTGATCAAGTAAACATCAGATTACAAAGGACCAGATAACTCCTCTGCAATTCTGATTGCTGGCCAGATGACTTCTTCATTCAAGATGAGGAGTTGAATTTGCAAAGAAAACGGCAGGAGTGACACCACACAATAAATCATGTCGAACAACAAGCTGAAAAATGGGTGAGAGACAGCTTGTACAGTGACAAATACAGCTGACAATAAGTGTATGCATCTGTTCAGTAGGATGAGAAGAGAATACAAATAAGGCAAACATCATTGAGCTTGAGAAGGGTATATTTAAAGTGTTTCTTTATTATATTTCAAAGTATATATATAGGATATATTTCAAATAAGGAATTGTAAGAAATATATACCTACACATGCACACAGAAACACACACCCCACAAACACACAATAATATTATATTGCATATAGTTCATAAAGATAATAGTTCATATTGTTGTTGTTGTTGTTGTTGTTGTTATTAAATTTATTTATAGCCTGCCCAATCACGAGGAATCTGGGTAGGTTACAGCAATAAAAATGCATGGAATACAATAAAATTCAAAATTAGTCCCTTCCCAACCCCCAACCCCCACACCAATATTAAAATTACAATAAACAATCACAATTTAAAAGCAAAAATACAAAAAGGTTTTAAAAGGGGGGGGGAGAGATAATTGGTGGCTAGAGTGATGCAGATCACCTTGTGCAGGAAGAGGAGTTAAGCTGGGAAGGCCTGCCAGAAGAGATCCTTCTTAAAAACCATTTTAAAGGCTGTAAGAGTAGAGATGTGATGGATCTCTTCCGGTAGGTCATTCCATAGCTTTGGAGCAGCAGTGGAGAAGGCCCTCTGGCTACACAAAGTTAGCCTAGATTTTTTTGGCTGCAGTAGTTTTGTCTCCGAGGACCTTAGTATTGCATATAGTTCATAAAGATAATAGTGTGCAGGACGAACAATATGGAAGAAGGCGATCCCTTAAGTATTCTCATCCCAATCCATGTAGGGCTTTAAAGGTAATAACCAACACCTTGTACCTTGCCTGGAAACTAATTGGCAGCTAGTGAAGGGACTTCAGGACTGGTGTTATATGGTCATTATGAGAAGTACCTGTAATCAACCTGGCTGCCATATTTTGTACAAGCTGAAGTTTCCAAACTTGGCACAAGGGTAGCCCCATGTACAGTGCATTACAGGAGTCTAATTGAGAGGTTACCAGTGCATGTACTACTATTTCAAAGTCTTCCTGCTCCAGGAAGGGGCACAGCTGGCGTATCAGCTGAAGATGATAACAGGAACTCCTGATTGTTACATTCACCTGAGCTATCAAGTAAAGTGACGAGTCAAGGATCATCCCCAAGCTGCAGATGGAGTCCTTCATGGGAAGTGTAACCCCATCCAGAACTGGCTGACATAACTACTACTACTACTACTACTAATAATAATAATAATAATAATAATTACAGCATAATTAAAACATGAATTATGAGGGTTACAGCATAATTAAAACATGAACAAGTTAAAACAACCAATCCCTGTACCCTAACCCTCCCACCCCTTAAAACTAGATTAAACTGACAATTACATTAAAATACATTATGCAAGAACACTATAAAAACAAAACAAAATTATGGGCAGCATGCACAGTTTTAGTAGATCAGATTGGTTGCCGCACTCCTAGTGTCTGGGAGGCTATTCCGGAAAGGCCCGCCGGAAGAGATCCGTCTTTACTGCTTTCTTAAAAGCAGCAAGCATGGTGATGAGATGGATCTCGTCCGGCAGGCCGTTCCATAGCCTGGGAGCGGTTGCGGAAAAGGTCCTCTGGGAGGTCTGCGAAAGCCTGGTCTTCATGGGCTGCAGCAGATTCCTCCCAGAGGACCAAAGGGCACGGGGGGCCTCATATGGGGAGAGGTGGTCCCTGAGATAAGATGGACCCAAGCCATGTAGGGCTTTAAAGGTTAAAACCAACACCTTGTCCTGTGCCCGGAAGCTAATTGGCAGCCAGTGGAGGGATTTAAACACAGGTGTTATGTGCTCCCTCCTTGATGTTCCGGTAATTAGCCTGGCTGCCATGTTTTGTACCAGTTGCAGTTTCCGGGTTAGGCACAAGGTAGCCCCATGTAGAGTGCATTGCAGTAATCCAGACGTGAGGTTACCAGTGCATGTACTACAGTTTCCAGATCCCTCATATCCAGATAAGGGCGCAGCTGGCATATCAGCCAAAGCTGATAACAAGCACTCTTGACCGTTGCATTCACCTGACTAGGTGAATCATGTGAAGCAACGAATCTAAGAGCTCCCCCAGACTGCGAACACAGTCCTTAGAGGAGAGTGTGACTCCATCCGGGACTGGAGACTGTATTCCCAAAACTGGTTTCGGGCCGGTCACTGTTAGTACCTCCGTTTTGTCTGGATTTAACTTCAATCTGTTTTTTCCTCATCCAATCCATTACCACTCTAAGACAGTCATTAAGAGCTGAGATGCCATCTGAGGTCTGAGCCGATGATCTGGTCATGGAGAAGTATATCTGGGTGTCATCAGCATACTGATGACACCGCGCTCCATGCCTCCGAATGATCTCACCCAGTGGCTTCATATAGATGTTAAATAACATCGGGGACAGGATGGCGCCCTGGGGGATGCCACAATTAAGCTCAGTTTTGGATGAGCAACTGTCCCCGAGCCTCACCCTCTGGGATCTACCTGAGAGAAAGGAACGGAACCACTGCAAAGCAATGCCTCCAATGCCTAACTCTTTCAGGCGATCCAAGAGGATGACATGATCTATAGTGTCAAAGGCCACTGAGAGATCCAAGAGCACCGACAGGGTCACACTACCCCTGTTGATGCCCAGACAGAGATCATCAACTAAGGTGACCATGGCAGTCTGAACTCCATACCCCACCTTGAATCCGGTTTGAAAATCGGTTTCCTCCAAGACAACTTGTAGTTGATTGGCGACCGCCCCCTTGATTACCTTGCTCAAAAATGGCAACAGTGAAACAGGTCCTCTCGATGCCCAGGCGGAGGTCATTCCCAGGTTCAGATTTCCTATGACAAGTACCTCTGTCTTACCTGGATTCAGCTTGAGTTGGCTTTCCCTCATCCAGTCCCCAAGACAGGCATTCAGAGGAGAGATGCCTTCCTTAGTCATTGCATGAGTCTGAGACAGAGAGAAATATATTTGAGTGTCATTAGCTTACTGATAACACCCTGCCCCATGCCTCTGGATGATCTTGCCCAGTGGCTTCATGTAAATGTTGAATAGCATTGGGGACAGAATCACATCTTGAGGGACACCCGATTTGAGCTCCCTCTTGGTTGAACAACTGTCCCCAAGTGACACCATCTGGAACCTACCTGAGAGATAGGGCCAGAACCACTGCAAAGCAGTGCCATCGATACCCAACTCTCTCAGGCGTTCCAGAAGAATACTATGGTCTATGGTATCAAAGGCCACTGAGAGGTCCAAGAGCACCAACAGGATCACACTTCCCCTGTCAATGCCCAGACGGAGATCATCAACTAAGGTGACCATGGCAGTCTCAACTCCATACCCCACCTTGAATCCGGTTTGAAAATCGGTTTCCTCCAAGACAACTTGTAGTTGATTGGCGACCGCCCCCTTGATTACCTTGCTCAAAAATGGCAACAGTGAAACAGGTCTAGAATTATTTATGTCCAGGGGGTCTAGAGAGGACTTTTAAAGAGTGGTATAACCACTGCCTCCTTAAGATAAGAGGGCCGGGACCCCTCCCTGAAGGATGCATTAATTGCATTTTTCAGCATCAACTTGATAATATCACCCCCCTGGACTTCCAGCCAAGTTGGGCAAGGGTCGAGAGGGCGGGTCATCTTTTTCAAACTACTAAGGAGCTTGTCCACGTCCTCAGTGCTTACCAACTCAAACTGATCCAGTCTAACAGTCATGGCGGAGGTGCTGGATACCTCTCTAGTTGCTACTGATTTAAAGTTGGCATCCAGGTCAGCTCTTATCTGACAGATTTTATCTGTGAAATGATCATTAAGAGCATCATATCAAGCTATAGTTGGTTCTAATAGAGGGTTCTGGTTGGGAGGCAATTGAGTTAAATTCCTCACCACCTTGAACAGCTCAACTGGGTGGGATTTCACAGATGCGATAGATGCAGAATAGAAAGATATCTTAGCTGCATCTATCGCCATTTAATAGGACCTAGAAAAGTCAAATGAAGTGTCTTATCGGATAAGAGTTGAGATTTCAGCCAACGGTGCTCTAGTCGTTGTCCAACCCACTTCATTTGTTTAAGATATTCGGTGTACCATGGATTATGATTTTTTGCAGGTTGGAAAGGATGCTTGGGAGCAATCGTGTCTACAGCTCTGGTAAGGTTGTTATTCCTCATATTAACCAGAGCTTCAACAAAATCACCAGCATTGCCAACCATAGAATCCCCTAGGGCTTCTTGGAACCTAATGGGTTCCATCAGCCTTCGAGGGCAGACCATTCTAATTGGTCCTCCATCCCCAGAGGGAGGGATGATGGCCTTCAGTCCAGCCTTAACCAGGAAATGATCCATCCATGACAATGCGGAGATGCTAATTAACTCCGTCCATGGAAATGCCTGATCTGTGCAGAAGACCACTTCGAGGGCATGACCTGCACAATGTGTAGGTTCAGAGACTATCTGGGAGAGGCCCATGTTTGTCATGGAAACCATGAACTCCTGAGCCGCACCAGTAAGATTAGTCAAACGAGCCTCAAGGGGGATATTGAGGTCACCCAGGACTAATAGCCTAGGTGACTCCAACACCAACACCGAGACTAGTGTGTCAACTCAGCTAGGGAGTCTGTTAAGTTACGGGGTGGGCGGTAAACCAACCGAATCCCCAGTTTCTCCCTGGTCTTCAAGCTAAGCTAAATGCATTTGATGTAGTCTAATGCACAGATAAGTATCCTGGTTAAGGCAAGGTTGTTTTTATGGACCATGGCTACCCCCCCCCCCCCCCCCGCCTCTCACCTCTACTGTTGCCTTGATGGAAAAAGGCACAGGCAGACTCTTCAGTTTGGATCAGAGCTGGCTGATAGTATGGAGGACACAGGTAAAATAAAGCCTCAGTGCCTTAGCTCTGCCCTTTATCCAAGTCCCTCACCTCAACTGTAGCCTCGATGGAAAAAGGCACAGGCAGCCTCTTCAGTTTGGCTCGGAGCTGGCTGATGGACACAGGTAAAATAACAAAAATAAAAATAATAAATATTGCTAGTATTTGTAGTTCATATAATTCATGTAGGTAATAGTAGGTATAACAATTGATCAAAAACTTTATGATTGATGATATTTTACTGGCAATTGCTAATATTTTACAGAGCTAATGGAGAAATGCAGCATATTCTGGTTTGGATCTATGCTTAACCTGGAAACTGCAACTGGTGCAAAACATAGCAGCCAGGCTAATTACCGGAACATCAAGGAGGGAACACATAACACCAGTGCTTAAATCCCTCCACTGGCTGCCAATTAGTTTCCGGGCACAGTACAAGGTGTTGGCTTTAACCTTTAAAGCCCTACATGGCTTGGGTCCATCTTATCTCAGGGACCGCCTCTTCTCGTACGATCCTCCCCGCGCACTTCGGTCCTCTGAGAGGAATGTGTTGAAGCCTATGAAGACTAGGCTGGTGCAGACCTCCCAGAGGGCCTTCTCTGCAACCGCTCCCAGACTATGGAATGGCCTGCCAGATGAGATCCGTCTTATTACTACCCTTGCTGCTTTTAAGAAAGCAGTAAAGATGGATCTTTTCCGGCAGGCTTTCCTGGAATAATCCCCCGGCCCTAGCGGAGGTTACCTTATGCCCCTTAACCTCCCATAGTACATGGACATGCCCAAGTTGTTTAATTTGTTTTTGTTTTTGTTTTTGTTATGTTTTTAAGAATAATTTTAATTCTGCTATTATAGTTTAATTTAGTTTTAAGGGGTGGGAGGATTAGGGTGTGGGATATAGGAATTTTACATTGTATCTTGTTTTTAAATTATGCTGTACGCTGCCCTGATTGCTAAGCAGAGGGGCAGCTTAGAAATAAAACTTATTATTATTATTATTATTATTATTATTATTCCCAAAGGATCCATGGGGCCTTATGTTTTATTGTTCCACCATTTATTTTTTGCCTCAGGGATCTTTCCATCATTACCTCATGGTGTTCTGTCCCTTTTTTATCCTCAGAAATCTTAGCAGCAGTTCTCTAGCACTATCTTGCTTTCCTGCCCTCTCCCCCAGCTTAGGAACATTAATAGTAGTGCCTCAGAATTATTTCCCTTTTTTTTAGCCCTATAACAATTTTTCATAAGTTACAACTCGTCTTCCATTTTTTAGTAAGCTTCCCAGTTGAAATTTATCCTTAAATTGCAGCATGGTAACTCAGATAACAACTTCAAACATTTGGTTAAATTTTGAAGTTTCTACCATGATGAAGCCCTGGAGTGGTTAAGTGCCTGTACTGCAGCCACTCACTCATAAACCACAAGGTTGCAAGTTCAATACTAGCCAGGACTCAGGCTTGACTCAGGCCTGCATCCTTCCAAGGTTACTAAAATGAGTACCCAGCTGTTGGGGGGCAATGAGCTTACAGTTGTAAATTGCTTAGACACTGCATAGCGTGGTATGAAGCGATATATAAATGAAGCTGCTTTGCTTTGCTTTGCTTTGCTTTGCTTTGCTTTGCTTTGCTTTGCTTTGATGAATTAATGTGAACTTGAAGTTTTTAACAGCTGGCATCCATAGGTTTTTGTGGCTTTTTCAGGCTGTGAGGCCATATTCTAGAAGAATTTATTTCTGACATTTTGCCTTCATCTGTTGCTGGCATCTTCTCTGAAACATCAGGAATAAATTCTTCTAGAACACAGCCTCACACCCTGAAAAAGCCACAAAAACCTACTGATGAATTATTATGATTTATTTATTCATTTCCAAGAATTATACCCCACCTTTCTCCCACAGTGGGATTACATCAGCTTTCCTTCCTTCCTTCCTTCCTTCCTTCCTTCCTTCCTTCCTTCCTTCCTTCCTTCCTTTTTATTTCAGGAATCTCCTCTGGAATTTTGACTTGAAACTGACCACTGAAACTTTGACAACAAGCAAAAATGCTCTGTCAAACTTTGAGACAGATGCATGATTTCTCAATGAGTTATGGCAAACCCTCTTTTTTGCTTCTAGGAAGCCACACTTAGGGCCTTTGCAGACTGCCAGAAATAGTGCAAATTGAGTCCACTTTAAGGGTTAGGGTTAGTGACAGGGAATCATGGGAATTGGGTGTTTTTTTTCTGAGACATTGAGCCTTCTCTGTCAGAGAGCTCTGGTGCCACAATAAAATACAGTTCCCATGATTCCCTAACCCTAACCCTAATCCTTAAAGTGGACTCATTTGCACTATTTCTAGCAGTCTGCAAAGGCCCTTAGAAATTTTGATTTTTCACTTGAAATTAGGCAGTCACATGGACAACCTCCTCTTCACAAAAAAACCACTCTGTCAAATTCTGAAGCATCTACCATAATTTTCCTGATGATTTAGGGCTGCTCTGCTTTTTATTGCTTTGAGCGATCCCCTCTTCTATTTGGAATTTCTGCTTAGAATTCAGCATTGTAACTTGGACAACAACCAAAACCTCTCTATAAAATATTGAGACATCTAGCACAATGTCCTGGTGAGTTAGGGCTGCTACAGACAAACACATATTCTTTTCTATTATTATAGATTTCAAAGTCAGGCATATGCCTTTGTCTGCTTTTTTCCATCAATTCAAGAGAAGTATGATGTTGCTGTGAAGTTCTTTGAGAATATTCCTTTAAAAGGAACATGACAGTAGCTTTGACTTTTAGGGTCCACCAAATACCTTTGGTAAAGGTTCAGATTTCATGTTTGTTTGTATTGTTTGGGGTTACAAGACAACACTTATCATGAGATAGTAAAAACAAAACAAAAAAGCTTTATAATTATTATTTCTTTCTATTATTATTAAATATCCCTCAATGCATTACAAACCAATCCAAGGATCTTCTACAAATGACTAGTAATGGGTGACCCCAGGCCATCTTGATTCAAAGGAGACCGAGGCTTTGTCTGCCCAGGGTAGGATACTCGGGGGATGGGAGCCCATAGTATCTTGGCCCCGCAGCTTCCCCGACTTGCCTGTGTTACCTTGACCTCCATTCGTGCACCATGGTGTATCTCAGGGGTAGGCAGCCTTTCCCCTTTAAGGGCCGAGGGACTTCAGCTCCCAGAATCCCAGGAGCTATTGGCCAACATGGGACTATTGGCCAACATGGCTGAGGTTTCTGGGAGCTGAAGTCCCTCGGCCCTTAAAGTGGAAAGGTTGCCTACCCCTGGTGTATCTGCACAGGTGTCCCACTGAGCCACCCAGCACATCTGCTGCCACCAGGTGAAGTCAGAGCAAGGCACCCAGCAATAACCACAAGGCTGAGTGCCTTGTTCTGACTTCAGAATGAATGATCCACACCAGTGGCAGACACGCTGGGTGGTTCAATGGTGTGCCTGTGCAGACAGTTGCTGGAACAGAGGACTCCAGATCTCCCTTGTAAATCTGGAACAACTGACATATTTTTTACACCATTTTAAGGCTGGTATACCATGATCTGGTGCAGAATGTTCCAGATATCATCCAGACTGCTTTAATGGGGCAACTAAAATGCATAAAGTACATGATACAAACCTTCAAAGCTCCACTGGCATCTTCATCAGGCAAGAATGTTAAAAATCAAACAGGAAAAAGAAGCAAAATGATGGAGTCACAGGCCTACATTTTGTTAAGATATCATTATGGATGTTCTCATTTAAGGTGAAGAATATCCATGTAGAAGAATATCCATGTAGACAGAGGCCATTTCTCCCCCGTGGCCATGTGGGCTCTGGGAGACAAAGAATTGCAAAGTGTAGGAAATGTAAAAAAAAATTGATCTACACTTTAGGTTTCCAGAGATTAATTTTCCTCTTTACAGAGCACAACATAAATGGTTTTGCAGAGATGGACGGGATAGTAAAGCATAGAACAGGGCACAGAGAAGGATGTCAATGAAGTTTATCAAGTATAGGAGGGTGGGATTTTTTGTTTCTAGCATTTACTGAATATATTTTGTGTAGAGAGAAAAAAATATTATGTATACATGTTGTGAGTCATTTCTTCCCCTACCCACCCATATAATTCCATCCAGATTACAAATTGGTGGTGTAGATTAGCATTTTGATTATCATTTGTGGCTCCATATACCTGATGAACTGATATTAGACAGGTTCCTTAAAACATACTGATTAAAGACACATTGTTGCTGCTATTTTTAACAAGTACATTCAGGTGTAAAATCAAGTTGTGAATTCCACCTTCATAAATCTATAGTGCAACCATCTGTTTTCCTTTAGTGGGGGAAAAAGTAACCATCCAATCAATTTTTCTTTCAAATGACTTTACCAAAAAGATCACTAATGAAACTTTCTTTAATTTATTTTATCTCATGGAATAATCAAGGTGCCCTTTCTTTAATTGTAACAGAATTTCATCTCATTGAAGTTGTGGAATTCATTTGTATATTAGGTGGAAATACCTGTGAAGACATCTGGAGCCATGGCTTAAGTTCTCAGTTCTTGGGCTTTCATCTCCAGTCTCCCCTGGACCATAATGTTGAAGAGTGTGCATTTGTTATAATACATTTCAGAGGTTAATGGGAAGTCATTTTTAAAATGACTCAGCTCATTCATCCATCCAGCTCACTACTGCTTACACCATTCTTCTCCAACCTGATGCTCTTGAGTTGGACTACAACTCTGGATGATGACATGAGTATATCTGGAGGTTACCCTGTTGGGTGAATGTGGTCTACAATGAGTGGCAGAGTGTTCCAGGACCTTAGAAAAGAGTCTTTCCCACCCCTACCCAGAGAAACCAGCAATAGGACCCAATATATGCACTATCAATAAGATATATATGCACTATCAATAAGATATAATCATTTCCGTTCTTTTGACTTGTCTATATTTATATATAAACTGAGATGAGAAATAAATTAGGTAGCTAGTCTTCGGCTCATTTCTTGATAATTGTTGTGTTCCTTCAGGCTATCTCCAATTTATGATGACTCTAAGGTAACACTATTGTAGGGTTTTCTTGGCAAGCTTTGTTCACAGGAGGTTTTCTATTGACTTCCTCTGAGGATGAGAGAGTATGACTTGCCCAAGATCACCCAGTAGGTTTTTATAGTTGAGTGGGTTTTGAACTGAGTGGGGATTCAAGTCCTGGACCAAAGTTCAAATCACTACACCATGTTGGCTTTCTGATTCTAATTTATATTAGCTTACTAATTCTCCTTCCTGTGCAAAAAATGTTATTTTCTTTGTAAATCAACCACATGTAAATTTTGCCTAGAATAAATCTCCAATTACAGCATTTTCTCTGCAGGAAATAATAATATTATATTATTTCCAGTGTAGAAAATACTATTTTCTACATGCATATTTTACCATGTAAATTTTCCCATGCAAATTTTGTGCAGAATAAGTTGCAAATCATGAAGGTTCTCAACAGTCCAGGATTCTTCTCATCATAGCATATCACCACTAAAAAGAAGAAGAAGAAGAAAACATTTTTCACCCATTTTCTGATTATATTCAAATATTCTGATTATATTCAAATATCTCTAATAAAAAGTTATCATTGAACTTCAATTGAGTAATATATAGAATAGCCCTTATATAGTATTAAAATCCTTTAAAGTAAATCCATTAGAAAACAGAAAATTAAAAATCATTAGAACAGCAGACACCATTAAAAGCCCTTGTAGTTAATTCTTAAAAGGCCAATCAGAACAGAAATGGTAAGAGAATGACAGCAAGGAGAGAGCTCTTCCTAGCTTCTCTTGGGAGGGATTTCTAAAGTCTGGAAGTAGCCATTCAGAAGGTCCTCTCCCCTGTCCCTCACCAATGAAACCTAAGGAGGTGATGGGATGAAAAAAGATTCCCCCTTCCTCATAAAGAAAGATGTAGTGCTTCAGAAGACCTGGACCCAAGGCATTGATCTGCTGATAGAACTGGTTCTATCAGAAGAATCAGGACAGGTGTGATTATCCCTCCCATCCCCTTGCAGCTTCTTATGCACCCTCAAAATCTGTTGGGCTGGAAAACCAGAGGGCTGGACAGGACAAAGGCTGCAGGGAGAGGGGAAGGAAAGACAACCCTATTGTCCTAGCAAACAGCTGCTAGCATTAATCAGAAAATAATAAACAAATGGAAAGGTCCCCACAGTATATTGAGTCCATCCCCTCACCCAGTGCAGGAACTATGCTAGAGCATCTTTTCTCTAGATAATTGCTTCCATCGCTGAACAGCTCTTACTGACAAGAAGTTAACTCTAATGTTCAATTGAAATCTACCCTTCTGTAACTTAAAACCATTAGACCTGGTCCTACCCTCTGAAGCAGCAGAGAACAAGCCTACCTTGTGCTCCTCCTTATAGCCCTTGAGGAATTAAAAGAGTGCAAAATCAAACCACCCCTCAGTCTTCTTCTCAATACCCTTATAATGCCCAGTTCCTTCAACTTTTCTGCATATGTTTTGTTCTCTATACCTCATATCATCTTTGAGCTCTTCTCCAAACCAACTTAAAATCAGGCCTCCAGAAGAGGACACAGTACTCCAGGTGAGGCCTGGCTAGTGGAGTATATTGAATTATGCCAAAATAAGCAGCTGGCCTACATATTCCATAAGTAGTTTGGTATTCTGTGATGGTGCTTTGGTAAGTAGTTTCTTGAACTAGTTTAAATACATCCCAGATTGTATTTAGAAGTTCATTTTTACACTGCTCTCACATAGCTTTCTAAGGCCTGGCAAGAGTACTTGGCACCAGTGACACTATCCTAGCTGCAGTTAACAAATGCAAGAGAGGATTAGGATGATTTGTAGAATAAATATTTTTAATATACTTTAGTAAACCTAACATTGGGCAAAGTATCAACAGTAAACGGAAGATCTCATAGAATATACTAATTACCATCTTCCTATAATTCTTTAGTTTCAATGTTGCTACATACAAAGAAAATCCTTCTTAGTTGGCAAAACAAATATATTCCATTGTGAGTCATATAGGTTTTATGAATTTTCCAAGGGGTTTGATACCATTGGAGAAGCATTTTACAGCAATTCTCTCTGAGGTCTGAGACAAATGTAAAATGAGAAGCCTCTTTGAAAGAAAGGGAGCAAACTTGTTTTCTAGAATAGTATCTTATTACGCAGTTACTCCTGCTTCACTACATTTGGCATTAAGTACAACTAAGAAAATTGTACATTTTCAACTGAGTTCATCAGATTCTTGAAAGTAGATATATGGTAGAGTTTTCTTTGCATCCATGGTACAGCAGTCGCCCATCTAATATCAGAATTAAATCTATGGATAATAGCTATAGTGGTGCATGGTTGCATTTATACTTGCAAGAAGGAATATCACCAACTAAATAAACAGCAAGAACAACAACATTGAAATATAATGTTGCCTGGTATAGCATCTTTCATGAAATGACTTCCTTAAATACCTCTCTTTCCCCCTGTGGCCCCTCTAAAAATGGCAACAGGAAACAATATCTTGGAGATATTTGGGCTTCCTAGGGCAGTGCAGCCCACAGTGGGCTGCACTCCATATACAGTTTCACACTCCAATATAGGTAAATTCTATATCCTATATATAGGTAACTAGGTAAATCAATCAGTCTTCTGTTGTTGTTTGCTTTCAAGTCATTTCTGACTTATGGTGACTCTAAGGTGAGCCTATCACAGATGTTAATCAGCCTAATTTATTCAGTGAGGGTTGCCACTGCCTTCCATTGAGGCTGAGAATGTGTGACTTGCCAAAGTTAACTTACTAGGTTCCCTGTCTAGATGGGGATTTGCACCCTTGTCCCCCAGCGTCTTAGGGCCAATGCAGATGGTCCGTTTGGGGCAGCTCTGGGCTGCCACTGGGAGCAGCAAATTGGGGCCGTGGTAACCACATGCCATGGCTCTGATCCTCCTTTTTGCCATCCCCAAAAGAGTGGCAAAATGCCACTCCTTTTGGGGGCAGTAAAAGGCCACCCTTAGATCCACCATCATGGCTCTTGTGTGCCCTTTTGGCGCAGTGTATGCGCATGCTGCACCAAGAGGGTGCCCTGACACCGCGTGGCATGCAGACAGGCATGCAGCATCAGGGCAGAGTCAGGGCAGCCAAAGTGCGGTTGCCCTACCCCAACTCCACTTCAAGACCAGCCTATAGAGCCGGTTTGCATTGGCCCTTAGTCAAACACTCAAGCCACTACACCATGATGAGTCTCAGCTTCTCTCATTGGTGAAAAATGACAGGATTCATCCTATGTTGCCAAACTCTCTGTAAACCAGTAGTAAATTTATGCAAAACAATGGAGGGCAAACATGGCTAGTCCAGGGATATGGTCAACAACCCCCCTCCTCAAATAAGAAATTGATAGAAAGTCACTTCTGGTTTTGAAAAACAGGCATGCGTTGATATTAAACATTGCAAATGGGTCTTTTAACCTATGTAAAAGGAGAATTGCTGCTTCTTGGGGCTTTCAGGAGAGGTAGTTCACAGGAGTCCAATGAGTCTGGAGGAGACAAGGGCTAAAAAGCAGTCAAAGAGTACATGCACCACCAGTGCTGTACTTTCACTCCCTGTATGTGATATCTAATGGCAAACAAGTTATCAGATTATATTAACATGCATGCTAACATAGTATTTTAGTTCAGTCAGTATGTCACATTGGAATCAGACATAGCCTTCAACATTTCACAGATGAAAACCAAGATATGTTTCACCAAGCAACACCACAGCATGGCCAAGATGTCAAAAGTTATTAATGAGAAGCAACAGACAAGCTGGGAGTGGCAACAACAGTTTACTTCTGCCTGAGCTTACTGGGAAGGGCAAGATTCCTCCCCCTTTTATCTCCCTGTTGCTGAGTCAATTGAGTAAAAACTGCTTTCACACTTAGAACTCAGTTTGCAGCTATTGAAGTAAGCTGCAGATAAAGGAGGAAGTTGCAGAAGGAGAGAGAAACTGGGGCATTTTAAAAGCAGCTGAAACAGTGGAATGACAGAAGATTAATTCGAAATGTTCATGCCAAATCATGACAGCTGGAGGGTATGATAGTTAGATAGACTGACGAAAAGGGCTGGCCTGGTGTGGAGTCGGGGTGTGGTGGCTGCACACTGGCTGCCCCAACTCCATCCAAACCACCGTCACTCCACACACCCCACCACGCACCCCACTGCATGGCAGGCAGCATCAGGGCACTCCCTTGGTGCAGCGTACAGACACACTGTGCCAATGGAATGCAGAAAAGCTGCTGCTGCTGCAGTGGCAAGAGTGGCTTCTTGCCGCTCCAAAAAGGAGCAACATTTGCCAGCAGTTTTTGGAGCTGCAAAGTGCCAGATCGGGGCCACAGCATGCAGTTGCCACAGCCTCAATCCGGTGCTCCCAGGGGTGGTACAGAGCCACCCCTTAGGGGCTGTCAGAACTCCTTAGTCTTCTCTAAGTAGCTTTAAATCTGGACCTAGATGGGGGGAGGTTTAGCAGGTATTTGTTTATATCCTGTCTTTCTTCCAGTCAGCTCAAGGCAGCATATATGCTTCTCCTCCCTACCTGATCTTCACAACAATGCTGCAAAATAGGCCAGACTGAGAAAGAGAGTAACTTGTCTAAAGTCACCAGTGAGTGCCATGGCTTAGAGGAGGCTTGACCCTGCATCTTGCAAATCTCAGTCCAAAACTACAGCCATAGAACAATTGTGTAGCTGCAGGAGAGTACATCTTAACTTTTTCAGCAGTTAGAATGTGGAGAGAAAGAAAGAATTAAAATACACATGCATACACACACACAAATTGCTTGCATAGAGAATGAAATTATATACAAGAGCATCAGATTTATCATCCCCTCCATACAACAAATTGTGCCTCAAAACTGGAAATCAAATTTTCTTCTGCTGTATATATCTTTTGAAACATCACTATCTTTTTTTTCCCACCTGTCTTATGGTGAATTGTGCTAGCCTTTTCTTGGTTACATTTTTCAAATGTGACCTATACGTGTAATTATTATAATTATATCTAAATACATAATTAAGGTAAATACATATAATTGCATTATTGTAATGTGAAATAATCTTGTAATGGTTCTTTTGAGACATTGGTGGCAAAATTGTGGCAGGCACACATACCTTGGTTCATCATCAGGCTCTGCTATCACACCCATTAGCTGTGCTGGCTTTTTTTAATGCAAACTAATACGTGGATTTAATCTACATTATAGAACAACCAAAAGCAGCACTGAAATGTTTATCCCAAAGTAACAGGATGTTTTGGAAATCTCTGTCAAGTTGGCTTTTCTTTCCTTTCATAGTTGTCAGGGATCTCAGAAATGAGGTATCTTTTGAAAAGTTGCAGACAGACAAAATTTTGCTTTGAAATATAAGCTCAATTATTTAACGTTCAGGGATTTAGCAGTGCAACACCCATTAATATCCTTGAAAGTTTTCCCTCTATGGCCTGGTATGCTAGGCTGAGAGAATAGAGTGCCTTAATTTAATGCTGGTCAGGGGAGAACTGTGAAATAATTATTTGCACAGGACATCTTTTCAGCTAGCAGTATTTTTTAAAAAGGCTTTTGTAACTATGTTAAAATAGTGCTCTCTGGTTCCATTGTGATAATTGTTAGCACACAGCTGATGAATGCCAGCAAATTCACTTGAGTGTGTATATACGTGTGGGGATAAATGCCATAGCTATTTTTTTTTTAAAGTTTACTGGGGAGAAAATTCTTTCTTAGCTTTATTCTCCAGCCATACAGCTCCTTTTGAGTATCTAAGCTTCCATTATTGGGAGGGATTCTCAAACTGCCATTCATGGAATACACATAGGCTGTGAGCTCCATTCAATAGACTGCAGAAAAGTTGTAGAAAATCAAGGATATTTGTGCATGGCATTATACTTATTTCCTCTGATTTATGGTTTCCAAATCTCAGGGCCTTTGCACTTTGTCTCTGGTCCTTAGGCTGAGGGGAAGAAAATCTCAGACCAAGAATGCTGCCTTTCTTTTTAAAACTGTGATGTCCTGTGACATCTCTAGAGTTGGTGTCACCCAGTGCAGTAACTCATGGTGTCACTCCTCTCATCAATCTCCTCCCATACAACACCATAAAGAATCTTTAGTATTTTGAATGATGTGATAAAGGAGGTCAAGGAGAGGGGGGTGACACCATGAGTTATCACACCAGGTGACACTAAACCTCGTGATGCCCTAGGGTGGCTTGCATATCTTTTCATAGCTGTGTGGCCAAATAGCAAAATACAGTACAGTGGTCCCTTCAGATTCATAGCCTTCGCACTTGCAGTTTTGATCATTTGCGAGGCCAAGGCTGCAGCCCCCTCCCTCCCCCCTCCCTCGCTTACTGGTATCCTCCCCTCCCCCATGGTGCTAGGGACTTTAATCAGAGCCTGGACCTCCAGGGATTGTAATTGGCTCCAGCAGCCATCAGGACTCACTTTCTCAGCAGTGCTTGGGACCCGGCATAGCAGCTTCATTTATATACCGCTTCATATCACGCTATGGGATGTCTAAGCAGTTTACAACTGTGAGCTGATTGCCCCCCAACAGCTGGGTACTCATTTTAGCGACCTTGGAAGGATGCAGGCCTGAGTCGAGCCTCAGCCCTGGCTGGTATTGAACTCGCAACCATGTGGTCTATGAGTGAGTGGCTGCAGTACAGGCATTTAACCACTGCGCCACCAGGGCTGATCACATATTGTGCACCCAGTGGCTGCAGTGCAGGGGGCGGGGCATGCTCATGCCAGGAAAGTGAGTCCTGATGGCTTCTGGGGCCGATGACAAGTCCTGGAGGCCCAGGCTTTAAGACCCCAGCGCTGGGGGAGGGGGGAAGATGCTAGTAAGGGAGGAAGGGGAGAGGGAGGGAAGGAAGGAAGCAAGAGAGGGATGGAATTTCACAAATAGTCAAGGACTTAAATATTTGCAAAATTTTGGATTTGTGACCTCTCCCCCCCCCCCCCCGAATGTATCCCCCACGAATCCGGAGGGACCACTGTATTATTCAAAATCCCCAAAACAGGGATTCTCTTCATGGGGCCAACCACAATCTTTTGTATTCTGTATCCTTAGTAATGTTTTTTGTACTACTGTTACTCATAGGTTGTAATTCCCATATATCATTGAACATCGTGAAAATAGTTGTGACATAAACAACTAGCAAAATTAAAATTATACCTTTAAATTACAATATCATATGCATAGCCTCAATGTATTTACATGTATGTCATTTCATGTGGTTAAAGTGAAAATTTGGTAAGATGGGATGTTTATAAAGAAAATTTAAAAATATATTTTTAAAATATATATATATTATTTTAAATTAAAATTTTAAATTTTTGAAAACCCTTGGGCCTCTCCTTTCTCCTCTCAATGAGCCTTCCCCCACTCAGATATCTCTTCAGCATTTTAAAGGGACACAGGCAAACCACACAGCCAAACAGCAGATGTTGGGGGAACAGTGGTGTCACCTCCCCTTTAGGGTGTCACCTGATATAGCCCACACTCCCTGCACCCTGCCCTGCTCCTGGCTGACCCCCATTGCTTCAGTATGATTTGGTGTAGGAGGTATAAACTTTCCAGGAGGTTCCACCTGGACACCTCTTCCCCCTCCCCAAAGGTTTCTCAAACTATAACCACCACCAGCACTCAACGGGAGAGTGTGGGTACTGCTGGGAAGTATTGAAGTTTCGTCCACATTTGCCACCTTAAGACTTGTTGATTGTGATACTATACAACTGTTGCTTTGTGGCATTTCCCATCTTGTTAACGTACTCACTGGTTTTTCCTATCTTCCTCGAACCATCCTAAATGGTTGAGTTTGGGCTAACTGGTCTGAAGGGCCCATAAGAAGCAACACTGTTATGAAGAAACAATATGCATGGCTTTCTTCTTCAGGTCTGCTTAGTTGCTTGATTCTTTTCTCTTTTGATTCTGGATTTCACTTCTCTCTCATTCTCATCCTCTTTCTCCTTACTGGATGTTTTCTTCTTTGCTTCTCCCTCACTTTTGCATATCCACTTTCTCATTCCCCCCACCCCCACCCCCACCCCAAGTTAGGCTTATATTCATCTCTTCCCCGTTCCCTGGCCTTTCCTTCTTGTATCTAAATTCTTATTTCTTAGTTTCTTAGGCTGCATCTGCACTGCAGAAATAATCCAGTCTGACATCACTTTGACTGCCATGGCTCAGTGCTATGGATTTCTGGGAATGGGACTCAACAAGTTCCTATTCCCAGAATTCCATACCATTGAACCATGGCAGTTAAGGTGGTGTCAAACCAGATTATTTCTGTAGTGCAGATCACCTTTTAGTTTCTCCTCTTCCTTCTTCCAGTTCCTGACTAAATTGCTTGTCCCCCTATCCCACTCTTTCTCATTCTCATCCTCTTTTCTTTACCCATTCTCCCTTTCTCCAATTTTTCTCTCTCCCCCTCCAAAAACACATATTAAGATTGATAAGTGCAATTAAACTAAAGAGGCGTTGCTTCTGAAATGACAGGCACAGATAGCATTGCCCTGTTGAATTATTGTCAACATTGACATCTTCTCCTCCCCAAATATTTGGTGATTATTAATAGCATTATCTTTACTATTCTGTGACAATTTCATAACCAGACTGTTAAAAATACAGAATATGTGTGGGTTCTGATCAAAGCAGTGCATGGAAAACTACCTTTGGTTGGACTGTAGCTCTCAAGAGGTCTTTAAAACAATGCTCACAAGTTTGGAAAAATTATCTTTTTTCTTCTTCCATGCAGAGCATACAAAACTCAATTTGCATCCAGAGACACAATTTCTCATTACTTAGACTTGGTGCTTTTCATTTGAATGACATTCTATGAGCAACTGTGGCTGATGCTTAATGTAGCATGATTGCATAATGTAGCATGATTAATGTAGTACCTCACAATGTAGGGTCCACCCCATGACCTCACTAGGGGGTCACTCACAGTGACATCACTAGGAACCATCCCAGGGTCTCAGGTTTTGATCCAGAAATGTCAGGGACTGGCATGTTCCAGTCCTTGCAGCCCTTCATGATAATGGAGATCAAGGCAGTTTCAACTAGGGATAGATTATCAAACAGGCTTAAAAACTCTTGGCCTAGGGTTGGCTATTTTCAGCATGCAGCCCACTAATTCTTCCTTAAATTTTTAACAGTTAACAGATGCCTGGTCTAGGATTCACAATTTTCACAACAGATTTCTTGTTTTAATGATTAGACCTGCTCCAAAGAAAACATATTAAAGTACACGTTGTATGTATATATAATGCTTTGATCTGTAAGACAAAAGAATGTTCATTAAAGAGTCTGCCAAGACCCACATATTGCTAGTCTGGATTTGTGTACAACTATCTAACTAGTTGCTAAGATGGCTATTTTACAAAGCACAGTCCTGTCTAAAGGGCTATAAGGGGGACATCTCTCTATTTTAGAGTATCCCACTTAAAGGCCTGTTTACTCCAAGGGCTCTTTCATATTATATCATGATGGTGCTATGACTCCCCTTTAACTGCCATGGTAACATTTTATGGGATCCTGGGATTTGCAGTTTAAGGAAGACTATCTGGAATTCTCTGCCAGAGAGCTCTAGTGCCTCACCAAACTACAAATCCCAGATAAAGTGGAATTGTATTTCTCTAATTGTGCAGTATAAAAGGGCTCTATGTCTGGTTTAAAGATGAGAGAGCAGTGGAATAATTAACTGTCAACAGTCAGCACCAGTAGAACAGAGGCACAGACACAGTGGAGGGAGGGTTTGCAGACCCATGACCCCTGAAAATTGCCTACCTTTGCATTACACCAAAGAAAGAAAGAAAGAAAGAAAGAAAGAAAGAAAGAAAGAAAGAGGAGGAACAGTGGAGGGGAAGACACTACACAAAAGAAAAAAAAAGTCATCTAAATCTATCCCTAAATTAGATTCTGATTGCGATTCTGTTTAGAAGACTGACTGACTGTCTAAATAAATAAATATGTAATAAAATTCTAGCAACATTAAATCATGAACACGGTGCCATTATTGTACTTAGAAGAGTACCCTGTGGTGAGGATTAAGACTCACCCCCCTCCTCCTGTGTGTCTTCCTCATGTGTCAGCACATATCACAGTGCAAAGAAAATACCCAGGCTTCCTCTATGACACCAACTCCTAGCAAGAGCTAAAGCTGCACACACTGGCAATACTAATTATACTAATAATCCTGCTAAGTAAGATTATATAGATTCACACTAATGAAGCTCTAACATGCCTCAAAATTCAGAAAGAAGTATAGGATGTCATATCAGAAGGAACTGCTGATATGCGACAATGTAATTCCTCATCTGTCTCCCAAAAGACTTGGGAGGTATCTGCAAAACAGGGGGAGTTAGATTAGCAATTGCTGCAGTGTTTAGTCTTTCTAGAAGAGGTTATATTCGCTAGAGGATAATCTTTTCCTTTCTTTTGGGTGGTCTAGGGACATGAAATCTGTGACTGGATTTGGGGGACAAAAGTAAATATCATCTTGAGCATTGCCATGCTGAGATAAGTCTTCACGGCAGTTTTCCTGCTGTCAAGGAGAAGCGAGTTCAGAAAGAGTTCTTCATGACATGAAAATGCCATCAACACAGGAATTGCCATTTAGAAGTGATAATGAAGCCTCTGTTTTCACACAATAGGAGCTATTTTCATATTCTCTTCTCAGCTGCTTGCATTTCTGAATGCTCATACTGTCAGATAAGGTAGTCCTAGTTGTCAAACATCATCCTGTTGGGTTGTTGTTGTTTAATAGTCCCTTCAGTGCACAATCTGCAGTTTAGCCAGTAAAAAGACTAGATTTGTTGTTACTGGAAAAGTTTCTTCTCTCCATGGGAGGCTCAAGTCCAATGTCAATTGTGAAAATGTTTATCCTAGTCTATCCCTATTTCAAAAAGTCTTTCTGATTGCTCATACAGTGAATGGTTTGCTGTCATGGCTTGGCGTTAAAACTGGCCTTGAGGGTTCTGAGGAAGTAGTCTCTCCCAAAGCCCTTTTGTATATTTGAATAGCTGATGCCATCCAAGAAAACAGTACATTGTCTGTGTATTAGGTTGCCAACTTTTTAACCAGCTTTTGTTCCTGTGCTCTGAACAGCAGCTTGGTTTTCAGACATCGGTGAGTGATAGAATGCACATCTCCTTCCCAATTGGTCAATAGCTCCATCAGTCAATTTCTGAATATCAGATGGCTTTATAATTCTATGAACAAACTTGGATAGTTTTAATGAGATTATTTTAATTGTTTTTAAATGTTCATTGTTTAAGTTTTTAACCAATTTTATCTGTGAGCTGCCTTGGATCCCACTCCGGGAAAAAAGGCTGCACATAAAATAAATAAATAATACAGTTCTGCTTATATCACAAACTGATGTTCATGGGCATACTCTTGAAAGCAGGTTAAAACTAACATGTGAATCCAGAAAACCCACTAATACAGCTTCCATGCAGTTTCCATTATGTACCTTCCATTATGTAGTAGCATAAAGGAACAGTAGGCATTTGTGTATGTGTGTGAGAGGAAGAAGGCAAGAAGGGCTTTTAGTATTCTAATTAGGGCCTCATTCACACTACATAATAAACTGATTTTTGTGTTGGATCGTTTCAAATTGATGGAGCAATTTGACACCCAATAGATATTCAGACTTTGGTTGCTGCGATTGAACCTGTTCATTTCAATTTAACCCACTTCACGTTCACATTCAATTGGATCAATTCAAAATGGATTCTCCATGTGTGATGTCACAGGGATGATTGCATCACAGGAAACCAAATCCAATTGACCAGGGGTAGGCAACCTAAGGCCCAGGGGCCAGATGCAGCCCCCTGAGGCCTTTGGACCAGCCCCAGGCCAGTCCTTCCACTGCCACTGCCGCCGCCGCCACCCCCCACCGCCCCCCGCCGCCGCCACCACCCACCATTATGATATTGATTATTGTTGTTATTACTTGTTCTTGGGTTTTCTTGGCAAAATCTCCACAGGGGTTTGCCATGGCTTTTCTGTGGCTGAGAGAGTGTACATGCATATATATTTTTTTAATTTTTAAAAAAGAATTTTATTTATTTATTTATTTATTCATTTATTTTTGGTGCTTCGGCCCCCCAATTGTCTGAGGGACAGCAACCCAGCCCCCGGCTCAAAAAGGTTGCCTACCCCTGCAATTGACAATACATTCACACTTGCTTTGTTTTTGTTTTTAATTCTTTATTAATTTAAGTAAAGAGATAACAAAATTAAAAATACAAAAAAATACATAAAATAACTTCTTCTTGCCTATAGCCAAGATATTTGTACATTCACACTTGCATTGAACCAAATCATTTAAAAATATGTGGTAAATGCCTTGGATTCAGAAGAACTGGTTTAACTGGGTTTAGCGGTGCCCCCCCCCCCCACAAACCATGTCAGAGAAATCAATGCCAGTGTGACCAAGGACCCTTTAAAGTGGTTTAAACTGGTTTGAAAACTGGTTTATTATGTAGTGTGAATGAGGCCAAACATACTATTTTTAGATGCAGTTTGGATACCATGAATTTAATTATTAGAAAATTAGTGCCCTAATTTCATCCTTGCAGACCACAGTGAGGGCCTGGATATAGAATGGCAGCAATGGGCAAGATGGCAGCTCCATGGTGTGATGGCATGCATGTGTCTGAAAACCCACCTCTTGCCACACCAGACTAGGTAGATGCCAGGGCAGGAATAACCCAGATCCATGGGTAGGATACAATGGGGTTGGCCAATCATATTCTACCTATTCATTCAGGCCCATTGTTGATGTGTTGACTACTCTGACAGCCTGAATTCTCTCCAAGTAAGTAGGAACCCATTTGAATTGGCATGGGACTGTAGTCAGGGTAATTAAACAGCTTCCAAGGTGGAGAAGAGCTTGCATGGTAATTAATCATTTCTCACACTCCTGTGGACATCCTTCTTTCTTTCCACATCAAGACCTGTGGCACTAGCTCTCAACCCACCTAATCCTAGTCCAATTCATTTCAACATTACTATGTGCCTTGACAGGTTCCCTTCTAGGCTTGTGTGTAGATATCATGCCTTGGAAATAACACTGACATATCTATTTAGACATAACTGACTACACAGCATAGCACAACCTTCAAAATAATGCTTTAATTTGAAACAGTGAGACACTTTAGACCAGGGGCTTTAAAGTCTGGCCCTTTCCTGCTTCAGAGCAGCATTAATAAGAGAACACTCCAAGCACAGGAAGGTAGCAGTGATCGGCATGTTTTTAAGTGACATCCCTAATTTGTCAATGCAGGTCATGGGCTCATGGTCAAGGTCTTACATGTTGAAATTTATAGTTAGGGAAATGTACTTGTTAATTCAAACCTTTGGCTTACAGGATATCCCTTGTCTCTCAGAAGTGAATAAATATAAACAAATTGCTGAATACATATATACCCCATCTTTTCAAAACATACAGCCTAGTGTAAGAAATCAGTGCTGTTGTATGGCTTCAACTATGTAGGAAAAAGCGAGAATTCCATCTGGTTCTGTCATTTATAAGGATTTCCCAAAATTTTCTTCATAAATTATTAACCCACTTAGACAGAAACCTTTGACAGCTTAAGTCTCGAATACCTGGCTTTCAACTCCTGTGCATTTGACCATAGTTGTAATATTGATTTAGAGTGCATCTTTGTTATTGTTAACTGTCTTCACATCGTTCTCGACCCATGTCACCCCTATGGATGAGACATCTCCAGGCCGCCTTGTTCTCTACTGCTCTGCCCAGGTCCTGCAAACTCTTATTTGTGGTCTCTTTAATAAAGTCCATCCATCTAGCATGTGGTCTTCCTCTTTTTCTACTTCCCTCCACTTTTCCTAACATTATTGTCTTTTCCAGCATTTCATGTCTTCTCGTGATGTGTCCAAAGTACGATAGTCTAAGTCTTGTCATCTTGGCTTCTAGGGATATCTCTGGGTTGATTTGTTCTAGGACCTATTTGTTTGTCCTTTCGGCTGCCCAGGGAATCCTCATCACTCTTCTCCAGCACCACATCTCAAATGAATTGATTTTCCTCCTATCTTCTTTCTTGACTGTCCAGCTCTCACAGTTCTACATGGTAATAGGGAATGCGAAGGTTTGTATGATTCTCACTTTTGTGCTGAGTTGTATGTCTTTGCATTTGAGGATCTTTTCTAGTTCTTTCATGGTTGCCCTCCCCATTCTTAATCTTCTCCTGATTTGATGGCTGCAGTCCCCGTTCTGATCAATGTTTCCTATGACAGTCTGAGGGCCAATACAGATGGCCCAAAAAGGGCAGCACAGAGCCAACCCTGGGAGCGGCAGATTGTGACTGTGGCAACTGCATGCCACAGCCCCAATCCTCCTTTTTGCCGCCCTCCAAAAGAGCGACAAAATGCCACTCCTTTGGGAGGCAGCAAAAGGCTGCCTTTTCAGTCGTGGTGGTGGATTTTTTTATTATTATTATTATTATTGCACTCTTTTGGCACAGCATGTGTGCACGCTGCCTCAAAAGGATGTCCTGACACTATGCATCGCGGTGTCAGGACGGGGTCGAGGTGGAGTCAGGACAGACAGTGTGTGGCTGCCCTGCCCCAACTCCATCCCCAGGCCAGCCCTTTAGGCTGGTCTACATCGGCCCTAAGTCTTCTCATCTTGGCTTCTAGGGATATCTCTGGCTTGTACTGTTCTAGGACCCATTTGTTTGTCCTTTTGGCTGTCCATGGAATCCTCAGCACTCTTCTCCAACACCACATTTCAAATGCATTGATTTTCCTCTTATCATCTTTCTTAACTGTCCAGCTCTCACAGCCATACATGGTAATAGGGAATACAATGGCTTGGGTGATTCTGACTTTTGTGCTGAGTTCCTGACTGCAGTCCCCGTTCTGATCAATATTTGATCCCAGATATGAGAACTCTTTTACTATTTCTATTTCCTCGTTGTCTAGTTTGAATGTGTGTAAATTCTCTGTGGTCATTATTTTTGTTTTCTTTATGTTCAACAGTAAGCCTGCCTTTGCACTTTCTTCTTTGATCTTCCTTAGTAGGTGTTCCAGGTCTGTGAGGTTTTCTGCTAGTATTATGGTGTCATCAACATATCTCGGATTGTTGATATTTCTTCCTCCTATTTTCACTCCTCCTTCTTCCAAGCCTGCTTTCCTTATAATATGTTCTGCATATAACTAATAGGTAGGATAGTGCATCTACACTGAAGAAATAATGCTTTTTGATGTCACTTTAACTGCCATGGCTCCACCCTGCAAAATTCTGAGATTTTTAGTTTTGTGAAACAACAGAACTTTTTGGCAGAAAAGGCTAAATAGCTGGTGAAACTACAAATCCTAGGATTCCATAAGATTCAGCCAGAGCAAAAGTGGTGTCAAACCACACTATTTCTACAGTATAGATGTACCCTTTGTGCTGGTACCTCATTTTTGGGGGGTTCCTTGTCATTAACAATTCCATGTATGCAGACACAGTGTGGCCATCTCTATGCCAGGAATTGTTTTTTAATTTGGACAGTACAGATGATTAAGAATTTTGTTCAGTTTGTATTGTACAAGAATTTTTCAAAATTCAAAAATTTCATTCTAAATCTGATAGAGAGAATGTGATTTTAAATAACACAGAGAGAGAATGGTGAGGTGGAAAGTGCATGGATTTCATCAACAGATGCATTCCAATCTATGTTCAGTCTCAGGATGTGTGTACTGGGCATTCTTCCATTGATGTGCAAATCCCAAAAATTCATCACACAGACCTATTTCAATTGAATGTGTTTCCAAATTCTCTATAGGGGTAAATGACTTGGTTTACTTCACATTCTCTCACTTTCATGTTTTAAAATTCTTTCAATTTCAATGGTCCATATATAGAAATTTGGGGATCTTTAGGGAGAATTGCAAATATTGCAAAGAAAGGAATAAAGTTAATTCTCACCCATGCCTAGATTCTACAACTGGAAACTTTAATAAAGCAGAGATTCTGTATTGCCAGGATGTTTGTCAGTATATTTATCAGCACACACTTGCAGACCCATCTTGGACTTCAATGCTAAAGCCACAAATTATTCCTAAGCAGCTATTGGGAACAGAGTGGAGCTGCATGTACATTCTCTCAGTCAATACAGTGCACATGGCAGCATAGGTCAATTCTCTCCAGTGTTGCTTACAAGCCATATATTTGCTCCAGATATCTGTGGTATCTCTTTTATTCCACAATGTTCACTAGGAAAAGTTGTAGAAAAATAAAAACTGTTCTGTTGATTGTACAATCAGTGATCAAATTCTTCCAATAGAATAGTCTGGCCTACAACACTGAACAATGCCTGTTCCATGTTTGTAGGGTAGACTAATGTGCTGTAGGTGTGCTTCAAAGGGATCTTGCTTCAGTTGGTACAAATTTGAAATTTCTCTTCATCTGAATCTGTGTAATTTGGTTTGGGATCTAGAATTTTTCTAAATCCCTATGCACACCTCTGATAGATTCATGGATGAATTAGAATTCTCTTTATGATTTACACTGGTTACACCATCTTAAATATTTCAGCAAATATTGGACAAGGAAGTGTCCAGTATTTCTTCATGCCATGATTATCCCCAGGGTGCACCACAGGAGCTAACTGGTATAGCTCTAAGCTCTCCCCCAAACACAAATGATCAGGTGGTGGTGCTGGGAGAGCTCAATCACACCATCATGTTCCATCTCAGATTTCCTTCATAACTACACTGGAAGAACATTATGCTCTATCAGCATTACATCTCACCAATGACAGAGTTCTGGTCAAGATAGAGCTGTGCTAGCAGCTTGGTTTGCAACACCAGCAAACAAGCTGTGATATTAGAGGGGGAAAGCCAGCTGTTTGTGACTCTTTCCCAGTAAAGAAAGATAGAAGGAGCTCACTGGGAGGGGAAGAAGTGAACTTTACCCTCGCACTTATCCCAGAATGGGAGGCTGAGGGAGCTGAGAGCCACCATATCTAGCCCAGATAACAACACAAGCCTTAGCTTGAAGTTGCAAGGGGTGTCTTCTGGCTAAATTTTAAATCTAAAGAAAAGGAAAACAAGAAAGAGAAGACTGAGGTGGTGGAAAGAAAGGGAAAGATTTGGTGTGAAGAACTGGCTACCTGCTGTAAAAAAGAAAAAAAAGTGGGGAGAAAGTGGAGAGAAGAGCTGTTTTTTAGCTTAGCTTTAGACTGGAGATTGGAGAAGAGCTGGAGACATGGAGGTGAGAGGCGAAGATGCAGAGATTGGAGGGTGGAAAACATGGAGACATGGACCTGAGCTAAGGAAAAATCAGAGAGCTGCTCTTTTTGAAATTAAAAAAAACAACAACAGGTAGCAATGGAAAAGTGGAGTCTGTGAGATTGAAGGTACACAGAGCTTGAAATTTGGATTTAATTTGCATGGACCTAATTTGCATATTTGTTTATTGTGGAATTTGGAGCTTGGAGTAGGAGTAGGAGTAGAAGTAGGAGGGTTGGAAGGAAAGAGGAAGAAATGGAGAGAGAGAGAAGAGCTGGAGCTGGTGGAGTGAAGCAGGTGGAGTACAAGAGGAGTAAAAGAGGAGAAGCAACTTGAAAATTCTTGATAGTCAGTGATAAAGGAAAGAGAAGAAGACAAAGGAAAATATAGCAAGAATTAAGAGACTGATAAAAGACACAAATAAAGAGATAAAAATAAAGAAACAAAGAGGGAAAGGCAAAGACAAAAACAAGGAGAAAGGTAAAGACAACAAGATAAAGACAAGGAGATCCGGTTAAAGAAAATGAAACTCAGGGCCTGTATAGACTGACAGAAATAATCTAGTTTGAGACCACTTTAACTGTCCTGGCTCAGTGCTAGGGAATCATGGGAATTGTCATTTTTTTTCTGAGGCATTGAGCCTTCTCTGTCAAAGAGCTCTGGTGCCACAATAAACTACAGTTCCCATGACTCCTTAGCACTGAGCCTGGACAGTTAAAGTGGTGTCAAACTGGATTATTTCTGACAGTCTGTATAGGTCCTCAGACAAAGATAAAGATAAGGACAAAAGAGAAAAAGAAAAGAGAGAAAAAGACAAAGATAAAGAAACAAGGAAAAAGAGAAAGAAATACATTGCCCCTCTGTTTTCACAGGGGATCCATTCCAGACCACCCTAATGGAAAAATGGCAATATTCAAGCCCCATTGGCTTAAATTGCTGTGTGCGCCCACGGGCGACCGTGGACACCAGTGGGTGTGCACCCATTTTAATCCCCTCTGTTTGCCCTCCATGAATGGGTGAGGGATGTGGACTCAAAGTCCACAAAAACAGAGGGGCAACTGTAAAAGTAAAGACAAAGAAAAAAAAGAAAAAAGAAAAAGAGACCAAAAGACAAAGACAAAGATAAAGATAAAGAGACAGAGACAAAGACACAAACGCAAAGATAAAGACCTAGGGCCTGCACAGACTGCCAGAAATAATCCATCTTGAGCCCACTTTAACTGCCTTTGATCAGTGCTAGGGAATCACAGGAACTGTAGTTTATTGTGGCATCAGAGCTCCCTGACAGAGAAGGTTCAATGTCTCAGAAGAATTACAATTTCCATAATTCCCTAGCATTGAGCCAGGACAGTTAAAGTGGTCTCAAGCTGGATTATTTCTGACAGTCTGTTCAGGCCCCTAAGATTAAGATAAAGATAAAAGACAAAGACAGAAAAGAAGATAAATATGTAAAGATAACAATAAATATATAGAGACAGAGATAAAGTCAGTGATAGAATCAAAATAAAGGTATAAACAAAGATAAAGACAAGATAAGACAAATACAAAAATAAGAGTAAACAGGAAAAGAAGTAAGGACAGGGACAAGAGAAAGAAATAAACACAAAAAGGGAAGAGAAGAGAAGAACAATTTGTGACTTTGTGACTCATAATAGCTGGCCAATTTTTTTGCTGCCCTTCTATTTAAAAATACAAAAGGATGAGCAAAGTAATTGTTACTAGGAAGCAAGCACAAGCAATGGTATCAATACAAAGAAGACCTTCCTTGGACTCATCAGAGAAGACAGGAGAATCAATGAATCACATTGGAGAGTTGTTAGAAGCATTCAAAAGGTCTCAATTAGAAATAAGGCAAGAGTTAAAGGAAACTAGAACAGAAATAAGAGCAAATGTAAAGAAATAGATAAATTAGAGATAAAATGGAAAAATCTCAGTTAAAGTAATACAAGTTTTAAAAATTGTGAAAGAGTTAAAGATCAGAGCACAAGATTTAGAAAAGACAACCAAGTCAATATCAGAGACACAGAATCAAGACAGACAACAACGTACACTTTTGAATTTAAAATATAGGGAAAATATGTGAAAATAAGAGGGGTGGAGGAAAAAATGAACAAATATCTATATGAATTGATAATTCCTGCATGGATGAGGACAGATTGGAGCCAGAGGTGGACAGAATATTCAGGATTACTTCTACAGCTACCAGAGAAAGGAAATTACCACAAGATATAATGGTACCTTTGGTAAAGACAGAATAAAAGATTTGATCATACAAAAGAGTTATAGTGAGAAATTGATAATAGACAAAAGAGAGTGAGCATATATAAAGACATCCCAGAACACAAACTCAAAAGACAGGAGTATAGATTTTTGACAACATTGTTAATGAGAAAATAGGTGGAATATAAATGGGAAAAGATAGAAGGGATAACATTCAATTACAATTATAAACAAAGGAGATATAAAGTGAGTACAATACAAAAAAGGTTGTATGATAAAATAAGTAAAGATAAAGAAAAGAAGGAGGAGGAGGAGACAGGAGTTATAAGGGAAAAGAAAATACAGATGAAGGAGGATAGTTGGATGAAAGGGAGACAATAACAATTAGAAAGGGTGGGTGGGTTTTGAGTTTGTTGGATTGTATATATTGCATGGAATTTTTATTGTTGTTAGCCGCCCTGATTGCTTGACAGAAGGATGGGGTACAAATAAATATTATTATTATTATTATTATTATTATTATTATTAGAGGACAAGAGTCAGAGGAAGGATTAGAATCAGATTCAGAAAGGGATATAAGGGAAGGTGAATTCTAGTTTGTGTTGAATATTATTGTATTTGATTGATTGTTGATTATTTGATGTTTGTTTTGTTGACATTTCAAGATGGTAATAAAATTTCTGACTTGGAATGTAAAAGGACTGAACTCAGGAGAAAAAGGAAAACATGTATTCCATTACATAGAAAAGCAGAAAGCAGACCTGATATGTCTACAAGAAACCCACATAAATAAGAGGGAGATAAAATATTTAAGAAGTCCTAAATTAGGTTCAGCATACTATCATCTAACAATAAATGTGGTAATCTATGTTAATAGAGATATACAAAGTAAGGAGGTTTTTGTAGATGAAAATGGTTTCTATGTGGGTATAGAAGTTGTTATAATAGATATGCATCTATTAGTGGTTGGAATCTATACTTCATTAGAGAATAAAGAGAAAATTTATAGAAAATTGCAAGAAAAAAAATTAGAGTAACAAACAGAAAACATTATAATATTAGGAGACTGGAATGGCGTAATGGATCCATTAGTAGACAGGTCAACTCAAGATAAGAAGACAAAGGAAAAAATATCAAGGAAAGCTACCAAAGGTAGTGTTTGAAATGATGGGAAAATGTGGAATAGAAGAGGTATGGAGTCATAAGTATGGAAAAAAGAAGGGATTTATGATTTATTCTGACACCTATAATACAATGCCTAGAATATATATGTTTATGATATCTAAAATACTACTACCAAGGGTAAAAAGTATAGACATATTACCTAAAATGCTTTCAGATCATAATCCGGTATCAATGACAATTATGGAGAGAGAAAAAGGAATTTTACTGGAAACATAATGGAAAATAGTTAAAAGAGAGAATGTAGACAAAATTTAAAAGACACTTATTTTTTTAAAAAAAAGAGAGAATAAAAAGGAAGAAACTACAGGAATAAGGTGGGACACTAGTACAACAGTAATAAGAGGATGCTTTACAGAGTTAGCAGCAGAAGAGAAAAGAAAGAGAGAGCAAAAAATACAGAAAGTTATGAAAGAAATACATAGGAAAGAGACAGAATTAAGAAAAAACAACAAACAAAAAAATGAAAATGGGAATTAGATTATTAGAAAAGGAGCTTAATATAGAAATAACTAAGGAAGTGGAAAAAATTAAAATGTAAACAAAGATTCCTTGAGGAAGCAAATAAGACATGAATATGGTTGGCACAAAGGCTGAAGAAAGGGAAAGAAAAAAGATTAATAACAGAAATTAAATAAAAACGTATTATATATAAAGATCAGGTAGCAATAAAATGTGTTTTATGAATACTACAAGAAGTTATGTAAAGACGAACTAAATAACAAGCATAGAGAAAGAATAAATGAATATCTAAAAAACAAAGAACAACAATAGCAAAACTAGGAAAAGAACAAGAACAACTGAATGTGTTAATAACAACCTCAGAGATAGTAGAGAATATAAAAAGAATGAAATTAGGGAAAGCACCTGGGCCTGAGAGATTAACAGCAATGTATTACAAAGAACTGGAAAATGAATTAGCTCAACTATTAAAGGAAGTATTCAACAATATCTTAAAAGAAAACAAACCAAAATTTGTGGAATAGTCCTAATATTTCACTGATCCCAAAAAAGGGGGAGGAGAGTGTTGAACCTGCTAATTATAGATCAATTGCATTGTTAAACAATGATTATAAGATACTAACATTAGTACTAGCAGAAAGGTAAAAAAAATTGAAAGAAGTAATACACACAGATCAAAATGGTTTCCTTCCAGATGGATACATGAGAGACAATTATAGAATGGTATTAGACATTATTGAATATTATGAATATAATAATGTAAAAAAAAGCTCCATTAGTATTTGCAGATGCAGAGATAGTGTTTGACAACACAAATTGGGCATTTATGATGGAGCTGATGGAAGAGTTGGACATGGGAGAGAATTTTAGAAAATGGATAAAACAAATATGTAAAGATCAAGTAGCACAAATAATTGTAAATGGTGAAAAAACAAAAGAATTTAAAATAGAAAAAGAACTAGGCAGGGATGCCTATTATCTCCTTTATCGTTTATATTAGTTTTAGAAGTTTTGAATAACATAAGAAACAACAAAAACATACAGGGAGTTAGAGTAAGAAATCAGAGTTATAAATTAAAGGTATATGCTGATGAACTCGTTATATTTTTAGAAGATCAATTGAGAAATATTCAGGAAATGAATAAAACAATAAAAGACTTTGGTGAGTTGGCAGGGTTCAAGATCAATACAAAAAAAAATCAATGATTGTTAAGAATCTAATGACAAAAGAGGAACAAGAGTTGAGTAAAATCTCAGGTTATAAGATAAAAAACAAGGTTAAATATTTAGGCATATGCATAACAAAAATAAATGCTGATTTATTTACTAACAACTATAATCAAGCTTGGAAGGACATGAAGGAGAATATGGAGAGAAGGGCATGGTTAAAACTTTCTATGCTAGGTAAAATTGCAGCTGGCAAACAAAATGTTTTATCTAGATTTGTATTCTTGTTTCAGAGTTTACCAGTTATGTCAAGCAATTGAGTGTGCAGACAAAATCTTCAGAAGCTTTCTTCACTTCGCAGAGAAAAACACCCGGCGACCTTGGAGCTGTCTGGCTGCTTTGGAATGCATTCCTCCCTGCTTCTAATGAAACAGACTGAAGCCAGGTTAACTCCAAAGAGGCACTTTTATTCTTTAGTTGCAATATGTACAAAAGTAAATACACTCACCACTGACCAACGACAACTCACACCTAACAACAACCTGTGGTCTCAGTTTTTTATAGACACTTGCCATGAGGCCTCTAAGTCCAGCCTCTCCCTGTGACTTCTTCCTGTGTCACTTGAATTGTTTTCCCCCAAACATGATGACATAATGTGTTTACACTTAGTCTATGTGCACTCTGGCACATCCTGACCTTGGACACTGCTAAGATGTTTTGAGTCCCAGCTACAAACAACTTTCCCAGCTAGCCAGCTATAAAGTGACCTGTAGTACCCTTTGTCACTTTCCCACATCTGGACATTTAAACTCAGGTTACAAATCCCAACAAGTTATTACCAATGAAGGGTGCTTTAGATAATGGAATAAAGAATTGTCTAAGTTTATTTGGGCTGGCAGGAGACCTGGGATAAAATGGAAAGTTCTTATGGATTGTAAAGAAAGAGGAGGATTCGGGTTACCCAATTTAATAATACATTGTTATGCTTGTGGTTTAACCTGGCTGATAGAATGGATCAAATTACAAGATAAGAGATAAGAGAATGTTAAGGTTGGAATGTCATAACTTGAGGTTTGGGTTACATGTCTTTATGTGGTATGGGAAACTTAAACAGAATAAAGATTTTGAGAATTGCTATGTAAAGAGGGGATTGCTGAAAATACTGTAACAAGTTAAAAAGAAGTTTTATAACAAATTACCACTATGGACTTCATCACAAGAACTGTTATTTGAAAAATATAAAAGTGAAAATGAAGGATGGTTAACATATGAACATATGATGTGGAAAGAAAGATCCAAAGGACATAAAATAAAAACTAAAGAAGAGTTAGAAAGTCAAGGAATAACCATACAATAGTTTCCATATAGACAGCTGATGGAAAGAGCAAAAATGGATCTTAAATTAGAGGGAATTGAAGAAATGGAAAATGAATTAGATAAAATATTCTTTGGAGAAGGGAAAAAGAAAAGGATATCCACATTCTATAAGACCTTATTAACTAGAGAATTAGAACAAGAGATAGTTAAAGAAGCAATGATAAGGTGGAGTCAACTTTTACATTATATTATAGAAATGGAAAAATGGGAAAGTTCATGGGAAATGACCAATAAATTTACACTGGCACAAAATCTTAAAGAGAATTATTATAAATATTATCTTTAATATTCTCTATAATAATTATAATTATTATAAAATGTTGTATATGTGGCACTGAATGCCGGTAAAAATGTATAAAGGTGCAAACTCGAAATGTTGGAAATGTAAAGAGAAAGATGGGACTTACTTTCACATGTGGTGGAATTGCAAAAATAGTGAGAAAATATTGAGAAAATATACATATGAGAATTGTTAAGGCATTAGGGGCGTATTTTACTATGAACCTGGATTTATATTTGTTACATATAACCAAGGTCTTGCAAAAAGATGTGGAAAAGAGGTTTGGTAAATTGATATTCTATATGGTGACAGCAGCTAGGCTATTGTATGCCCAAGAGTGGGAATTAACCAGATTCCAACAAGATTGGTTAGAGAAACTACTGGACTTAAGAGACATGGACAGACTCTCGAGGAGAATGAAGGATGAAAAAGATACCAGGATGGAGGAAGATTGGAATTTAGTTATAAGAAGTCTAATTACTGAATAATAGTTAAGGATGTGTGTGTGTGTGCATGTGTATGTATATGTATATGTATATATGTATACATATGTATAACAGGAAGAAAAAAAAGTAAATCAGGTAGTGAAAGGATTATAGCTTTGTTTTTGTATTTGATCATAAAGAATTCTATTATTAGTTAGGAGAGATTAAAGAAAATCCAAATGGCAAGAAATCATACTACATACACTATTACACATATACACATATACATATACACATTCAGTAATTAGACTTCTTATAACTAAATTCCAATCTTCCTCCAACCTGGTATCTTTTTCATCCTTCATTCAAACACCAGAAAGAAACGGAAAGCTAAGAAAGAAGGGTGTGTGTGTGTGTATATATGAATTAGTGAATTTTTATAGTGAATTAAGGATGTATGTATGTATATACTGTAAGCATATATGTATTGAAGTTTATGTGGATGTTTTAATTGAACTATGTAAAAACTTTAAAAAAATCTCACCAATGACAGCAAGAACACATGTACAAATGAACAAAATATTTTGTAAACTGTTGATGTCTGCATATGGTGTTTCTGTACTTGTTAGTGGCTTTGTAAATAAATTTATTAATCAAAGCATTTGTATACTAGTTATTCACTGACAAATGTATATAAATTCCATTGATTTCTGTGTAATTTTTTTAAGTGTCTTTGATATCAATGGAATCTTTACACTGGCCCAGTGTGCCACCACTGAGCCTGTGTCCTTTTGTTGGTGGCTGGCATAACTTGGCTCCTCTCTCACCCTAGCCCTTGGCCCCAGCTCTTCTTGGCTTTTCCCACAGCAGCAAATTACTCTGTCAGCAAATATCTGAAATCAGCCAACAGAAGAGAGTTTTGCCAGCAGTACAGACTTATGTCTAATCCTAACAACTTAAGCAGGGACATGTTTGAGTTAGAATTGAAGCTTACTATATGCTGTTATTATGGCTAGTTTTAGAGTGTTACTGTACATTTCTATGTTTTATGGTATAAGTAATTTATCATTTCTATTTCTATTTCTATTTCTCCACTGTTTTGGAAGTCAGTAAGTCAATCAATAGATAAATTAAAATAAAATCAAGTAAGATGTGCGTTTTCCCTATTGCTTGAGAATTTTTTTCTTGTGTGCTTGTTGGTTGTTAATAGATATAAAATAGGTTGGGTGATAACCAGTTTTGTGGTTCTCATTCAGTGGGGCCATTAGGGCAGTTATTGACTCAGCCAAGCTACTCTGTTACTTCCTCTTTACACAAGGTTAAAACCTCTTTGTGCTGATTTGACATAGTGACTCTTCTCTCCCAAAATCTCTGTGTGCTTCAGAGCTAATTGGAGCCCTTGACTAGCATGCAATGAGGGTAACTGGGAAAAGGTCAAACAGTGCTCAGACAAACATCTCAATTATAGATGCTTACATGTACTATCTAAAGAATTCATTGTGACACAACCTTGCAAGATGCAACCCCTTCATTTATGATACCATTGCAGCTCAAAAAAGATTAGCTTTGGTTCGGGAATTACCCAGGGAAATATTATTATAAATTTGTTGACAGATCACATCCTATGGGACCCTTTAGAACAATACCGAGAGATGCTCATTGTCTTTACTCCCTGAAGACACATGCTCAAGATCTTATAACACAGATGAGTTATTCTTTTATACCCAGTACTAAATCACTCCCTAGATGCTAGACTCAAAATCTGAATGGTTAATTGAGAGGTATCTGATTTATGATTGAAATGAACATTCTTGAAACCAGAGAGTGTAGTTGCTTACAATAAGCAACATAGAGGGGGGAAATATGTTGTGCATCTGACATCACCTGGGACAATATAACACTCCTTCCATTGCAATATTCACTTCTGCTCACTGTTGACTTAACTAAATGGAAATTCTTCTTCATTCTTGAGTAAAAGAAATGGTGGCAAGGCCCACCAGTGTTCATAGTAATGTATGTTTGGGACTCTAGCCTTCCTGTATCTCTGGCCACAGGATGATCTGCTAGTAGTTGCTAAGCCTAAGATCATAGTCAATTTTCTGCAATGATGTTTATGTCAGCCTTCTAGAACAGGGGTGGGTAACCCATAGCCCTCCCAATTTAGCTCCCATAAGTCCTAGCCAGAATAGCCCAAAATCAGCTGTGATGCAAGGTGTACTTCCACAACATCTAGCATACTACAGGTTCCCCATCCACACAAAGGATTGGGAACTGCAATATGAGGTATGGTTTACCAGATCCAACCACATCTTCCAAGTTTTCCCTATTTTCTGCTATTCTTCCTATACTCTTGACATTGTTACTGGCATTATTCACTCCAAAAAGTTTAGTCTACAAGCTAGATCACCTCAAGCCCTATTGTCCAAGGGTCAGGGATGATAAAAAATAATAGGCAAGAACATCTGGAGATACTGTCTTGGGGAAGCCTGATGTAAATGAACCCTTTTATTCAGACTCAGTGTCAGATAATAAAGAAATTGGGGACATATGCCTATCTAGAAGCCCCCACATTTCCCTAGATGTTTTATGCAACTTGGAGTAAAATTGGTGAACATTACAAGTAAGGAACTATACCACTAGTGAGGAACTTCTTGTGGAGTACAAGGTTTATTGTATGAAAGGAGACAGAGACTTCCCAAATCTACAATCTAATTCATACTGCAATTCTTTGCTTGCAGATTCTCTCTAATCAGTGAGAATCCACTAGTCAGGAGACTAGAGTTTGAATCCCCACTCAACTATGGAACCCCACTTTGGTGACCTGGGTCAAGTTGCACTCCCTCAACTGCAGAGGAAGTAACAGATGAAGCCTCAGTGCCCTATTTCAGGTTGCTAATACTAATATTTAAACTGTTGTCTGCAGTCCTCTACACAACCTACATACTTATTTGGAACTAAGCTAAATTAAATGCTATGACATTTTGTTCTACATAGCCTGCATAGGATTGTACTTCTTGCTCTTGTTATTCCTGAACTTAACTGTCCCTTCATACTGATTGTTTTGTAGAAATTGTTTACTATATTTGATTTTTAATATATTGTTAGATGACGTTAGGATTATGTTGTTGTAATTATTGTAGTAGTAGTAGTAGTAGTAATTATTAATTATTAAAACAGAAAGTCTAAATTCCTCTGATGATGATGATGATGATAATTAATTAATAATTAATTTAAAACTAGCAGTAGAAAAATACACCAGATTTCCATTTGTATTCAATGTGCAGTGGAATACATTAGTCAAAAGTGCCAAGTTTGCACATAGATCTATGTGAATGTTCTGTTCCATTAGAAAATGAAGAAAAGACAAGAGTGGTATTTGCAAGTTTTCAGTTTGAATTTCATTTTGTGGAGTATTCTCTCCTAGCAGTGTTTTACATTTTGTAGCCTACAGCAAGGTCATCTTTACAAAAGGTCATCTTGGGCTGCAGATGTCTCCCCTGCTACAGAAGAGAACTAAAAGGCACCAGGGCCCTGTCACTGCCAAGCTTGTTCTGTCGTCATTCTCAGAGGAGGACTGGAAAGCATGACAATGAAAGGACGCAGATGTCCGTTAAGGACATGTGAACCCAAACACCACCTGAGACCTCCAGCTTCCATGCTCACTTCAGGACTCGTCTAGGCTAGTGCTTGTGTGGAAGGTGAGAAAGAGGGGAAAGTTCAAGGGAACCATGTGCCACAGTAGGAAAGCTGAGGCAATATAGTGCCAAGTACAGAGACTGCAGCTGCTGAAACATGATGCTGCCATTTCTTGAATTTTTGCATGCATTGCACTGGCTGCATTTGAAAGACAGCTAATAGGTGCAACCAAGAATATGGTGGATGTTACTGGACATTTTTGCTTTCTGTATTTGTATTCTACAAGGAAACATACTGGCATGTTTACAAAGACCAAGATTCAGAAACTGAACAAGATAATAAAAGAGATGATTGAACCTTCCTGAGCTGTATTATGGAAACAATAAAAATGGTTATTCTTGAATTGATTGCTTTGGCACTTTGGTCTGGTACTTGGAAAATGGGTTTGTTTTGTGTGCCTGTGGCTTAGTTAAGAAACATCCTAATTTTGCTGTCATTTTACAAGAATAGTAAAATGTTGCAAATTCCATGGAGAGGAAGGGAGGGAAGGGGGAAGGAATGACCATGTAATTTAAGTAGAAAAAGACTCTTTCTGTCTCATATTAGAGAGAGAGAGAGAGAGAGAGAGAGAGAGATGGTAATACAAATCTCCAAATTAGGTTTAAATCAAATAATGCAAATCTCCAAATTATGTTTAAATATCATGTATTAGTCATGTGGGGAGGGTCTACCTACAAAATGTAAAGGGTAGTTCTGAATCCCAAATAAATTGGTGAGGCAGAAGTTTTACAACAACCAGCTCAACACCATCCATACATACAGTCCAGCAGAGAAAAGAAATTGATTTAGCTTTCTTTCTAAAACATATAAAGTAGTCTGGACATCTGGACAGCAGGTCCACTCTTCAACCCAAACTACCACCGAGTAGCCATGGGAATTCTGGGAATGGTCCCTCCCCACCATTGCCTGGCCTTGCTCTTCCAGGCCTCCCCAAAAGTACACTGTCAGAACTTTACACTCTTGGAGCATATCCAGGAGAAGGTGACCAAAATGGTGAAGGGTCTGGAAACCATGCCTTATGAGAAGAGGCTTAGAGAGCTGAGTATGTTTAGCCTGGAGAAGAGATGATTAAGATGTGAGATGGTAGCTCTGTATAAGTATTTAAGGGATGTTATTTTGAGGATGGAGCAAGATTATTTTCTGCTGCTCCAGAGAATAGGACATGGAACCATGGATGCAAGCTACAAGAAAAGAGATTCCACCTCAACATTAGGAGGAACTTTCTGACAGTAAGAGCTGTTTGACAATGGAACACACTCCCTAGGAGAGTGCTGGAGTCTCCTCCTTTGCAGGTCTTTAAACAGAGGCTGTATGGTCATCAGTTGGAGGTGCTTTGATTGCAAGTTTCTGCATGGCAGGGGGTTAGACTGGATGGCCCTTATGGTTTCTTTCAACTCTATGATTCCTCCAGCATAAAATAGAATCTTGGCTGCTTTATTTCTGGGAGGAAAAATCTGAGCTTGAAGAGTCCATCTGTCCCTTTTGGGCCTCAGTCTGAAGGGTGGGATGTTTTCTTCACTTCAGTCTCTGAAACACACAGCTCCCAGATAGTAGAAGATTCTCACCTGTCCTCCTCTTTCTGTCCATAGTGCTATTTTCAAAGGCAATGTGGGGGCAGCATTTAAATAAAACATTCTTCTTTAGCTCTGGGTGGGAGGGAGTGATGAAGACTGCTATTTTTCTGCCATTCCAAATTTTATGGTGAAAAAATGAATGAAAGAAAGATGTTTTTCTGTAAAAAAAATGTTCCTCATCCTCTGAATCTGGGATGCCACACCAGATGCTCAGATGTCAAACTGAAGTTTCCAGTGTTCTTCACCATTGCCTATGTTGCCTAAGGGTGTTAAAAGATTCAGTTTAAAATGACTGGAAGGCCTGACAATTCTCAGCCCTGGTCTAAAGTCAGCAACAGGAAAAGCCCAGCTAATACAGATGTAGATATTTTGCACCAACTTCATCACCCATGTGAAACTGTAGTAGATTTTCTTTGTATAGTTGGTCCTCCATTTTTGCCGGGGATCTATTGACAAAAACTGAGATTCGAGAATATTCAAACCCTATGGGCTTGAATGGGGTGCACCAGCAGGGGTGTGCCCCATTGATTTTCACAGAGGTCACCCCTCCGTCAATATGCAAATCCACTGACTTTAAGTCTGTAAGAAAGGAGGGGTGACTGTATATCTTTTTTTTTTTTGTATATCTGATTTCAGATGAATGGTACACATATAGGATCACATATGCAATGGCATCCATATGAGATCCCACTAGTTACATTACAGAATCAAGGTTAGCATTCTATATCAGCTAGTTAGTTAACTAAGGGCTTGAACAGATGGCCCGTTTAAGCCCACTTCCAGGTGTCTTGGGAGCGCAGAGTTTACATGACACATGCTCCAAAGACACCCAGAAGCTGGCCAGACACCCAGATGTGGGTGGCTTCAAGACACTCCGCACATTACCAGAGCACCCAGAAGCCCCCTGGGGCCATGGCAGGGCTGGAAAAGGTGGCTCTTTCCTGGCCCAAATAGGAGTGGATCTTTTCTGCTCCTATTTGAGCCGGGTTCAGGGAGGAATGGGGCCACAGGGGGTATTTGCTGCAGCCCCAATCATCTTCAGTGGGAGTGGCTTTGAGCAGCCCCTCTATGACCATCTGTTTCAGTCCTGTGTAACTTAGATCTAGTCATCTATAACTGCTTCATATAAACAGTCACTGCTTACTTACAATTACAACACTATTGCCATGATGATAAACTCCACAGACACATATATTACCAAGAACCAGCTCCATAGGGAAAAGAAGGTCCATTATTCTGGAACATGCCTCAATGTTGTTTTGATTTGGTTTGGGGAGGTCAGGCCAGGAGAAGTTACTTAGGCTGCATCTGCACTGCCTAAATACTACAGGTTCCCCATTCATACACAAAATAATGCAGTTGACACCACTTTAACTGCTATATTCTAATTCTGGGATCTGAAGTTTGGTGGGGCACCAGAGTGCTCTGGCAGAGAAGGCTAACTATCTTACAAAACTACAGATCCCAGAATTCCATCACATTGAGTCATGACAGTTAAAGTGGTGTCAAATTGCATTATTTCTGCAGTGCAGAGGCAGTCTTAGTTAAGTATACCTAACTTAACTATAAGGCCTTTACAGACTGCCAGAAATAATGCAGCTTGAGGTCACTTTAACTTTCCTGGCTCATTGCTAAGGAATCATGGGAACTGTAGTTTATTGTGGCACCAGAGCTCTCTGATAGAGAAGGCTTAACGTCCCAGAAAAAAATCAATTCCCATGATTCCCTAGCATTGAGCCAGGACAGTTAAAGTGGCCTCAAGTTGCATTATTTCTGGCAGTCTGTAAAGGCCCTGTACTTAACTAACTAGCCAATGTGGAATACTGTTACAGAATTTTAAACCAGAGATGAACTAACTGTGGTGGATGCCCTGGAACAATTACAAAGCAGAACATGAATGGTTCTATTTCACTTCTCTTTGGTTTAAACAGATAACAAGAGTTTTGTGATTGCAATGAGAACTGGCTCACTTTTAGCTCTAAGCAGCTTGAAATTGCTAGTCTCAGCTTTTCCAGCAACAAAATTATGAAAATATATTTCAGAACCATTCCCGAACTCCCCCCTCTGCTTCCCCTCCCCTGCCACATCAACTTACAGCTCTCCTTCTTGTAATCTTCAAATTAGACATTTACTCAATGCCCACTCTTTGTTCCTTTATGCATAGCAATACATATTTATAGCTCAGGAATTGCAGGGCATGGGGGAAGGCAGGCTTTTTTCCCTTTGCTTCCTATTTTAATTCTCATGAAAACAATTTTTATAAGAAAAATGTCTGTGAACTGGCTTAAAACAAAGGCAAAGTTATTTACTTTTTCAGTCATTATATATTTCCATAACACCTTTTTAGCATTTGTTCCAGTATTGTTAATTGTCTCATATAAAACAATCCTTGGCAGAAGGTACCTTTTCTTCCTTTTAAGAAAAAGGTGCTAATGCAGGGCACGTATGCAAGCCAGATAACTGATTATTTGCTTATTTAACAAAGCTAGTGTAACTAAGAAGGAATAGGTTGCACCCTGGAGGCTTTCATACTGTACCACAAAGAAATATCAAAGAAATTTAAATGTATTCTCATTAAACACGGTGGCCCACTTTCCAGTGCACAAGTGCTGAATCATCCCAAACCAGTTTGATTCAAGCAACTTTGCCATGACTTTGACTTTCCTATAGGGGAGAGCATATCCAAGCCCTTCAACCAGTGGACTGAAGGGAGCATTGCTTTGCTGCCCTGAAATCTGTTACAGCTTACGGTGCAACTATGTTTTGCTCCTGCTCGGAATGGGAAGGCAAAGGACTGCAAATGCATTGAAATAGTCTGGATGAAATGTGACCAAAGGGGCTTTGCAGACCAGCCTAAAGGGTCAGCCTGGGGATGGAGTTGGGGTGAGGCAGCTGCATGCCAGCTGCCCTGACTCCACCTCAATCCCATCCTGATGCCGCGTCCCTGTTCACATGGCATATGGCATCAGGACGCTGCACCGAAAGGGTGCTAAAAAGCTGCCACCACAGCTGAAAGGGTGACCTTTTGCCACCCCTAACAGGAGAGGCATTTTGCTGCTCTTTTCAGCCCAGCAAAAAGGAGGATCAGGGCAGTGGTGTGCAGTTGCCGTGGCCCTGATCTGCCGCTTCCAGGGGTGGCTCTGTGCTGCCCCTTCTTGGCCATGTGCATCAGCCCCAAATCTTTATTTGCATTTGGAGGGGCAATGGGGTCATTTTAATGACCCAGACTCCCCACATTCCCTACTTCTGTATGGGGAAAAAGAATATGCAATTGGGGCTGATGGCTTCCATGTTGGGGGAAGGGGTGTTGATCTGTTCTGTGTTTTAGTTTGAACTGAACTGTAAGAGAAGTATCAACAATGCAGAACCCCATTCTCCACATAGGCTCAGCACCTTAGATAGTTCCTGTAAAGTTCAGGGTAAAACCTAGAGGGGATTCACTACCCTGCTGACATGAGAGCCATCAGCCACTGCTGAGAAAATGTCAGTTTCCTCCTCTCTCACATTCAAATGTCACAAATGTTCATGTGTTGTGTTCAACAATGAATGGAAACAAAGCTCTTGTCTTTCCATAGGATGAAATGAAAATAAGTGAAAAAGTTTTCCTTTCCACAACAGTTGAACTTTGTAGATTTGGGTATATTTTCATAAAAAAATTAAGTCAAACAACATTTTCACCAACCCTTTTTCCCCAGATCCTTCCCCTTGTAGTGATTGTATCAAATACATTTTCTTATAATGAGGAAATAATTTTAAGAATTAAGGCAGCTTTCCATAATTTATTATTTTCTAAGTGTGATGGATTACAATTCCCATAATTCATAGTTAACATAGTGTACTGATATAAAAATTCATAAGGAACGATCAGCAGCAGAAGAAGGAGGAACGTCTCTTCTAAATATGAGATTCTCTTCTATCTGTGAAGGTTCTCCATACAATTGAGACACTGGGCAATCAGCATAGTAACTCAGATTAAGGACCTTCATAGATAGTGGGCTTTTACTTTTCAGACCATTATCCTCTTTACAAAGGAAAAACCAGAGAAAAATGATGGATTACCACATTCTTATCTCTTTGCATGTTTATTCAGCCTTCCCCCCGCCCCAACATCCCTTTTATAGGGCTGTAGTGCAAGCAAGATCTATGCTTCAACAGTGAACCCTTGATATCTGCTGGGATTTGGTTTCAAGACCCCCTGTGGATACCAAAATTGGTGGATGCTCAACTCCCATTAAACACAGTGTTGTAGTAAAATGGTGTTCCTTATAGAAAATGGCAAAATCAAGGTTTGCTTTTTGAAATTTATATATTTATTTGAGTATTTTCAAGTTGGGGATGCTTGGATCCATGGATAAAGAATCCATGGATATGGAGGGCCAACTGTACTTTCCTAGATCTCAAGTAAGGATGTAATTTTTCACTAAAGGTGCATCTACATTGTAGAAATAATGCAGTCTGGCACCACTTTAAATGCTGTATCTTCATCCTATTGAATTCTGGCTTTGTAGTTTTAGAAGGTACTAAGTCTTCTATGCCAAAGAATGCTGGTGCCTAACAAAACTACAAATCCCAGGATTCCATAAGACAGAACCATGACAGTTAAAGTGGTGTCAAACTGCATAATCTCTACAGTATAGCTGTACCTCATGTTTTTTCACAAAAGTAACAATGGGTAATTTCAGCAATTTTCTTCCTACTGTGAGAAAATCTTCAAGAAACATAGCCATTTTTACGCTATTCGCAATTTGGGACTTATTCTGTGAAGAAAATCCTGTGTGGCTGTTTTGTGAAGAAATCAGAATTTTCTGCACATGAAAAAGTCTTTTCTGTATGGAAAATAAAATTTCAATGCAAAAATATAAATCACTACACAGAAAATATACTGTTTTCTATGTAGAAAATGCTGTAATTGGGGTTTATTCTGCATAAAATTTGCACATGGTTTTGTATAGCAAACAGCATTTTTTGTGGAGAAATTAATATTTTTGCATTAGAACAGTGTTTTCCATGCAAAAAAGGCTGTTGCACCAGCACAAATGACACTGTACACCTCTTTATGGGTGATAAATTGGCCACAACTTTATTTATCTGTACAGGGTCATAAACCAGTTCGTTAACAATTTGCATTAACCATAATTTAAACTGTTCTTGACACATGTGTCCATGTATATAATAAATTTGCTGACATGTTAAACCAAGCCCTTTGCAACATGTGTCAATAACAGCAAGTTCCAATTCAATGCATAGCCAAATAAATCATCTCCCCCCAACCGAAAATGATGTCATAGCCTATCCCATGATGTAACCTAGCTATGACATCCTCAACTTAGTTGGTGATGTCATAGGAAATTTTTGTTAACCCAAATAATGCATACTCTTCTTCTTGATTAAATTTATTCAAATTTGGTAATTCCGATTAACTGAATTATCCTGGGGGGGGGGGGGGTCCCTGCACACCAAAGGCTATACATCTCATGCTTGAAAACATCCATACCAAGATCCTGGCCCACAGTTGTGACAAATAAGCTTAAACTCGAACTTCAATGGACATTATCGTGAACAAATAACATTTAATTAGAACTACAATATACTAACAGACCCTGTATTATTCTCAGGGAGGGCGAAAAACCCAGGTCACAATAACACTGGGGAAAAATTCCCTCCCAGCTCCCGAAGGTGACCAGCCGCAGCCTGAGAATAATTAATCAAGCAGCCATTAATAAAGGGCGGGTGGGTTGGGTCGCTAGCCTGCTATTCAAAATGGCTGCCACCTCGTGGCAGCCAGGGGGCTTTATAGCCCCCAACTCTCGCTGGTAATCTTGCGAGATGTGAGATCACCAGTGAGTGGGGATCCTAGATGATCACCTCCCTGATTGGCTGGGCAGTGGAGGAAGGGACGGGGCTTCCTCCCGCCCAGTCAATCATGCGTCTGGTGTCATGGCAATGGCCGGCGCAACAGGGAGCCCCTCCCGACGCGTCGTGGGGGTTCTTTCCCTACACAGAAATTCTGATTTATGCTCAAACCAACTAAGTGCAAACTTTGCACAGAGTAAGTCCCAAGATGCAAAGATTATCCCCAGTCCAACATTCTTCTCATCATAGTTCATGGACTCAAAACACAAAACAAAACAAAACAAAAACATGCTTTCTGGCCATTTTCCAAATATTTTTATTATTATTATTGCTCTTTATTATTATCCATAATATATAAAAGTCATAAATACAACATCACTATATATACATAAATGACAAACAGATCAAACCAAAAAACAAAAAGAAGCAAAACTTAACAAAATCTAACAGCACAAAAACAACACCAACAACTACAAACTAAAATGACTTTCTTGTCTTGTGATTACTTTCCCCTAATATTCCATTGATGATAAATTTAAACACTTTTTGACAAGCTATAACATTACCTCCTTTGTATTTCACACAGTATTTATCTTTATAAATCAATGAAAACCCTGACGCTCATTCTAGTCCAATCATGTAACTAAAAATCTTATATTCTTTTAGATAAGTTATTAGGGGGTCCCACGTTTGATGGAATATCTCTATCTTGTTCCCTTTCAATAAAGTAGTTAACTTATCCATTTCCATGTATTCATATAATTTACAGAGCCAATCTTTGGAGTCTGGACAGTTCTCACTTTTCCACTTTGAAGCATGTAGCAATCTCGCGGCCATTATCATGTACAATAACAGGGTTTTGTGTTTTCTCCTTAATTCCTTGTTTGTGATCATATTTAATAAATACAGTTTGGGATCCAACAGAAATTTAATTTTTAATATCAACTGAATCTCTGTGTGAATTTGTCTCCAATACTTTCTAACTTTACTACAACTCCACCAAACATGAAAAAGTGCTCTACTTCTTTACTACATTTCCAGCATAACTCACTTTTGTAATTTATAGGGTGTGAGATACCAGAAAAAATTGCATTTTATACCAATTTTCCCTTAAATTGTAACTTAGAGTAAATTTTGAGCCTCTTTTCCATGCATATTCTTACCACTGAAATAGTATTGGGTGTCCTATGACCTGAGCCCATTTAACCATACAATGATTAACTTCCTCAGATTTTTGATCATATTTCAATAACAATTTATAAAATTTAGCAATCTGGTGACTTCCTTCTGCATGTATAATATTTGTTAGGTCTAGATCCCATTCCTCAAAGCTGTTAAGTTTCTGATCCATCTTGAACCATTCTCTAATCTGTTGGTATAAAAACCAACTACAATTAAACCCCCATCTTTCCATTTCCTTCTTTATGTCTCCCCAGATTTTCTCATAGTTATTCTTAAACAGTTTATTATTGTCTTGTGGTAAACTCAATACCAAGATATTTTTACCTTCTTATGTACTAAAAAATTAGATCCTTTTACAAGTTCTTTCTCTTCTATCTTTGTCAAGTTCATAAAAAGAACCTTTGTCTTGGATTTATTAATAAGTAATTCTGGTACCTTACAGTAATCATTTACAGTCTTTAACAACTTTCCAATGTTCTGGTGAGGATCAGATCATGTTATCAATACATTGTCTGCATATGCCTTTATTTTAAAGTCATGTCCCTTTACTTTAATTGCGTATGCCTTTATTTTAAACAAGACAATATAGGCTGATTTCATTGCTTAATAGCGATTATAAGATCTTTGCTTCTATTATGGCAGGTAGACTTTAAAAAATCCTAGTGGATTGGATACATGAGGATCAGTCAGGGTTTCTTCTGGGCAGAAGAATAAAAGGTAACATAAGACATTTGATAAATATGATAGAGTATCACCAGAAAATAATAATAATAATAATAAAGTTGCCTTTATCCTCTTAGACACAGAAAAGGCATTCAACAATGTCAACTGGATCTTTCTGCTGACAGTATTGTTAGGTTTTAGTAGTATAGCATCCTTCTAGAACCAGAAGAACCAGGGAACAAAAATCCAAGCTTCTAAAAGTTGAGCTTTTATTGTTATTGTTGCAGAAAAATAATAACAACAAGCAAAGTAAAATACAGTCCACTATAGGATCACATCTTGCTGATGTGGCTAAACAAAAAAACAAACAAACTACAGATCCATGTTTCCAGATCCTAAGGCTACATTGTAAAGCAATATAAACATATTATAGATCCATTGCGAGAAGTAAAGAGAAGAAGTAGCAATCCAAAAGAGACAAATAATAATATCAATGCCAAACACAGAGTTTCTCAGTCCTGTCCCCTCTCCACCTTTTTGGGTGTTAACCTTCAAGTTGATTGGATGTTCTGTATATGATGTTTGTTAACCCAGCCTCCTGCTGTCCATCATCCACCACGTGATCTACTTTCCCATACTAGCTTTTATTATTAATTCTGTTATCAAAACAAGGCTGTTTTCCCAGCTAGAACCTCCTTTTGTTATGACTCTCTGACCATCTGGACTGAGCTGTTTTCATTTGCCTAGATGCTGTTCTCAAGAGGAAAATTACAGACACACACATCTCTACATTTCACCTTTGACTGTATAGCCCATCTATATTCTAACAAGTATTACAGAGGATAGACGTAGTGATTAACTTTGAAAGATGGATGGAAGCAATTTATAAGGAACAAGTAGCTAGTATTTTGAGTAATGGGGAGTCAACGAAACCTTGTAACATCTTCAAGGGGACAAGACAGGGATGCCCCCTTTCACCTCTCTTATTTATTATTTCTTTGGAGATTCTGCTAGTGATAATCAGGGGAAATACCTCAATTGGGGGTGTTAAAGTTAAGGGACATTTTCCAAATATTTTTGAATATTCTTTCCATCCCTAATCTCAAGATCTGATTTTTTTTCTATCTCATATAAGATCTTCTCATTTGATTTGTCACAGTATACTTTGTTCCATCGTTCAATAACTAAAGGAGTGTAGTAATTGGGTGAGTGATAAAACAAGGACATTTCCTCTTCAAATGAGAATTCTGCTCCCTCAAATTAAATTTCCTTCAGAACCAAATGTATGGCATTGCAGAAAATGAGGCATTGAAAATTATTCGCACCTAAAACTTTTGCATTTGATGTCCTACATTCCCTTGATAACATTGTCACACCTTTTCTTTGAATGTCTAAACTCTGTTTCTAAATGCTCAACTGAAGTTTTAAATTACTACAAAGGGGACTGAAGAAAAAATTCATGGGGAGAGGAATTCTTATTGTGGGGCAATGCCCTCATTTTGCCTCCATTCCTCACTCCTCACCCCTGTAGGGGAGAACTGTCCCTGAGATTTGTCATCAGCTGTGTTCCTTCTCTATTCAGGAGCTGTATGACAGCATACGGAACTCCATTACCAATGGGTGCACCAAAATCTAGACTGTGCATAAGTGCTCTTTTGTTTGAAAGGTGTGGGTTTCCTTAAGGCTGTTGCCATAATTCAACATATCCAGGTAGCTCTCAAGGGCCTGATGCCTGAAGTGAGTCCATCATTGCTTGATAAGAGGTTGTCTTCCATCTTCTTTCCTTGGATTTATGGAATGGCAGTGGCCAGCAAGTTGGAAGCCAACATTCTGATATTCCCACCAGGTCCCAAAGTGATGCTGCATCAAAGAATTGAGGAAAATCAAATCATAAAGAACTCTGAGATGCCAGTGACAGGTTGCTATTATTCTCTGCTACAGCACTTATACAGTTGAGATGGGGCTGTGGTACCATGCACCAACAGATAATATTTTGTCATCAGTCAGTCTTGGGTCCAGTGGCCAACCAAAGACCAGACCCTATATGTATAAAACTCTCAAGGAAAACAGGATTTTATATTGCTTGGTCTGTCATTTGTCAAATAAATGATCTCACCTCATCTTCACTGTGAGCTGTCCAGATGATGTACGGGATTGTTTGAGCTGAATGCAGACCTTTTCATTACCTCAGGCTTTTAATCTAGAGGGGAAATGTGGGGATTTACTCTGAATCAGACAGGAAAATCCAGATGTGTGTGTGTGTGTGTGTCTATACTGTGCTCCACTGTGAGGTCAGTGTTGGACCAGGGTTGGGAGGGGTTTTTGGTGGTCAGGTTGAGTCTGGCAAGCCTGGTGTGTGGCACCATGCTTTTCTACTTCAGTGTCTGCTCAGCCATGGGATCATTGCTGGGGTCTCCCTCTTCCTCCCATTCAACCAAGTGTCATGTTTGTTCTTACTGTTTGTACCCTTCCCCTCCAATTTCCCTGATCATTCACTCATGCAGAGATCTCATGCGCTCCCTCCCCCAATCCTTACCCCATATATACATTGCAGATCTCTGCATGGGTGAGTGAGTGAGTAACTGAGGGGCAGTATCAGAGGGGAGAAGGGTAAAAACCATAAACACAAACATGTCACTTGGGCAGGGGAAGGAAGAAGGAAGGGTAGCCCAATCTAACCCCTCACCACTGATGTCATGGCTGGACATTTTCATGAATAAAGGTAAATAAAACACAATTTTATTTTCCTTTCTCCATCATGTGTGTGTGTGTGTGTGTGTGTGTGTGTGTACATTCACAATTCCCTCAATCACTCACTGGGATGGCAAGAGGGAAGGAGGATTGGATGGGGAAGGAACCAATCAAAGTTGTTCCAATGGGCTGACAGGCAAATTCTAATATAAATTCGATGAAAAGTTAGTGCGTGCTGGAAAGGTAAAAACAAATGAGTTTGTTGGGGAAAGTGTATGGCTGGTTATGCCTATGTCACCTTGCTGTGACTGGAAGTGTGTAGATGTGATAAGGTCATTGTGGGGTCACTGCAAATGCAAAAAATGGAAAGTGGGGCCAATTTTCCCCCATCCTTTATTTCAAGGATTTATATCCCACCTTTCTCCCAAAATAGGATGCATCAACAGTGTAGATGCACCCCAAAACAAATACTGCTGCCCTAAAAACACAATGACAATGTTTCAGCTTCTTCTGGGTAGTTATTTAGGCAGGTATATATCTATATATCTATAGTTAGTATATGTTTATTATTACTCGATTCATCTTTCCTTATTATAACAAATGATTTTGGATACCAGCCAAAGTTGGGATAAGTTGGGATCATATTCTACTATACAGAGTATGACATATGCAGTATTTTGTGTGGATCTTGAATAAGGCTTCTGAAGATGGATGCATTCCTTCCATCCATTCCTTCTGATTCAGTGGGAAAATCCTACAGATGGAAGGAGAGAAGATGATATTTATCTTTTCTTTATGTTCTCTGGGATAATTGGGCAGGTAGCAGCCATACAGAGTAGAAGGACTTTAGAAGACCACTTCTTTCCTTCTGTTATGAGGAGATTCTCACTGGAGGTCAACGCAGGGGCTACTTTCTCTGGAAACATAGAAGTTCAGGTTAGCCCACTAATTTCTAAAACAATGTGCACCTGAAAAAAGTTTAAAATACATTTTAAGAGTCTGGTGTATCTATGAAAGCTGGGGATGGAAATAATATTTCGACATATTCAAAAATGGTCAAGTAAGTGTTTCCCAAGTGTCAGAAAACCCTGATGGGTTTGTTATGGGTTTTTCTCATTTGTTTTGCGAAAAAATGGAAATGTAAGGATATTCCTACTAAAGAGGAGTGGCTGTACAAACTGGTGGAATTGATGCAGTTAGATAAATGGACAATAATGTGGAGAGAACAAGACTGGGAAAGGAAAATAAATACTTGGACACCGCTTTTGGAATTTATTAATAAGAAAAAATAAGTAATAGTAATTAGAGGTAAGATAGAAGAGTGGCTCGGGAAGACTCAATTTGATTTAAAACGGATTTTGGTTATAACTGGCAAAGTAGAATTTTGAGTTTGCTGTCTTCTGATAAAGAAGAAATATTGCTATGTGGCTTTAATGTTATAATTCTGGTAGGGAAGCCGTCCCACTGTAATCTAAGAAGGTGAGGTTTGTTTTTGTCTTTGTTTTTTTCTTCTTTTTCTGGAAGGGCATGTCTAAGGACCCAGGAGGTCAAGTTATTTGATCTGTCATTGTCTTTGTCTTTTTTGTGAGTATCTATATGTTAGTATTTGTCAGATGTTTTTAGTGTTGTATTGATTTTAATATTTAATAAAGCATTTATAAAAAATAATAAAAAAAAGAAAACCCTGATGGGAAAAATCATGTGTGTTAATTATCTGGCATTTTTGTTGTTTAATATTTGGGGGATTTAATGGTATTTTATGGCAGTTTTCAACTTTTCTTAGCCATAGGCAAGGACAGGACAAGATTTTTTTTAAACAGGAAGAAGAAGAAGAAGAAGAAGAAGAAGAAGAAGAAGAAGAAGAATCTTTTAAGCCAGAGCACTCCACCAATTTTCATGAACCTGTCCCAAAACAAATGTTTTCAAAATTGCCATGCAGATATATCTGAGTGCTAGGATAGTTACCTTTGGAGAAGATGTGCTTTGTATTAATTTATGTTAACAAATGAGTAATTTTAAACTGATAAATTCTTGGCTTTGGCCTTACATTTGCATGTAAAGACCAAAGGTGATGTTTGTAGTATATTTGTATAATGTTTGCTTGCCTTACTTTACTTTTTGTCAAAAAGTAGTTACTTTTTGTTACTTAGAAATAACAGATCTAAATTCTAGAAGCTGATTCTCTTCCTGATTATATTTTTTCACCTCAGGACCTACAACACAACACAACAGAGCAAAATAAGGAACAGCACAAGCAAGCACATGAACAACAGGATAGTTCGCTACCAATTTGTTTGTAAAAAAAAATTTAAAACACAATTTTAATAATATAAAACAACATATAAGGTTAAACTATATACACACAACTACAAACCTAAGATTAACTACTTTTACAAACTTCATACTAAGCAATTAAACAAAATAACAATGTAACAAAACAACAAAAATGGGGAAACATATAACTTCTGACTTGCCAATTAATGGGTGCAATTATCAAGTTATTCTCCTTCCTCTAAATATATATGTAAGATACACTTCTGCTTAGTTTTCCATTTTACTATTCTTCAAATCCCAAGATTTCTATTTACATCCAATATTTTCTTATAAAATCAGCTTTCATCTCTCACTCTTTTTTGAAATTATTCAGTGACTTTTCTCTAATCAATTTCATCAGTTTGTCAGTTTCAGCGAAGTCATATCCACTACCAATTTGTGAGGCCATATCTATATAAGAAGCTACAGGGCACTGTAATAGCGTGGAGTTGTTCCACATTAAATTACAATGATATTGTAATAGAGTGCTACCTTAGATATTGGGGAACATAATTACTCATTACAAGTAACTTGTTATTTGTAACTAATTATTAATTAGTTCCAACCTCTGAAGCTCAACTTCTCTAAGCCACAATCAGGATCATTTTAATAAACATATATACACAATTAATGTACAACTTTAAAAAACAAACACAAATAGTTTTTGTGTCATCTTCTGCGCTAGGTGTTTTAGCTGGCATTAACTTTTATGGACTCCAGTTCACTTTATCCCATGCAACTGCACTTTTTTAAAAAAATGAAACAATATATTTTTATTGGAGATTTTTTTTTTTGATACAACAAAAATTCGCATTGTAATCATATCCCACATATTTACTATGTACCATCAAAGAGAATGCATATGTGCCTGTGTGCATGCTGAATAATCTGCTTGTCAATCTGAGGTATTTTTGTTAAATCTATTTTAATTTTTAATCCAATTCTTTACTTATACACTGGGTACCTTTCAATGTCTGATAAGCAAAAATGGTACAATGACACAAATGCCAGAATGCTTTATGATACCTGATTATTTAACCTTAAGCCTTTTCAGCTGTGAAAACTGTGGGTGTAACTTTGACAAATCTGTTTGAATGTGACAGCTAAATTACTGTCTTTATGTTTAAAGGTGTGTGTGTTTTGCCATGTTGCTTCCAGTGGATGTGATTCATATGCTCTTCCTTGCTGTGACAGTCTGAAGAAGGAGCAGGCTTCTAAGAAGCAAAATTTGCTGATGCTGCTATTGTGGCGCTTTTGTCCACAAAGGGATTGCAGCACCATTAAAAAGCAACAAAGTCTTAAAACAGAGGCACTAGGAAGCATGGCAGGATTGTGCAGTGAGGAAGAGTAAGCTTGAGTGTGAGACAGAGGCACTGTGACTTTCTGTATGGTAAGTATACATCTGTGTTGCGCATCTGTGTGCGTGTCAACAATTGCAGACAGATACAGAGAATAACAGCCCAAGCAGAGGACTTAGACAATGTGCCACTGAGCTCGATAAATCTATACAATTTCTTTATACCCTGCAAGGTCATAGATGACGCTGACATTGGTCTCCTAGCAACACATTCTACTAACCTACTTTTGTCCCAATCATTGGAGAATGGGATGAATGCTCTGAGCAGTATTCCAACATGTGGAATAAAACAACCCCCCCCCCCACAAAAAAAAGGAAAAAAAAAGAAAAATCAAATCAATGCTGTGTAACTGCTCTTGTGCAACATGTTTTTTAAAAAAGAGTCAGAGTGGAAGAATAATTTTTAAAGCATCCTAGATTATTTGTGCAAAACAAGGCCTTTTAGTTTTAAAAAAAAAGTCTCTGAGCCCCCAAATCTTTCTCCAACTTGTAACTTTGGGGCGGGGGGCTTTTAAATAAAAACTAATAGCCAGTATGCCTCAGCATAGTGCAATACTGTTTATATCTACAATTAGACACTGTCTGAAAGGGTCTTCAGTTGTCAATGACATTCATCTTACAGAATGAGAAAGTTTGTATTACTCACGAAACATTGGAGTCTTTTGGCATGGTATAAAAAGCTTGCAAATGATCCAAGGAAAATGTACAGTCACATCTATATCCCTTTCCAATGGGTTAACATAATAATTAACTCTTTTTGTCACCCTTCTGTTCTTAATATTGTTTTACCTCCTCTCACTGGCCATGCAAGGGAAGCTCCAGTAGCTGGTAGCTTCCACATCAATGAGCAGCGAATCCTTGCTAAGGTTTAGTTTTAAAGGGGCTATCCAAATTGCCATACTCCAGCTTCACAATGAATTCAGCACCTTGGACAGCTTCTCAGAAGTAGAGAAGTAAAGTAAAACCCAGAGCCAATTCACTGATGTGGAAGTAGGACACTGGGCACCTGTCCTTGAAAAGATCTGACACCTCTCTGCCCTGTGTGGTGGGTTTCCTCCCTACACACTTCCCTTACCTTGGTGTTGGCTGTGATATCTGAGACAGCAGGGATTGGGGGTTCTATCAATTTGCCACAATCACTCTTATAGATCTGGCATGATGCTACATCAAGGTTCCAAAGAATCTGCAAAAAACACCCTCTACCTAGGTTCCAGCACTGAGTAAAGGGAAATAAGTGGCCATGTGGAACTGAAAGGGCTGTTGGGATGTAGTCAGAATTTGTGGCCAGCAACAGAAATGGCAGTAGGTCCCTCTGAAAGCCTTAATCATCAATAGATGTCTGGGGGTGTTGACAATTAGCAACAGTCCTGATTTTTCTGTTAGAGTTATGCATACACAGAGTAGAGATGGAAAGGATATTTTAAACATTTCAGAAAATTGTAGATAAAAATGCTTTCCAAATATCAAGAATCCCAGACAAGAAGAATGTTGAAGTGATGAGAATTTCAGGATGTGGTCTGCACAAAATTTGCATGTGGTTGTTAGAGTTATGAGTTAGAGCATGTTAGAGTTATGCATACACAGAGTAGAGATGGAAAGGATATTTTAAACATTTCAGAAAATTGTAGATAAAAATGCTTTCCAAATATCAAGAATCCCAGACAAGAAGAATGTTGAAGTGATGAGAATTTCAGGATGTGGTCTGCACAAAATTTGCATGTGGTTGTTAGAGTTATGAGTTAGAGCATGTTAGAGTTATGCATACACAGAGTAGAGATGGAAAGGATATTTTAAACATTTCATAAAATTGTAGATAAAAATGCTTTCCAAATATCAAGAATCCCAGACAAGAAGAATGTTGAAGTGATGAGAATTTCAGGATGTGGTCTGCACAAAATTTGCATGTGGTTGTTTTGTACAGAAAAGAGCCTCTTCTGTGAAATAACTTTTTTTTCTGTGCAGGAAACAATGCAACAATTTTGCACAGAAAATGATGCTTCCTGTGCAAATCACCCACATGCAAATTTGTCACAGAATAAGTTGCAGATTGTCAATAAGCTTTGAAAACTGTGTGGCTTTCAAAAACTTTCTCACAGTAGGAAGAAAATTGCTAAAATTACTTGTTTCCCTCGAGAAGGAAATTAGTGAAGAATTGCATCCCCAAGACAGAACTCAAGCTGGTACAAGCTGACAGGAAACTTAAAACCATAAAAGTCCAACTGTGAAACTCAGGTACTTAATCTTTGGACTATATTGAGAACTATGACCAACAAACCTGCACTATCCCATCACAATTGCAGCTGGTTAGAATCAGAGCTTTCAAAAGTTACTTCTGAAAATGATTGATTACAGGTGCCCAATAATAGTTAATTGTGATTATAGTTCCATATATTAAAAGTAATTATTTATTTACCCATTTCTCAACAATAACTGAAACAATTTGTGATTTAAGGAGGAAAACATAAATGCTATAAGCAACTGGTTTCCTGAACGTAAGCACACTCTCCTCTCAGCCATTTTCATTCCCACAATACTCATAACAAAGTGTAACACACCCATAACTAGAGACATAATTTAAAAGTTACAGTTACACCTCAAAAAGAGTGAGGTTATCCTTCATTAAGCTGCAGACATATTATAATAGAGTTATATACTAGTTATCAGGAAAAGAGAATTCATTACAGGTGTTTCTCTGCAGACTACAAGCTCTGTGTAATGAACCAGCTTGTTATTAGATTATGAATATTTTTTAAAAAAAATAGTACTAGATCTTGATGGAATTTATAATAAATAATTGTCTCAATATCCATTGTATCATATCAGTCCAGGCACCTTTTAAAACCTGGTCATAATTTTTATATTTTAGATTGTAAATGGCAGTGCAAGGAATTTGTTCTTCTCCCTCTCCTTTCCCTCCTCCCCCATATCAAAGATGGGCAAGAGACACGGCCTACTAAGCAATGTCCCCAACACTATGTAACTTTCTGTTCTGTTCCATTTATTTAGTGTATCTTTCTTTGTAATAGTGTCTCCCTTGGAATTTGTAATTGGCTTATGTGTCGAATGCACATTTATGAAGTATTTTATATGTGTTGTATTGTGGCTGCTACATCTGTATCTCACCTTTTTATTCATATGCTGCTTTCTGAGAATGCAGCCCTGACAAACAAACAAACAGCACTGTTCTCAAACATGACATATCATATCAAGGACATGCTGGGTTTCAGCTTGCCAGGACATCTTTGGAACTTCATATATCCATTTAAATATTTGCTTTCACTTTTGTAAGATGTTTTCTCCAGATTCAGCTGATGTATACAATTATATTCCCTAGTATTTGGAGTCGCCTCCCCACACACACACACTTTCAAGAGTCTTTGTTTTAGTGACATTATCACTTTTATATTTCACATTATACAAGACCCAAAATTCATTATGATCTCCACTTTTCTTACAACCACAAGACACTGAGGCCTTTGCCACCTAGGGTCTCTGCAGATGTTTTGCCCAGTGCTTCCACACACATTTTTATATGCAATTTAAAAGCAAGAACTCTAGCTATTTTATACTACATAAATTAAATCTGTGTCATTATGTCACACATTACTTGCCAATCTACCATAGATAGGTAGTACTATATAATGTGAGTAGGGCAGAAAATGTGGAAATTACTGGACGTAATTTCTTAATTTGTTACTATCTTATGTGGTCAGGTAACCTAATTGGAGACTTGGATTACTTGGCCATTATCTACTTAAGAGTCACAAGTTATGAAAAATTATTTATTTTGGACCACAGCTCTCAGATTTGCCCAGCCAGCATGCTTGCTGGGCAACTAGTGGTGTTGCTGTCCGAAAAGAAACACCTCCAAATTGTGGTCAAAATGTAATGGTAGATACTAAATAAAGAAGATGGGTATGCCAATGGCTGGATCAGTATTGCCTTAGATTAGCCTGAGAAAGAATGTTCCAGAGAATTAGCCAGGAGCAACACAGTTCTTTCCAAGGTACAGATACCCACAGTAAAAATATGTCAATGATTGTATTTGTATTGTTGTCTCTACCATGGGCGCTACTCATGCATTTCATATGTAAGTGACTTATTGCCCAGGCTTGATTATGCAATTTGGGTGTACAACCCACTAGTACAGACATAGCTGAAGGCACAATCTATTTACTCCAGGGCAAATCAACGAACGTAATAGGATCCATTGATCAGCAGTCCAAACACATCTTTCACTACTCTTTAGACTTTATCTGAATGCTGGAATCTAGCTATGTTATTTCTGAAATACCTACCTTATTTTGTCACACAGTGTAACTAAAAAGTGAGACATGTGTAGAGCCTGTTAAAACATATCTTGTGCATGTGTGGGATATTTTAAAAGAAAAGGAAAGGAATAACACATTTTCCACACAGGCCTTTCCTTTCCTATGTTAAATTCAAAATCTTGGATGGCAGCTTGAAAATCCCACAATCAAATCTTTGACTTGGCTGCCTGGAAAATATTTTTGAAGTACAATAACTTGGATTTTTCACTGAACAGAAAGCAGACATATCAACCATCTGCCTAATGATCAGTGGGAAAAGCCATTCATATCCAATAGAAGCATTAAGCATAGAAAAATATAATATTTCTCACCCTCTCTCTTTTCCTATTCTTGGGACTTTTCCTGTAGATTAGATAAAATTGAGGTGAGATAAACATAACCATTGGCCATAAAAGATAGTACAAAGTTGAAAATATATGCATATGTAATAATCTCATCTGAGCACTCTTTTATTTTTCAGTGTTTTCATCTTATACACCCACTCTGATATGCATTCACTGCAGCTGAAGCAAAAAAATCCACAATTTAATTGTCTGCCAAGAGAAATGCATTTTTGTTTTTGTTGGTTTGGCCAATGAGGATGAAGAGAGAAAGCATGTTTTAAATGGCTATGTCTCTTGTAATGGGAGCAGAAATCATGTTCCAAGGTACCTCTGCATTCAGAATTGGAGGGAAGTGATGATGACACTTCACTTGTAGCAACCTCTTAAGCAACCCATATAGGGAAATATAGGGTGCATCTACACTAGAAATAATGCAGTCTGACACCACTTTAAGTGCTGTAGCTCCATCTTATGGAATCCTGGGAATTCTAGTTGTACAAGGTCTTTAGACTTCTCTGCCAAAGACTACTGGTGCCTCACAAAACTACAAATCCCAGGATTCTGTAGGATGGAGCCACGATAGTTAAAATGGTGTACAGTGTAGATCTACCCCTCATCTTTTAGATAATCTGTACTTAACCTGTATAGAACTTTATGGGCCTTTTGAATTATGTCCAGGAAAAAAACTGGTACCCAGTGAAGGTTTTCACCAAGGGAGTCATATGTTCCCTGTATCCAGCTCTGGTAAGGACTTTGGCTACAAAATTTTGGACAACATAGTTTGGTGATTCCTTCTCTTTTGTACAAGTCACACATATGTTCACACACACACATTCCAGAATAATGAAATGCCTCTCTTAAGGCTTAATTCCTGGCAATGGGAGCTTAGAGATAAAATATGCAGGATTTTATAGTCCCATCCCTTTTGCCTTTGGTCCTGAGAGTTTCTCGGAAATTAAATTTAACCCTTGGGTGGAAAGAGATTCTCCACTCTAAAGGTTTTCTGGCCAAAAGAATGTTATTAGAGGTAGGGATGAATTGCCTTTCGTGGGATTCCCCTGCCCCAACAACAGTGACAATTTGCCTTTTATATTGGTTGTACCCCTGCCCCTGCATTATTTCACATTAAAAATACTAAAAACAACTCCATGACATGTTAGAATCAGACCTCAGGCTACTCCCTGGCATTTGGTACAAAAATATCTCTCCCATTGCAAATATAATGTGATGTGAAATATGAAGCTTCAAAATTCCACCAGCAGCTCACAACCAGCTCCTACACCTACCACATTATCTTACTCTAGACCAGGGGTAGGCAACCTTTCCCCTTTAAGGGCCGAGGGACTTCAGCTCCCAGAATCCCAGGAGCTATTGGCCAACATGGGACTATTGGCCAACATGGCTGAGGCTTCTGGGAGCTGAAGTCCCTCGGCCCTTAAAGGGGAAAGGTTGCCTACCCCTGCTCTAGACTGAACCATTGGATTGATTTCCCATAAACAAAGGAATATTGAAATGTAAGATATAGTGAATAACCTATGTCCATGTGAAGGTTCTATCCTTCAGATATACTAGCTGGCTTCATGTTAGTGGCAAATGCAGGTAATCCACCTTATGCCTGGTTTTTTGTTCCTTTTTGTTGTATGTATTTTCTTCCATCCTCAGCAACAATCAACTCCCTTGACTCACCAATGAGCTACTTCAGCCTCCTCACAACCATTTTGTGGAGAGTTGGTTGAGGATCAGAGAAGCATCTGTCTGTATCCCCTTAGGCAGATGAAGAATGATTACATCACCCACTAAGACTTCAGTGGATGATGCAATTATTCTGTGTCTAGCTATGGAGACATGGAGATGCATCTCCAGTCCTCCACCCCCACCCTGCCACAGAATGGTCACTGAAAGGGGCTGTAGTGCCTGAATGGTGAGTCCATGGGGCACTGAAAGCATAGATGTAGCATAGTTCCATACAATGAACTATTAGACTATTCTGTGCCGTACAGGATGTCAGCTGTCATGAGATGACACAACTCACTGGAAATGATGATAATGCTGGGAAAGGCAGAAGGCAGTATGAATAGTGAAAGATCATGTTGCATATGGATTGACTCAAGTAAGAGAACCATGGCCCTGAGTTTGCAAGACCTGAGCAGGGTGGTGATGACCATGGAGGTCTCTCTTGCATATGGTCATCATAAATGAAAGCTGACTTCACAGCAAACAATAACAAGAAGGATCTGTTCATACTTTGAAGGCTTGGTTAAATGTGTAGGAGTAAGGACACTCATTAAATAGCACATGGATGGTTGCTCATACAGTACTCAAGTACTTCAGGGCTATGAGAGTGAACTGGGATGGTTGATCTTCTAGTGCCTTCCCTTTTGCCATCTTGAAGATCACAAGAATTTTGGTGTGGTCTGGAGACTTGTCTTCATGATTAAAATATTTATTTGAATTGAATAGACTGTGCTCCAACCACATGCAATTTTGAGGAATTCAGGCTTTTTGCAGGAGTTGGGGAGGCAAAAAAAAAAAAAAACCTCCATAAACTTTGATGAAAAAGGATTCACAGTTTTTACTGAAGTATGCTCATGTTTCTGCTAGGATGTGCATTATTAAATGTCTGACCATCCTTCTGCTTCAAATAGCTTTGTGTGGATTCACATGGCTGTGCATTTTAGGCAGAGCGATGGTGAATAGATGCAAATGTGCACAGGGAGGTTAAAACAATTTATCATTGATGTGAATGTACAAAAATCAACGGAAATTATCATAATACACATATATGTAGACTAGACCTAGGTGGCCAGATTATGTGTACACTTAACTTGATGTTTTACTCCTTCACAACAAACACCTCCCATGTCCATACAGTAGGCAGATGGATAGGCAGGTGAAACATTTTTCAGTATTTTATCTGTTTTGCTGTTGTTATTAACTGCCTTCACGTCATTCTTGACCCATGGCAACCCTAGCGATGAGACATCTCCAGGCCTCTCATCCTTTACTGCTCTGCCGAGCTCTTGCAAACTCTTATTTGTAGGCTCTTTAATAAAGTCCATCCATCTAGCATGTGGCCTTCTCTTTCTACTTCCCTCTACCTTTCCTAACATTATTGTCTTTTCAGTCTTTTCAACAATTTATGCCTTCCCATGATGTTTCCAAAGTATAACAGTCTGAGGGCCGATACAGAGGGCCCGAAAAGGACGGCACAAAACCAACCCTGGGAGCGGCGGATTGGGGCTGTGGTAACCACATGCCACAGCCCCAATCCTCCTTTTTGCCACCCTCCAAAAGAACGACAAAATGCCACTCCTTTGGGAGGCAGCAAAAGGCTGCCCTTTCAACCGTGGTGGTGGATTTTATTATTATTATTGCACCTTTTTGGCACAGCATGTGTGCACGTTGCCCCAAAAGGATGTCCTGACTGTTAAGAAAAATGCAACATGGGACATACAGTGATAGAAATAAAATATGTATGTGAAAGTCACAATGACTAAGCAAGAGCAATTATGAAGCTACACAGGTGCAAAAGCTAATGTAATTTAGAAGTCTTGAGAGCCAAGGACAGAGTTATAGAATGCATATTGGAAACATCTGAGTTCATTAAGTGTACAAGGTAAAATGATGAAATACTTGGGTTGGTCTTAAGTATGGGTTGAAATATGTGAACCAATCAAAATAAATATACACACCCACTGGGTGGAAACTAACTAGTGGGTGGTGATTAACAATGGCTATAATAATTGCAATGTTTGCCAATGTATTTTTGTGGAGTAGTTTTGGAGATATTGTGGGTAGTTGAGGAGATTTGTAGAGATTGTGATTTGTTGGGCATATAGTACTTGTATATAGTAGAATAAAGTAGATCTTTTATATAAGACTACTGAGTTGTCTGGTGTCTTGAGTGAAGATACAAGAGCCAGCAGAATCCTGGAAAAGTTTGGAGACATCTGGGGAAGAAGAGTGAGAAGGCTTGGAGAGTTTGTCAGGGTCTTCAGCCTATTCTCTGAAACTCTGCTGCTTTGGAGAAAAGCATTAACCACTGATCAAAGCTGGTCAGCTCTGCTGCATAACAAGGTGGTGAGTTAGAGCCAGAGGCGAAGAGCTACAACTCTCATCATCCATGACACTGACACCATGCATCGCAGTGTCGGGACGTGGTCGAGGTGGAGTCAGGGCAGACAGTGTGTGGCTGCCCCGCTCCAACTCCATCCTCAGGCCAGCCCTTTAGGCTGTTCTACATCGGCCCTAAGTCTTGTCATCTCGGCTTCTAGGGATATCTCTGGCTTGAACTGCTCTAGGACCCATTTGTTTGTCCTTTTGGCTGTTCATCAAAATCCTCAGCACTCTTCTCCAACACCACATCTCAAATGCATTGATTTTCCTCCTATCATCTTTCTTAACTGTCCAGCTCTCACAGCCATACATAGTAATAGGGAATATAATGGCTTGGGTGATTCTGACTTTTGTGCTGAGTTCCTGACTGCAGTCCCCGTTCTGATCAATGTTTGATCCCAGATATGAGAACTCTTTTACTATTTCTATTTCCTCATTGTCAAGTTTGAATGTGTGTAAATTCTCTGTGGTCATTATTTTTGTTTTCTTTATGTTTAACAGTAAGCCTGCCTTTGCACTTTCTTCTTTGATCTTCCTTAGTAGGTGTTCCAGGTCTGTGAGGTTTTCTGCTAGTATTATGGTGTCGTCAACATATCTCAGATTGTTGATATTTCTTCCTCCTATTTTCACTCCTCCCTCTTCCATGTCCAAACCTGTTTTCCTTACAATATGTTCTGCATATAAGTTGAATAGGTAGGGTGATAGGATGCAGCCTTGTCTGACTCCTTTGTCAATTGGGAGCCATTCTGTTTCTTCGTGTTCTGTTCTGACAGTAGCCTATTGTCCTGACTTCAGATTCCTCATTATGACTATCAATTGTGTTGGCACTTCCATGTCTTTGAGGGCATCCCATAGCCTTTATGATCAATGCAGTCAAAGGCTTTTCTATAGTCTATAAAGCACATGCTGGTTTTCTTTTGGAACTCCCTGCTATGCTCCATTAGCCATCGTATATTTGCAAGGTGATCTCTGGTGCCTCTTCCTTTCCTGAACCCTACCTGGACCTCTGGGATTTCTCTCTCCATGTGTGATTGGAGTATGTTGCAGTATTTTGAGCATAATTTTGCTTGGATGGGAGATTAGTTCTATGGTCCTCTAGTTGCTGCAGTCTCTTCTCTCTCTCTCTCTCTCTCTCTTTTTTTGGATGGGGATGTATATTGATCACTTCCAATCTGTTGGCCATTGTTTTGTTTTCCATATCTGTTGATATATGTTGATTAGTACTAGAGTTGACTCTGTCAGTGTGGATTGCAAGAGTTCTATTGGTATATCATCTGTTCCTGGAGTCTTGTTTTTTGCCATTTCTTTTATTGCAACTTCCACCTCAGTTTTTAGAATATGAGGTTAATATTCATATGGCTCTTTGCTCCATGTGTCCTTCATTTTGTCATAGTTCTTCTGTGTATTGCATCCAATGTCTTTTTATTCCTTCCTGGTCCTGAATTATGTTATTTTTATTGTCATAGAGTGTCCCAGTCCATGGTTTGAACCTTCCTTTGATTTCTCGAATCTTGTGGAATAAACTTGTTCTTACCTTTTTGTTGTTGTCTTCTGTTTCTCTACATTTGTCATTGTAATAATTTTCCTTATCTTTGCACACTAGCTGTTGTACTGTTGCATTCATGGGTCTTAGTTTATTCCTATTTCGTTTTTGTTTTGTTTCTCTTCTTTCCTTTATTGCTTGTAGCATTTTATCTGTCAGCCATGGTTTCTTAACTTTCCTTTTTTCTGTTGGAAGTGTCTTTATACATTCTATTATGTCTCTGGCTTCAAACCAAAGCTTTTCCAGTTCACAATCTATTATACTTAGTACTGCAAATCTGTTCCTTGTATTGTCAATAAATTATGTGGAAATATAGTTTAAATTGTATTTTGGTATGATGACTGGTTTTGTTCTCTTCTTGAGCTTTACTTTTATTTTTGAAATGAGTAGTTCATAATCTGTGCCACAATCAACACCTGGTCTAATCTTGGCCACCAGTATGGAGCTTCACCATCCTTTACTTCCAGTTATGTAATCTATTTGGTTTTTGTGTTGACCATCTGGTGCTGTCCATGTGTCTAACCTTTTCATTTGTACAGCATATGAAAAAACAACAACAGCCCCAGACTAGTCCCAGGACACATTGGATGGCATACATAGCTCTGTCCTCCAACAAGAGTTCAGAGAGATAATCCCGAAGGTTGTCAGTCACCCCTGCTCCCCCACCAGCATTATTTGTCAGAGCTCAAGAAGCTTCTGGCTTGGGGATTCTGGGTCTTGTGATCTTAACCAGTAATGTTTCTAAGCACTGCTGTTGCCTCAGTCTGCCTAATATCAGGACCAAGGAAGTAATGCCAACTGGCTTCAATCATGCCTGCTTTTAGATTTGGCATCATGCATTAGGGTTATGCCAGATTGTTGAACTTACACACTGCAGTTCTTTCTATAAAGTTGTGGCCTTACTTAACCCTCCTACTTAACTGTCCTTCTAATACTATAGTGCTAGGAATCAAAACTAACATACTTGACAGCGCAATAGTCAAAAAGAATATTTGGTGGGGTTGGTGTCTACATAAAAAACAGATACCATACAGAGGAGATATGTAGGCTTGCATTTGTCTGTTTGCCATTGTACACAAAAATATAAAGAGCTACATAGTTCATTTGCAAAGAGATTTATTTCCCCAAATAGTATTATGTAAGAGATTAGTTTTTGCTGGTGTGGGCCAGTGCCTTGCCTTTTCAAGGCACATATTGCAGCTGCTAAATTAAGACAAAGCTGCTGCCATCACTTATAAAAACTCTGCTACCTCTTTTGATCCTTGGAGAAAACAATAGGTTCATAGTCAGATTTTGCCTCTTCCCAGGCTGAGAAGAAGGAGCCCAGTTTCAGTATTTAAAGGAATTAAGTGGCTGGTGTACGAGATAAGCAGCCTTGACAAAAGCAGTGCCAATTGTTTATTGTGCTGACTGTAGCTGTGAAAGAAATTCTCCTTCAAAGCACAGAACAAGGATCCTTTAAGGTAGTCTTGGCAACAAATGGAGTTTGTTTCTCACACCTGTGATTAGTTTTCCTCACACTCACACTCCTTCTCTTCACCTGAGCTGCTAGTGGAGTTTGGAAACTTCATCTTCACATTACATTGTATCTACAATGGAAGGATATTTTTGAACCAAAGCAGGGGGATGGGGGTGGAAAGTCTTCTGAATAAGGAGGTTTTAAGTATGACCATCTTTTTTTTTTTTTTTTTAATTATGATTGTCTCTCAAACTCTCCAAATATTTGTTCAAGAAAAACAATGGACTAACTTAATCTGTGTTTTTCCTCTTTCATATTCAAATATTTGAGTTAAATTCCATACCCCCCCCCCCAATTGTGTACAAAGCTACATTAGGTCTTATTTTTTAAAAAGAAAAAGCCTCCTTTCCAAAACGTTCCTCAAAAAATATTTTATTCCCCTCCCCCATATAACTTGAAGCCGCCGCCGCCCACCATGATGATATTGATTATTGTTGTTATTACTTGTTCTTGGGGTTTTTTTGGCAAAATCTCCACAGAGGTTTTGCCATGGCTTTTCTGGGACTGAGAGAGTGTGCATGCATATTTTTTAATTATTTTTTTTAAAAATTATTATTATTATTATTATTTGGTGCTTCGGCCCCCCAGTTGTCTGAGGGACAGCAACCCAGCCCACAGCTCAAAAAGGTTGCCTACCCCTGACTTGAAGGAAATAATAGGGGGGATGATCCTGTCAATTTTTCATCCTCCTACATTAGTTCTTTTAAAAAAAATCTGAATCTGTTTCCTTTAGGATTGCTGTGCATGTGTTCCCAATTTGGTTCAGAGCTTGAGTCAAGGATTCAGAGTTGGTTTGACTGGTTAAACCAGAATTAGGCTGCTGCCACACAGCAGAATTAATGCAGTTGACATCACTTTAACTGCCATTGGCCCATCCTACAGAACTCTGGGATTTGTAGTTTGTTTTGGCACCTGAGCTCTCTGACAGAGAAGGCTAAATGTCTCACAAAACTACAAATCCCAGCATTCCACAGCATTTTCCCATGGCAGTTAAAGTGGTGTCAAACTGCATTAATTCTGCAGTGTAGATGCAGAGCTAATCTGTTCTAATCCAAGCCATGAATCCAAATCAAGATTCAAGAATATAGATCTGCAGCCTGTATTGCCTTTCCCGTTGATTTATACTGAGAAACTAAAAATGTCTATAATTTTATTTTTCATACAACAGCATAATATTTGAAGTCATGTTACATTCTTAAAAGTTGATTAATAAGGGCCTTTGCAGACTGCCAGAAATAGTGCAAATTGAGTCCACTTTAAGGGTTAGGGTTAGTGCTAAGGAATCATGGGAATTGGTTTTTTTTCCCCTGAGACATTGAACCTTCTCTGTCAGAGAGCTCTGGGGCCACGATAAAATACAGTTCCCATGATTCCCTAACACTAACACTAACCCTTAAAGTGGACACAATTTGCACTATTTCTGGCAGTCTGCAAAGGCCCTTACTCAACTCAGGGCCTCAGCAGATGACCAATAGGGTCGTCTCTGAGGCAAGGAAGAGGAGGGGCAGCCACACGAGCAGCGCCCCTTCCTCCTCCCGAGGTTGCCCTCGGAGCTGCCGGCCCTCCGCACGGCCGGCGCGCCGAGGGCAACCTCCCGCTGCAGCGTCCTCACACGCTGCGGCGGAAAAGCCAGGGAAAGTGCGCCCGACGCATTTAGGGCGCACTTTCCCTGTCTTCTGAAAGGAGCACCGATTTTGCGCTCCTTTCAGAGGCGCTGACGGTGCGCCGCCGTGCGGCTGCCACGGCCCTGCGGCGCACCGGCCCAGGGTGTCCCCGACGCCCTGGTCTGATTCCCCCCTCAGTTTCAGACAAGTAACTTCGGAGAGGGGTACTAAGCAGTGGTAAATTTTGCTGTTATTTTTACTTTTAAAAAAGTTTTTAATAGCTGTTATTGGGTCTTGGCAATTCATTTCACCGGAACTGTCCCCATAAATCATCAGAAAGACAAGGGGGGTAAGAATAAGACAATTTACTTGAAGAGAGAATGCTCTTTTTAGCTTTATTCTTCCTATCATGGGAAGCAGTTCGTACCAGAAAAAGCTTGCAACCTTCCATGTGCATGACAGAATATTCCAGATGAAATGCACTTTTTGTTTACTAACTTCTGAAGTCAAGTTTTTATTTTAAAAATGCTTCACATAAAGGTCTCAAAATGACATACTGAATCACTTCAGACCTATTTTGCCAAATTCATTAGTCCTTCTGGGTGGGAATTATGCAACGTATCAGGTACTCTCCAAGTGATGAGTTCAGAAAAGGGAAAGAGGAGGCGGAGGAGAGAAGGAGAAAGGGATGTTAAAGATGAAGGGAGACAGAAAGGAAATTATTGCACTACAAAAAAAGTGACATCCCCGTTGGGTACTCCGATGGGATACAGTCACTTTTTGGATTAATCTCTGATTTTATCACACATAAATTGCTGCCTTCACTGCTGGGCAACTGAAACCTGGCTGCATCCCAGGTCCCATCCACACTTTTCTAGCCACTTTTCCAAAACAGGAACTTGCCATTTGGAAAACCAGCCAGCTAAGTGTAGCTAGGACTCAGGATGCAGCTAGGTTGCAGTCGCCTGGCGGCAAATGCAGTGATTTACATGGGATGAAATCAGAGATTAATCTGAAAAGTGACTGTATCCCGTCAGGGATAAGTTGCTTTTTTTGTAGTGCGATAATCTCCAAAGAGATGCTAGAGAGACAGATTATGAATAGTGGATAGTATAAAAAAAGGATAGTGGTGGAGAGTCCCACTCACTACACTACTCCATGTATTAACTCCATGGGACAACAGGGGCAAACAAGTCTTATAGCTGATATAGGGTCATCCATATCTGTAAGCATATATTACACACTTATTCACTGAACTATCATCAGAAATAGAATTTTACAAAAAGACAGTGACCTTTTGCATGCACAGAGAGAGCAAGAAGAAGGGAAGAAAAACAGCCAAAAAGGGAGACAGAGTATAACTTTCCCTAACATCCAGAAAGGTTTTGATACAGAATTGAGCATTGGCTATGCCAAACCTCTGTGCAGGATGGTTAATTCAGGCAGGAGACAGCGGGTTGTCTGGCCAAGCCAATACAGGGGGAAAAAATGGCAAATTCATTAGTTATAACTCTCCCTTTACTTTTATTTTATATCATTGCCCCCAATAATGCAAAGTATATTAGATGAAGACATGCACAAGTGGATATATTGCTTTGTTGAATCCTCTGGGTTTCATGTTACTTTCATCTCTTTTTATCATTGCTCTTACTTCATCGCATATGAATGAAAATATAGTGTTTGTACTTCTCCATTTTGTGTGTCCTTCCCTTATGTGCATTTCTTGCAGTCATTTCACCAAGATTCTTAGAATTCAATCTTTTGCTGTTATGCTGTTCCAATATCCAGTTCAAACAGAAGATCTGAGTATATTGACACTAAGTAAAATGGGAATTTACTTTGAACTGCATAAATATCAAGAATACAATGATCCACAGAACTGCCTTTTCAAAGTCAATGCACGGAAAGTGTAAAGACATTAAATGAGAACATAAAGAAAATAGTGAGTTGTCTTAAAGTGCATGCGTTCCTTTTCTTCTCCTTCTAAGCCAACAAAGCAAGCATGCCCTCATGCCTGCTCATTTCCTCCAGGCTTCACATCATATGCCCCCTAAAATGTTGATCATCTCAACAGACAACAAAGTATCTGTTTAAGATTAAACATCAAATTGCATTTTTAATTACCAAAATGGGCAATATACTCCTGGCTTGTTAACAAGCATTAAGGGATTACTGAGATGTCAATTTCCTTTGACCGCATTCCTATTCTGTATTAGAGATATATAATTCTTTACTTTTCTTCCCAAAGGTAGTAATGAGTACAGCTTTGAGGCTTTGACTTTTGAAGACTTGATTATTTGCAGTTTTGACTAATATGTTATCTCTATGAATCTCTTTGTCCTCTGCACAACTCTGCCAGATGTTGGCCATAGAGTTGCTTTGGAGGACCTAGAAATTCCTGGAGAAAACACTTCACTGGGCATTTGTAGGTCCTCCTGCATGAGACTGTGTCAGCTACTTGCAGATGTTGACCATAGAGTTACACTGGAAGACCTGCAGAATAGAAGTGTTCTCTCAGGTAAAAAGATTAGTGTTTTTTTAAATGTGTTTTTTCCACATTCACAGGATCCTTCAGTCCTAACCCTAGCAAATATCAACAATTTTCTTTCCACTGTGAGAAAATCTTTGAAAACTACATAGTTTTTGAAGTCTATTAATTGTGTATTCCTGCATTGCAGGGGGTAGGACTGAATGGTCCCTATGGTCTTTTCCAACTCTATGACTCTATTTTATTCTGTTCATGCTATAGAACTTACTCTGTACAAATATTGCATGTGGTTGTTTTTGCAGCATTTGTGGCATGGAAATAATATTTCAATGCAGAAATACTAATTCCTGTGCAGAAACTGCTGTTCTCTGTACAGAAAAAAACCCCTGTATTTGGGGATTTGTTCTGCACAATATTCACATGTGGTTGTTTTCTGCAGAAAAAAAATTCTGCACAGAATTAATAGTTCTGCATTGAAATATTATTTTCCACAAAGAAAATTCTATTTTTTGCACAGAAAATGTTGTAATCAATGCAAATCAACTATGATTAAATTTTATACAAAGCAAGTCTCCACTTACAGATTTTTTCCTTCATGGAAAACAATGCTTTCTGTACAGGAATTAATATTTCTGCAATGAAATATTTCTGCACAAAACAGCCACAAATTTTGCAAATTTCATGCAGAATAAGTGCCAAGCTGTGCTGATTTTTGTCAGTTCAGGATTATTCTCATTGGGTTTCTCAACACTCAAACATATTTTTTCAACTATTTTTCAAATATGTTTGAATATTTTTTCTCATCTCTATTCTATACTTTTGTGTTCAAACTGCCTTACTCACTTCATTTCATCCTAGTATGTGAGCCCTTTGCATTGCTACCAGTCCTGAAGAACACCAAAATTAAGACTCAATATATGTAAATAAACACCACCCAGGTTCAGGGAGTTCCCCACAGACAATGGATTGCTAATTAAATAGACACACATATCCTCCCGCATATCCTCTCACCCTGAGGCCTTACCATTAAACAACAGACCAACACAAAGATTAATATGTAAATCACTTCCTCCCAATCAAGGGTCACACAAGTATATATACCCCACATACCTCCATGCCACCACCCTCTGAAGATTCCAGACATGGATGCAGGCAAAATGTCAGGAATAAATTCTTCCAGAACATGGCCACATAGCCCAGAAAGCCCACAGAAAACTATTCCTATTATTGTCAATCAATAAGAGCAATGCTGGAATGGATGGACCATTGGCCTGACTCAATATGAAGCAGCTGTCATGATCCTAACTTGTTTCCTTTCATGAGTCTTTTGGATTCCATGCAAGATGATACTATTCACCACAGGCTTTGTTTTGGATTTATCTCATTGCTAGTCATCTTTCTCTTTTGTTGACTCTTTTAGCCCTCAGTCCTTCTTGTTTGGCAATAGTTTGAATAACCCCATCTTCCATTACTTTTCTCCAACATATATAATTTTAGAATGAAACTGGCATTATTATGGGAATTATCAATATATGTACTGTTGATTTGGGAACTAGGGAGTTACAAAAGAACATAAGGGGACAGAGCAGACAGGCAGAAAAAAGCAGCTTGATCCTGCCTTTCTGCAAAGGGGGTGAAAATCCCAATGTTCACACAGCTCATTCCCAAGGTGAGCCAAATGCACAAAGCCTGATTGCACAGTGTGGTGTCAAGCCATGCCACTTGGTAATTTTTTTGTTGCCTTCCCACCATGCATCTGCAACATTTCACAAACACACCACCAGTGATCTCCAAGTACCTTGCACTGCCCACCCAAATGCCATACCATTGGATAGACACCCCTTTGAGTGGACACATTGCATGTGTGATGCTCCTCCTGTACAGAAAATCAGTGCATTGGTGTGTCAGTGATACACTGGCAAAGCACAATCATGGAAAGCCCCACCCCACATGCTCCCTTCACCCTATATCTCCTGTTGGACTGTCTGGTTTGTGTATATTGTAATTACATCCATTGTTGCACATTCATTGCTTTGCTTTGCCAAAGTCCCATACTTGAGTCGGGGCGTTTATATGCAGGCCCAAAGGTATTTATCTTCTTCACTAGGCTGAACTATCCCAGGTTTTGTTTTGATCCTGTTTTTAGCTCCAGAGCATGGTTTTGGTCTCATTTCTGTCTGCTTTGGAGGCATGCATTATCTAAACACCCCACCTTCAAAGTGGTGGAAACCACTTTATTTTGCTCATCTGTTCCACCCCATAGATACCAATGATAGCATTTTGTATTCTTGGTTTTTGCCTATTTGAAGATTTGTTCCAAATGAGATACTGTGATAAGTTTCACAAAGTAAAACATATTGCTAACCTGTGTATTTTTGTGCACATTATTACAACTTGTTTGTAGTCAGCAAGAAAATACTTATTTTTAGATGTCAGGGGAGATTACTGCATTCAATAAAGGTTCTTATTACCAAAAAGTATTTTACATTAGTTTCCCACAGAACGAACTTAATTAAATATGCCTGTGTGATGGTTGTTAAATCCAAATGAAATATCATAGCAGTTGTTCTTTGTGGATCTAATGCTTTTTTGCCAAGTTACATACTATTCTCTTTCAAGTAATTGTGCCCATGAACGATGTACATAAGAGTTAACAATATTGTGAGTTTCTAGGACTTCAGAACACCAAATCTATATCTATGATGTGGATTAAATGTTATATCATCCAAATACAGTTAGCCCATAAAGCACTACCTATACCGTAAAAAGACAAAAGCAGAGAAAATAAATCTGAAAGCTGGGGTGACAGATGGTTAGGAGAAAAAAACCTTGAGCATAAAAGGTAAAAGCTAGTGACAGAGCAAGCTAAAAGAATACAAAAACATCAGCATGAAGTATCTCAGGTTGATGAGCTGCTTCATATCTTACAGGCTGTTCACAGAACCTGGAAGTCATGCATTAAAATTAACATCATTTCTCATTAGTCAAGGCGTTTTTGATTAATGAGGGGAAATATTTTTTTAAAGCCTAGCAAAATTACTGACAATATTTGGCATGTGTGTAGGTGTGGAATGTTAAGCATTAGCTTTTACCTGATGAATCCAAGGTGACCAGGAGATGTTCTATTTCTATTTTGATGTGTGTGTTTTTTACTGTAAACCAAGAGTGATGTATGACTCAGAGCAGTAAAAGACCCATTTTCCTGTTCTTTTAACCAAAATGCCCATCACACTTTAATCAGCAGTACTCTGTATCCACTACAAGAAGTATGGCTGATACCTTACCACCCTTTCAGAGTGGCTAGATTGTTTCCATGATTTGAGGTCAGCCACTCCAGAAAGTGAGGCCAACTACAAGCCACTCTCCACCACTTTGTGGAGTAAGGAGTCATTATGGATTTCAATTGGAGAAGCAACATATTGTTTCACATTTTTTTTCTCTCTCTCTCTTTCTTTTTAAAAAAGAAGAGATAAACACTGCCTTCTCATCACCTAATGTAATGTAACTAGCAAACTAAGGAGCAATACATTACTTTTCAAAGATAAAAATATCAACATTAATGAGTTTCTCTTTAGACTCTTGGATCCTTAAAAAACCCTTTAAAAATAATGTTCCACCAAGCTCTGATAATGCAAAAACTATTTTTCCTTTCCTCCATATACAAGAGAGATTCCAGGATTACTCTTAGGAGAGTTTGTTGGTGATATTCTATCCATATCCTTATTTCTCTGTTTTACTGTGTCCCCCCTTTTCTACACAGAATTGTTTCTAGGTTTCATCTATAACAAACTCCTCACAGCTCAAATTCAGCTCCGGTTTTGTTGCCTTTCCTATTCCATGCTTCTTGATTACTTAAACCATGCATCTCAGGAAGATACTCTCACTGGAAAACCTTTTAGCAGTGGCATTTGGTGGCTTGCACATCAGTGAGTGTGAATCTTGTATTACTCCTTTAAAATTTAGACAAAAAGCTGAGATTTTATTAATAGGGGCTGGTGACTCCCATGCTGATGGACTTGTCAATTTGCTCCATGTGTACTCAGAACCTTAAAGGTAATATACAAGGTGGTGAACATATTGTAAAGTTAGAGTTCATCACCTTGAGTTCAGACTACAACACAGAGCAGACTCATAACCCCATTAGCATGGAAGCCACCAGCCATCATTGCCTTAGGTATGTCATTCTTTGCTACTATCATTCTTGAAGGAAGCAACAAGTAATTTTAGCAATTTTATTTCTGCTATGTGAAAATCTTTGAAAACTACACAGTTTTTAAAGACTATTCATGGTTTAGGATTTATTAGGTGCAAAACTCTCACATGGCTTTTTGTTGTTGTACAGAAAATAGCATTTTTCTGCTGAAAAATATTTCTGAACAAAAATATTGTTTGAGTACTTATTTTGTGCAAAATCTGCATGCATTTTCTTATTATACAAAGAAAAAGAGGGTACCTATGCACAAAAAGGGGCAAGCCTGTGCAATGTTAAGTCTCAAACTTCAGATCTTCTTATTAGTGTAGGATTTGCTTCATGAGGCTTTCCTCATATTCAATAAACACAGTGTTTAGATATTTTCCAAATATTTCCAAATATTATCGCATTCCCACCTTACAGACATATACAGTGCTTGTGCTAATCCAATGACTATTGGGCCTCGGCAGACGACTAATAAGGTCATCTTGGAGGCAGGGAAGAGGAGGGCCAGCCGCACGAGCAGCGCCCCTTCCTCCTCCCGAGGTTGCCCTCGGAGCTGCCAGCCCTCCGCGCGGCCGGCACTCCGGGGGCAACCTCCCACCGCAGTGTCCTCACACGCTGCAGCGGAAAAGTCAGGGAAAGTGCGCCCGACGCGTTTAGGGTGCACTTTCACTGACTTCTGAAAGAAGCGCCAATTTGGCACTCCTTTCAGGGACGACGCCGGTGCACCGCCGTGCGAGTGCCTTGCTCTAGTGGCGCACCGGCCCAGGGCGTCCCTGACGCCCTGGTCTGCATCCCCCCTATTGGCAAAAGGTAACAGAAGAAGCCTGCAGACTCTCAGAAATAGTGCAAATTGAGTCCACTTTAAGGGTTAGGGTTAGTGCTAGGGAATCATGAGAATTGTTTTTTTGTTTTTTCTGAGACATTGAGCCTTCTCTGTCAGAGAGCTCTGGTGCCACAATAAAATACAGTTCCCATGATTCCCTAACCCTAACCCTAACCCTTAAAGTGGACTCAATTTGCACTATTTCTGGCAGTCTGCAAAGGCCCAGAGTCTCAGCAGCAGTGGGCTTACTTGAATGAGGATGCTGACCAGGACTTATAACCTATTTAATGCAACTATGGGCCTTTGCAGACTGCCAGAAATAGTGCACATTAAATTGAGGCACTGCCCTGGCTCAGTGCTAGGGAATCATGGGAACTGTAATTTATTGTGGCACCAGAGCTCTCTGACAGAGAAGGCTCAATGTCCCAGAAAAAAATACAATTCCCATGACTCCCTAGCACTGAGCCAGGGCAGTGCCTCAATTTAATGTGCACTATTTCTGGCAGTCTGCAAAGGCCCTTTGTTTACTTTCAGTGTTTCTTCTTTCCTGTTGAAGTTGTCCAGGTGTTTGGGCACTCTGACCTGGTAGTTGCTGACATGGTCCAGAATTTCAGTGTTTTCAAATAGCATTCTATGCCCAGGTTGGTTTATGATGTGTTCTGCTACACTGTCAGCATTCACACTGTAGCACCTTGGTACCATGATGAATACTGACTGTAAACAGCAGGACATGTGAGGAAAACAAAATAGCCAACCAGAGATGGGAACATAATGCAGTGGTACATGATGTATTGATGAATAGTATCACTTTCTCAAAGTAGCGATGGGAAAGACGAGTGAAGTCTTATGCTAGGGTGGGCAATTGCACTGGGAGTGGGGACCTTTTTTGCCTTCCCCAACTCATGGACCATAAATCCACCTCTTGGATTTACTGGAAGTGACACAACGTCACTTCCACTTGCCATTTTATTTCATTCTTGCCAATTGTGGACTTTTAAAAAATTTAAATGAGTTGGAGTCATGAGAAATGAGTGAAATGAACATGTTCATACATAGTTTTTGGGTGGTTTACAGTCATTTTGGGGTAGAAAATTGCCTAACAATTGGGTTCGATTTATTTTCAGGGCTGGGGGACTCTGGAATGACTCAGAGGCCACAAAAGTAGGAATCAGTGTATATATGGTCCATGGGCTGTACTTTCTGTCCCCCTCTCTTATACACTTACCTCATCTGTCTAGCTACCAATCCTATCTCTGAACAGTATAGACTTTTCTGATTCATAAAGTGAATACATCAGTTTCCAAGATACACTTTGATTGAAGTGCATACGTAGCAATTCATATATGGACTCTGAGATCTTCTGACTAAAATTTGAATTCATAACTAGATGTGTAACTTCTAATTTGTCTGAAGATGCATTTTCCAACTATGTACAGCAAATATATTCAAAATATAATAATGAATCTCACAAAGGTATTTGAGAAACCCTAAGTTCAATATTAATCAGCCATTTAAGCTCTGGAGGTAGATCATGTTTCACTTAGATAAAATGCTCAAGAAGACTAGCATTTGGATTTATGAATATTAAAATCCACAAATAGTGAGTTCCTATCACCATCATCCCTTTTAGCTCTGTGGCATGAACCTAAGCGCTGACATTCATTCTGGAACTTTTCTCTTTGGTATGTGGAAATACAGAGGAGATGATTGGGAAAGGGGCTGGAATCTTTTTTTTTTTTTCTAGTTTCTTACGTTCTCCAAACAACACTTCAAATCAGTGGGAACTGATGGCTTCCGTCTCGTTGGGATGGTGAATCCACTCTGAGTCTTACTCTAAACTTCAAAGGAACTATTCAAGGTCTTGAACACTATGCCCTAAATAGATTCAGAATCTTGGATATTGCCTTTAGAGGTTAGATTGGAACTCCGAGTGGATCACAACTCACTCACAGGGGAGCCACCAAACACTACTGGCTCTCTGAGGAAGTAGACTTAAGTCTATAAAAGCTCATGCTGCCAACTTCTTTCTTTAGTCTCAAAGGTGCTACAAGGTCTCTCCACATACTGATTCTACAGACTAACATGGCTATATCTTGAATTTGACTACTGGCTCTAGTAAGAGTTTTGTGGGAGAGGTCCTTGTGCTATTAGGTTCTAGTAAGGTTCTAGTTGCATAGACCTGGGGCCTTTGCCGACTGCTAGAAATAATGCAGCTTGAGTCCACTTTAACTGCCCTGGCTCAGTGCTAGGGAATCATGGGAATTGTATTTTTTTCTGAGACATTGAGCCTTTTCTGTCAGAGAGCTCTGGTGCCACAATAAACTACAGTTCCCATGATTCCCTAGCACTGAGTCAGGGCAATTAAAGTGGACTCAGTTTGCACTATTTCTGGCAGTCTGCAAAGACCCTTACTTCTGGTGAGGAAAAAAGTGGATTAGTAGATACCTGATGAGAAAAAGTTAATTTGTTATGAAATGTAATATTTGCTCACAAGTATTCTCTTGCATTCACAAAGAAATCAGGACTGTAAATATTTTATCTCATCCCCTTCATGTGTACTCTTGAGAGCCAACCCATTCAGGTAAATTTATTCTCATATTAGAGAGCCAGAGTGGTGTAGTGGTTTGTGTGTTGGATGATGGCTTTGGAGACCACAGTTCAAATCCCCACTCAGCCATGGAAACCACTGAGTGACCTTGGGCAAGTCACATTTTCTCATCCTCAGAGGAAGGCAATGGCAAACTCCTTTTGAACAAATCTTGCCAAGAAAACCCCTTGATAAGGTCCTTGGGGTTACCATAAGTTGGGAATAACTTGAAGGCACACAACAACAACAGCAACAGCAACAATCATTTTAATAGAAGAACACACAAAAGGTGAATCTATTAATAATTAAATTACTCAAAGAAATACAAACTCTCAACAGTTCAAAATGTAAGTTACAATACTATTAAGTGTTGTCAGCAACGGATTTCATTTCACTATTAGATTTTCTTTTTTAACAGTTACAGAAACTCAACACGTTTTTAGTCTCTCTCTCTCTCTCAGAATCCAAGAAAGATTTATCTAAACAGAGGTGACCTAATTCATAAAGTTAAAGTTCCTTAATTTAAATAATTATTATACTGAATTAATAATTATTATACTGAATGAAGACTTGTGTATCCAACAGATGGAAACATATTTAATTTTGTAATCATTCTTAACTATTAAGTGAAAAATACAAAAAATCTCTACAAGGCTAAAAGGTTGGGTCACAATCTATTATTTTTACAACCTAAAGCTCCATTTTGAAATTTGACAGCCAAGGAAAACACTTTAAGAATGGTTCAAAATTGAAACATTAATAAATTGAAGATAGCAGTTTATTTGCAGGTCCAGATGTCAGCATTCAAATAAAACAATCTCATATTGAAGCAAATGTATACCTTACCTTCTACCATTTATAGCAATTTTGGAAAATCTACACAAGAGGAGCATACAAAAACTATAGCAAATCAAAGGAGAACACTATATATATTTTAGTCAATCACTAAACAGTAGTCACAAAGCCCTAACAGATAGATACTTAAGCTAGAACCAAGCAAAAAATTATTCATATTGAAACTTTACATTTTAGATCGCTATTGTTATTCATAGAAAATTGGTTAGTCAATGGCAGGTCCAGAAAATGCTTGATTTGCTTTTTCCTTGATACTCCTAAACTTAATTACAACTTCTAAAAATGTCCTTGTTTGGGGATAATCTTCTTCACTATGGCTTCACCATTACTCTGGCCTCATGGCCACCTTCTGACTTTTCCACATCAGATGTATGTATGAAATACAGTTTAAATAGGGAACAAGTCCAAATTACAACTGGGTGAAACTACTCAGTTCAAGATGAGAAGCTGGATACAAGCCCCCTCCCTAGACCATCACAAATGCCAAACAGTGTCTTAGAATTCTGAATGAATGTGGAAAACTGGTTCTTCTTCTTCTTCTTCTTCTTCTTTGTCTTCCTACTACTATCATTATTATTGTATTACCCACCTCTCCCCATGGATTGAGGCAGGGAATAGCAATGGAGTACGGGTTCCCAAGCAAATGCTGCTTTGAGCAAGGTGGTGGTGTCTTTTTTGTTGGCCTCCACAAAGGAAGACCAGAATACTTTGTGCTTGGCCTGAAGGGACAAGCAGTGTCATGGTCTGGGGGTGAGGGAGGAGGCTATTTAAGAGCCATTTGCCCCTTCATGTGCCCTTCTTGTCCTGATTTTCAGGAATAGAAAAATATATTCAGTGTCATACATATATCTATAGTATCCTGCACCTTGCCTCCGTGTGATCTCTCTGTGGTGAACAGAATGTCCAGCTGGCCAATGAAGAGGCAGCTGAGGGCCAACCAATAGAATTCAAACTGGGAGCACTTGAAAATTCCAAGTTGACAGTTGGAGTGGAGAGTTTGGAATTAGACAGTTGAAGAGAACAGTTGTCAGGGAGTGAAGCCAGAGAGAGGGCTGTGTTTTGGGGAGTTCCTGAGGGAACTGTAATTCCCTCAGGAACTCCCCAAAACACAGCCCTCTCTCTGGTTAGTTAAGAGTCTAGATGGGAGGGACTCAAAATACATACAGAACTCTAAAGAAGCAAGCCTAAAGTAACAAGCTTTGATGCAAGTTATAGTTATTCCATGCTGTTTTAAAATAAACTCTTGTTCTTATTTAAACATCACTTGGCCTACGTTTTTAAAACAAACCACGCTACTAACATTTTGAAGATTGGTGTGGGACATCATACAAAGAATAGTGTGGGTCCTATACACACAAATTGGAGGCAGGGGTGGGATAACAAGTTCCCACAGGACTGCCATCCAAAAAGTCAATGCTAAAAGGTGAATGGTGGCAGGAGTGCTTGCCACATAATACTCTCCCAGTAGTTTCATATAAATGTTGATTAGCATTGGCAAAAGAATGGCACTTTCTGGTATGCCATATAGCAGCTTCTTTTTTCAGGAACTGCTATCCCCAAGCACCACCATCTGGAACCTACCTGACATTTACGGACAGAACCACTGAAGCACAGTGCCTCCAATTCACAAAGCCCCCAGGTGTTCCAGACGAGTTGGGAAGCAATTACCCTCTCAATCACCTTGCCCAGAAAAGTGAGCTTTGATATTGGTCTATAGTTGTTTGGGTCCAGGAGGTCCAGGGAGGGCTTTTCTTTTAAACAAGAAGAAAAAACTTTCCTCTCTGAGAGATGCATTAATTAAATATTGTAACTGAGATCTAATTGCTTCTCCTCTCAGCCAAGAAGTCGAGGAGGACAGGGATTGAGAGGACAAGTTGTCTTCCTAACTTGCTCCAGTAGCTTGTCCACAATGGCAGTATTCACCAATAGAAACTTATCCACTATAAACCTACTCACAAAGTCACTGGACACCCCATTGTCAACTTCTGCTATAATGACACCATCTTAAGTTGAGTGATTTTATCTGTGAAGTTATCATTAAAAGCATAACAGCAAACTACCGAGGGCTCTAGAATTGGATTCAGAGGAAATGATGCCTGGCTTAAACCTCTCAGCACCCTGAATAGTTCAGCTCAATGCAAATTTACAGACACAATGGGTGCTAAGAAGGCAGCTTTCTTCACTGCATGTATTGTCATCTTATAGGTACAAAGATGTTCTCTGTATTGTGTCTTGTCAGATACTTTGAGTTTTCTGCCATCTGTGCTCCAGTTGTCATCCTTCCCATTACCAAGGAGCATAAATAGTAATGGGTTGGAGAAGACATTTGGGAGTTATATATGATCCATTATTCCAATCACAGGCCTCAAATCATTGGGCTGTAAGACTGAGGAACCACCAATCACCTTAAAGGTGTCTGTGCATGTTCACCAACCCTAAACTATATAAAATTCCCACATATTTCTCTCAATCAAATGTAACCAGCATAATAATAACCTGACCTTGGTGAATTTATAATTAGCTCAAAAATAATAAGTAGGATCTGAACCCATTGTGTGCAAGAGGAGGGAGGGAAGAGTCCTTGCAGAGACAGCATTTTTCCAAAAGAATGGTACTTTTATTAAGAGGGAAAAAAATAAATCAACAAGCAGGCACACACATACACACAGAGGATACATGAAATCAATAAGAAAGATTTCACATACAAAAATAGTTACCTAGAAACTCTGCATTCCTTGTAAAAAAAATGGACCCAGCTGTTTGCTTATGGATTGACATTTTGTTGGGACAGCCAAGGGAGACATGGTTAGGAATTTCAGAGAGGGAGTGAGACCCCCCCTTCCCTTCCAAAACCAGCTCTCAGAACACAGATTTTGGAGGTCTTGATATAGGCTGAAAATAGCCTGGAGCGAAGATTGATTATTGCATATCAAAGGATTCTGATTACTACTCTTTGAAGTAGATGATTTCCAAGGAGAGGAGATGGGATGTTGATGTTATCTCATTCTTAGCCAGTTGCAAATCTCTGTGTCTTCAGAATTCAGAGGGTGTAAATATTCTGTTTGCAGCTCTTAAGCCTTGGCCCTTTTGATCTGCAAATTGATGTGAATGGAGATGTGACCTTTCATGTGTCTATCTGATGTGCTCACCTTGAGTCTATGGCTATTAGGGCTTTTCCAAGTCCAGGGCCATGGCAGGGACCCCAAAGGGTCTTTATATCAAATCAGCAATCGTAACAGCTCCCCCCCTTGAAAATTATCTACCTGTTCAAATGCAAATTGGATAGGTGATCATTTTCACATTGCCAGATTCTCTTCACCATGAAAATTTAGAAGGTGTCAATTTGGGGAAGCTTAACCTGTTATCTAGGGGACTATTCTCATGAGTGAAACCCACTTATAGGACTTGGAAGATGTAGCAAATAGGAGAAAATTTATCAATCAATAAATGCAAAACAATATGTCAGATCAAGTCTGTAGGGTTTAGTTTTAGGTTGGCTACAATAGCCAAGCAAAGTCCAAGGGTGAAATGAAATAAAGTCAACATTGAACAAGACTAGTGAAAGTTTGGTAGATGTTTTGGACTGTCATCCAGAACAGACAAAACCAATCCATATTATTGATGAACAGGCACAACTTTGGTAAATGTGAATGTGTATAATCAACAAACATTGAGTGTATAAAAGACCTGTCAATAGAAAACATCACAAATAGCATCCTGGAAATGTATGACACAAAACAATTAAAGCAATTGGCTAATGAGCACTAATTGTGAACAACAACACAAATGCAAACATTAAAATGTGTAAGCATGTATGAGTATGTATGAATCACTATCAAAGCCTGCAAAAGGCATATCAAAATAGAAAAGTCAGTGGACCAATGTCCAGAAATTCAAGACAGCAAAGAAACATAAATAGCAAATTCAAGTCTCTGAATCTTATGCTGGAATTGGTGAGGTAACAAAGTTCAGGATCAGGATGACATCAATAGCCAATGAAAAGGAAACTAATGTCCAGAAATCTTTGGCAGGTTGTGTACTGGTGTAGAAAATGCATATCAATATGTCCAGCAAATATGGATGAGCTAGGTAAAAGTTTGAGAAAATGTTTGGACTTTAGTCCACAGCACACAGACCAATTTTTTTTTTAATTGCGCCTTGGTGCACAAGTGGCTGAATGGAGGCATTGAGAGAAGGCCTCAGGAATTGAGATGAGGTCACTCAACCCTTGTGGAGGACTGTGGAAGACTTAACAATCTGTACTCATGCAGCCCAGGAAGCATGAGCAGTGTCCATGAACCAAGACATTGAAGCAGGAGAAGGTAGACCAGGGAACCTGGAAACACTTGATTAGACCAGGGTGTCAGCAAAGCAGGAGCGCAATCAGCAAACAAACGCTCTGCAGGAATCAGGAACAGAGTAGCAGCGACCATGGATTTGAAACTAATCATGAAGCAGAAGCAGGAACGAGGCACGGAGCACTTTGGAGGATATCTCAGGAATTGCAGCTGAGGTTTAGCCCAATGCATCTCATATCTGAAGGAGGCATTGGCACAACTAAAAGGATTAGGAGAACTGAAGAAGGCATCTGCAGCGAGATGGAGGACATCCAGGACATGGTCTGACATCATGGAAACACCTTGGCAGGGGCACATCTGAAGTGTCGCCAAGCATCAATGGAGGACATCTAAAGTGGAGGTGGGGCACATCTCATTCCCCCTCACAAGAAAAATGACACCTCGGTTTAATCACATTTGTTAGCAGACACACACATATATCTGAAAGGAAATAAAGGATAAGCAAAGATTTATGTTCATGCACTGGGGAGGGGGGAGAAAAATAAAAGAGATCTCCCCCATTGGCTCCATTACAAGCCATCTGCAAAGAAAAATGGCCAAAGCCACAGAGTAACAAAGGAAGAACTAGGCTACAAGCAAGCTCCCACAGTATGACAGAGGAAACAGTATATGCAAGCAAGCAAATTATGTGGCAAGATATTTGTGAAAATCATGTGCAAATATGCTGCATGATTGCCTGGACTGAGGACAGGCAATTTCAACCTGTGTATGTATCTTGTAAAGCAAAAATAAAATGGAGGCTGTGTGCCTTTCAGGTCTGGAACAGATGTAGGCAAAATATGGGGGCATCTGGACAGCATTGGAAGTCAGCATGGATAAAAATAAAATAAAACTCCTATATAAAAAAAACTTTACACAGAAAATCAAAAAGGCATGAGAGAAAATCTGTCTCTCCTTACACACTGTGAAAACAAAATCCCTATTTAGTCTAGAAAAAATCCCTTTAAACTTAAAAAAGGGAAAAGGGAAATTGCAAACTGGAGCAGCCCAAAAAGGCACAACAAGAACCTTTCAAAATGGCTGAAGAAAAAAATTAAAATGTGATGACTAATGCCCAAAAGGTTAAATGCAAAACAAAAGTTGAAATGTATGGGGGGCAAAATAATATTTTTAACGACAAAAATAAGCAAACCTAATCTAATTTACATGGGTTACCAAACTGGGCTATGTAGCAAAGCAACCCTCAAACATCAATATCAACAACAAAAAACTCCATTTAGTAGCACCTCTGAATGAAGGGAAAAGTTGGCAACAGGTGCCATTTGTCTCTGAAGAGAGAAGCCTTCTGTTTCTAAAGCAAGGACCATTAAGAAAGACAAATGCAAGGTTTAAATTGGGCTGAGAGAGTATTCCTTTTTGAAGGTGAAAATATTTTAAACTGGAAGATCTATCAGACTCTTTGAGGCTGCCTGGAAGAGAGGGGTAATTAGCATTTGAAAGGGGGCTCTCTTTTTCTGAAGAACAGCCACCTGGGAAGAAGAAAACCAGATCTAATTTTGGGCAGAGAGAGTGTGACTGGGTCACATACTCACAGCCAAGGAAGAACAAAGCAACATGAGCTTCAAATTTCAGATATGAGAGGATGAAAGAAGAGGCCCTCTGAGCATGTTTGCAGGGCAGCAACAAAGAACCACATGTGAAAGATAAAAAAAGGAAAACAATGAGAAGAGAAGAGACTTTCCCTCTCCTCAATTTTAGGTGTCCTTCCTACATAGGTTATGAAGGACAAGAAAAGTATAGAAAAGAAAAATAAAAACATCTACTCGGAGAGACTGTGCTTAGCCAGTGAGGTTCATCTACTGATAATAATAATAATAATAATAATAATAATAATAATAATAATTATACCCCTCCTTTTGCCATAGCAATCAAGGCAGCTTACATCTAAAATCATGTACATAAAACTACCCCAACAATAAACAGCAAGACAATATAAATGAACAATATGAACAATATAAATTAATCCTCATTAAAAATACATTAAATGCAAGTCTCAGTTAAAACCTAGAATTAAAACAATAAGCAAAAATTAAAACAATAGGGACTCTGGGCAGAACAAAGATATAAGAAAATGTCTGATGGGGGGAGACCAAGTTAGATGAGTAGTTTATTCCGGGTAGGCCTGCCAGAAGAGATCCATCTTGATGGCTTTTTTAAAGCCATCTAAGGGCCTCTACAGACGGCGCTTTGCACTGTCTTGGAGGCAGGTAAGGAAGGGGAGGGGCAGCTGGATGCCCCAACCCTTTCCAGAGGATGTCATTGCACATGGTGAGCGCTCCGATGATGTCCTTCCATCGCAGCATCTGGACACACTGTGACAGAAGAGACACAGAAGAGGTGAGTGCCGCCTCTTCCGGCACCCTTTCCACACCTTGAGGAAGGAGCGCTATTTTAGTGCTCCTTCCAGGGCCGGCAGAAGAGTAGATTGGGGCCAAGGAGTGGGGCAGCCTCGGTCCCAATCCACCACTTCTCAGGGTGGCCCATGGCATCCCCCTTAAGTTGGTTATCTGATGGATCTCTTCTGGCAAGGCATTCCAGAATCTGGGAGCAATGGCAGAAAATGTCCTCTGGGAGGTCACCGTCAATCTGGTTTTTATCGGCTGAAGCAGCTTCCTCCCAGAGGACCTGAGGGTGGTGGGCAGATTATATGGAAAAAGGTGATCCCCTAGGTAGGTTGGAACCAGGCCATGTAAGGCTTTAGAGGTCATCACCAACACCTTATACTGTGCTCAGAAACCAATAGGCAGCCAGTGAAGGGATTTCAAAATGGGTGTAATATGATCACTCCTTGATGTTCCGGTGATCAACCTGGCTGCCATATTTTGTACTAGTTGTAGTTTCCAAGTTAGGTATAAGGGTAGCCCCATGTAGAGTGCATTGCAGATGTTGAGTCATGAGGTTACCAGTGCATGTACTACAGTTTCTAGGTCCCTTACTTCCAGCAAAGGGCACAGCTGGCGTATCAGCCAAAGCTGATAGCAAGTGCTCCTGACTGTCGCATTCACATGATCTGTCATGTGAACCGATGAGTCTAGGAGCAGCCCTAGACTGCGAACACAGTCCTTAGAGGAGAGTGTGGCCCCATCCAGGACTGGAGGTTGCAACCCAATACCTGATTTGGGGGCTCTACTGTAAGTACCTTCGTTTTGTCTGGATTCAGCTTGAGTTGGTTTTTCCTCATCCAGTCCATTACTACTTTGAGACATTGATTGAGGGGAGAACTGCCATCTGCCATCATGGCAGCTAACCAAGACATGGAGAAATATATTTGGGTGTCATCAGCATATTGATAACACCCAGCCCCATGTCTCCTGGTGATCTCTCCCAGCGGCTTCATATACATATTGAACAACATTGGGGACAGGATGGCACCCTGTGGTACACCACATTTTAGCTCCGTTTTTGAGGAGCAACTGTCCCTGAGTAACACTCTCTGGAACCTGCCCGAGAGGAAGGAATGGATCCACTGAAGTACAGTGCCTCCCATTCCTAACTCTCTCAGGTGTTCCAAGAGGATGCCATGGTCTATCGTATCAAAAGCCACTGGGAGGTCCAAAAGCACCAACTGGGTCACGCTTCCCCTGTCGGTGCTAAGGCCCAGGTCATCTACCAGAGCGACCATGGCAGTCTCCACCCCATATCCAGGTCTGAAGCCAGTTTGAAATGGATCTGGAAAATCGGTTTCATCCAAGATCACTTGGAGTTGAAAGGCGATGGCTCGCTCGATCACCTTGCTCAGAAATGATAAATGAGAAACTGGTCTGTAATTTTTCAGGTCCAGGGGGTCCAGGGAAGGTTTCTTCAGAAGCGGTCTAACGACCGCCTCCTTTAAACTTGATGGAACAATTCCTTCCCTATGGGATGCATTGATGACCCTTTTAAGAAAAGCCATCAAGGCATCACCCTCCTGGATGACCAGCCAAGATGGGCAGGGATTGAGGGAGCACGTCGTCGTCTTCACTTTTCCAAGGATCTTGTCCACGTCATCGATACTCACCGATGTCCTGGTGGCTCAGTGGTTAAATGCCTATACTGCAGCCACTCACTCATAAACCACAAGGCTGCGAGTTCAATACTAGCCAGGGCTCAGGCTTGACTCATGCCTGCATCCTTCCGAGGTCACTAAAATGAGTACCCAGCTTGTTGGAGGGCAATGAGCTTACAGTTGTAAACCGCTTAAACACTGCATAGTGCGGTATATAAATGAAGCTGTTTTGTTTTGCTTTGCTTTTGCTTTGATTCGAACCAATCCAGTCTAATCTCACAAATGGCTTTACAAGACACCTCATCAGTTACTTCTGCTAAAATTCCGACATCTAAGTTGGCTCTTATCTGAGAGATTTTATTGCAAAATAGTTGTTAAAAACGTCACAACAGGCTGTTGTTGGGTTAAGTAAAGAGATCTGCACAGGGGGAGCCTGTGTCAGCTCCCTTGCCACCCTAAACAGTTCTGCTGGATGAGATTCCGCAGACGCAATACATGCAGGGGAGAAAGATTTCTGCGCTGCACGTATTGCCTATCGATAGGAACGAAGAAGGTTTCTATGATGAGTCTTATCAGATAAGAGTCGAGTTTTACTCCAGGTGCGCTCTAGTCGTTGTCCAACCCACTTCATATTCCTAAGTTCCTCTGTCAACCAGGGCTGGTGATTTGGAGCGGGTTGGAAAGGACGCTTGGGAGCGATCATGTTGATAGCCCTGGTAAGATCGGTGTTGCAAGTATTAACCAGGGCTTTGACAGGGTCACCAGCTTTACTAACCAAGGAACCCTCCAAGGCTCTCTGGAATCCAGTTGGCTCCATTAGCCTCCGAGGGCAGACCATTCTAATAGGTCCTCCACCCCCAGTGGGGTGAACAGTGGCTCTTACTCCAACCTTGACCAGGAAATGATCCATCCATGACAGTGCGCAGGTATTTATTACCTCTACCCACAGATATGCCTATTCTGTTCTAAAGACCGCATCAAGGGTATGACTCGCAGAATGCATTGGCCCAGAAACCAATTGGGATAGGCCCATGCCTGTCATGGAATCAACATCAAATCAAAGTCCTATAGTTTTCTGGAGGATATAGGACAGTAAGCCCCATTATTGCCTGATGGGCTATGCAGTATAGGAGCCCAGAAAGTTCTGAAAAGGCCAATGAGACTCTGTTCTCCATGTTATCCATTAAAGGCAAAGAAGCAAAAGAAAAGGAGTGGGGTCTCCCCCTAAGTCGGGAACACACTGTAGCTCATCCAGAGATATTGTGTTATAAAGCAAAAGGGGAACGTTGTTTTAGGGAAAATGGGCTATACAATCTGTCTACAACAAAAGGCTCTGCTTGCTGCAAATATACAGAGTGAGAAAAACAGATAGACTGTATTGGTAGGGGAGGCTCTCTCTCTCTCTCTCTAGGAAACAAAGCAGGTGAGAAGGATGCAAGAAAACAGCATCACTTTTTTTTCAGATAGACTGTGCTGACCAGATGAGACTTTCTATAACCACTTAACAGAAAACAAAGATACTCAAAAACATGAATTTTAAGCTGCCTTCGGATTTTGGCTGCTGAAATGTTTCAGCAATCCTGAGCCAGTATTATGTATATCACCATTTTGAGAGAGCAAAGGAACTCCTTTTTCCTGTTTCTCTAGCTGATGGCCTAAACAAACAGAACTACTTGGCCACATGGAAAAATCTGGTTGTATTGGAAACATAGGGGGGTTGCAGACTGCCAGAAATAGTGCAAATTGAGTCCACTTTTAGGGTTAGGGTTAGGGAATCATGGAAGCTGTAGTTTATTGTGGCACCAGAGCTCTCTGACAGAGAAGGCTCAATGTCTCAGAAAAAAAAACCAATTCCCATGATTCCCTAGCACTAACCCTAACCCTAAAAGTGGACTCAATCTGCACTATTTCTGGCAGTCTGCAACCCCCCCCCCCTAGTTTCTCCAAGTACCACTAAGCACAGGTTTTTAACTTAAAATGCTAACCCTTTTTGGCTGTATGATTTGTACACTCATGAGATACCAGACTGATATTTTGCTAGAACACAATAACACTAAATAACCCAGATATAGGTCAGAGAAAAAAACTAGGAAATCCTACCTTTTTAAAAAAATCTCCACAGTTATAAGACTCTATCACAGGGGTCGGCAACCAAAGGTCGTCGGACTTACCGGCCCAGGCAGACCCCTGCCGCCGTCACCGTCGCCGTCACTGTCGCCACCCGGTTCGGTCGCCGCATGCCCGCATGCACTGCGACTGCCATTTTGTTCTCCAAAATGGCGGCCACAACATTCCCCCCCACAACATTCCCCCTGTCGCCTCCGAGGGAATCCTCCTCGGGGGGACCCTCGGTGGCGACGGGCTTCCAGGAGGCCCGTCGCCACTGAGGCAAGCCTCCCCGGGGGGACCCTCGGTGGCGCTGGGCTTCCAGGAGGCCCATCGCCACCGAGGGAATCTTCCTCGGGGGACCCTTGGTCGTGACGGGCTTCCAGGAGGCTCGTCGCCGCCAAGGCAAGGCTCCCCGGGGGGACCCTCAGTGGCACTGGGCTTCCAAGAGGCCTGTCGCCAATGAGGGAATGCTCCTCGGGGGGACCCTCCATGGTGACGGGCTTCCGGGAGGCCCGTCGCCACTGAGGGAAGCCTCCCGGGGGGACCCTCCGTGGCAACGGGCTTCCATGGCGCCACCATTCCCCCCCACCTTGGCCCAGCCGAGACTTGAGCTACGGGAGACCGGCCCAGGTCTCAAAAAGGTTGCCTGTCCCTGCTCTATCACATCTTTTTTTGCACATGCCTTCCAACCATAAGCCTTTTATCAATACAGCCTTCTAAAAGCTTCATTTAAATACCTTTACAACCAAATCTACCTTCTTTCCATTTTTTCCACTTTCCACAAACCTTTCTGCCCTCTCTCATGGCCTGGACACCCTGTCAGAAAGAATCCAGCTTGAATCCACTTTAACTGTCCTGGCTCAATGCTAGGGAATCATGGGAATTGTAGTTTGTTCTGAGACATTGAGCCTTCTCTGTTAGAGAGCTCTGGTGCTATAATAAACTACAGTTCCCATGATTCCCTAGCACTGAGCCAGGACAGTTGAAGTGGTCTCAAGCTAGATTTTTTCTGGCAGTCTGTTCAGGCCCTCAGTCTACAAACTGAGGCAAAACTCCTAGTTCAAACTGGGACAGGGAACATCCATATGTCTTCTCTCACCCAGCTTCACAAATCATGGGTGCAACATTCTGTTTCCAACAACTTTTCTCTCCTACTTACATTTCTCCAACCATTTCACATACTGCCACATCTTTTCCACCTGGAGGACTGTCCTCCAAACTCTAACAACATATACAAAAAGCCAATTTGTGGTGCTAAAATGTTCTCTGCAGCTCCTAGTTTTTATTTTTTTACACACCTGCAGGGTTTTCTATTTCTTAAAGATCTATTTACAAACCAACACAGCCCTAACAACCTCTTTTCTCAGAGGATGATCCTTTAACTTGCTTTCTGGGGCAGGATTTTTGCAAATGCCACCCCCACAACTTGGAGCCTTTACAGACTGCTAGAAATAATGCAGCTTGAGGCCACTTTAACTGTCCTGGCTGAGTGCTAGGGAATCATGGGAACTGTAGTTTATTCTGAGGCATTGAGCCTTCTCTGTTAGAGAGCTCTGTTCCACAATAAACTACAGTTCCCATGATTCCCTAGCACTGAGCCAGGGCAGTTAAAGTGGACTCAAGCTGCATTATTGCTGGCAGTCTGTAAAGGCCCTTAAATATTTACCCCTACAATGGGTTCTCAAAACTTAAAGACTTTCCTTTCTACATGCAACCCTCCAACCCTTGGGTGAATTCAGATTTAAACATTGGTGCAGCAAATGCTCAAACAGAAACCTCATGTTGCAAAATACTTTTTGTCTTTAAAACTCTGTTTTCCAGGGAACTTAGCAGCACCACAGCTCAGTCCAGACCTGGGCAGATTTTGAATTGAACTGGCTAACTTCTCAAGGCTCACTCAGCCTACAGCTTAGCCCTGGGTTTTCAAAAAGGTGTTGCATTTTTAAGGTTTCTCCCTGCCCAGGGAGAGACACCTGGCTAGAAGGAATGGGTTAACTCCTCTAGAATTCCACTGGGAGGGAAGCCAGCCACATTTTCCCTCTGCTTTTTGTCAGTCCTTCAATGGAAAGAGGACACTTGTCCAAAAGCTTTTTTTTTTTCTTGTTTCCATAGCTCCTACTTCTCTTCCTTTTGTTCTGGCTCAGCCCTTTAAGCTTTAGGGATGCCCGTGTTTCCTTTTTACCTGTGGTTGGAGGTGACACCTTTATCACCCTTTCACCTAGAGAACCCAATTGTCCCTGCAGAAAATGATCCTCTAAGTTTTCTCCCTATGGCTAGACCAGGCCCCAGAACTTTTTACTAGGGAACTCTTGGTTTCTGTGCCCCACTGGAGCCCAGATAAGCCTAATGACTATTTTAAAAAGGGTAAAGGTAGTCCCTTGATGTGAATTTCTAGTCTAAACCAACTGTAGGGGGGTGGTGCTCATCTCCATTACTAAGCTGAAGAGCCAGTGCTGTTCGAGGACTGTTCTGGTGGTCATGTGGCCAGCATGACTGCACCAAATGCTGTTATCTTCCCACCGAAGTGGTACCTATTTATCTACTTGCATTTGCATACTTTTGAACTGCTCATTTGGCAGAAGCTGGGACTAGTGATGGGAGCTCACCCCATCATGTAGCACTTGGGCCTCAAACTGCCAGCCTGCCGATCTTGCAATCAACAGAGTCAGTGTCTTAACCACTTGATCCACTACATCCCCACTAATATAATTAATATCAGAAGATTGTAAAAAAGGCCTGAGTGCTGCATGATGGGGTGACCTCCTGTCATTAGTCCCAGCTTTATCTATTTGCATTTGCATGCTTTTGAACTGCTAAGTTTGCAGAAGCTGGGACTAGTGACAGGAGCTCACCTCCATCATGCAGCACTTGGGCCTTGAACTGTCAATTTTACAATCTTCTGATATTCACAATTGGCATCTTAATCACTAAGCCACTGCATCCCTTTATAATAATGAGTATTAATTACATTAGTGGGGATGTAGTGGATCAAGTGGTTAAGACATTGACTCTGTTGATTGCAAGATCAGCAGGTTGGCAGTTCGAGGCCCGAGTGCTACATGATGGGGTGAGCTCCTCTCACTAGTCCCAGCTTCTGCCAACCTAGCAGTTCGAAAGCATGCAAATGCAAGTAGATAAATAGGTACCACTTTGGTGGGAAGGTAAACAGCATTCTGTGCAACCATGCTGGCCACATGATCACAGAGTAGTGTTAGGAAGGATCCAATTAGGGGAATTTATAATTAGCTCAAATATGCAAGAGTGGGGCCCTAACAAAACCCCGTGAGACCAGAGTACTGATATGTATACCAGAGGATTAAGAGATCCACAATGGATGGCGCTGAGACAGGCTTCTTCAACTAAGGTCTAAATATTTATTAAAGGGTAAAACTGCACACACACAAATATGGCACACACACACACATACTGTACATTAGAAACAAAAGGAGTGAAAGTGGGAATAGCTTGAGATGGGCCAGACTATGGGAGATACTCACTTCCGAAGGCTTCTCTGGGATCCACTGTGGATGTGGATAGTGATGATGATGATGATGAAGCATGGCCGCCAAAATGGGGGGAAGGGATGGCCGAGGGAGCTATGATTAGAGCACAGACTGACATGGAGCCAAGCTTCACTCTAAAGCTGCACGTGGAGTCTAAAAATCTGGTGGTTTATATAGGAAATATCTTGCTCCTATCTATAGACTTAATGGCTTGGCTGAAGCCTGGACAAAGGCATTGATTGCCTTAGCTTTGTTAAATCTAGGTTTGAGACCAGTCTAAATAATGCATTTGGTTTCGATTCAATCAAGGAAGGAAGGCTGGAGAAAGAAGGTGTAGTTAAATATGATCATTGCCCATCAAGAGTGAGACTCAGGACAAAGAAGTCCTATTATGTTGACTTTTGGGATAATGGTCTTTCTCTTTTAGCAACTCCCAAACCTGTCTGGTAGGGAATTTTCCAGTTGTTTGGGCAGGCTCCCATGATGCCTACCTGACTTGCCATCTAGACGATTATGGCTGACATCCCACAGATATCAGTTTGGGGTCATAGAAGGAACTCCACATGTGTCCCAATATTTTATTAATTTCATATTTGCTAACAGTAGTCTCTGACAACGCTGGCTCTTCGGCTTAGTAACGGAGATGAGCACCGCCCCCTATGGTAGGACATGACTTGACAATCTTGTCGACAGGGAATACCTTTACCTTACCTATTAATTATGTTATTAATCATTATATATTAATCATTATTACTAATTAATTAATTATCATTATTAATATTTCATTAATGAGTATGAATATAATATTAATAAGTATTATATGAACCCAATATAAACCTAATTTTACCCTGCCAACAACATTTATGCACTAATGAAATAAAGTAAAATGACATCAACCTGATAAAGAACCAACCTTGCCACAGCTAACCATTGCCTCCCACTATATTCAGTACAGAGTTGGTAAACAGACCTCCAGAAAACAGGTAAAGGCCTAAAGTTCCAGTTCACTTCTGAAGTGGCCAGCAAAGATAGTGTTGAACAAATATGAGGGGGATCAGGTCTACCTTAGGTAGTACACATCTGTATAGCCACCCCATGCCTTGCCCTCTTGCAGTTTACATTCACTGGCTGGAGTTTCCACAAGGGTTATATGTACCTTATCTTTCAGATGAAATATAGTGGAAGCAAGTGCTAGTTCTAAATAGCTGCATTTATTGATGTTGTGTTCATTATTATTACCACTTGTTTTGATTGCTATCTGAATAAGGAATATACTACCAAATAACTATCACTCAACAGCTCCCCTGAGGCACATCTGTTGCATGTGGATTCTCCCTCAGGGCCCTTGGACCACGTGAACTATGAAGGATTTACAGCACTGAGGGAGACAATTAAGAAATATCTTGACAAGAAATAGGCCATACAATTGGCAACAGTAGCAAATACCTGTTGTTATGAAGAACAATGGGAATAGACTCATTGTCAATGAGGGTGGTGGTGGTTATGACATCTAGTTCTCATTGTGTTTCTCAAGATCTCACCAGCATTCTTGTTCTGTTCTGATTCCATTTCCTCCTCCCCTCACCACATAGAAATTCTTGTATATTTTTGTACATATTTTCAAAATACATTTCTTTTAGGAACATCTTTCTAATATTTTCACTTTTCTATGCATTTTCCACTGACTAAAGTGTGTTAGTCTGCATTCTTCAGGTACACTTATTCCTTTTCAATTGAATGCATGGATTTTGTGTTTTGCTCTCTCTAAAGTATTTTAGAAATTTCACAAATACATGGGTTTCCAAGGCAAACTACAAGCAGTTCTGTTACAGGGCTTGTAAGGTGCAAAATGGATATTCCCATATGAAACTATTAATCCAGCCAATTTATTTTTTATGCCTAGCATGTTGCTCCCCTGGATTAATGCTACGTGTTAGGGAGAATGAAAGCAGTTCAAATTTAACTGCATATCACCATTTGATGCCTGCTGCCATGAGAATCATACTTGATTTAAAAGCAAGTGTTCCAGGTGTCTAGAAGCAGAACAAACTTTTAGGTTCAACCAGGAAGTGTTTAATATGGGATAAAGATATACAGTCTGGCCAAGAGGAACATCTAGCTTTCAGCAACAGCTTAGCACAACAATCAAAACCTTCCTATATGTAGTACATGGATGTCCACTCCAACTGGAATATATCAGTATGTAGGAACATGGCACCTCAAAGGGTTTGGATTAGGGAGAAACTAAGAACAAAAATAGAACTATTGACTATCGTTAGATCAACCTATGGAGTGTGGTATACTGAAGTTCTTTGGTATAAATATTGTCTTTACGGAAAAAGAAAAATAACTTTGTCTTTCACCCAAGGTGAGAAAGGACATCAATTGAACTCTCAGTGTGATGTAGAGTTTTGAGCACTGGATTACAACTCTGGAGACCAGAATTCAAAGCCCCATTCAGCCATGGAAACCTACTGGATGACCTTGGGCACATAACACTCCCAGCATCAGAGAAAGGCAATGAAACCCCTCTCTGAACAAATCTTGTCAAGACAACCCTGCAATAGGTTCATTTTAGGGTTACCGTAAGTCAGGAATGACTTGAAGGCACACAACGACAAAGTGGATCTCCCCTAGCTGCCATTGCCATATCCTGTCCAAATTAGCTATTGACTGTCCTCTCTCCTGGATCTGCTGCTGCTTCTTATCTTTGGGAATTTGAAAATATGACTACAATCTCTGCTCCATTCAAAGTCAGTGGGTGCCTTGCTTCAAATTTGTAACCTTCAATTAGTTTGATTTTAGGAAACCTAGTCAGCCATCGACATAGATTAGTCTGATCGTAAATGAACTAGCTGAACTAATCAAACTAATTGAAGTAGAAGTTTCAGTTAATCTAAAATGCAAACTAAGTAAATAAATCAAAGCTGAAGCTTGCCAAGGTCCTCAAAGGGTGAGCATTTTCAGTTCTAAAGTATCCAGCCATTCATTATTACACATAGTCATAACACTCTAGAGCAGGGGTAGGCAGCCTTTCCCCTTTAAGGGCCGAGGGACTTCAGCTCCCAGAAGCCTCAGCCATGTTGGCCAATAGTCCCATGTTGGCCAATAGCTCCTGGGATTCTGGGAGCTGAAGTCCCTCGGCCCTTAAAGGGGAAAGGTTGCCTACCCCTGCTCTAGAGCTCTGGGGACTTTGCAAGGTGGGAAAACCAGTCAGCCTTCCATGTTAGGTAGGGTATAGAGGGGGGAGGAAGTGTATAGAATCAGCCAATTCCCCTCCCCATGCACACAAGAGACAACCTGGCCCAGGGAAAGGAAAAGCAGTGACCGCCTCATTCATTCCTCTAGTCAGAGAATGTGTTAACTTGCATAACAGGCTATGTAAAAGACATTAGCAAAAGAAAAAATGGCTGGCATTTTTTATTTGTTTCCTAAGAAAAAGGGATGCAAAGATACAGTGAACAAGGGGACATTTAAAAAGTGAAAATGTTTGTGTCATATTTAAGAGGCTTAAAACTAGTATGGAGTGTGTTTTCTCCAAAACAATGGAATAAATCCTGCTGCTTGTCTGGACAAGAGTAGACACATTGAATCAATGAGATTTACCCATATGTCGACTCACCATTCAACAACTGAATAGCTCTAGTTGGCATTAACTAACAGGATGCCAGCCTATGATTTAATTTTGTACCACGACAACACTAATCAAAACAACAATTTTAGATCAAAACTAAAACACAAGCATGGCAGAATAATAGTACTAAGAATAATGCATGTGCCTTGCTTGTTTGAGGCAATGATTCCACATTCTTAATTCTGAAAAATACAAACTGCCTAATAGATTTCCTTTCTTAAACATATTAAAATGCTTGATAAACTTGGAGGAAAGCTTTCTGAATGGTAGGCTCACAATCCACCTCTTCAGAGAGAGAAACAACAAAGAACAACAAAGAACAACAACCCCACCCCACCCTGAAAATACAGTAGTATGCTAGAACCTTTCCACCTTTTAGTTTCCCCCCAGAAAAGTAACATTAGGTGTTCTCCTTGTTCACATACAAGAAAAAAAACACAGGTTTGTTAAATGGGACACTGTTTGGGGTACTGCTGTCTTGGGTGCACTTATCTGTTCATGCTTACTAGTTTTTTCAACAGGTTATAGTCTGAAAAATTTAGTAAAAAAATAGTAAGGGTTTTTTTTCTTAGAAAAAGAAAAAATGCTCTTGTTCTTAAAATAAACTCTTGTTCCTTGACAAATGATGCCAATGCTGGTGTCAGAAATTAAAAAAAATCAAAACAGAATATTTGGGGTATAAAACAATGTTTGAATGGGTGGACCCATTTGCCACACTGTGCTTCTAGAGTGGGGCAAAAACGAAGAGATGTGCACCGTGAAGGCTTGAATTTGATCTGGAAAAGCACTGGGCCCAGGCTTTTCATAATTTAGCATATGCAGATTCCAACCAGAGTAAGGATTTAATGGGAACTACTGAATCGATACACAATACAGTCAACAGAAATAAGTGAAAAGGATGTGCAAAATCTATGCTCTGAAACCTATTTGTTGCTACCTACTACAGCAGACCTATTAAATCAGGGGTAGGAAACCTTTCCCCTTTAAGGGCCAAGGGACTTCAGCTCCCAGAATCCCAGGAGCTATTGGCCAAAATGGGACTATTGGCCAGCATGGCTGAGGCTTCTGGGACCTGAAGTCCCTCGGCCCTTAAAGGAGAAAGGCTGCCTTCCCCTGTGTTAAATCATTCATTGACAGGTGAACCAATACCTAGGACGTTATCACACGGGGTCTAAAGCAGCCCCACCCCTTCGCCATCGCTGCATCATTCCGGTTCCTTTGCCTCCGTGATCAGACGACGTCGCGGCAAACCCCGCCCATCCCTGTATCATCCTTGCGACATCGCTGCATCATTCCGGTTCCTTTGCCTCCATGATCAGACGACGTCGTGGCAAACCCCGCCCATCCCTGCATCATCCTTGCGACATCGCTGCATCATTCTGGATCCTTTGCCCCGTGATCAGACGACGTCACGGCAAACCCCGCCCATCCCTGCATCATCCTTGCAACATCGCTGCATCATTCCAGCTCTTTTGAATTCCTCTTTCAAAGAGGAATTACGGCCTGCGCGACCAGAATCATTCCGGTATGGCTCTGGATTGATTCCTTGCCGCTTTTCTTGCCACTAGTGTGATAACGTCCCTAGAGAAATGCCACTGATTTAATGGTCTACTCTCATTGACACTGATAGTAGGATTTAGGCCATGATTATAAACAAATTTATTTAGAAATAATCAATGGAACATAAAAGAGATTTATAGAAATGATTTAAATAACTATTAGCAGACTATTTGATAGGTCCATAATGCAACAAGTGAATGCTGAACTTTCCTTCCATTACTTTCATCTGCACCCCCATCTTGCTTTTTTTCCCCAAGTAATGGGGAGGTAATTCTTCAATTATATTGAAGAAAATAGCAGCTCCTGTTTACTTTGCCAAAAAAGCTCTTCTTAGTGTGTGTGGGGGGGGGGGGGGGGACAATAGTGGGCAGAGATAGATGAAGCCAATTATACTTTCTCTTACATTTGCTTTCTTTTATCCCCAAGTCCCTTCCATCAAATTGGTGAAGAAATTGGAATATTCTTATCAAAATAAGCCAACATATGGCCTGAACTCTACTACTATTATTAGTTCCAACTAGAATAGGCCAATTCAATCAGTTGATTAATGCAGAGTCACATAGACATATCCCAACAATTTAATAGGTCTATTGTAACAATAGGGTTCATGTTCAGATTCTCAACTATCTTCATTTCCAAACACAATAGGTTCAGATATTTCTATCATAAAGAGGGACATGTACTTGTATAGCATGAATGTGTTAGAAATGGGGTACCTTAAAAAAGAGACAGAGAGGTGGCAATCCTATTCAGCAACACAGGAATTTAAACCTAGACTTTTAAAGACCAAAATCTTCTTCCTCAATGGTAAATTCCCTTCCTGTGCTAGCCAGGGAAATCTCAGGGTTGGTGTCTCCTTGTCTGGTAGTGCTGGGTGACTTCAACTTCAACTTCAACTTCAACATCCATGCTGAGATTGCCCTTTCAGGAGTGGCTCAAGATTCATGGCCTCCATGACAACCATGGGTCTGTCCCAAGTGGTATCTGGTCCTATTCATGCTGCTGGGCACACTCTGGACCTTGTTTTCTGTGCTGGGTGGCGTAATGATGATCTTCTTGTGGAGGAACTCTCCACGGTTCTGTTGGCATGGACAGATCATCATCTGGTCAGGTACTGGGACTCAGAATCTCTGCAGTGGTGGGGGACCGATTAGGTCCGCCCCAGGAAGTGATGGATTCAGATGGATTCCTGAGGGCTCTTGGGGAGTTGCTGTCACTGCAGCAGGTGATTCTGTTGAAGCTATGGCCGACCTTTAGAATGGGGAAATGGCCAGGGCCATGAACTCAATCGCTCCTGAGTGTCCCCTCTTACAGAATGGAACCAAATTAGCCCCCTGGCTCTCCAGGGAGCTAATAGTGTTGAAGTGAGTGAGATGGAGACAAGAACAATGCTGGCAGAAGACTTGAAGTGAATCTGACCAAACATGGGCTAGAGCCTGTTTGAAGGCCCACTACTTCAAAAATAAGAAATTATTTTTTGCTGCCAGCATTTCATCGGCACAAAGTCATCCAGCAGAGCTGTTCCGAGTGGTTGGGGTCTCTTACACACTCACCCTCAAGTAGAAAGTGCAGACCACTCAGAGGCCCACTGTGAAAAATTTGCACAGCATTTTGCAGATAAAGTCGGTCAGATCCTCTCCAGCTTGGATGCTACAGTTGATACAGTGCCAGTGAATGTAACCTTGGCACCTGACTGTCCAGAGTTAATGGATATTTTTCAATGTGTGCAACCTGATGATGTGGACAGGATTCTCAGAGAGGCAAAAGCCACCACATGTGTCTTGGGCCCTTATTGGTTTACCAAAGGGTGGTATATAAATAAATAAATAAATTATTATTATTATTATTATTATTATTATTATCCTTCTTGACTTATTACACAGGCCAGAGGAGGACTGACTAAGAGGGTATAGGAGGTAGTCAATGCCTCCCTACAACAAGGCAGAGTTCCATCTTGCCTAAAAGAGGCAGTTGTGAGGCCTTTGTTTAAAAAGCCATCTCTGAATTACAGAATAATGAATAATTATTGGCCAATGTCCAACCTACCATTTTGGGGCATGTGTGGAGGCTTCCCAAATTCAGGGATTTCTAGATGAAATGGATTATCTAGATCCATTTCAATCTGATTTCAGGCCTGGCTATGGAACAGAGACAGCCTTGGTCACCTTGGTGATGACTTATGCAGAGAACTAGACAGAAGGAATGTGTCCCTGTTAGTTCTACTGGACCTCTCAGCAGCTTTAGATACTATCGACCATGGTATCCTTCTAGGCCACCTCTCTGGGATGAGACTTGGAGGTACTGTACCCAATCAATACTTGGCAGAAGCACCTTCAGCAGCAACTGCAGGTGTGAATCTTCTTGGGTAAGTCAGCTTTGTGTTTCTGGATCCTGCAATTTTGTATATTCTTTTTTTGGCAAAATAGTTCCAGCTCTGTTCCACTGGATGAGATTGCTAGTGAACAGCCACTGTCAAGCCTTGCCACACATTCTTGATCAATTTGAGGTTTGAGCTTAGACCAGTCCACTCTAAGACATTACTGTTCTTGTTTTTAATCACTCTGCTGATACATTGGCAGTGCATTTAGGACTTCCATCTTGTCCTTAATTCTGATCAGTTTCCCACCCCCTGCCAAGGAAGAGCATTTCCACAATATTATGTTGCTGTGTGCATTAAGTCATTTCTAACCCATCATCGAGGGAGAGAAGGCAGGCCAGATCCATCAGGCCTAGCCACAGTAAGAAGAAGGCCATCCCTCCATCCACCATCATCGAGGGAGAAAATGCAGGCCAGATCCATTGGGCCCAGCCTGAACAAGAAGAAGGGCCCTCCCTCTAGTCCAGGGGTAGGCAACCTTTCTCCTTTAAGGGCCGAGGGACTTCAGCTCCCAGAAGGCTCAGCCATGTTGGCCAATAGTCCCATGTTGGCCAATAGCTCCTGGAATTCTGGGAGCTGAAGTCCCTTGGCCCTTAAAGAGGAAAGGTTGCCTACCCCTGCTAGTCCATCTGCCTTGGTCCAGGCTTTAGAGGGAGAGAAGATCTGCTGGACTTATTCCCCTTCCCCACCACCATTTCCTGCTCCTTTTTGTGTCTTGTCTTTTTAGATTGTAAGCCTGAGGGCAGGGAAATGTCTAATTAACCATTTGTAAGCTGCTCTGATAGCCTTTTGGCTGAAGAGCAGAGTCTGCCATCAGTAATGGACTGGATGAGGGCAAACAAGTTGAAACTTAATCCAGATGAAACAGAGATGCTCCTGGTCAGTCAGAAAGCAGATCAGGAAATAATGATTCAGCCTTCAAGTTGCTTGTAACTTCGAAAGCTTGCAACATGTAATTGTGCATTTTGGTTGGCCCAATAAAGATATCATTGTTTGGATGTTAAAGGGTTCAGTCTGTGTTAGATAGGTCACACTCCCCCTGAAGACACAGGTTTGCAGTTTGGGGTACTCTTGGACTCAGCTCTGAACCAACTGTGCCTGTTCCTTGAGACGCCAGATCAGTGTCACATGCCTTGGTTACACCCCATTTGGACTACTGTAATGCACTCTATTTGGGGTGGCCTTTGAAGAGAGTTCAGAAACTTCAGCTGGCCAAAGAGCTGCATCCAGGCTGCTAACAGGGGCAAGTTACAGAAATCATACAACACCCCTGTTGAAAGAGCTCCACTGGCTGCCAGTTTGTTTCCGGGCACAATTCAAAGTGCTGGTGATGACCTTTAAAGCCCTATATGACTCAGGTCCAGGATATTTGGCAGACCATATCTCCCTCTATGAGCTGCCCAGGGCTCTGAAATCTTCAGGAGAGGCCCTTCTCTCCATCCCACCACCATCATAAGCATGGTTGGTGGGAACACAAGAGAGGGCCTTTTTCGTAGTTGCCCTCTAGACTCTGGAACTCCCTTCCCAGGGAGACCAGAATAGCCCCTCCCTTGATAGGCAGCAGAGGGGCCTTCACAATATTGGCGTGCAGGAAAGACAAGGGGAACCAGTGGTCTTTAGGACCATGGTGGGGATGAGGTTTACATTAAATTTCTTTTCAGTGCCCCAGAAAACCACCACACAGCCCTGCTGATCATTTTGTGTGGTGGTGTCTCCTTTTCTTTGCCTGCCCATGTGAGTTCACTCCCTTACTGGCATTTTTCACTAGTAGTGGCAACTGGGAAACTTCTGCAAAGCTTGAGCACAGGACATCACTTCTGTGGCTTAGAGCAGCACCATTTTGGGACAGACTGGAGTTACAACACATGGTGCTGCGGGAGAAGTGGTGGCAAAATGGAGCTTTCACCTTTGGGACCCTGCCTCAGCTTTGTGAGCTTTTCTGGGACTTGGCTAGCAGGTTGGAGTAGCACTGCTGCTCCTACTTTCTTTCATCAGGCTGAGAAGAAACAGTTTTTTTGTGGGAGAGTAGACACTTGAAGCTGTGTGGGGAAGACATGTCTCTGGGAAAGGAGTATCTGTGTTCAATTCTTAGAAAGAATCCTTTGTCTTGGAGTGGCTCCTGTAGTTAAAATCTCTCCCTTTCCATCCCACACCAGTCTCCAGTCCAAAGCATGTGGCCTCTGTAAACCCCCTACACACACACTGGCTGTGCCTTTCTCTGCCCCAATGAAGGATGAGAGTCCCTCGTCTCTAGGGAGAAGCTTCTCCCTTGTACCTGATCACCTGGGAAGCAGCATCTGAGAAGCTGCCTGAGCAGCAACCAAGAGGCCTCTTCTTTGCACTGGCCTTTGCTGCAAGGCTGACATGGGTGAGAGGGTTCTTGGCCACTGCTCAGCCAGGTGCTCAATTGCTGCTCCCAGAATGACAGGACTCAAAGGGAGCAGTGAGTGAGCAGTCAGACAAACAGCAACCATTAAGGTAAAGGTAAAGGTTTTCCCTTGACAAAATTGTCCAGTCGTGCCCGATTGTAGGGGGTGGTGCTCACCTCCATTACTAAGCTGAGGGAGCCAGTACTATCAGAGATTATTCCACGTTTTTGTGGCCAACATGGCTACACAGAGAATAGTAGACCTAATATCAAAAAAATATGTGCTGGGGGGCACTAGGGATGCCTCCCAAAAGAAAAGGGGGTGGTAGCCCAAAAACGTTTGGGGACCACTGATCTAGAAGCAGAAGGTGAGTTTAGTACTTTTTTATTTGGTAGATAACATAGAGCAGGGGTCAGCAACCTATGGCCCATGGGCCGGGACCGGCCCCCCGAGGTCTTTGGACCAGCCCTCTCCGACCCCCACCGCTGCCGACGACAACCCTCGCCAACTTCCACTGCTGTTGCAGCCAGCATTTTGTTTTCCAAAATGGAGGCCGTGACTCGTTTGCGCATGCGCAGTACTCCTGCGCATGCGCAAATGAGTCGCAGCCACCATTTTATTTTCTAAAATGGCGGCTGTGGCTCACTCGCACATGCACAGTACTCTGGAAGTACTGCACATACGTGAGCAAGCATGCGCGCCGCCATTTTCCCCCACCACCATCGGCCCGCGGAAGACCAGAGGATCCCCGGCCCGGCCCCAGGTAAGGGGAACTTTCCGACCCCTGACATAGAGAATAAGGGGGGTTGCAGACTGCCAGAAATAGTGTGAATTCAGTCCACTTTTAGGATTAGGGTTAGAGTTAGGGAACCATGGGAACTGTATTTTTTTGTGGCATCAGAGTTGTTTGACAGAGAAGGCTCAATGTCTCAGAAAAATAACAGTTCCCATAATTCCCTAGCACTAACCCTAACCCTAAAAGTGGACTGAATTCACACTATTTCTGGCAGTCTGCAACCCCCCTAAGTCACCTTTGATCCTTTACAAGGAGAAAGGTGGGATATACGTTAATAAATTAACAACCAATCACCCAACATATAAATAAGCTACTTGATACAGAACATTTTATATACTGATTAGTTATGCTTATTTATAAACTACTTATATCTGATGATCTAAAAGTAGTATAAAACAATACTCAAATGGACAGTGGAGAACAATGTATAAAATATCTACATCATCAGTAAAATCATTGCAAAGGCTCAAATAAACTGGCACAAGGTCTCCAAAATAGATAAGGCTTCAGCATGTGTCCAGAACAGATACATGCCCAATATTAAAGAAAAGACTGTTCCACATTGTAAATGCCATAGTGTGGGGTGCCCTGTTTTAAACAGGTGCAGAACAGGCCTCAGAAGCATGGAACACCATTAGATGGGCCTCTCTAGATGACCTCAGTGACTAAAGGTGTGTATAAGAGAAAAGGTGATCTCTTAATCACAGATTGCATCAGATATTGATGCAATCACCACTAATTGCCAAGACCTTTCAGCAGTGGAGCTGATCTCTGCATTATGTCCTGAGGCATCATGTGGTGATGTTTAAAAAAAACAAAAAACAATAACCTTTGAACAAACAACAGTCGACTAATATTTTTATTTTCAACAGTCGTAATCTTACTATTAGAATAGATGTTCCTATTCAATTACCCTTCAACAAGTAGGGTAAGATTAACCTTTAAGGAACCCTGTTAACAGCATTGTATTAACAGCACTTCATGGCTTGTCATGAAGGGTTGCAAGATCCTCCACTACAAAGTTAATGCAAATATGACTACTTGGTCACCAGCTGTAGGCCATATTTTCTCTTATAGCAGCTATTTTTGGTGATGGTTCTTGGACAGTGTGATTGTGGGAATACTGTGGTGATCTGGTTTAGGAATCTATTTTGTTCGTATGTTTATTTAATTTTATTGAATGCTGCCTTTCTCCCAACCTGGATCCAAAAACTTTAAATCAAAAACTTTAAAATAACTATAATACAACAGTTCAATTTTAAAACAGAATTAAAACACCAAATTAATACAACAAAGAATTGTAAAATCCTTAAAAATGCAAACTTTAAAATATAAAACATGCTAAGCATAAACCTCAATAAGAAGCTTCCCTGGGTGCAATTATTTATTAAAAGGCTACTTGAAAAGAAAGGTTTTTGCGAGTTGGCAAAAGGCGAGGGGGGCAATCTAACCTCCCATGGAAGGCAGTTTTAGGGCCTTTGCAGACTGCTAGAAATAGTGCAAATTGAGTCCACTTTAACTGCCCTGGCTCAGTGCTAGGGAATCATGGGAATTGTATTTTTTTCTGAGACATTGAGCCTTCTCTGTCAGAGACCGCTGGTGCCATAATAAACTACAGTTCCCATGATTCCCTAGCACCGAGTCAGGGTAGTTAAAGTGGACTCAATTTGCACCATTTCTGGCAGTCTGCAAAGGCCCTTAGAGGACGAGAGCAGCCACTCTCTTACCAAACAAGCCTGTGATGGTGATAGGATGGAAAGAAACCCTTTCCAGGCAGACTTTAGGACTCTGACAAGTTTATGTGGGGAAATATGATCTTTTAAATAGTCTGAACCCAAACTATATAGGACTTTATAGGTCATGAACAGCATTTTGAATTGTGCCTGGAAATGACCCATCCACACAGACTTACATGAACACTAGTAGAAAGGGACTGCAGTGGCTATTTCTACCAGACTGCCATGCATCCTATGGGTTTTTCCTCTCTCCCATTGTTATATTTCTAGAGGGAAGACCCATTATAATTTCAGTTGCATATAATGTACTTCATTTCACCTTTGTTCACAAGTACTCAGTAATATTCCTTACCTTCTCTGGGAAGTGAGATGTAAATAAGTGGAGCCAACAAGAGATTGAGCAATGGAAATTGTAGCTCAAATATAATTTACTTTCATAACTCGTGTTACCTTGCATCAACCTGTAAGCAGCTCTCTGTCTCCCATTCAAAAGCCATTTCTTAAGACTAATCCCTTCCTTCACTTTATATTCACCCATCACACTTTTCATGTTGAGATCTGTTGTAGTATATCAGTTGGAATACTGAGCTAGAAGTAGGAAAATTCAAGTACAGATCTTCACATTACCCAATTGACCCATGATTCCACAGGGAGATCTTTGATCAATCACTATTTCACATTTGATTCTACCTCACAAACATTATATGTTTGCTTGGTTGATTAAGAAGTTATTCTCAGGCTGTCATACATAACAAAATCCAAAATCCAAATACAGTTCCTCCTCAAAAAAATATATGTAGACTCAGCAGCAATAACAAAGAATCAGTTTTAAAGTAGAGCAGGCTCCTAAGACATAACAGGCTTCAATGATAAAAGAGCTTAAAGTAATAATTAAAACCATTAGACATGGTATGGCAGCATATTTAAACGTTGCTTTAAACACTTGGGAGAATAAGGAAGCATTTGCTTGACACTGGAGGCATATTAATTTAGACACCAACAGAAATGGAAAAGGTTATTTTTGTGGACTACAGTGCCAAGATTCCTAGCCATTGGCCTGTTGCAGCCCCCCATAAGCAGCTTTCCCAGGCCCTGAAGGTCAGAGAGAAGGCATTCCACAACTGAGGGTGCTACTGTTGAAAATACCTTCTTTGGAATTGCTATTCACTGTACACCATCATGAAGTTGTGAAAAGAGAAGAATCACCTCGGGGGGGGGGGTGCGCATGCCTTCGAGTTACCTGTCAACTTATAGTGACCCCATTAATTACATAGTTTTCTTAGCCAACAAGTACTCAAGTGAGGAGGATATACACATAATAAACAAGCAAATAGATACATACTTTCTCCAACCACATTTCTTACTCTTCTTTATTCTTTACTCAAAATATACAATTTCACCCACACCATGCTTCCATCCATTTATCTTGCTGTGACTCATTGCAAACTAATACTAGCCATTCAGAATGACTTCAAATGGAACCGCTACAGTTGAGAAGAAGTAGAGTGAATTTTCACTCCATTTTTTGGCCTTGAGGATTAAAATGTCTATACTCACTGCACTCTCTCTGTGATTCATTTGTTAGTTATGAGTTTCAAGGTATACCACATCTCCCTGGGAACAAGCCTCATGACTTATTATCCTGAAGAGTTAGCCACTCGGTTCCATTAGCTCTAGCTATGGAAAGAGTGTTTTGCTGGCTTGGAAATAATTATGCTGAATATTCACCATTTTCTTGGAGGGTTAATTGGGGAAAATGAAATAGTGTTTTGTATAACAGCAGTTATTAAACTGAGAGTATGTTGCAGTTAGAGTCTCATTTCGGATCAGCAAAATGATACTTTGTGCAGTCGTAGCTCTCAGCAGTGGGGTTTTGTCCTTTAATGATCTAGCTTTAAAAGGACAAGGGGAAAATGTTTAACAGACTACAGTGAACTTTACCATTCAATACTTTTGCAGTTAATCTTGGCCCAAGCAAGCCATGACTGCAAATGAGCCTGAATGTCCAACAAACAGCAACTCCTTCAGGCAATGACTTTTGATTGTTCTGCTCATGAGAGACTTTGGCCTATATGAACAAAGAAACTTTAAATGTCCCCTGATCCTACTAAGCAGGTTGTTACTCTAGGTCATGAATGAAATACCTTGGCAATGCAATGTGATAAATGCTGAGAATGTCAAAATGGCAGATGAGTGTCAGATTGTGTTTAGATGCTCAGCAATATGAAGAAACACATATGCAACTAGAGTTAATTGAGGTTGAAGATCAAAATGAAACCCATAGGTAGCAAAGAATATGTGTATGGGGTCTCAGATAACTCTATATTCCCTTCTCAAAAAGGATAAAAATTGAGTACATATATGCCTGCATATCATTCTGTGGGTCATCACTGGTTGACCTTTTGTTTTGTGACTTGCATCTAAACGTGTGAATGCAATTCTTCTGGAAATCATTGCTTTTGAACTGATTATTCTTGACACAAAACCTCTTTCTGTTGTATTCAATCTTCTTTACACATGCAAGACTCTTCGTGCATGCAAGATACTGCTAGGTTTTATCATATCTCATACAGTGAGGTACATGCATGTGTGTCCTCTTTTAAAGGCAAATATAGCTTTCAGCTTTCAAGGCTTCCTTCTGGAACAATAATATACAAATAGAAGTAAAGGCATGTATTGCAGGAAATTCAGATAGTCATCTCCATCCTCCTTTCCAGATGTTCCCACAATGGATGTGAAAAGCAAGCCACAGGAAATGCAATGCTCAAGTTAGGAGATCATCAGTATGCTGTATAGACTAGCATTTGGGAAAGTTAATTTGCTGAGCTATAACACACAGATTTCCCCAGACTGCATGGAAATTTCTGGGAATTTTAATCCAACTATTTCCAGGCTCTATTAGAGACCCCAGCAAGCTGGCCATGATAGAAGCATTCTACTTATCATCCAGAGTATGTGCACTGGAATAATTGAAATAATATTCCTAATACAACTGTTTGTATACTTTTTTGCATTTTCTGAATAGTCAAATATATTAGAAATCTGAAATGCAAAAACAGCATTCTTGATAGATACATACTGATCATGTCATTCTAAATATGTTTCATTGGTATTCAGCCAGGACATCCAGGAAAAAGAGCAGAAGATAGAATCTGAGAGTTAATAAATAACTGTCTAAGCAACTAGCTAAGAATACCCATTCCAGATCCTGAGAAAATGAACTGTGTGTGCCATTTATGCACTAGTGTATAGATTGTAGATTCTTCCGATGTATTTTAAGGAAAAATGCAAAACACTGATCATAGCAAGGTTCAGTTTCATCTAATTTCAGCTTCCTCCTCGGGGCAAGAGCACCTTATAATAGTGTTTAGGGTGGATTCAAACATGTATGTATCTGTCAATCAGTATGGATCCACCACTCAATATCCATCACTCAGTGAGCTTCAGCTGAATGTGTGAACTGCCTCCATTTGAAATGCACTGGGATCATTCGAGGTGTTGTAGGATGACAGATATGAGTTGGTATGTGATTATGGTTATTTTACTCATGAATCCTCAGGCTAGCTGTTGGAGTCATTGAGTGATGAACATGCATGTATAAAGTCACCTTTAAATTGCCAGAAAAGGGAAGTGAACAATCAAAGAATACTCCATTATTACCCTGCGCATTGGTAGAACTAATTTCTGGCATTGATTATTGGGCAGAGTGAAAGACAGTATTGTCAGCTATCTGGACCTTTGATCTGAATTAATGAGGCTGTTTTTCTGTTATTTGGTTGTCAGTTAGGAAGGGTTTTTTTTTTTTAAATCTGTTCGTGTTAGTATATCCCCCCCCCCCCAATATAAAAACTTCCCTGGTTCCTTTATGCACTAAACAATAAACCTTTTAGAATAAAGCCTCATATCTCCATCAATGAGATTACTTAATCAATGGTTATGTAAGCAAAAAGAATTGCTCCTGCCTAGTCTGAAGCCAATGGAAAGAGTACAGCAGTGAATAAAAAGGAGAGGCTCCTCTACTTCCCCTCCACACACCCTTTTTCAGTGCAGGGAGGGACAGTTGCTTAACCTTAGCAAGTGATCAGTGCTGAAATTGTGAATGTTTAGAGTGGTTTTCTTAACAGAAGCTGATCAACCTTGTTAATATAAATGAAATGAAAAGCACCTGTAATACCTGTAACACCTCTGCATAATTTGCCCTCTTGCTTTGTCATCTGAACAGTGCAATCTTATAGGCTTCTACCCAGATGAAAGCCCCATTGATTTCAAAGGGGTATATTCTTAAGTACATGCATGTTGTATGTTGTGACTATGTTATATTTGATTGGATCAAAAATAAATATTCATTATTTTAATTTTATTTTGGCAGCAACAGGTTCCGTTGTTGTTGTTGTTGTTGTTGTTGTTGTGTGACTTCAAGTCATTTCCAGCTTGTGACAATCCTAAGGCAATCCTATCATGGGGTTTTCTTGGCAGATTTCTTCAGAGAGGGTTTGCCATTGCCATCCTCTGAGGCTGAGACAGTGTGACTTACCCAAGGTCACCCAGTAGGATTCATGGCTCAGTGGGCATTCAAATCTGGTCTCCAGAGTCATGGTCCAACACTCAAACCATTACACCATACTAGCCTTGAATTTTCAAATTCTTCAGGCAATGCCTGGGTGGAGGCATTCCACAGCCTCAGCAAAATGGATCATGGTAAAAACTGAAATACATATTTTAATAGGGGGTGGGGTGGGGCATGGGGAGTAAGCAGAGCTTGAGCAGTTTACTTTTTTGGACTACAACTTGCATAATATCTGAGGGAGTATGGCCACTAGCCATATTAACCAGGAGAATCTGGAAGTTTCAAACTCTGGAAGAAATTACTTTCTCCTTTACACACCAAAGAGCTATACTGTCACTAAACTAGAACCTAACTTAAGGAGAGTGTCCATCATAAATGAATAAGGGCTAAACCAATCTGTCTTAATAAGGCTGAAAATCTCTTCTCCTCCTGCATGGCATTCCTAGCCGCTTTATATTTTTATTTTCTTTCTAGATATTCTCCATGTTTTATTTTCCAGACAAGACTTTGTATGAAGAGGAGCATTTATGTCAATGTGTTTATTCTCACACACTGACCATGCCTTCCCATGCACTCAGAGCATATACAATAAGAATGACCAATATATCCTAGCATGGAGGCATGAATTAGAGTTTCATCAATAGCTCTGTCTGGAATACAATGACTAGAGGGGTCATTTAATGAGACAATATACTGTGCTTTGGAGGGTAAATTCTATTGAACTTTGGGTGGAAAAGAGAAACAGGAAGACTAAATGATTAAGTACTCAAATGTCACTATGTCTAAGAAGGCAGTTTTTCCCAGAACAAATTGGATCATTCATAGATTGTATCAGTGCAAATAACTGGGCAACAGAACTCAAATGTCACCTTATATTTATTAAAGGAAATCCAAGACAACATCATATAGTCAGGTGATACAGGAGATTCTAGAAGGTCAAAAACAGTAGCAGTGGATGCCGAGGATGCATATCTCAATCCAAAGATTTGAGAACCCTCATGCATGCACATTCATTCTCCAGAACCCAGCATGAATCTATCTTTAACAGCACATTAAATGGAATTGTGCTTAATTATACAGGAGATTCCTATATGAAGAGAAGCTCTGAAACATGCAAAAGTCACTTAGCAAGTTTTTTGAGCTGGAATAGAGAAACAGATGATGACTGAAAGTCTACCCGCAGTGAAGTGGGGCTTTACTTAATGGATCTCCTGTTAGTGGTGGACTTACTGTATTCAAGAACCTGGAAACATTAGTTTTCCCAGACTACAAATTCCAGAACTCCCCAGCCAGCATTAACATTTCCAAGTTGTGCTGTATTCTTGGAGTAAACCAAGTAGACCATGGGTGGGGAAAATGCAGCCTGTGGGCCACATGTGGCTCCTGGATCTCAGTCTTTCAGCCCATAAAGTCCCTGCTAAAGCCCCTAACATACATTTCAATTTTTGTTTTGAAAATGCTATGATTTGTAGGCAATTTTCACCTAAAAGCCACATCTATATTCCCCTCAATACACCAAACTGTGAAAAAGGCTCTCATCCAACCCCACCCTTCTTGTACCTATATTTTCATTAGAGTCCTTCTCAAAATGGTGACAGCAAGTGATGTGACATTCCTGCCAATTGCCATATTGAGAGGGACTCTGAAGAAAAAACTGCAGTAATTTGGTGAGCAGGGGGAGGGTGTGCTCCATGGAGATTCTTGGGGGAAATTGACCTCTGACTCATATGCAGTTGCCTACCCATGTACTAAACTTCCCTTTCCACCCATGGCCATTAGCAACAGCTGTCCTGAGGGTAGCATCCAGAAGAGAGAGGTAGGCAGGGATGCAAGAAAAACTAACTTCCAAGCTTGCTGCAGATGCAGTGCCCTGCATCACCACAAGACTGTCTGTCACCATCTGTCCCCTGTCCAGAGATCACATTGCTTTTTGTTATCTTTAAAGACTGTTCCTTCTGATTTTATGAATAATTGTTGATATTATTGTAACCCGCATTGGAAAGACTTGTATTCTGAAAGTCAGCATACAAATCATTGTAATCAATAAACATATAGATTGTCCCGATAACATCTGGCCATTCCAGTTGGAATTGATTTTATTCAGTCATCTGAAAACAAGCCCATGTGCACAAATGCATGCATACACATACAGATTAGCTGCATGATTTGGAAATCAACACACCTTTTGAACAGTCAAGACTTCCAAATACAATTTGTTCAACAAAAGTGCATTGAACAATTCATACACTCAAAATTTATGTAATAATCTTGAGTGGACCTGAAATGTATCCCCCCTGTTTCACAAAAGCGGCCAGGTTTAGTATCTGATGACATAGTTGTAGCTTCCATGCCATGGTGTAGCCCTCTAAAACATGAAATGTGGGGTAGCTCACTCAAGTCTTGCAATACATCTATCTCAAATTGGGGTGTGGCACATGTGGTTCTCCAGAGGTTGTAAGACTGCAAGTTCCATGACCACGATCCAGACTAGCCAACAGAGAGGGTTCATGGAACTGCAGTCCAACAACCATTCCAGCTCTAGAATAAGAAAAAAAAATCTGTTAAGGAAGATGAAGAACAAACCAAGGGGCTATTCTAGAAATCTTAAGCTCTATACATCATTGTCATCATCCCAACATCATTGCATTCTAAAAGTGCATGAGAAATCCTGCATCACCCACCTATGCTGTTCTTCCAAAGACATATAACTATGTAATAATGAGCATAGTATTAATTTCAGTTCCCCTGACAATTATATTAATTTTTCCTATTGCTCATATATTCTATATCTTCCTATTGCACCATGTTATTTTATCCTACTTTTGTTTAAATGTGTTGGATTTTAATGTTGTAAGCCCCAATTGCTTGGCAGAGGGGTGAGGTATAAATAAAACTTTATTATTATTATTATTATTATTATTATTATTATATGAAGATCTCAGCTATGGAATAGCTTGTTTGAAATGGAAGATGGTGTACAGTCTGCCATCAATTCAATAAGGGCACTTTTATATAAACAGATACAGTTTTTCCCTTTCTGGAAAGAGCAAACAAGTACGCTGAGTTTTGCTGCATGAATCATTGTGTATGATATGACATGGCCTGTTCTTTTAGTGCTGTTCTTTTCATTATAGTTCTACTGCATTTTATTAAAAGCCAGCCAGTCTGTGAGAAAGGGGGTGTTAACTTAGAATGTAGCATACAGACACACACATATCCATCTGTGTCTCTCTGTGTGTGCACTCTCTCTATGTATAAAGACAGCAGGGTGGGGGGAGAGTCAGTGTGGAGAGATTGTTCAAGCTTTGTGTCCCTCACCTTGCCTTTATCTGTCTGAAAAGAAGATCTGCCTGCAGCACTGGGGCCTTCTCTACATTGAGGAAGGAAGGAAAGCAATGACTCTCTTCACCACTACCACCTCCAACATCATTCAAAGGTCTATATCAATTTAGGCTTGTCATTGCAATTTGTCACTCATTTTTGGTACCCATATATCAGTGAAGTCTCCTTCCTTCAGGCCACTGCTTACAGGCACTTTATTGCAGCCTGGAAAACAAACTCTCTCATATGTAATAAATTGAGAGTACTATCACAAAAGAGCCCACTAATGGCTAGGAAAGATTATTTTTGTAAGCTCTGTCAGGCAGCCTCACAGACTAGTAGCCTGGTTTTGAAAATAAAAGGAGAGAGGGGAATCAAAAGCTGGAGAAGCTGATCATATATAGTGTCTCATTCTTGGGTTGTTGCTATGCCCGTCATCAAAATACTGGTCAGAATAGAGGGTTAAGGATCATTTTTGGTGACAAAGAAATTTCAAAATGCCAATGAAAACACGCATGCTGGATGCACTGCACTCTGTCCCTTTTATTCTCTTCCAGATCCATTAAACAGTTCTTGGCAGAAAGGAAGAATAGACATTTAGGCTATCAGATGTGAATACTGAGGACTCAGTAGACATAATGTTTAGGAACCAAAACACACACAAAAGCTAGCAATGGATCAGATCAAAGGCCCATCTAGTCCACCATTTCCCCCCATAGCAGCTAATCTGATGCCTTTTGATGGTCCAAGCAGGATATGCATCTATTAACAACCCTACTGTTCCTGTTCTCCAGCAGCTGCTGTCATGAGGCACAATGGCTCTGTGCTCGATGTAATGCCATAACTAAGTAATACGCAGACATCATGGAGGATAAAGCCATAATTCTAATAATAATAATTCTAATAATAATAATAGCCAGAATCTTGTATGAGAGATAGCTATACACTGTAGTTAAGATATGTATGCAGTTAAGATTGGTTAAGTGGTAGTTAAGATAGATATAAGATAGATATGCACTGTAGTTAAGGTTTTAAGCAGTGATTCACAGCCTGACCTCCATGATCCCCACTTATTGGGAAGCAGCCTCTGTAACCAATGGAGCCCTGTTCCCCTGTTGCTGACTGATGTTCCCACCCCATCCTGTGAGTAACCGCTGGTACCATACTTAGAAGCAGGGTTCATGTCACAATTCCCTATCCTATTGGAGATAGTTTGCATGGGGTGGTGGTGGTGGTGGGAACATTAGCAAGCTGCTTCCTGATCAATAGGGAGCAGATCCCTGCTGATTTCAGTGGCTGCAGCCCAGTAAGTTCTCTAAACTAGAGGCTACATAGAGATTGTTAAATACATAACAGACACAAATGTGTAACTATAGGTTATACATTTATAACTGCCATAGAGGATTCTGGCCAATAGTAGTAGTAGCTGTAGTAGTAATAAGACAAGACAGCTGTTGCTCTCCACATTGGCATCTATTAATTATCCACTCTCTTTGGGGCATAAGTCTCTGAGTAGTGCTCCTATGGAAACTTTTCAAATTAACCAAAGTTGTGATTTCATACCTTACATTGTTTTTAGTAGCCATTAAAATAAGTTTGGTATTCTAGTGATCAGAGGGGCATACAAACATACAGATATGTATTTAGCTGCCACCCATTCTGAACGTATGACGTTAGTCTGGGCCATTTTCACTGATTTTTTTAAAAAAAGAATTAGCTTGCAGGAAGATCCATTAGCAATAATAAAAGCAAATCCAAAGCAATAGTTAAAAGCAGTGTGAGTGTGTGTGGAAGAGGGGGAGGGGCAGGAATGCAACTTATTTTATCTTATCTCCCCTCCTTTCAATCCTGATGCTTCAGGGCATAAGCTGATTGCCAGCTGAGGCGGAGGGGGGGGATCCTCATTGTATAGTACTACATAATTAGATGAATTGTGGGGGTTGTAGGATTTGTCTGAAATAGCCAGCATTAGCTACTGTCACAGAAAGGAGGAGGACACTGGATTAGATGCATCATTAGTCTGGCCTGGCTGTGTGTCTGCCATGGCAGAGATTCTGAATAACAAGGTACCATTGGGCATGTATGTGTAATTAACAAATTCTGTCTGTCAAGCTGGCTTTACCTGAGCTAACAAAAATAAGTAAGCATATAAATAAATCAGGTGATTTGGTTTTGTTTTGACTGCATTTTAAAGGAAAAAAACATGTGTGTGGTGATGGTGGGGTTTCTGGCTTATTGTTTTAAAATGGAAAGGATATATAATACTTTTTTAAAAAACACAAAACTCTTTTTCAGTTTGTATTGGGTGTGTGTGCTTCTTTGCATAAAGCACTATGCCAATGGAAAACAGGTTTGCTCAGCAACCATTCACTTCATTGTCCAAAGCTGGAGACAGTTCACATTAAAATCTCAGTCCTTCACTCCTAGTTATTACTTGATGCCATGTTTCTGAACTGAAAGATGTGTGTGTGTGTGTTGACTGCTATTAGACTTTAGATAATGTCTCACATGCTCTGGTTGTTTACCAGGCTTATTGCACTCCACATTGACAGATAGCTCTTTTGATTCACTGAAATAAAGCCAGCCACAATCCTCCCTCCCAAACACACACCCTTATTTTTCTTTTTGGTGAGGCCATTCAACCAAGCTTTATAGGAAATGCTCTCATTTTGTGGTTGCCAGAGGTACTTAAAGCAACATACAAGGAAAAGCCTTTAATAAGTAAACTGGGGAAGTTGAATTAGATTGTAGTTGTGAGCCATTTTATAGCTTGTGGTGGAGATGGAAATATTTTAGGATCTAAATTCCTGCTTTTCTACAAGAAATTTGAAAAATACACGGCATGGGCAAAGATTTTGTCATAAAAAGATTCAATGCAGATTGGCTTTAATTGGCAGTAATTGTAGCTGGCGGCTTCCATATCAGTGGGACAGTGAATTCATTCTGGCCTTTAGTCCGAAACATTAAAGGAACTATCCAGACTAATGAACACTATCCCTAAGAATAGGTTTGACACCTTAGATAGCTCCTTCAAAGGTCAAACTAGAACCAGGGGTGGGTTCACCATCCTAGCTACATGAGAGCCACCAGGCACCACTGAGTGGCAGCAGACTTTGTAAAAACAGCATAGTCCTATGGTACTCTAACCATGATGAAATTATGGCCATGATCCTGCATCAGAGGCTACAATGCATAACTTTACAATGTTAGAGCCACAATGGTGACATAATGCTCAACCATGCTAATGAATTCTTATGATGTGCAATGGAGCACCATGAAAGATGTCTCATAGCACAACCAGGGCTTTCATAAGACAATGTGTCTCAATGTATAATGTGTCCTGTTATGCATTGGTACATATTGTGCATCAGGATACATTGTGCATTGGGATCACTGTGCAATGAACATGCTGCTAACACTATTTGCCATGGAACAGGGCTACATCTCTGCCTCCTGCATGAAAATATAAGCATTGTGCAACGTCATGATTCACTTTTATATTATGTCAGTTTGCAGTGATGTAAATACCTAGCAGGATGGCAGCCATTATTCTTTCATGTTCCTTGAATTCATCCTACTTCATTGGATGCAGTTCATGAGGAATCATGCTGTATTAAATCCAATTGCCTTTCAGGTAGAGAAAACTCTATGGCCAATATCCAACAGAGAACTGTTTCTATCAATGGAAGAAGAAAGGGGCTGTCTCCCCTATCCAATTCAGCAATGCATCCATTGCACCTTTGCATCCAAAACACCTTCCCCAAAGGACTAAAAAATAGTCTAGAGCTTTTTTCAGGCAGCAAGGAGGAGGAAGGCAAGTTTGTTTCTTTGCATTGACTTTAGGCTTTGGGGGTTTTCCCCCTTGCAACTAACTGACAGAATTCTTTTTTTTTTTTAATGCATTTAAGAAACAGAAAACAGAACATCCTTTGTTTCAGTATATGTTATGTGTTCTGCAGGCCAATGTAGAAATGAATTAGGAAGATATTCCTTTAAAAAAAAAAAGACTAGGAATTCTAAATTGTAATTTAAATTGTAAGCCACTTCAAGCCCCAATTTTCAGAGGAAAATGGGATAAAAATACAATCAGCCCTCCAAATCCATAGATTCTGCATCCACAAATTTTACAATCCATGGCTTGAAAATATATATTTTTTAAAAAATCCAAAAACCAAGCCTTGCCTTTGCCATTTTATGTGCCATTGTATATAATGGGATTGGTGCACCCATGGATTTTGCTAAACCCCAGTCCACTGTATTATAATAATAATAATAATAATAATAATAATAATAATTTACACATAATCTCAAAAGCTCTGGTGAGTTGAGAGTAGCCTAAAACAAAACAAAACAACAACAACAAAAATATCAATGTCTTAAGCAATTGTCTTTCCTAATGAGTCGTGCCTTCTCAAGATGTGGGCAAAATATGATGGCCTCAATTTAGTCATCTTAGCTTCCATGAAGAGTTGAGGCCTGATCTGTTCAAGGACCCATTTGTTTGTCCTTTTGGCTATCAATGGTATCCTCAGCACTCATCTCCAGCATCACATCTCAAAATGAATTGATTCTAGCTACTGACTTCCACTTGTGTCCCCCCACCCCCCACCCCAAAAAAATAATAATAATAATAAAGGCCATAGGAAGAGAAAAGCAAAAGAGGGCATAGGCACACTATTTTTCTTCCGGCCACAGACCAGGACACTGCTGCTCCATGACAGTGATTCTCTCATGCTTCTCACCAAGCTAGCCAGTGGTGAATAAGTACTGTTCTATTAAGATCAAAGCTCTAATTTCCCTTTTCCACACTCATTGTTGACAAGGAAGAGGATATTCTGGTATCAAACACAGATTAGACACAAGTACATACCATGAAAAAGAACATTCAGCAGCTTTTCAGAAACCCACCATTTAAATGTGAAAAATAACCTTATGGGGGAAAAATCCAAAATCAGCACATTTTGTAGCTCAGCCAAAGGGCATCACTAGTTTTATACATACATTTTGTTACATTTAAAATGCAAATCATTTTCAAGAGTGAAAGAACAAAATCCCTTTGTTGGGAGAGGATTTTACATCTCCTTTCACCTCTAGCATTAAAAAATTGTGGCAGCATTCAGGTGCTCTTTTCCTATTACATTCTTACTCTCTCTACCCATCTCCATATGTAGGCTAACTGCACATTATTTAATTGTAATGAAAAAGTGGCACATGTATAATAATTCTAAAGACATACAAAAAGTGCCACAAAGGGGTGTTTGTGTTTGTATGCACATGACACATACATGCATGCTTTGAGTATTCATGTTATAGTGGGAATCAGCCAGGTCCCTAAAAGATGTTGGACTGCACTCCAAGCCCTAGCCAGGTGCACTAAGTGCTGGCAGTTGCAATCCAGCAACATCCACATTGCCACATGACACCCATCCCTGGTCTAATTTATTGGGCTCTGATCTTTTTCAGCATCTTGAAATGTGTCTGCTTTTTCTTCATGGGTTTCATTGGATGTATTCCAGTTTTTATTCTCCCCCCCCCCCCTCTAATTTAAGAAAAGATATTCTAGTGCCCTCCAGATAATTGGACTACTGCTCCATAATTTCTGAATCTTATCAACGAGATGTGTTGAATTGAATTTCAAAGCATTTGGAGGACATGTGGCTAGTCTAATTGAATCCCCTGTTCTAAATCAGGGGTATTTCTAGACAGACAAATGCACATTTCTAAACAGACAAATGCTGGATTTGCCATATTTTCTCCTGGTTCCTTCTTCCTACCTCTTTGCTGTCATCTCATTCTCTTTTTGGCCCCCTGCTTCTTTCCCTTCTTTTTAAAAAAGTCCTATTCAGCCATGCAACATCCACAGAGTGTGTTGCCACTAAAATGATAGGAAGGTGTAGAGAGAGTTAGCCTACAGATGAATCAGTTTGAAATAAGGAAATGGCAAAGGACTCATTGAATGATTCCTCACCCCAAAGCTTTGCCCATCATGAGGTTTAAATGGTAGTAAGAAAAACTGCTGGATTCCTGCTTCAATAGTTCCACCACTGCTTGAAGGGGGATTACATAAAAGAAAATTGTAAAACTCTCTGCTGCTTATGCTGACATGCTTAGCTTCTGAAAACAACTACAGAATTTCTCCCAAATTGCACAGATAGCAAATAAATTAATTAATAAATACATTTTCAGAGGCTATTTTCATCTCAGATCATCAACACACCCAGTGATGAATATTTTTTATTATGTGCCTTCACGTATCTTCACGTTGTTTCTGATTTATGGTGACCCTAAGGTGAACCTATCATTTCTTGGCAAGAGTTCTTCAGAGGGGTTTTGTCTTTGACTTCCACTGTGGCTGATAGAGTGTGACTTACCCAAGTTCACCCAGTGGATTTCCATGGCTGAGAGGAGATTCAAATCCTGGTCTCTAGAGTCCTAGTCCAACACCCAAAGCATTGCACCACACAGCTGGGCTGAATACTACAGAACACTGCAGCCTTTCCTGACAATGGTTGCATCCATGTCAGTAGTGGTAGGATATGAAAATCTCCTCTAGGTTTCAGTCTTAACTTAAAGAAATTATTTAGCATATTGAGCCCTATCCACAAATAGACCCAGCCCCTTTGATAGTTCCCTTTAGGCTCAGTTTAAAATCTGATTCCTTGCAACTGCTTCCTTTCATGGCTTCCTTTCATGCATGCCTCCAAGGATATTCAGGATGGGAAGAAGTTTTGCAATTGGAATGAAGTAAAAAGACTAAGGGGGGAAGCAGACGGGGGCGCTGGAGACGCCGCGGGACGGAGCACCGCGGGACCCCAGCCTCCGCACCCCAGTGCTCCTGCGGCGTCCCTGGAAGGAGCGCAAAAATAGCGCTCCTTCCACAAGACAGGGAAAGTGCACCCTAAAAGCGTAGGGCGCACTTTCCCTGCCTTTTCCGCCGCAGTACGTGCGGTCGCTGTGGCGGGAGGTTGCCCCGGAAGCGCCGGCTGTGCGAAGGGCAGGCAGCTCCGAAGGTGACCTCAGGAAGAGGAAGGCATACGTGGCAGAAAGTTTTCAAATGAAAAGATATTTTATTAGATTTTCTAACATTAAAAATGTATTCATAAACCACACATTCTTGTAATCTTCTAGCAAAACACACAAACAAAAATCTCACACAAATTCATTCATTTACTTTCTTTCCTGCAATACCTGATGTAAATATCCCTAGCTACTTATTTATGTCTTACATGAAAATTCCAACCTATTTCTAACTACTTCTACTAACTGAAATCATTTTTCTATTCCCCCTATATTTTTCCTACTATTAGAAGTTATTTCTTAATCTACAAATCCTACAGTTGCCAATTTTTTATCCAAATATTTCATCATACTATTCTAGTTGAAGTCTTTATCAACTGTCTAAGATGCTCTCTGGGTGTTCCTCTGTTCATAGCAGGAGGAGATATGGAAAATGTATTTGAAAATATTCTTCAAAAAATAGCCAAAACCATGTTTCTTGATTGTTCAGAATCCCTGATGAGAAGAATCCTGAACTGATGATAATTTTCTCTATTCTATTCTACACAAAATTCACATGTAGCTGTTTTGTGCAGAAAACAGCATTTTCTGCACAAGAAACTGAATATGCAGAAATATTATTTTCTCTACATAAAATGCTGTTACCTATGAAGAAAATGTTATTATCTGTGCAAAAACACCACATGTGAATTTTTTACAGAATAAGTCTAAATTGTAAATAGTCTTTGAAAACTGTGCAGTTTTTGAATAGTTTCTTGCAGGAAAAGGACATTTGCTAAAATTACTTGTTGCTTCCTTCAAGAAGAAAATTAGAGAAGGATTAGATTGCTAGGAGTACCCTTTTGACTCCATGTATGCTCTGCTTGTCCATTTAGAAGTAAATCAGTTATTATAGAAACACAAGCTTTCAATAAGCCTCTAGTGTTTTGTTTTTCAAAGGAAACTAGATCTGTCCCTTGAACGTCTCACTGCTGGGAGATGTAAAGGATTGTGTGCACACAAAGGAAAATGAAGGTAAGCTTTATCAATAAAAACAACAACCAGAAAATATACTAAAAATGGCCCAACTGATATAACTCTGCCATCTCTGTTGTATATACAAGAACCCTGTATTCATTTTATTACAAGAATCAAAGCATGTGTAACAGGCTAAATGGTTGTGGCATAAAGGTCTTTTAATGGGCATGCTGTACTTTTATGTCCTTTGCTATGTTTCAAAAGTATATTAATCCATTTAAAATTGTTGTTTTGAAAAAGACTGCTTATTCATTTAAAAAAAAATAAAAACCTATTAATTGCTTTTAGCAGTACCGTGTTTTAATCTATATCCTAAGTCACCTCAGTCCCATGCTGAGAGAATGGTGGAATATAAAATAAGTAAGTAAGTAAATACAATGTGTTCATAGTTTCATAGAATGTCTCCTTTCTAGTTCAACAGGAAATAATATCCAGTGTCTAATATCTAATTCTTTTCATCAGAAAAGTATATCTCATGTAGAAAAGAGTATCTAAATAAAGATGTTACATCTGAAGCCTTATTACTCTTGCACTGTTTTCGAGAACAAATTTGATTATTATTATTTTTAGCAAGGGTAACAGGACAATGCAAATAAAAACACAAGACACAAACTACACATCTACTAAGATACACCAGACAGTATCAAAAGTCATGTACATATGTAAATTCTATAAGGTAACTTGGAGATGCTCTGTAAATAAACCAAAAGCTGTGGTGTATTGACAGATTCTCTGGCTTAATATTTTGTTCAAATGTAAGATACATCAGGTTATTTTCATTTTTCTCTCCATCCCCCATTTAAAGGGGTAATACTATTTGGAGGGCTAATTCCCATTAAATGTCTGTATCTGTAAATCTCACTAAAGTGAAATAACAAGAAATGAAAAGCAAAGAGTGACATTTTGTCTCCAGAGAAAGAAAGGCTAAAGAAATCAGAAATGCTAAATGTCAATTATGTAACACATCAAGACACTCTTAAGTATTTTCTCATTATAGTGATGGCTGAAATATAAGTATCAAGAAAAGGAACTGAAATATACATAAAGAAAACAGGATCCATCCTCCTCCTAACACATCCTTATAACTGAATAATACTGAAATCCAAGGGATGAATAAATACACTCAGGTTTAAAGATAGAGTGGCCGCCTACATACCACCAAACAACAGGAAGTGCATCACAAAAACACAAAAACAAAAAAAAGGAGCACAAGAGAGGGTACAGATTTCAGTCAATTTGCATATACTGTCTCATATGTATAATGTAGATGGCTCACAGGAAGAAAATCAACTTATTTGAAATGTGTTGCAGGAGAAGACCTCTGTGGCTACCAATTCTGGGCATTGTAGTTTTCTGAGACATTTAGCCTTCTCTGTCAGAGAAGGTTCCACAACAAACTACAGTTCCCAGAATTCCATAGCACTGAGCCATGGCAATTAAAGTGGTGTAAAAATTGATTATTTATGCAGTGCAGATGCAGCCCAGGGGACCTGTGTTCAACCTACTTATCAGCTATTCAGATGCTAACTGTGAATGGCCAACTTCAAGGGTCTTTCTCTCTTCTTATGGTTCCTTTTTTGAATAAACCTTCAAGTCTGCTCAGATTCATGGGACTTTCTCATAGATTGTTTTCAACAAGATTTATTCAAGCGAATGTTGCCATTGCCTTCGTCTCAGGCTGACAGACTGTGACTTGCTGGGGGTCATCTAGTGTTTTTCATTGGCTAAGCAAAAGCAAGGGTTTGAATCCTTTTCTCTTGAAGACCTAGTCCAGTATTCAAACTACTACACCATGTGGGATCTGAACTGGGCAGCTCTTCAAATACAGCACACATTCAAGCAGAGGACTGCCCTCTGTTATTGAAACACAGAAGTGTTATCTGTAAATTAGGACATGTGGCCATTCTGCATGGACCTCATTTGTATCGGCTGTCTATCTGTTTTTTTAAAAGAAGAAAAAGCAAAAGCTTTTGCCTCCCCTCCTCAGCCACTGGCACCAATCTCTTTATTTAATGTCATTGTGACCAAAAACAACAGAAACAAGCACAAGGCAGCCTAAATCCAAAGCAATAAGTACATATAGGTGGAAATCTTTTCTAAGGCAAAGACACCAACATAGGTATTTTTCAGGCAAGGGAAGCGGGGGGGGGGGGGGGGTAACCACTTTCCATTTTAACTGGCAGGTTCCAAGGAAAAGGAGGAGTTTTGATGATTTCACATCAAAGAGGCATAGATTAGCTTGCATCATTTTGACATGATCAATATTAGCCATTGGTGTTTGTGAACTATACACATGTTTGAAGGCCTCGTAAACACACTTAAATACAGGACTGCTGCATTAAATAACATGACCTTGCTACCTTCTAATGGTAGCCTTAGAGCGCAAAGTTGTTTTAATTAGCAGTCAGCAAGCAGACTGTAACTCCACTGAAGGAGCATTGAAGAATCGCTGCCTATTAACAACCCAGCGGTAAGTAAGCCAGCACAAATACTTATAACCAAATAGTGTGCATTTCAGGAGTGGAGAGGATTAGCTATTGGGCACACAACACAGTGGAGGAAATTGCTTTATTCCCAGTACTGCTGGGTACCAGGAGGCAAACACTGTGCCTCCAGCCCATTAACAACATTCAGAGTGTTGCTTCCCATTGAAAGGGTTATTGGCTAACCACTGGGTGACCAATTAAATGCTATGAATAAGTCCCAAACCAAACAGCATGAGGCCTGTTTGTGGCACAGTAGTATCATTACTAAAGTGAAAAACTTGATGAGAAAGGAACATATTTAATTATAGAACTATACAAATGGCTAATTAGGACCATAAAGTGAAATGAATGACTTTCCAGTGGATTTTTGAATGTTACTGATAACTGCTCAGCTTCTTCAGAGGCCATGAAAGTGATCTACTGCTCTAGCCCACACACCATTGTAATGGATGGATCTTCATTACTAGAAGCTTGTTTGACCTGATTGCTCAGGTAGCATGGGTTCTTCTAAAGACAGCCTTCCATTCCTTTCACTGCAAGGGTTCTTCCACTTCAACCCCCTGGTCTATCATGAGTTTGCTTTCTTTCCTAGTGCTTCTTGCAGGCTCACAGAGAAGCACATTACTTACAAGCACTACTCTGTCCATCTCATAAGGGAGTGAAAGCACAATTTCCATTCACTTCTTCCATACAGTTTTTAATAAACTTGGGCTTCTACTAACCCAAACTAATTCAGAAGAAATTTCATTATTGATTTCCTGGACACTTCCTAAGTTACTCAGGATCATTTCCCTAGAGTTTTTGTTAAAATCTATTTAAGATAATGAGAAGATTTTGTTAAAATTTGTGATCAGGCCTTCCAAAGGAAAAATCAAGGATACAAGTTTTCCTAGTGAGAAGCCGATTTTAAAAAACAGACAGACTTTTGAATCAGCATTTAAAAGTCTTGATTTTTTTTTAAACAATAATTCTTTTTTTTAAAAAAATGCAGGTTGAACTAATTTACAGACATATCATCTATTGGTAATGCTTGGTTTTGGTTCTCCCATCTACTAGCACTCAATGTCCACATTCCTAAAATACATTTACACCCTGATCTTAAAATATATTTTCTTAGAAGAAAGTGTCATTCATTTCAGTGGTGTTTATTGTCAAGTAGGTAAGCACAGGATCACTGCCTAAGCTTGCGATACTTAATCATTTAAGGGAATTTGCCTTATTGAACATAGTAGAACCTCTAGATAAACCTTCAAAGATTAAAAAATTGGATTTTGTGATGTGTTGTTCTTCTCTGTTTAATATTTCTTTCTGCTTCCACAAATACAATATTAGCACTACACCATTATCAGTCTTTATATATAAATATGAATATTTTACTGGCTACTCTTTTAGGAATATGAATCATCCTAAGTGCATATGATGTTTCAGAGCTCTCTCTTCTTTTGGTTCCTATCTTGAACCCGATTAGGTCTGGGCAGCTCTTTAAATACAGAACATCTTCTCTTCTGACAGTTATCCAAATAACAGTTATTCAACTGGGAGAGTGAGGAAGATCATAACTTCATACAGATTATTCAGTTGTCTAAGCCAGTGCTTTCCACGGTATTTGAGGTGGGGAACCAACTTTTTAAAAAATATTCCAAGATTTGTGCCTATCAGTTACAACTGTACTCTTCTTTCCTTTCCACAGAGTGGTAGCCAGTGGTTCTTGGACTAGGTTTAGTCCACAGACCATCACCTTGAGAAGCACTAATCTAAGCAAGAAGGTAGTCAGTGAGAGATGCCATTTTTTTGCAGGTATCACAAATCAGATCTGACACACTACCCACACATCATAGACAATTTGCGATCAGAATGGTATGTATGTCTGGGTGCATCTACTCTGCAGAAATGATGCAGCTTGACACCACTTTAATTGCATAGTTCAGTCCTCCAGCATCCTTGAATCTGTAGCTTGGTGAGGCACCAGAATCCATTGGCAGAGGAGGCTAATGACCTTGTAAAACTACAAATCCCAGGATTTCATAGGATGGAGTTATAGCACTTAAAGTTGTGTTCAGCTGCATTATTTCTACAGATGCGCCCCTCCTCTCTCCCCAAAACTTTGGAATTTCCTCCACTACCCCAGTTCAGATCATGGGAAGTCTATGTATCAGATGTTGTTCCTTTTTATTTCTGTTGCTTAGAGACACTATACACATTACAATGCCAACATCTCAGAAATGACTAATGATCAATTTTGACTTCTCTGGATAACATTGGCAAAAAAATCCACAATGTGGCAGCATTCTCTTGAGTTTCTCTACCCCAACCAGTTAATTCCAACCAGGTGTAATAGCTGAAAATGTACCTTGTGATGAGGAACTGGAGCTCCATAGAAGCCAGGAAAATTCTGTTATTTACTGCAATATCATAATAACCACTATGTGTGTGGTGGGAAATTAACATGATTACCAAAAGGGAAGAAATATGTGTTTAAGAACCACAGGAAAGGATACTCTGTCTTTCAAAGCTCCATCTTGTACATATTTACTTGGAAAGGAAAATTGGTAAATTAAATGGAATTTTCTTCTTGGAAAATGGATAGGAATTCTACCATACAATACAATCCCATGCATATTTGCAAAGAGGTAATTGTAGGCATATAGCTATAGGGGGAGAATGTGGAAATTGCCTTTCTTCTGCCAGGAATTATGCCCTCCAATGAAATTTTTCTCCTGCTCCCAGATTTCTAGCACTGCATTGCAGAGATTGAGATACAGAAAATTGTTCACACTCAGGACTCTTATAGTTGTTGTGTCCACATCCCCTGTGGATCTTTGCCTATTTTCTTTGGATGCTTAAACCCTATTTCTAAATGACCTTGTGAAGTTTTAAGTTGCTGCAATACTAGAAATATGAGGACTGAAGAAAAAAATCATTGGGTGGAATTTTTAATTTGGGAGGCACTGTCCTTATTCCCCTGACTTGGTAGTTGCACCCCTGGGTAATTCCCACAGTGCAATTTAACTCCAGGTAACTGTGCAGGGAATTTTAGCCTATGGGAGATCTCCTACACCATGCTGGCAGAACATAAATCTCTGCCAGCATATTTACAGGAGATGGCAAAGACTGTATTCTCTCTTTATTGGCTGCTTCCCCCAGAAAGCAAATAGTTCCATGTCCCAAATCACTGAATGATTGTAGAGGTGTCTCCAGGCTGCATAATTTGTGGTAGTTCAGGCTCATTCCAGTTGGTTTTGAACATGGAAGGAGGAAAGATCAGCCTCTACATCCAACACAAGGGCATTTTTCTCCAGCTATTAGTGGCTGGAGAAATGGTGCTTTTGTTGTGCATCTGGTTGGAGGCCTTATCAAAGAGTATTAGGCATCTTCTTCTGCATTATTTAAAAAAAATAGACCTGCAACCCTCATTATTTCCACATAAAAAAGGATGCTACAAACTTCCTGAATTTAGAAGTTATATAAATGAAGTAGTGGCTGATGGGTTGGCACACTGTTCCTGCTGTGTTGTGTCAATGATGCAGTGGTATTATTATAAGTTTATATTTTTCAGTTTCTCAATGTTCCATGTATTCATAAACAACAAAGAGTCTAGTGGTTGATTCGTACCAAGTCATCATCATTGTTTTCATTGCAACAGCTAACAACAGCAACAATTTTAAAAAGCATGTTGGTGACCCTACCAATACAGTTCCATACTGTAAAATCATGGGGAAATAGATTGCAAATACAATTGTGTTCTTCAAAAATAAAAAATAATAATAAAACCCTTTTAAAAAGCAACTGAAATTACTATGTATTTCATTTTTATAATTTTTATAAATTAAGCTCAGCAGAAATCCCTAAACCAGTCTGCCAGAACAGATTACAACTCAATTTCTATAAGATTTTGTTAGGGAGGAATAAACACACATAGATAGAAGCCTCCAGTGCATGCATACAGAGACATAGACGCACATGGACACACACAAACAAAGGTTAGTCCTATTATTATTATTATTAATTTGATTTGTATCCCAACTTTTCCCCATGAATGGGACTCAAGGCAGCTTGCAGTTAAACAGAGTAAATGCAATTAAAAGATGAAATGATTAGAAGCATAAACAATCTAATAAAAGTATTACCTAAATGTGACATTTGGACATGTGCTTGTATGTATATATCTGCTCTGTTCTGCACTAACTCATAGGGAAACATTTTAGAGAATATAATAGTGTGGGCTGCCCTGCTCTGGATCTCAGACACAAAGAAGGGAAGGGAAGGGAAGCAAAGGGAAAGGGGTGCAGACGGAGAAATGACAACTCTTTTGTGTTTCTATTAAACGGTAATAGCAGGAAAGGTCTGTTTTTATGCAGGCAGGTAAAGAAGTTATGTGTCTCTTCTAGTAAAATAATTGAGTCTCTGGGTTTCTTTTTTTAATCTACATCCTGCAAGGTTGTTAAAGCTTGATATCTGCCTACACTTAAAGCCCTACAATCTTGTTAACAGACTGATGACAGCCGTGAAGCTGCTGCATTCACAGAGTGCATCGCAAGAAGCACTGAGAGAGAGAGGGAGGGAGGGAGGCCTTGCATTAAATCCTTGCCCCTAGATTCTCCCTGATCTGTTCAGTCTCTGCTCAAGCAACGTCCCTACCTTTCTTGCTTCATATTTATTCCTTCTGGCACACATCTTATGAGAGGTGAGGGAGAAATCACTTCCTTTCCCCACTGCCAGGTACTCTTCAGCTATTGTTTTAATAAGCTTCTTGCTGTTATGTCATAGACCCTTCACAAATATCAGAATTACCGTCATTTATTTGCAATCAAATAGCTGACTAGGTGCTTCTCTGGCTTTTGCACAACACCTGGGTCATCTTGAATATGATGAATGATAATAAATGGAGAGGGGGAGTATTTCACCTGACTGCCAACTGCTCACAAGCACATCAAGGAAGAGCCCAAGGATTAAAGTTGGATCAAAGTGGTTTGCAATATTGTCTTCTTTCTGCTTGCGGGTTTAAAAATTCTGTAACTGAAAGCTGTCTTTCTCTATTGCAGATACACATTCATAACCTAGAGTAATGGATCCTTAACTGCTTAATACTCAACAACATTACATAGTCATGATTGTGGCATTATTGTCACAATTGTACATGCCCCCAAACAGCCACATCAAATGGTAGATTCTGTTCAGCTGCTGACTGGGGTGCAAGGAGAATGGCATTTCTAGCTACTTCCCACCCACTGGTAAGGAGTAAGGAGGCAACAATCAGAAGCAGGAGCCCTGTCTCAGTTCTCATCACAACCTTACTTGCTGGCAGGAGTGAGCTGGAAATATCATATTCCTTGCATTCCAATCAGCAGCACAACAGACCTCTTTTGTTTGATGCAGCTTCTGGTTGTTAAGATGGGATGGGAGTAAGGGCCTTTGTAGACTGCTAAAAATAGTGCAAATTGAGTCCACTTTAACTGCCCTGGCTCAGTGCTAGGGAATCATGGGAACTGTATTTTTTCTGAGACATTAAGCCTTCTCTGTCAAAGAGCTCTGGTGCTACAATAAACTACAGTTCCCATGATTCCCTAGCACTGAGTCAGGGCAGTTAAAGTGGACTCAATTTGCACTATTTCTGGCAGTCTGCAAAGGCCCTAAGTCTGGCCAAGAGATATTACTTAGTAATGCATTTGTAGCTCAGGCCACATCCACATGGCGCAGAATATTCTGGGAGCAGCCAGAGTATTCTGGCTCTGAAGCTGCCCTTAATCCCCCTTGTCATCTGGGCACTTCAGAGCAACCACCATTGGTGTGAATTGCGCCTCCTGAGGCTGAAAACAAGGTGCCCAGCATCAAACATAGGATTGGTCACTTTGCTCTGACCTCAGAAGGAGAAACTCATGCCAGCAGTGACAGCAGCAGGCAGCACAGTGGGATGCACATGTGAACAGCTGCCCAGCATCACTCCAGAAGTTTCTGGAATTTCTGGGTGAACTTTTAAGATTAATTTTAAGGGTGGTATAATGTGATTTCAGTGCAGAGCTGGTGATACATCATCAGAACAGTTTGCATCCAAATCAGGGACTGGGCCCTGCATCATTTGGACTGATCACCATGAGGATAGAAGGGGGATGGGCCATTGGGGGATGGGATTGTTTGTTTTATCATGTAAGCTGTCTCGGTTGTATTTTACAAAGAGGCGGGATATAAATTATTGTTATTATTATTATTATTATTATTATTATTATTATTATTATGTTAATTGGTTCATGCAGACATGGCCTCAGTAACTAATGCAGGATATTGGCACTTATCTACATAAGTTTGCTTGACTTAAAAACATTTGTTAGCAGTTTTTTTCTGTTTGTTTCAATGACATAAAATCATATAAAATCTTCTTTTCAATAAGAAACATTGCTAGACAAATCATTGTTCATACATTACACTGAACTTGGGTTCTCACTGTATCTTTGCTCCAGATATCTGTGAGAAGCTAGCCATGCCAAGGCCAGGCATTCCCTTTTAGGATGAAATTAACACATGAGCAAGAGAATAAGCTAGACCATCTCTTATGATGTCACTCTGATTAAGTGAAAAGGAATTCTCTCCTGTTCCACCTATTGGTACTGTCCATGCAGGCAAGAAGGTTTCTGGCTTATATGGAGAATCTCTACAGATAGAGGAATGTCTCCTCTTCAGACTTGTCAGTTTTCACATGAGCAGAGCAACTACAGAGGGGGTGAATCTAGCACAAACCCCTCCTTCTATGGTGATTTAATGCACAAAGAGAATTCCTGAATAACACTGGCGCCTTAACTATACTAGCACTATGCCTTTAACAGTATGCAGTCCTAGCACTATAATTCCACCTTGACTGCCATGGTTCCATCCTGTGGTATTCTGGGATCTGCAACTGAATGAGGGGTATTGGGAAATCTCAGAGAGAGAATTCTAGTGCCTGACCAGTTTACGAACCTCAGGATTTCATAGGATGAAGCTATCTAGAATAACAGTGCTATGGTGTAGTATGAAAGAACCTGAGGTCCGTATTGGTGAACCTATCGCACGTGTGCCATCTCTGTCACATGAAGCCATTTTGGAGGGCATGCAGAGAGATGAGAGAGCAAAGGAAGAGGAGGAACAGGCACACACCTGCTCCTTCTCTTCCTCGCTGTCCTGGGCCTTCAACTGTCTTGAAGAGAGGCAGCTGAAGGCCTGGGAGAGTATGGGGGAGGAGGAGGAACAGGTGCACACCTGTTCCTCTTCTTCCCCCCTCACCCCCTCAAGCCTTCAGCTGTCTCCAGAGAGGCCCAGGAGAGAAGCAATTTAATGCCTGGGAGGGTGGGGGGAAGAAGTCCTACCACAGAAGTCCTACCACAGAAGTTCCACCCCTGGCACTGGGTAACGCCTGGTGCTGGAAAGCCTTTTAGTTTAGGCACTCTGCCCCTAAAAGGTTTGCCATCACTGCCTTAGGTCAAAAATCTGTGCACAGTGCACTCATATTGAAATTCAAGAAGGATATTGACAAGCTGGAGCATGTCCAGAGGGCAACAAAAATGGTGAAAGGTTTGGAAATCATGTCCTATGAGGAGCAGCGTAGGGAGCTGAGTATGTTTAGCCTGGAGAAGAGAAGGCTGAGGGGTGACATAATAGTCATGTTTAAATATTTGAAGGGATATCATACTGAGGATGGAGTAAGCTTGTTTTCTGCTGCTCCAGAGAATAGAACATGGAACAATGAATGGTTATCATGGCAAGCAGACATTACTGATTAATAAATGCTAAATAACTGTCTATTTCACTTAAAAACATTTAACAACAATAAAAGAATTTGACATCTGTCTGAAGCAGCTGCCTCACTCTGCCTAATGGTAGAGTCATCCCTGAGAAAATGATCCTGATGACCATCAATTCAATATGAATCCTGAACTCTTGTCTTTGAATCAGAACACAGATAGTTGGATGGAGGAGTGGGTTGGGAAATGAGGCCAAGGCTTGTAAAAATTTATCTACTTGACTAGGGGCAATTGGTAGAAGCTATGTCTTTGTACTCTGACAAATAGGCTCATGTAACTTTGGCTTTACTCTGGAATTTACACTGCAAACAGTCAGAATGAACTTTGTTGCCCTTTCTGGTGGCACAAAAGAATATTCCCTGAATTTTATCTGTGTATTATACCAGAAGTGGAATGAAGAGGTATGTAGCAGAAAAATATCCCACTCAACACCCATTCATTATAACTGAAGTTAGTTTAGCCTATGGCTACTTAATAAGGCAACTAGAGGAAGGAGAGAAGTCAGCTTCAGGGTGTTTCAAGAAGGAGAGTCTGAGGATAAGTAAAGGACAGAATGGCTAAGTGCCCCACCTAAAGGACATCTTCTGAGCAGCAGAATTTTGAATTTGCTGAACATCAAAATCCATGGATTACAATGAAGATGCATTCCCTCTTTGGCACTTTGAACAAACTTTAATTAGTAGAGAGGAAAAAGGAGAGAGAAATTGAAATGGACATTATTTATGCACTTATCTTTATTATTATTGTGTGCCTTCAAGTCATTTCTGACTTATGGCAACTCCAACAAACCTGACATGGGGTTTTCTTGGCAGAATTTATTCAGAGACTTGGCCTCTGCCTGCCTCTGAGGCTGAGAGAATGTGATTTGCCCAAGATCACCCAGTGGGTTTCCATGTCTGATAGGGATTTCAAACCCTGGTCTCCCTGAGTCCAACTTCTAATCAGCATTGTAGAAATAATTAAGTTAGACACTACTTTAATTGCCACGAATGCTATGGAATCCTGGGATTTGTAGTTTGTTGGCACCAGAGCTCTCTGACAGAGAAGGCTAAATATCTCACAAAACTACAAATCCCAGAATAACATATTGAGCCATGGCCATTAAAGCAATGTTAAATGGCATTATTTCTGCAGTTCAGATTAGACCTTAGTCCAACACTCAAACCACTACACCATCATTTAAAACAATGTGTAATGTGCTTTTATATTTTAAAATAAAATAGTATTTTTTTTTTGTTTTAAAAATTATGAAGTACACAGATTCCTGAGAATTCAGTTTACTTCATTTCCCAAAATTTGCAAATATCTTCATAAATTCAATTGAAATAACTTGGGATCCAAATATATCAGAAAGGGTAACTGATAGATCATCTTTGAGTCCCCACATTGCCCTGAGTATCAATGTTGAAGAAAAATTGGGGTATAAATCCAGTTAATAATAATGTTAATAATCTTATTAAATATTGTTCTATTCACTCCCTACTTAATAACATAAGACTTGAAAATCAAATATATTTACTTATAGTTACACAAATATACATATACAGATATTTAGATAGATATAATTACAAACAACCACTGTACGATTAGGATGTACATACACATGCTTACATGTAGTCAACCAAGTGGGTAAGGTGAATTTTATTACAATTGAAACTGCTATTACAAAACCCAGATTCCAAACAAAACAATTTAGAAAATATTTAGATGAATAGTAGGATAATAGTTAAGAGCACCTAAGATATAGGAAAGGAAATTATAAACATTTGGTTAAAAGAAAACAAACAATCAGATGGAAGGAAGTCAAAAGTGATATAACACCTGGAAGAAAATACAACAAGCAAGCTGAAAGATATATGATATAAGTTAAATGGTATATATAAGTGTAGAATTACTAGTTTTGGCTGTATATAATAATGTATTTTTACTGATGTTATTTTTATATATGTTTCTCTTTATTAATAAAAAAATAACAGTAAAAAATAAAAACAAAACTAATAATCCAGGCAGACAGTTCATAGCACATAGCTCTTTAAAAATTGCTTTTAAGACCCATGTTTGTGATGCTTAACTGGATTGCTATTTCTTTTTTTTTTTTCTTTTTTTTTTCCCAGAAAGGCTCCTCATCTTTAGCAGCTCTGTAGGAAGGAGGTATGACATGATCTTCTCAATGAAATCTCATATTTTTTTAAAAAAACTATCCAACATGCTGAACTCTAGCTCCCCAAATAGGTCCAGCACTCTTGGATAGCTCCTCAAAAGATTAGGACCACTGCCCTACTGACATGAAAGTTGTCAGCTTCCACTGACTGGGAATTGATGGACCTAATGAATTTGGCCAGTACAGATGGCACAATTTTTCATTTGGTTCACTTTTTTCTAAGCAAGACCTCAACAAAATTTGCCCTTTCTTTTCATAAATGGGATGGAAATAAATCTTTGTGAAGCCACTTCCTGTTGAGAGTGACTGAAGTAGAAATAGCTGTGAATAATCATATATAAATATATGATATTTCCTGCATATTCCTTCTAAAAATATCTCATAAAATAATACAAGGTGAGTTGTTGTTGTTTTTACATTTGGATATTTGGAACATCTGATTCACATATTTTATGATGAAGGTTTGTTTATGACCCAAAGATAAGAAGTTGGAAGAAAATAATATGTTTCAAAATACTAGATGAATGCTGTCAGAATGGCTGACAATTTTCTATCAGATTAACCCAAGAGACTCTTCATTAATCTTAAAATGCATCTTCAAGATGTTCAAAATTTTGTAGTGAAATTTTGAAAGAAAAAAATTGAAAGGAAAAATGTGGTAGCAGGATGCACTCCTTTGGGAGGAATAGTTTACTGTCAGCTAGCTTAAAAAAAATCAAAAGTACTGAGAATGGAATCAACATCCTGAAAAAGAAAGTGCACCCCGCTCCATACTTTTTCTCTGTATAATCCAACCTCTTGAAAAAATGTTTCAGTATATGAACCATTTTAAAAAATCATGTTCAATGTTATCCAATGTTAAAAGATCTGTAGTATGATACATTCCTATATTTGAACTCAAAAGTTTTATTTTGATCCCTTTTCATGATTTTTGGTTGTGTTAATGGTGAATTCTGTTTTTGTTTTGTTTATTTTGGGGTACTTTAAAAAAATCAATGGCTATATTTAGAGAATTTACATGGAAATCTGAATCAGACTGCCTACAAAAATATATTTTTCCAAATGATTTTTTTTCCCCTGTGGCATTCTGAGTTCAGGTAAAAATTCACTCCTAGATTTAAGCTGATGACAGAAAAGAAAGCAACACCCTTAGAAGGTACACCACTGTCCTTTCCTGTCTTTTGATGCCACATAACATATGTCATTGGTCCTGCTTCAATTAATCATATTGCTCTATCAAAGAGTTATGACATGTTTCATTTTCATAGCAAATCCTTCTGCTCATGTGCATGTGGCACTCATATGGAGAACTCCATTCTGACAGTCCCGGTCCCTACCAATTTCTATCCTATGTATAAAGAATTGTGTGTACCCTGCCAGAGCATGTACTGGTACATATCCCTAAAGTATGGTGTTTAAATATATTGTCATTTGTCTTTATTTGCCATCAATATACCATAAACTCCTCAGATTAAATTATACTTCTGATACAAAAATATACAGTACACAATAAAATGCCTAAACATTAAAGCAGCTTAAAAATTTAATTATGCAGTAAAAATAGTTAATGTTCTTCTGCCATAGATGATCTAGTAAGAATTGCAAAATTGAAAAATTAACTACTTGTTCTGTAAACATCTCTTGAAACTTTTGAGCAAAATAATTAAAAGACCCTCTAGGAAGAGGCCTGGAAAATGCTGAGTAATTGGGAATATTAGCCCTTTTCTAGCCCCTTGATAGTAATCACAGTGAAAGAACAGATAGATTCAGCTTCAGTATTGTTACAGGTGGAGCATTGGTTGCTCAATGGGGTTTTGTTGAATCTTTCAAATAATGAATTCGAAGAAGAACAATGAACTTTTCCAAGGAGAATTTGGGGGGATAGTTAACCAGCCCAATAGGTTATTCCTTCTTTACAAGGAAGGCATAATAGACCCAGTGATTATGCTGGGGGGGGGGGTGTTAAATATGAATATATCGTAGGATATTTGGAACATCTGATTCACAGGAAACAAGCTCCACATGCTCTGAGATGGCCAACTGTTTATTCAATATTTTCTTTAAAAGCCCAACATGTTTCAACCTCAGTGAGAAAAGGCCTTCTTCAGCAGCCTTTAAAATCACTGAGTTGAAAATACTCTCCAAAACACAGGACCATAGAATATGGAACAGTAAAAAAGGTATACATTGAAAAGTGTTCACACTAAAAGGTCTTGACACCACAAATACATACAAGGGACTGAAAGAATATTCAAAAATATTTTTAAAAAAATGGTTGAAAAGCATGTTTTTCAAGTATTAATAAACTCTGACAAGTAGAATCCTGGACTGATAAGAATCCTCACAGTTCAGGACTTATGTGTAAAATTCACACATAGGATTGTGGTTTGTTTGAGGGGGTTTTCACAGAAAATTTCTACACTGGAAAATTATTTTCTGTCCACAAAATGCTGTTTTCTATGTGAATTTTGTGCAGAAAGAGTCCCAAACTTCTAATCATCTTTGAATCTTTGAAAACTATGAGCCTCTGCAGAACGGCCCAAAGGGCCGGCCTGGATCCACAGTTGGGGTGGGGTAGCTGCATGCCAGCCACCCCAACCCCACAGCGATGCCATCCTGATGATGCATGCCATTATGCACAGCGCACGGTGTCAGGATGTCCTTCCAGTGCAGCATACTCACGTGCTAGGCCGGAAAGGGCAAGGAAGAGCTGGCCGCCAGCTCTTAGGACAGCCTTTTGCCACCCCTAAAACATCAGAGATATGTGCTGTCATCATAAAAAATCTGATTGCATTTGGAAACAGGATATTTCATGAATTATAGTGAAGAAAGCAAATATATATCATATGTTAACTATCTGTTATAACAGCAATGAAGCTACAGTTCAGGGAAATTATTTTAGCAGACAAGGCTCTCTCTTAACAAGAGTGAACCAACTACATTCTTGCTGTAAACAAATTCAGTTCTGCTGCAACCTTTACCTCACTAGTGCAGAGAAATGAGCAGCAGATGGCACATTTTATTTTTAAAGTTCGTCCTTGTGTGTTTCTCACTTATAATAAGAAATATAATGTTGGAAGAGGACATTGTTATGCATTCAAGCATGTGAGTATATCTCTGTTTGGTAAAGATTTGGCCTTTACTATGCACCTCCATTTGACAGTGAGATATTCAATGTGTGTGTGTGTGTGTGTGAATGCGTATGCACAAGTAGTTTTACCAACACATTCTCATGTAAAATTATGCTATGTTGCAATAATGTTACATGTTTTACTGTTAGATTTTTACCAACATATACATACACATGATCTGTTTTCCATCATGATGTGATTTTCTGTTGCTCACACAAGATTGCAGTCTACCTGTGGAAATAAAATGTTTTGTCTTCCTAATGTTAAAACAGCTATATAACATGGTGGCCCATTCCCCCCTCCCCAATTCTTCCCAGCTCAGCCATGTAGCAGCCATGTTATAGCACTTAAGTCTCTGTTTTATTAGTTCTCTAAAATGAATTCCAGCACTGCCGTAGCATGCTGAGTTTATTTCAGAGTTCATTCTTCAGTTTATTTGCATAGCTTCCTTTTGATGAAATGCTGTATGTGTGTGTTGATAAAACAGAACCAATGCAATATGGATGTGATTGTATGAATGAGATAAATTCAGTATAACATTAGTGGAAGAAAACAGTGTGCTACCAGAGTTCTATTAGTTTTTCCATTTGTGTAAGTGGCTGTTAACTTATTTTGTCACTGCTAGGCATGTTACTGATGATGCTAATGATTGTGCTATTCTTTGTGAAACCAGGCACTTTGCCACCAGTCTAACTGCTTCTGCTATCACTAGTGAAACTGATTGATCATTTGTTCTAGGGAAATGACACCATTGGAGATTGGTCTTTGATTGCATCAAGATCCTTTCTTGCTTGTTGTTTTCCTGGAATCCTTTCACACTACATAATTATAGTGCTATATTTCATGGTAATTGACATGCTTGCATCCTATTGAATCATGGAGATTATAGTCTGATGAAACACCCAAGTTCCCTGATTGCGAATTCTAAATACACTTCCCTAAATTGAAAATCCCAAGATTCCACTGAATATAGTTATGGCAGTTAAACTGGAATCATAGCTCTATAACTGTATACTGTGAAAGGGTTCTTATTGTCTCTTTACTCTTGTACTGTAGAAACTGTTGTACACAATAGCACATGCCACAGGCATACAACCAGATCCAGATCATTCCTGTGCAAGCATTTGATTCTAGTGTATGCATGTTTTGTACTGTATTTTATACAAGAAGAAAAACCACAAAGGAACTGAAATCTGGAAAAGATAGCATTTATAACTTAAAAATAACAAGGAAATACAAATAAAACAAGGAAAATTCCTTAATGCAACTTTCCCCAGCCTGCTGCCTTCCAAATATCCTGGATAACAACTAGCATCATCCCTGGTCAGGCTGGGGACTATAGCCATTGTGGTCCTGGAAGGTGGCCTATAAATGGAGACTTCCTAATGCTCAGTTTTATTCCAGATGCAGAATCAAATATTTGGAACTCTGAAATTGAAAGAATGAAAATTCCAGTGGTCTTGCTGGGATCTAGACTGAAACATGTTCTAACCCACATGGAAATGATTGCTATTTGTGTATAATGGGTTGGTGGGCTCACAGCTATCATACAGAATGCATGAGTTACTCCAGTATCAAAGCATGTATTGACACCCTAAGAGATGACCAGTTCAGAAGCACTGGTAATGCTTAACAGTCTGGAATGATTTCAAGATTTGGAAGGCTGTAAGCAAGCTGTCTGCCCCAAATCAAGTTGGTCTTCCAACACCTATTGCTATTTAAGAGTCCTTGCTGGTAGCACTGTTGAAACCACCAGCTCTGACTCTCCCAGACAAGCAAGCTGACCCAGGAGCTGTAATGCTGTAATGCAGGGGTAGGCAACCTTTCCCCTTTAAGGGCCAAGGGACTTCAGCTCCCAGAAGCCTCAGCCATGTTGGCCAATAGTCCCATTTTGGCCAATAGCTCCTGGGATTCTGGGAGCTGAAGTCCCTCGGCCCTTAAAGGGGAAAGGTTGCCTACCCCTGCTGTAATGGTTTGGAAGTTGCCCAGCTTCAGTCATATCCAACTGGTGCATTGAGAGAGAATACCAAACCACGAGCTGCCAATCAGAGCCAATACATTGTTCAGGTACCATCACATTCCACTGCAGCACTCACTGCTCAATCAGCTTACCTGGTGTGTGTGGCTACCTTGACAAGGCCAGCAGCAGTGGTGGCTGAAGATGACAGTAAGGTCCCAGACAAATTCCAGATCCCAGTTTTGTGAGTGGTCTTACATTCTCCTTGATCTCACAAACAGGCATCCCAGACATCCTTATGTGATGTTTTAGAATAATAGAATCACAGAGTTGAAAGAGACCACAAGGGCCATCCAGTCCAACCCCCTGCCATGCAGGAACTCAAAATCAAAGCATCCCCGACAGATGGCCATCCAGCCTCTGTTTAAAGACCTCCAAAGAAGGAGACTCCACCACACTAATTTAAAGGGCTTTGAGGTTGTTGTTTTTTTGCTCAGAGGAAGAGAGACAGAGACTTGCCTCCAGAATAAGATAGCATCCAGGAGCTCTCTGTAGAGTGAGAAACCCAGTTGATTGAGCTCGCTGACAGAGCCTGGTGAAAAGACCAAGAGAACAGGGGCCCTTTACGTGGGTCTTTACCAGGGGACTTTTTAAGGCAGAAGCCCATAGTCCTGTTTCAGTGCTTACTTAAGATTACTCAATATGGACACTGAAAGAGTTGCTGCAGTCACCTGCAACACTTGTGGGATGTTTGTCTTCTTGCCAAGAGATGTGGGGAACTTTAGCCCTCCTGGAAGAGAAAGTCAAGCAACTAGAGGCCCGAGTAGCTACACTTCAGCATATAAGGGAACAAGAGATTTTCCTAGACAGAGCGGAATGAATGGTCTTGGATGGGGACCACACAGAGGAAGTTGTTGAGGAGGAGGTCATTTCATGCACACAGGAGGTGAACACCTGGAGAAACGTCACACACAGAAGTAGGGAAACCAGGGATCATTCTGGGAGCTTGCAGCTACAGAATCAATTTGAAGCTCTCTCCCTTATCAAGGATGAAGAGGAAGAGCAGCAGGAACAGTCCATGGGGACAGTGCAGCAGACCCTAAGAGTACCACCATAGGAAACAGCCACTACTAAGACTTGGAGGAGGCGTGTGGTGGTGGTCAGGAACTCCTTGTTGAGGGGTAAAGAAGCAGTGGTTTTTGGGCCTGACAAGATGTCCTGGGAGGTGTATTGTCTCCCTGGGGCAAAAATCCATGATGTACAGTGAGGCTGACAAGATTTGTCAAGCTTACTGACCATTACCCCTTCCTCTTGGTCCATGTGGGAACCAATGATACTGCAAGGCGCAGTCTTCAAAATATCAGAAGGGATTATGAGGTTTTAGGTAGGAAGCTGAAAGAGCTGGACATACAAGTTGTTATCTCATCTCTTTTCCCAGTTGAAAGGCATGGTGCAGGAAGGGATAGGAAGATAGAAGACCTGAATAACTGGCTCTGTAGATAGTGCCACCAAGAACGATTTGGATTCTTAGATCACGGGCTGCGGTTCCATGAGGATGGACTTCTAGCAAGAGATGGCTGCATCTCACACCAGTTGGCAGAAGCATTTTTGCCAGTAGTCTCAAACATTTGATCAGGAGGGCTTTAAACTGAGTCATGTTGGGGAGGGAGACAGTATCTTGGAATATATATTGGAAGGCAGAAGTACATCATGGGCTGGAAATGAAGTGTTATAGAGGGGAAAAAGGAAAATGATGCAAGGGTCCAACAGTGGGAGGAAAAAACCCTCACACAAGCAGCAAGTGGGAAAGACAGATACTCTTAGATGTCTCTACACTAATGCAGAGAGCATGAGAAATAAACAAGATGAACTTGAACTCCTAGCACAACAAAGCAAATGCACTGAAACTGGTGGGATGAGTCTCACGATTGGAATGTAGGAATAGAGGGGTATAACTTTTTTTTAAGACAAATGGGCCAAACAGGAAATGAGGAGGAATAGTATTATATGTCAGGAATGTTTACACCTGTGAAGAGATCTAGGACTTAAATCCTGAAAATCAGGTGGAAAGCATCTGGTTAAAAATTAAAGGGGAAGGAAACAACAGGGATGTTATTGTGGGAGTATACTACAGACCCCCAAGTCAGACTGAGGAATTGGATGATGCCTTTCTAGTACAGATGACCACACACTCAGAAAGGAGAGATGTAGTAGTGATGGGTGACTTCAGCTATCCTGATATTTGCTGGAAGTCAAACTCAGCCAATACTTCAAGGTCTAGTAAATTCCTCACTTGCCTCAAAAACCATTTCTTTGTTCAAAAGGTGGAAGAGGCAACAAGGAGATCAGTTATTTTAGATCTGATCCTAACCAACAGGGATGACCTGGTAAATAGGGTGCAAGTGGTGGGATCCTTAGGTGGGAGTGATCATGTTCTCCTGGAGTTTATTATACAGTGGAAAAGAGAAGCTAGCCATAGTCAAACACTCATTCTAGACTTTAGGAGAGCTGATTTCAAAAAAACTTAAGGAAACATTGGGAGTGATCCCATGGTCAGGAATACTAAAGGAGAAGGGAGTTCAGGATGGATGGGAGTTTCTCAAAAGGGAGATACTGAAGGCACAATCTCAAACTGTTCCAGTGAGAAGGAAAAATGGGAGATGTCTCAAGAAACTGGGTTGGCTGACAAAAGAACTTTCAACTGAACTAAGTTTTAAATGGGAGATGTATAAGAAATGGAAAAAGGACAAAATCACTAAAAAGGAATTCAACCAAATAGCTAGCACATGTAGGGGTAAAGTCAGGAAAGCCAAAGCACAGAATGAGCTCAGGCTTGCTAGAGGGGTTAAGGACAATAAAAAGGGCTTTTTTGGGTACGTCTGTAGAAAAAGAAAGAAGGAGGACATGGTAGGGCCACTGCACAGAGAAGATAGAGAAATTCTAACAGGGGACAGAGAAAAGGCAGAACTACTCAACACCTTCTTTGCCTCAGTCTTCTCACAAAAGGAAAAGGGTGTTCAACCTGAGGAAAATGGAGCACAGGACACAATAGGGGAAATGCAGCACAGAATAAGTAAAGAGGAAGTACAGGAATACCTGGTTAACCTAAATGAATTTAAGTCTCCAGGATCAAATGAACTACATCCAAGGATATTAAAAGAACTGACAAATGTAATCTCAGAGCCACTGGCAATAATCTTTGAGAACTCCTGGAGAACAGGAGAAGTTACAGCAGACTGAAGGATGGCAAACATTGTCCCCATCTTCAAAAAGGGGAATAAACAGGATCCCAACAACTGTTGCCCAGTTAGTGTGACATCAATACCAGGAAAGATTCTAGAACAGTTCATTAAACAGAAAGTCTGTGAACATTTAGAAGGGAATGCCATAATCACTAAAAGTCAACATGGATTTCTCAAAACAAGTCATGCCAGACTAATCTGATCTCTTTTTTTGATAAAATTACCAGCTTGCTAGATGAAGTGAATGCAATAGACATAGCATATCTTGATTTCAGTAAGGCTTTTGACAAGGTCCCCCACGATATTCTTGCAAACAAGATAGTAAAATGTGGGCTAGACAATGCAACTGTTAGGTGAATTAGTAACTGGTTGACTGACCAAACCTAAAGGGTGCTCAGCAATGGCTCCTCTTCATCCTGGAGAGAAGTGACCAGTCGGGTGCCACAGGGCTCTGTCCTGGGCCCTGTGTTATTCAGCATCTTTATCAATGACTTGGATGACAGTATTGGGGGCATAGTCATCAAATTTGCAGATGACACCAAATTAGGAGGAGTAGTTAATACCCCAGAAGACAGGATCAAAATTCAAAATGACTTGTACAAACTTAGAAAGCTGGGCCAAAGCTAACAAAATGAAATTCAACACATAGAAATATTAGGTACTGCACCTAGGGCGGAAAAACAAAAAGCACAGATATACGATGGGGGACACCTGGCTGAATGAGACTACATGTGAAAGGGATCTATTAATCCAAGTAGACCACAAGTTGAACATGAGTCAACAGTACGATGCAGCAGCTAAAAAGGCCAATGCAATTTTAGGCTGCATCAATAGAAGTATAGTGCCTAGATCAAGAGAAGTAATAGTGCCACTCTATTCTGCTTTGGTCAGGCCTCACCTGGAATACTGTGTCCAGTTCTGGGCACCACAATTCAAAAAGGATGTGGAGAAACTGGAGCGTGTCCAAAGGAGGGCAACTAAAATGGTGAAGGGTCTGGAAACCAAGCCCTATGAGGAATGACTTAGGGAGCTGGGGATGTTTAGCCTGGAGAAGAGAAGGTTAAGAGGTGATATGATAGCCATGTTTAAATACTTGAAGGGATGTCATATTGAGGAGGGAACAAGCTTGTTGCACTGGCACAAAGAAGTCCGAACGCAGTTTGTGGGTAACAATCTACTGCTCCAGAGACTAGGACCCGGAACAATGGATGCAAGCTCCAGGAAAAGAGATTCCACCTCAACATTAGGAGGAACTTCTTGACAGTAAGGGCTGTTCAACAGTGGAACACACTCCCTTGGAGTGTGGTGGAGTCTCCTTCCTTGGAGGTTTTTAAGCAGAGGCTGGATGGCCATCTGTTGGGGATGTTTTGATTGGGAGTTCCTGCATGGCAAGGGGTTGGACTGGATGGCCCTTGTGGTCTCTTCCAACTCTATGATTCTATTATTATTATTATTATTATTATTAGGAGAACCTGTAAAGAGAAGGGTCAAAGCCCCCCCGTCTACCTGTGCTGTGCTTTCCCTTGTCCTATGAAAAAAAAAAGTTTATAGTTGCTTTTATAGTTGTTTAGTGGGGCATGTGCCCAGACAGCAGGTTTTTCAGGTTTAATATGCATACTTTAGAGACAGTAGCCCTGTCCAGTTGTCCACTTCATAATTTGCAAAATATTAAATTTCTTTTGTTCAGGCAATATTTTAGTTCCACCACTTAACCAGCATTATTTTTGTAACCTAATGGTATTTTGATGTAGGCTATAAATTGCCTACAGCTTCTGGGATGGTTCCTCAAAGGCAAATTAGACCCTCTCCCTGTTGCATTCCCTCTGCTTTTATAGTTGTGAAAGACTGCATTTTCCTCATTTAGCAAGAGAATGAGTTCAGAGCTCCTCAAAAAAACACACTTCAGAGTCCAGCTCCAGCTTTCTGCTATACCTATATAGTAGTTCCCCGTTCTGTATTTGGTAGCCATTCATCCCCCCCCTTTCCCCCCCCCCCCCTGGGAGAAGCTAATATCAGCTTCTGTCTTTGTATCTCAGATTTCACTTTTGCCAAGAAACAACATTACTTTCCTTTTTTAAAAAATCTAAGAGAATAGCCTCATTTTATCTCTTGTTTTTGGTTTATTTGGCTCTGCGCCCAGAAATTCTAAGCCATCTCTTTTCCCATTAATATTTCTTCGTCTGTAACACAGACAGTTAGCTTTGAACCCTTAATTTTTAATATTCAGTGCCTGAGATGGCAAGATTACTGCTGTTGTTGACAGAATTCTTATTATATTATTTTTCATAGTCTTCTAAATCTAACAACCATTTCCACATCAGTTAAAGTAGATACCTGAAACCTAGAGAGTTTTGAGGGTGGTGTGGGGGTGACAGCCAGAAAAACATTCTCCTGGTGGCCATGGAAAAGCCACAGGAAAGGAAATGTAAAAGGAAGTTGTTCTTCCATTCACAATGCAAGGTATATGTCTATATCAATCTTTATTGTACCTGTGTATATAATTCAATAGGATTCTATAGAAATCTTCTTGGATTACATCTAATATTAGTCCTGTCTTGAGTAGATCAACTGCAATTAATGGGGCATCAACTAGTTGCAACAATTTCCATTTATTTTAATAGAACTATTCTAAGTAGGAATAATGATGTCTTTAGCTTGGCCACTTAGTATTTTTGTTTACCTTCAATTCCTATATCTCATTTAGCATGTTGTTTACACACATTTAAGCTCTGTGTTTATGTGTGCTGTGTGTCTTCAAGTCATTTCTGACTTATGGTGACCCTAAGGTGAACCCATCATGGGATTTTCTTGGCAATATTTGTTCAGAGGAGCTTTGCCATTGCCTTCCTCTGAGGCTGGGAGCATGTGCCTTACCCATTGTCATCCAGTGCATTTTATGGCTGAGTTGGGAATCAAACTTTGGTCTCCAGTGTCATAGTCCAAACTAAAATCACTGTGCCAAACCGGCTCTCAATGGCATTCATTATGTAAAGTGCCCAATATTTCCATTCCCCTCAATACATTTAAAACAGAATAAAATGATATGCTAACCCTTATTTTGATATGTTACTTCACTGAAGTTGTTTTTGAAATTGTTATTTTAAGAATACTAATTCTTTGGAGGTGATAAGGTAGAAAAAGCAGGTAACCAAACAGTTTCTACATTTCATTTAAAGAATTAGAAAGAAAAAAGTTCTGGTGAATTAGCTATACAACCAATCTGATCCTTTCATTAAAAATGACCTCTATATAGAATAAAGCTCTAGTAGGAGTAACTACAGTATATATAACTTTTTAAAAAAAGCAAATTAGCTAAACCACAAGCAAATATGAAAACGGAGAAAACAGTGTGTCTGAATTCTCTGTATTCAAGCAATTTCTAAAGCAAAGTAATTACACATTCTTTGTTGCTCATGTAAATGGATTTGTGGTCAGCCTTTAATGATTGGTTTCATTATGTGTGGCTTTAATCCTATCACTGTTCACTGCATTGATTCAATGGGAGATTAGCATGTGGGGAGACTGAGTCATCAGGTTATTCTGAACAAGTTTTGTCATCATTGACTTAGCCCAGAGTTCTGATCACAGCTGCACAAGGTTAAGATAATCCTTGCTCTTCTTGACATTCTGCATCTCTCGTTCCTCCAGTAAGGAGACAATCAGGTGTCTGTGGAAGATTTGACAAGTGGAGGGTTTTTTTTTTCAAGTGTTCTCAACGCCCAAGCTAATGGCACAAAATAATGGGGAACCAACCTATTCCTCGGCCTAATTTAAAGCCCTTTTTGCCAAATTAAACCATAGCCTTTCACCTTCAGTACTGTGTATATCCAGCCTTCATTTTTCTTGTTATTTAACATCTGCAGGACAGCACTCGGGCAGACCCTTCTAAGCAGTTGAAAGTAAGCACTCAAGGGAAATTTGAAGAAAAGGTAAGCTTGATCTGAGATACTAGATATGGTGCCTTATTTCTTTAACACAGTGTCTTTGAAGGAAAACAATGGTTGCAGTGTGTTTTAATAGTGTTGCTGTAATTTATAGGGGCTAGAGTGTGTGAAAGACTTCACACAGCGTTTTGTAAGAGCTAGGTTATAATTAGGATCCAAATTTAGAGAACAGGTGGAGTCTGATCTTATCTTGCAGGTGATGATAGGTAGTGTCAATCTGGTTCCTGTCCTGTTCTGTTCCAACAATTACAGGCATGGATCCACAATGACAGCAGTCCTCATACAGGTCAATCAAATGGGTTCTATTTTCTAATGAGTGAAGCCCCTTTAGTTTCATTATGAATCAACTCACTATTTTTCATTTTCTTTGAGGTCTTGCTGTGTGTTTGTAGGGGGGAGCTTTTCTCTCTGCAATTTCTTTTCCTAATGTTGGCAGAGAGGTGCCTTATCACCAGTGTCAGCTGATAGCTTCCATATCAGTAGGATAGTGAAGCCATGCTGGGTCATAGTAAAACTTTAAAAGTGCTGTCCAGGGTGTTGAACCTATTTGGTGATAGGTCTCAGCACTTTGGATCACTTTCTTAAAATTCAGCCTCAGCTGAATTCTAGCTGAATTTTAACTCAATTGAACTAGATTCACTACACCCCTGACACAGAAACCATCAGCTTGCAGGGTTTATCAATTGCTTCATTATTTTCAACTAGCCCTCAGAACTTCTGAGTTGTTATTACTGCTGTCAAAACCAAGAATGCTATTTTTAAAACCTTCAAGGCCCCTAAACGTAGCTCATTGTGATTACATTACATTTTAAATTACTTCTTTGCTTCTCCATTTCTCAAAATTTCTAAAATTACCTTATCGTTTCCCCATTTTGTTTAGAACACACACTTAAATACTATCATCAGCTGGCCTATGATTCAAAACTAGGGATGCCAGGTTAAAGCTATTGTACCTTTAACAGTTAGGTAGAGGAGGGAGTTTCAGGAGGTGTTGCTTCACACATACACACACAGAGAGACATATACACACACCTGCTGAAATTCCCACTTCTGTACAACCACTAAAGGTACAGGAGCCCTTTCTCTTATTTTCTCTGGCAACCCTATTCAGAATACACTCTCTTCAAGACTCAACAGCTTCAGTCAATCATATATTAAGGCCTTGAGATACACTGTGCTTCTGTGGAAAGAAGATTCAAGCCTGCTTTCAGAAAGGTTAACAGTAGAAAGCAACTTTCATATTAAAGATAGGGATACCTGAGAATTCTGTTTGTGCAAGTTCTGATGGAAACAGCCCTAATCTGCACCTCCCACATTAACAATTAGAATTTAGTTATCCATGGATTTTCATACTTCCCAAGTGCCCCAGTGCAGTTCTAAGATTTTTTAAAAAGACATCACAATTAGTCTAAAATGTGCATTTTGAGATAAACATGTTTTAAAATGTGTAATTAAATATAAATTTAAATGCATGCTAGTGTATTTTTAAAATGAAGGGTAATGTTGAAGTTAGCTGGAACCAGCATAGGTGAGCATGCAAAAGTGATGCAATATAGACATAGATAATTCCTTACTCAAATAAACTTTAGCCATGCTGGCTCTCTTTTGGGGGAGATGGAAAGACAGGATATGAAATGAGAAATGGTGAGTAGAGTAGAGTCTGGCAAAGATGGCTGACTGTTAGTAGCACGATTTGCATGCTGCTCCTAGTTTTCCATGATGGTGATGATCTTTAAGTAAATAAAGACATGGAGGCATTCATCTTTGTGGAAGGCAATGTCATTCCTCCTGCCTTTGTCCTTAAATGGCCGTAGTAAAAACTGAACTTGTGACCTCATCACCATAGCCACAAATTTTTCATTTCCATAGGTTCTTAAAGTCTGATTACAGAAATCCTTCCCAGGCACCAGTTTGTTCTATGCAACTGAGGAAGGAGACCACTATCAAAGCTTATGCTACAACTTCTTTTGTGCAGTTAGTCTCAAAGATCTGTTGGTGCTCTTAGATCTCTCAGTGGCCTTCGATACCATAGATCGTACCATCCTCTTGGACCGCCAGAGAGGGTTAGGAATTGGAGGCACCGCACTGTGGTGGTTCCATTTCTTCCTCTCGGGTAGATCCCAGAGGGTGAGGCTCGGGGACAGTTGCTCATCTAAAATAGAGCTTAATTGCGGCATCCCTCAGGGTGCCATCCTGTCCCCGATGCTATTTAATATCTATATGAAGCCGCTGGGTGAGATCATTTGGAGGCATGGAGCGCGGTGTCACCAGTACGCTGATGACACCCAAATATGACCAGATCATCGGCTCAGACTTCAGATGGCGTCTCTCCTCTTAATGACTGTCTCAGAGCAGTAATGTATTGGATGAGGAAAAACAGATTGAAGTTGAATCCAGACAAAACGGAGGTACTGACAGTTACAGGTCCGAAACCAGATTTGGGAGTACAGTCTCTGGTCTTGGATGAAGTCACACTCTCCTCCAAGGAGTGTGTTCGCAGTCTGGGGGTGCTCTTAGATTCCTCGCTTCACATGACTAGTCAGGTGAATACGGCGGTCAGGAGTGCCTGTTATCAGCTTCGGCTGATACGCCAGCTGCGCCCTTATCTGGATATGAGGGATCTGGAAACTGTGGTACATGCTTTGGTAACTTCACGTCTGGATTACTGCAATGCACTCTACATGGGGCTACCCTTGTGCCTAACCCGGAAACTGCAATTGGTACAAAATATGGCAGCCAGGTTAATCACTGGAACATCCAGGAGGGAGCACATAACACCAGTGCTTAAATCCCTCCACTGGCTGCCGATTAGTTTCCGGGCACAGTACAAGGTGTTGGTTTTAACCTTTAAAGCCCTACATGGCTTGGGTCCATCTTATCTTAGGAACCGCCTTTCCCCATATGAGCCCCCCGTGCCCTTCGGTCCTCTGGGAGGAATCTGCTGCAGCCTATGAAGACTAGGCTCTCGCAGACCTCCCAGAGGACCTTCTCCGCGACTGCTCCCAGGCTGTGGAATGGCCTGCCAGACGAGATACGTTTTATTACTACTCTTGATGCATTTAAGAAAGCAGTAAATATGGATCTCTTCTGGCAGGCCTATCCAGAATAGCCTCCCGGAGAGAGGAGTTCAGCTACCTGCCCTGAGCCCCCCCAATGACCGATGTATGCTGCCCACAAACTGTTTGATTTTAATTATATAATGTATTTTAATTATTCATTGGTTTAATTCAGTTTTAAGGGGTGGGAGGGTTAGGGATTGGGATGTAAGATATTTTAACTTCTTTGTGTTTTAATTATGTTGTAACCCGCCCCTATTGCCGAGAAGAGGGGCGGGCTAAAAATTATTATTATTATTATTATTATTATTATTATTATTATTATTATTCAGATTGACAATGGGTGACAATGCCATAAAATGCATACATTATAGTCTGGATCTGTGTGGCTTCTTCAATAAAACACAATACTAGGAGATTAAAATGTTTTATCCCAAAGTGTGAAGGTTAAAGTTCCTCAGTTGTACTATTGAATACCTATTCAAACATCAAGACCTATGTGCTTTTCATGATATTTTTGGAAGAGGCCATAATCATCATTTTATTACAACAGATGTGTAACATTATTTTTATTATTATTTATTTAACATGCTACATACAAAACATACAAAACTTATCAAATCTACATAAACACATAAACAAACACAACAAAAGTCTTCCTTATTAATGAAGTCTTGATGCTTCTTCAACATATTTAGATCCGTTGTAGTTTCTTAAAGATATTCAAATCTTTTTTCATAGTACAATATACTATAATATTATAATCTAATTTATTGTAATACAATATATTATTGCTATATCTGGTCCCATCAGCTATCATTACCCATGAATACTTAACAATGGCATATTACAGTTGATATTCCACTTCTATAACATTACTCTATAATAATATTTCCATTTAATCTTTAAAACCCATTGTCATTATTTCTCCCCATTCTTTACTTATAAAATGTGTTACCTGCTCCCAGCTCTGTATCAACTTTTCTAATTTATTTTCTTTCATCAGACACATCAATTTATCAATCTTAGCTAATTCTAATAATTTTGTCATCGAATCTTACATAGTGGGTATAAGTGATTTTTTTCCAAATTTTTGCATATTCTAGCCACTATTATCATGTAGTACAAAAATCTTTCCTTTTTCTTCTCTATACCCTCTTCAATCATAGTAAATATAATTCTGGGATCCTGGAAAATTTTATATCCAATATCTCTTCAATTTTTTGATGTATAGAACTCCAATTATTTTTTATTTTATTTATTTATTTATTTATTTATTTATTTATTTGCTTTCCTACATGTCCACCATTGGTGATATAATGTACTTTTCTTCTGCACATTTCCAACAACTTGGGTCTACTTGTTTATACATTTTAGATAATTTTTCCAGAGTCATGTACCACATATAATGCAATTTAAATATATTTTCCCTTAAATTTCGTGCTAATGATATTTTAATTGTTCTTTTCCACACTTTTTCCCATTTGTTTATTCCTATACAGTGTCCTACATTCTTAGCCCACTGGATCATTGAATCTTTAATAAATTCTTCTTCCATGTCCCATCTTAGAATTATTTTATATATTTTAGAGAGAACTTTATGGTTTTCATTTACCAGTACATTTTCTATTTCTGTTAACTTCCCTTCCATGCCATTATTTTTAATTTCAATTCTCAATTTTTCTCTTAGTTGCCTATGCAATAACCATCATCTCGATATTCCCTTCTCTTTTAATTCCTCTTGTTGAATTTTGGTGATGTGATTGTAAATGCAGCAGAGTTCAGAAGCCTGCTTCCTTCCACCAGCCATCCTGGAAATGCTGTTTCCATGAAGACACACTTTGTAAATCCAAAACTTTATTGTTGCATAATAAAGACACACTTTGTAAATCCAAAGCTTTATTGTTGCATAATAAAAACAGAAAAGAAATATATACAATCCATCTTGCCAATGGCAAAGACCATAGGATCACATCTTGTAGATGTTGTTATTGTAGTTATCCACTTATCCAGTTAAAAACATATAGCAAGTATTTAACAAAGGTGAACAAAGGCACTCTTAACCCATCCCATACTCCACCTCCTGGGTGTTAACCTATATGATGATTGGATGATCTGCTGTATCCCAGCCTTTAGCTGTATGTCATTCCCCATGTGACCTGGTTCTCATGAGAACCAAATGAACTCATGTGTTTACCTATCCAGCATCCTGTTCTCAGGCTCAAAGTGTTTTTGTTATTCTATACTATGTGAAAATTCTATACTGTGTGAAATTGTTTTGGCTTTAAACCACCTGCTGGCTGAGTCCTCTTTGTTTTCTTAGAAACTCTTCCCATAAGAAATTTTTCCACACACACACATCTTCTACATTTTACTTTGACTGTATATCCCATCCATATTCCAACACCTCTTGTGATAAGATCTTAATTTGTTTGCCCTGGTTCTTAATTAATTCTCCAAATTTTATCCAATTGTCCTTCAGGAAATTTTCTTTTTTATAAAATGCCTCATGGGAAGAAACCCAGATCAGTGTTTTTGGTGAACATCGGGGTTTTTTTTTATAAATTTTCTATGTCTTTACTAGAGCTCTGATTATAAAGTGATTATTAAACCCCTTGTTTGCTGATTCTTTGTTAAACTACAAATTCACATGCCAACCAAATACTAATTCATCTCCCTCCAAATTTAATAAATTTGTATTTTTTTAAAGTGATCCATTCTTTGATCCACATTAAACACGATGCTCTATAATATAATTTTAGATTGGGTAAACCTTGGCCTCCTCTTTCTTTAATTTATTGTAATGTTTTCATTTTAACTCTGGGTTTCCTTCCTGCCCAAATATATTTTGAAATTTCCTTTTGCCACTTGTTGAATATTTTTTCATTATGTATTATGGGAATCATTTACATAAGAAGAAAAATTTTGGAAGAACACTCATTTTTATTGTGGCAATGTTCCCCATCCAAAATAGTTTCAAATATTTCCATTTCATTAAGTCTTTTTTTAAAATATCTTTTCATAATTTTTCATAGTTATTTTTGTACAAATCAGAATTATTTTTGTTATTGTTAAACCTAAATATTTTGGTATTTTTACTAACCGAGACACCCATTATCTCCTTTATTTTTTTCTTCTTTTTTGTTATGTTTTGGTTATTATTATTTATTTATCTTTATTTACTTTTAAGCCCAAAACAACTTCAAATTCCTTTAATTGATTTTTTAATTTTTCTAAACTTTCTATTGGTTCTTCTAATATTACAGCCAAATCATCAGCGAATGCTCTTATTTTGATAACATTATTATTGACAATAAAAAGAAACCTACTTATAGATAAACCTCAGATGTACTTTAGCTAATGATGTGGTACTGTTTTGTCTGAATAAAGAATTACTATTTTAACCACTACTATTATGGGAAGATGGAATCCATTATCCATATAACATGGATTTAAATCACTGCAGTATATATTAAATAGCATTAGCACAAAGAAATACACTTGTCTGTCTATCTGAATACAAATTCTTCCATACTAACACCTGAATCTAACAGTGCCATTGCAACTAGCTCAATTTCCATTATCTATTCATCTCTAAAGATGTCCCAGAAGAGGGAACCAGTTTACAATTGTATAACCAGTTACACAGTGTAGATTGTATGCAATCATTATCTCTTGTGTTTCACTTCTTTGCATTTTGATTCAAGTATTGGATTCAAGTTTAAAAAACAGAAGAAAAACTTGTGCAACATTAAAATCAGCACAGCAATACTAGTGAAACTTTCACTCCATTGTTATCATATTGTATTTAACCCAGGAAATCAGTCAGTATCAGCCCTAGCTTCCTATTTATAGATTTAAGATGAATAGATTAAAAGACAACCATATTGTTTACCAATAATAGTAAGCAGAAAACCGATTGAGCTAACATTATTCCAATATGATACAGGCCTTTTCTTTCAGATAATAAATCATTTTTCACCATTCCATAAATAGATTCACAACTCATTCTTGTTTGGTGCATAAACAGAGAAGCTAACACAGAAGACTACCATAATATATTAGCCTTTATGGTTTCAGGGGGGGGGGGGGAAATAGACCAGGTTCAGGTGTTTTGCTTGTTTTCAGCTGGAAGATAAATGTTGTCATTTTTTTTATATTGATGAAATGGAAGGCCAAGAAGGTAAGTCAAAATTCACCATGGAAGACACCTTTGAATGAGACAATTCCCCACCTCTTTCTCAAAACTCTGCCACAATATAATAGCAAATCATGCTGGCACTTGAAAGCTATTGCCCAGAAAGCTGCTGGACCACTGTCTCATTGTTTCCCACCTTCCTACTCTACAACAAACTCTTATTTTCTTTCAGTAAATCTACATATGACATTTCTGCTGATTCCTTACTTCCTGAAATATCTACACCAAGGCAAGAAAATCTGTTTCTTATTGAACACAGTTCTAAGCTGTATTAACAGAGGTACACTGAAGCAATAGCACTGCTCTATTCTGTTTTAATCAGATTTGACTTGGAATACTGCATCCAGTTTTGGTCACTACAGTTCAAGGTGTAGATTGACAAGCTGGAACATCTCCAGAGAAAGGTGATCAAGATGGTAAAGGGTCTGGAAATCTAGTCCTTTGAGGAACAGCTAAGAGCCCAAGTGATAGGAAAAGTTTGAATACCCTGCGCATGCTGGTACCCACGGTAAAGGGCTGAATTAATTCATTCACTTTTATTAAATCAATATTCTGCTCCTAAAAGTTGGGCTATGTGTGCCTATGGTATTAGGGAGCAATCTCCCCTAAAAAGTTTGAGTGGGGGAAGGTGTTGCTACCCTTCCACCCCACAGCTGCTGCTGGAGCCACAATGAAGCAGTTAGCTACAGTGATGCCTGGAACTGCTATTGCAACTGAGCAGAGAAATATTATCTTTCACATGGCAATGCAGCAGGCCTGCCAATGGAGCTTCCACCAGGGGAGACAAAAAGCCAGGTCTCTGTCTTCATAGTGAGAGGTGCCAGAAGGAGGAGCCAACCAAGATGGAGAGGATAAATATGGAGGCTGGAAGAGACAATCACCTGGCAAATGGCATTAGAATGGCTGTAGGAGAGGCCCACATGTTAGAAGATCATGAGGAAAAACTAGATACAGGCTTGGGGACAGTCATCTGAGACAAATCCAGAGTGAAGACACAACCAGACCCCCTGGTAGCCTGTTCCCACACACACACACAAAAGAAAGAAATATGAGGCTGTGGTCTGTAAAGTGTTGAACAGCGTTCTGTTTGACTTGACATCTTGGCTACGGAAGGAATACAAAGCTATACCTATTTATTTCATACCAGCACCCTGACATTACTTTAGTCTTTCTCCTCAAGGGTGTATAACTTTTGCACAGAAATCCACCTGGACAGCTCACATCTCAGGGGTTATTCAATTGGTGAAAATAATCCAGGTTGACTCTGGGTTCAATCTCCAATGTTCACATGCATCCTGAATGCACTTGATTAAGTTTTTGTTTGTTTGTTTGTTTTTGGGGGGAGGAGTCGCCAAAAAACCCACTTAACCCAGGATAATTGATACTGGGGTTTCCTCAACTTTAAAAAAAAATTGCATTGTCAGCGGTGTGAGTTACCAATGTGAATAGATCCGGCATTAAACTCAGCATGCATTGAACGTATTTTCAATACATTTGCATCATCAACTCCATGTTTATTTGTGTGCTGGCATGTGTGAACAACTAAACTCATGAGATGCACAGAGAAACCCAGAATGCATGAGTGAGGTTATTTGTATCATTCTGCTAAACAAACCGATGTGTGAATAATCCCTCAGATGGCCATTCTTGTCTCTGCTTCCTCCAGAGCTTGTTACTTAACATCTGAGAGGACCAGATCTTCCAGCCATCTAACAGTTGGTTGTTCCTGATCTTATGATGATCTACCTGTGATCTACCTGTTATTACTGCTCCTGTTGATTCTGCAGTTTATAATCCATGCCAGCTAAAAGGAGAAAATTTCAGGGGTCTAAGCCAGGAGTAGATCCTTCCCATTGATAACTACAGCCCTGCCCTATGAAGGGAACAGGACAGGAGATAATGGAGTGATGCTTTAATAAAACTATGAGCTCTGCTAGTGTGTTAATAAAGTCTTGATACATTACCTGTGGCATCCTTTTTTGTCTCTACTTTTTTCACACCATGTACTCTGGGATTTATGGACCAGGATTCTGTTAGTGACCAAGATGGTACCAACACATGTGCTTTCTTGATCATTAGAAATGAAATCATTCAAAACTTCCCAGTGTAAAGAACAGCCCACCCATGCAACTCACCTATTTTGGTGGTGGCAGGGAATATTGCAACAGCCAATCAGTAGCCTGGGAGAATGGGGGTGGGGGGTGGACCTCCAGAGCTGCCAGCTCCTGGACCTCAGAACATTTTGTCTGAGACCTGTGAGGCTGATGAAACAGGCAGCCTTAGACAGGAGTCCAAGCCTCTCTTGCCCTTCTCTACATATCCAGTTCTGCTAAAAGATCTGTAGGTAGTTGTTTGTGTTGAAAACCTAATATTTGTGTTTGGTAATGATTCATGAATAACTGGAACCAAGCAAATGATACATAAATGGAGAATTCCAGAATATAGAATCATTGATTAATATACTCAAATAACATAGTTGATTATATTCAAATGGCAACCCAGCAATACATATGTATAAATGGTAGAAATGCCACAAAATTGCCTTTCCAATTATTTTGTAGGACCATCAGCTCTTTTTGAACAATACCTCACTGTCTCATGTGGATATTGCACTATATATAATTGATGTGAACATTAGAGTGAAGACGGAAAAACAGAGGAACACTTTTCATGAAAACTTTCACAAGCCATGATAATTTGGGGTGGCCCTTTACAAATCAAGTTGAAAATCATTATAGGGTGAATGTCCAGGGAAAACAGATTGAGCCTCATTGCTGAGATAACTGAGCTAAGCTGCTCCTCTGAAATGTAGGAGTTTACTTACTGGAATGCATCAGACTAAAATAGGGAATCTTGGCCTAGCTGCCTACTTCTCCCCTAACCTGTTACATGGAGAGGAGGAATTTTGTTTACTAAATGATGCTATAGAGACAATAGGCTGTTGTAACACACTAGTTTTGGAGGATAACAAAGCATGAAATATGTCTTCCATCTATTACATAGTAAATACTAAAATTGGTGTTTTCTGATGTGAAGCAACCTCTTTATTTCCAAGATATTAATTTTTTAGGGTCATTGGGGAGGATTTGATTCCATTTTCCTATTTTACAGTTTGTTTGTTTGTTTGTTAGCTTGCTTATTTTTTTTTTAAAGCAGAATTTAAAATCAATATATAATTATTGGCATATTAACTTTAACTAAAGAGCAACAAGTAATGATAACACTGCTTTTTAAAAAATAAAAGTTAATGCTAATGTTAGAGTTTGTTTGTTTCTTTGTTTCTTTATTTGCTTTTACAATAACATCTGAAGCCCTAATCAAAATATCTGTGCACAAAGCTTGTAATGGGGCTGAACTGAATTCCTCTGATTTGCAGGGATTTTCTCTCTTCCTCATGCCATCTGTATATTTTCCATTTAAGATTGCTTTCTGGTCAGATAACAAGTGGTAAAATTCTGATGAACTTTGTGATAATTAAGGCCTCTCTTCCCAACTGTTATTATATTTCATTCCCAGATCTGAAAAGTTGCATTACTGGCAAATATTATCTTCTCTTTTCTGTTAGTAAATATTACAAATGTAATGCCAAGTATGTGAGTACTGGATACACATCCTCAGTTGCATGTTTCATTCTAAAAGTGATGTGAGATTTCTTTGCACAATGACAAGAGGAAGCAAAGGCACAAAAAACAGAAAGAGTTAGTGCAGGGCAGTCCAAATGTAGAAGAATGTAGCCACAACAGGAAGCCTGCTGGACTCTGGTTTCAGAAAGTACTTGTTTCTGACATTTTTTTCCCTTAACTATCAGGTCTTTTCTATATTGAAAACAGAATGAGAATTTTACAAGAATCAAAATTTAGTGACAGAAATGCCAGACTCTTTGGACAATGTCATATAGCAGAATAATGGAAACCTCAGATTTATCTTATTTGTGGCAAGGATACTTCAAAACTTAATTAAAACAATGACTATATGACTTGCAAATAATAATCAGCAAGGTGACAAATAGAATTGTCTTATTTTACTGGATCACAAGACTGCTGTTGCCAGACTGCAAATTAATACAGTTTAATACCTCTTTAACTGCCATAGTTCCATCCTGGGATTTGTAGTTTCTTGTGGCACCAGAGCTCTCTGACAGAGAAGGCTAAATATCTCACCAAACTTCAAATCCCAGTTAAAGCCATGGCAGTTAAAGCAGTGTCAAACTGCATTAATTATTCAGTGTAGACATAGCCTGAAATGCTACAATAAGCAACACCTCCAGTAGCATCACTAGAAGGTGTGAGGGGTGCAGAAAGCACTGGGTGACACTTCACAGAAGGGGTGACACCTGGTCAGGCCCTCCTCCCATTACGGGGGGGGGGGGAGTGTGGTGCTGTGGCTGGTGCTCACTCCTTCTGCTCTACTGCCAGTGCTCTCTTAGCCAAGGGATCCAAAGCAGCAGAGAAGGAGGGACAAGCATGTATCTCCTCTCACCTTCTTTGCTGCTATGGCTCTCTTGGCTGAGTGAGCCATGACAATGGGGAGGGAGGGACAAGTGAGGAAGCATCTCTTCCACCTTCTCTGCTCCCCTGGCTCTCTCAGTTAAGGATGAAGCCAAGGCAGTAGAGAATGAAGAGAGAATGAGGGGCCCGTGCCCATGATAAATTTCTGCATCCCCCCTCCATCTCCTCCATATGCCTTACTCGTCTGCAGACCTGGTTAGGCCTCTGGGCAAGTGGTAAGAGAGCAGCTCTTCAAGTGAGTGAGCAATGGGAGGGGAAGGAAGGGCAGGACAGGACAGGACAGGACAGGACAGGCTGCCATCATCACCACCTGGCAGCCCTTTCTAGGTCTGCCTAGATCAGGGGTAGGCAACCTTTCCCAGGAGCTATTGGCCAACATGGGACTATTGGACAACATTGGACAACCCCTGGCCTAGATAGTGGGTGAAGTAAGGGAGCAGGCCAACAAAGTAGTGAGAGGAAAGTGGGGAGGGAAGGGGGTCAGGGTAAGCTGCCATCCCCCCCAACAACCCCTTCTAGAGACCCGCAATGAGTGGCATGTACACTAGTGATGCCACTGAACACCTGCATCTAATAATAATAATAATAATAATAATAATAATAATAATAATAAAAATTATTTTTATACCCCCATTGGTAGCCCAATCCAGGTGGTTTACAGCATAAAAATTAGCATACAACATAAAGCAACATTTTCCCTCCCCCCCTTAAAACATTATTAAACCACATTATAATTAAAACCATGTTTAGCAATTTAAAAACAAAAATTAAAATTAATACAGTGCAATCACAATAACCCCTGTAACTTTCTTCCAAGAGAACAGGGGTTCTAGATGTTCTACTGGGGGGGGGGGGAACCCGAGGCCGGGATATTTAGTCTGGAAAGGCCTGCCGGAAGAGATCCGTCTTGGCAGCCTTTTTAAATTGTCCAAAGATGTTAGTTGACGGATCTCATCCAGCAGGCCATTCCAGAGCCTTGGGGTGACAACAGAGAAAGCCCTTTGGGAGGTAGCCGAGAGCCTCGATTTTTGGGGCTCCAGCAAGTTCCTCCCAGAGGACCGGAGTGCGTGGGGAGGATTGCATGGGAGGAGGTGGTCTCTGAGATAGCTTGGACCCAAGCCATTTAGGGCTTTAAAGGTGATAACCAACACCTTGTACTGGGCCCGGAAACCAATAGGCAGCCAGTGGAGGGACCTCAAAACTGGGGTGATGTGGTCCCTCCTAGATGTTCCAGATACAAGCCTGGCTGCCATATTTTGAACCAACTGTAGTTTCCGAACCAAGCACAAGGGTAGCCCCATGTAGAGCGCATTACAGAAGTCCAAGCGTGAGGTTACCAGCACGTGCACAACTGTCTCGAGATCCCTTTCTTCCAGAAAAGGGCGCAGCTGGCGTATCAGCCAAAGCTGATAACAGGTTCTCCTGACTGTCGCATTTACCTGATTTGTCATCAGGAGCGATAAGTCAAGGAGCACCTCCAGACTGCGAACACAGTCCCTGGAAGAGAGTGTGACTCCATCCAGGACTGGAGGTTGCAACCCAATTCTTGGTTTCGGGGCTTGGTTTATTGGAAGTGACATTCCATTTTAGTCTAGTTTAACCAAAGTAGTTGGTGTCTTGTCCCACTTTTGTCTTGCTTGGGGCCTAGGCTATTGACCTAAGTTGTAGATCATAATAAAACCTGATGCCAAGAGAATGTTATAATACTTTTTTGTGTCTTCCATAGATAACTACAAAGTCCATACATGAGACATTTAAAAATGTGGCAAAGATCAGAACTACTGAAGCTTTTTAAAAATCTTTTGTGTTTCTATAAATTCATATTCTGTACCTGTATGTCTGCAATGCTCTGGATGATTGTTTGGAGTACATCAACTCTCTTCTTGATTGAATTATTACTTCAATTTGTATTGTGATAGAGTGCTATGATTGCTGCCTTTCTCAGTTACATCATGGTAAACATTTGGGCAAGAATCCAACAAATTCATGCATGTTTTAATACATTAGGCATCTACATCAGAGGTTAAATTTGTCCTTTAAACATCTGTGAGAAATATGCTCTCATGAGATGTGACTGTAAGCTTTTGCATCTCTGGTCAAGAATTTATAAATAGTCCAGAAAGGGAAAGGGAAAGGGAAAAGAAGGAAGGAAGGAAGGAAGGAAGGAAAAAGAAAGAACACACCACTTGGCCATTTGGCAAACTTTGGCATTTCTCTTTTTCTCAGAGTAATGTGTTTCTGTTTTTCATTTACAGTGCACAGGGTACACATCTTCCCTAGAGACTGCAATCTGTCATGGGGATGTCAGATTTTTTCCCCCAGCACTTAAACCCATAATATTTTATTTAGGGATTATTTCAAATGTCCCTTCCTCTGAAGCTGTATGGCATGCTAAACTAGAGAAGAATTCTAGAGGATCACAAGGCTTAGCTTGTACTGGAGTAAATCATTTGCAAGTAGTTGAGGTGTGCATTCCAAACCAAGGAATTGCAGAATTTGGCAACATTGCTAATTTTTACATTTGCACAGCAGTAATTCATTAATACAATTCAGATGTGTACTAAAATGTTTCCTAATACAGTACTTCCAATCTGGGTTCCTTTCACACTACTGGATTATAGCACTATTAAGTCCACTTTACTTGCCATGGGTACATCCTATGGAATCCTGGAGTTTTAGTTTGGTAAGGCACTAGAATTCTTTGGCACAGAATTAAAAATGCCTCTTCCTAATCTGCAGATCTCAGGATTTCATACAATGGAATGATGTTAAAGTGGGATGATAGTTCTATAAATGGACAATATGAATATACACCCATCTGAAGCCAACTACCTTGTGATTTGCTGGTCTTTCTACAACTTCAAACACTTCTGTTTCTACCAGTGATTCGAATCCATGGCCTGGTTCCACTTTTCTTGTTCCTCTTGAGGATACTTTAACATGTCTTGAAAATTATCAGGTTCCTCAGCTACTACAATGCAAACTCTTGCCTCTTGTATCACAAATCTGTCTGGCTTGCTCCTAACTCTCTGAATCCTTCAAGGACTGATGACCTTCATCCTACCTGACTCATCCTCACTCTCACTACTAGTCTGCACTCCTGTTTCTACAAACTCTTGCTTGTGTGTCTGTGGCATGGCTGTAGTATCTTGTGATGTGCTTGGCCTTACATCTGCTGTAGCCCTTGGCAAATCCACCTCTCCATTTTTGACATTTTACAGTACATTGCCTAAAGGAATGAACACATCCTGGTTACAATGAATTTTCTCCCAACCACAGTGCTTTTCAAAATTGGCACTTCTGGAGAACATCACTTTGCCATGACCCATGAAAAACCTGTATTTGTTCTCTTCATAGCCAGCAAACTGAAGTCTTCTCCACTTTGGTTCTCTCTTCTTGCAGAATTGAGGTCGAACTAGCACATTAGCAAATTGCCCCACAATTCTCAAATATTTCAAATTGGGAGCATGCCCATACAATAGGAAGTATGGAGTTTGATCAATAGCTGAACTCCACATCCAATTGATGAGGTGGCAAGCTGTCAACATAGCCTCTCCCCACAAATGTGAAGGTACTTCCACATCCAGCATCATGCAGTCACACATCTGATTGATGACCCTAATGTGCCTTTTGGTAAGACCATCCTGCTGTGGAGTAGCAGGATTTGTGGTCTTGTGGTGTATGTCTTTCTGTTTAAGACAATTCTGCAAATTTAGATTGAGGATGAAAGAACAGATGAAACTTTCTCTCAACTGGCATGTAGACTAGATTATTATCTAAAGAGCTGGGTAGATGGATACAAAGTAACTTCCAAAGAAAAAATGCAAAGCTTAATAGGCTTGGAGCAATTCTATCATGTAATTCCCCAAGAGTATAAATGACTATAGTTCAAGAGCAGAGAGCCAAAATGGTAGCAGAAGCCACTAAAATGGTCGATGAACTAGTATTAATTAGAGGAGAGGACCAGGGAATGACAAGGAATAAAGAAGGGTCTCAGTGGAAAGACAAAACATGGCAATCCACAAAGGAGAGGAATAGTGAGGGGAAAAATTATAAACTCTGGCATCAAGGGAGAACACAGGAATCTAAGAGGAAATGTTTTGGGTCAAGAGAGTGTGGCCTTGAAGACCAGAAGAGGGATAGATGGTCGGCTGAAAATCAGTCAAAGCCAGGCCAGAGAAGTTGCTATGAATGTGGGAAAATGAGGCATTTAAGATTAAACTGCCCAAAATTTTATCCTAAGAATTCAAAGTCACCTATAAAGTCAGCCTATTATATAACATCAGTTAGTCATGCAGAGAAAGAGTGTTGCCAGAGAGGAAACACAGAGGCTGCAATTGCCATGGAAGCAACAATTGGTAAAGCACCTGATGTTAGAAGAGAACCTTCTCCAAGGCCACGCCTACTTGTAACCACATTGCCTGAGGAATTAAATTTTGAGGAACACAGGGAATTAATACAAATAAATGAGACCTGGTTGTGGGGTTTCCGTGATTCTGGGTCCGAAGTGTGTATAATTAAACCCCACTTAGTAAACCCTCAAAATTTATGCCCTGAAGAAACAATGACTTTAAAGGATTTAGAGGACCCTACATTTGTAGCACCAATAGCCAAGTTAGACATTTCTTTCAGAGGACACAAACTGCAGTGGAAATTTGCCCTCTGGGATGACATTCCCATTCTGTGTTTAATTGGAAATTATTTGGATAGATATCTTAGATTCGCTTTCATGGTCACTAGACAAAAAGAAAAGAAAAATCTTCCAAACAGGTCGATCAAACACCTGGAGAAAGAACAGAACAAGATGTGGTCACTAACGATGAGATTAGTGTGACCAATATAACAGAAAAGGAGAGTTGTGAGGAAATTAAAGTTGGGAACAATGCCAAATTTAGTCAAGAACAACAGAGAGATGAAAGATTAAAACCTTTGTTCACTCTAGCTGAGGAAGAAGTTAATGTAGAGCTGAGTGAGAATTACCCTCACCAATTTAGAATCATTCAAGATCGCTTATATAGAGAGGTTCTCAAATGTAAATATAATACCCATAGGGAAATTCAAAAACGGTTGGTAGTCCCTCAGAAATACAGAAGCAAGATACTGGAAATAGCCCATTCTAGTTCATTTGGAGGTTATTTGGGAATGAACAAAACTGCCCAAAGAATCTCTTTAAATTTTTACTGGCCAAAGATGGGACATGATATACATTTTTTTTATTTCTTTTTGTAAATCTTGTGACACTTGTCAAAAAGTGGGCACAGGGCGAGATCGGACCAGAGCCAAGCTTTGTCCATTACCAGTAATGTCAAAACCGTTCCAGAGAATAGGCATAGATATTGTAGGGCTGTTACCACAGGCAACCCAAAGAGGGAATAGATACATTCTTACTCTAATGGACTATGCCACAAGATATCCTGAAGCAGTAGCTTTGAGGAATATAGAGACAATAACTGTGGCTAATGCTCTGATAAACATTTTCTGTAGACTTGGATTTCCTAGTAAGTTGATATCAGATTTGGGAAGTTCTTTTACTTCTAAAGTGATGCAAAAGTTATGGGAGGTCTGTGGAGTTAAAGATTTAACCACGACCCCTTATCACCCACAAAGCAAGAGGCTTATTTAAAAATTTAATGGAACATTAATTAACATGATAAAATCTTATACTGCAGAAAACTAGAATGATTGGGACACCAATTTGCAACACCTGTTATTTGCCTATCACGAGGTGCTGCGAGAAAGCTTGGGATTTAGTCCATTTGAGTTAATGTTTGGATGCAAGGTAAAAGGACCTTTAGATCTCATTTGACATGAGTGAGAGTCCCCAGAAGAAAGAGAGACGGAAGATGTGGTATCATATGTCCAGAACCTAATGACATCCTTAAAGCAAGGCTTTGAGAATTGTCAGAAAAAACTTTAAAACAGCTCAAGGTCAACAAAAGACTTGGTATGACAAAAAGGCCCAAATGTAACCAAGGCATGTGTCACTGAAGCCATATCTGACTTCTCAAGGAACAGCTACAGCTGGAGCACTAGTTTTAACTGTGCAAATGCACTCCTGGGCACAGGTAAAACCTGGGCATCTGGGCTCAGATCTGAATCCAGGAGCACACCCAAGCTGCAAACCTGATATTTCAGGGGGACCTTAACCCAATCCAATGCAAGCTGAATCCCTATTTCCTGATCTGCCTTACATCTTGTCTGTATTAAGTTTCAATTTGTTTACCCTCATCCTGTTCACCACTGACAACAGACAATGGTTTAGTACAAAGACAGCTTCCTTGGAGTCAGATGGAAACTGGAGATAGAATTGGGTGCTATCAACATATTGGTGACACCACACCCCAAAACGGATGGCCTCTCCCTGCAGTTTCATGTAGATGTTAAACAACATGGAGGATAAAAAAGAACAGAACTTTGAGGGACCTCAAAGGCCAATGGCCAAGGAGTTGAACAGGACTCCCACAACACCACCTTCTGAGTTCTGCCCTCCAAGAAGGACTGAAGCCACTGTAAGACAGTGATCCCAAGTCCCATCCCAGAGAGGCGACCCAGAAGGATACCATGGTCAATGGTATCAAAAGCCACTGAGAGGTCCAGCAGAACCAACAGGGGCACACTCCTCCTGTCCATCTCCCTGCATAGGTCATCCACCAAATGACCAAAACTGTCCCATAGCCAAGTCTGAAGCCAGATTGAAATGGATCTAGATAATCAATTTCATCCAAGAACTCCTGCAGCTGGGAGGCCACCACATGTTCCAACACCTTGCCCAAAAAGGGGATATTTAAGACTGACCAATAGTTCTCCAATCTGATGGGATCTAGGGAATTTTTTTAAGTAGAGGCCTCACCACAGCTTCTTTTAGACAAGTTGGGAATCTGCCTTGCCATAGTGATGCATTCATTACTACCCTTACCCAATCGGCCAATCTCCCTCTGTTGAAAGCCAAGATGGGCATGGATCCAGTATGCATGTGGGGGCTCTCACCTTTCCAAAGATTCTGTCCACATCCTCAGGTTGCACAAATTGAAACGTTTCCAATAACACTGGACAAGCAGGTACCAAGGTTACATCCACCAGACCTGTATCAATTACAAACTCTTCAGAGTGAGCTACCAAGTGTGGGGCAGAATGCAGAAGGCCCTGACCACTCAAATCAGCTCTGCTAGACAACAATGTGTGGATGCAATGGTGGTAGTGAAGAAGGATTTCTTCACTGCCACCACTGCCATGGCATAGACTTTCCAATGAGTTCTAGCCCGTGTTTGGTCAGACTTTCTCTGAGTCTTCTGCCATCATTGCACTATTCTCTGTCCCACTTGTTTCATCACCATCAGCTCCCTGGTAAACTAGGGTGTTCATTTGGCTCCACTCCGTGGGATGGGATGCTATGGGGCAATCATATCCACTGCTCTGGCTATCTCCTTATTCCAGAGATCAGCCAAGACTTCAACAGGATCACCTGCAAAGGCAACAGGAAACTCCCCAAGAGCCATCAAGAATCCATCTGGATCCATAAGCCTCCTGGGGTGCACCATCTTAATTGGTCCCCCTCCCTGCAGAGGCTCTAAGTTCCAGTGAGTCTAAACCCCACTAGATAGTGATCTGTCCATGACAATGGAACTACTGAAAGTTCCTCCACAGATCATCAACTGCACAGAAAACTAGGTCCAGAGTGTGTCCAGAAGCATGGGTGGTGCCAGATACTATTTGGGACAGACCCATCATCATCATGAAGGACATGAAGTCCTGAGCCACTGCTGACAGAACAGTCTCAACATGGATGTTGAAGTCCCCTAGCCAAGGAGACACCAACACAACTACATAGACTAACTCAGACAGCTCAGGAAGGGATACTGTTGAGCAGTGGGGTGGACAGTACCCCAATAGAATCCCTATTCTGTCCTGGCCACCCACCTTTACATAGACACACTCATACCCAGAAGACTGTGGGACAGGGCACCTAGTGAGGGAGATGGAATCCCGATAGACCACTACCACTCCACCTCCTTCCTCATCCCCCAGGCCTTGCCTGATGCTGCTTCATCCAACTAAGTCTCTGTGATACAAGCCAGGTTGGCATACTTGTTTTGGATCAAATCCTGAATCAGAGCTGTTTTTCCATTTACTGACCTGGCATAAAGCAGCAGTATTTTCAGCCTGAGGGGTCTGTTGCCAAGGCTACCCACAAATACTGGGGAACTGTTTAGGGACAACCAACACTATGGCTCTCCCATCTTCTCTGTGGATAACTTTGTCTCCCAGACTATATCTCCCCGTACTTGGTAATGTTCCAATGGCTACTCCCTTGGCAGCTCCTCCTCCCAGGCTCTCTCCATAACTATTGCAAATAAGGTAGATAAAGACAATTTTAAAAAATAATAAATATAACACCTTCTTTCCACTCACCAGCAAACTAATTGGCCCTCGCCCTCATACCACCTCCAAAGCAGCTCCGCCAAAAGAGTGACGCCCCTTTAGTGTCGCCCCTTTGGCAGCAACATTGGAGGAGGAATATCTAGTGATAATGCATTTGTCATCTTTCCCAAGGGGTGGTGGAGGAGAATGCAATGGCAGCCCATGTACCCTACTATTGCCAGAGTCTGGTTGTACTGTACAGTACTGGATCTTTTTCAACTGCCTGACTCTGTGGGTCCTCAAAGCCATATATTTAGGAAAGAGCTGGCTACCAGTGGCAATTCTCTAGAACAGCAGCAGTGGATCTTTCAGGGTGTAGGTGTGGCACATTTGTCTCTCCTGGTCTCCCAGTGCCTGAGGCAGCTACTTTATTCAGCCTCACAGTAGGGCTGAATTTGGTTTCTTAACACAGAGGTAGTGAATGCAATAGTGATTTACCTGCTCCACCTGTAGTAGCTCCTCCAAGTGAATCAACTCTGCAGGTGCCAGTCAGGAGAACAATTTTTGATGAGACATTTTGGTAGTTGCGGGGGGGGGGGGGGGAGGGGTGTATTTAAATGGGATAAATAAAGTATGGAATATTCAAATTGTTAGGCACACCTTTTGGATCCCACCCAAAATGATTATTTGAATTTTATCCACCTCTGTTGGAGATTGCTTTTAATTTCACTAATGGTAAATTCAACAATTATTCCACCAAACTTGTGACTCTTTATAAAAGTATATCTAATCATTCACTTCTGCAGTAGCAATGTTTTAATTCCCAGTTATTTCCTTACAAAAGCATTTTCAGATCACAATTCTACATGCTGAACTAAAGGAGCAATTGTTAGTTATGCTGTTTTTATAATTTATAGACTTAGAAAATGTGTCTGTATGTGTCTCTGTGTGTACAGAGAGAGAGAGAGAGAGAGAGACAAACACAAACTAATACATGTACACATTTCTTAAGACTATAAATTACAAAAATGGGATGACCAACAATTGCGCCTATAGGATGTAGATCAAGAGACCATTTCTAAGGCTGGAGCTTTAAATGCCCAAGCTGTTTTTTCCCTTAGCAATCCCAAGGGTTTTACTAATGTATGTTGCGTTAATGTGATATATATGAAAAGACAGGCAGCCATACATTTATGATGAATGAAGGGAAATGGAGATATATCAGGAATGCAACTGGTTGGCTTTCCTCTATTTTTCACTGGGGCTAAAACTTAGGGATTCACAAATAGGCTCCATTTCTAGATAATTTTTTCAAAGTAGTAGCCATTTCTCCCTAGAATTAACAGATGTTATAAAGCTAAATATAGGAAACTCTACCTACCTATCTGCCTCTTTTTCTCTCTTTTTCTCTCAATATTTCAAAATATCAGCTCTTTTTTTTCACATTCTTTCTCTCTTTGTCTGTCCATTTGTTTATCAAAGAGATTGAAAAGCTGTCTCCTCTTTTCCTTCAATCTTTATGTCTGCCCATTTCCAGTTCTATTACACTTCCCAGCATGGATGAAAAATGTAAATCAATGCAAGAGTTAATAAGCACTAAGATTTTTATTTTTTTTTAAAAAAAACCATACAATTCATACAACATTTATTTAATGCTGCTTATCCACAAATATCCCAAAGGATTTGATATGGCACTAGGAAAGCAAAAGCTAACCTAGGAAATGCTAAATGAAATTAACGTCTATTCAGCTTCTACCTCTAAACCATTGTCTCTCATTCCATGGATTCTAATGTAAATGCCTTGGGGAATAAAAAAAAAAAACAAAAAGCTCCTGAGAAGTAAAATATTAAATTCTGCAATATACCACAGGATTGCAACATCTGGCCTTCTTATCAAAGGCTAGCAAGATACAGAGGGAAAAGGTTAATGAGATCTTTTTGCCTGCATCAGATTACATCACATTTAGATATACAGTACTTTAATGAATACAGTACAACCACTTTCCCCTTTAGCATACATTTTTAATACAGGCAGCGAATGCCATTTCTTGCCATAACTATTTCTTTTAGAAACTGATCTCTGTGGGGGAAGGGTGGAGAGTGGAGAAGTAGTTATGTGTAGAGGAAACTAAATAAAATGTATAGAAAACAGTAAAATTAGTATTAACATTTCTGTTCTCAGAGGGTGGCTATTAGGAAGAAGTGTGTGGCTCTTAAAAGGATAGGTGACTATTACTCTGCCCATTTTTCCTATGCTCCTTTTCCCTGGTTTTCTTCCTTTCTTCCTTCTTTCCTTCCTTTTAACCTTGTGATGAGGGTATGTATGACCTATGTAAATCACTTAGGCTGATTTATTTTACAAACACTGTGTTGTTTGTTTTTTATATTTATTTCTATCCTGCACCTTTCCCAAAACTAGGACTCAGGGCAGCTTACAATATTTAAAAAACAGTACAATTAAAAGCATACAAAATTGTACATTAAAACAGTATTAAATTATTACAATGTTAAAAAAATTACATGTTAAAAATACAGTTCAAATGGTAAAATGTTTAAAATACTTTGTTGTTGATGTGAGGAGTAATAGTAGCAGTAATAGTACAGTGTTTCTAAAACAAACAAAGCTTAATCATATGGTAGCTGTACCCAAGAAGTGAAGATTTCCAAATACTTTTCCAGAATTACTTGGCAATGACACACAAGTATCTTGCCTTGTTCTTCTTCAACACTCTTGTTTCATGAAATACTCTTTCCTCTGAATTTGTCATTGTTTGCTACAAATTCAGGAGCCATTTTGCTCTCTCCCTTCCTCTCTTTGGATTTGGGTCATGGAGAGAATACAGGGAGATTAGCATGTTGGCAACAGCCAATGAGAGCTAAGCCAGGAAAAGGTGGGGGCTGCTCCCAGGAGTGAATATAAATAGAGGGACAGAGCAATATTATTTTAGAAGCTGAAGAGGCTGAGGGAGACTGCTATGAGGTGCAGTTAGAAGGGGGTTTATGTATCTGAGATAGAGATGTTTATTGTGTCCTGAGTTGTTAAGAACCACTGAGGCTAGAATAGGCTGCTGTGAGAGGTAGCTGAAAAAGTTTTTTAGGTACCCGAGATAGGGATAAGGAAAGTTCTTAATTAAATTGTTATGATAAAATCCTGCAGGAGATATAGTGCTTGGTGACTAGTGAAATCATAGATAACCAGATGGGTTAAAAGATCTTTATCTATCTTCTGTATCTTTTAACCTTTCTGATTATCTGTGACTTCACTAGTCAAGCTGGGAGGGGGGAATCTGAAGACCCAGAGGGCTGGCACCTAGAGAGAGTTCTAATATAGTTGGTGTAGCCAAAAGTCTATGGGGAATTTTATATAGCTCAAGTTGAGAGGGAGTTGGCTACAAGGACCCTGAGAGGCTGTCTCCTACATGTATACCAAGAGTCCAGTGAATCCAAGAGTTGATGCAGAGGCAGGATTCTCCAATTAAAGTATTATTTATTGAACAGTAGAAAATCATACAGCAAAGAACGCACACACAAACACACTCTTACAGGGCTTGGGGAAATCGAGAGTTAGAGGCTGAGGCAATGCTGTGGCAATACTTACTACCGATGAAGCCTCTTCCGGAGTCCAATTGGGTGATGATATGAGACACAACTGTCCTGTGAGCATGGTTTGGATGGAGGTGCCAGTTACCAGATCAGAGAACAGAGTGACATGAGGTCCCCCTGCACTCAGACTAGCAACACCGAGGAGAGGAATCCTGGGTTTTTAAAGGAAAAATCTAGCCTCTAGTGAGGGTACCTGATTGCTTGGCTAAAAGCTTAGACAAAAGAAGTTTGATTGCTTAACAATAGCTTGGATTGTTTGGATAAGGTTTGCTAGATTGCTTAGCTATAACTTAGGGTCTTTACAGACTGCCAGAAATAATGCAGCATGAGTGCACTTTAACTGCCCTGGCTCAGTGCTAATGAATCATGGGAATTGTATTTTTTTTCCCGAGACATTGAGCCTTCTCTGTCAGAGAGCTCTGGTGCCACAATAAACTACAGTTCACATGATTCCCAAGTACTGAGCCAGAGCAGTTAAAGTGGACTCAAGCTTCATTATTTCTAGCAGTCTGCAAAGGCCCATAGATTGTTTGGCTGAGGTTTAGACAAAGGTGTTAGATTGCCTAGCTGAGGTAATCTGGTCTGGCAATATTCAAGGGGAAATGAGAGGGGACTGAGTTGTCTGGCCAGCTGAGGCATCAGGTGACACATCTCAGATGTTATTGCTCATCCTTCTGATTATGGAAGTGATGATAGCCCATTTGTGACTCCCACACTGTCTGTCTGGCTCTGTGATTTGGGGATTTTCCAGTTCTCCAATTGACCTGGATATGACCTCTATGCCCTGCTATGGAAGCACATGGAGTTTGATGGAGAGTCCATCTGGGGCCATATGGAATTCATACACACCAAAATTCAGAAAAATGCACTATCGGTAACAGTGGAACTAAAGGTGAGAACTGAGTTTGAGTGTCACATCACAAATTAGGAGGCAAACTAGTTTGTGGGACTCACAAGATGTCCCGGGAGGTGTGTTGTCTCCCTGGGGCAAAAATCTGTGATGGACAGTGAGGCTGACAAGACTTGTCAAGCCTACTGACCATTACCCCTTCCTCTTGGTCCATGTGGGAACCAATGATACTGCAAGGCACAGTCTTCAGAATATCAGAAGGGATTATGAGGCTTTGGGTAGGAAGCTGAAAGGGCTGGACACACAAGTTGTAATCTCATATCTTCTCCCAGTTGAAGGGCATGGTCCAGGAAGGGAGAGGAAGATAGCATATGTAAATAACTGGCTCTGTAGATAGTGCCACCAAGAACAATTTGGATTCTTAGATCACGGGCTGCAGTTCCACGAGGGTGGACTTCTAGCAAGAGATGGGCTGCATCTCACACTAGTTGGCAGAAGCATTTTTGCCAATAGTCTCAAACAATTGATCAGCAGGGCTTTAAACTGAGTCATGTTGGGGAGAGAGACAGTATCTTGGAAGGTATCATGGAAGTCAGGAGTACACCATGGGCTGGAAATAATAGTCAAAGTGTTATGGAGGGGAACAAGGCAAATCATGCAAGGGTCCAACAGTGGGAGGAAAAAAACCTCACACAGGCAGCAAGTGGGAAGACACATGTTCTTAGATGTCTCTACACTAATGCCCAGAGCATGGGAAATAAACAAAATGAACTTGAACTCCTAGCACAACAAAGCAAATATGATATAATAGGCCTCACTGAAACCTGGTGGGATGAGTCTCATGATTGGAATGTAGAAATAGGCCAAACAGGAAAGGAGGAGGAATAGCAATATATGTCAGGGATGTTTACACCTGTGAAGAGATCTAGGACTTAAATCCTGGAAATCAGGTGGAGAGCATCTGGATAAAAATTAAAGGGGAAGGAAACAACAGGGATGTTACAGTAGGAGTCTACTACAGATCCCCAAGTCAGGCTGAGGAATTGGATGATGCCTTTCTAGAACAGATGACCACACACTCAGAAAGGAGAGATGTAGTAGTGAGGGGTGACTTCAACTATTCTGATATTTGTTGGAAGTCAAATTCGAGCCAATACTCCAATACTCTAGCAAATTCCTCACTTGCCTCAAAAACCATTTCTTTGTCCAAAAGGTGAAAGAGGCAACAAGGGGATCAGCTATTTTAGATCTGATCCTAACCCACAGGGAACACCTGGTCAATGCAGTGCAAGTAGTGGGAACCTTAGGTGGGAGTGATCATGTTCTCCTGGAGTTTCTTATACAGTGGAAAGGAGAAGCTAGGCATAGTCAAACACTCATTCTAGACTTTAGGACAGTTGATTTCAACAAACTTTGGGAAACACTGGGAGTGATCCCACGGTCAAGAATACTAAAAGAGAAGGGAGTTCAGGATGGATGGGAGTTTCTCAAAAGGAAGATACTGAAGACACAAACTGTTCCAATGAGAAGGAAAAATGGGGGATGTCTCAATAAACCGGGTTGGATGACAAAAGAACTTTCAACTGAACTAAGTTTTAAATGGGAGATGTATAAGAAATGGAAAAGGGGTGAAATTACTAAAGAGGAATTCAAACAAATAGCTTGCACATGTACGGGTAAAGGCATGAAAGCCAAAGCACAGAATGAGCTCAGGCTTGCTAGAGCGATTAAGCACAATAAAAAGGGCTTCTTTGGGTATGTCCGTAGCAAAAGAAAGAAGAAGAAAATGGTAGGGCCACTGCACAGAGAAAATGGAGAAATTCTAACAGGGGACAGAGAAAAGGCAGAACTACTCAACACCTTCTTTGCCTCAGTCTTCTCACAAAAGGAAAAGGGTTTCAACCTGACAAAAATGGAGCACAGGGCACAATAGGGGAAATGCAGTACTAAATAAGTAAAGAGGAGGTACCGGAGTACCTGGTTAACCTAAATAAATTTAAGTCTCCAGGATCAAATGAACTACATCCAAGGATATTAAAAGAACTGACAAATGTAATCTCAGAGCCACTGGCAATAATCTTTGAGAACTCCTGGAGAACAGGAGAAGTCCCAGCAGACTGGAGGAGGGCAAACATTGTCCCCATCTTCAAAAAGGGAAATTAAGAGGATCCCAACAGCTATCGTCCACTTAGTCTGACATCAATACCAGGAAAGATTCTAGAACAGTTCATTAAACAGAGACTCTGTGAACATTTAGAAGGGAATGCCATAATCACTAAAAGTCAACATGGGTTTCTCAAAAACAAGTCATGCCAGACTAATCTGATCTCTTTTTCTGATAAAATTACCAGCTTGCTAGATGAAGGGAATGTGGTAGACATAGCATATTTTGATTTCAGTAAGGCTTTTGACAAGGTCCCCCATGATATTCTTGCAAACAAGATAGCAAAATGTGGGCTAGACAATACACCTGTTAGGTGGATTAGTAACTGGTTGACTGACCAAACCAAAAGGGTGCTCAGCAATGGCTCCTCTTCATCCTGGAGAGAAGTGACCAGTGGGGTGCCACATGGTTCTATCCTGGGCCCAGTGCTCTTCAACATCTTTATCAACAATTTGGATGAAGGAATAGGGGACATGCTTCTCAAATTTGTAGATGACACCAAATTAGGAGGAATAGCTGATACCCCAGGGGACAGGATCAAAATTCAAAATGATCTTAATAGATTAGAAAGCTGGGCCAAAGCTAACAAAATGAATTTCAACACAGAAAAATGTAAGGTACTGCACTTAGAGCAAAAAAAAATAAAAATGAAATGCATAGATATTTATGGGGGACAACTGGCTTAACGAGACTACATGTGAAAGGGATCTAGGAGTCCTAGTGGACCACAAGTTGAACATGAGTCAACAGTGTGATGCCGCAGCTAAAAAGGCCTAATGCAATTTTAGGCTGCATTCATAAAAGTATAGTATCTAGATCCAAGGAAGTAATAGTGCCACTGTATTCTGCTTTGGTCAGGCCCCACCTGAAATACTGTGTCCAGTTCTGGGCACTACAATTCAAAAAAGGATGTTGGAAAACTGGAGTGTGTCCAGAGGAGGATGACTAAAATGGTGAAGGGTCTGGAAACCATGCCTTATGAGGAAAGACTTAGGGAACTGGGTATGTTTATCCTGGAGAAGAGATGGCTAAGAGGGGATATGATAGCCCTGTTTAAATATTTGAAGGGATGTCATAACGAAGCATTTATTGGGTGTCTTAAAGGTGGATGTCTATATATGGTGTTCTCATTCACAGTGTAAAGAAAGCCAGTGTGATGTAGTGATTTAGACTAGAATCATAGAATCATAGAATCATAGAGTTGGAAGAGACCACAAGGGCCATCCAGTCCAACCCCCTGCCATGCAGGAACTCCCAATCAAAGCATCCCCGACAGATGGCCATCCAGCCTCTGCTTAAAGACCTCCAAGGAAGGAGACTCCACTACTCTCCGAGGGAGTGTGTTCCACTGTCGAACCGCCCTTACTGTCAGGAAGTTCCTCCTAATGTTGAGGTGGAATCTCTTTTCTTGCAGCTTGCATCCATTGTTTCGGGTCCTAGTCTCTGGAGCAGCAGAAAACAAGCTTGTTCCCTCCTCAATATGACATCCCTTCAAATATTTAAACACGGCTATCATATCCCCTCTCAGCCTTCTCTTGTCCAGGCTAAACATCCCCAGCTCCCTAAGTCGTTCCTCATAGGGCTTGCTTTCCAGACCCTTCACCATTTTAGTTGCCCTCCTTTGGACACGCTCCAGTTTCTCCACATCCTTTTTGAATTGTGGTGCCCAGAACTGGACACAGTATTCCAGGTGAGGCCGGACCAAAGCAGAATAGAGTGGCACTATTACTAGTTTGGACTAGGACTTGGGGACCTAGGCTCGAATCGCTACTTGGCCATGAGTAACCCTGGGCAAATCACACTCTCTCAGCCAGAGAAGAAGGCAAAGGCAAACCACCTCTGAATAAATCTTACAAAGAAATCGTTGCAATAGGGTCATCATAAGCCTTACATGTTTTCTTTATCCCAGAATATTTTCAACTCCCTATACAGTCAGAGACTTTTTATACCAGCTTCCCAGGTCAGTTTATTTTAACACAGTATAAAATGGGAAAGAACAGGAACAATATGTGGGCCATTTCAATCAGTCTGGATGCATCCTCAGAATTGTTTCTGGGGCACAAATCTACAATATTCATACATTTAGGGACACATCTACACTATTCATAATGTAGTTCTCCAGCTGTACCACTCTAATTCATGAAGCCCATGGAGGTTATAGCCTAGCTCTCTGTGGTTTTCCTGTTTGTTGAATTAATGAGGGATGTTTCACTGTTCACCTGGTATGCAGTTCACTGGTTTGATTAAACAGAATTGAGATGCCAACTGGTCATTTCAATTACTACCATTGATTCTGGACTTTAGATAAAACTAGTCAATGGCTTCCTCACAGTTTTATATGGTTTAGCTCAGTTTGGAATGATTACATCAGGGGGAAAAATCCACAAAGGGCTAAGAAAGTCTGTCCTTGATTTGCAGGGAGAGTCATCAGAGTAGAATATAAGAGCAAATCTATTTAAATACAAGGAGAGACGCAATTACACATCTGGTAATCAGTGTTTGTGCAGGTGTTGCTGGAATAAGATTCAAGCAGATTAATTATTTACACAGATTATGTTGCTGATTTGCAATGGACTTAGGGGAGGTTGCCTGGCAAGGATTGGGAGGGGGGATTGTTTGTGATTAACTTAAAAGCAAGGATAAAGCAATGCCATTATTAAGTAAATACAATGGTCTATGGCAGCATTTAGCTTTGTCTGGCTGGCAGGACTGACAAATGAAGATGAAACTACATCGCTCTCAACAGCATGCTAGAATGCCATGTTTCTCCTTCCACATATCCTTTCTATCAATGGCTGTGTGTGTGCTGGAGAGAAAGAGTGGGAATGAATTAGATTTTTCTAAATATTGAGATTCCGTTGCCATAATGTGCTTATGGGCATTATAGTGGAAATGAGTATCTAGAGGCAGATTGAGGGACTTGACCTAATGCCCTTATCTCTCAGACTTCCAACTCCACTCTAATGAACATATACTCATAATTATTTCTCAAATAGTTTCTATCTAATTTTAAAGTGGGTAATTTATAGCACTTGTAGAAAAACGCCGCAAGTTTCATTAAAATATTCAGCACAAGAAGAACTTTGAGCAGAATATTATTTCTTTACTATTCTACAAAGTCATACATATTTATAATAAACCTCTTCAGTTGCTTAAATAATAGCATTCTCTTCTACAGATCTGCATACTAATGTTCATATTTCTGCCGAAATAGAAGAATGGTTACCATATACTGATTGATTTGCTATTTGGTGAGTGAACCTTTTCATTAATCTCCCCTCCGATACACACATGCACATCTTAATTAAATATTATTTTGAGACAGGATGTATATGTGGTAAGCTAAGAAGAAGTGGCTTTGGAGGAGAGAGAACATCATGTCTAACTCCTTAAGATAACAACTTCTGAATCTGGACATGACTCATTGTAGAGATGTTCTTAGAAAGACGTCACCCACAAAACCAATGACTGTAGGATGGAGAAGATGAAAAAGCAAAGGTGAACCACATTATGTTCACTCGCCTTTTTGGATGGCATTGTTCCAAATTCAAACATGCTTCATCCTTCTGCTGCTGCAGTTCAATTGTTTCTTTCCAAAGCATTCCCCAGTCCTTCTTCTGCAGTCCAAATAAACATCATTGCTTCCTTCTCCAAATCCAACTTTGAATAATACACTGTCCTTAGTGAAATTAGGAGAATGGGATGATTGCAAGTAAGCCTTGCTAACCTACCACACTAGAGTAAGGGAAGGAAGCACTGGTTTTCACTCTTGTCCTCTGTTTTTGCAGCAGACAGTGCTGCCCTGCCATTGAAGTGATTGCCTCAGGCAGCAAATTTGAGGTGTCTTAAAAGGGCAGCAAGTTAATAGTTATTTAATTTGTGATATTATTTCATTTTTCCTGCCAGGGAGAACATGTGTGATTTTTCTTCTTCAAGTTGTTGGGAAACCAAGACCTAATTTTGGGGAATTTATAATTAGCTCAAATGAGAGGGAAGCGCCCAACTTCGCTTCTAGGACCTTATCCAATTGTCTACGGGAGACATAAGACTTCTGGCTAGGGAAGACACTGAAACGGACCAAGCTCCAATTAAAGTATTTATTTGACAAAAATAAGCAACCATCCAAATGCAGCACACACACACACACACACACACACTAGAAGAATAAGTGGGGGAAGAGCGAGAGCGGGGAAGGCAAAGAGAGAAAGACCAGGACAGAGGATATACTTACACCCGAGTAACTCCTCTGGGCTTTGGTGGTGAATGAAGATGAGTTTTGTGGAAGGGGCACAACCGGCAAGAGGGGTGGGGGTCGTGGGAACTATCTCGGAGCACAGACCGACAGAGTTTCAGCATGCACTTCCAAGGTAGCACACGGTCTGTTAAAATCCAGGGGGTCTTATAGGGAAATTCTGCCTTCTAGCCATGGGCCGGACAATAGCTAGACAAAGGCTTGAGTGGTTTACTACTGTTTACTTAAGTCTGGGCATAGTCTAAACAATGCATTTGGTTTCAAAGAAATCCAGGAAAGGAAGCCAGAGAAAGGAGGTGCCATCAAATCTAATCACTGTCTCATCAAGTGTGAGACTAAGACAAACAAACACTATTAGGTCTTCAATCTCCCAGGGGTCAGGCTGGGGTTATAGGGGACTCTGCATAGTCAAAATATATATGAAAAATGGAGGACTTTTACTAACAATGTGTCAAAATAACACAAATGGCGTTAGGTGCTATGTTAAGAGCAGTGCGAATGAGATGTGGTGGCTCAAGTGGTTAAGACGCTGACTCTGTTGATTGCAAGATCAGCAGGTTGGCAGTTTGAGACCCGGGTGCTACGTGATGGGGTGAGCTCCTGTCACTAGTCACAGCTTCTGCCAACCTAGCAGTTCAAAAGCATGCAAATGCAAGTAGATAAAGAGGCACCACTTCAGTGGGAAGGTAAACAGCATTCTGTGCAATCATGCTGTCCACATGATCACAGAGTAGTCTCTAACAATGCTGGCTCTTTGGCTTAGTAATGGAGATGAGCACTGCCCCCTATGGTCGGACATGACTTGCTACCCTTGTCAAGGGGGAATACCTTTACCTTTACCTTTAAGAGCAGAGCACTGGTTTTATCATTTTGAGGAGGTTTTTTTTCCCCAAGCACTAACTCTATGCAAGACTTTACAGGCTGAAGATTTTTTAAATGAGCAATTAACCTTTTACAATAGCTGGACATCTTCCACTTTATATCAGAAATATAGTGATGTTCACCCCTTAATAGACTTAAACGGACCCACCATAAGTCCCTAAGTGTGAGGCCACACTGGCAGTTAGGAGTTGCAACAGGGATGATTCACTCACACACACCCCAAAAAAGCTAGGCAATCCAATCAGAAAAGTATACACCAATTTCCAGGTGTTATGTTTGTTCCCATCTCACACTCCTGTGGATTAACTAAATCTGGAGTTTGCTCATTTACACACCAATTCTTACCTTGGAAGCTGTCTCCCCAAGCAAAATCTTCATGTAATTTGGACCTTTGGCCATGAGACCTCCTGTTCTTTGCCCAAGTGACATTCTCCTATAAAAACCCCATTTTCCAAGTTGGTTTGGAGGCAGACATGCTATCCATCTGAATCCTGCTAGACCCAGCTCGCTGCTACCCATCCAAACATTCAGGAATGGCCGAGTCCACACGCCAGATACCACCTGCATCTACAGGAGCAACCTCATTACTGGTAACTAGCTTGTGAATCCTCTTTTCTATCTCATCCTCATTCCCTTTGATCCTTAGCGCCTTGTGTGTGTGTGAGAGAGAAAGTGTAAATTCTGTGTACATATGTTTAATTTCTTTAATAAAAAATAGCTATCAGAGAATTCTGCCTCTGCAGTTCTATACCTCTGCACCTCCATAAACAATTGAGACAGGTCCCTTGGGCTGCTTTTAACCCAGCCCCCATACTGAGCTAATATTGATAAAATTCCCTAGACCCCCTAGTTACAATTTGGTGGAGAATCTGGCGGACAAGTCTCCTGAGATCGGAATACACTAACTACAGTGGTGTGCTCAGATCCCAGACATAGAGGGAAAGAGGCAATAGGGTTGCAGACCGCCGACTTAAATTCACAGGAAGTGTATGTGTGTGTTGGGTTTTTGCATGTGTGTGCCACAAAGGCTGAGCTTTTGAAGGTTGGCTTCCCCCATTTCCAAGTGGATTCTGGATTTTGTGGTTTTTTATCTGTGTAATAAGAGGATAGGGCTGTGGTCCATTCTGAACTGAGACATAAACAGGACCAGGGTCCCCTTTTCAGGATTGAAAAAGAATAGGGCTGTGGTCCCTTCTGAAACTGACACAAATGGGACCAGGGTCCTAGTCTCAGGCTCAAAATGTAGGGCAATAAATCCAAGGCTGAGGAAAGGCACCTCTTCCCCTGGTATAAGTCCCTAAAATAAGCTAGAAAACACGCTGTCTGACTTTCCTAATAGAAGCTGAGTTGTTGAGTCACTCCAATGAAGCAACTAAGAGGTGGTAGGAAGACAACCTAGTGGGGGGGGAAAACCTTGGGACTTCGTGAGGGGTTACTGGGAACAGTGGTTGAGGTCTATCTAGGGAAGACAGTCTAAAGCTGACTAGTGGCACTGCTGTTGAGTTGCTCTGGCAAGGCTTGTGAGTGGAAACAGGACTCCTTAGTGAAAAGGTTGGTAGGAACCCGGCCTGTCCTCTATACATCCACAAAATTGCTAGGAGTCTGGCAGGGGTAGAACACCCCACAAAACTGTAGGTAAGGCAGTAAGCGGTTTTGTGAATTCCATGCCCTCACACCCTTTGACAGGGCAGCTAAAGAGTGGCTGCAGTGTCACTTAAAACAGTTGACAAGGCAACTGAGATGGTTGCAGTGCCCTTTGAGATAAAGGTTTTATGTGACAGACCCTCTTTCCTCAAAAGAGTTCCTTTGAGTTCGTTTCCCCCCTCCCTAGTTCTGCCCAGTGCAAGAGGTGGGAGGATCTCCCAAGGAATTTTGCTGAAATTCTACCTACCCTCTGTGCTTGTGAGTTTCCCCTTCTGCCTAGGTTGGGCTCAAGAAGGAAATCAAGTTTTTACAAAAGGAGCTTGCCTAGAGAGAATGCTACCTCAAATAGTAAATTGGTTGTTACAGTTTCAGTGGAGGTTGTTAGTTAAAGAAGCAAACCCACTTCGCCTCCCTGCCTGAACATAAAACAGAACACTGTGCCATTGAAAATTGACAGTTAGGAGAACAGTCCTCCAAAAACAGTAGGGTACCCAGGCATCACCAAATGAAACCTATGCAAAGTAAATTTGACAGGCAAGCTAGTTTTTCCCCAGTTGTCCTTTTCCCTTCAGAGGCCAAAAAGGGACTAGCCCAAAGAGAATTCACCGATGCTAATTTAAAACCAATCTCTCTCTCCTGCTAAACTTTACTTTCCCCTCCTTGGAATCCAGGTGTGATTCTCCCCATCTACTAGCCCTGAGTTGGAATTCATAAAGATTATTTTTAAAAAGAGGCTAAATGGGTGCTAGACCCATAGAGATGCTCTAACAAGCTAATAATGAAAAATTAGAGAGATGGCTTGCCTGTAAGAGAAGCAACGCATGGGATGTAGAGGCGTTTCGCACTCCAAACCCATTAGAGACTCTCAAGGTCACGTACTATACTCGATGCAAGGAGAGGTCATTTTTTGGTCCATCCAAGGATGCATTGGCAGGATGGGGACTGTGGTCTGCCCTCCAGGGAGCTATAAGGGTAATTAAGGATCTCAATGATGTTACAATGACACCACTGAAAAACAAACCTTTGAACTAGAAAACCTGAAAAAGGAAAATAAGTACTTGATGGAAAAAATAAATATTTGTCCAATGTCACCCAAGAGGTGACTACTAAGGCCACACAAGCCTCCACAAAGCAGTGGTCCCTGCAGTATGAATTGGACTTAGTGAAACAAAGATTGGCCCAAGCACTGCAGGCAGCGCTGAGTAGGTCCACCCCAGAGACTCCCCAAAACCCTAGGCAAGAGAGCCGTCCTCCACCAGCTGCTAACTGGATGGCTGGCGGAGGACCAAACATTCAAGTTCCCAGGACAGTGAGCCCCAAAATAGATAGCTTGCCTGAAACTAGCACCTTGAGGGGCCCTCACAACTCTGTTTTTAAGTCAGAAATCACCAATCAGGCCAGTTAGCCTGAAGCCACAGTTTGACCACATGAAAATCAGGCGGTCGTAGGAAATCAGGAAGAGAACCGGGTGGTGATAGAACAGATTTGCCTCCTAAACTACAGGTTTGGGATCAGGGAATCTACAACTGACTCAGATAGAGAGAGGGACCCCAAAGTGCAAAAGCCAATGCCTTAAAAAGAGACAGGGGCCCAGAAAAGAGGTTCAACGTCACCCATCCTGCAGCTTCAGCCACACCAGGAAACCTCCTGATCAGCCTCAGACCCAATATAGCAAAGACAGAACACTCATTTGGGCTACCTTTAAGAAATGCAGAACCAACATGGTCCAATTTGATGGAAAACCTCCTGACGTGCTGCTAGAAGCCCTGAGGTTAGCCTACACCAATCCAGAGGATTTGAGAAGATTAAATCCTGAGTTAGGACACACTGTCTCAGCCTCAGCTCCCCCAACCCTCACCATACAGTGAGGAACAAAGGCTCCAAAGGTTAGCTCCTGGGGGGGGGAGGAAATGGTCTTTTAAGAAACATAGGATGTTATCACACGGGGCAAATCTGCTGGTTAATCAACACAAATCCCAAACAAAAACTGGATTTGTGCCTCGCGTTTTCACACGACGTCGCACAGAAACTGGACAGAAAGTGGACAGAAACTGGTGTTATCCGAGATCTTTTGAAATTCGGTAGTTTTGAGAAAATGCAAATACGAAATTAAGGTAATTTCGCATTTACCGTAATGTGAAAAGCAAATGTGCATTTGGAAGCATTTCCCCGTATTTTCCCATTTCTCATCCTGGCAGAGTCTCCTTATTACGTTTACTTCCGGTTTTGTTTGGGCGACAAACCTGCCGGCCAGACATGAGCCTCTCTGCTTTGTCTTTCTAAATATATCTGTCTGTTACTGGAGATATTGGGCCGTGGTTGATGTGGGGTTTGTGAAGGAACACAATTGGGGATGGGTGCTGCAAGAGAGAAATCAATGACGAAATGGGGAAAAGGAAGTGACAAAAACAACATCCACCAGCCACGGCGAGCATAGCTATATCTGCGCATGTGCTAGAAGATCATTTCTAGTCCATTTACGGGTTTTTCTCACTTGTGTATGAACGTTAAATGCGCTTACTGTAATTTTGGAATTAAGGTAATTACGTGTGAAAGCCATTTGCGGAATCAAGGTTTATTTTCGGTTTATTTTCAGGATTTCTCATTTCCACTTTATTATCGCTTTGTGGCCCACGTGTGATAACGTCCATAGAGCCCTATGCAATCTGCAGAGAACCCTGGTAGAGAATGCTGAGATCTTAAAAGACAAAAGTTTCCCCCCCCCCCCCTTAAGTAAACTTATTTGGCGTAAGACTGCAGCACTTGACTGCTCCAAAAAAACAGGAAAACCAGATCATGGGCAGAGAAGGTTGCAAAGCCCATCATCCTCATTCAATTTAGTCAGTGTGGCCTTGCCACCCTCTTTTCTTTTGTGGCATGCAACACCTTGGTGTAATTTTGGAATTCTTTTGATGAGAGAAATGGGTGTCCTTCCCCTCTCTATAAATATGTGTCCCCATGTTTTAAAATTGGGAATAAAAGGTTGTCTCCTACATTCCCAGATAGAGAAATTAACTATTCGGACATGGGAGGCTGTTTAATTTCCCTTCCTCCCCACTGTTGGGCCCTATTTAATAGTCTGTGTTTTTGTTTTTGTTTTTCCTCCTCTGCATTTTTTCTTTTTTAACATTTTCCTTTTTTTCTTGTGCCCATGAGGCAAATAGATAAGATCAGTCAGTAGGAGTTTCCAAATTGACTGCTGACCTGTACCATAGGAGAAAGGAGAGAAAATAGCCTAAAGATTAAAATTGTGTGGCAGTGTTAAGCTTGGAAGGAAAGGCAACACCACCCCCCCTTTCCTGCTTCTTTGTCCTTTACTTTGCACACTGCACGTGTTCAGAGGCCAGGTCTCTTTGTGAAAGTCTTTGTGGATAGCCGTGGTTTTGCCTTTGCCTTTGCCTTTACCAGTCCAAAATAAGGCTGCTTCCATGTGCTTAAGGCTGCATGGGTTTTAAGTTGCTGTTCCTGTTTCTGCTTTTGTTCTCTGTACATGCTCAGAGGCTTAATCCGATTTCCCCCTGTCTTTTCTATAACTCTCCAGTCCTCTGTTTAGATTTCGAAAGCAGCTTTATACCATTCAGATCTATCTATTCCCTCGTTCTTCCTCCCTAATCTGTGATATAAAATTGTTGTGTATTTGTGGATCTTGTCTGTGTTTGCTTACTCTGGAGAAACACATGGTTAGTGTCCTGAAACCATGTTTTTGTTTGTTTAATTTCGTTCTTTTTGTGAATTTTGCTTTTCTTTCTTTGTTCCGAAAGAAAGTGGCTCTGTGATACCCCAAACTAGGCTTTGCTCCTTTTTTTTTTTCAAAATGCCAAAGCCTCCCTTTTCTGTGTCTTGTCCTTCATTCTATTTTCACCAGACTTCTGTGAGTGTTGTGACAAATGCCTCATAGATAACAACATTGGATTTATGGCAATATGCTTTAATTTGTGTTCTTTCCTATTGGCTGTACCAATTTAATTCAGATGTTAAAATTGAAAGCTAAGCACTCCCACTTCTGTTCTCTCTCTGTCTCCTACTTCACTTGGAGGATCCTGTTTCAAGCTATCCCCAAGCCTTCTCTCTCTCTCTCTCTCTCTCTCTCTCTCTCTCTCTCTCTCTCTCTCTCTGGCGATCTCTGCTCTTGAGTTGAAGGAGCTTGCCTTTAGATAAGCTGACTTTTACATTTTTAGAAGTCTTTTGTCTTTTCACTAGACATATCACCATTGAAGTGCTTCTGCCCTACGATGTACACAGAAAGAGTTTTGGGATCTCCTCTCCCTTCCAAAGCAGGGACGTGGACTTCAGATATATTTTAGTTATATTTATTCCCAATTTTTTACTGTCATTTTATATATAAAGTTTTGGGATGCATAAGTCTCACTTGTTGGGTGTACAAATAATTGGCTAAACTTCATGTTGTGCAGCTTGGTGCCATGGATACCTATTTCTCCCCTAGACATTGATCCTTCTCCTCAAGATCACCCCTGTGACAGAAGAGAAGAAGAACCCCCTTTTATTTTTCCCATCACAGCGACCCATGTGAGACCATGCCAAATTATGATGCCCCCGCACAGTTTACAAGCAATCCTGGTGCTTCCAAAAGCCAAATTGTGCTAATTTGGCTAATCCGGAATGGTTTTTGGTTTTTTTGGTTTTGTTTTTTTTTAATTTTGTTTTGTCCACAAGTGAACCAATTTGCACAGGAACTTCCCATCATTCATGGCCAAACTGGGAAATGGAAACTAATCAAACCAAATTGGTCCATTGCTACTTAAAGACACAAGGACCTTTTCTTTTAAATCTCCCTTTCCCCAGTTCTCCTGAGCTTACTCTGACACACAGGCCAGAACTCTTCCCAGCCCATACAGCCAAACAGCACACTGGCCTTTACCTTGCATGCGTTATGCCCGGGCTACACTCCAATGTTTCCTCATGTTTTCTTGCTATGCTTTTCTACTGACTTGAACTTATACACCTCTTTCTTGCTTCCTATTATGTCTATATATACCTGGTATCACTGGATGCTAGGGGGGAGGGGGAGCTGACTATCCTTGACATGAGCTCCCTAGTGGTTAGATCCCATGCCAGGTGGCATGGAAAATTCTGTCCTCCCTTTTCCTACATTTTAGTTTTCATTCCCTGTTCTTTACAACACACCCTTCAGTCTCCATATGTGTAGTCTGTCTGTCTGTCTGTCATTTATGTGGATCCTGACACCCAAGAGTGCACTGGACCTTGAGGGGGAATGATATCCTCCAGCTGTCCTCTACACCTGCTACACAATGCAGCCCCTCAGTGTTGATCCTCCATGATCCTGGATGCTGCCTCTGCAGAGCAGCCACTCATCCACACCACCAGCAGACAGCAGCTCCACAGCTACACCATTATATTGATGCTGATGGTTCCAGATGTGCACAGATGTGTTCCAGTGATCCTCCAGATGTCCTCTGCATCCCAGATGGACTTCCTATCCTTCCAGCATGGATGAGCTTGTTATCAAGGGGGGGGGGGTGCCAGCTTCGAGAGTGAGCCAGATGTTCTCCATGCTTCAGTGCCATGCCAGAGGTCCTCCAAAGACATCCTCCATGCTCCTGTCATCCCAAGATGAATTCACCATGGTCAAGGCTGACTCAGATGACTTCAAGGCTCCAGGTTCCTGTACATCCCAAGGTCCTACTATGTCCTACAAGTTCTGGAATAGTGTTCCTGGGACCCCAGGTTCTTCCATATCCTAGGATCTACACATCTGACTTTTCTCTTCTCCAAGTGAGGCCAGCTTAGAGATCCACTGACATTCCCAGGCTTAATTGTTACCAGTCTGCAATCATATCTCCTATAGACCAACATATAAAAAGCCATGATGCTTAATATCCATATATGGCTATATTACAGGACTATGTTTGCCTGCATTACTGATGAACTCATTGCCACTATGTCACTGTTCTGACAAATACCGCCATCTCATAGACATTGCCCATATTGCCCAGAGGTTGTTTTACCAGGTTCCAGCCTCTCATCTACAAATACATTCATGACCACCCTTATCCATGAACACTGCTCTCCAAAGAGTGGTTCTTTTTAAAAAAATAAAGGATAGGAACTATTTTCATTGGTGTGCTATGCCCACATTCTCCAGTATATAATAAATAATAATAAATAATAAAACTTTATTTATACTCCGCCTTAAGCCGAGGCTGTCAAGGCGGCTTACAAGTTTAAAAGAATACACCCATACAATCAATGACAAAATAACCCCCCTTAAAAATGTTATATGTCTTTTGGTCAACATATAATTACACATGATGCCCACATTCTATCTGTTTTTATATTTGCTTACATCCCATTACATTCCTGGTGTGCTGTTTGCATGCCCTTGCTTATTGATCCTATTCTGCTGTGGTTTATGTTTCCATTGCTTTGTTCCACACTGACATAATTCTCTCTGATTGTTGTATTTCCTATTGCAACTTTAATATCTGATAGACATTGACATCTTTGCTGATGTCAGATGTCTGGGGTTTTCAGTGACAGAATTTTGGGGGAGGGCACTCATTCAGAATATGGGTAACAATCTTGGTTGCAGAATGCAGCCTTCCTGTGAATAATATCATGAAGCTGGGTAGATGGAAACCCAGGGCGTATGTGGGCTACATTCATCCTGGTCTGAGCAGCAACTAAGACTTCTCTGATCAGTTACAGGAATATAGGTAGTGCAGTGCCAAAGAACTGGCAAGTGGTGTTCAAGGCATTCAGTCAAGGGACAACTGGGAACAGCAGAGAGAGAGAATGAGCCTGCAAGATGAGTGGTTGCTGTGGGAATATTGGTACCTGGGATGCCATACAAGTTCTTTGGCATAATCACAGAAGACAGAAAGGACTCCTGTCAGTACAGGTGGTACTGGGCATGTGCCAGAAACTACAGGAGTGGTGACAGTCAGTGACATGTGGGACAATTAACACATCAGGCAACTCACAGTGACACTGAAGTGCAGTTGAGAAGAGACAATTTGGAACATTGTCATATTGGGACTTTCAGCATTTTCACCTGTTGGACTTTTGGGCTTCAACTCTTTAACTCTGACATGCATGGTGGAACCACTTTGTTGCTTACAGCTGTGCGATTGGTGGAAGGTGAGCCCAGCACCCACCGGGGCCTGCCTTTTTGTGGCAGCAGCATGAATCCTGGCTTCAGGAAATTGTTCACCAGTGTATGGTGGGCATTGGTAGTGTACAGGAGTCTCATTATGGGACCTGGGGTGTAGTGCAGATAGGGTGTCACTCAGACAAGGGCAAATGCCTTGCCAGCACTCACCAGTGACAAGTTTCCCCCTGTTATCCTTGTGGTCCAGTACCAGGCTGGAGTGCGGTTTATCAATCAACAGTTGGGTTGGTCAGTGCTTGGATCTGGACCCATCCCTTTGGCCAACCCTGTTTTTCAACTGTAAACAATAAAGTTGTTTTGTTTTTTCTCCATTATGTTGTCATGTGTGGTCTTTTATGACTTGTGACTTCACCCTTAGATCAGCAACATGAGTAATCCCTTGTCATACAGAAGAGCTGTATGCTCTCATGGTTGTGGCTGTGACTTGCTGGGACAAAAGGTGTGTGGCCTTCACTACTCTTTCCAGACACCCCATCCTCTATTTTACAGCCATTTAGAACTGGGAAGACAATCAGAGGAATGTAACAGACATGAGCCTGTGATTACAGGTGCATTCTATACCATTTAACAACAGCAGGAAAATACCATTGTGCAATGAGATCTGGAAACAGCTTACTTGACCAGAAGCTCTCTGGACACCAAAGATGTCTGGGAGTTGTTCTGAGCATGTGTTGTGTCAAAAACAGTAGAAGCATTGGCTAAATGTCCAGTACAGTGGCAGCATAACTAGAAGATATTTTACTGGGTTCAGAAGTAAGTATTCGATTGAAAGTATTCTTGAAACCTTGCATCGTGGCACCCAACCAATAATGCAAGGCAGATGACCCTTTTGTGACCCCACTACTGGATCCGTGCAACTGTAGTGGGAACGCTTAGTTTACCCAAATGATTTTTTCTCTTTCCATATGTAACTATCCAAGGCTGGTTCTTGATGTTTCCATTAATTGTTGTGGAATTGCTGTATCCTTGTTATCTAATGATTTACTTGAAATAAACCAAAGCTCTATTTTCTTATGTATTGTTAAATAACCTCTGAAGGAGTCAAAAAAAGCAGTGCAGTGGATTTGTAAATATTCTGAAGAGTGTGCAAGAGGATATTTTAAAGTTTCTGAAAATAAGATATGTCACAGAGCGAGCCACTAATTAAGGAATGTAAAGCTGTGAAGGCAAAGAAATAGATTGTCACTAAGAAAAGGGTAGAGATAATAATTTACACAGAGAGAGAAGATAATGGACTGATGAAAATAATGGGATTAGTATATATCTTGTTCAGATGAAATTTCTTCATGCAAGGGGTTGTTGAATAATGGAACAAATTGTCAAAGGCAGTGATAGAAGCAAGTGTGAATTATTCTGACAGATTTCTGGAGGAGAGAATTGGAGGGGATAGTTGCTAGCTAGATTTCCAGGATAACAACTGATGGTGTATGAAATGATTTAATTTCAGCCTGTGGAAGTGTTGAAGGGAATTAAGGACTACAGTAGTAGGGGGAACCTACAGAAATCAGTGTAGCAAGGTTACTTTTGGTCCTAATAGATGACCACATGGTTTCTGAAATCTCTGAAGGAAATTTTAACTGACTGCCTAACAAGAACTGTTGCAGGCCAGGACATTATCAAGTATGTTTAAATGGCAGTCACTGTAGATTTTTCCCCATTTTCCCAATTTATCTGTTCTTTTTTATGATGAGGGAAACTTCAATTTTTCAAAAATAATGAACTATACCTTCATAACTTTTCAGCTTCCATAATATCCTACTTAATGCATTCAGAATATTATATCTATCAATTCACAGGAATCCTCATTTCCAATCAGTTGCTAATATAAACTGTCCTCCTATCTGGTAATTGTTTGCTCTTGGCGTTCTTTTTGTAACACATATGGATATCTTGCTCACAATTGTCATCTATACTAGTTGCTGCTTATAGTATCAACAGGAATATCCCTCATGTTTTTTGGACCTCTAGCTCTCCAAGTAGTTATGTCATCTGAATCTGTATTTCTCTTGTTATAAGTACATGATATGTCATGTCTGATTAGCAGTGCTATAGTGGAATCAAGACATGCAGGGATGAAGCTCCAGGACCTTTTGATTATCAGGGACTATGAAATCATCTGCCACATGCATATGTATTCCAATGAGTTCCCCTGTTCCCTTTGAATTTAGCTTCAGTCTCCAGAGTAGCGAGAAGGAAAATAGATTCTGCAGCAACAATGTAACCCAAAGCATTTTTGGGGAAGACCCTTTAGATTTACAAATGACCAGCTCCCAACAGAGATGACAATTTTTTAGAAATTCTAGAAGTGATAAAAAACATCAACAGCAAAACATCTGCATTTTCAGACTATCACTAGAGGTGTCACCATAAAGACTAATGAAGTAGGCCTGCACTTCCAAATTTACCACTATACTAGATTACTAGTGATGCCTCTAAATGATTCTGATTCAGAGAGATCCATGTTGTGATTGGGCAATGGGTCATTGCCTCCAGGATCCCATATACCTCCAAATGAGTCCAAGCTGTTGTATAAGGAACAGCATACTGCAGGTTACTCAGAGAAATATGACTTTTCTTCTGAAGTCAGTTGCTCAAAGCTCTTAAAAGAGTACTCAGAATCCACAAATCTATAGTATCTTAAATCAGCCAAGTCTCCTCACTCTCACAGATCCCAGTCGACAAGGTATGTAGCTGGCAGCCACCCACCAAGGAATACTAGAGAAACAGGTTTTGAGCCAGGAAGCTTTCTTTTGAATTTGTACCAACTCACAGTTAGTGGCAGAGCACAGGTGCTCAGGGACATTGCTGTACTACTTTACTGTTCATGGTTTATTTCAAACATGTTATATACACACAAAAAGAAATGAACTATATATTCATATATTTAGAGGTACTAAACTGTAAATTCAAATGGATCTCATTCAGTCCCTAGTTTACAATAATATCAAATGGACTGATATCAAAGTCCAGTCTAAAAGTTAGTGGTCACCAAAAAGGGGTATACAACACAATTTGTACACTTGTTTCCTTTGCCTTCAGTGATGCAAAATATCAAGGTTTGTTCACCACCAGCCAAAGTCCAGGTAGTTTGTGGACCATTTACTATTTTAAGATGAGCATCTTTTTGGTTAACGTCCATAGATATACCCCTTTGTGACATAAGGAACCACAACATATCTCAATTATGAGTAAACTGTAAACTGTAATCCAATATTCCCATTATATGCATTGTATATGGCAATTTGACTTACAATAACTCCTCAGATAGTTAGATAGATAAATAAATAAGTAGAGCTGAACTGGAGGCTTATTATATGCCCTCAGTACATATTACAATGGGCCCTCCACATTTGTTGGCAGTATGGGTGCAGGACCCTCATGAAAGTTGGGAAAACTGCAAATTAAAAAAAAATACACTATTTTTTTATTTATTTTTTTACCTGAGAGAACACTTTCTAGGAATCTCTAGGTCCTCCAGTAAGACTCTGTGGACAACATTTGTTGGAAGTTGACTATAGAATTGTGCTGAAGGATCTACATATGCCTAGAGAAGTGTTCTCTAGGTCTGTAGGTCTAGCAATAAAGAGAACAAAATAATCACATCCATGAATCATCAAACCGACAAAAGTCTAAGCCACAAATGTGGAGGATGCTGTTATTGTTGTGTGCCTTCATGTCATTTCTGACTTATGGTGACTCTAAGATGAACCTATCATGGGGTTTTCTTGGCCAGATTAGTTCAAAGGAGGTTTGTCAGTGTCTTCCCCTGAGGCTGAGAGTATGTGACTTACCCAAGGTCACCCAGTGGGTTTTATGGCTGAGTGGAGAATTGAACCCTAGTCTCTGGAGTCATAGTCCAACACTCAAAGCGCTATGCCACAGACTGTATATACCCCACCATGCCAGCAAAACACCTGACCTGCTGGAAATTTTCATAGAGGGCCTCCATCCATACATGTAGGACTTTCTATTTCATTGTTAGTTTTGTTTCCTGCAGGCTTATTGGCAACCACTAGATTCACATGAATAGAGAGCTATGGCAAAAATCACAAATAAGCATAACCACAATGATCAAAGTCTCTTTGAGCCATTCCTGGGACCCTAGGGACAATCCTTTCCTTAATCATTTGGCTCCTGGAATCAACCAGTTCTCAATGAAAGGAAAATGCAGGGAACATTTGGATGTCAGTTTCTGTTTTTTCACCTTTGAGACAATATCTTCTTTAAAATTTGATAACCTAACACATATCTGTGTGCTGTTTAGAATAATTGTTTGGATACCTGATCTGGATTTGCTTCTTCTCCCCACTCACTTTAAAAAATGATTATTTTCATCATTCCATGTAAGAACTGTAAGGATTCATCTCTAGAATATCAGTTCGGAATCAGTATCATTGTTTGTAAAAGGAAAAGAAAACTCAACAACTTGAGTAAAACTTGGCACTCTCCCCCCCTCCTCCCCTGCAAACCCCTTCACACAGGTCTTCACGTTGTGGAATTAATTTCCATATCCCATTGAAACCCATTATCTAGTCATTATTTATCATATCAAACATCCCTTTTTAATTTCTACTTCAATGGAATTTTTTGTTCTTTCTCCCCACCCTCCTCTTCTCCCCTCTGCTTTTATAAAGTTGCACAACCTTTGGGGAAAAGCGAATGTTGTTTACAATGTGTAATTATGATACTAAAAAAGAAATCAAATCACAAATTCATTGTGGAGTGTTTGATCCAGAATATTGTTAGAAACATAATTAATAACCAAAAATATTTGAAACAACACTTTCCAACTTAAGGCGTATTAACCAGCCATGGGGGGAAAACCCTACCTTTTGAAGGAACATAACTTTGAATAAGTTGCTGTTTGCTTTGCCTTTCTTCATATGAATAGGTAACACAATAGTTTTGGCACTAGTAATCTATCAGTGTTGTATAGTCATAACTTTCACTCTGTATAAATATGTAGGACATATTTATTTGTGGATATGTAACTTTTGCAAAGAAAATGCAAAATATAAATCTCTTCATGTCATTCTTTCTCATAGCCTATGTTTTTAACTTTATTTCAAAAAAGAAACAAATTCCATGGGGGGAGGAGCAATAGTCCCATGAGCAGATTGTATTGACTGTTATTCTACACGACATTGTCTTCCTTTGTTACCTCCAAATTTCTGGTTGTTTTAAGACTTCAAATAATATATGTAATAACCTTCTAAATATTCAGAAAAGTAGTTGAATAGATAGCACACAAATGAAGTGTTGTATGTAAAATAAGGCCATTTTCCTCAGTCATATTGATTTGCATCCCTCATACATTATTGAAACATTTTTAGGAGATGGTTAGTAGTTGCAATCTCTTGAACTTCACACCAATTGTCTATCAGTGACAATCTAGCAGGAAAGTTGTGGACAAAAGAAATGGCCTAAATTCCAGGACTAGGAAGTCTGACTTAAATTTGAGCCTCATGAGCCTCAGTAGCTATTTACTTGGTCCAGTACTTGCAATGCAGCTGAAATTAGTCACTTGACACTTCTCCCACCGTCTGTGCTACCTGAGATGATGTTAGCTGAAGACACAAAGGAAAGGTGTCCAGAGATGAATTTGGCCTCTGGATTATGCTGCTCCTTTGTTTCACATCCTGCCATTGTTGGTTTTACGTCTGAGTTCCATACATATTGTTACATTTTCAAAATCCCATTTGTAAAATCTGTATGGTGTAGCACCAGAATATCCATAGCAATATGCGTGTTTGTATCATTAGACCTGGTACCCATTAGACCTGGGCAGAGGTGTCACTAAGGGTTGCAGAAGATGCAGATGGCACTGAAGACCACAGGTCAGAGAGGGGTAAACATCTGAAGGAGTGGTTGATCCCATCCATCCCAACAATCCTCTAGCTGCCCCCCTCCTCCAGCCACAGTGCCTCTGTCAGCTATATTAGCTATGGAAAATTAACATCTAGAACTGCTAAGTCATCGTGTGTGTGGCAAGGCCAAGACATGTAGATAAATATTCTTGACACCAGACACCAATGATGTGTATTCTATATTACACCTGTGTGTGTATGACTTACCACAGTGAAGTAATGGCTTATGCCAGGGGTAGGCAACCTTTCCCCTTTAAAGGCCGAGGGACTTCAGCTCCCAGAAGCCTCAGCCATGTTGGCCGATAGTCCCATGTTGGCCAATAGCTCTTGGGATTCTGGGAGCTGAAGTCCCTCGGCCCTTAAAGGGGAAAGGTTGCCTACCCCTGGCTTATGCCATGTGCTGGAGTGGTTGCATCAGCCAAGACTATATAAGGCTGTGTCTTAAGGTAAACAATTGTGGGTTACAGAGTTGGAGAGTAGTTGGTGAGTTGTTGTGTGTGTTACTGTTTGAGAGCTATTGAGAGTCAGAGAGGAACTTTGTTTTGTTAGTACAGTTCCTGTTAGCGTGGTTACGCAGCATGTGATGATCCATGTCAACATGCAGCACCAGTGTCACCACCTTCTCAGATGCAGGCAGCAGCTTGTGAGCTGAAGGACCACCTCTCCCCTTCCAGAAAGAGTAAAGAGATTCTACAGACAGACGTCTCTCAGATGAGGCTTTTATCCTGGTTCTTCTATGTACAAGGCTATATACAGCAACAGTGACAAACTCCATCCAACCATCCAACAACAACCCACTGTCAATCCACTCTATCAACCCACACATGTGTCCTGAGGCAACTCCCTTATATACACAAAGTTCCATGTGGCCTTCTGGCTCTGCCTCTTCCTCTGGACACCTGTCACTCATCCATGGTGACTTTGCAGTTTTGCAGCCATTTTGGTGCTTTCCAGCACCTTGTGACCATCAGCTGATGTCACTTCCTATGACACAGCACCTGGTGGAAAGTGCTGTGTCATTATGGCTGCCAGTGACCCTTTCATTCCTGGTCACTCATGTATCAACCCACATTGGACATTTTCTTTGAGACACTGTCTCCACAGTTCCTGCTTCTATATATAGCTTCTACTTAGCACTTGTAAATAAATCTTTTCACCTTTTAGCTGTCCAAGCCAGCTTCTTTATTCCACACTGGTATCTAAGTGCCTAGGTGTAGATACTGAAGTCTCATTCAAGCCTCATTACCAGTGTGACAAAGGTTATGGGCCTAGACGAATGCATAATAATAATAATATTTATTTATATCCCGCCCGCATGCAACGAGTAGAGTGAAGAGTCTGCCATCCAATGTGTTTCTGTGCCTGAGAACTTAATCCTGAGTTACGGTGAGTTTGGCACAGAGGAACCTGCTGTGAGGACTTTGTGAGTTCCTGTAAAGCAGGAGAGATGGTGGCTGGTGGACAGGGTGGATTTCCTTTAAAGAAGCTAAAAGGCAGAAATTATTTAGCTTTGGCCAGGAAGATGAAGTTTTTCCTGAGGAAGGAAGGTTTGTGGCAAAGTGTGGCCAATCCACCCCAGAACCCTGATGAAGATGAGCTGAGACAAGATGAAATAGCCCATTCATGGATTTGGCTGGCTGTTGAGAACTCACAACTCAAGTTGATACATGACTCACCCTCTGAAAAATACAGCTGGCAAGTTTTCAGAGAAGCACATGTGAGAGACTCTGCAATTTCTAAAATTACTTTGACCAGGCAGTTGTACTGATCCCAGTTGGAGAAGGGAGTAAAGCAAAAGCAAAGTAGCTTCATTTATATACTGCTTCATATCACGCTATGGGATGTCTAAGCGGTTTACAACTGTAAGCTCATTGCCCCCAACAGTTGGGTACTCATTTTAGCGACCTCGGAAGGATGCAGGCTTGAGTCTAGCCTGAGCCCTGGCTAGTATTGAACTCACAACCATGTGGTCTATGAGTGAGTGGCTGCAGTACAGGCATTTAACCACTGTGCCACCAGGGAGGAGACGTAACTGTACATCTGCACAAAATGCAGGCACTTTTTGCAGACTTGACTGAACCAGGATGCAACAATGTTTTATTGTGCTCAGTTCTTTTGGGTGAAGACTGGGACATTTTCAGCCAGGGCCTTGAACCCTGCCAGAATCTACCCTCAACATGTCTTATCTGGTTGTAAGGCTATAGGAAGAGTCTGCATGGAGGAGATGTCTTGGTGGAAGCTGCAAAGAGGAGTGCTGTTATAATAATAATAATAATAAATTTTTATTTGTAGCCCGCCCCTCTGCTAGGCAATCGGGGCGGGGGACAGCAATAATTAAAACAGAACAACGTTAGAACATTCCCTCTTGTTCCTAGCAAGAAGGAAACTTCAAAGAACATGTCTGAATGCAAATCTGCTCCACATGTGGTGGGACTGTCCAATAGCAACCGACTTTTGGGAGCGGATCCACACAAGAATTCAGGGCACATTTCAAATTAAATTTAACATGGACCCTAAACTCTTTTTACTAAATATAACAACTGAATTGAAAGAAAAGATAAACAAGGAAGAAATGGGTGTTATCCTATATATGATTACTGCGGCAAGGCTAATACTTGCCAAACACTGGAAAGCAGTAAAGGGAAACCTTGAACATGAATGGGAAATTAAACTTTATGACTTAATGCAAATGGAAAAATTGACAATGACGTTAAAAAACCAAACGGAGGACAAATTTAAGGATAAATGGAAAAAAGTAGAAAACTTATGGTCTTGTTAAAAAAAAAAATTAGACAATAAACGTTGTCTTATAATCACTTTTATTCCTTTGCAAACCTCATGCACTCTCCCCTATCTTCTTGCTCCTATCTTTCTCCCCCTTCCACATATTTAGCCTAGGAAGAATGTATAAGAAATGTTATTCAGCCTAACAGCTCTTTATATGTTTGGGGTTTTTTTTTTACGTTGATTAATACCCTTATAAAGCATCAGGTTCTTTGTAAGATTTATGTAAATGGAAATTGAGATATACAATTGTAATACTCCTCTTAAGTTAAATAAGTGAGAACTCCTTCAGAGAAGTAATGAATTTGTTATGTTGTGTTTCTTTTTAACATTGTATAAAAAATTCAATTAAATAAAATATGAAAAAAAAGAGCATGTCTGATATGGAAGAAGCAGTAGTCAGTGTCCAGAGATGTTTTGCCTCTCTTGCTGGCCTGCAGCCAGCAAGGACACATCCAGAGATTTTTGCCCTCAGAAGAGCAGAAATAAAGCTTCTAGGAGGGGACCATGTGGCAGAAAGGCAGAAAAGAGACACCAAGAGAGGACACCAGCATGATGTCCATTCTCTTCAATCAAGAGAGGACTGAGAACTGTATCCTGGACACTGGATCATGTGTGTACATAGGCAGACAAAGAGAACTGTTTGAGAGCCCCAAAACCATACTTATCTGTGGCAAATGGACCAAAGGTAAAGGTTGAGGGCTATGGACACTGCTTCATGCCATGCCTGGGTAAAGTAGCAGAAAATGTATATCTTGCTCCTGAAATGAGTGTAAATGTAATTTCTGTCAGTCAAATAATCAAGCAGGAGTTTGATGTGAGTATTACAGCCACTGGCTGTGAGGTTAGCAAAGATGGGAAAGTCTGTGCCACTGGAGTTGAAAGATATGAGCTATATTTCCTGAAAGGTAATGCAGAAGCTACAGTGGGAGCTGTGCAGAATGAAACACATGACAAATGTATACACTTGCTACACAAGAGAATGGGGCACATGCCAAAATTCAATATTTATGCCTTGACGTAATAAGTCCAGAGTTTAAAGGGTGGCTGAATAGAAAAGGAATTGTTACCATTCCCTACCAGCAAGCAGATGACCCTGAAGGATGGAGTCAATAGCTGCAGCAAATGGTAAAGTGTTTGTTAAAAAATGTAGACATGAAAAAATGTTCTGAGGAGAGGCATTACACACAGCCAATCATATACTTAAGAGGATGTGGACTTCATCCATTAAAAACATTCCCTACAGTGTACTGTTTGATAGAAAGACACCCCACAACTTGTCAGGAGGGGTTTCTTGTTGTACTGGCCAGATAAGGACAAAAGACTAATCATTGGTCAAGGTGTGGGGGGAAAGGTCACACCACCACGCCTGGGCCAACAGGCTGGGGTTAACAATTCTCGCAAGGTTGTTGTTATGCAAGATTTGGATGAGAGTTTGTTGCTTATAACTCGATACAACCACGTGGAAGCAGCCATTTTTATAGTCGAGATGGTGAGATTACTTCAAACCGTTCTTGGCTTTTGGCGACCCATCCCTCCCACCCTTGTTTCATTGCTAGTTTTACTCTCAGGCTTTGGCTGGTCACCTTCGGGGGCTGGAGGGAATTTTTTCCCAAGGTTGTACTTGGGTTTTTTGCTCTCCCTGAGATCTTGTGTTAATTTTCTGTTGGGGTCTTGATTATTTATTAGTTGTTTGTCACAACTGGGGATACAGGGTCTATGTTCTGAGATATGTATTAATTTATTGGGGCGGGGAATGACCGAATCCCACAGATAAAATTAATTCAGCTAGTTAAATTGGGAACAGAAAAAATTTGGCTCTAAACAAATTCACAGGAAATGACGTAAATAATTAAAGATTAACGTCATTGCTAATTATGACATCATATGATGTAATATGATGTCATTTCCGGGGAGGGGTTTGATATTTGTTTACATATTTGTTTATTTATGTACCACTAAAAATATTGTTAATCATTGTGAAGTCGTAGGCTTTCATGGCCGGCATCCATAGTTTTTTGTGGGTTTTTTGGGCTGTGTGGCCATGTTCTAGAAGAGTTTCTTTCTATTCCCATGTAACCTGTGTATTGTTCTGTGTTGAATAGGTATTGTTCTGTTGATGGCATGGCTTCCAGGTGAGGATATGCAATCAAGGATATTGTCTGCTATTGTCTGCTGGGAAAGCCCCTGACCCTGGTTGGTTTCCCATTTGCACTTGCTGAGTGCTGATTTTCTTATTTTGTAGGACTGGTAGCCATATCTTGTTTATTTTAAGGGTTTCTTCTTTCCTGTTGAAGTTATCCAAGTGTTTGTGGATTTCGATGGCTTCCCTGTGCATTCTGACCTGATAGTTGTTGGCATGGTCCAGAATTTCAGTGTTTTCAAACAGCATTTTATGCCCAGGATGGTTTATGATGTGTTCTGCTACTGCTGATTTTTCTGGCTGGCCCAGTCTGCAGTGTCTCTCATGTTCCTTGATTCGTGTTTGGATACTGTGTTTGGTGGTCCCTATGTAGACTTGTCCACAGCTGCATGGTATGCAGTAAACTCCTGCGGCTGTGAGAGGGTCTCTCCTGTTCTTCGCTGAGCGCAGCATTTGTTGGATTTTCTTGGTTAGTTTGTAAATCATTTGGAGGTTGTGTTTCCTCACTACTTTCCCTATTCTGTCTGTGACTCCTTTGATATATGGTATATCAGAAAGAAACTCTTCTAGAACATGGCCACACAGCCCGAAAAACCCACAAAAAACTATTGTTAATTATTGTTTGCCACGGGCAGTGAAGGAACACCCTTAGTGGATACACCTTCACTTACACCTGTGACAAAGCTGTTAATAATAATTTAATTATTTGGCTTTGACCCTGTACAATTTAATAAAAGTTGTGGCCTGTTTTATACCCATAAAAGGAATCTTGTGTCCTTTGTGCCAGTGCAAAATCATCCCTAAGGTTTTTGTTGTGTGTTGTTGTTAACTGCCCTCGAGTCAATCTCGTCTCATGGCGGCCTATGGATGAGACATCTCCAAGACCCTCTGTCCTCCACTGCTCTGCTTAATTCCTGCAGCCCTATACCCATGACCTCCTTAATAGGGTCCATCCATCTAGCATGTGGACTTCCTTTCTTCCTACCTCCCTCCACTTTTCCCAGCATTATTGTTTTTTCCAAAGAGTCCTCCCTTCTCATGATGTGTCCAAAGTACAACAGCCTCAGTTTGGTCATCTTGGCTTCCAGGGAGGTTTCAGGCTTGATCTGCTCTAGGACTCACTTCTTTGTCCTTTTGGCTGTCCATGGGATCCTCAGCACTCTTCTCCAGCACCACATCTCAAATGCATTGATTTTCCTCCTATCATCTTCCTTAACTATCCAGTTCTCACATCCATACATGGTAATAGGGAATACAATGGCTTGTATGATTCTAACTTTTGTTCTGACTTGTATATCTTTACATTTTATAATCTTTTCTAGTTCTTTCATAGTCACCCTCCCCATTCTTAATCTTCTTCTGATTTCCTGACTGCACTCTCCATTTCTATCAATGTTTGATCCCTGGTATGGGAATTCTTTTACTATTTCTATTTCTTCATAGTCTAGGTTGAACTTGTGAAGGTCCTTGGTGATCATTATTTTTGTTTTCTTTATGTTCAATATTAAGCCTGCCTTAGCACTTTCTTTTTTGATCTTCCTTAGTAGGTGTTTCAGGTCTGTGAGTTTTTCTGCTAGTACTATGGTGTCATCTGCATATCTTAGATTGTTGATATTCCTTCCTCTTATTTTCACTCCTCCTTCTTCTGTGTCCAAGCCTGGTTTTCTTACAATATGTTCTGCATACAAGTTGAACAGATAGGGTGATAGGATGTAGCCTTGCTTGACTTCTTTGCCAATTGGGAACCATTGTGTTTCTTCATGTTCTGTCCTGACAGTAGCCTCTTGTCCAGAGTACAGATTGTTCATAGGACTATCAATTGTGTTGGCACTTCCATGTCTTTAAGGGCATTCCATAGCCTTTCACGATCTATGTAATCAAAGGTTTTGCTATAGTCTATGCTTTTGGAATTCCCTGGTCCGCTCCATTGGCCATCATATGTTTGCAATGTGGTCCCTCGTACCTCTGCCTTTCCTGAACCCCACTTGGACCTCTGGGATTTCTCTCTCCATGTGTGGTTAGAGTCTATGTTGCAGAATTTTGAGCATAATTTTGTTTGCATGGGATATCAGTGCTATGGTTCTATAGTTGCTGCAGTCTCTTGTGTCTCCCTTTTTGTGGATGGGGATGTATATTGATTGCAATCTGTTGGCCGTTGGTTTGTTTTCCACATCTGTTGACATATGTTGGTTAGCACTAGAATTGATTCTGTCAGTGTGGATTACAGCAATTCAATTGGAATATCATCTGTTCCTGGTGATTTGTTTTTCACTATTTCTTTATTACAGTTTCCACCTTACTTTTTAGAATTTGGGTTCCCCTTCATATGGCTCTTCATTCCATATGTCCTTCATTTTGTCATCTCTTTTGTACAGTTCTTCTGTGTATTGCATCCAACATCTTTTTATTCCTTCCAGGTCTGGAACTATGTTATTGTCATATATTGTCCCAGTCCTTGGTTTAAATTTTCCTTTGATTTCCCAGATCTTGTGAAAATAGATCACTTGTTCTTCCCTTTTTGTTCTTGTCTTCTATTTCTCTGCATTGGTTGTTGTAGTAATTTTCTTTATCTTTCTGCACAAGCTGTTATACTGTTGCATTCCTAATTCTTAGTTTGTTCCTATCTCCCTTTTGTTTTTTCTTCTCTTCTTTTCTTTATTGCTTGTAGTGTTTTTTCTGTCATCCATGTTTTTTTCTCTTTCTTTTTGTTTATTGAAAGTGTCTGTCTGTATTCTTCTTTAATCATGTCCCTGGCTTCAAACCATAGTTCCTCTGGTTCTCAGTCTATTATGCTTAGTAATGCAAATTTGTTTATTATGTTGTCAGTAAATTCTGTTGAGATATTATTTAGATCATATTTTGGTATAATCACTGGTTTTGTTTTCTTCTTGAATCACAGTCTTATTTTTGATATGAGTAGTCCATGATCTATGCCACACCTGGTCTTGTCTTGGCCACCATTATAGAGTTTCGCCATCTTTTGCTTCCAATTATACAATCTATTTGATTTTTGTGTTGACCATCTGGGGATGGTACATGAGGGTATTTGGCAGTTTTGTCTATGTGAGTAGGAAAGGGGATGCAGCTGCACAAAGAATGAGATTTTTTGGGTTATGCAGGGTCTGGGTATAGATTTCTGGATCCAAACACTAACAGAATGGTGATATCTCAGTGTGCAGAGTTCCATGAATCATCCTGGGAAAGAGTTCATGGGAATACAGAGGTAGTCCTGCAAGGATGATGTGGTAATAATGCTCCATCTGGTGGCATCAGTGGGATGCAGCAGATAAAAGTGGAATCAAAAGGTCTTGTGAAGGAGGGGCCAGGTTTGCTCAGTAGTTCACTGAATGAAAAGACTGTTAAAGATGAAGATGTAGAGAGGTCTGAGAGCCCAGTGTTACTCAGACTGAGACTGACTGAGAGGACAAATAAAGGAATTCTGCCCGAGAGGTTCAAAGTCCAGAACCTAATTTGCAGTGTGCAAAAGGAACCAAAGGACAATGAGAATGTTATCTCTCTGTCTGACTCATAGAGAGATAAGTGGGTTGTTGCCATGTGGGAGGAAATAAAAGCCATTCAACAGAGGGTGGATAATTTGTTAAATGGTACTACTGAGAGTGTAAAGGATCTGAGTTGTCAATGGGTGTCTTGAAACACACTGAATGAAGATTTATTCAAGGTACACATCAAGGCTGGTAAAGGTATAAACACATGAAAGAGATGTTAAAGAAACTGTCTGCAGTTCATAAAGATCTAATTTTGGAGGGGGGTTTCAGCTTTATCAGCTATGGAAAATTAACATCTAGAACTGCTAATTCATCGTGTGTGTGGCAAGGCCAAGACATGTAGATAAATGTCCTTGAGCCCAGACACCAATGATGTGTATTCCATATTACACCTATGTGTGTATGACTCAACACAGTGAAGTAATGGCTTATGCCATGTGCTGGAGTGGTTGCATCAACCAAGACTATATAAGGCTATGTCCTAAGGTAAACAATTGTGAGTTACAGAGTTGGAGCATAGTTGGTGAGTTGTTGCGTGCATTACTTTTTGAGAGCTATTGAGAGTCAGAGAGGAACTTTTGTTTGTACAATTCCTGCTTCTGTATATAGCTTCTACTTAGCACTTGTAAATAAGTCTCTTCACCTTTGATGTCATGGTCAGCCCTGAGGAGGACGAGGAGGACGAGGAGGAGGATGGGTCTCCTCCAGAGAAGGAAGAGATGCAGGCTCCACCTGGTTCTCATTCTGCTCTCCCAGCCCCAGAGCAGGAAGAGATACAGGCTCCACCTGGCTCTCATTCTGCTCTGTCTGAGCCAAGCCCGGTTCTCCCAGCCCCAGAGCAGCCAGGTCCTAGTGCTCCTTCCTTGGAGGCTCAGCTGCCTAGTGGGGAGAAGCAGGAGGATACAGCAGATCCAGTGCCTTCCTTTAGGCAGAGGAGAGCTGAGAGTGCTGGCAGTCGCAGGTCCAGGAGACTAGATGAAAAGCAGCTGCTGAACAAGCCTCAGCTGGCACTGAGGTAGGATTTGACTATTTAAACAGTTGCAAGAGGCTTCCTCAGTGTCAAGATTTATTGTAGTTTCCTTGGGAGACTATGGTCAGTGTGGCTCCTTGTTTCCTGCTTTGTGCCTCTCGCTCTTGCCTTGTGGAACTCTGTTGCCTGGACCTTGGACCGGACTGGACCTTTGCTGATTGCTGCCTGCCCTGACCTTAGACTGACTGACGCTGATTTCTGGACTCTGCTTTGCTGGTGCTTTAACTACAGGAAGGTTTGTGGCTGGCCTTGCTGTTTGCAGCTCACCCTTTCCATCCCTAGCAGCTGTGGGAACTGAGGTTGGCTGTAGTTGAGGACATTTGAGCTGTCAGTCCAGCTTCTTCATTCCACGCTGGTATCTAAGTGCCTGGGTATCTACTGAAGTCTCATTCAAGTCTCATTACCAGCATGGCAACCTCTGCCATCCATTGGCTGTGGCCACTGGTAGGGTTGGAGTGCTTCTACCACTTGGCAGCCCTTCCAGGTCTGACAGGGCTGCTGGCTCAGTGGGGAAAAGACTGCTAGGCAGCAGAAGCACCCCAGCCCTACCAGTGGTTGCTGGTGCAAAGGGGCTGCCTTCCAGATTTGCTGGCTGGCTGGGAAAGTGAGTCTCCTCCCTCTCCTGCTCACCCAGCAGACCTGGAAAAAGCTGTGGGACAGAAGGAGCAGGGATCTCTTGGTGGGAAGAGGCTGCCTTCCAGGTCTGGTGGGTCTGCTGGCCAGACGAAAGCGAGTCCCTCTTCCTCTCACTTAGTAGCTCTGCCAGACCTGAAAAGGGGTATTAGATGGCAGTAGCAGCAGCAGCCCAGCACAGCAGAGGCAGCCTGGCTGGTGGAGGCAGATGACTTGGGTGTGTGCCAGGTAACCTGCGGGTGATAGCATTAGTTAGCACATGGGGGGGACACCAACCCTAGTGATTCCATTGGACTTGGGTTCAAATCCTCCCTCAACCATGAAGCTCATTCAGTGATCATGGAACAGTCACTACCTGTAAATGCAGTCAAATTCAGATGTGTGGGGTGTGAAAAAAATATATGTTGTCTTAAAATTCTTGAAAAATTGGTGGGGTAAAAGTATAATAAAGCAGCCCATTCTGATGAATCACCTCCATTTGCACGTACTCATAGAATCTCACTTTTTTTAAAAAAAAAAAAAGGGGGGGGGAACCACCTAGTCAATGTCAAATTCTCTTTTGGAATTGTAATTGTGAAGACACACCCAACTAAAGGTGGTGGCAAATATGGGTGTGCAACGCCAGTACCCTGGTGAGATCAAACTCTTATACCCAAAAAGGCTCCAAAGCTGAATGTAAAGTCCAAAAGGGGGAAATTTATTTTGAAGAACAAAAGAAAAAGGGTTTCTCCTCCCCAGCTCTAACAGGCTTAAAATAAAAGGTACTTTACAGTTTAGGTTTCAGCAGTATTCAAGGTTGTCATCTCTCTGGGTTTGATCTTGGTTTGATCTCCTTCTCAATGAAGCTGGTGCAGGGTCTTTCAGCTTCTGGTGCTCTTGACTTCTTTATTGTTGATGTTTAATAGAATTAACTGCTTCTGGTAACTAAATTGGCTAACTGTGGTAACTAAATTGGCTAATGGTAAGTAAATTGGCTAAATGGTAAATAAATTGGCTAAATGGTGTAAGAAATGCCCTTTCCCTCTGTCTGAGCCTGTTTGCCACCAAACAGATAAAGCCAAGCCTGCCTAAGAAAAACTAAAAATCCCAAGCTGAAGCAGAGCTTGCTGGGAAGGGGCAAACCAAAAACTAGAAAAATGCAGGGGATTCCTACAGCTCATCCCACAAACTAATACAGTGGAACATTCCTATGCACAAACAATCTAAGGACTGAACTAAAAATGAGGGAAAATGCAGGGGAGAATTTAAACAGTCCAGGCTGGACATCACAGTAATGGTTATTACGTTTCAGATGAGGGGATAATATATCTTAATAACTGTATTCTAGCACCTGCAGAAGACAGGGAATACAATTTACGCACAATACTCCAGAAGAGGATCTAGATAAGTTTGTATAACATAATTATTACCTTTTACTTGAATGGAGAAAAAAATCAACATATCTTTCTTTCACCATCCTTTTAATGCCACTGTTTTGTACTTTTCTGTAACACACTCAACAGATGATCTCCTCATCAACACATCCATAGCACTGCACTATTAAATTTGATTTAATTAAATGTCACTTCTAATAAAAAGATAATAAGGCAAGCAGGGATATATTCAATATTCAAGTAAAGGGGGAAGTTCTTATCATTCTGTTTCAGAATAAAAATTCCTGATAGATATAATTTGATCACTCATATATCTGGGTTCATTAACAACTTCATTCAAAATAGGCACAATAGAATAAATTCATTCTCATCAGTGGTCAAGGCAAGAATGAAAGTGAATTTGCATGAGCTTGTAACCACTTTGAACTGCAGAAATTTAAGGACTGACAATTTTTTGTCTGGACATAGTACAGCTTTTCTAGTTCTGCTCCAGATTCTAAAATCCTCGTGGTAATTGAAATCTATTGAAATCCAGACTGCTACAAATGTATTTTAATACAGCTACAAGACTGGGAAAGACACAATTAATCTTCTGGTTCAATCATTTCAGTGATTATGATCCAAACACTTTGCATTTGTGAGCAATAAAACAAAGCAAAACAATCTACAAAATGTGGATGGAATCATCAGCAGTGTTCTGCTTTTCCTACAGTTTATTTTGATCTCTGTTGGATATCTCACTCCACCCCCCAAATTCATGAGATGTTAATTGAATAAACATCAAAAAAAAGTAGTTCATGAATCATTTCTTGACAGTTCAAGAAAGAGATAATAAAATAGAATTCCACTGAGTGCAAGGAGCACATGGAGTATCAGTGGACAACACTGCAGGGCCTGACTTACAGTATTAAGTATGCACTACACTATTCCACAAGGGTTCATTTTCTCCCAGCTACAGCACCTTCCAGTCTACAAGGCAGCAACAGGGAAATGAATTTGGATTAGTTTAGCCTGTGCATTAGAATGTCTTGGAAAGAGGGGACTGGAAGGGATGCATCAAGCTCCACAGATTTTGTAAACAGATGGAGCAGTAACCAAAATGTGTATTGGGGTTATACTAGCTACTTCTGTCCCTTGATAGAGTTAAGTGATCAATACTCCCTTTGGGGTGAAAATCCACATTAAAACTACTGTAGATAACTGAGGTCATCTTGTCCCCTACTGCTTCCTTTCTTGTCTGGGACTTCTTTCACATCTTTCCCCTCAAAATATTCTGGACTACAAGTCCCTACAGAGTTGAAGATGTCACCATGTTAGCTGAGAGGACTTTGAGAGTTGTAGTCCAAAATTTTCCCAAGCTCAGTGATGAAGGAACTAATAAAGCTTCTCTCCCTCCAAATTGCTTTATCCTTAATACACCTAACCCTGCTTTGCAGTATCATTGGTCTCACCTTTGCCGACCTCAGTTCCCCTTCTTATGAGATTTAGCTGTCCACCACTTAAATCTTATTGCCTCCCCCTTCCCATTGGTTTTGTTCCAAAGGATGACCTGTAATGATGCCAGAACTTGTTACCCTCACTTGCTGCAGCTTCAGCCAGGCTTTCCTAGAAACAGTATTGGTCTGACTGCTGACCATTCCCTCCAACTGTCCTGATTTGGCAGGGACAGTCCCAATTAATCCTCTATCATCCCACTTTTTCAGAGGCTTTAGCATGTTCTAGTTTCTCTCTCCTCCTCTCACTTTCTTTCTTTGCTCTATTATTAAACTTAGACAATTAAAACCATTTTAAAATAAATCACAAAATAAAACAAAAAGCATCGAACAGCAACAGCACAGAAAGGGAGAGGAATTAGCTCACTCTTGGGCCGGGATAATTATTCAGGAAAGGCCTGCCAGAAGAGATCCGTCTTAACAGCCTTTTTGAAGCTGTTTAAGGTGGTAATAAGACGGATCTCGTCTGGCATTCCATAATCTGGGTGCAGTAGCAGAGAAGGCCCTCTGGGAGATTGCCAACAGCCTCATTTTCATAGGTTGTAGCAAATTCCTCCCAGAGAACCAGAGTGCGCAGGGTGGATCATACAGAAAGAGGTGATCTCAGAGATAGGTTAGACCCAAGCCATGTAGGGCTTTAAAGGCCATAACACCTTGTACTGTGCCCGGAAACTAATAGGCAGCCAATGGAGTGATTTTAGCACAGGTGTAATATGGTCTCTCCTAGATGTTCCCGAGACCAGCCTGGCTGCCATATTCTGAACTAATTGAAGTTTCCGGGTCAAGCACAAGGGTAAGCCCATGTAGAGCGCATTACAGAAATCAAAATGAGAGGTTACCAGAGCATGTACCACAGTTTCAAGATTCTTTGTTTCCAGGAAAGAGCACAGCTGGTGTATCAGCTGAAGCTGATAACAGGCACTCCTAACTGTCACATTTACCTAATTTGACATCTGGAGTGACGGATCCAGGAGCACCCCCAGACTGCAAACACAGTCCTTGGAGGAGAGTGTGACCCCATCTAGGACTGGAAGTTGTATTCCCCTACCTGGTTTCGGGCCTGCAACTGTTAATACCTCCATTTTTTCTGGATTCAGACTCAATCTGTTTTTCCTCATCCAGTCCATAACTGCCTTAAGACAGTAATTGAGAGGAGAGATGCTATCTGAAGTCGAAGCTGATGACCAAGACATGGAGAAGTATATCTGGGTGTCATCAGCATGTTAAAATAATGTTGTAGGAGTGTTGAAAAACAGTCCTTTAAAACCAAACATCCAAACCTGGAACTTTCAGCAAAGCTTCTTTATTGTAAAAGAACAAAAGCAAAAAAAAACAACAAATAATAATAATAACATTTCCACTTTAGCCAAAGCTGGCTAAGCAGGAATAAAATCTATTTGCTACATGATTCAAGATGTGTTAGTAGCATCACCAAAAGAATGGTTTTATTAGTTCATTACAGTTCAAAAGCCAAAAAGCAAGTGAGTAACTTTCTGATTCTCAGCCCTCAGTCCCACAAGACTCCACCTTTCTGGGTGTAACCTTTACAAGCTGATTGGGTGATATTACGTGACGTGTACTAGTCCAACCCTTAATTACAATAACAAATCATGTAACTACATTTCCCATAACAAAAATGTGTTTACATAAACCATAATATAAACAAACCTTCTTTCCCATAAAATGGAGTCCTGTTAGCCTCCTGTTTTGGCTAAATCACACCTGGGACTGATAAACTGTGAATCTAGCTCTCAGAAAAACAACTTTTCACAGCATGGAAAAATACAGACACACATCTTTTACATTTCAACATTTTAACATTGACTCTATATCCCATTTAAACCTAACAACCTACTGATAACACCGTGCCCTATGTCTCTGAATGATCTCTCCCAGTGACTTCATATATATATTAAATAGCATCGGGTACAGGATGGGCCCTGAGGGATGCCACAATTAAGCTCTATTCTTGTAGAGCAACTGTCATCGAGCCTCACCCTCTGAGATCTGCCCAAGAGGAAGGAATGGTATGATCTATTGTGTCAAAAGCCACTGAGAGGTCCAGGAGTACCAACAGGGTCACACTACCCCTGTCGATACCCAGGCGAAGGTCATCAGCCAGAGCAACCATGGCAGTCTCAACTCCATATCCTGTCCGAAAGCCAGTTTGAAATGGATCTAGATAATCGGCTTCTTCCAAGACAGCTTGGAGTTGAAGAGCAACTGCCCTCTCAATTACTTTGCTTAAAAAAGGTAGTAGAGAGACTGGGCTATAGTTATTCCTATCCAGGGGGTCCAGGAAAGTTTTTTTCAGAAGCAGCCTAACTGCCGCTTCCTTTAGGCAAGATGGAACAAAACCCTCCCTAAGGGATGTATTGAAAATGTCCCTAAGGAACGTTCTCAATGTGTCACCCCCCGGGATGGCCAGCCATGATGGGCAAGGATTAAGAGGGCAGGTTGTTTTCCTCACTCTACCAAGAAGCTTGTCCATGTCATTGGTACTCACAGGTTGAAACTGATCCAGTATAATTTCATCAGCGAAGTTGCTGGACACCTCATCAATAGACTCTGTCATAACACTGGCATCTAAGTCGGCTCTTATCCGAGAGATTTTATCTGCAAATAAGCTGTTAAACGCGTCACAGCAGGCCGTTGTCGGGTTAAGTAAAGGGTTCTGCATAGGTGTCTAGTGTTCATCTGTGAAATGGAAGGTATGTTGACAGTGAGCCCTGGAGGACCCTCATAATAGCCTTGGATTTTTAAGAAAGTTTTTTTCACAATAATTAGAACTCTCTTAAAACAGAAAGCCCTTTCTTCACTGCTACATTTGTAGCATTTGTTGAAGATTGTGGTGGGCACACTAATATCCTAGTGTGAAAACAGCTACATTAAAGAGCCTTTGAGGCTGAAGAGCAGAGTATAAATACTCCAAATAAATAAATAAATAAAATCTCACATGCATTTTAAAAAATCTTGGATTTCTTTTGATTTGTAGTAACACTTCAACACTAAATATGGCCACCCAGTGTGTAAACTCAGAGATGACTTATCCAGACAATGGTTCTTCCTATCCTTTATATGTTCCTACATTATATATTTCTCTGACTTCCCATCTCTTCCATTCTATTATTTCTTTCTACAAATTAATCAGATCTTCCTTCTCCATTTCACACATATATCTTTCTGTGACATGGAAGCTGCTGGGGGAGGGGGGGAGATGCCCCTAGTGCCATTTTTTCCTGAATATTGATTCTGAAAATGTTGGGGTTACCTTGATTCTACTGATATTGTTGTATAAGGGTAGTCCAATTTGGTCATGAGCACAAGAAGACTGGAATCAGAATTAGTACATGTGATGTTAGGCAGTAGCTCTTGGTTCGTGGCAATATATCAAAAGAACTCTTATGGAGACAAAGCTGATCTTCACAGAGTGGATTTATGAAGATGTGGATATATGGCTCTTCCTGTGAAGTATTTTTGCTTTTCCTCTTTCAACAAATTAATTATTCCTTTACCTTGGCATGTTTTGTTAACTGCAGCCAGAAATTGTTTGGAATTCCAGCACCAGTGAGTAATCAGGCAAGAAGTGAAGATTACCTCTCCTCCTCTGCAAAAAAATGAGTATTTTAAGTAAACAAGAAAACCTAAAGGTGATACCTGAAGGATATTATAAAAATGAATCAGGGAACATGTATAATAAGCTAAGCACACTTTACCTAACTCAGCTAGAGAGTGGTATTGAATGACAAAGAGGGAGCCGTATGTTATACTTCTCTCATTTTGATTTCAAAAACCAATTTGACTTTGTAATCAATAACTCAAGGCAGATGCTTAGTACAAGAATTCGACAACAGGCATCACCTTGTTAATTAAAGCTTTTGTGCTTGGAGTATCATCTTATTTAAACAGAAGGGAATGCAAAGCTGATTTAGAAATGGCAATTGCAACTCACAATTCAAGGAATGAAAAAGGAGACACAAGTTCAGTACTGAAAATGGGCCACATATTTTATTTGAATTTTTTAAGTATCCAAACCCTACATCCCTGGAGCAAGGAAATATTCTGTTGGGACAGGATGGAAAATCTTTGGAGGGCAGGGAGCCCTATGGGACTCTCTAGAACCCCTCAGGGGACATGGACACACATACACATAAACTTTACTCCTGTGTTTACTATTGCCACATATGTAAATAAGGCATGTGGAAGACTTGTATCCTGTTTTGTTTTTGTTTGGGTTTTTTTTTAAAAAAAAAGTCACACTTCCTTAAAAAAAAGGTGTGCAACTTCTGCATATCTTATTTACAAGGGTTTTTTTTTAACATATGTGTGTGTGAGAGAGAACTATTTTGTCCTGTGGTGAAATCTGCAACAGGAGAAGTGATCATTGGGGTGGAGGGAGAGCCAACATGATACGCAATGTGTGGAATGTTTGAGCATGCAAAGAGATAGGTAGCTATCCTCTAGAGCTGAACTATCACTCATGAGGACCAAAGTTTGGGAATCGCTGCCCTAAGTGGTTTGCAATGTGTAAGCTAATTACTCCCAACAATCTGGGTATTCATTTTAGTGACCTACAGAAGGATGCAAGCCTGAGCTGAACCTGAACCCTTTGGCTGGAATTGAACTCACAGCCTTATGGTTCATGAGTGAGTAGTTGCAGTACAGGCATTTAAACACTGTGTCACCACTTATCTTCCTTTTCTTCTCCCATCTGGCCAATTTTCCTGGCTACACATGTCTTTCCCCTCCTTTTCCATCTCTCTTTATTATCCTTTTTCCTTCTAGCATCCCACTTTTCCTAACTGTACGCACATCTTTCTCCTTCCTTTCCTCTCTCCCTCTCTGTCAATTTAACTTTTTATGCTTTGACACTGCTCAAAACACTGACTGCTTATGTTCTCTTTTCCCACCTTAAGCTTCATTACGTTGTTTACTACAAACAAAGTGCTGCAACCTAACCCTGAAAATCTGTGTTTATCCAGCCCTTCTTCACCATTCTCTTAATGCCAATGCTGCTTAAATCCTTCCAGTTAGACAGCTGATGAGGAGAAAAGAATGACTGGGCAGACGTAAAATACTTTGTAAAAAGGAGCTTCTTTGTCAGTGGCTTTGTTAACTAACGTTGTTATTGTTAATTGCCCTTGAATGGACCTCAACTCATGGCAACCCATGAATGAGACTTCTTCAGGACCCCCTATCTTTACCAGTCTGCTCAGGTCCTGCAGGCTCAGGCCCATGGCCTCTCTGATTGAGTCTAGCCATCTGGTGTTTAGTCTTTGGACCTTATCACATGGGGTAAATCACATGCAGAAACGGGATTTAAAAGGTGGGGGGAACCCACAAAATGGATAGATCTTCACACACATCGCTGTTAAAGTGTGGTTAACCCAAACAGAGAGTAATCAAAACCACTCCTTTTCACTTCTTGGATTTTCTGAAAGTAAAAAGAAGCGGCTTTTGACTACTTTGTCTGAAAATCTACGTGCTTTTGTGTGTTTTTTCTATTTTAAACTCTGTTTCTGCATGGGATTTCACCCATGTGATAAAGTCCCTCCTCTTTCTACTGCCTTCCACCTTTTCTAGCACCATTGCCTTTTTTAACTAAATTGAGGCTTTCATACTTTGGCCACATCATTCTGATGATGTGGCCAAAAGTACAACAACCCCAATTTAGGCATTCTGATTTCCAAGGGGAGTCCAGGCTTGATTTTTTCTAGAACCCATTTGTTTGTCTGTTTGTCTGTCCACTGTATCCTCAGCTCTCCAAGGTCCCAGGTGCGCTCAGCAAGCTGCTTTTCAAAGTCAGGAGCTGACTTTGAAAAGCAACTTGCTGAGCGCACCTGGGACCCCAGATGCAGCCGAGCTGTATTTGGCTGGCAGATTTGGTGGCAAAACCCATGTAATAGGAACGGCTGCCTCCTGAATTAGAATTCAGCTCAGGAGAGGTAAGCCAGGTTTTTTACAAGTGTGATAAACTCTTTAGATTGTTGATGTTCCTTCCTCTGGTCTTCACTCCTCCTGTCTCAGAGTCTAAGCCTGCTCTGTGTATGATGTTTTCTCCATACTGGTTGAATAAGTAGGGTGATAGAATGCACCCTTTCCTGACTCCTTTGCCAATTGTGATCCAATTATTCAGTATCTCCTTATTCAATTCTGTATTAAGATAGAATTAAACTATTCACAACATTAAAACAATTTAAAATATACATTGAAAAGGGATGAAACAATAATCATTCAATAAAAACAATTAGATGACAACAATATAGCACCCTCTGAAGCTTTCTTTCTCTTTCTTTCTTTCTTTTTGTGACCTTCATTTCTAAAAGATTGTTGGAATTTTAAAAAGTATTTGCCTGGCAAAAGAAGGACAGCAAAGAAGGAATAATTCCAGCCTCCTTAGGAAGGTAGTTCTGAAGACTAGGGGCAGCTAGTCTTATCTTGCCTCCCCACCAGTCATATGTGTGAAAGTGTATGGAGGTAGTGAGACTGAGAGAAGGGCCTCTCCTAATGATCTCAGGATCCAAGCAGATTCACACAATCATACAATAGTCATATAGAGGTTTATAGGCCATAACCAAGTCCTAAGAGGGCTTCTAGGTTTTTAATCTTAAGAGCCACAGCCACACTGATTGTTTTTAGATTATTGTTCTATTTTATTGTTCGTTTTAATTTATAATTGATTTAATAATTTTTTAAGGGGGGGAATTAGATTTTACAGTTGTATGTATATTTTATTCTTGTTAGCCGCCCCGGTTGATCTCAAAGGGGTGGGATATAAATAAACTTTATTATTATTATTATTATTATTATTATTATTACCAGCACTATGAATTTTAACCAAAAACAGACTGACAACCAGTGGAGCTGTTGCAATTGAGAAATTGGTGGCCCTGTCCCTTGCCCCAATTAACACTGTGCCTGAAGCTCTTTCTACTAGCTCACATTTGTGAACACTCTTCAAAAGTAGTCTCATATAGAGCCCATTGTTGTTGTGTGCCTTCATGTCATTGTGAAAACCCTATACTGGGTTCGTAGGGGGTTTCCTTGTTTTTGTTGCTGATTTTTTGTTTTTATTTTTTATTTGTATTTATTTATTTATTTATTTATTGCAGGATTTGTTCAGAGGAGGTTTTGCCTTTGCCTTCCTCTGAGGCTAAGAAAGTGTGACTTTTCTATGGTCACAGGATGGGTTTCCATGGCTGAGTAAGGATTCAGACCCCAATCTCCTGAGTCACAATCCAGTTCTGAAACCACTATTCCATGTTTGCCATTACAGTAATCTGAATGGAGGTATGTACCACTGTGGCCAGATCAAGCATCTCCAAGTATAACCACAGATGGCTCTCAAGCTTTAAGTGTGGCAGAAACCTGGGCCTTCAGGCTCACAGCTGAGTCCAAGAGTACACCCCCATTGTGAGCACATATCTTTAGTGGAACAAAACCTGCTACAGCACTATCTGAGCTGGACAATCACCACATGTTTTAATACCTTGTCTAGAAAGGGGATGTTTAATACCTTGTCTAGAAAGGGGATGTTGGACATTATGAAGGATTTGGGGAAAGCTTTTTCAACAGAGTCTTATAACTGGCTTCTTTAGCCAAGTTGGGAAACTGACTTGTTTAAAAAAAGGCATTGACATTTAGATATGCATTTCAATACACATTCCTATGCAGATTTTTCAAAGAAAAAGAAAGGTGCTCCATGGAGAAAGATAGCAGATAAGACACGTGAATAAACAATGGCAAAAACGACATGCACCAGAAATAGAGAGTCCCTAAAACCACCACTAATACAGGTAGTATACCAGCAATAAAAATTATAACAGACTAGATAGTTTCTATTCCAACTACTGTATATTCAGTCATTTACGAAAAGGAAGGGTACTATATTTCCATTTCCCCTGAAAATTACGATGACAGGAAATTGGTCTGTCCTTTATTTTATTGTTTATACTTTCTATCACACTTTTCACTGGGGCTACCCTAAACTTTTGCTTCTTTCATTTTTCAGGGAAAAGGAATGTTTTCACTCAGTGGGACCATTTCCCTGGTAGAAAAACACAACCCACAAATGCACTGAATGTTTGCTTTTTCCTATGTCTCTCTTGTGGTGATTTTGCTCTTCCTAAATGTCCCTTCACACCATTTTCCTTCATCTTCATGATCTTCTTTATAAGAAAAGTGTCATAGTTACCCAAGCCAACCAAAGATTGTAGAATAACAGAATAATAAGTAAATAAGGAATAAGTGATTTATAGCAAGTTTATGTGGTGAAATCATAATGGTCACCTGCAGGGCAAATGTTGCTCAACAAGAGATTCCACCTTTTGAGACTCTTGGTTGTCCAAGCAAATGTCACTAGAACTTCTTAACACATCCAAACACAGTATGGTAGCATTCAAAGATATAGCTGTGCTAGTCTGCAGAATCACTATGTAGAGAGCATCAGAGGAAATAGACTGAAGTCTACAAAAGCTCATGCTGCCAACTTCTTTCTCTCAGTTAATCTCAAAGATGCTACAAGATCTCTGCACAATATGGTTGCAGTTGGAGAAATTACTGTCCTTCAGCTTCTTTTAGAAAGAACTGTAAGTGCCAGACTTGTGTACTGGTTAGAGTGTTGGTGTTGTGGATAGAGATCTAGCCTCTACTCCCTGCCCAGTCATAAAATTCACAGGGCACCACTCCCTCTTTGGACTTCATCACATGATAATTTTAAACTGCCACAAAAGTCTGATAATAGTGTCTTTGGCCACAACTATCCCACAATACCCTCTCCCTCTCATTGCTGCCTTGTTTTCAAAGCGTGTTTAGCCCACACATTGCCATTGATGGAAAAACTTGTCAATAGGCTCCAAATAGCTCTGGTATAGCTCTAGTATTCAGGTGTGATAAGTCTCTCCTGTGGCAGTTCTGGGATTGTATGGTCACACAGTGTCAGTGTCTTCTCATCTTCCCCATCCCGCCTCCCCTTTGCTATTCTAGAATAGCCTTTTTGTTTGTTTGTTTACATTTTCTACTTTCTTTCTTTCTTTTTCTTCTTTTTTGTTTAAACCACACTTGCATAACAACAGAACAGTGTTTAAACCACACACACATACATGGCATGCTAGGACATAGGGCAAGAGGCAGGGTTAAGGACAAGGGAATAACCACTGGTGGTACAGTGTTAAAACCAGGAGCTCAGGATCAACTCAGCCTTGCATCCTTCTGAGGTTGCTAAAATGAGTACCCAGCTTGTTGGGGGAAATTAGTTTACAGTTGTAAACTGCTTAAAGACTACTTAGTGCAGTATGAAGTGATATATAAATGAAGCTGCTATTGCTATTGCTATAAGAGAGATGAGAGACCAGCAACAGCTCAGTCATGCTAATGGAGGGATGTGTGCTAGGGAGTGCTCCCAAGCTGGTGTGTGTGCACTTCCCTTCATTAACATGATCACAGTGAGAATGGAGGTGGTGTGATAATGTCCTTTGTCCCTCAGCCTGATTTATCCTATATGGTTGTTATGATGAGGATAAAGATGGGGAAGGAGAGAAAACACAAGTGTTGGACTACAACTCTGAGGACCAGGGTTCAATCCCCTGCTTGGCCGTAAAACCCACTGGTTGACCTTGGGCGGGCCACACTCTCTGAGCATCAGGGGAAGGCAATGACAAATGTCTTCTGAACAAGTCTTGCCAAGAAAACCCCATGATACATTTGCCTTAGGGTTGCCATAAGTCAGAAATGACCTGAAGGCAGACAACAACAGTAGCAAACGTCAGTTTGAACTTAATGGAGGAAAATTGAGATATAAAAGTAACTAACAGAAAAAAAGATGCAATATGGGTACCAGAATTCCCAGGAAAACCAAAATTGTTATTATGCTTTACTGTTGTTGTTTTTTTCATATTAAAATGAGTTTAATACTTCGTTGACTCAGAGGTTCACTAGAACACCATCAAAAACCTATTCTTTAAAAAAAAACTCTTAAAAATAAGAAAAGAAAACATGTTACTAAGCCTGCTCTGTGTGTGTGTGTGTCAAGATTTTTGTGAGGATAGAACATTGTTTCAATTACAGCTAGTGAAAAAAAATATCCACTGCGAAATAGTACAGGAAGCCCTTATTCAACACTTTGCTTTGGCTCTTTCCATTGCTTTGAGTAAATCTGATGCTATAAGCATAACTGACTCTCTGAGGACCTCTTAAATAATTTAAAGATGCTGAGCCTCATATTCTTCAGCTGAAAGATGCTGACATTATTTTAAATTAGGTTTTTAGACTTAAAATGTATTGAAGTGCATTTTGGGGAGATAAAGTTTTGCTACCTGTGCTTTTTTCCCCCCTGAAAGTACCCATGTACGGTAGTAGTTTGAGCAGCAGCAAGAGAAAAAAAGAATAGCCACCTTTTTACTTAAGGACATTATATTCTCTGTCAAAGACTAACTTGAAATATCCATTTTCTCTGCTAGAAATGTGTCAAACTTTCTCTTTTTGTTGGCCATCATTTTGTGCCTAAAAGTCAGAAGTGTTCTATTTTGTAGTTTGGTGACTGATTTTGATGTTTTAACAAAAAGATGTGGGGTTTTTTCTCTCTCCTCTTTATATAGTGGGAAGCAGGATCCCTGCTCACAAACAGAACCAAAGTAGGTTCAAGTCCTTGAACAGCTCTTTTAAAGTCAGGCAGAACCATGAACAGATTCATCACAACACTGATACAAACCTCCAACCACCACTACCAAATTTAGCAGAACATTCACCCTAGTGAATGTGTCTACTTGTGTTGCATTGAGAGGAAGTTATTTGACTAGTGACCATGGTGTACGGAGCAGGCTGTATCTGAGTATAGCAAACTTGGTTTGTTTGTATAACACTTCTGGAGCCATTTTCTTTTTGGCCACTACTGTTTACAGGGTTTTTAGGTGGTTTTAATTATGGTTTTATGTTCTTATATTGTGCTTTTAATTTGTTATATTGTTTAATACTTTCTTAAGGGGGGGAGGGATTATAATGTTTAATGTTATATTTTAATCTTGTCATATTTTATTGTTGTCAACCGCCCGGATTGGTTCGCCACAGGGCGGTATACAAATAAATATTATTATTATTATTATTATTAACTACGTCTCTTCTTGAAAAACCTATTAATGCCTATACACTTGATAGGTCAGGTTCATGTAGGCAGAATCTGTCACAGGAATCTGCCATCTTGTTATAACAACGGCCTTCAATGCACATTAATTCCCATGGCATCCTAGGCCTTATTGGAAACTATTGGCTCCTGGGAAGGTCAGTAGTAACATGCAGCCTTCTGTGAAATAACTTTTGGCCACTCACACCAGTCTTTCTCAGAGCAGAGAATGTCTTCTATGCTGTCCTACAATGCACATGGAATTCATATATGCACTCAATCCATTAGAGCATTGCCTAAAATGAAGAAATTCAACATCACATGCATTGAGGGAACAAAGGAGTAAAAAATTCACTGGAAATAAAATACATTCTCTGTAAATATACTGGTGTATTTAGACTTGAGTCAGTAGATCTAGATGTAAATTTGAGTCAATTGACTTGGATTTAAGTCAAACTCAAGATACTTTGATGACTTGACTTGGACTTGACTTGGCAAAAACAATACACTGACTCAATTTTTTGAGATTTGTATATTTTTAGTGACTCACTTGCTGATGCCATTTACTTCAAATAGCAAGCAAGGCTCCAGGACTTGAGACTTGGCTTGAGACGTGACTTAAAAGTATTATGCAAGCACTTGGAACTTGACTTGAGGCTTGAAGGTAGACAATTGAGACTTGATTTTGAGTCTTGGATTAAAAAGCTTGAATACATCACTGACTGGTATAGGTGTAAGTTTAGAAATAATTATTATATTTGAGCATTGGACTACAACTCGAGACAAGGGTTAAATTCCCTACATAGTCATGCAAATCAACTGGGTGAACTTGGGAGAGTCACACTCTCTCAGCCCCAGAAAACTCCATGACAGGTTTGCCTTAGAGTCACCATAAGTGGAAAACAACTTGAAGGTACCCTACAACAAAAATAGAAATCATGTCACAATGGGCAAGACAGTGACAGGTGACATCTGTGCCTGTCAGAAATTGGAAAAATTACATGTTTGAACTACAGCTTATATTTGAGCATGGCTAAAGAACTAGGTTTCTTATGTAGATTCCCCCCCCCCCCCATTCAAATACCTGAAATATCATTGTAAGAGCAAGCTTTCTCAGCCAAAGCAGCTTAAGGGTTTTGCCCTTAAGATGCTGGAGGGAGGGAGGCTGTAAAAAAAAAAAAGAAAAAAATATATCTTAGCCAAAAATGTCCTCTCCAGTCACAAAATGGTGCAAGTGCAAGCCACACAAGGTCAGGAGGCAGTAAAATGGCCCTCTGATCCTTATTTCATGCCCACCTTAGATGTAAAGCTTTGTTGATTTTATTCTTCCATGTAAGAATAAATAATTTCAAAGTTTCTTCCCCAACCCTTAATGGGGAGTGTTTGTGAATTTGACAGGTTTTTTTTTCTCTTTTCTTTCCCTTCTTTTCTTTTCTTTTCTTTTTTTTGGGGGGGGGGCATTTTTGTACTTTTTGGAAAAAAATTGTGGGGCTAAGAAAATCTTGGTTTTTGCAAAAAAATGCACAGAAAAATTGTATTTAATCAAAACAAATACTGAATTCTATTGTCTGCCATCTCTTTCTCTCTCTTTCTCTCTCTATTTGTAATATGCTTTATTCTTATTGTGCAAAAAAAGTTCTGCAATGTGAAAAATTTTGTGGCACTTTCTTAGGAGAGTGTCTGGATGTGTTAAATTTTCAAGGATGTGAACATTTATTTGCAAGTACTCTTCATTTTCCTAATGCCCACCCTTGTACTATCCTAATCCTTCTCTTCACTTTTACCCAAGAGCATATGCATACATATCACACAGTTCTTCTTCTTATTAATATTATTATTATTAGTTCTCATTTCAGTTAGTAAATGATTACTACAGCTTATAAATAATTAGTTGCAAACAATTAGCTACTTTTTAAAATAACTCATTTATACCTACATTACATTACAAGTGAAACCTGATGAGTGATACCTTTATTCTTTTTATATTACAACTATATATTTTTAAATTACTTTGACACATACAGGGATGTGACATCACTAAATGGTGTAGGAGGAATATTACATGGTTCAATTTCCTGCTCATGCTGTGCTTCATGCTGCTTCCTAAAGTTCTGTTTTGAGTATTGGGGTAGACAGGAGGAGTGTATTTTGCACCACTGGCCAAAGTATGCAGATATTAAAAACAAAAACAAAAAAAATCTAGAAGTAAGTAATAAGCTGTAAACTACAAGAAAAGATATTCCACCTAAACATTGGGAAGAACCTTCTGACAGTAAGAGCTGTTTGATAGTGGAATATACTACCTCCACATGTGATGGAGTCTCCTTCTTTGGAGATTTTTAAGCAGAGGCCTGATGGCCATCTGTTGGGGGTGCTTTGATTGTGTATTTCTGAATGGCGGGGGTTGGACTGGATGTCCCTTAGGTCTCTTCCATCTCTATGATTCTATTTTGGTTTTAATTAGCAGGAACATATTTTCTTTTGAAAATTGTAATTATATATGTACAATACAGTTATTATTGTACTGTAACAGTAACTATTTACTTTTTAAAGGTAACTTTCACAGCTATAGTGATAATTCTGACAGCTTTGAAACTGTTTATAGTGAAAAATTCCAGATTCAATATACCTGATTTCATTATATCACCAGCATTGGGAAATAGTAGCCAGTGTCCTACCATACTACAAAAGATAACGTCATAGCCCCCTTTATATTTCTACCATAAAATGACTTATTGAATTAGATTTTTATGTCCCCAGAAGATCCGTCTGTGACCTGTGGTCCTCCTCACACATGATCCTAATGGAATTGTTGCTGACAGGAAATCATACCTATGTGTTGAGCATTACACACAAATGATTTCCAAATGAAGATCTCCCCTTCCTTGTCTAAAATCAGTCTGGATGTTATGGGCTTAAAGAAGTGGTTTAATTTCAGATCTATTTATTTCAAGCTGTGCATTCAGAAGGAATATGAAAATCTTGCAGTTTCATATTCTCCTTTTGATTTTTTTAAAATCTGAAACTGAAACCCTTTCCTTCATAAATGCAAAGAAATGTGATATCTTAGTCAAATGATGTTGAATAAAATGTCAAAATGAACCAAAACAAAAAATTCCCTACCAAATGTTATCCTCTGGAAGGAGAGGGCCTTGTTGTTGTGTGTCTTTAAATCATTTCTGACTTATGGCAGACTTAAGGCAAACTATCGCACAGTTTTCTTGGCATGTTGAAAAATATAATGCAATACATTATACTGAATCTCTGGCAGTGTATAAGAATGTAATTCTTTACCAATTTCATTTTGAAGGAAGCGATGAGAAATTATAACAATTTTATTCCTTCTGCAAGAAACTATTCAGAAACTATGGAATAGTCTTAAATTTGCAGTTTGGGTTTTAATGTACACAAAAATTGTTCCTTTTTGAAATAGCATTTTCTGTATAGGAAATGTTCTGTGTAGAAACTTTTCTGTGTAGAAAAGAAAATTTCTATACAAACATTCTGTTTTCTGCTCAGAAAATGCAGTTGTTGAGGGTTTACTCTGTGCAAAATGAATATATGGGAGCTGCAGAGAAAATAGCATTTTCTGTGAGGAAGCAGCCTTTCCTGTGCAGAAAATAATATGCTAGTTTTTATGAAAACAAAATATGCAAATTTTGTGCAGTCTCAAGCTGTGAAGATTCTCATCAGTTTGAGATTCACTTCATCAGGATGTTGTGACACTTGAGAAACATGAATATTTTCAAATATTTCCATCCCAAGTGATGCATGAAGTTTGAGTTACCAACAGCAAAAACAATCATTTTGGAATAACATCTGAAATGTATCTGCCATGAGTGCCTGAAGTCCTTTTCATAATGTGGTGGTAAGGATAAGCACAATTGGCTTTATCCTTAGGGTGATGGGCCATGATAGGAAGCTGCCACACTGTTTCTGGAACACAATAACTTTCTTAATCTGGAATATGTAGACCAGGATCTTGTTGGAGACACATAAGCATAAGCTACATTATGCAGGTTAAATAAATTTTGTTGACAATGAACAATGATCAAATATTGCTGAAGGCAGTAGATATAGGGCCAATGCAGACCAGCCTAAAGGGCCAGCCTGGGGGTGGAGTTGGGGTGGGGCAACTGCACACCAGATGCCCTGACTCTGCTCTGACATCATGCTGTGCACCTAACCGCACAGTATGCAGTGTCAGGGTGCCCTGTTGGTGCAGCGTGCACACATGCTGCACCAAAGGGGTGCAAAAGAGCCTCAGCAGTGGCTCTAAAGGTGGCTTTTTGGTGCAGCAAAAAGGAGGATCGGAGATGTGGTATGTGGTTGCTTCGGCCGCAGAGGAATGTGCAAAACCACTGGACATACAGTAGTGCATGGCATTATTCAGTAATGTGCAAATTTGCAGTGCCTCTGAACATTTCACTGCATTTGCACAATGGGCTGTTGGCCATGCCCATAGGTGCACTATGTTTCTGTTTAGGGGTTGCATAATACCAGGCTAACAGCATAATTTACAACAGAACTGGAAGGCCATGTAATGAATATCCAATGGTTACACCACTGAGAAGAACCCCACCAAGTAATCTGAAAATCAAGGAAACAGAGGATTATACTGAGCAGTGTTGGCATCTATGGAGATTATCACACTGCCCTTTCCTCCTGCACTAGAAGCAAAATGTAAACTTCAATAGGCAGATTTTATCACACACCTCTGTGCCCAGGCAACAGGCATCCTGTACTCAATCTGGGCATCCTGTACCCAATCTGGGCTTCTCCCACACTTTGCAAAGAATGAAATTTTCCCATTCTTTGCAAGCTATGGAAGAAGTCTGGATTGGGTATGGGATGCCTGGATTGCTTATGGGATGCCTACTGCCTGGGCACAGGGGTGTGCAATAAAATCTGCCTATTGAAGTTTACATCCCATGTCTAGCATGGAAGAAAAGGGTGATGTGATAATCTGTGTCAGTGGGACAGTAGATCTGTTTTGGGTTTTACTACAGTTCTTAGAGGTACTGAATCCCATCTCCAAAACAGATTCAGCACTTTCGATGTCTCCTTTGAATATAAAATCCAGAGCAGATTTGCTGCCTCATTGACATTGAAATGGAAACCATTTGTCACCATGGAAGCTAAGGAACAGAAGATGCATGCAGCTGAAAACCAAAATATTAGATTAACCTTGAGGACTGATGAAGGAAACAGGAAAACAATTGGTTGAAAAGCAGGACTGGAAATGTGAAATCAAACCCAGAGAGAAGAGTAGTGGGAGATAAGAAAATTGCATACTAAAAGGAGAGAGGAGAGATTATAGGTAGAAATAAGAGAAAACAATTATCAGCATAAGGTGAGATAGAAAATGTAATATGAGGGCAAAAAGATGGGATTCACATAGAAGGAAGAAGAAACATATAGAAGACAGAGAAATATGGATGGACAATAAAGAAAAAAATGAAGAATTTACAAGCTGTTAATTGTAAGAATATCTCTGTATAGTTTTTAAAATGTAAATTGTTTAATAAAGATTTTTTTAAAAAAAGAAAGAAAAAGAAAAGCAGAAGTGGAAAATGAAGCATTTAGGCACCCAGGCACATTCCCTAAAGGTATTAGATCCTGCCTGATCTTGGAAGCTGAGTGGGTCAGCCCTGGTTAGGACTTGGATGGGAAATTGCCAATAGAACTGCCAATGGAAGGAGGAACTTGTAAAAACAGCTCTGAGTATTTCATACCTGAGAAAACACTATGAAATTTATGGGGTCACTATAAGTCAACAGGTGACTTGAAGGCACATATACCCACCCACACACACACACAAAGTTCTATGAAGCTCAACCAAAGTGTTTCAATTTTGCTTAAATTCTTAGTCCTGATTCTAAACATGTGAGATTGTGCTACATCTAGCAATAATGTATTGAAATCTAGACATTTGACACCTCACTAAATAGTCAGGAGATTTTGCCACAAGTCAGAAAACACTTCATGAAAATAATGGAAACTCAAGTACTGAAATGATTGCAAACTGAAGCTAATGGATAGCAGAGGTTGTCACCCTGAAACATAAAGCTGTCACACATTTCCTCAAGAATCTTTGTTTTCCTGAAGAGAAGTATAATTCAGGCTGGTTTCTTATTTCTTTTAATATATTTCCTTTTTCAAAGTAAAATTACCTGTGCAAGTGTATGAATTGCTGATGTAAATGAAACCAGACTTTCACTATTTTTTGCCTTTTCCTTTAAGCAGCTCCACCATAATCTCAAATACTTTTGTCGTGATGGTTTCAGATGGCATAATTGCTGCCCTTGTGCCATTTGAAGCCTTTCATTTTATAAAAGAGAAACTTCAATCAAGAGGTTACATTCCCTTGTTTTGATTTTAGAAGCAAAAGTTTGAAATGCTGCAATCGGCAGCAGAGCTGCGTTTTGAAGGCGCAATGGTGTTGACACTGGATCTTCAGATTCTATCTTTAAAGATTCTATGAAATGAAATGCATTTAGAAGTGAAATCCTATTCCTTTTTCTTTTCTTCTTCCTCATTTTATTAAAGTTTTTTTCTTTTGTTTTAAGGATTGGGTTTCCATTAATTGAATGTTTCATGCGCTGATACCCTCTTTATGTTCTTTAACAGGAGAGAATTTCAATGACTGATATGCCACAATCATGCAAATTTCCTGCTTTTCATATTCATAAACCCTACACCTAACATAGCCAACTTCACAGCCTCAATAACGCACCTCAAGGGTGTATAGCTGAAAAAGAGGCAGAGTCAGCAACTACTTTACATGACTTTTTTATTTTTTAAAAAAAAGGAAAAAAGACTTGGAGAAGTTTCAAAAAATTTAAGAGTGCAAATTATTTCTGCTAAGGGCAGAAACAAAGTTTAGAGAATTTTTTCAGCTGCTGACAGAAACAAACCCTTAGCAGTTCTTTTTCTCTCGCAAAATAGAGGAAGAACAGCTTGGTCAATGCTTTGAAATGGATGCCAGCTCCACAGGAGCAGATTATAGCACAAGAAATGTGTCTATCGGTGTATACACATATCTGCATCTGGCCTCCCCCCCCCCCACACACACACACACATTTTTCCACCGTTCTATTTTGTTTTATCTCTTATTTGGAGTGTAAATGGGCAACTCCAGCATCCTTCACCACTGGTAATCCTGGCTAGAACTGATGGGATCACCATAACTAAAAGTGACTGTTTTACACTTCACTATTGTAGTGCTATTATTCCACTTTAACCATCAAGGCAACATCCTATGGAATCTTGGGATCTGTAGTTTGGTGAGACATTACAACACTCTGACTGAGAAATCTAAATGTCTCTGAACTGAAAATTCCACAATTCCATTGGATATTGCCATGTTAAAATGGAATATAGCACTATAATTGTGTAATGTGAAAAGATCCAGACCCTCAAGTTATCTGACCCTGATTTAGGGTTCAATTAAAGCCCCATTTAATTTTAATCCTGACAGATTTCGTAACACATAATTCTTTTGTGGTGCTATTGACATGGTAGTAACTATCTTTTTTGAAAAGCTTAGGTGGCTTATTATGGCAGTTCTATGGAAGGCACCAATCAGCTCTAGTTTCTTTGTTTTAAATGTAATATCTGATTAATAAGAATGTGTGAAATAAGAAGAAGCAGTTACAGCCCACCTAAAGGTGTTCACTATATCCCAGGCTGAGGAAGTGAGGGAGAAGAGGTGCGACAGTGAGTAGGTACTGAAAGTTGGTGAGTAGGTACTGAAGAGAGGGCATAGTGGATGATCACTGGCTCTGACTCTAGAATCAGATCTTGGGAGTGGCAATGGCCTTGGGATGCAGCAGATATTCCAGAAGCAAATAAGGAGAGGCCATATAGTAGAGCAGTTAGAGGTCAGAATTTTGCTGGTGGCTAATCATGGCATAACAGCCCACTATGCCAGCAGAAAGCACTTATTGGCATGATGTGCCAATTGGCATGATGGGAGGTTGGCTAAGAAATCCATCCCCATTTTCAGTGAAATCTGACTTGCCAGCTCCCAAGTAGCTCAGGACTGTTCCCTGGAACTTTCTCCTCGGGCAGTAGGAATGTAAACTTTCACATTCTTTGTCCTCACACGCAAGGATGAATACTCTCCATAGTTTTCTCCCAGCTCACTTTGCAGGATCTCTCTGACAATTATGCTATGCAGAAATGCACATGATTTTTCTGTGAAAAAGAGAAAATGTGGATTTCTTTCCCACTATAATGAGTTCAGAGTGGTGAACATCGTCCACTCCATTTGTTTCAAACAGTTTACTGGTAAATTGATTTTACTGTATGCCACCCAAAGATCCTTGGCAATAGGGGAGAAAGGAGAGAGGGAGGGGTGAGGAGGAAAGGAGGAAAGAAAACTACAGTTGAGATCAAGCATCAGGAAATATCTCTCCAGCGTATGATAGATCTCCAGTTGTAACTCATTCAAAACCCAACTTTTCAATATGGCAGCCCACTCCTCCAATGGTCATTTCCTTGCTAGTGGAGAAAGAGGGTGGAATGGTTCAGCAAAGTCATGTTTAGTCTTTAGCTAGACACACTGTGGTATGCATCTGCAAGAACATCCATGGATGTCACATCCAATTACTCCCTCAGTTCAGAAATATCAGGCTTCAATGATAAAACTCAGAAAGCTTTTATTCAGTAACTAAAGGTCTACACCAGAGATTTTTTTATCAGAAGTAAACACTAAGTGTTAGCAAAACCTAATTAAACCACACATGAATTTTAAATCATTGGTGTGGTGTTTTCTCATTCCTTATAAAAGCAAAACAAACTTGTTCCTCTCAGTTCCCATACCCACCTTCCTCCTTATTTCTTTTGCTTGCTTTCCCAGTGAATGGACCTTGGGTAGTCTCCAGCCAGGCTTCTCTCTGTTATTTCAGTACAAAGGAATGTAATCAACAACCCCTTTCAATAAACACCCAATGCATGGCCTATCACATTTATTCAGCATGTCAACACATGTTATCCCTGGCTACAACTCACAAGTATTAACACTAAATCCATGGCAGGTAAGATGAATAATGCAGATCCTGACAATGGGGTCCTCTGGTCATCCCTGAGTATGATGTCATTGCTGTGCATCCAACTAAAGGGTAATGGCTGAATGCTTCTTTGCCACTTTCTTCACTCTCCTCCAGCATGGAAATGGCCATCTTGAGAAGGCTACCACATTGAAAAACTGAAGGGGGTGTTGGTGCTGGAGGGGGGGTTGGGTTGTTGCAATTCCAACTTCTGCAATGACCAAAAAATTGGATTACAATGGTGTTAAGCTGGATTTATGTTATCAACATTCACTAACGGATGTCAGCCAATCAGACACAAGTTTGGAATGAAAACTGGTGACTACTTTATTGGAGTCAATCAGTTAAGACAGCCCAGACCTAGGCATGACTCTGAAAGCGTTCAATCCCTGGGTGATCTCCAAAGTGGGAGAGTGGGCATATATGAACTCTGAACAGAATCCAGCCTAGTACCCTACATATCAAAATGGTGTGACAAAAAATATGGGTAAGAACAAAGAACCAGTGTTGATTGCTAAGGATACAAGAGTGACTAAACCAATGACAAAATTCTTTCCCAGCCTCATTCACTGATGATAGCATGACAGCCCTGGGCAATAAAGGAAGAAAGAGTCAAGAAGATCGTGAAAATTGGTACACCACAGAAGAGCAGAGTATTAAGGTACCCAGGTGCATCAGAGAGAGAACTTCTAGCCAGGAAAGCCTGCCCAGTGACCAGGTCAACCAACATACTAACTGGCCATGCCTGTTAGCCAACATTTTAGCAGCCAATGTTGGCCACTGGATAAGATGTGCCACCTACAGAAGAGTAAGCAAACCATCCTCTACCCAATGCATGCCTTACAGAGCACAAACAAAAAACCAAAGTAACACATACATGTGTTAGTCTGGAATATCAGTATGCAAAGGGATCTTGTAGCACCTTTGAGACTGTGCAAAAGAAGTTGTTGCATAAACTTTGCAGCCCAAATTTAAGGGGGGGGGGAATTAAAAAGTTTATGCCACATCTTTTGCACAGTCCCAAAGGTGCTAGAAGAAACTAAGTAAACACCTTACTGGATGCCTATGGTCTGAATATAGTAACTGAGTTCCAGTTCCTTTGAGTACTTTACAGCATAAATGTTCTGGAGATTCCTCTAGCCAGGGAAAATAGGGTACAATCTGTCTGAAGGGGAATGATGAATGTATCCTGCTTGAATGCAGCACATGCAGCACTTCAGGGCTTCATACAAAAATCAAGGTGTAGAGCAAGATCTGGGATTAAAACAGGTGCGTGCGTGTGGAAATTTAGTAGAAAAGTTGTGTTCTCTGGAAGAGTAACCCCCAGTTCTTATTGATCTGACAAACCCATGGTTGGACTGTATCACTTCAAAATACAGTTCATTCACATGACTGAATATTCATCCATGCATGACACAAGGAGATCAGAGGAACTGATGCTGATTCTTTACCAATTTTACTGATTAATAGTCTGTTTCCAATTTCCTTTTACAGTGTTGGCTTTGATTTTCAAAGTCTTAAATGGCCTGGGTCTATCATATCCAGAAATTTATGGATCTGTCATTATAAGGGATATAAGGAATGGGGATAAATGGTATGGTGAAATAGTGCTATGGGGAAATAAAGAGAAATCAGAAAGGGAGGGGGCAGTAATCCAAATGGAATGCAAATGGGGCCCAGATGGGCAATGGCTAGAGAAGGTGGCAGTTTATGGCTTTGTTTACTTCCTAAGGAAATACTTTGTTTCCCAGCAAGACAACACCTTCTTTTCTATGGTAAATGGATTGATCTGGGAGATGGGGAAGTTGGAGGAAAAGCAGCAGGTTTAAAGAGACCTTTGATGTGGTTGAAAGTGTGTAGATCAGGGGTAGGCAACCTTTCCCCTTTAAGGGCCAAGGGACTTCAGCTCCCAGAAGCTTCAGCCATGTTGGCCAATAGTCCCATGTTGGCCAATAGCTCCTGGGATTCTGGGAGCTGAAGTCCCTCGGCCCTTAAAGGGGAAAGGTTGCCTACCCCTGGTGTAGATGGTGGGCTGGGGAAAGGAGGGACTGGGAGGGAACCCTTAAAGGTTGGATGGTTTGGGGGAGAAATCAGGTTTGACACTACCAAATCTCTGGTGAAATTCATAAAGCTTTAGTTAATCTACACTATTATGCTGTCTTCGTTTCTTAGGTCTGGGTCCACTAAACATGACACTGTGTCAAATCTCCCTGCAGTGCCTCGTACAATGCAATCACATTTGGCCCAAGGCATAAACATTCTGGAGAACCCTTCCAAAGGGGAATGGAGTGGCAACCCAAGAGCTCCAGCTCGAGAAGGGTGAGTGGACTCTGGCCAGGGAACCAGAGCGAGACACCTTGAGGAGCTGAGGGAGGTGCAGGGAGCAGTGGGCAGTGATGGGTGGAAGCCCAACTGGCAGCACAAGGGAGTGCAGAGGAATGGTCCCCAGACTACAAGGACTGGGAGGACTGGTCCATGGATGACAAAGGGTCCAAGGAGACACTGGACATCCTGTGGGAGGATGACCGGAAGGACCCACTAAGTCAGGGGTAGGCAACCTTTCCCCTTTAAGGGCCGAAGGACTTCAGCTCCCAGAATCCCAGGAGCTATTGGCCAACATGGGACTATTGGCCAACATGGCTGAGGCTTCTGGGAGCTGAAGTCCCTCGGCCCTTAAAGGGGAAAGGTTGCCTACCCCTGCACTAAGTGAATCAGAGAATGAGTGGTTCTGGAGCCTGATGCCCAGCAGAGTCAAGGCCCAATGGCGAGAGACACCAACAGGGCAGCGGATGCTTAGAGACATGGTGGTGGAGGAGGTGGCAGTCCAGCTTGCCAGAACTATGGTGGGAGCATCGGCCCATGAGATGAATGAGCATGGGGAAGACAAGGAACATTGAGAAGGGGCAACATCATACAGGCAATCGCCTCACAATAGCCTAAACTCCAAGGCTTTGGAGACCAGCCCTGGATGGAATATGAGGAAGGACCCCCCTGAACACCAACCAGAGTCTTGATAAATCACACCGAGAATCTGGTGGCCCAGCAATTGGGGATGCAATTTGATGGGAGGTCAAGCCAGCTATCCTACTTCCTGGCACAAGTGGTGGTGCATGTGCACATGTGGGGATCCACTTTCCCAAGTGAGGTTGCAAAAGTGAGGTGCATGTCCACTAACCTGGAAGGGGAAGTGGCAGACTGGCTCATACAGCTCTTTGATGTCGGAGCTGCAGAATTGGAAAGTTTGCCCAAATTCATGGTGGCTCTATGGGCTCAGTTTGAGGACCCCTTGCAAGCTGATGGTGCTCATGCAAGGAGCATGCTCCATGGCACAATATGTGACAGAGTTTCAGGGACTGGCAGCCCAAGTCCCCGACTGACCTGAAGTGACTAAAGTACAGCACTTCAAGGCGGGATTGCAGCCAGACCTGTTGAAGTGGGTCCGGATGACAGATTACCCTCAAACCGTGAGGGAGTAGATCAGGCTGGCTAGAGAGGCTGAAATGGCAAAGAAGGAGATCCACCTAATGATGCAGTCGAAAACAGGAATGAGTAAGGGAACCAACTCAAATCCAAGCCACCCCCGGGGAAAGGATAAAGGGACTAAGATGAGGGAATCGAAGCAAGAGCAGCAGATAAGGCTCGGGCTCTGCCTGGCCTGTGGGCAGAAGGGGCATAGGATTGCTGAATGTCCCAACCGAGAGGACTGCCTGAGAGGCAACTCGGTGAAGGGAGTGCCTACTTCACCCCTATCAGGAGACCAGCAGCGTTCTGGCAAGGGGCCAAAGGAAGCTGGGACAGCCATCACCTTTCATCAGATGAATGACTCTCCCATGGAGGGGGACCCGCTAGTGTACAAGTGAGATGACCTGGCTTGGGGTGGCGGAACACGGGAGAAAATCTGTTTTGTGTTGGGTGCCACTTCATGCTACCAAGTGATCCCGGGAATAGACTGGCTCCATTTCCACAACCACAGGATCAAGTAGGGACCAAGGAAAAGAAGGATGGTTCACTGTGACTAGTTACAGACTATAAGAACCTCAATAGGATATGTAGTACCAACAAATATCCCATTCCCCTCATGAAGGACATGTTGAAGAGCTTAGCTACGGGCCGGATTTTCACTAAGCTAGACTTGAGGGATGCCTACTTCCAAGGTTGAATCTGGGAGGGGAACGAACACAAGACTGAATTCAACTGTCTACTGGAGGCTTTTGAATATCTGACTCTGCCTTTGGGGCTATCGGGCAGGCCCAGCATTTTCATGCGGCTGGTGAATGAAATCATGCATGATTTTCTAATAATAATAATAATAATAATAATAATAAATTTTATTTATATACCGCCCATTGGTGACCCGATCTGGGCAGTTCACAACATTAAAATAATATAGCCTAAAACCAACGTATTTCCCACCCACCCCTTAAAAAACTATTAAACCAGATTTAATTAAAACCAATTCCAACAAGTTTAAAATATACAATAATAAAACAACAATAAAACCCCTGCAGCTTCCTACAAGGGAAGGGTTATGGAAGATCTGATGAAGGAGAGGAGAGTCGAGACTGGGATATTTAGTCTGGGAAGGCCTGCCGGAAGAGATCCGTCTTGACAGCCCTTTTAAAGCTGTCTAAAGATGTTAATCGACGGATCTCGTCCGGCAGGCCGTTCCAGAGCCTGGGGGCGACAACAGAAAAAGCCCTCTGGGAGGTAGCTGAGAGCCTTGATTTTCTGTTTGAGTCAGTCCTGGTCTACTTAAATGATGTGATGATTTTCTCCTAAGACCTGGACTCCCATGTGAAGATGGTAAGAGGTACTGAAGTGCCTCTTGGACAACCAGCTATCCAAATGTGATTTCCACACAGACAAATTGGACTTCCTGGGATATCAAGTGCCCACCCAGGGAATAGAGATGGACCCAGACAAGGTACAGATGATGTTGGAATGGGCACCCCCAAAGACCCGAAAGCAGGTGCAGAATTTCCTGGGATTTGCTAACTTTTATAGGTAGTTTATCCCTGAATCTGCCCAGATAGCACTGCCCATCACTGACTTGCTAGAGACTAAAGACCATCCGGGGGGCCCAATGAGAAACCTAAGCCATCCACCAAGATAAAGTGAACTCCAAAGTGTCAGGAGCCTTTTGATAAGATGGAAAGGACTATTTAGCACAGAACCCATCCAAAAGCATACTGATCCAGAGCAACCTTTTGTTATACAGTCTGATGGCAGTGATGTTGTGATAGGAGCCATATTAAAGCAGAAAGACTCAAAGAGGGAGTTAAGGCCATGTGCTTAGTTTCCAAAAACTTCCAGGGAGCATCATTGAGCTGGCCCATTTGGGAAAAGGAAGCCTTTGCCATCAAGTGGGCACTGCAGACCTGGCACCAGTTCCTGTAGGGCACCTCACACCTTTGAGGTTTGAATGGACCATCATAATCTAGAAGCCTTGCAAACTCCAAGAAAATTAAATCCAAAACAGAGTCAATGGGCCAAGGAATTCTATTGCTTCTGCTCCCAATTAAAGGTTTTTCCTGGAAAGCAAAATGTACTTGCTGATGTCTTATCCAGATTGCCCCAGCATGAAAGCCAGAGGGATGCCACAGAGGAAATTATTCTCACCCCAGAACAGCTGGGACTAGCAATGACCACTCACAGCCAAGCGCACAAAGAGGAGGAAAATAAAAGCCAAGCCACAATCTGTTTCAAAGCATCTGAGAGGCAGCTGAAAAGGACTAGTGGCTTAAAGAGGGTGAAGAGATAGCTGCCGGAGGCTTGAAAAACCTGCCTCCCTTCCCCTCCCCTTCCACCAGCGCAGGGGGTGAAGAGACAGCTGCTGGAGGCTTGAAAAACCTGCTTCCCCTCCCCTTCCACCAGCGCAGAGGGTGAAGAGACAGCTGCTGGAGGCTTGAAAAGCCTGCCTCCCCTCCCCTTCCACCAGCGCAGAGGGTGAAGAGACAGCTGCCGGAGACTTGAAAAACCTGCCTCCCCTCCCCTTCCACTAGCGCAGAGGGTGAAGAGACAGCTGCCGGAGGCTTGAAAAACCTGCCTCCCTTCCCCTCCCCTTCCACCAGCGCAGAGGGTGAAGAGACAGCTGCTGGAGGCTTGAAAAACCTGCCTCCCCTCCCCTTCCACCAGCGCAGAGGGTGAAGAGACAGCTGCCGGAGGCTTGAAAAACCTGCCTCCCTTCCCCTCCCCTTCCACCAGCGCAGAGGGTGAAGAGACAGCTGCTGGAGGCTTGAAAAGCCTGCCTCCCCTCCCCTTCCACCAGCGCAGAGGGTGAAGAGACAGCTGCCGGAGACTTGAAAAACCTGCCTCCCCTCCCCTTCCACTAGCGCAGAGGGTGAAGAGACAGCTGCCGGAGGCTTGAAAAACCTGCCTCCCTTCCCCTCCCCTTCCACCAGCGCAGAGGGTGAAGAGACAGCTGCTGGAGGCTTGAAAAACCTGCCTCCCCTCCCCTTCCACCAGCGCAAAGGGTGAAGAGACAGCTGCCGGAGGCTTGAAAAACCTGCCTCCCTTCCTCTCCCCTTCCACCAGCGCAGAGGGTGAAGAGACAGCTGCTGGAGGATTGAAAAACCTGCCTCCCCTCCCCTTCCACCAGCGCAGAGGGAGGAAAGACAGCCTGTGGTGTGTGCCCAGGACCATCCTTCCCTGGCGCACACGGTGCCGGCAGCGCTCTTAGAGGACCCAGGCCCCTGGGGGACTATCTTGCCCTTACCATTACCTGGGGGCCGGGAGCAGCTGAGGATGGTGCGGAGCCGAGGAGAACACCGGCGGGTTTTTAATATTATTGTTTAATTGTGTACTGCTTAATTGTTTAATTGTTTAATTGTTAACTGTTTAATTGCTTAATTATTGTTATTTAGTCCTTTTAGTTTGGTTTGTTTTCAGGGGTTGGGTGGGTGTGGGAAGGAGGGAGGGGATTTGAAGTGATTTTATTTGTCTTTATGTTTTGATATGGTGTACGCCACCCCGATTGCTTGGCAGAGGGGAGGGATATAAATAAAAATTATTATTATTATTATTATTATTATTATTAAGAGCATCTGGGGACTTTGGAGCTAAAAGATGGACTGTGGTGCAAAGGGGCTCATGTCTATGTCCTAGAAGATCTGAGACTCAAGGTCTTACAGTTATGCCATGACACAAGGCAGCTAGACATTGGGGATTCCTGAGAACCTGGCATTTAGTAAGAAAACAGTATTGGTGGGATGGGATCTGGCAGGACATAGACTTATGTTAAAGGCTGCCCAATATGTGCCCACTCTAAGCCAGTAGTAGGCAAGCCATGGGGGTTGTTGTAGCTGCTGAATATGCCTGGCACCCCCTGGAGGCTCATTGCCATGGACTTTATATCAGAACTAGCTGAAAGTAGGGGGTGAAATGCCGCAGATTTGTTTTTGAAGCAGGCACACTTCGTGGGGTGCAAGAGCATACCTAACGTGGCCAAGCTGGCTGATTTATTCATTGCACATATGTCCAAATTGCATGGACTTTCAATGAAGATTGTCCCAGACAGAGGCTGTTGGTTCACATTGCAATTTTGGAAGGCACTGCAGAAAAAATTGGAGACTGAGCAGGCAATGAGCACATCTCATCACCCACAATCAGATGGATAATTGGAGAGAATGAACGGTTCTCTGGAGCAGTATATCCGCTGCTATGGCAATTATCTGCAGGATGATTATTTCAATTTGTTACCTCATGCTGAAGTTGATTTCAATAGGGCCATTAACCAGAGCTTGGGATATTCGCTGTTCGAGGCCATCTATGTATATGAACCAAAGACTTTGCCTATGCTATCCACCAAAACAACAGAACCAGTATCACTCTCCCAGTGGATTACAAAAATCAAAGAAACCTCAAATCATGACAGTTCTGGAAGATGCAAAGAAGGAATATAAAAGGTTTGTAGACCGAAAAGGGGGCAAAGAATGGGTGGGACCAGGGATCACTATACATTGTCCATTAAATATTTGAAAACCCATCCAAGAAACTGGGGCCGAAGTATGTAAGACTATTTGTGGTAAAGCAGCTGATCAACAAAGTAACTGCTAAACTGGATCTGCCCAAGTCCTATAGACATTTGCATCCAGTGTTCCATTTCAGCCTGCTAAAATCAGCTTTAAATACAGATCCCCAGCAGGCAGATTCAGAGCCTCCACCTCCATTGGTGATAGAGGGGAAACAAGGAGTTTGGACTTGAGGTGGCACCAGGACAAATTGCAATACCTGGTCAATTGGAAGCATTTCCCGGAATCCCATAATGAATGGGTGTATGCTAGACATGTGGACGGTCTGGACTTAATTTGCTTGTTCCATGAACACTATCCAGATAAACCAGGGGGGAATTAATAAAGTGTGCAAATTTAGCTCAGAGGTGGCGGAATGGCAGAAGTTTATGGGTCTGTCATTATAAGGGATATGAGGGAATGGGGAGAAATGATATGGTGAAATAGTGCAATGGGGGAATAAAGAGAAATCAAAAAGGAAGCAGGTGGCAATCCAAATGGAATGCAATGGGGCCTGGGTGGGTAATGGCTAGAGAAGGTGACAGTTTATGGCTTTGTTTGCTTCCTAAGGAAAGACTTTGTTGCCCAGCAAGACAAGATCTTCTTTCCTATGCTAGATGGATTGATACAGGAGATGGGGAAGTTAGAGAGAAAGCAGCAAGTTTAAAGAGATCTTTGATGTGGTTGAAAGAGTGAAGATGGTGGTCTGGGGAAAGGACGGGCTGGGAGGGAACCCTTAAAGGCTGGATGGTTTGGGGGGGAAATCAGATTTGACACTACCAAGCCTCTGGTGAACTTCAAATAAGTCCAAATAAAGCTTTAGTTAATCTACACTTTCATGCTATCTTGGTTTCTGAGGTCTGAGTCCACTAAACATAACAAGGTCTTAGTTCTCTTCAGAATTCTCTCCCCTTTTCAGTGTTTCCTTGCTTCACCTCGGGTGTGGTGGGTGAAACTTCTTTGCTGTGTTTACTAAGATGCTGGATCTCTATGGATCCTTGGCCCATTCACCGGATTTGCTGGTGACATCATTATTTTATTGCTGGTTTGTGACTACAGTTGTTTATGACTGCAGCTGTTTTATTGTGAGGTGCTCTAAATACACCTTGATGTAAACAGACACAATAGACATTAAAATAAAATGAATAAAGGAAGTGTTGATTCTTTTAAAAGACTTTTGCTGTTGGACTATATATTTTAAATATGCTACTGTATTTTTATTTTATTTTAAAGTATTATGTAGCTATTGTAGTCAGTGAAACAGATCAAAAGAATTATTCATAATAATTTCAATAAAATATATGGTTGTACATTATTTTTGTTTTGTATTTCTGAAACATAAACGACTACACTCCTATGCATGCTTGCCTTGGAGTATGCACCATTTAAATCAGCAGAACTTACATTCTGAGTCAATATGTATAGGTTCAGATTGAAAAAGATATATATATATTTACAGCCAAATTTCCAATTTGTCAGACTTAATTAGAGATTACAGAGAAAGGTAATTACCATTCTTGCCACTTAAGACTAAAGTAACAGAAAGAATTTCTCTTGTCCACTTTTTGACAGAAAATCAACTGGAAACCTGAATATATGCATAATGTAGCAGTACTATCTATAAAACATTTCATTTCTTATGTTGTGATTGTGACATTCCCTTTCTCTTGGCATAATACATACCCTACACAGATATATAACAATAAGTGATGAGACTCTAATTTTTAATAAACCCATTAACTCACTCCAAAGCAGAACAATGTCTTCAAAGGCAGCTAGAATGGTGTGGGGTTTTTATTTTTTAAAAAAAAAAAAACAAAGGTATAGAGTGAGAAATTTGTTGGAGATCAAATGCTATATATCTATGCAGGGTATGTATTATGCCAAGAGAAAAGGAATGTCACAATCACGACATAAAAAATGAAATGTTTCACAGATTGTACTGCATAGAAAGGATTGTGATGGGAATGTACTAAGGCATTATATTAAAAAGATAAAGAACTAGACAAATATATCAGAAAAAGGGGACTTATGTGTGTTTTTTTTTAAAAGGAGAGGTACTTAGAAGACATTTTTCAGCATGGATTTTACAGAGTGTTGGTTTACTTGACTTAGACACAGCATTCATATCATAGATGACTATGTAGCTGGTAGAGATCCATGGATGACTATGTCACAGCTAGTGGTGAATCCACTCTGGGTTTTATTCAGATTTTAAATTTTGCATCCAAGGCACTGAACACTATCTCCAAAATGAGTTTAGCAGCTTGGACACCTACTTTAAAATTTAAAGTAATAACCACAGTAGGTTCACCACCACATCCCTAAAATGACAGCTTCTACTTGTCCCTGTTGCTGCTTTATCCAAAGGGCGATGAGCTAATGGGAGAAAGAAGGAGAAAGTGGGACAGTTTCCTCTCCCTTTTTCAGTTACAGAGAGATCAACAGAAAGTGTGAGAGAGAAAGTTTTCTTCCCATTAGGTACAATGGAGGATAAATTATGAATATCAGCTATAGGGGAAGCACTTGTAGAAGACTGCATGGGAAATGGAAAGACTCTCAGTCCTCTTTTCCTCAATCCAGCCTCACATGTTCATGAAATGTCATCCTTTTGCTTCTATCAGAGTTAGAGCTTTGATACTCGGAAGGCAAGAACCATGGAAGTTTCTTTGGTGCTTTGGATGGAGAGTTGTGAAGTCGTGTAAGGTGTGTGTTGGAGAGTTGTGAAGTCTCCTTCTGAAGTTGTTGTTCTCCAAAGGAATGCAGGATTACAGTCAAAGAGATGAACATGTCAGATCCCTGCTGAAAAATTGCCCACCATAATGAAAAGAATATCAGCATTTTAGAATATTACATACTAATATCCACAAGGCCATGTAGTTTTACCTAAGATATTCTAAACATTTTATGGACTTTGCTGTGTCTCAAAAGTCTATAACTTTATATATTTTCCAGGTTGCTAAAGTACAGATCTCTGGTATGTAACTGTTGTATAACCTTTGTCCATCTTCTGAAATATAATAATGACATTGGCCTATATTGCATGGATGTCATGTGTAAATGCTAAATAGCTTGGGGGTTGTTTTTTGGTTTTGTTTTTTATAATCCTAAAGACACAAAGACCCATTATATTAATTAGGACATGTTCAAATGAATTCAGTTAATTTTTGGAAACGGGTAAGTCACAGAATGATAGGCTATTAGTGATCTGAAGGGAATCTACACATTATAGGCATTTTATAGGAACTATCTAAGGTAATGGACCTGTTTGGGGGATAAGGTTTAGCACCTTGGATAGTTCATTTAAAGTTATGACTAAATCCAGGAGTGGATTCACCATCTCGCTGGTTGTGGAAATATGAGACTTGTAATCCAAAAGACTTGTAATCCAAAAGTTTATTTTCCATGTGTCTGTCAGAGTTTAATTGCTGTCAATCTGTGCCTAGTGTGAGCTACATGCTCGTAGAAAGCTGGAAAAGATGTCCTTGTCTCTATCACCATTTCCCAACACTACTAGATAAAGAAAGAAATTCTCCTCAGCCATTCTTCAGTGGTTATTTGCAGTTTCAGGTTCTGAACATGTATTGAGAATAGTTTTTTTTTTAATAGTTCTAAATTTGCTGTGTGGCATGAAATGTGTTACCATTCATGGTCAGACAGAATAGGTGCCAAAAGTATGCTCATACATTGTGGACATGCTATTCCAGTACCTGGTAGTTAAGATCACTTTTCTCACTGACTGAAGTCTGAATAACTGTTTTACTACTTGAATGACAAAATATGCTTGAGTAGAAATCCAGGGGATGGGAGGGTTAATGTGTGCCCCATGAGTGTTGATTGATACTTCTACGATATCTTCTTTAGCTATCTAAAAAGAATTATCATCCCTGTGTAGCCTAAATTCAGACTTCATACTACTTAAATCCAAGTATTACAAATATGCTGGCTTAAACAGGCTTAAGTCCAATTTTTGGCCCTAGCTAGAGTAGACCTATTGAATCCATGAGATTTACATACAGTGACTTGTCACTGAGCATTTGACTCAATTGCCCTAATGTAGTTCAGACTAGCATTTGGATTTCCATCTTTGGATTTCTTTAGTGCCTGATAAGATTTTGGTTTTTCTACAGTCAAATGTTATTGGAATTTCATTTTATTTGAAGGCAATATTAACAATGATGGGATTATTGCAAACCATGGCTAATCAGCTAAAAAAACTACAAAGCAACAGAGTTGGGTACTAAAGGGCCAATTTATTAACTATTGAAATCTTTAACTTTGGCCTTAATAATCTGTGGGGAAAGAGCCTAAAAGGAGATTTGGCTGAGGAAGGAAGTCCCCAAGGTGAAGTGCATAAGCTCTAAACACCAGCCACCATTTTGGTGTGGCTCCCAGCCAGCTGTCAACAAGAGAAACTTTCTATAGACCCCATCCTCCTCATGGCACCAAACCAAAATGTGCCCTTGTCTGGCCCCAAGGGTAGTCTCTTTTCCCTTCCCATCCCTTTTCCTTCCTGAAACCCACAGAAACATGTTTGGTGACATCCCCTTAACGAAATCAGATCACTCCTGGAAATGGAGGAGAAAATTCATTTGTCATTTCCAACTTATGGTGACCTAAGGGTGAATCTATCATGGGATTTTCTTAACAACTTTCTTCAGAGGGGGTTTGCCATTGCCATCCTCTAAGGCTGAGAGAGTGTGACTTGCACATGATCACCCAGTAGGTTTTCATGGCCAAGCAGGGATTTAAACCCTGGTCTCCAGAATCATAGCCCAATGTTCAAACCACTATGCCATCATATATATTCCTACCCAGCCCCCAAAATTCCTACCCAGCCCCCAAAAGGGACCAACAATTGGCTACAGTGCCTGAAGGGTGGCTGACTGGTCCAAGTGAAGATTCCGGGGGAGAATTTGAAGTAAAGCAAGCCAATAAGTAGGCAGGCTCCACCTTTCCCTCTCTGTGCTTGGTACTACAGGCATCATTACTCCATTATTATTATTATTATTATTATTATTATTTTACTCACTCTGGTCTCTCTTCCCAGAGACAAGAAAAGACTCTTCCACCCCTGCAGCTGTACTTTGCTATGCAGTTCTGGGGCTGCAGAACTTCAGTTTTTTTCCATTCATTTTTTTTTCTCCATAGACAATGCATTTCTTCACCAATTTCATATGGATTCCCCACTACCGCAGTTCTGCAGCAAAATCATCTTATTTCTGTAATCCTGCTTGTCATACAGTCTGGAATACCTAAATAGGGGTTGGCAGAAGATAGATTATGATTTACATTAGATATGGAGACAGTTTGCAGTGTATCTACAAGGGCTGCAGATTCTCTATCAAATATTAGTGGCTACAACACGCCGGCCACAAAGTGATAAGAAAGCGAAATAAGAATAAATCCAGGAATAAACTGAAAGAAACCCCACAATACGTAAATGGCTATCAGACGCAACTAGCATCATCGCGCAATTAAGGAAAGCGTGATGAAGCGCTCCCGGGAACCGTATTTGCTGTTCGCACACAAGTGAGAAAATCCCAGACATAACCAAGCAATGATGCCCTGCACATGCTCAGTACAGCCGCTGCTGTCACTTGCCGTGGCTGTCAAACACACCCCTTCCGAAGCCGGCTGTCCCCCAAACCCCTTCCCAAGTCGGCACAGGGTCCGCGCTCTGAGCAGAACGTCCTCAGAGAGGCGCCTCTCTGAGGACGTCCTCCTTGGAGCTCGGACCCTGCGCGGGGCCTGAGCTCTGAGCAGAACGTCCTCGGAGAGGCGCCTCTCTGAGGACGTCCTCCTTGGAGCTCGGACCCTGGGCGGGGCCTGAGCTCCGAGCAGAACGTCCTCGGAGAGGCACCTCTCTGAGGACGTCCTCCTTGGAGCTCGGACCCTGCGCAGGGCCTGAGCTCTGAGCAGAACGTCCTTGGAGAGGCGCCTCTCTGAGGACGTCCTCAGAGAGGCGCCTCTCCGAGGACGTTCTCCTCGGAGCGCGGAACCTGTGCCGGCTTGGGAAGGGGTTTCGGGGACAGCCGGCTTGGGAAGGGGTGTGTTTGACAGCCACGGAGCGCAGGCGGGGGTGGGGAAATGCTCCACAATACATATTGGGGAAATGCTCCTCAATACGTATTGTCTTTTCAAACTGATAAGGTCCTTACGTTAAAAGCGAAATGATTCCCGTCACACACTTGTACTTCCTGAAGAAACCGAAATACAAAAGATCTCGGTTCTTGCCGCATTCTGTCGGGGTTCTGTCGGGGTTCTGAGCGACGTCGTGTGGACAAACAGAAAAATAATACGTATCAGGTCAGGATTTCGTTTGGGTCCTGACTGCTTTGGGCCCCGTGTGATAAGGTCCATAGAAGAATCTGTCACTATCCCAAAGTTAGGTTACTGGGAGGGAAAATACATGATGGGAAGAAGTAGGAAAAGTAGGATTTTGTGAGAAAGAAATTATGAACCTGGTTCTGGTATTGGCTGCGCACATGTTCCAAGGCACCCTCAGTCATCATGCTGACAGGGTATGCTAAGAGATGTAGCCCCAAAAGGTAATCTTTCCTGGCTGTGCCTATTTCTTAACTCATAGATATGAGGCACTGTTTTGCCCCTGGCTCTGGTTACAGAATTTTGGGATTCATCTGAAAAAGAAAGTAGAACCTGTGCGTATGAAGTCTTCCCATATCTGACCTAAAATATTTATTTGAATTTAAAATCCCATGAAAATTATAAGGCCAACACACACACACACACGTACACTTGCATCAATATTCAGCTGTTAACAAATGTGAATAAAAAAGAAGTGACAGAGCATTTTACCTGGAGTAATCCAGCAGAGTTATCATTCAACTGCCATTGCTCAGTAGACAGTTGTCAATAAAATTACTGGTAAATCATGAATCTAAGCCCATGGGGCACCATAAACATACAGTGCAATTGATGTCTGACCATTTACTGGCATTTCTATCAAATCAAAGTGCCTTAACTGGATGCGTTTTACAGATCTATGCATTTGCTTCCCATTTTTAGATGGTGCTTTAATGCCAGAAGCTTCCTATGGGCTTGCCTTGAAGACCCAGAGATTTTCCATTGAACATTTCTAAAACAGGAGTAGCAACAGGAATCAAAGCTGGAAGTCAGAGGATGATCATTTTCCTGCTAATAAAATGGCTACCACTGAGGATATTTTCTCTTCTGAATCTGATAGCTAATAAAACTTTGCATTGCAGCTAAGCTAAAGTTAATCAGATCTCATCATCTTTATTCCAAAACTCCAGAAGCTTCAGCCACATACAGTGCTGTTTAATTGAGATGTTAAATTGGGTAGTGGTTATCTGTGTTTGCAAATTAATCCATTATGAATTGCACATCCCTCTCCCCCTACTTTCTGCCATTGTTACAATGGATTTTATTAACTCAGTCTTTGCTATGCAGGAAAGTGGGGTGCCAAGGAAAGAATTCAGCTCACAGGGGCAGGGGGGAAATCTATGTGTATTGTAAACCAATAAGTTACAGGAAAGCTGGTATGTCCAGAAGAACTTTTGTATTTCAAAACATTTTAATATATCTTTATCTTAAAAGCTGGCTGCCTTGTATTCTGAAAGAGGAAAGGTTCTTGCCCTTTGGAATCACTACCAGAAAGTTAATGAGCAAAGTATTAATCTTCTTAAAGATATTTAGGAACATTTTTGAAGGAACTAATAATGTGATTCCATGACTCCCCTTATATAATTTTACTCTGAATACTAAATGATATCTCAGCATCCAAGGCTGAGGAGAATGTGACAAAGGCTTCCAAATAGGAGGGATATAATCAGGTTGAAATCTTCATTGGAGAAAATGCCCAAAGTTTCTTAACTATACTATCATTTGCTCATTTATCTTTCCCAAGGCATGAGTGAGTGACTGAATCCATAGTGTCTGTAATGCTCTTCTATAGTAAAACATTCTCAGGTGACATGTCTCTATCACATAGATTTATGAGAGATGTTTAAGATATCATGGTGTGACCACAAATTCCATGGTTATGTTAGCACTGAGCTAAAATTATAATAGCATTTCATACAATGTCTCACAAGAATGAGACTGCCATCACTATACATTAGAGCATTTTTATTGCTGTATGATTCCTAAGGATGAAAAAGAAATTCATTTGATTTATGTTTTGATATGAACAAACATAATCTTCCATTCCCAAACAAATATGTGAACTGGGGTGTAAGTTTTGCACTTCTCTGAATTTTGCAACATAGTTTCCTGATTTTAAAAAGTGTGCCTTAGATAAAATGTGTTTATTTGGAGGGGAAATCATATAGAAAGAGGTATATATATTTGAGCATCCCAGACATTGGATTTCAGCCTAACAAATTTATTAAAGTTCAGGCTTTCAGATCTACATCATTAGTTGCATGAATTGTTATAAATGGCAGGTGTGCATACAAATGTGTAAAGAAGGGTGTAAACAGTAATGTCAGATAGAAATTAAAAACATAGACAATTACAATTAAGTTTAAATGTGTATATGTACTTATGGTTATGCCCTCCTTGCAGTGTCAGCCCCTTCACCTTTTCCTCACACTTTTTTGCATCAGCCTTTCACTTCTCCTTACTCCTCGCTTTCATTGGCGTTTCGCATCTTCTCTCATTTCTTTTGTACCAAGATTATATTCCTAAAATGTAGAATCTTGAAGTAAAAACTGATTGATGATTGATTTATCAATTGATAGTATTTATCACCCACCTTTCTTCCAAAAATGGGATTTAGAACTCATCTTTTTTCTATAACAATCTTAAATAAAAATACAAATAAAACAAATTCAAATTCAAATATGAGAATGTAATGTAAAACACATTGATCAGGAAAATACTCTACCTATTCTGAAGATTTTGCTCCCTGACTATTTGTAAGTTAAAAATGCACTGGATGAGATTTTCAATTGTCTGCCCTCGCTGAATACCAGGAACAGCAAGTATGGAGAGGAACATGTTGTATCTGAGATAAACGGTGAGGAAGCTTTTAGGAAAAAGAGATGACCACCCTATTTCAGCAGCAATAAAGGCATAGTTGAATACTCAAGGAATGGCAGGAGGTTGGACTGGATGGCCCTTGTGGTCTCTTCTAACTCTATGACTCTATGATTCTATGATTCTATGAAAATCAGACTTTGAAAAACACAGGAGTGCAAAGCTAAAACTTCAGAGTCCATTGTCAGGTTAGAGAAAATCTGTTAAATGTTTTTTTTTTATTCCACATTTGAAATTTTAAGTCAAATTCTTTTAATCATACCTATTAAGAAATTTGCAATGTTTCAAAATGTCTCCTCAAAACAACAACATGAAACAACATTTATCCTTCCTTTAAACTGATGTCTTATTTGAATCTAAGTGGCAGTTGTTACACAACACATGACACATCACAGGGGTCAACAACACATTCAAACAAACATTTGAAAGCTGAGCCCTTCTAGTTTATGATAACTACTGAACTAAATTTCCATAAAAGCAAAATAATTTTTCCTACAATAGTATAATTATAGAATCGTAGAATTGTAGAGTTGGAAGAGACCACAAGGGCTATCCAATCCAACCCCCTGCCATGCAGAAATACAGCCATGCTGACTGGATTTAAATAAATATTTGAAGAGATGTCATATTGAGGAAGGCACTAGCTTGTTTCTGCTGCTCCAGAGACTAGGACCCGGAACAATGGATGCAAGCTCCAGGAAAAGAGATTCTACCTCGACATTAGGAGGAACTTCCTGACAGTGAGAGCTGTTCAAGAGTGGAACACACTCCCTTGGAGTGTAGTGGAGTCTCCCTCCTTGGAGGTCTTTAAACAGAGGCTGGATGGCCATCTGTTGGGCATGCTTTGATTTTGAGTTCCTGCATAGCAGGGGTTGGACTGGATGGCCCTTGTGGTCTCTTCCAACTCTATGATTCTATGATTCTAGCAGTTGTAGTCCAAAAACAAAAATGTTTTCCAAGTTCTTTCTTGTGGTTGCTGCTGTTAACTGCCCTTGAGTTGATCTTGGCCCATGGCACCCTGTGGATGAGACATCTCCAAGACTTCCCGTCCTCCACTGTTCTGCTTAGTTTCTACAAACTCATACCTGTGACCTCCTTAATAGAGTTCATCCATCTAGCATGCAGGCTTCCACTCTTTCTACTTCCCTCCAACTTTCCTAGCATTATTGTTGTTTCCAATTAGTCATGCCTTCTCATAACATTCCAAAATACAACAGCCTCAGCTTTGTCATCTTGGCTTCCAGGGAGATTTCTGGCTTGATCTGATCAAGGACTCATTTATTTGTCTTTTTGGCTGTCCATGGAATCCTCAGCACTCTTCTCCAGCACCACATCTCAAATGAATTTTCTTCCTATCTTCTTTCCTAACTATCCAGCTCTCACATCCATACATGGTAATAGCAAATACACTGGCTTGTATAATTCTGACTTTTGTTTTCATTTGTATATCTTTGCATTTTCTACTTTTTTTCATAGCTACCCTTCCCATTCTTAATTTTTTTCTGATTTCCTCACTGCAGTCCCCATTCCTATGTTTGAGCCCAGGTATCAGAACTCTTTTACTATTTATATTTCTTCATTGTCTACGTTGAATTCATGTAGCTTATTACCATTATTTTTCTTTAAGTTCTTTGCTCTTTAGCTGAGCAATTCAAAGTTTAGCTATATTCATAAAATACTCACCCAGCTCACTCACTTGTTGTGTGCCTTCAAGCTGTTTCTGACTTGAACCTATCATGGTTTTTTTTGGGGGGGGGGGGGCAAGATTTCTTCTTCAGAAGATGTTTGCTTGTGCCTTCCTCTGAGGTTGAATGTTACTTACCCAAGATCAGATTGTAAATACCGTAATTTGATAATGTGCATCTAAATTTATAACAGGATAATCTAACTAAGCTTTGATTATCTTATTTACATTTAATTTGTACCTAATAAAAGTTTGGATTAAGCAGGTATATGCATAATAATTAAGGAGATCTTTTTTAAAAAAACAAAAAAACAAAAACAAACAAACAACAGATCCATCTTACCATTTTTCTGTTTGTTGTTAATACACTTGATTTTGTCTCTCCCTGATCTGTATTGATTCCTTCCTGTGTCAGACTGTAATCTGTACTTGTGGCCACATATAGGTTTCAATTTTTGTACCTGTCATTTCATTAGCCGCCCTTTCTCTCACTTTCTGTTTGACAAATGCAGGATGCACTACCCAACCACTTAATTGCCATAATCAATAGGGGACCAGTCTAGTAACTGTAATTAAAATGGTGTGGTCAATAAACAATGTGAGTCTGAAATACTAAGGACTGCATAACTGAGAGAAAACATGTAATTAAAATGAGCTATGTAGTCTTCATGGGAGATAGGCCAGCCTAATTATAATGGATGAGTGTTTAACTTTAGAAACAGAAAATAGTTTGTAATGAATATTTCTTCCATGGATAATAGACTCTCTCTCATCATAACATCTCAGGGTGGAGGGCAGGAGAGAAAGTTCACACTTCTCAAATATGAGAAGAGCATCAACAGAGGCAAACTCCATGTTTTGTGTTCTTCAAATGAAAGGTAGTTGTATAACAAAGTAGGACCCATGAGCCTCATGTGGCCTCAGCATCTCCCAAAAATTCAATTAAAAATACTTTCCACACCCTTAAAAAATGCAAGTGCTCTTTTTAAAAATATGATCATCCCATAACATCAATAACCCCCCCCCCCCGAAGCCCCAAAGGTGACTGGTAATGATGGCATATCATTTCCACTCATACAAAAATGGCAACTGTCGTAGTGTGATGCAGCCTCCTTAAACTCTAGAAGAGGCCAAAAAGTGTTGTGTAACACATGTAGCTTCTGAGTGAACCTACCTTCGTCTATAAGGATGCCTTTTACAGAAGGAATGGACAGTTGACTCAAAATCCATAGAGAAATCTCTGGGTCAACAAAGATTTCTGACTCCCGATAGATTAATAATTAATAAAACAGATGAATACATATGGCCATGATTCTGCATCAGGAATTGTAAAGTTCCACCATGACAGAACTAGGAAATGTGTTGCCCTTCCCTTCCCCAGGACTCACTGTCCTATTCCACACATAGAGACCCATGGCCATGCAGTGGCTGGCGGAGTGGAGGGAATGGCTGAGAAGCATCTGGATGACAACAGCCAGATACAAAATGGCAATGTCACTTTCCAGGAACTTTTGACAATCACCAGAGATCCTGGAAAATGTCTTCATCATTGTGCATCTAGCTGTAGTCAAAAAGCCAGATTCTTCTCAGTTGTCACCTGCTTACCACTGGCCACTGCATGACCATGAATGAAGACACAGGAGGAGGGTGGGTTAGGGGTTTCAGAGACTGAGCAAGGGAAGAAAAGAAAAGCTTAATATATTTTAAGGGGCGAGTGGGTTGGGAATGGGTTGTAGGACGTGTTTTAACCTGTGATGTGTTTTAACTTGCTGTACGCCACCCCGATTGCATTGCAGAGGGGTGAGATTATTATTATTATTATTATTATTATTATTATTATTATTATTATTAGAATTCTGACCTCCAGAACAGCCCCCTCCCCAAAAGCGCACATGCAGACACAAATTGGATTTACACATACATATATCACTAACATCCCCACCACGTATGTGTATCTTTCTGACCTGTAACAGGATTATTGATGGCTTGCCTTCAGTTAGACTTTAGACTCATAGAATCACCACAAGGGCTATCCAGTCCAACATCCTGCCATGCAGGAACTCAAAATCAAGGTATCCCCGACATATGGCCATCCATCCTCTGCTTAAAGATCTCCAAGGAGGGAGACTCCACTACACTCCGAGGGAGTGTGTTCCACTCTTGAACAGCTCTCACTATCAGGAAGTTCCTCCTAATGTCGAAGTAGAATCTCTTTTCCTGGAGCTTGCATCCATTGTTCCAGGTCCTAGTCTCTGGAGCAGCAGAAAACAAGCTTGTTCCCTCTTCAATATGACATCTCTTCAAATATTTAAACACGGCTATCATATCACCTCTTAACCTTCTCTTCTCCAGGCTAAACATCCCCAGCTCCCTAAGTTCCTCATAGGGCATGGTTTCCAGACCCTTCACCATTTTAGTTGCCCTCCTCTGGACACGTTCCAGTTTTTCAACATCCTGTTCAAATTGTGGTGCCCAGAACTGGACACAGTATTCCAGGTGGGACCTGACCAAAGCATAATACAGTGGCACTATTACTTCCCTTGATCTAGATACTATACTTTTACTAATGCAGCCTAAAATTGCATTGGCCTTTTTAGCTGCGGCATCACACTGTTGACTCATGGTCAACTTGTGGTCTACTGGGATTCCTAGATCCCTTTCATACGTAGTCTTGTTAAGCCAGGTGTCCTCCATCCTATATCTATGCATTTAATTTTTTTGCCCTAAGTGCAGTACCTTACATTTCTCTGTGTTAAAATTCATTTTGTTAGCTTTGGCCCAGCTTTCTAATCAATTAAGGTCATTTTGAATTTTCATCCTGTCTACTGGGATATTAGCTATTCCTCCTAATTTGGTGTCATCTGCAAATTTCAGAAGCATGCCCCCTATTCTTTCAACCAAGTCATGTTGAATAACACTGGGCCCAAGACAGAACCCTGTGGTACCCCACTGGTCATTTCTCTCAAGGATGAAGAGGAGCCATTGCTGAGCACCCTTTCGGTTCGGTCAGTCAACCAGTTACTAATCCACCTAACAGGTGTATTGTCTAGCCCACTTTTTACTATCCTGTTTGCAAGAGTATTGTGGGGGACCTTGTCAAAAGCCTTGCTGGAATCAAGATATGCTATGTCTACTGCATTCCCTTCATCTAGCAAGCTGGTAATTTTATCAAAAAAAGAGATCAGATTAGTCTGGCATGACTTGTTTTTGAGAAACCCATGTTGATGTTTAGTGATTATGGCATTCCCTTCAAAATGTTCACAGACTCTCTGTTTAATGAACCGTTCTAGAATCTTTCCTGGTATTGATGTCAGACTAACTGGGTGATAGTTGTTGGCATACTCTTTTTCCTCCCTTTTGAAGATGGGGACAATGTTTGCCCTCCTCCAGTCTGCTGGGACTTCTCCTGTTCTCCAGGAGTTCTCAAAGATTATTGCCAGTGGCTCTGAGATTACATTTGCCAGTTCGTTTAATATCCTTGGATGTAGTTCATCTGGTCCTGGAGACTTAAATTCATTTACCTTCTCTTTACTTATCCTGTGCTGCATTTCCCCTATAGTGTCCTTTGCTCCATTTCCATCAGGTTGAACTCCTTTCTCCTTTTATGAGAAGACTGAGGCAAAGAAGATGTTAAGTAGTTCTGCCTTTTCCCTGTCCCCTGTTAGAATTTCTCCATCTTCTCTGTGCAGTGGTCCTACCATTTCCTTCTTTCTTTTGCTACGGACATACCCAAAAAAACTCTTTTTATTGTCCTTAACCCCTCTAGCAAGCCTGAGCTCATTTTGTGCTTTGGCTTTCCTGACTTTACCCTTACATGTGCTAGCTATTTGTTTTAATTCCTCTTTAGTGATTTCACTCCTTTTCCGTTTCTTATACATCTCTCATTTAAAACTTAGTTCAGTTGAAAGTTCTTTTGTCATCCAACCCGGTTTCTTGAGACATCTCCCATTTTTCCTTCTCACTGGAACAGTTTGAGATTATTCCTTCAGTATCTCCCTTTTGAGAAATTCCCTTTCATCCTGAACTCCCTTCTCCTTTAGTATTCCTAACCACTCACTCCCACTGTTTCCCTAAGTTTGTTGAAATCAGCTCTCCTAAAGTCTGGAATGAGTGTTTGATTACGCCTAGCTTCTCCTTTCCATTGTATAAGAAACTCCAGGAGAAAATGATCACTTCCACTTAAGGATCCCACTATTTGCACCCCATTTACCAGGTCATCCCTGTTGGTTAGGATCAGGTCTAAAATTGCTGATCCCCCTGTAGCCTCTTCCACCTTTTGGACAAAGAAATTGTCTTCGAGGCAAGTGAGGAATTTGCTAGACCTTGAAGTATTGGAAGTTTGAATTCCAGCAAATATCTGGATAGTTGAAGTCACCCATCAGTACTACATACATCTCTCCTTTCTGAGTGTGTGGTCATCTGTTCTAGAACGGCATCATCCAATTCCTCAGTCTGACTTGGGGACATTTCTGCAGATCTGTCCAAGAGATACTGCATGTATGGTCCTTAGTTACAGATGGGGGATTGGACTGACTGTTGTACAGGAGGAGAATGCATTTGCATGACTGGTTGGGTACATTCTCATTCAGTACTTCCAGCATAGCCATGCTGGCATAATTTGACATTCCACAACATGTGTACAGGATCTCACTCACTGTGTTAGAATTGCTGTTGTTGCATGTTATGAACTCCCTAAGGCAAACCTATTACAGGATTGTCTTTGTAAGATTTGTTCAAAGAAGGGGTTGTCATTGACTTCTCCTGAGGCTGAGAGAGTGTGATTTACCCAAGGTCATCCAGTGGGTTTCCATGGTCAATCAGGAAACTGAATCCTGGTCTCCCAGTGTCCTAGTCCAACATGCAAACCACTACACCACACTGGCTCAACTAGAATCATTTGTTGTTGTGTGCCTTCAAATTGTTTCCACCTTGTGGGGACCCCAGTGTGAACCTATCACAATGGTTTCTGAACAAGATTTGTTCATAGGGGATTTGCCTTTGCCTTTCTCTGAGGCTGAGAGAATGTGACATGATCAAGATCACTCAGTGGATTTCTATGGCCATGTGAGGGTTTGAACCCTGGTCTCCAGAGTTGTAGTCCAACACTCAAACCACTACACTGTAATGGGCCTCTATAGAATCATTTATTTAGATGGAAATTCATGATTGCATTTACAGGGCATTCTATTGTACATTTCAAGAACTATGGGAGCATCTCTTGACCCACCATTTCAACTCTGACTCCAGCCCCACCCAAGCCATTATTTTCCACCTTGCTCCAGTGGATGAAACACAGAGTTCCAATGGCACTGGGGACAACAGCAATGCTGAATGGAAGTTCAGGGTGGAATCAGGGCACATCTATCAATAATACAATGCCAAGAGCTCACTAAAACCTGGTGCTAGCCTTGAATTTGGATCCAATCGATATTATAGGTCCAGTCTCATAGTTTCCTCTTTTGGTGCAGCTAGGACTGCTACTCCTATTGATCCATTCATCACCTCCCTGTGTCATCTAGTTCCTCTCCCTGGGATTGACATATATATTATAAAGTTCAAGTAAAGAGGTGGAAGGCTACAGGTCTTCAAACGCCCTGTTGAAGCTGCAAGGACTGGAGCATTCATCCTGAGTCTATTGCAAAGTACATCCTTGACATTCAGAATAGCTACATTGCATTCTATTGTGTGCAGACTGAGGGCCTTTGCAGACTGCCAGAAATAGTGCAAATTGAGGCCACTTTAACTGCCCTGACAGAATCATGGGAACTGTAGTTTATTGTGGCACCAGAGCTCTCTGACAGAGGAGGCTCAATGTCTCAGAAAAAAATACAATTCCCATGATTCCCTAGCACTGAGCCAGGACAGTTAACTCAATTTGCACTATTTCTGGCAGTCTGCAAAGGCCCTGAATAGGAGGAAAGAAATAATCTTTCTTCTCCACTGTCATTGCTACAGATGGGTTCTAGCTTGTGTTTGGTCAGGGCCATTCCAAGTGTGTCTCCAACTGAAACGTAGCCATTTTTATTTTCAAGTTAAGCACAGGCAACCTGGAAAGCACAAAGAGAAATTCCACTAGTCTGTGAAAAGCAAATACCATTGTCCCCTCCCCCTTTAAAAACAAGGCTGCTTCTTTCCAGCCTGTCTGTCTGTCTGTATCTGTCTATCTATTTATAATTTATTTGTTTAGTCACTTATTTAATCATTTAATCATAAACAAGCAGTAACCTGAAGGGCTTACAAGAAAAATAAAAGGAAATTAAAATACATAGAATAAAATAGGTTTACAATACCACACACAGAATCACCATAAACACAAGAGATTTAAAAATGTGGTTTAAGTTAAAAGGTGTACAATTTATTTATTTATTTATTTGAAAAGCCTTTAATGGTGGCTGACATTCAGATTCAGTCAAGGTAGGTACTGTCCCAGATGAGACTACTGTGCAGACCATTTCATATCCAGTTTCAACCCCTGAGAAGACCCTTTCTCCACCTGCCTTATGATTGCACTTATGTCACCTGTTTGGGTCACCCAAAGGCGAGCCTCAGAGTAAAGGCAGAAAGGGAGACAGGCAATCTTTAAGATACCCTGTTTCCAAACCACAAATAACTTTCCACATCAAAAGTAGCACTTTGAATTGGGTCTGGAAATGAAAAAAAAATCAATTGAGAAACTTACCATACTTGCTCCATCACTGGAGAAGCACTAGCACTGCTTCTGCCCAGCCTCATCCAAGCAGGTGAGGTGTCATGTATAGCTAAAAACTACCAGCCAGCAGATCTCAAACTACTCAACACCATAATGCTATTTTAACAACAAGATTTAGATAAACAGAAGATTCCAACTCTTTCAAAATTATTTCATGTATGCACCTTTTTCCATCACAGGACATCAGTGCTGGTTGGAGATGTGGTATCCACCAAGCAGACCTTTGACTCTTACAGTTCTTAAAGGCACAGAAGGCAGACAGACAACCTTAGCTGCTTGCTCTGGGAACTATATGGGATCAACTTTGGAGATTATTGCACACGAAATCCACAGAAAACCCCGTTCATGAAAAGTTGCTGGAGAAGCCCAGGTTGGATATGGGCTGCCTATTGCCCAGGCACCAGGCAGTGTGATAAGATTCATTGCAGACAGTTATAACCCATGTCTATTTCAACTCGGATTTCATGTGCAATAATTACCTTTAACAGCAGAGTCCTAAGATGGTTGCTTACACAGATCAGCATGGTCAGTCATGTGATTAGTTGATACTCCAGTTTACTATGGGGAATTTCTATAGCATCTCTTATAACATGGAACTAGAAAATTCTTCTCCAACGTGTAGCTCTTCAGGTGTTGAACTACAAACCTCACCATCCTCAGCCAACATGTTATTCTGGTTGGGGATAATGGGGGCTGCAGTTCAACATATTGGGGAAATATTGACCTAAATAATTTCTGAGATCTATTTAAGCATTATTACTGTACACAGAAGTGGCAGGCTGCTCCTCACTGTTTCTGTTGTCAATACTGAACTTTTAAATGCAATAGCATGAAGCATTGTTGTGTGTGCACACGTTTTTCTACCCTTATCTTTGGTGTTTCCAGTGTTTCCTAGGAAATCACAGAAGTGGGAAAGCATGGTCTGACTTTCCCCCCTTCTGTGCTGCTCACTTCTGCGTTATGAATGAAGCTGTGAATATACATGTGGCAAAAGAAGGTTGCATTACCCTGTCATCCTCCTTTACACCATCTCTTTTCCCTGCTTTCAGGAGCAGATCCCTTCTTACAAGTGAATGGAAGGTTATTCCATGACAATCGTGGCTGCATTTGTTGTGTTTTCCAATGACGTTCTTTTGGTGAAAATGCAACAAAAGGATGGATGTTTCTGACTGGAGGAAATCAGAATATAGACTGGTTATCATTTGTTTGAACTTATCTATTTACATCTAATGCTGCTAGTTTAGGAGTTGCCACCAGCTCTGAAAGGCCATTGACACATAGGATCTACAGGACTTCATTCAAGCTGTCTCTTGATGACATGAATTCTAATGACTCCTTCCCTAGTTCAGTGAAGCTTAATCCCCATTCAAAGGGGATTAGTATTCAAATTTATCATCAAATCAAGAGTGATTAGTGGCCTAACACATACAGTATGTCACTGAAGGGTCTTTGAAAGCCCACATGGTCAGTTCTTGTTCCTGTGTGTGCCTTGTGCTGCTGTTGTCCTTGTGTATATGTCTGTTGTTATTGTTTACTTTTATAATATATTCTATCACTTTGCTGACTGCATTTATTTTGATTTCCCCTATGAAATGACTGGCATACATGCTATTGCATTCCCCCCCTCTGTGTGTGTGTGTGTGTGTGTGTGTAAGGACAGTGTGAGACCAAAGTCTGGCTGTACTTTGTGCCATTTAGCAGCTGTATGTTAATGACCTGAAAAAGTTCTACATTTTCTCCCTTGGGAGCATGTGTGTCTTCAGTCCAAGATATCTAAAGTTGCTAATGGGACACTTCAGAGAACTGGCTGGCTTTGTGAAGAAAGTCCATGATCACACAGTTTGATAGAAGGAGATCTGCTAGTAATTTATCATCAGGATGAATCTGTCTTTGAGAGGGATGCTCCTTATTTAATGGATTGAATGAGCTTTCCATCAGAGAAGGGAGGAATAGAGGAGAGAAGGACTGGGTATTAACATGCTCTTCAGGTTTGAAATGAAGCTGAAAATTTGCTGACAACTTAAAACAGAATAATATTTTAACAATGTGGATGCCACTCATCATTTCTATTCTCACAGTTGTACTTCCAAACCTAAAATCTGCATCTACTTTGTTAAGATCCCACATGGTTTTGAGAGCTGAGATATTTACATTTCCCTACTCTCATTCCATCCTCACCAACATGGAAAATAGTGGAGGTTGTTTTTCAGCACTTGAGAGTTCAGGAATCTGCTCTTTCTGTATTCTTTAGAAAGGGGGTTATGATACTTTTAAAGTATATGTTCCAGCTTACATAATTATAATCAGACTGATGTCTCATGAATTGGTTTCTCATGGCTATATAAAAAATCTCTTTGCACTGCAGTATTTTAATTGTTCTATCATGATTTGAAATGATTTTATGATTTTTAATAAAAAGAATTGTTGTTTTAATATGGTATCTTATTTACTTATGTTTTAATTTTTTTATTATCACATTCTAATTCACACACCTTGTTTTAACTCGTGTGAAAGTTGCCTTGGATCCATTCAGGAGACAGGTGGGATATAAATTATATAAACCAAGGGTAGGCAACCTTTCCCTTTTAAGGGCCGAGGGACTTCAGCTCCCAGAAGCCTCAGCCATGTTGGCCAATAGTCCCATGTTGGCCAATAGCTCCTGGGATTCTGGGAGCTGAAGTCCCTCGGCCCTTAAAGGGGAAAAGTTGCCTACCCCTGATATAAACAGATAATAACGAATTACAGCATTACTCATTAACATTAACAACATCAAATATGCAGATGCGACAATACTACTAGTGGAAACAAGCAAAGATCTGGAGCAATTACTGAAGAAAATCATGGAGGAAAGTGCCAAGGTCAGACTAATGCTAAACATTTTTTTAAAAAAGTGACCACAGAAGATCTGCAAGAATTCGTCCTAGACAATAAGAAAATTGAAATAGTCAAAAATTTTCTATACCTTGGTTCAAATATAGATCAGAATGGAGACAATAGTCAAGAAATCAGAAGAAGACTACAATTGGGGAGAGCTGCTATGAAAGAACTGGAGAATATCATAAAATGTAAGAACATAACTCTGAACACTAAAGTGAGGATCATCCAAGCAATAGTATTTCCTATAGCATGTAGGATGTGAGAGTTGGACAGTGAAAAATGCCAATAGGAAGAAAATCGATTCATTTGAAATGTGGTGCTGAAGAAGAGTACTAAGAATACCATGGTCAGCGGGGAAGGAAAAAAAAAAAAGGATTCCAGAACAGATCAAGTCTGAACTCTCTCTTGAAGCCAAGATGACCAAACTGAGGCTTTTGTATCTTGGCTGCATCATGAGGAAAAATGAATCATTACAAAAAGACAATGATGCTAGGAAAGGTTAAAAGCAAGGGAAAGAGAGGAAAACTGCATACTAGATGGATGGACTCTCTTAAGGAGATCACAGGTATGAATTTGCAGGACCCAGACAAAGCAGTGGAGATTAGGGAGTCTTGGAAATGTCTCATCCACACAGTTGCCATGAGTCAAGGCAGAATCGAGGGCCGCTAACAACAACAACAGCATGTACAACACTCCTGGTCAAAGGGATGATAGGAGCAGCAGTCCAGGAAAATCTGGAAGGCTAGACATTCCCATCTGTAGTCTAAAGCCTTATTCATGATTTTGAGGTGTGAGGGGACAAAGGATAGATAAAGGTAAAGGTATTTCCCATTGACAAGGTTGTCAAGTTGTGTCAGTCTTCATTCACTGTTAGCATCAAAATGAAAAAGTCAAAATTCATGAGATGTCAAGGATGACATAGAATAATAGAGTTGGAAGAGATTTCCATGCAGGAAATCACAATCAAAGTATCCCCAACAGATGGCCATCCAGCCTCTGTTTAAAGACCTCCAAAGAAGGAGACTCCACTAATAAAATAAAAAGTTTGTGATTGTGCCTTCAGTATCTCCCTTTGGAGAAACTCCCATCCATCCTGAACTCCCTTCTCCTTTAGTTTTCCTGACCATGGGATCACTCCTAGTGTGTCCATAAGTTTGCTGAAATCAGTTCTCTTGTGTGCTGATGTGTGTTGCCATGTCATAATGACTTCACAATTTCAAACAAATCAACTGCAGTGTTCTTGTTGAAATTTAATTTTGACCAGAATTAAAGTTTTATTTTTTCATACTAGAATAAGTTGGATTTGTTTCAATTTTATTTCCACAATTGGCCAATAATTATTGTGAGCAGAAAAGTGAGTGTGAGTGGTTCTTTGTAAAGGTTGTTTTATATTCTGTGTGAATTTTCCAGTAAAATAAAATAAACTGTATGCATTCTAGAAATCAAGAAAAGCATGAAAACTGGAGCAGATTACAGGAAAACCTTCCTAGCTCAATACACATCTGAACAACATAGACCTCTTTCAAGTTAGGGCAAATTTTGTTCCAGTTTATTTTTATAGAATTTACCACAATTTACATATTTCTTCATACTTGATGTGGAATGAACTTGAGATTAAAGCAATTCCAAGTGGAAGAAACTGAACCAGAATAATTCATCAATATACAACCAGAGCTTTGAGAGGTTTACTATTAATAGCCAAAATTTGAACCACTGTACATTCAAAAATGTTTGTGATTTTTGCTTCCAAATTTTGCTTCCAACAAAAATAGAAGGTTGGGTTTTTTTAGGTTGTTTTGTTTTTGAATTTTTAGATATTGGAAACTAGCAAGTCTATTGTTAAAATTTGTTCTAGTGATGAAAATGACTTTACAAGCTCCTAAGAGTGGTTGCCAGCATCCTTTGGAATTTGTGCCAGAGGTCTGTGTTCATGAGAAAGACACCCCCTGACTTGTTGGTAGGGGCTTCTAGTTGCGCCAGCCATTTTAGGACAAAAGACGCCCAATTGGCTAAGCGTGCAGGAATTCCCATCTTCATGCACACTTGGCCAATCAGATCTTTTGTTTGGGATAGTAAAGCACGCTGGGAAATCCCATGAGATATGAGGCCTCATGAGATTTCCTGTGGGATTATAAGGCTATATAATTCGGTGCTGCCACATGGCGGCAGCCATTGTAAAGCAGCAGCCGAGCGAGTCACTTCGCTTTGGCTGCATTCTTTGGTTTTTGTGCGGCTTTTGGTCCTAGGAAATTTTCGGTACTTGCTTGAACACTACTATTGGAGCGCAGCAAGAGGAAGATCAGTCTGCGGCTCCTGTGTGTGGTGGTGTGAAGGGCCCGGGTGAGGCCTTCGGGCCGGTCACCTCAAGGCCTGGCGAGTGGCCTTACAGCACCTTGAACACTGGGCTGGAGTGAGTGCCGGACCAAGGCGGGTGCTGCGACAGGCGGTTCTCCGCCGGGGCGCGGACCTCTTTACCGGCCTTTCAGGCCTAGTGGCACCCTGGTAACTCCTGACTCAGATAGGTCAGGATCCCACTTCGTCCTGTGGGGGGGTGGAGACACATTGGGCCTTTTTCCACAGGCCAGACGCTTTCCCCCCCGCAGTTGTTGGTTTAGGGACAATGTTGGTTGCTCCCTGGTAGGGTGCCTTGAGTAGGATCCAGCTGAACACCTTCCCCTTTGGTGGTTTTATTAGTGAGGCTTCCTGGCATTTGGCGTCCCTTGGTGGACTTGGGAAGGGTGGCCCCTTTTAGGGCCTGGTGGTGCAGTCACCTGTGTTGGATGTCGTTCTAGGAGGACCCGAGCTTTCACAGATGCACTTGGTACTGCATATGTGCAAAAACAATGCCCCGCAGCAAGGCACAATCTAAAAGGTGCGCAGCTCCGGCTGCGTCAGGCTCGGGCCATTCTACGCCTAAGAAGCCTTCTCTTTCGGCTATTAGGGATGAAGAGATTGTTGCGCAATTGGCACAGCTGGGCAAGACAATGCAGGCTTGCGTCGCAGTCTGTGAACAGCTTGCCCAGAAGAGGCTTCAGGCTACATCCGCTAGCCCCATTGCCAGCACTTCTGCTGTAACACAGGACACAGGAGTGCTGCCCACTCAGGTGCAACTGACTTCACCTGATGCTCAAGTAGTGGAAGCAGCACATGGTTCTTCAGTAACTGCAGCTATGGAGGTTGGGCAGCCAACCATAGCCGATGTTTGGGAACTGTTGAAAAAAGTTCCAGGTATGGGACAGCAGGGTGCTGCTGCCCCTGTCTGATCAGCCTACTTTGGCAGACCTTTATAACCTTCTCCAAGAAGTGGTTATTACAGGTGAAGGCGGTGTGATGGAGCAGACCTCTGAGGCTTCGAGAAGAGACCAGGCAGGCACCTCCTCATCTCATCCTGACACCCGAGCTGTTGCTGGACCACACTTCGGGGGATCTTTACACGCAGCTGGTTATGCATCCCATCAAGCCTCAACATCAGGTTTGTCTCTTCCCCCTTCTTCACAGGCAGTTTGGCCCACCTCGCTATGGGCTCCAGGTGGGCATGTTGGACAGAGCTCAGGTTCAGAACGCCCCATCTCTGCATTGTTGGGAGCACCTGAGACGGCACCTGGGCCTTCCCAGGTTCCTGACTTGAGGGTGCAAGTTGGTCAGCCTGTAGTTCCTTTACAAGGTGATACCTTAAGAGTGTCTACCTTGGGAATAGCTGGATTAGTGGGAGTGGACAGAGTGGCTGAGTGCAACCCATATGCTGGGATGTCCACTCCTCTTGGTTCGCACCTTCCTCTTCCCACCAAGGAGTGAATATGGAAGGGGGAGTATATCGATTCATTTTCCCTCACATTTTGCGATCCTGATCATGGTAAAGCAGGGGTAGGAACCTTTTCCCTTTAAGAGCTGAGGGACTTCAGCTCCCAGAAGCCTCAGCCATGTTGGCCAATAGTCCCATGTTGGCCAATAGCTCCTGGGATTCTGGGAGCTGAAGTCCCTAGGCCCTTAAAGGGGAAAGGTTGCCTACCCCGTGGTAAAGGATGGGATAGTGTTCAGCCTCCCTAAGGAGTTCCAGGTGCTTAAACGCCCTAAACTGGAATGCAATTTTGTGAACTGGATAATGGGCTTCACTATTTATAGGGGAATTATTGAGGAGAGGGGACCTCACAGGAGATCATGATCAAGGCTTATTCTAACTGCCATCACAACGCCAGGGGTGCGGCATGGTTACAATACGATGAGCAGTTCAGGATGAGGGCCTCCCAGGACTGCTCACTGTCTTGGAGGCATGTCCAGTCAGAGCTGTGGGTGGATGTAATGGTAGGGGCCTCCCCTTCGAGCCGATGTGACAATGGGTTTGCGCCCATGGTTACACAGCCGAAAGGGCAGAATGCGAGGCCTAGCACGTGAGAGAGGAGGCAACATGTTATTTGCTGGGACTTTAATACAGGTAAGTGCAGGAGACAACCCTGCAAGTTCGACCATAGGTGCAACACCTGCGGGGGGAATCACTCTGGTGCTTCCTGTATTAGAGGTAAGACGACGGGAGCAGGAGGTACACCCCAGCCACCACCGCCGGGAGGAAAAGGCACCATCACCAATTAAATTGGATGTGACGGTGGCTTGGCTGCAGACCTACCCCAATAGGGACTCCGCTTTGTATATATTTAATGGTTTTTCTATGGCTTTTCACATTCCTTATTCGGGCCCCAGGGTTTACCGTTACACACCTAATGCTCATTCCATTAGGGACTTACCGGCGATTGTGAGGAACAAGCTGGCCAAAGAAATCGCAGCAGGAAGGATTTCAGGCCCGCATGAATATTTGCCAATACCTACGCTGCCTTTGTCACCTCTGGGTGTAGTCCACAAGAAGGCCCCAAGGGAATATAGGTTAATCCATAATTTATCATACCCAAAAGGTGACTCGGTTAATGATGCTATAGATCCTAAGCTAACATCGGTCAGATATGCTTCATTTAACTCTGCTGTCAAAATGGTTAAGGCTTTAGGTAAGGGAGCTTTGTTAGCGAAGTGTGACATAAAATCAGCCTTCAGGTTGCTTCCTGTACACCCAGATGACTTTGACCTTTGGGGTTTTCAATTTGAAGGGAAGTATTATTTTGATAAAGCTATGCTGATGGGGTGTTCGATTTCTTGTTCGGCTTTTGAAACATTTAGCACCTTTTTGCATTGGTGCACTGTCAAGAGGTCGGGTAATCCTGCAATCACCCATTATTTGGATGATTTCTTGCTAGCTGGGGCTCCTAATTCTTCTAAATGTAGTGACACTTTAGCTGCCTTCCAGGCCTTGATGGCAGAGCTGGGAGTCCCTTTAGCCGAAGGGAAGATGGAGGGTCCTGATACCCAGCTTACTTTCTTGGGAATCGAGATGGACACTGTTGCTGGGATATCTCGGTTGCCAATTGACAAGCTGGTGGCTATGAGGGAGCAGGTTAGGTTGATGATGGGAAAAAATAAGGCCACGCTTCATGAGTTTCAATCCCTTACAGGTTTGTTAAATTTTGCTTGTAAGATAATAGTCCCAGGATGAGCATTTTGCGCATGCCTCTATGGTGCCACCAGGGGGGTGACGGCCCCACATCACCATATACGGATCACCAAGGGGATTCAGGAGGATTTGAAGGTCTGGGAGTCCTTTTTGGACCAATTTAACGGTATTTCTTTCTGGAGGTCTGAAATGCTGCTGAGGGCAGATTTTCAGGTACACTTCGATGCTGTTGGTGCCCACGGGTTTGGTGTTTATTAGGATGGCCAGTGGGCTGCTGAGGCCTGGCCTCAATCCTGGGTGGAGAAGGGTGTGACTCGGGACTTAACTTTTTGGAACTTTTTCCCATAATGGTAGCTGTGCATTATGGGCAAATCAATTTGCAAACAAAATGATATGGTTTTGGTGTGACAACCAGGCGGTTGTCCACATGGTAAATTCCCAGTCCTCCAAATCCACCAGGGTGATGTCTTTGGTTAGGACCATGATGACTCAATGTTTGAAGTAGAACGTTTTGTTTCAAGCTCACCACGTGCCCAGTTTACTTAATCCTTTGGCAGATGCCCTTTCTCGTTTTCAGTTCCCCAGGTTCTGTCAGCTGGCTCCTGAGGCTTCGGCGCACCCATTGGAGGTACCAGCACTTCTTTGGAGCCTTGGAGGCTAGAAGTTGAAAGGGCAATCCTACAGTCTATCGCCCCATCAACACGCAAGTCTTACCAGCTAGCTCTGACTGCTTTTAGACAATTCCTGTTGGATGTTGGGGAGGTGGAAGTCTGGCCATTAGGGTGGATGTTGTTCTTCATTTTATAGTTCACCTTAGACAAATGGGCTTATCCCCTGTTACCATCAGGGGCAGGTTAGCCACCCTGGCTTTCTACTCTAGGGCTAGCGGCTTCCCGGATCCTACAGTTGATTTTGGGGTTCGGAGAGCTCTGGAGGGTTGGGCCAGGGAGTCCCCTGCAGCCAGGGACACTCGTTTGCTGATAACCGGTCCTGTTTCGGTGAAATTATGGCAACATCTAGCTAATACATGCTTTACGCCCGAGGAGGTGACTTTGTTTAGGGCTGTATTTGCTGTAGAGAATCAGTGAGATTGTCCCTGGCTCACACCATGATCAATCAGGCAGGGTGCTCCTGGTTTCCTATGTTGTTTTGTCGGAACATGGGATTCAAATTTCTATCAGACGATCCAAGACCGATCAGTTAGCTAGGGGTCAATCTATCACTTTGTCTAGGGCTCCTGAGGGCCAGATCTGCCCAGTGTTAGCATTGTTGGACTACTTGAAGGTCTGGCCGAAAGTGTCAGGTTATTTGTTTCTGCACATATCAGGTTTTCCTTTAACACAATTTCAGTTCAGGGCAGTTCTTAAAGAGACTTTGAAGCGAGCCAGTCTGCCCACGGCACAATTTTCATCTCATTCTTTTAGAATTGGGGCAGCAACGGCCGCAGCTGTTCATGGACTAAGTGACGCCGATATTCGCCGAATTGGCCAATGGCGATCCAAGGTGTTTAAAACTTACGTTCACACCTGACTGAGCTGCCAAATTTGGTTAGTTAAATTAATTCGACATTGTCTGTCATTTTCAAGCAGGTTTTGTCCAAGGGAAGATTTGGATAATGTGCCACAGCCTGGTGTTTTGGGTGGAGCGCCACATATTGGAACAGCGACGTGACCTGAACTTGGGTTTGTTGAACATTGGCAGTTTCCAGTGGTTCGGTTATAGAGGCATGCAATGGGGGGCCTTGCTTCCCTGGATCATCAAACTTTCAGTGGCTTATCTGCACCACCGGGTATTAGTGGTACACCTGGGGGAGAATGACCTTGTCAAGGTTCCTTGTCTTCAGCTCGCAAAGCGAATCATAAAGGACATGCAGGAGATAAGGAGACGCCTTCCTGGTTCCATATTGATGTGGACAAGATTACTCCCGAGGCGCAGATGGCCCAGGGTGCATAAGGACGCTGCCATCAATGGAGCCTGACGCTGGCTCAACAGAACTGTTGCGAAACAGCTCAACAGATTGGGCGTTTTTGTCATTGATCATGCTGGTATCCAAGTCTCACTGTCACAGCTGTACAGGGGGGGTGGGGTACACCTCTCTATGGAAGATTCAGATATATATTTACAATCTCTGACCATATTAAGAGAGCGATTTGTGGTGGGGGGGGAGAGGGGATGCCAAGCTAGTCTGGCCCCATCTTATGGCGGGTAAGGACCCCCTCCACAGGGGAATAATTTGGCTAATTAAAATTAATTGGGGTTAATTAGGCTAAATTTAAATTTTGGGGTATTGACGTCAGCTGTTGTTTACTATGACGTCATTAAAATTGTTATGTCATAAATTTAAATATGATGTCATTTCCGGTCGGGGAGGGCTAAAGTTAATTGTTAATTAATTTACATGCTTTGTCACATGATGTGAAGGACCACCCACTTGGGTTGGTTACACCTTCACATACACATGTGGCAAAGCATTCTGTATTTGTTGTAACTATTTGATGTTAAGAGACCCTGTACAGCAAAAATAAAAGTTGTGGCCAGTTTTATACCCATAAGGAACTGTCTTTTGTCCTTTGTGCCAGTGCAACCTGAGTTTAATATGCATTTCTGCATTTATATTATGAGTAGATGGAATTCTGTTGAAGGCCTGCATTTCAGTAATTGTGAACATTATTTACTTCTTATCTGCACGGGCTGTTTATTTGATGTTGTTGCTTTCATAATTTGTTTGAGTTGCTGTTTTCCTCTGCATGCTCGATCATGTTTATGTTCAAAGTCTATTTGGTTTGTATATGTCTATGTTTCTGATTTTATTATGTTAGGATAATTTCTGCACATATATTTTAACTATATTACATATCATTCCAATTTTTTCCAGGTAGTTATGGTCTTATTTAGTATGAGACACTGAATTATGGTTGCCAGCTCCCCACCCCCCACCCCCATGCCTATACAGCAATTCTTTTGAAGAATTAATGGCATAATAAAAGTTGCCATCATCTATGGCTTAGAAAAACATAGGAACTAACATTCAAAATTCAAACATTGAAGAAAGTGAAACTGAGAAGAGAGACCAAGACCCTTTCTAGCACTGGCGGAACATGAAGTTCTACCAGTATATTTATGCTCAGAATCTGGAAAAACTTATATTTTTTGGTGAGGGAGGTCAATGGCAGCATGGTTAGTGTTCAGAGTTTGGTGGCTATTTGGAGACAAGCAAAAGCATTGCATAAGGAGGTATCCTTGCACAAAGCCTGAAAAAGGACTTACAGTCATGTAACCCCTACTTATACAAATATGTCATCAAGAGCATTCTGGCCTAAATTTTCAATATCTTGTTACCCTTTCCTATGATAGATCTTAAACAGGTCTTGCTGTGAATCTTGCCTTGCACCCCCTTGCTATAAGCATGCCTCCTGCTTCCTGATGCTGTGTGAATCTTTCTGCTTTGCATCATAAACCAGCACTGGAAATCTTTACATTTTCATCCTGCTCACTGTGCAAATTTCCCTACGCAGCATTTACTCCGGTGTGTATTTTCACAGCCAAATTACTGTGCTTACAAAAGATCCATAATGGAGTAATGAGGAGAAGGTGTTTCTCCTAAGATTACAGTCTTGACGATAGATAAGCATTTTTATGGAACACTCTAATTATTATAGTAATGTATAATTTTTCCCTTGGATTGGCTGCCTCCTAGCACACTAATCTAGAAAACACTAACTCATTCGTAAATAGCATCATTAGGCACTCTGGTAAATAAGCTGCTGATCTGCCTCATACTATGCACCAAGGCCTTGAGACTTCTTTCTTTTCTTCCCATTTTTTTTCTGCATTCATTAATTCAGTTTTCATGGCTGCTGCAGCAGGTGGAGTATTTTATCTTCTCATCTCATTAATCACTGGTGGGTTGCCGAAGAGGACTCTATTAATACCTGGTCAGGAGACAGCGGCAGTATAATCCATAACAACCCTTGCAATAGCACAGCCAGCTGCAGAGTCTATGTGCAGTTGGTAATATAACCGAAGCTTAAGTAACCGATGCAGACTAAATGTGAGGCATCTGTAAGGTAAGCCCGTGCTATTTAAACAAGGAGCTGGCATGTGGACTCTTGCAGAGAACAGAAGAAGTTGTAATTAGGAAAAAGTACAGGGGAGGGGGAAGCTTTCCAAACAGAGTGGCTGATAAATAAGATTGGGGGTTTTGACTTTGCTAATTTCTGATTGCATGCACTTCCTTTCTCACTGAATATTTTTAATTCTCCAAACAAATGCAAGGCTTACACTTTTAAGGCTGTGTTGCAGAACAGAGAAATATGCAGGTGTGGTGTCTTTATACATGATGGTCCTTTGTTTTCTCTCTTCATTAATAAGAAAAACAAACCTCTCTTTTCCCTCCCCCCACACTCTTTCATCAATACAATAACCAAATAAATAAATAAATTCTGAGAAGTATGCATATCAAATTGAGACTCATTCTTTTAATAAATTGCTACATGAAAGGTCACTGACCTTTACAGACTGCCAGAAATAGTGCAGCTTGAGGCCACTTTAACTGTCCTGGCTCAGTGCTAAGGAATCATGGGAACTGTAGTTTATTGTGGCACCAGAGCTCTCTGGCAGAGAAGGCTCAATGTCCCAGAAAAAAATACAGTTCCCATGATTCCCTAGCACTGAGTCAGGACAGTTAAAGTGGCCTCAAGCTGCATTATTTCTGGCATTCTGTAAAGGCTCTAACTCATGCTCCCTCCCCATGAAAGCGATATTTTCCTCATGGTACACCAATCAGCTTCTTGATGAAACTGGGATTTGCAAACTATAATTTAAATGAGGGAAAGAGTATGTGAGTAGAAGACAGTACACACACACACACACACATTTCCCAATTTCCACCATTTATTTATTTAATTAAAAAAATCAAAAGGGATCTCAATTGTATACAATAATGTTCCAGTATATAAAAAAAGCAGAAACATAAAAACACAAAAGAGGTAAAATAACTGCATTAGTCATAAGTTTCCATAAAAGCTGACTGAATGTCCAAATATAAGTCCATTTGTCATATATGTATTACAAATGGACTTATTTGTAATAAATAAGTATTTATACAGGCATATGAGTTTGTGTGGATATATGCATTTTCCCACTGTTCTTTCTGAATGAATCTCTTTCCTTAGAAACAGAACCTGAAAAGTTATTATCTGCCCATAGCCTTCAAGCCAGTAATTTCAGTGTACTACATGCATACAGTCCATGCACACAATATCTTTCCACATATATCTAATTACAGACATGACACATAGGATACACCTTAGAGCTGCCACCTTTTCAACTTGGCTTCTATAGTTAAGCTTTGAGCAGCAGCTTAAAGTGCACATTTAATAGATTAACATATGCATACCTGGAGCTAAATACCCCCTGATAGTTCCTGCAGTTCCTGAAGGTGCTGGTGGCAGAAACCACTTTAAAAGCTGGCATTCTTTGGCATGGGATGAAGTGGCTCAAGTGGTTAAGACGCTGACTCTGTTGATTGCAAGACTGGCAGGTTGACAGTTCGAGGCCCGGGTGCTGCATGATGGGGTGAGCTCCCATCTCTAGTCCCAGCTTCTGGCAACCTAGCAGTTTGAAAGTATGCAAATGCAAGTAGATGAATAGGTACCACTTCGGTGGGAAGGTAAACAGCATTCTGTGCAATCATGCTGGCCCCACGATCACAGAGTAGTCTCTAACAATGCTGGCTCTTCGGCTTAGTAACGGAGATGAGTACCACCCCCTAAGTAGTAGCTACTTACCTTTGCAAAGCTACTCCCTGGTCAAGTTCACCTGATTAACCTGACCCTCTCAATCCTATGCATGGACTACCTAAGGCAGGGGTAGGCAACCTTTCCCCTTTAAGGGCCGAGGAACTTCAGCTCCCAGAATCCCAGGAGCTATTGGCCAACATGGGACTATTGGCCAACATGGCTGAGGCTTCTGGGAGCTGAAGTCCCTCGGCCCTTAAAGGGGAAAGGTTGCCTACCCCTGACCTAAGGTTTCATGGACCACAAGCTAAGAAACTTTGAACAACAACAGTAGTAGTAGTAGTAGTAGTAGTGGTATTTTGTATCACAGTGGACTCACAGTGGCTTATGATTTAATAGTATAAGGGCCTTTGCAGACTGCCAGAAATAGTGCAAATTGAGTCCACTTTAAATTGAGGCACTGCCCTGGCTCAGTGCTAGGGAATCATGGGAATTGTATTTTTTTTCTAAGACATTGAGCCTTCTCTGTCAGAGAGCTCTGGTGCCACAATAAATTACAGTTCCCATAATTCCCTAGCACTGAGTCAGGGCAGTGCCTCAATTTAAAGTGGACTCAATTTGCACTATTTCTGGCAGTCTGCAAAGGCCCTTACCTAAAAACATACAGAAAGTGAAGATTAGAAATGCAATTAAACTATGAAGTGTTCGATCTTTTCCAAGATCTGCATCAGGTGTAACACATTAAAATTCTGCTGAAACAAAACCACCTTTCATTTCTAGGAAAAGAGATAGAAAACAAAATTCTATCACATTTTGGTTGGGTGAACAGTTCACTACCACACAAAAAGGGTGTGTCTTTCAACCTCCCTCTATGAAAAGTCTCAAGATGGCTTTTGGTCTTCATTGAAAATTGCAACCAATCTTATTTCCAGGATTTAAAGTAAATTTTTAGATTTAAAAAAAAGCCCCATGTTGTTAATTAGTTTTACTTATGAACAAGCAAAGAACCCAGAGCCTCAGAAAATATTTGTGCTGACAGTGTGAACTATATAAGATTTCTCTTGCATTGTATAACACAATGTTTTAACAGATATTTAAGACTTTTAAATAATGTGGCCTAGACTCCTGCTGCTGCCTTCCTCCTAGGCATGCCAGAATCTCATTAGTCTATTGTTTAATAAGCAGTAAAAGATATATATTGATTTTAAATGTAACTATTATTTAAATGCAGTTTAGAAATCCTTAATTTAGCCAATGTAAAGGAATTCCTCAACATTTTAGCCCATAATAAATTCTAGATGTCAAATTGTCAGCTATCTAATTTATTAGTAAATAAAAATATCAAATAATTTATTCATTAAAAAGGCCAATGCTGAAAAGATAAATTATTCATAATGAACAACCCAGCCATCCTAAGTCTGGATAGAAAAATGCACTGGCTGTTTGGCACTCATTTATAATATTTCTTTAAAACTTCCATCCCAGTGGCTTCAGGCAGTTTTCAGCAGTTCAAGTGCACTAGAATTTGGAATAAAATCTGCAATCACAATGAACTACCCTCTCAAAATAACTTAGACTAATTGTCAATCCTGTTGGCCACAAGGGGCTGCCTCTGTACACTGAAGGTAGTATTGTGTGTGTGTGTGTGTGTGCATGTCTGTGTGTGCTTGAGCACTAGATAGACCCCCTCCAACTATCTTCCTAGACACAACAGTAGAACCTCAGTTCTGGGAAGGTGCTGTTTTTAAAAAGGCATTTGTGCAGGCATCAGGTAAAAGGAAAACTGACTTTTCTTGACCTTGACCTAAAGTAAGTGCCTACCACTCTAGTGACTGCTCTTTGGCAATCAGCTCATCCTAACAAATAATTTATTTATTTATTTATTTATTTGATATCCTTCCATTCCCCAAACATGGGGCTCAAGGTGGCTCACAACATGAATTAAAACAACCTAATGATTTTTAAAATTTATATCTACTATCATATTAAAATATCAGTGCATTAAAACAGAGCAGTCTTTTAAAAATGGAACGATAACAATAAAAATACACTATGAAATGGGATTTTGTAGCATCTTTGAGACCAACTGGGCAAAAGAAGTTGTAGCATAAGCTTTCATAGGCTTGGTCAAAAGCTCAGATGCATGGAGTGAACTGGTGCCCAGGAAGGACCTTCATAATCAGACTGCATGAATCGCCATAGAAATGTAAAAGTTGTGGGTGTCAAGTCCATTTTTCATGATGATCGATTATGACTGAGAGACAAAGGCAGGAGGAAAGATGTTGTCTAAGGCCAGGATGAGTGAATGACCATACAAATGGTTGAGGGACTTCTGGAATGTGGTGTGTGCAGGCTGGGAACCAGAAAGGTGATTTGATAAACTGGCCAAGAGCATTTTCATGAGACTGGGGTGTTAACCAATGTTATAGTACATGTAGTGTGCCAGGGAGCCATGGTCTCTGTTCAATCTACTATCGATGGATTGGAGTTTGTGGGTATGTTCAAATTCAAATTTTAAAAATAAAAATCTTCATTAAATCTTTCCAATCTTCATTAAATTAAAAATACAGAATGCACATCCCACTAAAAGACTTTTCTCCAAAATGCTTGCTCAATTAAAAGCTAGCAGAAGGGGAGCATACAGGAGGGCCTCCTAGTCTCCCATGGAACAGAGTTCTACAAACCAAGAGCAATCACCAACAAGGCCCTCTCATATGTCCTCATGATATATTTCTGTGAACTGATGAGTCCAAGAAAAAAATCCCACTCTGATAATTTAAAATTACCAGAGTGGATGACAGGACTTGTGCAGGGAGATATGGAATGGAAGTTTAAATAGTCTAGGTTATAATGAGCACACATTCACCACACTGGCCTTACTGTTGTACTCTGTTCCAGTGGCAACTGGTCTGTTCAATGTCAGTGAGGTCAGTGGGGTGGTGAATCAACTCAGGGTAGTCTTGACATTTAAGGGAACTATATAAAGTGTTTAATTTGTTTGAGAGATAGGATTCAGCACCTTGGATGATTTTTTTTTAAATTCAGATTAAAATCTAAAGGGCCTCACCACCTCACTGACAGGGAAACCATAATCTTTCACCACTATGTAGTGCTGCTTTTTGATATGTATGTGTGTGTGTGTGTGAGACAGAGAGAGAGAGAGAGAGAGATGGAACAATACAGTGACCAGCTCCTATGGCATCCTGGAAATTGTAGTTTAGAGAAAGATGGTGGTCTGCCTTCAAGTTGTTTCATGAGGTTTTGGCAAGTTTTGTTCAGAGGAGGTTTGCCATTGCCTTCTCTTGAGGCTGAGAGCATGTGGCTTGAGAGTTTTATATTGGGAATCAAACCCTGGTCTCCAGAGTCATACACCAACACTCAAACCACTATGCCACACTGGCTCTCCAGAGAGCTCTACTGCCTCATCAAACTATATGTCCAAGGATTCTCTAGAATGCAGAAATGGAAATTATAGTGGTATCATATTCCTTTTAACTATTTTATAGTGAAAGGGCCTATGCCAGCATGTTTTGCAACTTTTATTAATGCTATTTTTTCATTAAATCCATTTAATTGAAAGGAAATCTTATAAAATTATTTTTAAGAAGAATGACTATAATGGCATGCTGAAGCCATCCATGGCTGAACAGTGACAAAATGATGATCTCTGTCTCTTCCCCTTCTCCTTCTCCTTGCATATCTTGTCTTCCTTAGATTGCAAGCTTGAGTGCAAGGAACGTTGTTACCTGTTTTTCAAACCACTTTGCAAGTCTACTTGGCTAAAAAAATAAGGTACAAATGAAATAAATAAATACAGACAGACAGACAGAGGACCCTAAACATCATCTTAACCCTATTCAGGTATGGATTGGTTCACCCCTGTATTATATTTATTCTTCTAAAACTTTACAGCCTCTGCTTAGTTACATGTGAAAAGTAAGAAAACAAGCCTCTTCCAAAAAAAGAAAAATCAAATCCTATTTAAAAACCAGAGATTGATTCTGTAATTAGCAAGATCCCTATTCTACTTTTTACCTTTATGGAGGTGTTCACTTTCCAGTGGTAGTTTTATGGTTTTTATGCAATTATATCAAGTAAGCAGCCAACCCGTTTGCTTCATTTTGCAGAAAAAGTATGCGCAAATGCATAATTCCCCCTGTCAGATTGCCTTTTGATGTAAGTTTGTAAGTTTATTGTGGTAGCATTCAAAGGCTGCGCCTGAGAAGTTCTTTAACATATGCCATATATTTAACATGGCTTGTGAATTAAAAATAACAGCCTGCCATCTGCCTTTGTGAGCAGATTTTATCAAAGTCTAAATGAAAAAAGCTCAAAGATATGAATATTGTCAATTAAAATATGAAATACTACAGTGTAAAAGAGGTCAGACTCACCTCACTTGAACTTGAGTCACTAACTAGCTAGCTAAGGTGCCCTGATTTGAATAGACCTTTTTTTTATGCAAGAATACATTGTAGAGCAGATTAACTTTCAAGAATGTTCTTTGTTTTGTCAAATTTTAAACTTGAAACTTCAGACCTTAGCTTGCATTTGTCACAAGCAATAGAGGGGCTCAGCAAAGCTGCAAAAGAAGTTAAGAGGGAAATCCTTCTGACTCCATAGTAGTCCATGTGAGCCTGACACCAACTTCAATAGGAGCAGAATTTAACACTTGCAGCAATTTTTCAAAGTGCTTTGCTGGTAATGAACATAGAGCTTACACCCTGCAACATGCCATTAGAGGTGCAGTGAAAATATCTATAGGTTCAAATGGTCTTTATTCTCAATGTTATGCTTAAACCATCATTCCATGCAGAGACCTTTGACTGTGGTAAAAGTGTGATTACTACATTTTTCCTAAACCTCAGATAGGCAGCATGACTCTTTTCTCAATGCCATCATAAAACCAATTTGTTGCCAGCTTCTATTCACAATGGCTGTGTCCACACTGCAGAAATAACCCAGTTTGATACCACTTTAACGGCCCTGGCTCAATGCTATGGAATTCTGGGAACTGTAATTTGTTGTGGCACCAGAGCTGTCTAACAGAGAAGGCTAAATGCCTCACAAATCTACAGTTCCCATAATTCCATAGCACTGACCCAGGGCCGTTAAAGTGGTATCACATTGGATTATTTCTTCAGTGCAGATGCAGCCCATAAGACAAGACAAACTGTTTCATTTATAGGGATGGGTGAGAATTTATTTCCTATTTATTCTTACAAATATGAAAAATGAAATGTTTTCATATTTAGAAAGAACTTGAGATGTTTAAAATGGGAATGTGAGAGAAACTGACCATTATTAAAATCAACATTGACAGAAACATCTATTTTGACTTAGGTCTTTGAGGGCTGAGCACTTAAAACACTGAGTTTGACATTTTGTGTATTCAGCCACTTAGAGTAGCTTTTTCTTTTTTCTGTGAGTGCTGATCTTTAATATATATATATGACAGCAACAACATGGTACTCTCAATGCTGGTGTACACCTGGTGAACATGTTTTGTGCAAATGCAGAAAGGTTTGGAGTCACTGTTCAGGAGAATTTCCTCAATTTTGCAAATTTTATCATATTTGATAAAAAAAATCTTAAAAATCTGAATGCAGGAGACAGTGAGACTGTCAAATGTTGTCATCAATTCAGAATAAGCAGGTCGATGCAAACACATGTCTTCATCCTTATTTATTATACATAGTCTGCTCCATAGTTCTAAAAAAGTTCTACTGTATTTTCATTCCTCAGAAACTTTAATTAGACAGCTATAAACACATAATGCAGGAGTATCCATGCCCTATATATTTATTCTCATTTTCTGAAACCCTGGATGCTTAAAAATCACTTGTGACATTTATATTTGGAGACATGGTCTATTTTTTGCATATTAAGCTACACAAAAAGATGAAGGGAGTTTATCACACAAGGGAAAATTGGAAGTATAAACGGTGATTAACCCATAATTAACCTGCAATTGCATGAATGGTTTTCACATACAAAGCGCTGTTATCCCATGCAGAATCTGTGATTAACCCACACTTGTGCACAAATGCGTGAATGGTTTTCACATGACGTTAAGACGAAACATGATTAAAGTGCCATTATCCCGTGAAGAACCAGGCAAGAAACAACAGTGACTAATTCATGGAATTTTCCCATGAATGATTTTTTGCTGTTTCTTGCCTGGTTATTCCCTGGTTCTGCACAGGATAATAGCATTTGCGTTAATGTCATTTTAAGCATGTTTTAATGTCAATTGCATGGTTTTCATGGGTTAGTCCTTGTTTAAACTCCCAATTTCCCTCATGTGATAAACTCCTAGGACTGGCCTGAAAAAATCCACCTCAGTTGCAACAATCTGAATTCAATCCTTATTCTTTGAGATCTTCAAAAGTCACATGTTCTTCCAGAAAGCAACCTGTCCCCCCCCTTTTGGGGGGGGGGGTACAGTTAGGTGCTCTATAGATCTATGAAGTCTTATTAAATGTACATGGAGATTTGTCAAGTAAGCAAGGCCATTGTTGACTTTAAAAATTCTAGCCAAGAACTGGATTCTTTGAGAAGGTTTACTCCAGACGTAACCTACATAACCCCAATTAAACTCAGTGAGGATGATATAGCAAAATCCTTTCTAAAGCCAAATATAAGTGAAGAAAATAGTATATGCAAAAGTAGATGAGTGAAAGTTTAAAAAAAGATGCATGAAATTCAACAGAAAATCCTATGGTAATAAGTGTTACTTTTCATTCCTCAACTGAGAAATACATCCCCAGTTTTAAAAAGAGAAGAGATGTTGAAATCCTGGCCACGGTTATTCTGTGTTTCTGAAAGGTAGAGCATCAGTTTTAGGAGTAGCTAATTTCATTTCATTTATTGAACTTATTAATTTAATTTAGAAGTGGCTCTGCCTGTGTGTGTGTGTGTGTGTGTGTGTGCACTCCTTCAAGTCATCTGTCAATTTGCGAATTTCACAGGATTTGCTTAGGTAAGGAATACTCAAAAGTGGCCAGTTCCTTCCTCTGAAATATAACACACAGCACTTGATATTTGTTGGTGATCTGCCATCCAAGTACTAACCAGGGCTGACCTTGCTTAGCTTCCAATATCAGCCAGGATCTGTCACCTTTAGGGTACTTACACATGGGGGGAGGGGAGTCACCATTACACAATGGCCATATTTTGCTGATAACAACAGAACCAGTATATTCATGTGTGCCTTGTCTTTGCAAGTTGTGAATTGTACATTTTGGCAGTTCATTCTATACTCTGCATTGTGATTATTTGATGAACCACCATGGAATAATAAGACCACACAAGGAAGTTGGGTTAAACAAGGGCCCCTTTATCAACCTAATCAAATACATTTACCAAATCCTGGAAGACTGAAAGGGGAAGCGACCTGATGTGGGATCAGCTGGGGCCAGGTGTCATTCCCTGACTACCTTCCTAGCTTTCTCTTGGGCAACACACCTGCCCCCGTATGGCAGTCCATTCGACTGGATTGCCCTCTGGGTGGACCTCTGATGGAAGGCAGACCTAGGCTCCCCCAACCAAGCTGTATAACTTTAGAAGTGGGGGCAAAACCCCAGGTCCACCTCAAGGTTTGAGTCCTTCTCCACCTCTGGACCTTGGGAACCCTAGCAAGGTGGTTCCAGAGCTTTACCTAAACCACAATGGGGTGCCACAGTGTATGACAAAACTCTTCCATTCTCCCCACTACCTGCCACAGACAATGGACAGGCATCCGCCTAGTCCCTTTCCCCCATCAGCCAGCCAGAATGGTGCTCAACACTTTTTGCGAGTCTTCCAGGAATAATGCATTGTCCCCTTCTCAAAGATGTACGCAGTCCACCCAGTAGAGCTCCTTCCGGCAAAATACAATTCCCCAATGCTGGATAAAATGGCTAACCCCTCACCCATGGCCTTGCACAGAATCCAGTTCACCTTCCTCCATTCCAGGTCAATGGCTCACAGATTCCTTTTGCCCCTCCAACACCGGTGGGGCAGTATTGCCGACCACACCAGTATCATATCAGGCCAGGCAGCTTGTATAGCATGAAAGTCCTGCAGGGCCTGCACAGTGAGGGCCTTGCCTTTTATCAAGCCCAGATCATTCCCTCCCAAGTGGATGACCAGTACATCAGGGGGAGGCCCTGTCTGCTCAATTTCAGTCCTCTTCTACCAAGCCACTCCACTGTGGCCACTTTACTCAGGTCCAGCTGGGCCCCACATGACTTCTTCTGGCTTGACGTGCCACTCAATATATCATGCTGTGTCTGCAAATCAAGACTCTCAACCTCCCCCTCTGCACCTGAAATCTATACACAAACTGTTAGTTGTTAGTGGTTAAGAGGCCGAACATACATTTTGTAGGCTGCAGACCTCTAGCGGCTGATTCATTGGATGGACTGTGGGGCAATTCCCATCATGGCTGCCATGGAAGTGGCCCCAGTTTAAAAAGAGTGATGAAGCAGGCCTTAGGAAGCCCCAGCCTGCTCAGTGCCTCTGCTGTTATCCTCCAAAACTGATATTTGGTTAGGGGAGAGAGGTCAGCATGACAAAAAAGGTGCACAGAATATGCCCCCCTTAAGTCCCACTGTGCTGTAACTGGGCATAAGGACTTAACTGTGCAGCAACCCAGTGTGACTATTGTCCCTTTGCCCTTCTGATCTGTTTTGGACCTTCAGACCCTGAACTTTACTAACTGCCCTGAAATAGTCAGATCTTCAAATTCTAAGGCCTTCTTGGATGTGTCCAGCTTGGAAGCTGTGACCTGTGCACTGACCCAAAAGGCCCCAAAGAAGGCTGTCAGGGCTGCTGCATGAAAAAGGGTTACCTTGAACTGCGATGTGCATAGGCTTGGCCAAAGATCTCACAATCCTTTAGTACCTGAGGTGACAATGGCTCCCTCTTGTTGCCCTGGTGGCTGTGCTCCCTGACCCAACTTCTAATGCTTTAAGTACCCTAAAGTCCCCTGTGTTGTTCAGGTGTCCCTGTGCCTTGAATGCAAAGGCTAATGCTGATAACCTGCTCCTGATGGACTGCGGGGCGAGTCCTCTACCTCTTAATGTGACACAGTAGTGCAGAATATGATCAACTGGTATGGGCCACATAGCTTGAAGTCCCTTTGAGGACCTGAAAAACTCAAAATCTCTGCCTACGCTCCGGTAACTATTCCTGGTGCTGTGAGATATGGACAGGCTTATGGCCCAGAGAACCTCACTCTTCCAAGATTCCATAGTTCTACTGGCATTAGTACCAGAGAGGGGTCTGCTTCGGAGCTAGCTGCCTGAAGTGCTCCATCTGCTGTCAGGAGAGAGAATCGGGTAACCCCATTGTTAACCTTTGGCCATGAGAAGGATGTTATAGTTAAGGCAGTGTAAGACAAAAGCCCTAACCAACTGCATGATCCTTGGGGATTTGGAGGACAATGTATTAATCACCTGAACAGTGGACATGTTGTCACACCAGAAATGGACAGAGGAGTTAGCCAACTCCTTTGCCTATATCTGTGCTGCCACCTCAATTGGAAAGAATTCTTGGAATGTTAGATCAGACAGTAAACCTGCAGTACACTGTTCATCAGGCCATGTGTGAGCATACCACTGCCCCTGGAAATAGACCCCAAACCTTGTGGACCCCTCCTGCATCTCATGTTATCGTTAAACATCCCTGATTCGTAGCTCATCCCTCCAAAAGGATACCCCATTAAAAGACTGCAAAAATTCCTGCCAGGCTTCCAGATCCTCCCAAATTCCCTGTGTAAGCCTGATCCATGATGAGGTTTGTGAGTGCCTGCTACCGCCCCACAGAATTGCTGCAAGAAAGCCCTCCCTGGGGCCACTACCTTGCATGCAAAGTTCAGATGCCCAATGATTTCTTGGAATTCCCTGAGGGTGGCTTTCATGCCCTCGATAAATGAGGAAACCCTACTCTTCAGGTAAGCCAATTTAGACAGAGGGAGCCTGAAATGCTGCTGTGCAGTACTGATTTCGAAACCAAAAAAAACCAGAGCAGTGGCAGGGCCTTCTGTCTTTTCATGTGCTACCAGAACACCCAGCTCCTTTGATAGTGATAAAAATTCAGACATTAAGCAGGTGCAGTCTCCTGTTCCCGCCTCACCTACAAACAAGAAATCTTCCAAGTAATGGGTGATGCCCTTGTGTGCAGACCTAACTTTAAGGGCCCACTTGAGAAAGGTGCTGAACCTTTCAAAGTCTGTGCAAGAAACTGAGCATCTCATTGGGAGAGCTAGGTCCATATAAAAACTACCCTCAAAGGCAAAGCCCAGCAAGCTGGAATCATCTGGGTGGACTGGGAGCAGGTGAATGGCAGACTTGATGTCACACTTTCCTAGTTCTACTCATAGGAGTGCCCACCTTATGCACCAACTGCACCGCTGCATCAAAGGATGTGTAGTGCACCATACACAGCTGCTCTGGGATAACATTGTTAACTCGCCCCTTGGGTAAGATAGATGGTGGATTATTCTGTATTCTCCCGGTGTTTTCTTAGGGACAACACCAAGTGGGGATACCATAAGATTGGGGAGGGGGAAGGTAAATGGGCCCATGACCCTACCTTCCTCCATTTCCTTCCTAATCTTTTCCCTCACTATTGATTCAAGGCCACTGACAGATCTAAGGTTTTTAGCAAAATATGATTTACAAGGTCCAATATAGGGGATCATAAAACCATGCCTAAAGCCCTCCAGCAGATAGATTTGTGCCTCACTATCAGGGTAAGGGTGGATGAGGGCTTTTAGGCATTCCATTTTAATTGGACTGGGGCCCTATTGGAGCCATGATGGAGCTTGCAGCTCCTCTCTTGGCTGCCTGTTGGCCTCCCCAATTCCTCCCTTTTGGGCAGTTCCAAAAGGAATGCTTCTCTGTACAAGTGGAACATTCATGCTAGAACTTGCATGGCCAGCACGTGCATGTCCCATGTACCCCGAACTCCCAACATAGTTTCCCTTCTGTATTTCCCTCCACTTAGCTCTTGCCAACTAAGCTCCCCTGACCCTTTTGGACTATATGACCACTGTGTGAGTGCTCCCCTTGAATTGGGCAGGCCAGGATCATAATCTGCATCCATAGCTGAAGGTAAGCTTGATCCCACCTTAATGTCAGATTCAAGGCCACCCTCATCCTAAAGGCCTCATCATGCTGGCCCCGTGTAATCAACATATGCTCTATGGATAAGGTCCATGTATTGGATGAGTGCAAATGCTCTCCATGGCTGGGCCTGAGCTATAACCCCCAAAACCTGAAGCCAATTCCTCCAAGTTCTTTCTACCTTACACTATCTAACCCAGGGGTCGGCAACCTACAGCCCAGGTGTGGCCCATGGAGGCCTTGGGCCGGCGTGCCACGTGCAAGCGTAGGTGCCATTTTGGCATCCAAAATGGCTCCCGTGCTCACGCACGCATGCGCACAGCAGCGGGTGCCATTTTGGAAGGCCCCACGGTGGCTTTCCAAGGCCCAGGGAAGTCTCCACCACACCTGTGCCATGAGAATTCAGGGGAACTTGCCTTCTGTGTCTCGTGCATGTCCACCCTCTGTGGAGCCCTCATCCTGCCCTTCCTGCTCCTCACCCGATTCTTTCACTGGTGGTGACTGTGTTGGCTGCAGTGCATCTAAGCGAGCTGCCAGCTGCTGGTTGAAGTCATCCCTCTCTCTCTCCTGCGGCTTCCCTTTCGAGTTGCTCTGGGGTGCTCACCCTGCTTCCTGGCTGGTAGAAGCACATAGGGATTCAAGCCGCTCCAGCCTGGCCAGAACGTCCTCACCACTATCCTGCTGCATGCATCCTGCTGTTGAGTGTGGGCTTGTTTTGCTGGCAGCTTCCTAGAGAGTGCCTTGCCCTTTGCTGCCCCGCTGCCCCTCTTAGGTGCCATTTTGAAGGAGGCTAAATGCAGCATGGGGATAACAAAAACACTGCAGCAAGATGCAGACAGGCAGTAAAGGGGCCTGCAATTGAGAATGGTGGGCAATAGGAGAGAGATTCCACTACACATGGAGGTTCTCTACATGATCCTTAATACTGGAACAAGGCATTCAGAACTACATAGCATTTTCTATCCATACAGGAGGCTTGTAAGCAAGACTATCAATAAGGCTTAGAATGCCTGAATGATGTTCTTTCCATCCCTTTTGATAAGAGCTACCCAACAAGAGCTCCCAAGTTGTGGAACAGCCTGCCGGAGGAGATCAGTCTTATTACTACTCTAGAAGCTTTCAAGAAGGCACTTAAGACGGAGCTCTTCCAGTGGGCCTATCCATCTGATCTTCCAGATTTTTAGACTCTGACAATGATCGGCTATTTTATTTTATTTTATCCTATTTTATTTTATTTTCATTTATTTTATTATATTGTATTCGATTCTCTTAATCTATTATTATTGTTCTGATTTTTGTTATTTTATTGTTTACATTTTGTACATTGTATTCATTTTATTGTGTAATCGATCCGTAGGGAGAGGCAGGAAATATAAATAAAACTTATTATTATTATTATTAACTAGGCACCCCACTAGTCATTTCTTTCTAGAATGAAGAGGAACCATTGGTGACCACTCTTTAGGTTCAGTTTGCCAACATTTACAAATCCATCCAATGGTAGCATTGTCAAGCCCATATTTTACTAGCTTGTGTACAAGAATATCAGAGGAGGACCTTGTCAAAAGCCTTAATGAAATCAAGATATACTAAATGTATATCATTCCTCTGAAGTACCAAGCTTGTAACTCTTGTCAGTTAATGGCATGACTTGTTTCTGAAATCCACACTGGCTCTTAGTAATCGCAACCTTCACTCTCTAATTGATCACAGACTATTTAATAATCTCTTCTAGAACCCTTCATGGTAGTGATGTCAGTTTCACTGGTTGGTAGTTGCTTGGGTCTTCTTTTTCTCCTTTTCAAAGATGTGCACAGCATTTGCCCTCCTCAAGTCTGCTGGGACCTCTCCTGTTCTCAAAAAATTCTCAAAGATTACTGACATTGGCTTTTACATCTGTACGTTGGAGATTTGACTTAATTTAGTGCAGCCAGGTGTCCCTGCAGTACTTTTTCCCCCCTATTTCAAGCTGCAGTTCTTTTATTGCATCATGTGTTCTGTTTTTACCAGGTAGAAAACAGCGAGCCTTAACCCAAAAGAGACAATCTCATGCGCATCTCCCTCCATTTCTCTCTCTACCATGTTCTTTAAATTCTACCTCAGTTCTAACTTCTCCCTTTCTTATTTTAGCTTGGATATTTTTTTAGAGGGTGGGGGTGGGGGAATAACAATTCCTCCTGACACACTTCCTCAACTATTTTCCATCTCTCATTTTGAAACCTCTGAAATGATTGCTTGCTGTCCTTATTGCTTTGTGCTAGGAGATGTCTATCTGGAAGCACCATAAATGAGATTTCTGAAGAAATTAGTATTATAGTCATCTCTGCCTTTTACTCTAATATGATTTTATTTTATTATATGATAATAATATATATTACATTAAAATTATTAAGTGTATTTTATTCCCTTATCTAATGAAAATAAAAGATAAGCAATTAGTTATTCAGAATACAAGATTGTTGCTAAAGGACTCCTTGAGTAGGCCCAGCTTGTAATAACAGCCTGCCATCATTCTGAAATGAGTAGCTCCTGATTAAGAGGTCATTTGTTACCAGCATTAGCAGATGTTGTTGCCGTTTGTCTGACTAAAGTATACGCTGTCTGCAAAACAAAGTCTCCATTAAAAGAAAAACCCAAGTCTATCTTCCCCAGAGGATTAGACCCCCATTTAATTTTTATTCTGGCATCTTGCCACCGTATCCTGGGCTGCAGAAAGAATGTGCCTTGTATCTGTACTCCCTCCCTCACAAGGAAATAAATGTGTTTCAGTTTGACCAACAACATTCTGCTGCTTCTTTCTGAATACCAGTATTTTGACCATGTTATAATTTATCCCTGTTTGCTATACCTATGCAGAGTGTGGGAAAATTGTGTACTACAAGTCCCGTAATCCCCTAGCCAGATTGGCCAGTGGAACTAAATAGTAGCCATTATGAAAACAAGTCAGTAGCCCTTCACATGGGCTAGCAGAATACAGAGTCAAAGTATCAGTTTAAGCCCCCACCAGTTCCTAAATACTCATTTTTAAAAATCAGTTTTCTCCAAAATATCAGTACTGTCTAGTGTATTCATGGGGAAATCTATCAGTTTCCCATTCTCCATTCAAAATATTTAAATCAAGATCTACTATAGGGTGGCCCTTTGCAAGCGTGTTTTCTTATCATTAACAACTGATTCAACAGATTTATTTTAGTTAGGACTAACCAGTAGGATTCAACCTTTCAGGGATGCTTCTTATCAGCATCTCATATAACACCCTAATCTTAATTTTTCATCGTATTTATCATACATATATAAAACAGGGGGAAAGTATGTTTGTCCCTTGTTTAGCAATTCTTTCCCTTTCATATGTTGCTACTGTGTGTCACTTTGTTGAGTGTAAGCCCCTAGAAGTAGCAATCAGTCCCAATATCTTTGTAAAGTGCTCTTGTGAAGCACAGAGATGGTGCTACAGCAGTTATAGTCAGAGACTCTGGATGTATTCTACTGAACTTATTCCTTACTCCATTTACTCCTCTTGTAAGATGTGACTGTGGCATATATTATTCAGGTGAGTACTGGTCATGGAAGGGAATAGTACCAAATCATAGTCCTCACTGGTATGCATAAGCTTATCACTTCAGACGCTAAATGATATGTGCTAAATGGGATTATTTCATGAAGCCAGAAAGTGAGAAAGTATTTCTGTTCTATTAGTACCTTTGGAACAGCCAAGCTTCTTACCTTCAAGCATCATAAACACTGGAATTTGTGATATATTAGGGATAGGTAAGACAATTTTTTCTTAAAAGTCTTCATATCCAGGATGGAAATAACTCGATTAAAAAAAAAAAATAAGGAAGAAACAGAGTCCTTGACTCTTAAAAGTCTGGTTTTCAATCACTGTCTATTCAGACACATTAGAGTTGAATTAGGGTTGCCACCTCTAGGATTAGGATCCTTATGTTTGAAATCTATATGGTAGGCAGGCACAACATGGCCTTCTCCAATCTGGAAATATCTATAGTTACTGAGTGTGGCTATGTAAGATCAGTTCAGCTTTCAAGGAGTCACCAAAATTCACATATTTCTTCATTTTCAGGATAGAAAGACTTTGAAGTCTACAAAACTGAAATGTAGGAGACTTCAGGGATGGTAGATTTCCCCATGTCAGTCTGATTGTCCCAAGAGCAATAATTAGCACTGTTCCATTATTGCAATGACAGACTTAGCTGTCCATTCAGCTTTGTTTCCATGAGACACTTCTGGTCCAGAGATCTGGACTAAATGGTTGAAGAATGTCCATTTGAAGTCTTCATCCATTCATTCTTTAGGCTGTTGTGACACCAGCGTAAATAGTTAATATGTAATGTATCATGTAGGTGAAACCAGTGTGGATAGTCAGGTTTCAAATCCCTACTTAGCCATGGAAATCTACAGGGGCAACCCCCTCTGAACAGATTTTGCTAAGAAAACCCTATGATTGTGTCACCAGAAGGACCTTATCACACAGGGGAAATCCCATGCGGAAATGGGATTTAAAAGGTGGGGAAAACCTTTCACACACATAGCTTTTAAACTGTGCTTAACCTTAATGGAAAGTAGTCAAAAGCCACTTCTTTTTACTTTCAGGAAAATCTACCCACTTTTGTGGGGGTTTTCCTATTTCAAACCTCGTTTCTACATGGGATTTCCCCCGTGTGATAAAGTGCTAAGTCAGAGTTGACTTGAAGGCACATTATAACAACAAATAAATATATAGTTACATATAGTTGCATGTGTGTATCAAACAATGAATGTATGTGTAAGAGGAATTTGAACCTGGAGAATTACTAAAAGTTCAAGTATCCAATGGGATCTTTTATCCTATGTTTTCAGAGGTGGCTGGGGAGTAGACTGATAGAGACAAATCTTTCTCAATGAATTTTGGTTTATTTGGGTATTCAAACATACAAAGACACTCAAATATACACTCAAGCACACAAGAACTCATAAATAAAGTAGTTAGATGGATAGGAAAGAGAAGGCTTTCTAATGGTGATAATTACCTGATGGAGGTTGCTCCAATGATGAATGAGCATGGATAGACTCAACCATGTATGAAAGGAAAGGGAGAATGGGGAGAGCCAGGGTCCAAGTCAGAACTCACAGTGATGCAGCGTTACCATGAAATCTAATCAGATGCAATGTGCCTGAGATTTGGGGGACTTTTTATACCCTTAAACCTACCCTGAGTTGAAGATTTGTTACTGTACATCAAAGGATTCTGGATAGATGCTCTTTGAAGTAAACAATTTCCAAAGAGGAGAGATGCGGTGTTGATGTTATCCCATCCTCAGCCAGACACATTCTGGCTGGTACGCATAAATCTCCTAGATGTGAATGTCCTGTTTTGCAGCTCCTAACCTGGCCTTTTGCTCTGTTAATGAATTGTGACCACTCAAGTGTCTACATGATGTCCTTGCTTTGGATCCATGGTGGTTTGGGCTTTTCTGGTTTAGGACCATGACAGGAGACCCACAAAAGGGGTTTTATATTAAAACAATGCTTGTAGCACATGTATGTTTTCACCCTTGAGAAGGCTTTTGTCCAAACAGAACATGGCCAGAATCCACTTCTGATATTTCAAAATGCTGCCTCCTGTCCCAAAACAGGTTAGGGAGCCCCAACAGAATACCTGAAAATGTTGATGCTCCCTCCAAGACCCCTAGGGAGGCCAGAGGGACTCCTTAGTGTAAAAAAAAAAAGCTGGGAAACACCCTGGAACATTGACTATAGGGGGGTTGCAGACTGCCAGAAATAGTGTGAATTCAGTCCACTTTTAGGGTTAGGGTTAGTGCTAGGGAATCATGGGAACTGTTATTTTTCTGAGACATTGAGCCTTCTCTGTCAGACAACTCTGATGCCACAATAAAATACAGTTCCCATGGTTCCCTAACTCTAACCCTAACCCTAAAAGTGGACTGAATTCACACTATTTCTGGCAGTCTGCAACCCCCCTATACTTGGTGTATATGAATGAAAGACAAGGGACTAATTCCTTGTTCTTTACTTTTCTTTTTAAATGGTGCAAATTTCCACTTTTAAAAAAATGTGTAAATCAAACCAATATCCTGTTTGGGGATATTTTTCTCTCACTTATGTTTTATGTAATTGTGTGACATAAGAAAAAACTACCAGAAATGCTTTGCAAATACCACACTCTTTTCTTTTTTCAATTTAGCTTACATCCAATAGCAGACCTTTGAACCTTGCTGAAAATCTCTCTGTCCCCCTTGTACAGAAAGCTTACTTGTCGAACTCTAGAATATTACTTTTTCTATAAATTCCAGAACTAGACTGAAGAGTCATTCAGATGTCTTTTTATTATTATTATTTTAGTGGAATGATGTAAATAAACTCACTCACCCATTGTATTCACACTATGGAACTGCATTTATGTGCATATCTGGGAGTTGCTCACACATGCCAGTACTCAAATAAACATGGAGTCAATGATGCGAATGTATTCGAAATGCATTCAAGGCATGCAGAGTTTAATTCTGAATTATCCCGGGTCTATTTACATTGGTTACATAGTCACACTGCTAATAATTCAAATCTTTTTTAAAAACATGGGGAAAATGGTATCAATTATCCTGAGTTAAGTGGGGGTTTTGGCAGCCCCCCCCCAAAAAAAATTAATAGGGTGCATTCAGATGCATGTGAACAATGGAGATTCAAGCCGGATTCATCCTGGATTATTTTCACCATCTGAATAGGGCCTGAGCCTCTATGACTCACCAACTAGTCAGTTCATCTTCATCTTATTTTGATTTGTTGAAGAAGATGACTCTGCTCTCCTTAGCATGCTTATTGTCCTCTCCTTATAGCCAAGTGTTTCTGTTCACTCTTACAAGCAATCATGCAATCTGATTATCAATGCATCAAAATAAATTTCAACCAATTTATATGGTGTGAGCTGAAATGGGATAGGCTCATTAAGGTTCCCAAATTTTGGCAAAGGTTTAAATATATTTATTATCATAACATTAAGGGAACATCATGTTGTGAATTCATCTCCAAACTGGAAACTGCTGTGGTTATATATTTTCTAAACTGAAAAAAAAAAAATTCTTCTGCTAGAACTCATGGAAATTGTGGGAAATCAACTGTGTAACTTCTAAGTATGCCAGTTCCAGGCCCAGAGGCAGCATAGGAAAACAGATCTTGGGACATATCATAGGACAGCATATTTTCAGTGAAGGTCTAAATTTAGAGTAATGTAAATATTCACTTTTTTCTTACATGCAAAACTGAATAATTTCAAAAGCTTTCTCAGCACATGGTGAGAAAAGTTCTTTACATCTTTTGTTCACTTTTTTCCATTTTGGGACTTTTGGAATAAAACATTATTTGTGCAAATAGAAACACTTGTTATTAATTCTATTTATACACTACCTTTTCCCAAAATTGGTATTCAAGGCAACTTACAATATAAAACAAGTCCAATATAGCCAAAAACGTGCAGAAGTGACATACCTCAGTTAACATACCTCTGTTAACAAAATAGGACGTGTTTCTACACATTACTTCTTTAACAGAAAAATTGGTATCAGAGGCAGATACATCATAAAAAGAATAAGAATAGATTCGTAAAACACACATACAAATGAAAAATATTTCAACATGTTTCAGCAAACTTTTTATTCAAAACTAACAATATGCACATGTGCATTAAAACTACCAGTCAGGCATAAGTAAACAAAAACATTCTAAGACTTCTAATGACCACTTGCTGGCTTCTTCCAAAATGCATCCAGGGATGATTTTCTCGTTCACAAGCCTCCACTTTTCTTATGGTTTCCATTTTTATGGCCAAACATATAGATCTATTGTGTTCTCACATGCTGCCAGTAGCTCATGAGGGAGGCTTGTTTGCTGTTTCCTTTTCTCTCTGTTTTGCTATGCAGGCATGCTCAGTAAGGGCTTCCTGAGCTGTTTACCTTTCCAGCTACATTCACAGCCACAGTATGAGCAGCTTAAGTAGAACTAGTGGCATCCCCAGGCTTGGTGTTACCCGCTGGTGGGGGGGATGCTTGGAGATGATGGCGGCATTCCCTGCCTCCCCCTCTCACTTGCTCAATGGTCTGCTCACCCTGAGCTGCTGAGGGGTGGCTGCACAAGTGAGGCAGTGAGCAGGATGGCAGGGGTGCACTCATTCCTTCTCCTTCACCACTTCTGGTTTTCCTCCTGATGAGGGAACCCAGGGGTGGCAAAATCAGGTGAGGTACACTCACCTCTTCTCATTTGCTGCCATTAACCTTCCTCCTGAGGAAGGATCCTGGCAATGACAAAGCAAGGAGGGGTGAAGGCAAGAGTGATACACTCAGCTCTTCTCCTTTACCACCACTGGGCTTTCTCCTGAGGAGGGAGCCCAGTAGTGACAAAGCCATTAGGGGTTCATTTGGCCCGTCTCCTTCACCACAGCCAGGCTTTCTCCTGAGGAAGGAGCCCAGTAGGGGCAAAGCCAGGAGGAGTTCATTTGGCCCTTCTCCTTCACTGCTGCTGGGTCCTCCTGGGGAGGGAGCCTGGCAAGGCAAAGTCAGGAGGAGTGCACTCACTCCTCCTCCTCCTTGCCCTCCCATCTGTCCTCAGGCCAGACTCAGATAGGTCTGCTGGGCCATCTTCTCTCCATCATCTCCCACTGCCTCACCCACTTGCCTGGCTGCTGGCTGCCCAAGGCTACCAGAGGTGATGTGAGCAAGTGAGGAAGCAGAAGAGAATGGAAGGGGGAGGGTATTGTCCCTCCTCTTCTGCTGCTGCCTTGGTTTCCTTCTCAAAGAGAGAGCCAGGCCAGTGGGGAAGAAGGGTCAGGCACAGCAGCAGCACATCTCACAGTGGGAGGAGGGTCCAATCAGTTGTCACCCCTCTTCTGAGGTGTCACCTGGTGTAGACAGTCCCCATGTGATCTCCAGTGACCCTCTCTTTCCCAACTCATACCTCACCAGACTGTTTACTGCAGACATGTGGTTGCAACACAGAACATCTATCCCTCACCAGCCCTCCTTCACCATCTCCCAATAATGATGCTGCTAAAAGTCTTCTAGCTGGAAAAAGGTTAGGCAGGAATTTAAAAAAAAAACTTTATAAAAAGGAGTTTAATTGTCAGAGGCTTTGTTAATAGATGTATATCTTGGGTCCATCCCCCCCCCCCGAAAAACAGTTTTGCAGTTTTGTGCAGAAAAGTATATTTTGCACAAAAGACACTGTTTTGTTGTGTAAAAAATGGTTTTGTAGCAAAAAGAGAGCTTTTTTTTCACTTGTTAATATTGCACAAAATGTTCCCAAATTTTTTTTTTTAAAAAAGTTGGCTGTTTTCTGCATAGGAAGTCTTGATGTGCTGAGATATCCTTTCTCCTTAAAGGTAAGCAATGAATTCTACAATGATACACATTTCAGCCTCCTCCTTCCAGGAATTGCCCAGGGCTTCTCTGAGTAGCTGCTGGTGCTGGTGGAAAAAAAGGAGAGCAGGTGTGATGTGTGTGACAGATGAGGGGCGCTGTTGGTTGACCACAGTCTGATCAGATAAGCACCTATAGGCTAGGTTTAATAGGAAAGGGACTCCCATCTGCCCAAGCAGTCTCCTACTGGGTCCACCCACCGCATTCTTAGTGGTAAAGAAGGAAGCCAAGTGGGTGGGCTGATGGGGTGGAGGGGACACACTGTGGCTGTTTGGTGTGGAGGCTATGTGGAGAATGTGGAAGGTTCTCCACTTCCTATAAAGGTCAGGAGCTAAGGTGGGGGCAAGAGGATTTTCCTCCTTTCCTCCCATAGTCAGACCACTTTGCTTGGTATCTGCAGGAGAAACTCCCTTTGAGTCTGACTCCCTTTTCTAGCTTCCCCAGCAGCAGCTTTGAGCTCCTACTGGACTGGCTAAAAATCTTTACATGGGATTTAAACATTTGTATATTATTATCATTTTCTCTGAAATTCACTAGTTTTACCTTGGATATCAAACACAATGGAAAAATAATGATAGTACAGAGAAAGACACAAAAATATGCAACATAGTAAGACTCTAGGTCTCCTTCTGGACTGCCAGGCCCTGGGAATTTGTACCACCTTCCTCACTTTGGCCCTGGATGTATCTGGACACACAGGAGCCATTTTATTATTTGCTTAAGTTGTTTTCCAGAGCAAATCATTTAAGAAGGACTGACTTCATAACAACCTAGGCAGTGACAATGATGGCCAGTCTTTCATTACTCCTGTACCAAACAATCTCCTGGAGTAGGAAAAACTCATTAACAAAGCTGCAAAGTTCTCCTGACAATTGTAAGGCTTCCCAAAATGTGAAACTCAGGAAAACAGCAAGCATCTCTTTAGCATTCAGCATCAGCTATGCTTGTGCTTCATCCATGCTGAAAGCCTGAGATCAATGGAGTGTTGTTAGGGAAAACAAATGTCAGGGGTTTTGTTGATGCAGGTTCAAAGCAGCAGTTGCATAACCCCCTTTACTCTCCCCCCATGCTTGACTTCAAGTGCCAAAAGAGAGATGCATAATTGACAAGACAGTTATATGTAGCAGATTTTAGTCAAATCACAATGAAGGGCTTCATTATCTGAAGAGGAAAGAAGCAATCCCAACATTACAATGAAACCTGCTCAGCACTTCTATGTGTGCTGTTAACATCTGGCAAATAAAGGGTCTTACTGGCATTGTGACAGTATTATGCAAGTGTGTTGTATGATTGCAGAAGGTTCGGGCATGGAACCAGTAGCATTCACTGCCCACTCGAGGCCAAGGAAAAAACAGAAATAGTATATCTGATCACTGGGCACACTGATCCTGCTGGGGTGTTTTCTGCATAGATTCTTGCCAAGTACTTCATAGAAGCCACTTAGAACTTTCAAGACCCATGTTTCAAACATCTTTAACCATAAGAAAGTGTGGGCTTGGAGCAGTTCCATCTATAATAATGTAGAGGCTATCCATGTTATTTCTTCTGGCACAGAGTCAATGAGACTTGGGCAGGAGAGTGGAGTAGTCTGTATGGCCTCTGGATCCTTTGACACCGCACACTGCAGAAATGCAGAAGAGCCGCTGGTGTGGCGAATGGGGTGGCTTTTTTCCATCCCAAAAAGGAGCGGCATTTTGCTGCTGCTTTTTTGGCTGGAAAAATGCTGGATCAGTGCCATAGCGTGTGGTTGCCATGACCCCAATCCAGTGCTCAAAGGGGCAGCTAGAAGCCACTCCTTCAGGGCAGTGTTTCATCCTTCAGTTTACCATGATTTTGCTTCCCCTGTATAATTACTTTCTCATTTTTTAAATTACTTGATATGAGAATAATGATCGAATTATGGAACAAATATGAAAGAATTTTTGGTTGCACTGTTGATGGGCTTTGTGTGTGAGAGAGAGGTGCAGTGTGTGTGTGTGTGTGTGTGAAGCCTTAATTATGTTATATTTCTCCAAATCCCATTTAGATTCCCATATTTTCTTTTGTATCTGATTATGAAACTTCTATCCTTTGAATAGAAAGGATATTCTATCCTTTGAATAGAAAGGATATTCAAAATAATTAAGAAAGACTTAAAAAAAAAACCACATGTGACAGGTAGTCCTGATGACTGATGAGAAGCCTTGTAGTCTAGGAATAATTTTAATAATAATAATAATAATAATAATAATAATAAAATTTCTATCCCCCCCCTGCAATGCAATCGGGGCGGCTTATAATCATAAAACATCACAGTAATAAAACATCAATTTTGCCCTAAATTCACATTTTTTCCAACAAAAAACAGCATTTTCTGTGCCAGAAACTACTTTTTAATGTACACAAAATATTCATGTAGAATTTTACACAAGACAACAACATTTTCTGTGCAAAAAGTGTGAATTTTGTGCAGAATAAGTTCCAAGTACAAATAGAATTTGAAAACCACAGTTTTTGAAGTTTTTTTTCCGCACCAGGAAGAAAATTGTTTATTTTTGTTGTTTTTGCTGTTGCTTCCTTCAAGAACAAAATTAGTGAACATTTACACCCCTACACATCCCAGTGGTTAAGATCCTACAGCACAGCCATGTAGTATAAATCTCTGCATGTGGAATTATGCCTTGATTGTGCTACCAAATTCATGTGAAACTGCATTCCCTTTCTTAACCATCCAATTGCACTTCTATAAGCATGATCTCTATGTAATTCTCCTTCTGTAAACCTGGATATGCCACTTCTTTTGAGAATTCTTGTTGCTGTTATCATTGAGTGCCTTTAAGTAATTTCTGGTTTTTGGCAACCCTAAGGTGAACCTATCACAGGTTTTTCTGGGTCTGAGAATTATGTGACTCACCCAAGGTCACCCAGTGGGTTCCAGAGTCACAGACCACTACACAATGCTGGCTCTCATAGAAGAACATAGAGCTAAGACACCAAGAGGGGTTTAGTCAATCTCATTTAAAAGTTTGTGAATTTTTGCAGTGGTCTTGATAAAAATTTGCAGACTTTTCAATACATGATCTTGTGATCTTATGGAGAATGACTCATAAGTACTAGAGTTTAACTGTATTGTTTGCATAATTCACAAGAATGATATTCTCTGAAAACAAATAACTTTACTATTGTCTAGCCAAGCTTTGTTACATACTCCAGGCAGGTGAAAACTGTTGTGGTTCTTAAGTTCTAAAACATAAAGTGACAGGTAGTAAAATACTACCTGCATATAATTGGCTTTCCCTTTGTTCAGAATTCTCCAAACTCATTAATCCTTGTCTCACTTTCCAAAGTCTAGCATTTTTAAAGTGTTGCTGTGGAATAGGAAATATGTCCTTTAATTAAACAAAGCCAAACTTAATGGAAATGTAGAGTTGCAGGGGGAAAATAAATAAATAAATAAAAGTCATGATTAACAATGGAGTTTCACAGTATGTAATAAGTGACAAATAATCATAAGGAAAAAACAAAATAAAGAGATTTTGAGGCTAAGCAGATGGTGCAAAGCGCCGTCTTCAGGGCAAAGAAGGGGAGGGGCAGCCACACGCTGGGCACCCCAACCCCTTCCCCAAAATGTCCTCAGAGCAGCCGGCCCTCCACACGGCTGGCGCTCCGAGGATGCCCTCCCACTGCAGCGTCCGTACACGCTGCAGCGTAAGAGTCGCTGAAGGTGCGCCGCAGCCTTTTGTGGCGCACCTTCGGCAATTTGTGGAAGGAGCGCTATTTTAGCACTCCTTCCAGAGGCGGTGAAGCTGCACCGCAGGGCCGAGGCATGGGGATGCCTCGGCCCCGATCCACAGCTTCCTGGGGCGGCCCCGTGCTGCCCATCTGCTTTCCCCGACTAAAACATAGCTTTCAGGATCCTTATAGGAACATTCTGTAACCCTTCAGCTCTAAGTCAGGGGTGAAAATCATGTGACCCTCCAGATGTTGTTGCTGTGAGTTTCTGACTGAGTTCTCAAAAGTTTTCAGGTGGCACAGAGAGCTGGAACTGAGGAATGCAGAGGAGCAAAAAGGGAAGCCTCTTTTGAGTTCCTGGGAGGTTACATGTAGAAATCACTCCCATCTCAGTTCCACAGCTTCTGTCAGAAGATATACCCCCTTGGGTCCTGGTCTGTCTATGTATCTACATAAATACCCTTTTGTGAACAGTTACAATGGCATGAGTATTGTGTGCATTTTCACATTAGAAAGTATTACTTAAGTAGCGACTGTTTTGGTTTATTTAAAGAGCAGCCATGATTATTTGATGTAATTGGCTTAGTTTTGGTTTATTTATATTTACTATATATACTTGTGTATAAGTCTAGACATTTTAGTCAAAAATTGGTGCAAAAACCCTGGTTTGACTTATCCACAGGTCAATGAACTGTGTCATAACTCTTATCAAAAAACGAACCATCTCCTTTTGTAAGTAAAGTGGAGAAAGGTGAGAGCTTAGTATGATCCAGGAGAACCTAAAAGAAGCACTCTTCTCTCTCTAACCATGGTGTCATTTCTGGCCTTTTTGAATGCTTGGAAAATGAAAATGGTGGTGGTGGTGGCAGCGGCTTTTTGGTGCTTCTTCTCAAAGGAGCGCTGAGAGAAATCAGACTTTGAAGGATTTGAATAAGTCAATTGTGTATGTTGATGTTATTCCCCCTCTCCCCACCAAGTTCAGTTTCAGAATATGAAATGGACCTACCACAGCTGTGCCTTCTTCTGTCTCATCTTGACAGCCATCTGAGTTCTTCAGAGAAGGAGGTAGGAGAGATAGCTCAAAGTCCTCAGGAAAGGTGAAGGCTATGTTGTTTGGCACAAACTCAGTCCTATCCCTGTGGGTGAAGTGAGAAGCTGAGTGTACACAGATGAGAAATATGGTTTGCAACTAAGGGCCTGAACAGACTGCCAGAAATAGTCCAGCTTGAGACCACTTTAACTGCCCTGGCTCAGTGCTAGGGAATCATGGGATCTGTAGTTTATTGTGGCGCCAGAGCTCTCTGACAGAGAAGGCTCAATATCTCAGAAAAAAATACAATTCCTATGATTCTCTAGCTGCCAGGACAGTTAAAGTGGTCTCAAGCTGGATTATTTCTGGCAGTCTGTTCAGGCCCTGAGTCAGCTGGCTTTATAAGTCATGGGCCTTTTCCCATTTGGTTTGCTGGAAAGAAACTTGCTTTCTCTCTCAGCCTGAACTTATTATGAGAAAGGACTCTGTGATTTACAACCCTGGCCTGTTTCCTAACTCTGACATCTTGCTATTCCTTCTTTTGCTATTCCTACTGAAACTTTGCTTTGATTTACAGCTGCTGACCCTGGACTGTTATTATCAGACACTAATTGTTCATTCAGCTACAGCATTCTGCATTCTGTTGCAGCAAGAGAGCAGGAGAGTTTGTCAGCTTTTCTGGGTTAAAATCAGGCAAAGTTATCACTATAAAGTTAAAGGCTATAATCACTGTTAACATAGGGCCTCTGCAGACCAGCCCAAAAGGCCAGCCTGGAGGCAGAGATGAGGTGGGGCAGCCGTATGCTGGCCACCGCAACCCCACGCCAACACTGTCCTGACGCCACGCACCATTACGCACAGCACACACCATCAGGACACCCTTCCAGCGCAGCATTTTGATGTACTATGCTGGAAAGGGCACTGAAGAGCTGTGCACTGGCTCTTAGGGTGGCCTTTTGCCACCCCTGAAAGGAGTGGCATTTTGCCACTCTTTCAGGGGCAGGAAAAGGGAGGATTGGGGCCGCAGCATGTTCTTTGTTTTGCCTTTAAATCCTTTTTAACAATGTGCATTTTCTTAGCCCCACCCATGCCTGATCATCTCCCACACACATCGCACAGCCACAATTTACTGTAGTTCCATCCTCATCCACCTAGCCTTTAGGGTGAGCCCAAATAGTTATTCCTGCTGGAATTTTGTAACGTCTTTGGCATGGTTCTTTTGCTTCATTCTTTGCATTCTTTGTTACATGTTTCTAAGTTTTATGCTCAACATATTAATGGGTCATATTAAATGTATAATTTTGGCCCCACAACCCACCTTTGACTTATACATGAAACTGACTTATACATGAGTATATACAGTATTTATTAGAATTACTTATTCTCATGAACTAATTGGTGTATAAATCAAAAGAAAAAAGACAAGGATGGTTCAAATCTTTCAAATTCTGCTAACAACTAACATTAAAAACCTTTAAAATAACAATAATTGTCAGCATATAACAATAACTTCCCATAAAGGAGCTGGAGATAGGGGGCTTGTTTAAGAAAGGCATAAACAGCCAAATGTTATCTTCACTTCTATCACTCTCATTCCTACAAGACAGTTGGTAGTGCTTGTTTGATTTTCTAAGAGGTTTAGTGTATTTCTTGCCTCTCTCTTTTTTACCTATATTTTGCTTTTCATTGTGGATCATTTTTTAATGGTCACAGAACCTGTCCAGGGATGCCTGTTACAGTCCCAACAATTTTTGCAAATACCAACCCTCATTGGTTTGTGTCAGGATCAATGGAATCAGTTCCCAATAACCAAGATAACATCTTAGTTGATTAAAACAAAAGATTTTATTCCAGAAATTGAGAAAGAAGCTCCTCTTGTGGAATTATGTTGATGGATGTGTTGTAAAACAGTCCATAAACCAATCACCAAAACCTGGAATCTCCAGCAAGCTTCTTTTATTGTAAAACAGCATAAGCAAAAACAAATAATAATAATAATAACATCATCTTCACTTTAGCCAGAAGGCTAAACAGGAACAAAGCCTATCTGCTACATGATTCAAAATTGGTTAGTTGCAGCATCAGGAAAGTCTTTTAATTAGTCCAGTACAGTTCAAAAGTAAAAGAACAAGTGAAGAGGCTTTTTGGATCACAACTTTCAGCCCCCAATTCTCCACCCCTTTGGGTGTAGCCTTTACAGACTGATTGGTTGATGATGCATGACGTGCTTTAGCCCAACCTTTAATTACCATACTAAATCATGTGACTGCAATTCCCATAACATTTCTCATGTTTATAAATCCTTTCTGTAAACAAGTCTCTTTCTCATAGAACTGTACTTTGTTTGGGCTAAAGTACACCTGGGCTGATAAGTGCGAATCTGGCCCCAGAAAAACAGCTTTTCTCAGCAAGGAAAAATACAGACACACACATCTTTACATTTCAACATTTTAACAATGACTCTATATCCCATTAAAAATCTTAACACCTCTGTCCAAGGCTTGTGTCAGAATTGAAACATTTCCCCCCTGGTTCATAGAGTTCCCATCATCCAGCCTCTCTCCCTGGCTATGATCCCTTTGATCTTTCATGTTTCCCCTTTCCTTTCCTGCATTATCATTCAATCACACTTAAGGAATGAGACCATCCCTGGTTTACAGTCCTAATCCATTTACAGGAACAACAGGGTCATAAAACCACAAATCTCTCACCTCTGGCCATTTGCCCCCTCCCATTGTTTTCCAAGCTTGGCTTCCCACAGGATTTCCATTCCCCTCTCAATAAACCAGCATCTATCATAATGCTATATCACCACCACATCTTATCATCATATTATCATTACGTCATATCATTACAACATCATGACAGAACCATGTATATGGATCTGACATTATGTTCCTTTCATAGAGTTTCACAAAGCGTGTGAAAGTTTCTTTTTAGGATTACAACTCCCAGAATCCATCAGCCAGCATGGCCAATTCCAGAACAAAAAAAGTAATTTTTCCAAGATCTAGACTTCCTGTAAAAGTTTTACAAATGTTAAGTGCTCTCCTCTCACTTCTCTACCATGATGTATTCATGTTAGTAGTACTGATTTTATTTTATTTTAATTTTTAAAATAAAATGTATTTTAAATTATTCTAATGTTAAAATCAAAATGGATAGAAAAATTATCAAAATAATGTTCAGACCATCTTTTAGTGTAGTAAACTAATTTGAAGATTGTATGCAAAGTGTCTAATTTTGTGGATTGTTTTCTCAACCCTTTGGAAATAGTTACTTGGGAACTAATAAAAACTTCAAGCCTGAAGACTCCAAAAGCTGAAATCTCTTCACTCATCTTTTGTTCTACCTAATGTCTTCTGCCTGTAGTCAGAGCTCAAAAGAAGCATTTTGTTTTGTTTTGTTTTTTGTTTCTTTCAAGTTATGTTTAGTGCCCTCACAAATCCGCTTCACCCCACTGTAGAGCATTTTTGTTCTGGAAAACATTTTCCCTCCTTTTGCATTCAGGATAATTATATGTATGATCTGTTTATGCATGTATGCTCAGATCTTCTGGAGGAAGCCTATTTGAAAATAAAATGGCCTCTAAGTACCAGCATGACAGCCTGCAAGAATTATGCATGCTGCACATAAACATAAAAATGATCATGCAGTCCCAACATTGTACCATATCCCTATATATGTTAAGGAAAAGAAACTGGAGAAGAATGGTCAAGTGAAGCTTCTTACAAAATATTGATACACAAGATAACACAGGAATAATTTACATTTCTGCTAGGTTCAAGGCTGGTGGGACCCTGAGGACTTGAAAATAATGAATAAAATATCATCAACATTGATGAGTTATTCATGATGCCGTTTCTTGCCACAAACCTAACGCATGTGTTTTGCTCTGAAGATCTTAGATAGTGGAAGTGGATAGTTTGTTCACTTTTTTGCAGCTTCCCTAAAATCTAAGCAATTGAGTTTCTGCCATTTTAAAATATTCATTATTATTTTTTAAAAAAAATGGTAATAATCTTTCACAAAAGTATTCCTAGATCTTTGCAAGATAATATGCTTTAAGTACAAACATTCTTGAGCTGTTGCCACACTGCTAATTAATGCAGTCTGACACTGCATTAACTGTCATGATTCCATCCTATGGAATCATGGGATTTGTAGGTTTTTGTGGCATTGGAGCTCTCTGACAGAAAAGACTATTTCACAAAATTACAGCCCAGAATTCCATAGCATTAAGCCATGGCAGTTAAAGTGTTGTCATACTTTATTAATTCTGCATGGTACTAGACTCATAGACTCAATCCAGTTTCTCCAGCTCAAAAAGTCTTTCTAAGATCATATAGAACTGTTGCCAGTCAGAGTCCAGAAAACTGGTCAGAACCTGGAAATATTATTGAAAAAGCAAATGTGTTTATGTTATCACTGTCTGTTTAAAAAGTCACTTGTTGGTTATTTCCCGTTCTTCATTCCTCATAAGTAGGTATTGAATAACATGTTACTCATATATTGCTTTTTTATTGATATGTTAAAAATCACTTTTTAAAATGCAAAAACTGTTAAAAGATTCTCCCTCAAGTAATGTTTTGAAGAACTGAGCAACCCTTGCTCCTTACGCAAAATTTGTAATACAGATCTTGTTGTCATGAATGGAAGAATGCTGCCCCTTGTTACCGAACGCAAACAAATAAGAGTAACAAATAAGGAATGGCAAAGTAAGGCATTACTTCCAAGCTCAAAGACAAAGGAACACTCTGCCAATGGAACTCAATTTCACAGGAAAACACTGTGTTCATTTATTAAGATTTTTCTTTTTCTTCAAGTGTGTATTCCCCTCCCTCCCTATTTTGAAACTTCTAATCAAAGGACATAATAGGATGATCTGCATAAATCCCATATTTATGAGATGTGAGAAATTTGGCTGAAATTTGAGATCTGCACTTAAGACTTTTGCACATCTCAGCATCCCACAAGGCTAGAGTGGTATGTACATATTGTAGGGCTTTCTCTGTAGCAGCCCCCCACCACTACCACCATGAACTGCCTTCCAAGAGAAGTTAGGCTGGCTCCATCTGTTCTGAACTTCCAGCGAGCAGCCAAGATAGTGTTGTTCTGCATGTCTTTTAACCCTTGAAATGCCGTTGCTGTTTTGACTGTCTGGTTTTAAATTATTTTTAAATAATTTTTTTCTATTTTGAAACATACATTTAGTGGTATGTTTTTTCTTATGTGTTGAGCATCACCTTGGGAACCCTAGTGGGCTGAGAAGTGATATAGAAAAGTTGTAAATTAAAAACAAATAAAGGACATAAAGAAATGAAAACATACTTGAATTGATTGTTCTGTAACTGGAAGCAGTTGTTTCAGCTGAGACATAACTTTCCTCAAGAGCAGCTGTGCTCCATCTCTTCTGTCCCCTTCTCCAGAAATAAATAGCAACATAAAATGCATGATGGGGCCTAAATACCCAAAAGGCACCAGATCCTGACTTATCCTGGAAGGGTGAGCCCTGGTTAATACTTGGACAGGAAACTGCCAGCAAATCCCAGGTGCTGTAAGCTATATTTCAGAGGAAGGAACTGGCAAAATCACCTCTGAGTATTCTTTGCCTAAGCAAACCCTATGGAATTCATTTATCACCATTAAGTCAACTGGTGACTTGAAGGCACATACACACACAGTAGAGTCACATAGTGTTTTTCTTGATCTTCAAGAGTTCCTCATAACACTATATACTCCTGTGATACTGGCATATATTGCTGGTCTTCAATGCATATGAGCGTTTGTCAGAATATGCATGTATCTATATACTAAGGGCCAGTACAGACCGGCATAAATGGCTGGCCTGGGGGAAGAGTTGGGGCATAGCAACCACATGCCAGCTGCCCCATCTCCGCCTCCAGGCCAGTGTCATGCTGCCCAAGCAACCACATGGCGGGTGGCAAAAAGGTGTGTCTTCAGCACAGCGTTTACATGCGTGTACCAAAGAAGCAGCTAAAAGCTGCTGCTGCCACAGGTAGGGCACCCTTTCTGTGGTGCAAAAAGGAGCTGCTTATTGCAGCTTCTTTTTACACCACAGAAAGCCCAGATCGGGGCTGTGGCATGTGGTTGCAGCGGTCCTGATCCAGCAAGGAAAGGGGCAGTGTCCTGCCACCCCTTAGGGGTCATCTGTTGCTAAACTGCAACATCCATCTGTCCTAGCCAACATAGCCAGTGTTGAAGAACACTTACATCAGAAACATGTTCTTTAAATTCAGCAACATCTGGAGAACTGACTTTTGCCCACTCCTGCTGTATTCAGTAGTACATAGCATAATAGTTAGTTTATTAGATTATGGGTGACTAGAATCCTATACACAGTTAACTGGAAGTAATGGATAGAATCAGCTAGTAAAACACATTGAGCTTTAACAAAATGACTGAGCTTCAGCCATGTGAAATGCAAACTTTTGATTTGAAATGCAGAATAATTTGCAAAGATGTTAACATAATTTCAACCACAAGCATGAATTAGGAACCTCAGAAGAGAAGTGGAAAGTATCATGCCTCCGATTGTTTTCTTTCTTTTTTGAATTTCTCAAAAAGAATTTGTCACAAAGCATAATGCAACTTGAAGGCCTTATTATCACCTTATTTTGTTGCCAGAGGATAGAGAGTTGTCACTTAATCTAGTGCTCTTACAAATGACATCACTGTTTCTACTCTGAGATTGTTCTGCAGCTCAGTTTCCCTGTGTGCTTCTTGAAGTTGTTCAAGCCTTAAAATTCTGTGTAAAAGAAGATAACAGACTAAAGGCGGGTCTACACCAGCTAAAATATTCTGGGCTGCTCCCACAGTATTCTGGCCCCAGAGCTGCCTGAAATTTCCCCCATTAACTCTTCACTTCGGAGCAACACTGGTTGACTGTCTACACATGCTTCCTACTGTGACTCCTGGCACCACAGCTGCTGGCACGTCACTCCCTCTAAGGTCAAAAACAAGGCTCCCAGTGTCGATCATGTGGCTGGGTACATCATCGAGACCTCAGAGAGACAAACTTGTGCCAAACAGCACAGTTTGTCACATGTGTAAACAGCTGCCTGGTGTTGCTCTGGAGTGCTTCGGGTTTCCTGGAAAATCCAGAGCAAAAGGTAGGTCTTTTTAATCAATTTGGTAGGTCTTTTTAATCAATTTGATGGTAGATGGACCAAATTTGATGCAAAACTGGCCTCGTATTGTGAAGATAGTCCACAGTCAAATTGGGGCTTTGGCCCTACATCATGAAGACAGAGCACTATGCAGGCAGGGGGAAACCACTTTAAATGGCCCATGCAGATATGTCCTAACAGCAATCACTCTGTATCCATCTCTCACACTTCAATCCACTTACTTCCCAATAAGTTTGCATGTCAGGGTTGAGGATACTCAGCACTGAAGCCAAATATGACCTCCCCAAGATCCCAGTCCTTCCCTCTGGTGATCTTCTGAAAACGTATGAGCACATATATATATATATATATATATATATATATATATATATAACTGTCCATCTTTTCCCCTCCCCTTCCCACAGTTGCTCGACTCCACCAGGCATTTGAATTAATAGCTGGGCTCATGTCACCCTGGCTCCTTCTGTTATGCAGTATACAAGAATCACCACTGTCTTCCTCATTCTTCCCTTTCCATGGTGAGTGGGATAGGGCAGGCCACTTGCAATGACCCAAGGGCTTGCCCAGGGGCCTACCACCCAGAACCAGCTCCACCCCTTCATTAGCTTTAAGCAAAGTACAGTCTGCCCAAAAATATTTTCCCCATGCAAAAAAAAAAAAAAAAAAAACCTACTTTGATTTTGCCATTTTATATAAGGGATATTTTATTACACCATTGTACATAATGGGACAGGAGTATCCACAGATTTTGGTGTACAATGGAGGGACCTGGAACCAAACCCCAGCAGATACCAAGCGCCCACTGTACAGAGGTTCCTCAGTAGATTGAGAACAGCTGAGAAATATATCAGGTTTCATCTCAACAAAGCTGGAAGTTGAGTATTTTTCTGTTTCCTTTTATCAGTGAGTTACTACAAAAAGACTCATTTGGATCATTAATAGAAGTTTTAATCAATGAGACTTTAAACTTATAAACATAAGATAATATCAAGGGTCCATCCAATGTTGCATGCTTCTCTCAGAAATACCCAACCAGATACCCCTGAGTATCCCCTATGCAAGATGGAAAAGCAGTAGTCCAGCTTTCAGCTGATGCCTTGTACCCAACATAATATCTATTGTATATTTTATTTGTGCTTCATGTAGGACTTTTTAATCATTGTTTTCATTTGGAAGACTGCTTTATTAGCTTTGTAAAAAAAAATCCAAAATCCAAACTGCACAGTAGTATATTACTTTTATTAGGCCAAACAAACAGTGAAAAAATCATTATGCTAGCTTTCATTGTATTCTTCATCTGGTAAAGATGATTTTTAAAAACTTACGTGAGAAAAGGAAAGTGATATTGGAGGAGTTGCAGGTCTACGTCTTGCTTATTTGAGATGTTACGGGGGGGGGAGGGCAGGAGAAAGAGACAATGCTCCCCCAAAATGGCTATGAAGACTCTGTGGGGTGTCTTAATAAAAGTTTAATAAATAACTATGTTTGATAAAGTTCCCATCATTACAATTAGTGTATTCCAGATCAACATTTTATTTCCAAACTACCTTTATCAGGCTGGCAGTCTCTTTAGCACAACTTCAGAAAAGAACTTAAACTTCAGACACAATTTTCTCCACCATAAGAAGGCTTTATACTTTCCTGAATCCTCTATATAATGCATTTGTCATTACAAGGCAGGGATAAATGCATTATTCCTTTTTAAAAAATATCCCAAGATGAACAAAATAGAAGAGCAACCCACTCTTAATTGACTCAGGTGTGATATCATTAACCATTCAGCTAAAAACAGTTCAGCCAAAAAGCCCAAAAATGATTATTTAAAACAAAGGGGTGATAATATAACCTCTCACGTAAGGACAATCCTGCTTTGCTATTGAATGGGCATAATCTTCTCTTGTCACTCCCACCTCCCATTTCACAATAGCTCTTCTGTTAGTGAATCCTACTGTTCATTTATATGCCAGTAACTTTTGAAAAGGTGTTATTTCATTTTACTGAAACAGTTACAGCTGCAGTAGAACTTTGCTAATCATTCTATACAGTAAACAACAGAACTATGACCCCCTGGATGATGTTAAGACTGCAGTGCCCTTTATCAGTGTGGTGTAGTGGTTTGAGCATTGGACTATGACTCTGGAGGCCAGGGTTCAAATCCCAGTTCAGGTGACCTTGGGCAAGTCACAAGCTCTCAGCCTCAGAGAATGGCTATGGCAAACCCCCTCTGAAGAAACTTGCCAAGAAGCTTGTGTGATAGGGTTGTCTTAGAGCTGCCATAAATCAAAAACACCTTGAAGGCACACAACAACAACAATCCTATTATCACTTCCCATTGAACCAAAATAGCTAAGAGGAGTGCTATGGGTATCTTTGCAGCAAAGCAAGAGTCTAGTATACCCAAATGAGGTAGTGTTGAGGCCTTTGCTATTTTTAAGTTCTCCCTGAACCCCTCCATATTGAACAACTACAAGCAGTTCTCCTTTAGAAGCCCAACTGACAGTAATATTAGCTTCATTTCATCACTAGGTTAAAACATGGGTTGTTGTTAAAGCCTTGGGGGTCTAATTATTTTATCCATATAGTACACATACACAAATTTAACTCTTTGCACTTGCTTTAATGTGTTAGATGTTATACACCACACTGAGGCTGCATCTGCACTGAAGAAATAATACTGCCATGGCTCAATGCTAAGGAAGTCTGGGATTTGTTGTTTTTGTGAGATATTTAGCCTTCTCTGTGAGAGAGCTTTGGTGCTATAACAAACTGCAAATCCCAGGTTTCCACAGGATGGAGTTAAAGCAATGTCAGACTGCATTAATTCTGCAGTGTGGCAGCAGTCTGAGATCCCTGGATATATTGCTTTTTTCTCTCTTAACCTCTCTTGCTCATTTACTTGCTCACTCTCTCATTTCAGTTCACTGTGGCATCATCCAAAAGTCGAGAACCTATTACACAAGGAGAGATTGAATGCCTCTTTGTAAAAGCTTTGAAAAGGTGCAGTTATTCACACAATAGGAAGTTGCACAAAAGTATTGCCACAATTGGATCATGTGCTACGATTTGTGAGCAGTGTGGACCTCTGGGTTATAAGGCAGATGTGCTTGCAGAGGAAATGTCTTATCTCCAGTAAAACAAATATATCTGGCTACATGGGGTCTCCCCCCCCCCCCGCATTTGTACAGAAATTAAACCAGGGTGTCATGGGATTATAATAAACTGAAATAGCAGAATTAACTCCTCCTTTTACCACAAATCACTGTAATTGTTGCCATTGTAAATTAGAGTTGCTCTTCTTTGGCTTACAACCTCCACCTAGCTTAACCTTATTTGCCCTTACATTCAGAAGAGCTAAGAGGTGGCTTTTCAAATACCTATGCTAATATGTAATCAGCAAAGCAGGACTTTGGCCAAAGGGAGTGGTCTTAGTATAAAATTCTAGACCATAGCAAGATTTCTATTGCTTATTACTCAGGCTGCTCCAGTTGTGACCTTCAAAATAGATGTAAGCAGCACTTACTTAATTCCATGAGATATTCAATTTGCCATAGCACAGTTATTATAACAGACATCTCAGGGACCTGTTACACAGCTCAGTGAGACCTTGGTGCTCTCACAATACAAGATGTGTGGTAAGAAACTTCAGAATTATAGAGTATGAGAAATAACACTTCAGAACTACAGAGGGACAGTGCTGCATTCCAGAAAAAAATATCTGCCATTCAGTAGAAAATAAGAGAAAATATCAGGTAAATTGAATAAAAGCAAATAGAATGGACAAAGTGGGGGTCACATTCAGAGGTTGTGTGTTTTTGTTGTTTCTCTTTTGCTTTGATTAATTTAACTTCTATGTTTCTTCAGTTGTGACCTGGCTTCAGAGAGAGGTTTTTCATTCCATATTGGAATATGTATTTCTGAAGGAGGGTGTAGATATTGATCTGGAAACAGACAAAACTTGCAAAGAGTTAAGGAGAAGTAGAAAAGCATGAAAAACACTTGCAAAAAGTGTGCACCCTAGGGAAAAACATACAAAAATGAACGTATTGGGAAAGATGCTTATAAAAGTGTAGATTAATTTTACACACACATGCACACACAGTTTTTGGCAACCTCTCAAACTGATGTGAACATAGGCCCAAATAAATGGCAGACCAGAAAATGAGCGATTCAACAAAACTCAAATTACAGATTCATCTTATTTAACTGTAGAGTCTTTATACAAAGCAGGAAGATATCAGTAGCCAGGATTACTGAGGCTTTTCACTTTGTTGACAATCATCTCGGGGGCCCTGTAACAGAAAGAAAGATCAACAATCTGTCATGTTAAGGATGGGCACTAGGTGAGGATTCCATGTAATGAATGCAGTGAATTTGTTCTGAATTTTGAATCCATTTGTGGATAGATCTTTTAAAATCTTGGATAGATCTTTTAAAATCTGGAATAAAACCCAGAGCAAATTCACTGCACCCCTGGCATGGAAGCTACCAACTACCCCTCACTTGTGCTCATTGGCCCCACTCCACTGTCCCCAAGGAAATTGGCCCTATCCTCTCAGTTCCCTGATCTTACCAATTTGAATGGGAAGATGTACAGGGGAGTTTTTTCTTATATTCTCCTCTTCCTCCCAGCACAGTTTGGAATCCAGATAAAACTGACTTTTCAGACACATAGAGAGTTCTACTACCATTCAAGTAAATATGATTACAACTTCCCTGCATAACTTTTCATTCAGCACATAAAGGTTAGAAAATCAGAGAGTGGAGTCAGGATACACAGGTCTGTTAGGAGTAGAAAAGTAAGTGTTGTCACATCATTGTTGTTAAGTTTTTACCCTCCCATATTTAAAAGAAAATGTGAAACAAGTAAAAGAATAACCTGTAAACTAGGTGTAAGTAATATCAACCAGAGCTTGAAATTTTCTTTGTTGGATTACAACTCTCATACTTTTCCAGCCAGGGTTTAGACATGACCTTAGAAAAAATTTCTCAGAAGCCGCTATTTATTTAAACTATGAGCTAAATTCAATTTTAGTTCTCATTTTAGAGTAGATTTGTTGAAATCAATAAGATTAACGAATCTTATTGTTAAGATTAACAAAATCTTAACAAAAAGTCCCATACATTTTAACTAACAGGTCCCATTTATTTCAGTGACTCTGCTCTAGCTGAGACTTAGGGCCTTTGCAAACTGCCAGAAATAGTGCAAATTGAGTCCACTTTAACTGCCCTGATTCAGTACTAGGGAATCATGGAAACTGTAGTTTATTGTGGCACCAGAGCTCTCTGACAGAGAAGGCTCAATGTCGCAGAAAAAAAATACAGTTCCCATGATTCCCTAGCACTGAGCCAGGGCAGTTAAAGTGGACTCAAGTTGCACTATTTCTAGCAGTCTGCAAAGGCCCTAACATTAGATTTATAGCTGCTCATAAAACTAGGGGTAGTCAAACTAGTGCACTCAGGTGTTTTGGGCTACATCTAGAGACAGGACTCCAGTTTGCCTACCTCTCTTCTTTGCTGTAGAAATATGTCTCTTCAGATTACATATCTGCCAATCAACAAGAGGGGCAAATTTAGTTTGACAATATCATCTGAAATGTTTCAGTTCTCACCTCTTTTTATATACGCAGAGCTGTATATCCTCCCCCCACCCCCCGCACACTTTCATCTCCTACATTATGAAGTTTTTAAAATGTAAATAGCTGGCCATATGCTTACATGGTTTTCATGCCCCAAAGTATGTACCAATCTACTTCAAACCCTGACAACTATTTCTTTGCATAATCAAAACCCTCCTACTTTCCATGGCTGATATATTTTCACACCAAAAATTCAACTAGCATACAAGCTTTACAAAAGAACAAAATGTTTTATAAAGGATTCTGTTCTTAAAAGAAAGGAGGAGTCCATCCAAGCCAAATTCCTGCATATCACACCCTGAGAGAAATACAGTAATAGTAACCAAGAACTTCTAAATTAAAGTGGAGAAAAAACAATTATATGGATAAGACATCAGTGCCTTTCAGTAGCCAAAAGACTTCAGTTATTATTATATATGATCTGCAGTTCTGCAAAAGGAAATTGTGCTCAGGCATTAATAACAAGCATATCTAGACACTCTGAAAATATTTATAGACAAGTCCATCAACCTAAGAATGTATGGTATCATTATTATCAGTATCTTTAGTATCATTAGATGAGCAATCTAATACATAACTAAAGTGGAGACCCACTCTGTTGTGCTTCTTGGTGTTTCCATTACAGCTACATACACAGTGTGGTATAGTGGTTTGAGTGTTGGACTACAACTCTGGAGTAAAAGGTAAAAGTAAAGCTAATCCATCAGTGGATAAAGAGAAAGATTTCCTTATTAGCAACAACAACAACAAGAAGAACAGACCAATGTTGCCATTAAAAAAAAAAAAAGCTTGAAAGTCCTCTTGAGGTATTTGTTGCAAAGGCATGTAGTAGGCATTGAGACTATGTATACAAGTTCCATCTCCATCATGCTCATTTTTGCCCTGTGGTAGATCTGAAGGGGGGTTCTTTCATACAAATGTGCTTAAAAGACTCTGTACAAGGGGCAAACCTAAGTTCCCAGTTGCAGAGCGGCTTCTCAGCCCATCCAGCTGAATAGGTCTTGGGTTTGCCCTCTTATACCTGGATGGTACTGTATAAAATAAGGACTTAGAGCTAAACCTGGCCCTCTGGGCTCCTTAGGGGGGCTACTTCCTCCTTTCCTATGACACCATAGCTTGGTCATTCCTTTGCTTATGTACAGTTCTCCCCCTGGCTTCCCCCTTTCCTAAAACTAGGGGAAAGTATTAAATCAAAATACACTTGCATTTCCAGTCCCATCCTTTTCTCTTTGACCCCATTGGGTGCACATTTTGAACACTCATGTATTTATCTAACTCCTGAACAGGGCTTCAGATAGACTGAAGAGAAGATTAGACAAATTCAGAGGAAAAACCCATTGAAAAGGCTGATGAGAAACCCACTGGGTGACCTTGGGCTAATTATACTCTCCCAGCATTACAGGAAGGCAAGGGGGGAACCTTCTCTGAATAGGTTTTGCCCAGAAAACCCTGGGATAGGGTTGCTATAAGTTAGAGTTGGCTTGGAGGTACATAATAAGAGAACCAGCATAGTATACTGTGTTGAGTGTTAGACTTGGACTTCAGGAGACCAGAATTCAGATCTCTTCTCATCCACTGAAACCCACTGGATGACTTTGGGCAAGTAACACTCTCTCACAGGAAGGCAACAGCATATCCCCCTTTGAAGAAACTTTGCCAAGAAACCCTGTGATACCGTCACTTTACCAAAGGTGGGAAATGACTTGAAGGCACAAAACAACAACAACGAGGATACTGATATGATGATGGCTAAAACAGTTCTAAAGAAAGCATCCCTTGCCAAACCAGTCAGAGGAGAATAACAAGAAAGGTTGAATTTGTGGGATTGCTATAAGGATCTGTTTGACCATTCTGGGAAGCAAACTGCTGGATGAGACAGAACTTTTGTCTGGTCCAGCAAAATTTTTCTTATATTTTTATCTTCATCAGTGTATAATGTTATTTTTTAACATTATATTGCAGAAATCTTCATTTACCCTCCTTGGTTTTGCTATTCCTCTTCTCACACTTTCTAGAAGGGTTATTTCCTTTCTTTTCTACTACCACAGGCCTGAGACCATTTGGCCATGAACTGTACACAGACTCCAAGACCATTTTTCCCCTGCCCTAGCACTCTCCCCCCAGCAAAAATATTCCTGCTTGGTTTAAATAAAATCAGAAGACTCACACCCACAAGGGGCATGATTATTTTCTCAAATAAAGTATGGCTTCCACACTTTTAGTAGAATATTCATCCTCAAAAAATTGAAGTGTTTTTTAAAAATGAAAATGACTTTTTAGTCACATAGGTTGGAATTCACTTAGGGACTTAAGTCTTCATCAGTGGACTTGCATCTGCAGGAAATAAAACTGAACAGTTCTGTAACATCCATATTCAGCAAGAGACTGGTATTACATAGCTATGTAGGGGAGCCAGAAAAGTGACTGATGTGCAGCAGGACCAATGTATAATGGGACTGAGGAACAATGGGACTGATGCACATCAGGACATTGACTAAAGAGTGCTAGGGCACATTGGTAGAGCCTAATGTGCATTGGGACACTCTTGATGGTGCCCTGATGCACATCTTCCAAAATTCATTAACAGGGTTTCTTAGCACAGCTGCTACCTGAATGAGACTTGGGCTCTCCCTGTTATACCAGGATGGAAAAATCAGGACTTAGAGTTGAATCTAGCCCTCCTGGGATCTTCAGGGGCACTCGCCTCCTCCTTTCCTATGGCACAATAACTTGGTAATTCCTCTACTTATGTACAGTTTTCCCCCTGGCTCCCCCTACTCCACATGCTGAAATGCTTTTCCTAAAATGAGGGGAAAGCATTAAACCAAAATATGCTTGCATTTCTGGACCCATCTTTTTCTCTTTGGCCCCTTTGGCTGTGTAAAGTTATGTAACATAGACAACAGTATAAAATTCTGGCCATCCAGTTTCATTTGGAGGAATTAGAGCACCTTCATTGGTATGATTCACATTAGTTAAAATCATAACTGGCATTACATTTCAATCCACCAGTTAAGGATCTATAATATGTGGCATTACAAAAGAACTCACTGTATTTTGTATTGGCTTCAATGTATCTGGAAACTGTGAAGACCTCCATTGTACTGATAATGAAGGGAAATCTCATTGTTCAAAAGCAATCAGCAGCATATGAGCTATGCTTTAGGCTACTTAATGAATTACATTTTGTACTTGGGAATCCATATTTTTAAAATACAAAATACATATGTATGCTTCCATTCGTGAACAGATGCACAGACTTCAGCATTTGTAAAATATTGAACAGATAGCATGGAGAGATATGTAGCTTCCATTTTGATCTATTCTGCAGCTTAAAAGCACAGTCATAAATTATATTTTGCCCATGTAGTTTGTGCTTTGACGTTGCTTATCAAAAGATATCATCAAACTAACCCTTAATTTGTTTTTATATTTGTGTATTTTGCTCACCCTTTCAAATTGCCCCATTTTCCCCTTCCAATCTTTGCCTTGAACCATGAGAAGCGTTTTCCGCTGGCAAACAAGAAATACATATTTTTACATAAGTGCAATGGCTGTGGTGGTGGTTGAAAATCTCCCATTCACTGATGCGCTCCAGTGCTGTCAGTTAAAATATCTTCTACTCATTCTCTCTCCCTCCCTTTCTCTTTCCCCTGTAGTTGGGCCCCCTGAGAATTCCCACAGAGACGGTTCTCCTAGAAGCAAGAATATGCCTTCTTTAGTGAAAGGCTGGATGTTAATTTGCTGAGCTGTTTTCCTCATAAAAAAAGAAAGAAACAAAGAAAAGGGACCAAATTGTCAACAGCATGATTTGCTGGTTATTTAGAAAATTTTACTCACCCAGGTTGGACACTGAGATGAGAAGTAGTCATCTCTTCTATGAGCCAAGTTGAGCTTTTTTCATGGGTAAACAAACATTTCATTAAAATAGTCTAGCTAAGGACAAGCAGACAGATTCGAACTGAGCTGTCACCTTATATTAGTTACACCCATAAGCCTGTCCATATAATAGTGCCCTGGTCCCAGGATCTCAGAAAGCCTGAGAACCCACTGTGAAGACATTTTTCCCTTTCCTTTTCATGCAATTATTTGTTTTGAAGAGAGACTGTGCATGTGTAGTGTGCATGTGTGTGTACATGTGATTGCGTGTGAACAAAAATTCCCAAGCATATATGTGTTATAATTTTATCATAATAATTTGAGCAGAAATATAATCATTACAAAACTGAATAGATTAAAAAACAAAGTTCATGTTGTTTAGCTCCCTGCTCAAATGCACCAGACACTGAGCAATTGTCAGGCCAGCTACACTACTCCTTTCTCCTATATTTTATCCTTGACTTGACAAAGCAGTAAAATTACAGTGTGTGGTTTGGTTTGTGCTTCATCAAAAATATCACTTCATCTTTGGTTTCAGACTAAGAGGGGCTTCAGACAAAGCTGTTACCATGTTATCACCCTGCCTCATGAATTTTATAGGGGCTTCTGACAATGTCCACCACTCATAACCTTCCCTTGTGTTTATACTGCTGCTTCCATCTTTCTTCCTCATTGCAGAAAATTTGTAAAGGAGGAAAGTTGAAACAGCTTCACAGTACTGTCTAACTGCTGTGTGACAAGTCTTCAGTCTGCAAATTTTTGCATCTAGCAAAAATTGTTGGGCAGCTGGACTTCTGAAACATGACCATTACTCTTTCTTTCATTATGCTATCCACTATTTTGTTTCATCACTAATGAGATTGCAATGGATCATACTTATATACTATGGTTCCTGTTTGTATAAAAACACCCTACTCTTTCTAGTCAGGATTATTTCATAGGCCACAAATTGTGTTACTCCCACCCATCAGCATGTGGGAGCAGACACAGACATATGCACACACACACACATCCTTTAGTAGTCAAACCACTGAATTTAGCCTTCATGTTTGCTTTGACAACCTGACAACTGATATTACATGACCGTAGCTAGGAGTACTGTATTACTTTTTAGTGGGATTTATTTCATTCTATCTTGGAGCCCTAAGGGTGGGGTGAAGATTTAACTCAAAATTAAATTCCAGCAGGGAACCTTTTAATATATCATGGAAGGGGGTGGTCAGAAAGAAAGAAAGAGAGAGAGAGAGAGAGATGACAGGGTTTAGGGGTGGGGAAAGAAAGAGCCACTGGCGAAGTTCTATTTAAAATGAACATGATTATTTTTAAATGCATTGGTTGTGCTTAACAAGAAATATATCGGTAGAGTTAAAAGTCAAATGGAAATAAGAAGAGTACAAGCCACAGCAAAGCAAAGATGGCAATTTGAATGAATTATACAGCTCGAGACTTGAACAGGAGTGTGCCTCAAGACAAAAAAAAGTTTTACTAATGCAGTCATTTTTTACCTCAAAACCTATGATAATTTCATTTCTTTTCTTTATTTTTTAAAAGAAATAGATACATTTCTTTACAAATTTTGAAGCCATATTTTTACAGTATTCATAATGCATGAACACCTGACTGCTATGTTTACAAGTTGGCAATAGATGGAATCCAGGAAAAGCATGGTCTGTTGTTGTTGCTTTTTTAAAAAAAATGCATAACATAAATACAAAAACAAAGGAAAGATATCTGAAGAAATTTCTTTCTTTTTTGTTGTTGCTTTGTACAGTAATATGCGGACTCAAAAGAGTTCTAGTTTTTATGTAGCCTCTGAAACATAGGTAGTCATAAGTTCAACGAAGTTGAGTCTTAGCAGCCATTTTAATTCATGCATATATATATATAAACTTATATATATAAACTTTTCTGTTCATTAAGTCAAATATCAGCTAAAAGGAGCTTCTTAAGATACGTGTGTACACGTGTGCACACACAGAAGCATTTGTGAACACTATTACTCATGTATGGCTCTAACATGGTTATATTTCTCATTGCTAGCACAATTTTAAAAGTCTACTATAACTGCATGAGAGGACTAAAGCGCAGATATGACCACAAAGGGACTACTTTGGTTTATATGACTCTTGCCTTGCTGCATTATAGATTTAAAGATTTTTTCATATGAGCTTCATTTGCTCCAGATTTAGTACTTTACTGCTAAATTGAAAATGATGGAGAATTCCCCCCCCACACACACACATACACACACTCAGGAAAAGGAGGAGATATAATGTGGCACAGGAAAATCCTGCACTGACATGGCAACTTGAGCAGTGAGAAAAGTGAAGGATGTGTGAAATCTGTGAGAGAGATAAATATATTTTTAATCTGTTTTGTTGGCCCAAGGCAAGGAAGTTTTACCACACACACAAACACACACACACAGAGCCACCTTTCAAAAGAAATGACATTTTGTAGAATGAATTCAAATTTTTCTTAGGGCCATTAAATGGATGTTGTTATAGGTTTATGCGGGTTTTCTGCTGTTTATTCCCATTGGTGGGCACTGTATGAATAACTATGGCTCTATTTGGCTACTTGCTTCTAGAATTACTGTACAGTGGTAAGACTAATCTGAAACTATAACATGGCCTTTCCCATCAACCTCCTTTGAAAATCAGGGGCAAGATCTCCACTGGGCATAAATTGACTTTACTCATATAACCTATGCTGCTTTACATACTATGATGTAAATTGCTATACTAAACTGCTAAAAGTTCAATGCTATCTGTTTTAAACAATGTATTTTTAAGAGAGAAACATAGCTAAATGTAACTGTAAAGATAGGACAGAAAATGAGATATTCATTCATAATGTACAGCACAAGTTAACACTATCTTGTACAGAAAGACGACAGCACTGTCTTCAGTGCCCACCTGGGTATATGGATTGGTTAGTTGATTAGTTGGTAGTATGTTGTTCACCTCTGAAAAGTGATTGTGTATAATGAATCTGTTCATTGAGACTTTACAAAATATGTTGAAATGTTGAGGGACAGTGACACTGAAATATGAAGGATTTATAGGCATCTTTAACATAAAATAGAACATAAGTAACTAAATAAATGCACCACAGTAAATTCCATTCTCAATTTGCACAAAATAATTGTTTAAACAAATACCAACACAAGCATTAATTGTACCTAGAGTAGATCCACTGACATTATTGGGACTTATATTCATCCTATTTACTTTAATGGTTTTACTGTAAGTGGGATTTTATTCATAGTATCTATATATCAAACTGGCAGCACTTCCCCTAAATAAGGTAGCATTTAATCCACTGTTTTGTTGCACCATTCCTGTGAAATACATTCTGGTGAAAAATGGAGCACCTAGTAAGGCACACAGCTGAGCAGGTAACTAAGCTAACAGTTTACCTGAGACACACCCAGTAGGTATCAGGCACTAGACCTATTTATGTATGTTGTTGTTGTTAACTGCCCTCAAATTGGCCTCAGTTCATGTGGATGAAACATCTCCAAGACCCCCTGTCCTCCACTGCTCTACTCAGGTCCTGTAGGCTCATTTCCATGGCCTCTCTGATTAAATCCAACCATCTGGCATGTGATCTTCCTCTCTTTCTACTGTCATCTGCCTTTCTTTTTTTCATATTCTCTTTCATTTTCTTTGCTAATGATTCATGCCTTCTTATTATGTGACCAAAGTGCAAGTTCAGTTTAGTCATCCTGGCTTTCAGGGATAGTTCAGGCTTAATCTGTTCTAGAATCAATTTGTTTGTCTTTTTGGCTGTTCATGATATCCTCAGCACTCTTATCTAGTGCCACATCTCAAATGAATTTATTTTCTTTCTGTCCAACAACCTACTTTGAAAATCAGGGGCAAGATCTTCACTGGGCATGAACTGATTTTACTTATATAACCTATGCTGGTTTCTTCACTCTCCAGCCCTCACATCTGTACATGGTGATGGGAAATACAATGGCTTGGATGATCCTCACTTTGGTGTTCAGAGTTATATCTTTACACTTTAGGAACCTCTCCAGTTCCTTCATAGCAGCCCTTCCCATACCTATTCTTCTTCTAACTTCTTAAATGTAGTCTCAATTTTGATAAATGTTTGATCCAAGATATGAGAATTTCTTGACTATTTCAATAAACAAATAGACATTGAAACTCATGGCTAGAGATACATAAGACATTTGCTCCATCAATTTACCTGATTCTGCATCTCCCAGAATGAACTCACAATGGCTGCAATCCCAAATAACCTCACTGTAGTGAAAATATCCATGTGTGGAAATACATAATGCAAGCACCCCTTGTAGAATAGCAACACTGTGCAACACATGCTTGTTTTCTGCTGCTCCAGAGAACAGGGCCCAGAACAATTGATACAAGCTACAGAAAAAGAGATTCCACTTAAACATTAGGAGGAACTTCCTGACAGTGAGAACTGTTCGACAGTGGAACACACTCCCTCAGAGTGTGGTGGAGTCTCCTTCTTTGGAGGTCTTTAAACAGAGGCCATTTATCGGGGATGCTTTGATTTTGAGTTCCTACATGGCAGGGGCTTGGACTGGATGGCCTTAGTGGTCTCTTCCAACTCTTTGATTCTATGATTCTATGTCGATGACTGGATGCCATTGTGCAATGTGAAAGTGCAACTACAACATGAAAACTCAACCTTGCTCTTTGTACAACTCTTTATCTGCTACTATCAGCAGAAGACATGTGTTGCATTATGGAGAATAATTTACCCCACATGTATAACATGACTTCTGCATGTGTATGTTTCTAAAAGGATGCCAACCAACTTGTTTTGGAAAATAAGTACATTTCCAGGTTTGCAAGGCAGTCTACAAAAGAAAGGCAAATGCATGACCATCAGCCAGATGTCTCCCGATCAACAAAGGAAGAGATCCACACTGATCACAGTGGGTCTCTTCCTATGTTGCCCTATGTATCTCCTAAACTAGGTGCTAAGTAGAGATTATGAATACAAAACAGTTGTTAGTGCATAACCCTAGGTGGTTGTTGTTCTGTGCCTTCAAGTCATTTCCAACTTATGGAGATCCCAAGGTGAACATCATAAGGTTTCCTTGGCAAGTTTCTTCAGAGGGAATTTGCCATCACCATCCTCTGAGGCTGAGAGAGTATGACTTGTCCAAGGTCATACAGTGGGTTTCCATGGTCAAGCCAGGAGTCAAACCCTGATCCCCTACTATCTTAGCCCAATGCTCAAACCTTTACACTACTCTGATTCTGGGTTACATATTAGTAATTGCCCAACAAGATTCCAGCCAATAATAACAGGGTTTTTTTATTTAAAAAAATGAGTGAGTGTGGATATCTGCAAAGAAGGAGACATCTTGTGAAGTCGTAGGCTTTCATGGCCAGCATTCATAGTTTTTTTGTGGTTTTTTCGGGCTGTGTGGCCATGTTCTAGAAGAGTTTCTTTCTGACAATATCCTGGATTGCACATCCTCCCACCCTGAAGCCATGCCATTAACAACAGAATAATACCTATTCAGCATAGAACAATACACAGTTTACATGGGAACCACTCATCCCTACCTAGGGTCCCACAGTATATATAGAACCACTCCCTTCCATTCCAGTATTCTCTGAAGATGCCAGCCACAAATGCTGGTGAAACGTCAGAAAGAAACTCTTCTAGAACATGGCTCACAGCCCGAAAAACCCACAAAAAACTAAGGAGACATCTTGTTTGTGTATACAACTCTATGTGTGTCATCTTCAGGAATCTCATGCAGTACAGTTTCCTTATGCCTGGGATCCAAGGCATGTACAGCTTTGCATATGTAAACATCCTTGAAGACACCTATATTCAACAAGTAGATGTTGGGAGTGGGCCTCGAGAAGCTAGCAATGAACAGGGCTAAACATTAAGCAATTCCACTATGCTCACATTGTAACTCTCTGACATCTGAATTCTTTTAACATCAGAGATATCCAATAATATCTCCCTGACTTCGATGAAAACATCAGGCATCTGTTGTGCTTTATATGTTAGTTCTGCTCCCATGGCAGTCATATGCCACAACAGCCATGCACTGAATGCATGCAAGACTATAATATACTCATGCACAGAACCAGTTCACATGAGAGAGAATGCAGACTGGGGTTTCTAATGAAAAATCTCAATGTGTGAATATTGGTATACAAGGGGACTTTTTCAGGTGCACCAAATGTGGATGATAGGGAATATGTTCTGTGATGTGAGAGGAAGACAGGGCATGGCAAAAAAAAAAAGTGCAGCACTGCAATGCCCCTTGTGTACATTTGAAAGCATGTTTGTCCATGCAAGACTGAATGTTTATCTAATGATAATGCTGACCCAATCCTGCACATTAGAAATTGAAATTGGGCCCTAATGGCCTTAAGAAGGTGTTTGATTGTGTACTTATGAACATGTGGAAGAAGATCACAATTACACCTGTTCTTCCTCCCCATTCCATGTGTTTCAGGTCCCTTCTGTGCATGGGCCAACCTCTATACAGATCAGTATGCATAGGATCTATATATCAGATCATGGCCCTTCCATGTTTGCGGCATACCTATTGGGTGCATTGAGAGGTGGAGCCCTTTGGAACTCAGAGGTGATACAGGGTAAGACAATCCCAGCACACACACACCATTAATTCTCATATATCTATGAACAGGGTTTCTGTGATAGAAAATACTCACCAGGTATATGTTGTGTGTACTTTATAGCCATACTATTTCAGGCAAGAAATGTAAATATAGCTTCCCATGTGTTGAGGGGGGGCAGCCATGAGGGTTCCTTATGCATTAAACCCTTCCATACAATCTATTTGAACTGGTATCCCATAATCTGATGATTACATTCTGTTGTATGATAACTTCTGTATATGAATTATATCATATTCACAAATGAATTATATTCACAAATTCCAAACCATTAGCAGAGGTAGGAACACAGACAATGGCTTCATAGGACACTACATATATTCATACAAGAGTCTTCCCTACAGCACAAATAATAAAAGGAATCTTCTCAGAGATAGTTTTGAACCCTGAGAAACTGTCTTTTGGTATGTAGATTTATTGCTTTTACACATCAATACTATATCATCACTATAAAGATCTGAAAGACGTGCATCTCCTTACCCAATCCATTGAAAATTTAGGGTAAGCATCATGATTTGCACCTTTCTACATACATCCCATTACATTTGCACCTTTCTACATACATTCCCACACCTGTATAAATATGCTTTATGCCCAAGACCTTAATACCACACTGCAGAGGCATTCCTCCACCAAGTGTCACCTGGTGCAGGAGGCAGGGCTTGTGGGGGACAGAGCCAAAGGGCATGCCCCTTCCCTGCCTTCCACTTGCAGGTTTACTCTGGATTAAAATGGTGCATGGGAGGGAGGGAAGGTGCCCAGAGCACCCTCCCTCCCTGCCGCATGATGGTTTACTCCAGAGTAAACCAGCATGGGGGAGGAAGAGGGTGCACTTGGCCAGGTATCACACCTGCTTTCAGGTGTCACCCGGTACACTTTGCAACCCCTGCACCTCCACAATCACGCTACTGCATCTGAAGAAGTGGGTTTATAGCCACAAATGTTCATGTGAAAATAAAAACCAGTTAACCTTAAAAATGCTGCCACATTACTTTCTCATTTTTCCCTCCCGCTTCCTTCTTTCTTTCCATGTAAATACAGTAGTGATTTGAAACATCAATTATGTTTTGCTGACTATTTTTCCCAATAAATTTGAGAACCTGAAAAACATTATTAGGGAATTCACTTGAATACCATCCCAGTGAGCTTATCTGTATCAGTACAATGTGTGATCCCACTTACCTCTAAACATGAGTGGGGTTTAGGCCCCTGTTGTGTATGTAGCCCTCTGCTGTTGTATATGGAATATCTGCTTCTTATTTACATGTGTAGGTAAGCAGATTAATAAGGCCCTAAGATGGCTGAAACAATGAATCCCATTGTGAGAGAAAGGCAGGATATAAATCCTTGAAATAAATTTTAAAAAATAAACATTTGAAATGTCTTACCTCTGTGGTAGCCCATATACAGGCAATTTCTTCATGCCGGGTATCACCAGAAGTGTGTTAACTATTGTTTCGGACAAAAGTATCTATACTACCTCCACTGCATGCACCTACAATATAGCAGACCTTTTTCCATGGCCACCACAGGGTCATTTTGACATTTAGATCAGTCCACCATTGTTGCCCAGTGTGGTTCAGGGGGCCTCTATAGCAGATTTGGCCCAAGAAAGGTTCTTGAGATCTGAGAGCAGCAGAACATTTCCAGGATTTTATTTTCTCTTCTAATCCTCCTTGTTTTGTTTCAGTAAATGTACTGTAGCTAAAAGCAGAACAATGCTTAATTAATACTGTAGAGGTACAGGCCTGTTAGGAATGTTCCCTGGAGTCCTAAAGGCTATTATGAGAATCCAACAACTCTCATTCCAAGATCTTGCAAGTCCATTTATTTGTGCTAAAGTGGTTATAATGCTTGCTGGCCAAAATTATACAGACGATTGGAGACTGATAAATTCATTAATTGCACTCTCCCTTAGTAATCAGGATTCCACTGTTGGTGAGAACTTTTAAAAGTAAATAAATAAATATAGAATAATAATAATAATAATAATAATAATAATAATAATAATAATAATAATACATTATTTCTATCCTGCCCCTCTACAGAGGCAGAGAGGAATGGGCAACCTTAGATGCACATGTATTTTGGAATATAATACAACTACCCAATAGAAAGGTAGAAGCATGGAAGTTAAGTAACTCTCAGCATGCACTCCAGGCCCATTTAAAGGTGATGAACAAAACAATAGTGTTTTAAGTCTAGACAGAGGCTTGCTGACAAGCAATTGGACTTGGTCATAAAGACTCATGACAGGAACAGGGAACCTTCTCCTCCCGTTTGTGGGAAGCCACTCCTGTACCACGTGTTTTATTACCAGGAGGAAATTATAATAATGCCCACTGCTATGAAAAGTAGAGTGTGTCTCATAGTTTAATGCCTGACAAATTATTAAAAGCAATTAAATAAGCTAACTAATTAAAACAACACTAATTTAGAAACATAATGAGAATAAAAGTGCAGCCCATACACATACTATGGAAAGACCCTTCGGCACAGTTAATCACCAAAAACATGTTTCAATTTTTTAAAAAATACTTTGCCTGTTGGTGGAAGAGAACAAGGAAGGGGCTAGCCAACCTTCCTGTGGGGGAGAGTTCCACACCCAGAAAGGAGCCTGATAAAAAAGGTTTTTTTAATATCCCAAAGGGTGATAGGAAACATACACTGCATTTCCCCCACTGCTATTCCTCTGTCAAATTGGGTCTGTCTGTACAGTGTAAGAAGACACATGAGAATGGACTTTCTCCCAGTAGAGCGAATGCAAGCATTCACTTATGGCTCAATGACGTTTTCCCCCTCTGTTCAAATGACCCTGTTTACAGGCGGAATATTGGAACCGTATAAATTGTCTGGAAGTTCCAGTGGAGCTTCCCCTTGTTAGTGAAATTTAAAAATTCCTTTTAAAGCCCATCCCCATGCCCTCACACGTACACAGAGCAGAGCATGGACTTTCTAAACCAGGGATAGACAGCTGTGGAAGGATGTGGGGATACATTGAGCCCTCCAGAAGACCTTGAAGGGTCACAATTTCTCCCATCACACCTGCTCCTGCAAAAATATTTATCACATTTTTGCCCCCAAGTGCCTTCTAGGCAGTAGCATCGCTAACTCTGGTGTCACACAATGCAAAAAGGGTGTGCTTGCACCCCTCCTGCTCCCCGTCCCTAGGATTTCTTCCTGGAGATGAAGCCCAGGGACAGAGCAGCTGGCAAGGATATGTGTGCACCCCACTTGCTCCTCTATCTCCAGGGCTTTCTCCCCTGTTGGTACAGACCAGCAAATCACTGAAAACTTCAAATAACTGCTTAGAACCATGATGGTGAACCTATGGCATGCATGCCAGAGTAGGCACATGAAGCCATCTTCTTCAGCATACGGAGAGTGGAGAGGAGGAGGAAGTGTTGTGCATCTGTTCCTCCTCCTGCCCAGTCATCTTGGACCTTCAGCTGCCACTCTAGAGGCAGCTGAAGGCCAGGGACAGCACGTGGGGAGGAGGAGGAACAGATGTGCACCTGTTCCTCTTCTTCCCTCTTTGCCCCCACCCCCCACCCCCGGACCTTCATTTGTGTCAGGAGAATTAGGGCAGAGGTCCCACCCCCAGCACCAGCTAACACCCAGTTCCGGAAGGCCTTTTACTTTGGGCACTCAGCCCCTAAAAGGTTCACCATCACTAGCTTAGAATCTTGTACACTCCTCTGTTATATGTCACAAACTCTTCTGAAATCAAGCTGCTTTTTGAAAATTGGTGTTTTCCTATCCATTCCTGCATGCACAACAATTTGCTATATGCATATCTTCTACATTATCACATGGGAAGCAGTTGCCATATATGCACGTGGACATGAGACTATTCATTGCTGTTATACTCTACACTTCATTTCATTACCTGTGGTTTCTTAACTTCCAGCAGTTACTGATAAATAATAGAAATTAGGATGAAGTTGATTCAGAACCATGTCAGACCCTGAATGGGCACTCCAGTGTGCCCCCTGGGCAGTGGTCTGAACAGGCGGGCAGCCTAAGGGAGGGCAAGGCCATTCACCACCAACAACACCTGCACCAGGTGATACCGGCCTCAGTGACACCACTGAGCAAGACAAGACGACTCTAGCAGCAACTGAGCTGAATGCAACAATTCTGAAAAAAATGGAGAGGTGTGGGATGGTATGGCCATTTCAGTCTGGATCTGTGGCACAGCTAATTTTTTAGTCACAAGCAAAATGGAATATGGTCTGGAAAGAGTGGGGAGGGGATTTATATTCATTAGAACCAAAGGTCCACCTCTGGGCTACATTCCACTACCTCATGCTGCCTTTAGAATCTCTTCATTCTCCAGATGCTTTTCCTGTCTGGTACCATAAATTTTCAAGATTGCCATTTAAGCTTTATGAAGAAAAATCAGTCGCTACAACTATGTATTTTTAATGACACACTCCACAAAGCATGATGAACATTTAAATCTATAGTGAGGCTATAAATGTGAGGTACTCTTCATAATATATCACATTCTGCCTATAAAATGTTATTTAAACACATTGCTTCAAATGAAAACCCACCTTTATTATGTCATTAGTTTAGTATGAATTTCCAAAGTGTGATGGCAGGGGGGGGGGGGGGGAATACTGTTTCACTGAAAATAGTGTAAACCTAAATTAGCAGAAATATGATACTTATTTTCTGACCAACAATGGCAATAAGGAGTTCCCATAGTGGCCTACCAATGATTTTGGCCTAGGGGAATTATGGACTGTGGTATGTACTTAGAATAAAAAGTCTCATAGTTTAAGTGCAATGATATCTCTAATGGGAGCCAATGGTAAAAGTGCTGTCACCATATTGGCACTTCCAGTGTTGACCAGCAAAAGAATCTCCCAATACACAATACTGCATGGCTCATGATGGGAGCCAGAATATATATTGCATTATAAATTGCATCAAAATGTCTGGTTCTAGTTAATGGCTCATTTTTATCCTTGGGATTCTGGATCATGTTGTTTATGTTCAAATCTGCAATAAATATGTCCAGCCTAAGGGTGCACATATGGCATAAAAGTAAAGGGGAATTATGGACTGTGGTATGTACTTAGAATAAAAAGTCTCATAGTTTAAGTGCAATGATATTTCTAATGGGAGCCAATGGTAAAGGTGCATTATTTAAACATATGAAAAAATAATTATTCGTTTAGAATTTTATTTCTTTACCCAGGGACATATGGAAAAGTAGGAAGCAAAATAAATAAATAAATTTAACTCTGGAAACCAGAATTCAGTTCCCAGTTCAGCCATGGAAACCCACTGGGTGACCTTGGGCAGGTCACATGCTCTCAGCCTCAGGAAAGGCAATGGCAAACCTCTGAACAAATTTTGCCAAGAATTGCCCATGATAAGTTCACCTTAGGGTCACTATAAGTTGGAAACAACTTGAAGGCACATAACAACAAAATAAAATGGGCACATGACAGTGTAGCCCATTTCCCTCACTGAACTCCTTATTCAGTGATTTTAAAAAGTAAACTAATGGCCTTCATTTGTGCAATATTAATTTCAAATCAAACACCACTAAAAAGCTTTCATATCATCTCAAGTACAATATATTTAAATCAGAGTTTGGACAGTGGCTCATTTTTAAGTAACTTGTTACACATTGCCCTTTATCTTTTCCCAAATTCATGAATAAATCCTACCCATGATTAAAATAGTAACACCTTACTAACTTTTTTGTTGTTTTCATTATTTTCTGCAAATATACCTCATACACAATAAGTGCCCCAAAATCCCTCTAAGCATTTTTATTAAATCAGGAAATATTACTCATTGCACTAACAAAGTCACAATGGCACCAGTTATCATCTTATGTTAACAATATATAAAGTTGTTATCTACTTCATTGCCTCCCAAAGTAATGTTTCAGATATCATGATTAATTGTAGTGCATGATGTCCAAATTCTGAGTTAAACAGAAAGATTTCACATATTTAGTTGTACGTTTTCAGGCAATGAACCTCCATGTGAGGTGATGAGATGCTAAGCAACATATTATGAATGAATCTTGAGGAGGAGTTGTATTTAAATATTTCCCAGCATAAAATTCCTTACTATATTTATTGCTGCCCTAACTTACTTTCTTAATGCAGTTTCTGCAATATTGCACTGATTCTTTTGAACAATTTAGATGCATCTCCCAATTTCTCTCACATGTAAGCCACGTAAACTGGCCCTTCCTAAACAACAAACTACTTTCCTTTTTATAATTCATTCTGCTTTTGATCACTCATCACTCCTTTGGAAAGAAGAATCATGCTGTTTTCTGTATTATACTACCAGCCCTTCAACCAAGGATATACGGTATTTTTCCTTAAAAGTGTACAGGTATCTATTAAATGGCAATAGCCTCTCCAATCTAGTGTTTATGGTAAGGGCCCAAAGTAAATTGAAAATTTTCTGATCTCTGAACGTAAATGCTCTGTATGTGAATATCCTAGCAACATAGAAAGCAAAGCTGTCAAGCAAGCAAGATTAAGAATCACTGGTGGGTTTCCCCCCTTAAACCTCCTGAGTAGGTTTGTTAAGAAACATTGACATTCATTGTGAATCTCTCGTATTTTTTAAAAGAGATAGAGAAAAGAAAGAGTGCTGAGATGACATGGCATATGTGTTTCAAATGAAAAGAGTGAATGAATGTTGCCATTTATGGGTCAGCCATCCTTTGCCATGCATTTACTAGATGCATTTATGCAGTTGGGAGAAAGTTTAACCCATTCGACATTAAAATAAGGACAAGGCAGTATACAGAACAGAGATGGGAATAGCATAAATATCATAGATGGATGAATCCACTGTTACATACTGTTTTACTGTTCTGCTCCATTCAAGCCCTGTTCAAACATTCTATGATCTAGTTAAAATAAACACATGAAAAGGAGAAAGTGCTTGTCCAGCCCAGTCCTTCACTAAGGGCCTTTGCAGACTGCCAGAAATAGTGCAAATTGAGTCCACTTTAACTGCCCTGACTCAGTGCTAGGGAATCATGGGAACTACAGTTTATTGTGGCACCAGAGCTCTCTGACAGAGATGTCTCAATGTCTCAGGAAAAAATACAATTCCCATGATTCCCTAGCACTGAGCCAGGGCAGTTAAAGTGGTCTCAATGTGCACTATTTCTAGCAGTCTGCAAAGGCCCTAACTCTTCCCATCTGGAAAACAATAGTCTAAGGGGGAACCACCTGTTAGGCATGGAAGTAGTCCCTTCAACTGGGAACCTAATCAAGCATTCACAATATGGTTAAGGTGAATACTGGTGGTGGGGAGGTGGAGGGTCGAACATTCAAGTGGCAAATGGCAGGAGTGGTGATGGTGAATCCACTCTGAGTTTTAGTTTTAACATTCAAAGAGCTGTAACAATTTTGGGAACAGGCTTCAGCACCCTCAAGAGATCCTTTGAAAATACCGTAGATTACAATCCAGAGTGGATTCGCCACCCCATTGGCAAGGGAGCCCCCACCTGCTACTGGAACATTCTAGTTCCTTTGTTATCATTCTCCTCACATAAAGATAAATTGTCTGAAGCAGAGGGTGTCTACTCTCCATGTGATCCAGAACTTTTATTCTCACACCTTTTTGGACTTCATTTGTAAACCACTTTGAGTCTAATTATGATGATGATGATCATCATCATCATCGTCGTCGTCATCGTCGTCTTTATTTTCCTTTCAACAGCTTTTATGAGAAAGAGTAAGGGAACATGTTGAAGGAACAGGAGGGCTTGAGATCCTGTGGATCTGCCCTAAACATGCCACTTTTCACTACCTACCACCCTCAGCAGAGAAATGTTTGAGGAGCAATGGTGGCAGAGTTTTCCATTGCTGCAATAAGGAGGTCTTAGAATCATAGAATCATAAAGTTGGAACAGACCACAAGGGCCATCTAATCCAACCACCTGCCATGCAGGAACTCTCAATCAAAGCATCCCCGACAAATGGCTATCCAGCCTCTGTTTAAAGACCTCCAAAAAAGGAGACTCCACAACTCTCTGAGGGAGTGTGTTCCACTGTTGAACAGCTCTTACTGTCAGGAAGTTCCTAATGTTAAGGTGCAATCTCTTTTCCTGGAACTTCCATCAATTGTTCCAGGTACTATTCTCTGGAGCAACAGAAAACAAGCTTGTTCTACCCTCAATATGACATCCCTTCAAATATTTAAACAGGGTGATCATATCACCGCTAAACTGTCTCTTCTCCAGGCTAAACATACCCAGCTCCCTAAATCTTTCCTCATAAGGCATGGTTTCCAGACTCTTCACCATTTTGGTCACTCTCCTCTGGACAGTTTCTAATCATTTTTAACTTTGTCATTTTGAATTTTGATCCTCTCTTTTACAGTATTTGCTGCTCTTCCTAGTTTGGTGTCATCTGCAAATTTGATAAGCATGCCCCCTATTCTTTCATCCAAGTCATTGATAAAGATGTTGAATAGGGCCCAGGACAGAACCATGTGGCAGCCCATTGGTCACTTCTTTCCAGGATGAAGAGAAGTAATTGCTGAGCACCTTTGGGTTTGACCAGTCAACCAATTACAAATCCATTTAACAGTTGCATTGTCCAGCCCACATTTTACTAGCTTGTTTGCAAGAATGTCATGGGAAACCTTGTCAAAGGCCTTACTGAAATCAAGATATACTATATCCACAGCATTCCCTTCATCTACCAAGCTGGTAATTTTATCCAAAAAAGAAAGAAAGAAAGAAAGAAAGAAAGAAAGAAAGAAAGAAAGAAAGAAAGATCAAATTAGTCTGGCATGGCTTGTTTCTCTAAAACCCATGTTAACTTTTAATGATTATGGTGTTGGTCTTGGGATCTATGAATTACATCAGAGGTGGGTTCATGCAGCCCTCCAAATACTCCCACCATTTCTCACCACTGGCTAAGCTGGCTATAGCAATTGAGAGCTGTAGTTCAACAACATGTGGAGGACTCTACAACTCCCAACCTTGGCTTAGGTGGTTCATACTCATCTTCACCCTCAGACCTCTCTACCCTCACCCTCACCCACCACAACCATCAGCAGAAGGGAAATAACTTCCAATGGCCTTTCAACTGCTTTCTCTGGAAGTTTTGGGTGGCTCTGTGAGAACCAGAATGGTGTAGTAATTTATGCTGGACTAGGAATCTGGACACCTAGGTTCAAATTCCCACTCAGCCATGGAAACACACTGAATGACCTTGGGCAAGTCACCTTCTCTCAGCCTTCTGAGAAAGGAAATGGCAACCCCCTCTGAACAAATCTTGCCAAGAAAACCCCATGATAAGTTACCATACATTGGAAATGACTTGAAAATGTACAGCAACAACAATTGTGAAGGAAGGAGGAAGAAAAATTAATTCTGGAAAGTATTGGGAGCAATTCATAAAGTACTGGTATGCCAAGCAAAAACATACAATTAACGGTAATTTGATTTTCTGCTATTTGAATACATTAATTCTTTATTCTGATACCCTATGAAATATGCAACTAGTAGAGTAGAATGGGATGTTGATTAAAGTCTGCTGTTTATAATACTACAATCTGTTAATTTCAAGTTTAGTTAATCAGGGCGTGTATATGTCTCAATTATAGAGGGACTCAGCACAGCTTTACACATCCTGCTTCTATTATTTATTGAATGTTTCTCCAAACTCTACACTGGCCTATGCATTTTAGAGTATAAAATGTACCCCAAAAATAGTGAAGTTTAGTGAAAGAGAAAAGATTTGAATATTTCTTTAATCATGCAGGTTTTTAAAATGTCTGCAGTAATGAACTGCTAGATTGTATGAAAACTGGAGGGAAATGAAAGGTGGAAATGATCGTCAATGAAGAGTATTTTCCACTGGGGACTCCACTGGCATTCAGTTGTCTCATTTAATTATCAGTTTCCTGATTCAACCATTATTCATGAACTTTGCCTTGTTCTTAAAGAGCTCTGAGCTTTGTTTGCCAATGTTATGGCATATTATGAAGTATAGTTATGTGGTGGGGGAGGGAAAGTACTTTGAGGGAATAATGCATCACTTTTCATTGCTGGCATGCCTTTTCTTTGAACTCATCAACCTCTGAAAAAATGCAAAAAAAACCTTTCTATAAACCAGAAAACCTCAACTCTCCCTTTTAAAAAATCAGTATTGTGCAGTATTTGGCTGGCATCAAATCCTCTTGCATTATTTAAGTAAAATACAAGCAGACAAAATTGTGCAGCACAGAGGCAGAAGGAATAATTTGCATGGGGATCCACAGCAGTTTCCATTTGATTGCATTCTTGAAACAGCATTTGAAAATATATATATACACACATACACACACACAAGTTTTATAAAATGTGGTCAACAATGCTCAGAATATATTTGCAATGAATCTTAATTGGCAATAGTCCTATATATTCCAAAAATCAAGCAAAAACATGCATAACATTACAATATATTCCTTTCAGTACTCTCCTTCTCATTCAAATCAAGGGTGCAGGGGATTGGTGGTTTTTTGTTTGTTTGTTTGTTTGTTTGTTTTTGTTTTAGCTGTATCAGGGTTTTTAACAGGGTTTTTTCAGTGTGTTGATTTATGAACACAATTTAATACAAAAACAAAAACTGACAACAAATATTCAGTTGTCGATTACAGGTATACCTTGCTTAACAAAGTAGATGTTTTCCCAGCCATGTTTAGTGAAACATTTTATCCAAAACTAGCAATATGGATATATGAAATGAAATAACCACATCAAACAAGCCTTGCATAAGTAAACAAAAACACCAGCCTCCACTTTTCTTATGATTTCCATTTTGGCTGCCACACTTATAGATCTGTACCTTTCAAAAAACAAAACGAAACATGTTTCTGTAACTGGTGAGGCATGCTTATCTGCTCTCCCCTTTTCTCTATTTTGCTGTTCACACATGCTCAGGGAAAAGTTCTGGAAGCAGCTACTGTTTACCTTGCCTGTTGTAGGCTCTGTTATTAAAAAAAATTGGTGGGGGACTGGCAGGGTCCTCACCAACTTTCAGCATTACTTCAAATGTTGGGGAAATTCGTTTTGGCAAGAGGCTTCAGTAACCTTTGGCCTATGTGCACCAGTTTATACCAGTACTAACTGAGGAGGACTCCAGGTTTTGGGGGAATTAAGAAGGTTTTTTTTTTAAAAAAAAATGCAGAGTGTAATCACACATACAAGATAGCAATTCACTCAGCCACAACGTACAGAGCTAATCCAAACAGAAATATGGAAATAAGAGTGGGGTTTTTAGGGATTTTCAGAGGGTTATAATTACCTGTTTGATGGGTAGACCATGGAAAGTGGCTCAGACTGGGAGACTGGAAGGCGACACAAAACATGCACAGAGCGTGGGTGTATATACTGGCTTTGTGCACGAAGATTAGATTTTGGAACCATGTTTGTGCCTAAAAAGTAGCCCCAAGCAATGGCCTATCTGGTCAGGTAAGAAAGGCTAAATGTCTTTTCCTAGGAAGTAAGAGTTGATGTACAAGAAATGGATATATCATCTTGCTTTTTGCCTCAAGCAGCACAATGTCATGGGCTGGTTTTGGCTGCCCAAGCACTTCTTGCTTGACCCCAGCAAAGAATAAGCCTACAGAGATGAGCAATATCAGAGGCCCTTCATTAACCATAGCAATGTATGAACAGAAAAGGGAGCTTTCCAGAAGTAGGAAAGAGGTGGTACATGCCACCTTATGACAATAATAATAATAATAATAATAATAATAACAACAATGATAATAATAGTTTTAATATGTATTTTCCCGCCTGTCTCTGTGGATCAAGGTGGGATTACAGAGAAATATAGAAAAATACAATATATAAAATACAATATATAAAATCATAACAATAATAAAAAAAACAAACCACAATCCATATAATAAAATCCAATACCTAATCATGTGCACAGATTGGTCGTCATCTTCACATATCCGGGAGGCCATATCAGATAGTACAATTAGGCTTCAGAGTTACAATTGGGGAGATCAGGTGGATAGGCCCGCCGGAAGAGCTGCATCTTAAGTGCCTTCCTAAAGGCTTCTAGAGTAGTAATAAGATGGATCTCTTCCGGCAGGCCAATCCATAGTTTAGGAGCTGCGGCTGTGAATGATCTCTGGGAAGTTACTTTTAATCTGGTATTATAGTATTCCAGTAAATTCTTCCCTGATGTTCTGAGAGTGCGGGGCAGATTATGGAGGGACAAGATCCTTGGAAACGTGTATCATGTTCTGAAAGACATAAAAAGGGCACATAACAGTCCTATATTCCCACTCGCTCTTTTTTTTTTCCTTCCATGTTATCCTTTTCATTATGTTTTCACATGCCTTGGTTATTTCATTTCTTTCCCTTTGATCACACTTCTAGCAGAAAAACTAGGGTGGACATGAAAAAGACATCTCTATGGTAATAGACATTCAATAGGTGCTTATGTGGGGTGATGTCCTGGAACCATGAGCTAATGGTGTTTGCCATTCCTAACAATGTCTTTCCTTCCAGGCCTGTTCTGTCCTCTCCCATCTTACTATTCCAGCAGTACCAGGTGACTCCCTTCTTTTTCTTGGTAGTCTCCAGAAAGTCAGTGGCTCCCTTATTCAGTTCCTGTGGATCAGAGAGGGACCACCACTTGCCCTGGGCCACGAGGGACTAATTTATGCCTTTGGGTTCACTTCAACTGAAATGAAAGACAACAGAACATCTACACTACCAGAAAGGCTCAAGGAGCAGGTTACGTCTATGGTTTATAAAGAAAAACTATGCTCAGCTGAGTTGAAACAGTGGTATAGTTTATTTTGACATGCTTAGAAACTAGATTTCCTAGGTTGCATTTGCACTGCAGAAATAATCCAGCTTTTCACCACTTTAACTGTTAAGACTCAATGCTATGGAATTCTAGTAACTGTAGTTTGTTGTAGCACCAGCGTTCTCTGACAGAGAAGGCTAAAGATCTCACAAAACTACAATTCCCAGAATGCCATAGCATTGAGCCATGCTTACGAAAGTAGTGTCTAACTGGATTACTTGTGCAGTGTAGATGCAACCTTATGGAGTGTGTATCCCTCTTTAGATGGTAATGGCCAGATTCCTGACAGGTAGTTTTGTCTTTTGAAACAACTTCTGTCAGCAGAACCATCACCCTCTTCCTGACACACCTACCCCCCCTCCCCCCCAAAAAAACCCAGTAGTTAGCTAATATGTAGTGAGAGAAGAATATTCTGTTGTGCTCACTGTTTGGTACTAGTGCAGTGTTGCATTTAAGTAAATGTTCCTTACTTCATATACTTCAAAATATGGTATATCAGCTCTGTTGTAAATCCTCCTAATCATTCTTCTGGATGGCGCTCAAACCTTCTGTTTCATCAACTGATTTGATGCGCATTATATTTAAAGCCTGTTGTGTAAAAGCCCCATGGAACAAGTTACCAACTAACTGGTGGGGTTTAGGCTTCAAATTAGGGCCCATCTACACTGCCCCCCCCCAATCCAGAGTATTATATTCTGGAGCTGCCCTGGGTTGACATGATGCTGCCCTAATGTCCAAATAGGTCACCAGGCATTACTGCATCATCCCCACTGGCCCATCCCCTCAATGCCTCCATTGCTGCTGTGGCCTTGCTGACTAAGCAGCTTCCTGCAAAAGCTAGATCAGGGGTAGGCAACCTTTCCCCTTTAAGGGCTGAGGGACTTCAGCTCCCAGAAGCCTCAGCCATGTTGGCCAATAGTCCCATCTTGGCCAATAGCTCCAAGGATTCTGGGAGCTGAAGTCCCTCGGCCCTTAAAGGGGAAAGGTTGCCTACCCCTGAGCTAGATTGCTGCCATCACTTCTGCTGAGGTCAGAATCAGGCACCCATGTGATCAATCAGAAGAGGGTAGGGTGACCCCTCCTTTTTAATCAAATGGTAGGGCACCCCATTCTGAACTCAACAGACCTCAACAAGGCCACAGTGGTAGCAGTGATGGCACCAAGGGGGACAGGCCAGCAGGAACAATGTGGTGGGTGTGTTGATGTATGAACAGTTGGGTTGCTTTGGATCCAGCCCAATCCAGCTGCCCTCATGTCCAACACACCAGTGTTTACTTTGGAATTTCCTGGAAACTTCAGAGGGGCATTTTTTGTTAAACCAGATTAACATCTTTTAAAAAACCGATTCACTGTGTACGTTTTGAGGACTCATCATGCTGGATACAGGGTGAATCCACAGGTTTTGGGCCAGTATAGATAAGCACTGTATTGTGGTGTCAGGGACATTGTCTCCCACACCAACTGGTCATCACATAATAGTGGTAAGAACTCTTCACTGGTTCTAGCTAATATTTGTGTATGCCGCTATGCTCCTTCTATGAAGTCCAGGGATGCTTTCACACTTAGGGTTGCCATGTCCTGATTTTGGTGGGACATTCCCAGTTTTTAAGGGTCTTTGGGATGTCCCACCTGGTTTTGGTATCATTTCCCAGCAAGGGCAAGACCTCCCTGACCCTGATACAGCATCGCAGCACCTTGGCTGACTGGCCAAGCAAGCCCCAAAGACATCTTGGATGAGGCCTCCCTGGCGCAGCTGTGTGGGTCAGCCAAGCAAGCCCATCCCCAAAGATATCCAGGGATGGAAGGCCTTCCGCCCACAGCCACATAGGGCTTCAGCTGGCCAGCTGGACCTCAGGAAGGTCCAGGCTGAACATGCCCAGCTCCTTCAAGCTTTCCTCACAGATTTTGTTCTCCGTTCTTCCCTCTTATCATCCTCATTGTTTTTCTGTGCCAGGTAAGAAATGTACAAAGCACTTGGCTGCAGAAGGGTTCCCATGGCCTTCCACTGAGGAGGCTGAGAAAGTGTGACTTTCTCAAGGTCACCCAATAGACAGGGAATTGAACCCTGGTCTCCAGAGTCTTAGTCCAACACACAAACCACACAAGCTACATCCCAACCTTCTGTCCAAGAAGAATGGCAAAATGTCCTCCATTTTGAGCATGACTGACAAGCATGAATTTATATATATTTTTTTAAATGTTATTACTGTTTTTGGCTTTTAGTTGGCAGTGTCCTCATTTTTTGTTGAATGTCCTACATTTTGCCCTACATTTTGCCCCTGTTTTGTGGAAGAGAATTATGGCAACCCTATTTACACTACACAATTAATAGTGTTATGATTCCACTTGAACTACCATGGTTCCATCCTATGGCAACCTAAGACTTGTAAAGTAGGAAGGAGCATTTTGAATTCTCAGTCAGAGAGTTGTAATAACTCACCAGACTACAAACCCTAGAATATCACAAGATGTTGCCATGGCAGTTCAAGGGAATATAGCACTTCAATTGTGTATAGCACTATAATGGGCTCCTTGGACAGTCTAATTCCATTTGTTGTTTAACGCCTTCTTCCTCTCTTTTTCCAAGTTTGGCATTGTTCCCATGTTGTGATTTTCCAAATGTGGTTCAGCACTGCACTGATCAATGTGCTTATATTACAACTAAAAGCAAAGCAAAACAAAAACTGGAAGCACCCATAGAAAAAACTCTAAGTGTGCCACAGCTAATTTCCTTTTTAAAAATATACATATATATATATATGTGTGTGTGTGTGTGTGTGTGTGTGTGTATATATATATATATATATATATATATATATATATATATCTTCTAAGCCATTGAGTTTCATGTATAACTGCAATAATCCTGAAGAAATTGGTCATTAATGAAGTTAACAACCAGTTTGCTAGAGTGTAAGTTGCTACTGGCATTACCCCAGGTCATTAAGTCAAAAACCATCACTTCATAATAATGACTGGTTTCTTTTTTCAAAAACCCTATTGCATAAATACTAAACTGACACTTGATGTGCATTTAGATATGCTGAGAAACATGTTTAATATTAATTTTCTTTTCTTTTTTTATCAAAATGGGCATCTTATTAAAGCTAGTTAGAAGTTTATGTTTCCCATAAAAATAAATGGAGGAATTAACTCAATGGTCTGGCAGCTATTCTCTGTCATCTGTTTAAGATGATCCTATTAATTAACCAGAGTTAATTATCATGATCATACTACCTAGTGCCTTCCTTATTAAAATGTTCTAACCAAACTCTCTATTCATTAAGAACAAAAAGATATGAGTCCACAAGACCAAAGGACATGGAACCTGGTGTCCTTTTACACTTCACAATTATAGCCTCGTGACTCGACTTTAAATACCATAACTTTATCCTGTGGAATCCTGGGATTTATAGGTTAGAGAGAGGAAAATAAATCTATCATCCAGATAGCTCTAATGCCTCACCAAACTGCAAATACCAGATTTCATAGGATGTTGTCATAGAACTTAAACTCGAATCATAGTGCTGTAATTGTGAAGTGTAAAAGAGCTCCTGCTCCAGGACTATTCTCCCAGTGGTCATAGAGTTGCCTATGGGAAGCTCATGAGGAGGGCAGCAGAGCACCTTCCCACTCATGTTCTCCAGCAATTGGTATACAGAGGCATATTTAATCGAATTGCTGTTGGTTGTCCCAACTAGAATAGTTCCGACTATCCTCTTTTCACTAGCAAGCAAAGATCTTTTTATTTCAACAGGATTTTGATTTTTAGTTTGTTGTGCATTAGATTTTTAAATGAGTTCTGCTAGATTTTGATCTTTATGTTTTAAACATGTTTTAAAATATTTTGAATCAATTTTAATAGTATGGTTTATTTAGAATTTTATTATTATTAAAATATTGTCATTAAAACAGCATACATAAAAGCAGAGAAACACAGAAACATCCAAACAAAAATATTACCAAACATATAGTATCTGTCATTCAAATTCCCTGCTATATACCATATCTTCTTCACATTAATAAATCATTCTTTGACTCTCTTCCCTTCCAGTGCTAGTCTTGTTATAATCTTATAATTCCCCTTTCTTTATCCAGTTTAATCCTATCAATTTTACTACTTTTCTATCATAGTATCTTCTATAGTTCTTCAACATGGTACTTGAGTCTCAAAGTAATTATTTTAGTTATAATGAAATTCTGCATATACACTTATTCAAACCCACATAATAATAAAGAAACAATAAATGTATACAATGGTATGGTTTATTTAATAGCTTTTAAACATTTGTATTATTCATTGTTTTAGTTGTATTTTCTTTTTAACCTATACTGTAAACCTTCTTGGTCTATAAGCTTGGGTCCCATATTTATAGAATAGTGGGATGTAAGCTAATAAATAAATAAATAGGGTAGACCCATTGAATCAATGGCCATTCAGCAATCAATTGAATGGATCCACTCAGGAATAACAATAGGATTCAAGCACATCTGGCATAATGACGGTAGTTTGTAGGGATCATGACTAGATAGTCTTAAATCTCTGTGATTCTAACTCCCTTTCAAAGCTTCCCAGGTTGTCAGCCACCATTATATCTTGCAGTTATACTGTGTAAAAGTACTTCTTTTAACTTGTCCTGAATCTTCCACCATTTAGATTCTTTGGATGACCCTGGGTTCTAGCATTATGAAAGAAGAAGAAAAATCTTATCCAGTTTTTCCATTCCCCATTACTTTTCCCCTTAATTTCAAAAGCTCCAAACATTGTAAACTTTCTTCCTCAATAGAGAAGTTGCTCCAGTCCCTTTTCATCACATGCCCTCTCTGTGTCTCTTCTGTGAGATACTGGCTAAAATCCTCTTGGTTACTTACACCAGTATAATCCTCCATCATGCCAATGTAAGGCACTTTTTTTTTGGAGTGGCGCACAGCAGCAACAGAGGGACAGAAGAGAAAGCAAGCCATCGCCTTCTGCAGCAAAAACTACCTCAGGAGCCATTAGGGTCATATTCTCTCTTGATTCCCACTTGCATTTAAATCATTTTGCTTGTCGCATTGACACCGAGTGGTTGAATCGATTCAGGCTGATGTGTAGTTCCCATTATGCAAATGTATTATTTCATTATTCCATGAATTCATGTCTTTTTTTTTTTTTTAGACGATTGCTGTTCCTACTTGATGTGCGCCACTGTCAATCATATTGCATCATCGGTGGGGAGCAGGAGGAGGTCTCCACAGAGCTCATGGGTGCCTCCGAGGGGGAGCAGAAGCAGGAGACCTTGGTCCTCCTCTTCCTCCTTCGCTTTCTCTCACACACATATCTGCAACAAGTTGCAGGAGGAGAGGGGTGGCAAGGAAGGGGCTACTCCCGGGGAAATCTTCTCCACTTAGCCAGATTGTGACCCTCCCACACATGACAGTAGTTTATGCATACCTGGAAGAAAGACTGCCTTGCCCCTAGTTTCCTTCCAAGTCCTCCCCCACAAGGCACACACACACAGAGAAAGAGAATGACAACAATATATACACACAACCCAACGTGCATGCACACACTCCTCCCCTTCTCCAAAAGGTCCCTCTAAAGCAAAGCAAGCTGGGAGAGTTCACAATAGCAATAGAAGCAGCAACAGTCAGAGCTGGAGCCAGAGCCGGACATTGGAGGCAAAGAGGAAGGTGGTCAGGGCTCAGGAGGATCTGGCCTCTCCCTCCACCCAGCTGCAGCTCGTCTTCCCTGGGAGCTGGAGGGCTCTGGCTGGCCGAGGGGGCTTTGGTGGGGGGAAGGTAGACTTGGGGATGCCTGGCTGGAGGGGGGCTGCACAAAGCGGGAGCCGAGGAGGAGGAGGAGACCTTCCAGGTTCTTGGCAGTGGGACTCCCTGGAGGAAGAGGAGGAAGAAGATGTCTCTCCTACTGGATTTTTTTTTCTTTGCTCGGGAGCTCCACCTCTGGTGAGGACAACATATTAAACACCAACAGAACTACACAACATAACACAACCACACCAGGGTGACATGTCCTCTTTTTCCAGGGCACAGCCCTCTGTTCTGTTGACTTACCAAAAACATGTTGGGTTACACCCTCTACCATTAGTCCCTCCTCTCTCGTTTGATAGGATTCTGGTCCATCGTTCACACTTGCTAAACATGCTTTCAAATCGAGTCTTTTCAAAAGAACTGCCAAAAAAATTAATGTCTGAAAAGAGCAATTTTTTGGCATTTGTCTCACTATGATGCAACTCTGACTGAATGCGGTCGAGTCTGAAACTGTTCCCAGTGTCAACGATGCACATATAAATCAGTCAGCAAAACAGTTTATATCATAGTGGGAATGAGCCTGAAGTACTATTTGGTTCCCCACATAACCATGATACCCATAGCCCTTTGGCCTCTGCTGTACCACTGCTTATGCCAATTTCATTATCTATGCCATGTATATCCTAGACATTGGCCAACAGGATTGCAGCTATGGTAGTCAGAACTGTTTACAATATTTCAAGTAGAGTTGCACAATAGATTTTTTATAATGAATCCATAATAAATGGCAGCTGTGTTTTCAATTCCATTCCTAGGCTGCATCAGTACTGTAGAAATAATCCAATTTGACACCACTTTAACTGCCATGGCTCAATGCTATGGAGTTTTGAGAACTGGAGTTTGCTCTGTCATCAGCGCTTTCTGACAGAGAAGCCTCAATGCCTCACAAAACTGTAGTTCCCAGGATTCCATAGTGTTGAGACATGGCAGTTAAAGTGGTCTCAGATTTGATTATTTCTGCAGTGCAGATGCAGCCCTAAAGACCCAAAGCATTTATTTGGCCAGATAGTTTACACATTTTTTAAAAAAGTGCTAGACAAGTCCTAGGCAATTCAGCCATTTAAAGCCTAATGTAGTTGGATAAATAGTTACTTCAAAGAGATTCTGTCAGTGAAATTATTCAGCATCTCTAGAAGACTCTTGCACCATGCACATGTTTAAACTGCTACAGTAACAGGCTGTGCTTACAAAGTATAGGCATAATGTTTTGTACAATATTTGTGCAGCTAGGGATACCTTATTCCAAAATTATAACTCTGTAACACTAAAGCAGTTCTCACTACATGTAATACCTGCAAAAATACAGGCTGGCTACCACAGACTTCAGAAATATCAGAGGACTGACACTGTGGACAATATGGAATCTGAAGAACTCCAGTATATTTGTTGAGGATCAGCTATGTCATCTGTTGCCCTGGTGTTCATTCAGAATTAATCGTTTATTTGAAAAATATAGAATATATGAATTGGTCCCAAGACACTAACGTATGAGTAAAGCTACCACATGCTGCAAAATATTGAATTCCATTATCTTCATCTTCTGCTGCTGCTGTGACTTCAGGATAGTCTGAACTCGAAGAAGAATGGATAAATGATCATTACAAGTGGTTACAGTTGTGAACTGCAGTGCTCCATAACTTTATAAATGGTTTTCCATGTACTTCTTCAATACTATACCCACTTGGTTCTAAAAGTAACAGTGGTTACTGACCAGTGACGCCCCACCAGTATTCCATTATGCTTACATGCTGCAGCTTTCAGCATACTGCAGACCCTTGGTATTTCCAGTGTGGTTTTCTGATGTTGTTACTTTTTCCAAACTAATCTTTAAAAATTAAATTCTAATCTGATTGTTAATGCAACTGTAATAGGATTGGTACACATGCTCACCAAGTACTGGAAATTCCCTAAAAACTTTAAGCTCCAGTTCAAAATTTGTATTCTGCACTTTCTTTAAACATCCACATTCAAAATATGTAAACTGGATGAACAATCCTACAGCAAATCCATTTTAGTTTAATTCACTATATTATATTTCTGCATTGCTGTGTCATATGAAAAACACATGTATATACTCAGGTATAAATCTACAAATTTTGATCAAAAAATTGACTCAAAAAACTTGGTTCGACTTATCCATGGGTCAATGTAAGTACTGCACTTTGAATCATAACAATGAACCACCCCTGATGAAAGATAAAAGTCCTGGAAGTACTGACCTCCTCTCTACTCTCTTATCCATCCAGCCTTTGGAGTGGGCATGAACTGTTATGCCTGCTGGAATTTTGTACTTTGGCATTGTTTTCCTTTGCTTCATCCTTTGCATTCTTTGTTACATGTTCCTAAATTTTACCCGCGACTTATCCTCAGGTCATATCAAAATCCATAACCTTGGTCTCCAAACCTGCCCTCAACTTATACATGAGGTCGATTTATAGTTGAGTATACATGGTAGCCATCTTTTTGTAAAGAGCTTGTAAAAATCTAAAACCCACCATGTATCAAAGGAGTGGGCAATTTTATTTTATGAAGTTTATCACCAACAGAAGAGATGGAAAATGAGAACAAAGAATCCTCTTGTTTTCTTCTCGGTTTTCATTATCTTCATTTAAACAAAACTTCACAAATTGGTGCATATATTCTGTTTCAAAATAAAAAAAAATATAATGCATGTACACTGTGGCATATAAATAATGCATACATCTAAAATTCATAATTATTTGTTATTAATATTCTGCATATCTAAAAATAAAAAGGTTTTTCTACCAATCAACAGTATTTTAAATCATGTTTCTCAATGTACTATTTGCTATGAGTGGAAAATTAAGGGTAGCACCTATTCTTTAGTATTGCAGAATACTGTAAGCAGTCTAGAGGTACACAGTCCAGTCTTAAGAATAGTTAGTACTGTTCATGATGCTCACTCAGAAGACAGAATAAATTATTAGGTTATTATACTGAGTGAACTATTACAGCTAATAGAATCCAAAATGAGGCAGCAAAATGAAAGATTTCCTCATTCATAATTATATGAATTATTGCTAATTGAATGAAGAGTAGTTTTGAGTGTTTTAAACCCACCTTTCTATAGAGATCAAAGGAAAGGGACATGAAGTTCAATAATAAAATAGTACATTATTCAGACAATATGTCATAGAGTGAATTAGAAGCTCACCATGTGGGTGTTTGGTCAGGCATAGTATCTCTTATGTATGTCTTATGTATCATTTTGAAACAAACAAAGAAGTAGAAGAAAGTTACATAATTTAGAAGATGAGCTGCAACCATAGCATCTCAGGGAGATATTCTGTGTTCTGGAAGCTGCAAACAATTTCCTTGTATGTTTTTGTAATGCAAATGTTCAAATAAAAGTTTCTGGATACTGTTCTCCATGACTCCTGAAAGGTCAGGCATGCCTGGCATTCAGGTTATATTCACTTGAAGCAGATACAATGCAAATATTGCACTGTGCCCAATCCTGCTTTTTAATGAATCACAGAGACAGATAGCAATTCTGGGTCACAGCATCATTCTTTTCTTAAAACAGAGAGCAATTTTATTTGAAAAAGAGCCATCTTGGAGTAGGTGCAAAAAGTTTAATGGCAATGTTTTCTCTCCAGTAATTTTTAATGAAGAAACTAGATTAGACATAGTGTGCTACAATGTTAATTGAGCCCTGGTTGTTGCCAGTTAGTTGTTTAAGAGTAATGGAGTCGTACACTTTTTAAGTATACCCTTAAAAGATGTGACAGTTCCACAAATTGGGGAAAGGTCCTTCTGTGACTGACGGTTCTGAAAGGAACTTCTCTTTGTTCCTCCTGAATGGCACATGTATGAATAATGTACCATTGCCTTTGATGCTCATTTGTTTGTTTTTAGCTTGTTTACTAAAGGTTTTTAAGGTAAATGGAGAACTTATGTGGCAGAAATCTGATGCAAAGAAGAACTATTTTAAGCATTCCTATTTGCAAAGAATCCTTCTCTCTGCTGAGAATAGGACCCAGAGATTGTTTTCCACATGTGTTGTAAGCCATCGATACTGAATGGTGTAAGCTATGCACATCCACACATGTAGCTATGGGTGGTGGCCTGCAGGGGTTATTTACAGATGTATATAAAGATGCATATCCAGCTATAGTGATGCCCAGACCAAATCTGCATAGGACAGGTGGAGGGAAATGCATGTTTCTCAGTTCACAAAGAAATGCATTTCTTCCTATGTCTTTGTGGATCAGTTTGCTCATTTTTTCCCCTACACATCACCAGTCCCACATAACTTGGATATCTGTACTTCAGAGTCAGGCAGCATAATCAGGAAAAAATGAACTATACCTATATTGAATATATCACCAACTCTACAGGGACAGCCTTACAATAACCTTTCTCAATGGCAGCCCATAGCACTGCAAATTAAACAGATTACCATTGAACAGGAAACAGAGGTAAGACTTGCCATGAAATTTGATGAGGGGTTGCAACTGGTTGGATGTGGTTGCCTCATTCCTTTTACAACTTGATAAAGGATTTCTGGATCCCTTTCTGATCTGAACTCTATGAAAGCATTCAGAACTTCAGTCTTACTTTACTTTTCCATTTCACCATTTAATATCTCTGATGGGTGCACTGCAGAGCAAACATTTTAATTTTCAATTTGAATGTTAAATTTTAAAGCAAAGCAGCAAGCAAAGCAGCTTCATTTATATACCGCTTCATACCGTGCTATTGGGTGTCTAAGCGGTTTACAACTGTAAGCTCATTGCCCCCCAACAGTTGGGTACTCATTTTAGCAACCTCGGAAAGAAGCAGGCCTGAGTCTAGCCTGAGCCCTGGCTAGTACTGAACTCGCAACCTTGTGGTCTATAAGTGAGTGGCTGCAGTACAGACATTTAACCACTGCGCCACCAGGGCTCCTAAACACAGAATTGTGTTAAGCTTAATTATCTAATAATCTCTTAATTATTTAGTTTTCACAGGCCTGAAATCTGATCTCATGCTGACAGTTGTCAAATACTAATTATTGTGGTATGTTGTCTATCAAATTCTACAGGTTTAAAATGTCATTACACCTCAGCTATAAAATAGTATCTGATGTTAAATGATCTGCTTAGAAACCATCATGCACTATTAAATATGGTATGTGTTCTTTAGACTATTTTTCCCCTGGAAAATTTGGGTTCTTTTAAAGCTTATCAAGGTTCCTTAATGAGAAGAACTAGTGAAAGACAGTTTGCCAACCACTATGGATTTTTTTTTCTTTGAGGTGCAGACTGCAAGAAGAATGCAACTGACTTCATGAGACAACAGAAGGCTTCCCTCGGCAGACAAGAGAAAGAAGCAGTATGTAGTCATTTCTCTCATCCCACCTTAAAATACCATTCCACCTGTTCCATAACATTGCTCAAACCATTGGAGCATGGCAGGGGCTATGGACTTTATCACACCAGGTTCATAAGGCACCACAGTTGTGTTAGTCTAGGAAACACAAACATACCAGGTTGGGGACAGTCTTTATTGCACAGCACTTCCAAATTGCCATGGTGCTGCTTCTGTCTTGGCCTCTGTTTCCCCCATGCTGGTCTCTGTAGCCCTGCCTCCCTGCCCTATGCCCTTCTATCATTCTTTTGATCTGCATTTATTTTATTTATTGTTATTTTTAGTGTGATTGCTCAATCACGGCAATCTATTAAGTAAAAATCTAGAAAGAAAAGGGGAAAAAATGGAGGGTGGGGAGAGAAAAATAGCCTGCTTGGGAATGAGGGAGAGCAGGAGAGGAGCATAATCACACCCACTAGCACCATGGGACTGTCCACATATCAGAACTGCTTCAGGCGGCACTTATGATACATGCATTAATGGGGGGGGGGGGAGCATGATTGGAAGACATTAACAGGGTTTGCCTGTCAATGAGATGGAGTGCTCAAGCTACAGATGACTACAGACCAGCTTTGTGTGCTAACTTATGGCCACAGACTCTACTATCCTGCTCTAATTCCACTTTCCAGGCCTCTTGTTATAAAGTCCCATAAAGGGAAGGAGAATTACTGGAAATTTTGCTTCTCTCCCTTCATTCACTGGTTGAAGTTTTCAATGGTAGCAGAGGGAATTGATTGTATTGTGTTCTGGAAAAGACTGGGTGTGTTCTTGGTAAGAGGTAGGTAGATTTTCAGCTTGTGGAATCTACTTTTCTTTTTCATTAGGACCTAGAATTTCACCAAATGGAGACAGATACAACATAGTTTCTCAGGTGGTAGAACCAATTACAGAGCTTGTCAAAAATAAGTTTTTGGATGTCAGCTCCTAGAATTCCATTGTCCAGTATGGTTCTCCACTGGTCAAGCTGTCTGGGGAATTCTGGGAGTTCTTAAAACATACACACAACCATCTCTAATTTTACCAAGCTCAAGACTCCTGAACCCCATGAGTGATACATTGGAATGAGCTGCACACACAAATACAAATCTCCTTCTGCATTATCTCAAACCTGAAATTCTAACTGTGTGAACTGGCATTGTTGACCCCAAAATTGTCATTGCTGACAATTGTGGAGCTGATGGCATTTCCACCCTTCAATTCTGTTCTACATTCTGTTCACCCTTATTCTAGAATCAGAGAAAAAGAAAATTTCAAAGGAACCCCAAATACCATCTATCCAACCCAGCCCCCTTCCAAGTGCAGGACAGCTGAAACATAATTGACAAATAGACATTCAACCTCTATTTAAAAAACCCCAATAAAGGAGAGTTCCCCACTTAAAATATTCTATTTTACTGTCAAAGAGCTCTTACCATAAAGGAATTCTTCCTCACATTTAGTAAGAATCCTCTTTTTAATCATTTCAATAAATCTTGCCAAGAAAACCCCATGATAGTTTCCCTATGTCCCCCAATGCCCCCCTCAAAAAAACCCAACATTTTCAGCAGCACATTACTGTAAGTCTGAAATTACTTGAAGGCACACAAAAGAAAGAATTATAATTATAACTTATAATTATAATTATAAGACATATATGTGTGCCTCCATCCATACATAAGAATGGAAAAGCATGTTATGGATTAAAGAGGTTCTCTCTTGGGATACTATTCAACAACAGGGTGGACCATGACTGATGGATTTGTTTGTTTGGTAAGCTTTCCTCTTAATTTTACACACAGAGAAAATCATTAACATCATTAAAATACACGTCTGCAGTTATGTCAAAAAGCAAACAGTGATGGCAGGCCTTCTTGGAGATAGTTTCATGGTTGGAAAGATGATGGCTAGCAATTAAAGCTAGCCAAACCTGTAATCTTAGGGTATGCAAAACAGGATCTCTGGTGTTCACCTAACCTATGCAAAGATATGTATCAGGGAAGGTCCTTAAAATATTGTCTGCAATCCTCTTGGTTAGTCTCAGCTAGTAGACCTATTGAATGAATGACTGAATGGTGAGTCAACATATAGGAAAATCATGTGTTGGTTCCAAACCATCTAGATCTTTTTAGATAAGGACATGTGTTTTGATCTGAGCTTGAAAATGAATTGGTAGCCAGTGAAGACAGAACAATGTCATAGCCATGCACTCTAGGAGGCCGGGCAGCCCCCCCCCCCCCCCATCTGAAAGACAATATTTGTCATCAAAATTCCCAAAGTTCTTTTAAAAGCAAATTTATTTCAGCTTTCATGCAACACTTTCACTGATGTTAATATCTACCACATTATCTGGATCTTTGTAATATTGGGCTTTTGTGCCTAAAACTCATGAGAATTCTTATGTCGTTGTATTTTCCATTTTCATTTTAGCAAACAAAATGTTCAATAATAACAAATAATTGTAAAAACCAAACAATGCCACTAACAGAAAGAAGTATACAGTATATATGTAATAGTACTTGCTACTCTTTAGAATCACTGATGGAAGTAGCTGAATGGGGCTATGGATTCTTAAGGGAGTGGTGTTTTTAGTCTTTGTTTCTTTCTTGCATTTTGAAAATGTGTTCCACTAGGAACCAACCTAAGAAATTATATATTGTGGGTCTTCTCTGTCAGAGAAAAGGGCATCTCCTGTATAATCACAACTCTTCTCTGCAAACAGGGCTTATGCAAAGGACTCCAGCTGCCATATTAGTAGTTTCCACTATTGAAATGACAGTGTGGGTGGGGTGTTTGTGATCACTGCCACCTGAAGTTAACCTCATTCCTCTTATTCACAACCCTACAACATATTGTAAATTAGTAAATTGACAATCAAATTTAATAGGTTTTTTTGGGGGGGAGGTTGGGCTGTGAGGCCATGTTCTAGACCAGGGGTAGGCAACCTTTCCCCTTTAAGGGCCGAGGGACTTCAGCTCCCAGGAGCCTCAGCCATGTTGGCCAATAGTCCCATGTTGGCTAATAGCTCCTGGGAGATGAAGTTCCTCGGCCTTTAAAGGGGAAAGGTTGCCTACCCCTGTTCTAGAAGAATGTATTCCTGACATTTTGCCTGCATCTGTGGCTGGCATCTTCAGATCTTCAGGCAAAATATCAGGAATACATTCTTCTAGAACACAGCCTCACAGCCTGAAAAACCCACAAAAACCTATGGATGCTGGCCGTAAAAGCCTTCAACTTCACAATCAAATTTAAAATCAGTAAATTTAGAATTTGTAAGTTTACAGTCCTACAACCTACTATATATTAGTGTAAATCTTCACCTCAGCCTATACATGTATAAAAAGATCAGATGCAATAATTTGAAAAAAATGGGGAGGTGGTTCAATCAGTGATATGACATTGTTAGTTTTATTTAACCATATTAAAAGTGATTCTCAGAATTATTTTCTTAAATTGACCTTAAGGAGCTGAGGAGGAGAACCAAATCTCTTCCTTGTGGACAGACCACCCATATCTTTGTGAGTATGTGTATGTGCCTTCAAGTCGCCTATCAACTTATGGCAATCCCACAAATATCTTAGGCAAGTAATATTCAGAGGTATTTTTTGCCTATTCCTTCTCTGAAATACAACCTACAGCATCTGGTATCTGTTGATAGTCTCCCATCCAAGTGCTAACCACAACTGACCCTGCTTAGCTCCCAAGATCAGAAAAGACCTAGTGTCTTTAGGGTATTTAGGCCCATGTCTTTACTAATGTGTTGATTAGGCATCAAAAGTGTGGTTGCTAGGAACAAGCAAACAAGAATAATTTATTTATTTTTTCTATGAAATGTTTCACTTTAGAAGGTCTGTCTGTCCACTTTTTCTATACTGGTCCAGAACAGTACTTGATCAGAGAGGTAGTACCTAGAGTCTCAAAGGAAGAAGAATGAAAGAATCTAGATTTCCTCCACCTGTAACTTTCCACTTCTGGGAAATCCTCTTTTCCCAAGGGCTCTACAGAGAACAAAGTCACAGCAACATTGCCTGTTTAACATTGCCCCCCTTACATCAGCAACACTATTTTGTGACATTTTGGTTTAGTCCTGATAAAGATATCACTTGGCTTTAGAGCTTGGAACGCTTCTAGTAAACCATTTTACCCTGTCAGTTCCTACTTTTTTCTCATGTCAGTTTGCATTTAATCTCTGTGCTACCAATACCACTTGCCCTCATGTCCTTTCTGAAGAATAGTCTCTCTCTTTAATATATGGAATTTAATCAGTATCTTTCCCAAATAACCCCTCTCCTTTGCACTGCTGAGCAAAAATACAAACTATATCTGTCCAGAGTGTTGCTGCTAAATCTTCATTGCAAACCTTCTGTGAATATCCCACCAATTATATTTCCCTTCACTCTGGCTGCATCTGCACTACAGAAATAGTCCACATTGATACCACTCTGCTCTAGTGCCACAACAGACTACCATTCCCAACATTCCGTAGCATGGAGCCATTGCAGTTAAAGTGGTATCAAACCGGATTATTTCTGCAGCCTTAGTTGGATAATGGTGAGGATTGATTCTCTTCACTGGATGCAACCCAACTTATTTCAGTACAGTAACATCCAAAGTCCACAAAACAGTGATCCCTTTATTGGCCAACTAAAATGCACAAAATACATCATGGCCTCTCCCTATATAGAGATAGCCCTCGGTACCATCTTAAAGTGACTGGAGGGCAAAAGATGGCAAAAAAGGAGACGGCATTTACGCTGGAGAGAAACCAGTTTGTACACAAGTTACTTGGGATGTTAGTGTGTTTATTCTTTCTGTGTTGTTTGGCAGGGGGAGAAAAGGCCTGAGGAGAATGGCGGGGATGTTGTCCTTGTTGTGTGCCTTCCACAACAACAATGCGACTCTGAAGCCAACCTATCCTGAGGTTTTCCTGGCAAGTTTCTTCAGGAGTTTGCCATTGCCTTCCCCTGAGGCTGAGAGAGTATGGCTTGCCCAAGGTCACCCAGTGGGTTTCCATAGCCGAGCTCTGGTCTCCAGAGTCATTTGTTGCTGCTGTTAGTCTTCAAGTCATTTCTTACTAACGAATTTACGAGAGCCAGCATGGCGTAGTGGTTTGAGGGTTGGATGATGACTCTGGAGTCCAGGGTTCGAATCCCGGCTCGGCCATGGAAACCCACTGGGTGACCTTGGGCAAGCCCCACTCTCTCAGCCAGAGAGGATGGCAATGGCAAACCCCCTCTGATAGGTTATGCCTTAGGGTCACCATGAGTCAGGAAGGCACACTACAACAACAAGGCGAAGCTATCACGGGGTTTCCTCGGCAAGAGTTGTTCAGAGGAGATTTGCCATTGCCATCCCCCGAGGCTGAGAGCGTGTGACTTGCCTGAGGTCACCCATTGGGTTCCACATAGTCTAACACTTAAACCACTACCATTCCCAGAATTCCGTAGATGGAGTGAAAGTGGTATCAAACCGGATTATTTCTGCAGTGCAGATGCAAACAAAAAATGCCGGGAATTGCAGATACACTTAAGTCAGAGCGGTTTGCTTGCTCTTGCTGCGCGGCTTCAAGTCGTTCCAAGAAAAACTCTTGTCAGGGGGTTCTCATATGAGGCAAGTTTCTTCAGAAGAGGGTTTTTTCTAGACACCTTTCTTAACATAAAAAAATTTAACAAAGTAATATTTTTTTTGTTTTGTTTTTGTTTTTGTTTTTTCAGGGAAGAGCGCGCCTCTGTTTGGCTTGTTTGCCTAAGAGAAGGCCGCCTTGGAGAGAGTATGGGGGGGTTGCAGACTGCCAAAAATAGTGCAAATTGAGTCCACTTTAAGGGTTAGGGTTAGGGAATCATGGGAACTGTATTTTATTGTGGCACCAGAGCTCTCTCACAGAGAAGGCTCAATGTCTCAGAAAAAAAACAATTCCCATGATTCCCTAGCACTAACCCTAACCCTTAAAGTGGACTCAATTTGCACTATTTCTGTCAGTCTGCAACCCCCCTATGAAGAAATAATGTTAACTTGGACCACTGAGAGGAGGAGGGAAGAGAAAGGGAAAAGCGGGGGGAAGGGGGGGGTCCGGGCCTTCTGCTTGGCCCCGCCCTCTGCCTGTCTCCCCAAAGTGCCCGCCCCCTTTTCTTCCTCCTCCTCCTCCTCCTCCTCCTCCTCTGGGTCCCCAACTCCTCCGCCTCCGGATTGGCCGAAGCGCTGACAGGAGGAGGCGCAGGGACTCCCCGCCGCTGCCCGCCCTCCGCTATAAGCCTCTTTGCAGCTTTCCCTCTCAGCCTCTCTCCCCCTCTCTGGGTTGCCGCGCGTCCCTGTGAAAAAAGACACACACACACACACACACACACACACACACACAGAGAGACCGAGACAACCACAACCACCAAACTCCACAGCGGGGCCGGTTGCGCGTCGGGGGCCTCGACTAAGGCGGAGGTCCGGAGTGGAGGTCCCTCAACCCCACTGTCCTCCTCTTTGGCTTGAATTTGTAAAGAGAAAGAAGAAGGAAGGAAGGAAGGAAGGAAGGAAAAAGAGAAGGAAAGAAAGAAAGAAAGAAAGAAAGAAGGAAGGAAGGAAGGAAGAAGAGAAGGGAGGAAGGAAGAAAAGAAGGAAGGAAGGAAGAAGAGAAGGAAGGAGAGAGAGAGAGAGAGAGAGAGGAGAAACTCTTTCCCGCCCCTCTTGTTTCTCTGCCTCTCTTCGCAACTAACAACCACCACAACCCTCCTCCTCCTCCTCCTCCTCCTCCTCCTCGGTCTCCTCCTCTTCCTCCTCCCGCCGCCGCTTCTGAGGCCAAGTGACCACAAGAGACTCTCATCTTTGCGAGTCGGGTTTTGGGAGCGAACCCAGAAAGAGAGGGACTCGCAGAGGAGAGAAGAGGAGGAGGGCCAGGAAGGACAATTTGTAGACTTTAATACACACACACACACACACACACACACATAGAGCCCCTGTGAGAGGAGGAGGAAAAAAGAGGGGAGAGACTGAAGAGGAAGCCCTGGGAGGAATGCTTTTCCCACCGGCCGAGCCTTGCTCCCTTCGCCACCGCCGCCGCCTCCTCCTCCTCCGCCTCCGTCTCTCTTGCTGAGAAGGGGATTTTAAGCCGAGAGCTACATGACTGCGCGGATCAGGGGATCGCCAACACCATCATGCGAGGTAAGAGGAGCGGGAGAGGGAGAAAAGAGGGGGGATTTGTGTATGTTGTGGGGTTTTTTTTTGTTTTTTTTTTGGAAGGGGGGGACGGAAGGGAAAGGATCTCCGCCTGATCCGGTTTCTCTATGCGCCACTCGTCGGGGGTGTTTCTCATCTATTTTGGTTATTAGCCCTGGCATGACTGTGGTGGTGGTGATGATGAAGATGATGGGAAGGGAGTGTCCAGGATGGCGAGGGAAGGGAAGCTGAGGGAGTGGGAAAGTTCCCCAGGTTGGGTCTCTTTGGACTCCTGTTCTGGGTGGTCTCTTTTGCGGCCCCCTGGTGCAAAAGATAAAGATCCAGTTGTAGGATCTTTATAGGGTAAGCCTTTATAGGGTGGGATGCATCTTTTCCTTCACATCCTGTCTCCCAATCCTGTGCCCAAAAGTTTCGATGTCGATGATGGTTTTAGTGTAGCTGCGCATCGCCTCCTGAGTTGAGTTGCACTTCGGAGGGAATGTTTTCTAATGGGGGGAAGGGGGATCCTGAAGCAGAAAGTTGAGCTGAGACAACAAGAGGGCAAACCAGGGAGGCGGGGAGGGATTTGGTTGCAACCCAAACAAACGATGGAAGGGATGGGGGTGGATTTTTTTTGGGGGGGGGAGTCGGGCGGCTCTGTTCCCAGGTGGGCGCCCACGCCCCTCTCCAGACTTCGCAGGGTGTCTCCACTCGTGGTGGAAGGAAGAAGAACCTGGTTGACTTTTCCCACAAAATGTGTGTGTGTGTGTGGAGAGGGAGTACTAACTCTTTCAGGAGAGAGATGGGATACCTGATGCCAAAGGGAAGGAGAGCCGTCAAAACTTCTGACCAGCAATCCTCTTCCTATGTATTTGCACAGGGTAGACCCCCAACTCCTCAGTGATTGAAAACCCCTTTCCTTTATGGCAGAGGAAGGCTTAGAGGCCACAACTGGAAAGTTTACCACCTCATACACACCCCTCCAATACTAGAACTCCCTTCCCCTCGGAAAAAAATTAATTTCCTGTTGACCATACAGCATCCTTTGTCTAAAGTCTTTGGAAGCAGCAAGGAGTAGACTCGTTTCATGGCTCCCTACATCCCTCCACTCCTGTTGCATCACGACTGACCCCTTCCAAGTTGAGAAGGGAAGGAGGGGGTTAACTTTGGTGTTTGGTGGAAGAGCTGAACGCGCTGCCTCCAAGTCCAGGAGTTTGTGGCTTCTCCGCAGGGAGAACCCGTCTCCTCTTCCTTCCAAACTGGGCAAACTCATCCTTGTACCCTTGAGAAATTTGAAGAGAGAGAGAGGCCTCCTCCTCTCGAGCCCACGACGCTCTTCTTTTTATTATTCATGTATTTATTTGATTTATATCCCGCCTTTCTCCGTACTCTACGCAACACCGCCCCCAGCCCCCCAATCACCCATCTACCCCCCTCCCCCCCCCCCCCATAGAGAACCCGCCACCCAACTTCTCTGTGACTCTTGCAATAAATGTTGCAAGTCCTCCTCGCGGAGAATTGTAAGGAAGCCGCAACAACTTCCTCAACCTGGCTGAAGCTGTCTGGTCTGGTGGTCCCTAATGTGTCCGAGCGATAAGGATGGGCTGGGAGCGGGATTTACAATATCTGCATTAATAATCACTTCTGGGTCGTTTCTTTTCTACTAAGAAAGAACTTTGAAGGACTTGAGGACTTGATGTTGCCCTCAGGTCACAGCCCAAACCGAAAGCAGGGGGCACCTTTGTATTCTCTCTTCCATAAACTCACATACAGAGAAAATATTGACAACTGGAGGCCACCTCGCAGGACTTCTCTGCTCTGCCTGGCGCTGACAGCCTCCAGTTAAAATTACAACCCTCCCAGTGTAGTAAATCGCCCCCCCATCAGACCGAGCAGTTTGGGGGGGGGGGGAAGGGGGCATAGCTTTGGGTCCCAACCAGTTCCCCCCCCCCCCCCCCCATAACCAAGGTTAAGACGTGATACCTCTCTCTGGTATTATGTGTCCTTTGACTGGAAGGGACTCGCTGGTGTTGGCCCCGTGGCTGTCTACGAAGCCTCTTCTCAGGAGGGAAGGAGGGGCTCTTAACTTGGAGGAAAGCACGGGAAGAGGGGCGGGAAGTCAGCCTGGAAGAAAATAAAAACTCCCCCCCCCCCAACTGATAAAGTGACTGATAGAATCCCCCTCCCCAACAGGAAGTGAAGGGGAGGGCTTGGTGGGGCGGGGGTGCAAATGGTGCGTTGAGTTGGGGGAGATCCCAGGGGTGCTCCTCTTGGCTGGAGCGCCTTACTGTCGGGTTCCAGGATGCAGAGTTCGAAATAGTCCGGTTTAACAGTGCGTTCACCGCCATGGCTCAAGGCTATGGCATTCTGGGAATGGCATTTGGTTGGGGCATCAGAGCTTCGCTGGCAATAATGTATGCATTAATACTGTAATCACTTCTGGAGCACTCCCCGTCTGCAAAGACTTGAGGTCTTCTCTCTGGTGCCCCAACAGAACTGCCATTCCCAGAATACCATCTAGCCTTGAGCCGTGGCAGTGAAAGCGCTGTCAAACCGGACTATTTCTGCACGATGCATGCAGCCAAGGATCCAAACCAAGGTGTTGATGGAAGAGAACGGGGTGGGATCCCTTGGCTTAGGGGCTGTATATGGAGGGAGACGGGAGCTGAGAGAAGCAGCCTCCATCCCAGTGGGCTCAATGGGGAACCATCGCTTTCCTGCATGGATTTGGTGTGTGTGTGTGGGGGGGGGGGTTGTTTAGGAAGAGCAACTCTGGAGCGACAAGGTGACTTTTCTGTCAGCCCACGAGCGGCGACTTTTGTCCGGGTCAGAAGCGCTTCGCAGTCGAAAACCAGGCAGAGGGAGCAACGGGGAAGAGGAACAGCGGGGGGGAGAAGAAGACGGGGGGGGGGGAATTCCTGCCCCTTGGGAGGGAATGTGAAGGGAAAGGAGGACTTGGGGGTCAGGAAGGGGGGCGGAGAGCCATATCCGGACAAAGAGGGCGCCGCCTCACCGCTGGCCAGGATGAAGCTTCTCTGTTGCCTCTCTCATCTTGATGGTCCTTCTCTCCCTGTCTGCGCCTAACCATCGCTGCTCAGTTCCAAGGGGAGGGTACTCTGCACATACTTAGAGACCTTCTCTTCCTTCGCCTAACCTGGAATCCAGAACAAAAGTCTGCCTCTCCCATAGAGACAACAGACTAGCAGCCTGTTCGAGAATAAAAACAGAGCGAGAGAAAGTTTGTGGAACTTTTAAAAGTTATGGTTTATTTCAGCATACGCCCCCACCCCCACCCCCCACCCCAAGCCTTCTTCAGATGACTTGCTTCCAATGTTGATTTTCTGTTGGTTCTGAGGTCAGGTTGTGATGCCGGGGTGTCTCTCTGAAGGTGGGAATGAATTACTGTCAGGCCACAAGGCGTGCAGATGACCCTTATAGAGGAAGAGGGGGCAAAAGTAGAGTAGGATTGCAGAATGCTGAGCATCCTCTTCCCTGGCAGGTAGGACTTGGAGGTAATCCTTCTAGGTTCAGTGGGGCCTGCTCCCAGGTAAGTAAGTTGAATACTAAGCACACTTATTAGGGGTGGCTGGAGATCTTTGGTTTCTGATTGAGTGTGCCTGGCATTGAGCTGAAGGCTGACAGTGCAAACCTATGGCTCTGACCTAGGAATAGATCCCTGTGTCTGACCTGTGGTAGGAGATTTGGGAAGAAGATTCTACTTAATCAGAGAACATGGAGTGAGACTGAAGAGATAGATGGTGGAAATGTAGAGGTAGGGAGAGCAAGAGAGACAACAAATAAATAGAAGAGAACCAGCATTTGGTAACTTAAATGCTCAGATGAGAACCTTTTTGTTTCCTTATCTTTTCCACGCCTGGGATCCCTGAATCTGAAGCATCCCGGAGCCAGGCATGCAATGGCAGCCTTTGAAGGCCATGGCAAGCAAGTGATGGGCATCGATGGCAATGGAGAAATAAGCCTTTCCTAGGCTTCCCGACTTTTAGTGTGCTAACATGGAAGTAAATCTTATCCAACCCAGATGGCCTTACTTCTGAGGAAGGCGTAGGCTGGGTACTATACACGTGAAGTAGTAGTCTAATCGTGTTCCTCTGGGCCCAAGGGTGGGTTGCATTCAGGCTTACTGCTGAGTGTCCACCAAGCGAGGCCAAAGTCTCCTTGACCAACAGGAGTCTGTCCATGCCTCCAGTTGGGTGAAATCGGTGTCCATCCAATCCGGTGTCGTTTGCCTGAGCGGTGCGTCTTTTTGCCTGGCTGGCTGGCTGTCTCTTTCTGTCGTGTATGTCGGAGTGTGTTGAGACGGGGCTTTGTCATGTGCTCCACTGACCCACTTCTCTCGGCTGAGAAAGCAAGGGACCGGGGCAGAGGCAGAGCCCACCCCACCAGCCTCCCGCTTTGGACCGGCAGAGATTACTCAGCGAAAGCGACCCAGAGCGCCTCTTCTTTCTCTCTTCCTAGAAAGTCCAAGCGCTTGGCCCCCGACCTGTTTGTACTGGGCATCTCTCCCCCCTCCCACGCACAACACCCCCATCTTGGGTCGTGGAAAAGAACATCCCTGCCCTTTTTGCATGGGGAGTGTAAACTGAGTCCTCATTTGGGATGCGCCTGCCCTCTTTGGTTTCAAGGAAAGTTTCTGGCACTGCTGCAAAGAATCGACTTCATTTCTAGTTTCTTCCTGTTGAGCCCCAATTTGTTTAATTAGACGTATGGAAAATCACCCACAACCCTTGACAAGGTGGCCCGATTCCTACCTGAAGCTAGGCTCATATATATATAGGGGGAGTACGGTAAGTCCCTTGCAATGCCGTGGGATGTCTTTCTAACTAGGCTGGAAGTTTCCCGCAATTTGGGTTAGACACCCCACCGCATCAGAGACCCTCGGACTTCCCTTCTATAAAAAAACAGTGGCAATCAATGCGCCAAACTCCTCCGAGTCCATTGATTCATCGACGCCCACAATTAATAAATGCTAGTCTATAAATTTTTGTCAGTAAATAAAAAGTTTGGCAATATTGACCATTTCTCACAGTATTCCCTGAGAAATGGTCAACATTGACAAACTTTTTTCCCTCTTGCAGGTTCATGGACATGTATTTCCAAGGAGCTCCCTCTGGGTCCAGGGGCTGAATGACTTATTTCAGGATTGCACTTATGGGGCTGTTGTCCATTGAAATCAGTGGGGTGAGTGATATTGGTGCGTACCTCGCATTTTGAGTTTACAACGACCAGAGAACCCTCACTGTGGGTGTGTGTATATACAAAATGATGCGTCTCCACACGTACAATCTCTGAAATTGCTAACCCTCCCCATCACCAAGGTCCAGAGCTACTAACATCACCATCACCTTCTCCTGATCCTTCTAAGGCTAAACCCTAGGAAGGAAGCGCTAGACGGTGCCACTCCAAGAAAGGCCACCTCACTCCTGGAGACAAGTTTCTGGGTAAACAGGAGTTTGGCATTGACTTGAAGAGGGAAGGGAAGGGGTTTGTGGTTGTGCGCCTTCAAGTCGTTTCCGACTTATGGCGACCCTATCATGGAGTTTTCTTGGCAAGACTGGTTCAGAGAGCGGTTTGTCATTGCCTTCCCCTGAGTCTGAGAAGGCGTGACTTGCCCAAGGTCCAGGGCCGAGGTGGGAATCGAACCCAGGTCTCCAGAGTCGCAGTCCAACACTCAAACCAAAAGCCAACCATAATCGTAAGAGAGGAACATGCTCTGGTTACTGAGACATGGCATGAATTCCTCCTCGCCTGCGTGTTTCTCCTATCCTTTGGAGGGAGGGAGGGAGGGTGAAATCACGGCCGGGCTGGGTGACCTCTAATGGACATCCCCACCTCCACCCCTTCCCTGTCTCCCCACAGTCCCACTCTCACGCGCAGTTCGGACTTGGCCACCAGCTCCGTGGGCATCCCCTCTTCTTGACCCCTCTGGGCCTGAAAGGGGACCGGGCGCTCAGAGCGCCTTCTTGCCCTGGAAGCCAAGCCTCCGACCGTCAGGGACTGCCGCCCGAGGATGGCTTTCTGAGGATTGGCAGCCCTCTGGAGACCGGCTGGCTGGGACGGCTGCCCAGGACCCGAGGTCGCTCCTGATTCCTTTTCCTCCTCCACACACCAAACCAGAATCGGGTCTCGCCAGGTGGCAACTGAGGAGGTCTTCCCGGTGGTCATTTGTTTCTCTGACCCGTCCAACTTCTGCCCTGTATTTTGGTGGTTGGGTAGGGCGGCCCCGGGCCCTTCATTTGCCAGAGGAATCAGCCCTAAGGGACGCATCGATTGCCTTTAAAAGGCCAGACAAGAAGTCCCGCTCAATTTTGAAATGCGGGCGAAATTACGTGCGGCTCCAAGTCGGATCCGCTAGACCGCGAAGTCCCCCTCTCGCATCCACACTGCAGCAACAATCCACTTTGACAGTACTTGAACTACCATGGCTCAATGCCCTGGAATCCTGGGAATTGCGCTTTGCTGTGGCCCCAGAGCTCTCTGGTAGAGAAGGCTAAATGTCTCCCCAAACTACAAATCCCAGAATTCCTTAGCATTAAGCCATGGCAGCTCAAGTGGTGTCAAACTGGATTACTTCTGCAGTGCGGATCCAGCCCAAACCTGCAATTCTTTAGCGAGTTGTAATACTCCCTGCTGGTTCGGGATTTCTTTTTCTGCGGCCTGCGGTGCGGGTAGGGTGGGGTGGGGATTAAAGTGAAAAACCGACTCTTATTGCTACCTCACCTTTCTGTCGATTACCTAAGCGACTGGATCAAACTGAAGCGTCCTCCTCCTCATAGATCCTTCGGTGGGATCTTGCAGCTGCGTCGGTGCGTCTTTGCCTCGGATGCCAAAACGTGTCCGGGCTGTTAGTTGCTCCGCAAAAACTCGCGGGGCTTTCTTGTGGTTGGTGGTAGTATCATCAGGGAAGAGTAGAAAGTTGGCAAGAGGGGATGCATCAACCCACTAAGTCAATGTGACGAATAATAATAATAATAATAATCCTGTCGGTTTTATGGTTTCAGACCAAGCGCACACCCTTGGCATCCAGCGCATGGCATTCTATACTTATTGTTGAGCAAACAAGCATACTCCCAAGTAAACATGTCACAGCTTTCCTAGCCCAACCTGTTTAGGATCAGCGCTTTCCTTTCTCCCATTGAGTTGAGTGCGACTAGTGCAACTCAATGGGACAAAGGAAAGCTCTGATCCTAAACACGTTGGCCTTGAAACACGACTAAACACGATTCCGGGGCTATAAACAATAATTAGTCACTACCTGAAAGTCCATGCTAAAATAAAAATTAACAGTCACATCCCTTCCTTCCCTCCTTCTCTCTCTTTCTTTTCTGTCCCTCCATCTCTCTCTCTCTCTCTCTCTCTCCCTTCTTCCTATTTATGGCTGCAAAAGGCTCCTTCTTTGAAAACTAGAAACTTGAGTGTGTCTCTTCTTTTTGGTCTCTGCCTTTTCCAGTCCGTTGGAGTCGGTGGTGTGCCAGAGGAACCCCGACCTGTCTTTTCAATTGTTTTGTTTATTTATTTATCTATTTAAAAACAATCCAGCATGGTACCCCTCTCCTCCGCTGGGGGGTTAATGGAGGTTCGCGGTCCTTGGTCCCAGACGGCCGCGGGAATGGCGAGTGGCCCGTTCGATTGGGAAGCGGAGCTGCTTGTTAATGGGATATTTATTAATCGGTAGGCCTTTTTTCAATTGGGTCCCTGAAGGGGAAAGGAGATCGATACACTATTGGCATCCCGCAAAATCAAACCACGTTAACCTTGCGAGGGTGAGCAAGCCTGGTAACGACAGAGGAGGAGGAGGAGGAGGGGGACATGAAGCACCCCCATGGTTTTAGCCGGACCACTGTGGGAGTGAAGTGTAACTAGTCATTTCAGCTAACTCCATCTTGTCTGTCTGTTAAGAGGGCCCACAGTTAGTTTCCCCTTGCCACCCATCTCTAATCCTGGAGAGACAAACTACTTCTACTTTCAGATCAATGTAATGGTTGTGCCCCAAACTAAGTAAGGGAAAGACCGACAGGGTTGCCCATTGAAATGCCACTTTGTCGTTTCACGTTTGAAGCAAAGGGAGGTCTTATTTTAAAAGCCTAAGGAGCAGCTACATTCATCCTTGGATGGGATGTGTCTGTCCCAAAGTCGCCCGCCCTCCATAGCTGGACTGCAATGCTCTCTCTCTGAGATGTCAGGAGAGGCACTTACTAAGGTGATCCTTTCAAGCCAGAGGTAGACACCCAACTAACATGTTTCTGTGTCTCCCAAAGGATGGATCCAGCCTTTTTGAAGGGGGCGATTTTGAGGAAGGCTGGATTTATAAACATGGTGGCTACTCGGCCTCTTGTCTTTTGCTTCCTCCTGCTTGGCGGCAGTGGTCTGGCCCCTGCAAACCCTAAAAGCTTTAAAAAGCTTTTTTTTAAAAAAGTTTTTAAAAGATTTAGGTTTTTTTTTTTTTAATCTCTCTTTTATAGAATTGTTGGATTTGGGAGAAGGCGAATGGGGGGAAAGCTGCCCGAAGAAAGAAATTGATGATGATGTTTCTGTTCTGTAAATAATTCACATCCAGGACTTAAAATGGTCCATTTGAGTTGCAAATTCAAAAGGCACAGGCTGATTTATACATTAAAAGATGTAAATATCCCTTTACCAAAAGATACCCCCTTGAATGTATTATTTTTTCCCTTTTCTTCCCAATAAAACTCAGGCTTTAAACATAAAAATAAAAATACCTAATATTATTTCTTCCTGTACAAAATTTAGATTCAGCTTTTAAAATTCTTTGAAAGAATTAAAATGTCAAGGATATGGGCTGTTGCTTTTTCCACATTAGAGAAAACTAAAAACTTTGGATAATGAAGGTGATAATAGTGTTTGAGTACATCTTATCACTGTTCAGTCTCCAACATTAGTTAGTCACTGACTTATTGTAAAACATGTAAAACCCAGAGAAAGCAAAGAGTTTGCAAAACTGTGGTTCCTAAAAATCACAGTCAAATTTCTTAGCAGCCTGGTCAGTCTCAACTTTACTTTTCTGGAGTTCAAGCAATTTTTGAATATGCTTCATTAGTGTTTCCCCCACCACCACCACATTTAGATGACACATACAGTGCTGTTTGATTTTCTTTCCTCCCACTACTGCCAGATCAAACATTTAGGAAATGGGAATAAATTTATGAAAGAACATGAAAAATCATGTATCATTTGAAACAGATAATTTCTGCTCAACAAATGAATGCAAATAATTTCATTATCTTTTTAAATTATGATTATGATTTCATGATTATAATCTTGATTATGATTATGATTTTATGATCTGAATCAGGTGCTACTGAAACAGGATGATGATTTAATTTTCAATACCATCCTAGGAATATATATATATATATATATATGGTGTAATATCCTTGAACATTCCATGCCTTTGTCTGATATCATTAAGTTATCCGTGTGATCAGTAAATAAAAGAACCCAGAATGGATACCTTTTTAAAACCAAAGTTAATCATCATGATGTGAGCAATCCTCAATAAAATGAGATCAATAATAATCCCAGAAAGAGTCATCTTAATAAAGAATAAAGGTACCACTGCTTTTTAAGAGGCTATTTACACATCACATGACTCTTTGTTTCAGGGTTGTTGCTTTTGTTGGAGAGGAACTTCACTGACAACATAGTTCATGACATCTTTGCTCTCTCTTTCTCTCTGTGTGTGCATATCTTCAAATCACCTGTTCACCTATGGTGACTTCATGAATTTCATAGGGTTTCTTAGGTAAGGAATAGTCAGAAGCGGTTTTGCCAGTCCTTTCCTCTGAAATATTACCTTCAGCACCTGGTATTCCCTGGCAGTCTCTCATCTAAGTATTAATAGTGCTTGGAAAATCCAGAAATCCACAGCAGTATTAAATGAGTCTGCTGTTAATATTTTGTATAACTCAGTTGTACGTATGTAACACTAAACTGATATCTGTTTTTTTACATTGTACATTGAAATTGAAAACATATTCATCTTTCTCTGAATATTTCCATAGATTAATAGCATTCTTCTTTCTTTCTTTAAAAAAAATACCTAAAAAGATTGTACTTTTGTAGAGAGGAGAGCTGTATTATAAGACAAGCTTTAAGTAATGTTTATTATAGACACTGTTTAAAACACTTTTCATGATATTATTTCTGTCCTAGGTGAACTTTTCCTATTGTGTTTCTTCAGTCAGATAAAAATAATTTGTTCAGTTGTATTTTTTTTATACAATTAGGAAAAAAACCTTTAGGAAAACTGATCTTTGTACTAGATAACCTATCTTTTAAATTAAGATACTACTCTTAAAGTATATTTCTTTGATCCCAAAAGATAAAAACATTCACAGTACACTACTAATTACAGATTACATATAATTTACAGCAGTCACAGTGTCTGGGGGTGATAGCCATATTATAAAACACAGCCCCGTTTTGCAATGGTTACCTAGCACTTGGCAGCAATATTAGAAGAGAAAGTCCCAAGATGCCAAATAAAATCACATATATACACACGCCAGTCCTTTTCAGTTGATGCAATGGACTTCTAAGGAACAAGCTTTGACTTCGATGAAACTGAAGGAAGGCTCCTTTTGTCACTAAAGACAACAGAAGCACACAGGAATAAATATTGATTGAACTAATCATCAAATGAAAAGAAATGAGATTTACCAGTACAGCAATATAATAGGTTATGTTAAGTAGTCCTTTCACAGGCCATATGTCGTCCTTTCGATCCATGACCCTAGTGGTTCAGCTCTTATCAAGGAAACCACAGGTGTTTTAACGACATTTGTGGTCAATCATGCTAATTGTAATGGTGGTGTAACTAACTATAATTACATAAACTTCATAGTGAGCTGTAGAAATGCAAAGAAATGCACTAAACACTAAATAAGGACACTATATAGAAAAAAAAATGTAGATGGGTTGCTAGCATGTTATTGAAATTGTGTACACTTTTTGGATATTAATAACTACTTGTTGGCTAAGACAATCCCATGCAATAATGCTCACATGGTTCCAGTTAAGTTTGAAGTTTGTGTTGGTCTATTTGTAAGATAAATTTCTTTGAAAGCTAACTTTGAAAGCTAACTGTTCAAGGAATCATTGGTTAAAGTGAACAGGTGCAGACCCAACTTTGTGCAGAAGTAAGGGGTATAGACTTTGGAAATTTTCATGTATAACAAAAAGTTCATTTTGTTTTCCCCAGTTCGTATATAACAACTGTATTACCTAGAGTGTAGGGGTGTTTTGTTTTTTGTTTTTTAAAAAAGAATGGCTTCCTTCTGTCCTATATTAATACAGATTTGCACGTGTGTACACAAACAACATAATAAAACATATACATTGTCTTTGGTAATTGTCTGAAATTGCCATGTACACATCAGATTAATTGTCTTTCTGCATTTTCACTTGTCTATAATATATATTGTCATATATACATGTTAGTTCCTTCAGAAACCTATTTTTCACCAGTGTGCCATCAGAAGTAATTCCCATTGAGTTTAATAGAATTTACTCCTGGTCAAAGTATTAAGAGGACTGCAGCCTCATTATTTTATAATCTAGAATTTCATAGGTTGGGCATAATCCAGCCGGCACTTTGAAGCCCTTATGGTTTCAGACAGAAAGTTGAACAACTGCTTAAAGTCCTCCTGTTTGAAACAAAGGTATATCACAGTTCTTCCTGTTTGCTTGGTTCCTGCCCATTGAATCACACCTTTCTAAAATCCACAGTGCTTGAAATTTGTTCTGCTTAGTGTTTGTAGTTTGTTTCTGTCAATTACAGTGGCAGAAGTACTTTTGGTGGGATTTGTGTGGAACTGTTCTGTTGAACTGGCAACGTTTGAAGAAAGGGCATGAGGATATATGGTCCAAAACCTCCAAGATTATGCCTGGATTAAAAGCTCTGAAAACAAAGTATTCTTTCAAGTAAAGGTCATGTAATGGTGGTTACTTGTCAGATGAAATCATCATTTGAGAAATTATTTTATAGTCTAAAGGGAAATTTAACTATCCTGAGGCTACTCACATGACCAAGGCAAGTCTGATTTGAATCTATGTACTATATACCCATGTGATACCTAGTGGCTTGAAGCTGTGTGGAATGGAAGATTAAACATTTCCTAAGATAATCAAAGGCATAAAATTTATTTAATACTATCGAAGAGTGTCATCCTATACATATTGAAATCAATAGCAAAGCTCCTAGTTGTTTGACTGGATTGCTCCTAAAGTTTGAAGACACAGAACTGTATTTACTGCTACTATAAACAACTAAAATTTTCATGGAAAGTTCAAAATAAAAAGAGGGTTTGAAACATTAATTTCAATACACAAGGTTAGATCTAGACCTGTTTACTTAATCAAAGGGAAGTGATTCCTCCAGTGAATGAAGGCTTCATCAGTTAGAAGAAGCTCCACTAGTTCTTACTACCAAAAAAAAAAGGGGGGGGGAGTGGCTGGAGTAGGGAGACTCTTCAATTTACAAAGTGCTATTCTTGAAATTTTTATAAATAGTAAATTGCCTTTGGAAGCATCTAAATAATTGTCTGTGAATATCTTCCTGTAGCTATAAGCAGGTCAGAAAGCTTCAGTTTTTGGCTATAGCTAATAATTTATGCTTTAAGTTAGTGAGGGTGCTACCTTTTCTTAACTGGAAGCCATTCTTTTAGCAATCTGCTTCCAATCCAATGTGCTCTGATGTGTATATGGATCTTCTTCATCCTTTTGCTTCAGCAGGAAAGTGGGGCAGATTTTATATTCCCATCACTTTGCACACGTGGATGATGTATTCCACAGTGAACTGCTTTTATGGAAGCCCCATTAAAATGAGTGGAATTTAATTTCTAAAGGGGCATTTTTGCCTTTGGGAATCTGAAAACACAAAACAGTCCAGAGACAGATTATAGTAAAACCCCTGAAAGTAATTTCCTAATGAGAATAAAATGAAACAGATTGCTGTTCCTTGGGTTTTGAACACATAGATAGAACACATTTTTCTGCAGATACTATCAAAACTGAACTAGATGACAGTTTGAGCAGTCCAGTTTTAATCGCATTGACTCAGAGGTAAGTCTCTCTCTCTCTCTCTCTTTAGTGTGTTTCAGGTTGTACACTTAATGCATCGATTCTACTTATTCACTTCACTTATAGTACACTATACAATTATAGCATTTTGATACAACATTAATTGCCATGGTTCCCTATTATGGAATCCTAGAATTCATAGTTTCATAAAATATTTAGAATTCTCTGCCAAAGACCACTAGTGCCTAGAGCAAATCAGGGCTGAACTTTCCCTAGAAGCCAAGTAGAATAAGCTGAGAATGTCATACTTTGGCCATATCATGAGAAGCCAAGATTCCAAAAAAAGACAATAATGTAGGTAGAAGACAATAGAAAAGAGGAAGACTGCATTCCAGGTGGATTGACTCTTTGAAGCCATGGCCCTAAATCTGCAAAACCTGAGCATGGCTGCTGATAACAGGATGATTTGGAGGTATAGGGCCATCATAAGTCAAAGTCAACTTGATAGCAGTTAACACCAACAACGAAAGAGATCTCAGAGACATGCACCATTGTACCTAATGCGACTTTGTTCAGGCTGGCAGCATTAAGTACTAGCACTATTCTAACAGTGTTATCAATATCCCCACACCACAGCAAGCTTAGTAGTTAGTTCTCAAGTTACCCAACAGGAATCACTATACTAAAGTTTCCTTACAGTCAATTAAAATGTAATCACCTGCTTGACTGCTGTTGTGTTTACTGTCAAAGTAATGAAGTGTCAAAATTATCGTAACAATTATTTAATTACTTTTCTGTTTGCTAAACTACACAATTTACACATGTACTCAAGCAGCATGAAAAAAACTAACTTTTACCATCATGCATCTGATGAAGAGGGCTGGAGACCGTGAAAATCTAGGCCATATCAAACTTGTTAGTCTTTAAGGTTCCACAAGATTTTTTCCTCCTGCTTTTGCCATCATTGTGTTGAATCTATTTTTCTAGATTTTCTATTTTGTGGCTATTTGTTTGATTTTGCATCGAAAAGAGAAATTTGTTTGGATCAGTAATAGTCTAAAACCATATTAGTAATTAATGAAGTAGTATTGAGGCTGCACCCACACTGCAGAATTAATGCAGTTTGTGACTGCTTTAAGTGCCATGGCTCAATGCTATGGAATTCTGGGATATGTAGTTTTGTGATATATTAGAGAACTCCAACAGAAACTACAAGTCCTGGGATTCCATAGGATGGAGTCATGGAAGTTAAAGCAGTGTTAAACTACATTAATTCTGCAATGTGGCATCAACAATTATCTCCATAGGAGGGACACATTTTCAGGACTCATTTACTTTTTTCTGGGATGCAGTGTTTCTGAAGACATGTATATCAAATAATCAAACTGGGTGGAACATACAATCCAATGAATAATCCTGATTCTTAGCGCAGTCTGAAAGCAACTCATCCCAACAAAAGGTTTACAACCTCCCCAAAGACTGTTTCTTTTCAGCTAGCTCCAAGAATCTTTGGCTGGAATTCTATGGTGGTTTTACTCTGGTGTAGATATCATTGCACAGGTAGCTGTATTTTCTTGCAAGTTGCACAAAGTTGGTATCCAGGGACATCTGGTGAATTTGCCACAGCAGGGCTGCTGAATGCACTCTAGATCTTACCGCCATTCCTCCCACAGCTGCTCTGTAATGAATGGGATTTCTGCTGTTTTAGAACTAGAAACTGGAACTAGCAGATCCATTCAGCTTGGAGTAGCTGTGCAAATAGTGGCAATAAAATCCAGTGTAGATTTCTGACCCCAGTGTAGCAGATCCATTGGCCATCCCTGTGTCACTCTTGCCCAAGCCCACTAACATTCCTGATTTGGCAGAGACAGTCCCAAACAATCCTCTGTTGTCCCACTTTTTCAACTGTCCAGTTTCTGTCTTCTTTTCCCACTTTCTCCCTTTGCCACCAGCTTACTTCAGTTGTTGTAAACTGAGTTCAATGTGCAAAAGTAGTTTGTACTTAAACAGATCAGCAGTAGGGAGAAGAGAGTTTGGGATGGAACCTTTCCCTTTCCCACATACTGATGTTGCTTTCTGACACATGCCCCAGTTTTCATCTGTGAAGTATTGGAAGTATTGGAAGTATTCACAATACTGTGAAGTATTGGAAGTATTCGATACTAGAAGGTTCAGTGAATGTGGTACTCAGCAATGGGTGGCAATGGGAGAACTGTTGTGACATGGGAAAGTGTATAGTTGTACCATGCATTGTGCCACTGGTGGCACAAATAGTGCAATTCAACATTACGGCAGCTCTTCGCTTGCATACTTTTATGCTGTGGTATGATAAATAGAATTTTAACCTTACACCATTCCTCTCTTGTCTTCTCTGCACATTTAAAAGTGCTGCTTTTATTGGCCAGACTGGTCTTTCCCTAGTTAGGTTTAGAGTCATCTGCTGGGCAGAAGTGCCTGTCACACAAGGCTATATCATACAGGGAACGTGCTATATAGTAGCCTGGAAAGATGGACATGATTTTGTACAGTAAAAAAATCATGTTGTTTTTTTTTTAAATGTATATTGACCTTTTCTGCCAATTTGAGGATTGATATGGCTCACAAGAAGTTTAACTTTAAGAATTAAGATAAAAACATGATTGATAATATTAACACAGAATTAAACAAATTCTGTTATTAAAACATAATGATATTAAACCAATTAAAATTAATCTTATTATTAGCAGAATTAGTGTGACAATATTGTGCTGTGTGTATGTGTTTCTGTCTTTCTATTGCAGCATTTTTATTGAGAAATAAACATAATAAATGCATGGTTTTGGTTGATCAATCAGAAAAAAATATTGTAAAAAAATCCTTGGTGTTATTTACAGGTTCTGTGGTTGTATAAGCAAGATATTGTGCCATATTCCTGAAGGTGCTGATGCAGAATATTTTATTGTTCTTTGTAGAGGATGTGCAAGATGAAATTTGCAAGTGACCCTCAGAGAAGATGTTTTATTTATACCCAAAGGCTGGATAGTAAAGACTTGGACTTTCAGTTAGAAGGCTAAACACCCATTGTTTCCACAAGTTAATAGACACAGTTTTATACAAATTCATAATCCAAGAAAAGAAGAGACAGACGCTTTGAAAGGGTGAACAGATAATGGGAATGATGGCTGGTTTGACCATGCAGGTAGAATAGTGAACTGTTCAGAATGTCATGATTCAAGGGGCTCAGTTCTGGGGCAACTTTACTTTATACTCTGTAGTACAGATCAACAAAACTATTGGAGAGAGATCAAGTAATAGTGCATAGTCTAGTATGCTTGAAAGACATAGGCTTTACTGGCTTATCGGGATTGTATGGCTTAAAGTAGACATTTATAAAGAAGCTCTTCTTGTTTATAAAAAATATAATGCAAAACTAAATACCAGATCTCACTTGCTACATTTTAGACTTCAATGTTTGTACAGATACTCTAAAAAATTCTTATATTTTAGCTGAATTACCTGAAACTGAAAATACTTTTGTCTTAAAGATGTAATATACTGAAAGGAATGGAATCTCATAACAAAAAAAATCTCTGCCATCTATGAAAATTAGTTTGATTCTAATAGGGGATTTATGATGGTTAAAGTGAGTAACCATTTATGATGGTTAAAGTGATTCACCCTTTAGCAGGAACAAAAAAAGAACCTTACGTGGAATCTTGTTAGGGCCTCACATCTTTGTAAGTCAGCTTCCATCTATGGGAATTTGAATTGGATAGTTGCATGACATCCACATGCAGTAGTGGGCTGCTGTTACATTACTATGTAGCAGAGCTGGCAAAGTGCCCAATGCTCATTGGTGCACAATGAATATCAATGCATCATCCATAGTGGTGCACCAATGCACATCAGTGCAGTCCTGATATGCATTGGGTACTCTTGCTTGTATCTTTGAAATTCAGTAAAAGAGTTTCTTAGTCCTTCTGCTCTGTAGCTAGGTACAGTGGCATTCCTAGGGTTGGTGTCACCCGGTGTGGTAACTCATGGTGTCACCACCACCCCATTGATCTCCTCCCATTTCACACCATACAGAATCCTTAGTAATGCTTTTTTGCACTAATGTTACTCATAAATCGTAATTCCCATATACTACTGAATGCTAATCGTTGTGACATAAACAACTAGCAAAATTAAAAGTATACCTTCAAATCACAATATCACATGTACAACCTAAATGTATTTAGATATACATTGTGAAGATTTGGTTAAAATATGTTTTTAAGGAAAATTTTAAAATAATATTTTAAAAAAAACAACCCATTTTTTTAAAATAAACTTTTGAAATTTGAAATTTTAATTTTTAAAAATCCTGGGGGCTCTCCTTTCTCCTTTCACTGAGATTCACCCCACTCCCATCATCTCTTAAAGCATTTTAAAGGGAAGCAGATCAATACCACAGCCCTTTTCTACCAAAAGGTAGGTGTTTGAGGAGAAATAGTGTCATCTCCCTTAGGGTGTCACCTGGTGTAGTCCACACACACCGCACCCTCCAAGTGATGCCGCTGGCTAGGTATGCATGCAGTATGTAACATAACAGATCATACAGAATTCTAGCAGTTATAAGGAACAGCAATGCAATAATGAGAATAGACAAAGAATCTGATGTGGTTTCCTTTCCCACACCATTCCCACGTATCTGCATTAGATTAGCTGAGAAATGTCAAAAACACATCCTGAATAATTACATTGCTGAAAAATGTGGTCTATCTTGGCAATCCTAGCTCACTTCTCTAAATTACTGACCAACATTTAACCCCAGGCAATTCACTGGGATAGTTCAGAGCAGACAAACAATGGCATGACAGAATCTAGCCTGATTGTAGTTATTCACTACTATCTCCCCAAAGTGCCTATCAATTTTATCATTAATAAAATCAAGAAGTGGGTGTTTTTATCCACCACAAAACCTTATTTTTTAAAAAAATAAAAATAAAATGATATATTACTGGATAAATAAATACATACATAAATAAAGACACTCATAGTCCCTTGAGCATGTTGAATTAGTTATAGATGTAACCCCAATTATATTCAGATAGGCTTACATGTGCTTAAGATTGTGTCTGATATCACTATGATCCTGGAACATTCAAAAGAGGAATTATGCATAAGGCTGTAATAATTTTGCAAAAGTAAGAAAAAAATCACTTCGGTTGATGGAACAAATAGGATAATAAATAGATCTACAACTTCCACTTCAAGTCATGCAGAGGGCAAAGATGTTGCATGTTACTGACATTTAATGTTTGCAAAATGAAATCTCACAGGCAAAGTTCTGGATAGTTATTGTCTTTCTCAAGCTCCAATATGTGGACAAATTAAATAAACAATCCCAGGTACAGCTTTGAAAGCATTCACCTAGTTAAGAAGTATTGACCTTCTTTTCCTCAGTGACATCTTAATGTAGTTAAATCTGATGGGCCATGTAGCCCCATGTCATCAATCTATTTGTTTCATGGTCCCAAACTGGCTGGGGTCATCTATGCATCTGATTCAAGAAGTACTAACCTAATGCCCAGTTAGCTTAGTTATTTGGGTAATTGGCTACTTAGTGCTAGGTTATCATCACTGTCTACTGTTTCATCCACAAACAAAAGCATATTTTTTTGCCACAAATTTTAAAGCTGAAAAATATCCAGGGCAGTTCTAACATACACAAGACATGCATATAACAGAAATATAGAAACATTTTCAGTGCAGACTTTCTATGTTTACCTAGGATTAAGTCACAGAGCATTATTTGCAAGTAACTGCCTGTACAGAATTGCAGCTGTCGGATATATACCTTGAACCACAGCTTGATATGTACTCTGATATCCTCAGTATGTTCTTCTGATAGACTTTTCCATTTGTTTTTAAATAACTGTGGGAAGGAGGCTCCTTATATATGGCACACACACCTGCTATCACTATAAGGGATCATTGGATTGATTATTTTTAAATACTCCAAACCAAAAAGATGATGACAGTCAATTTACGCATCAAGTTTAAAAATGCATATATAAAATATAAAGGAGTCAATATAACTATATACACTGTGATTATATTAAAATTATATTAAAATTATATTAAAATTATATTAAAATTATATTAAAATCTAAAATGAAAGACTTTTCAGTATGACATACCAGCTTCACTCACAAGCACAACTGTATTTCATGCCAAAACATCTCATATTCCAAATTTTTATACCAAATGTTTTAATGAAAAAAAATATTCATTTATTTAGTTAGTTATTGGATTTATATCCCATCTTTCTCCCTAAATGAAATTCAAGATGACTGATTTTTAACCATATATAAATATTTAAATATATATATATAATATGTTATCTTTTTGTAGAGAAACATTTAAACTTTATGGGAAAATTGATGGCCATCATATTTTCTGTTTGGACTACTGTTAAGAATGTGCATCTCATCACCTCCATCTAGACTTATTTTTATGTATGCTAATGCTTCCTTCCTGATATATTTATTTAATTGTTTGTGGAAGAGCTTTTCTGTAGTACTTAAACTAAACAATCATTCTCTGAATTAGTAATTGTGAATTATGTTTCCAGTGTAGTTAAGAGTGAATACAATCTATAAATTAAAGGTTGACTTTTCCTTTTCCAGAATTCTATTCAAAATACTGCAAAATCCAAAATAGTCCACATGGGTGGCTGTGATAGTGACACCTTTGCTTTCTGATGGTTTAATGCAGGGGTAGGCAACCTTTTTGAGCCAGGGGCTGGGTTGTTGTCCCTCAGACAATTGGGGGGCCGAAGCACCAAAAATAAATTTAAATTTTTTAAAAATATATATATATATTTTAAAAAAATTAAAATTAAAAAAATATGCATGCACTCTCTCTCAGCCCCAGAAAAGCCATGGCAAAACCCCTGTGGAGATTTTGCCAAGAAAACCCCAAGAACAAGTAATAACAACAATAATCAATATCATTATGGTGGGCGGCGGCAGCGGTGGCGGCAGCGGCAGGACTGGCCTGGGGTCAGTCCAAAGGCCTCAGGGGACTGCACCCTGGGCCTTAGGTTGCCTACCCCTGGTTTAGTGTACATAAACTTTGTTTCATGCACAAAAATATTGTTTGTAAAATTATCTCCAGGCTACGTGTATAAGGTGTACATGAAAAATAAATGTTTTTCATGCTTAGAATTGGGTCCCATCTCCAAGATGTCTCATTAGGTAAATGCAAGCATACCAAAATAATAATAATAAAATCTCCAAAATCCAAATCACTTCTGGACTCAAGCATTTAGAATAAGGGATACTCAACCTGTATTTATCTATATATGTGGATGTGCTACCCTCTTTTTCTCGGTAAAAAACCTAAAATCAGATCATATATATATATATATATATATATATAACCTGCATAAAATTCATACCATAAAGTAAAGCAGTCCAGGATATTAAAACCAGTATCCCTAAATAATTCCAAGATCAGAAGAAAACCGTTCATCAAAAGAGCAGAGAGACAAAATTCTAGCCATACTAGAAGAATGATGAATTAACAGGTTTTAGCATTTCATCAGAAACCTGAACAAGAGAGAAAAGTGATATCTACAAACTGTCCTGATGCCTCATTTTTTTTTAAAAAGCCCTCAGTTGAGTTTTATTATGTAGTACCAATTTACTCTTTAAAGATGTGTATGTGTGTGTAAGTATATGAGAGAGAGATTAATGGCACCCTGGGATAGATAGAATACATTCCTGGAATTTACAGGGAAAATTGTAATCTTTTTCACTTAAATTGTAAAACAGATAAAACAGTTCATAGATCTGTTGTTCTCCAGGATGCAAATTCATTCTCTGTTTTATAGCTCCTGGTCCTGTAGCTGCTGGGGGTTGCATGGGATCTTTCAGTAATAAAATCTAGCACCTGGATGACTCTTATACAACATAAAGCAGCTGTGGGTTTTTCACCCCTATGGCAACAGTTCCAATGGCCAACCCTGGCAATGATCCCCTTTCAATGTTATGATCAACCATGTTTCATTGTGATGGGGAAAAGCATAGTTTTCCGCTAGGCACATAATGCCTACTTTTCCCAGCAAGAAGGAGTTCCAAAGTTTTTGCTTCCTTCTTTATCAACTAATATTGACAAAGTATGATTTATCTTAACTGTAGTTGGTCTGAAATGAACCGTAGAATAATAACTGACAGTGTAGTTTAGAAAGCTGATCTGTATCAATATACTATAGTTAAGGTTAACAATGGCTTTGGTCATTAAACTTTAGTGAACACAATACCTAAAGTTTTCCATTTTTTCTTTACAGCCCTGCTGAAGGAGGGAAAGCAGGATTAGTACCTGGGGTTGTGGGGAAACTAGATTCATTCACAGCATTATAAACTATGGCTTAATGTGATGTCCACATGCAATTGTATCTGTCTGCCTTTACAGCTTTGTAATACCATCTTATAATATTGTCATAGACCTACACAGATGAAACAAACAGAAATGGGCTCCATTTCAGTGTCAGAGGAAATTGTGAAATTGGTTTGTTAAACAGCTTTTCATCAATTGGTGATTAGCTGAAGACCAAGTAATGGTTAGAGGACTTGTGAATTGATACAACTCATCTTCGTTAAGAAGGTACGAGTAAAATATTTGTTCCCTGTCATTTTCATGTTGCAGTGCCTTATAGCTGCTATTTCTTCTGCCATAGAAATTCCCAATAGAGGAACAAAATGCATTCTGCATAGGAAAAGAGAAGAAAAGGGGGTGGGGGGAGAGAGATATTTTTCTGCATAATTTTGACCATAATATCAGGTCATATTTTGTAAGGCATTGAAATTACCACAAGGGGAAATATTGTGTGTGGGATGTAGAATGACATACAGTATGTGCTATAATTATTCACATCTATTTATATAATTTATTAAGAGAGGCAGAATTAATTGTAACCATTTTAAGAACTGTTTGCAGTATAAAAGATGTGTTACTACCATTTATATTTCATTTAACTGCACCAATTAAGCCCATGTGGTATATGAATCTCAGAGAAAGAAACTTAGGGAGCACAATACCATAATTAGATAGTTTAAAAATTATGCATCGCCTTCCTTCTCTATCATTTAAAGTAGCTAACAACAATCAATTAGAACAACGGATTTAGGACCATATAAAGTTTGAATCTAGATATCCTACATCTAAGCCCAATTGGAAAAAAGAAAAGGGTATTATTGGATTCAGCAGTCTTGATGAAAGTAGCCTTTCCACCTTTTGAGACTCAGTGCAAGAAGAAATACACTGTACTTCAATAATCACTATTGCAAAGCTGATGGGACACTTTTGTATAACAAATGTGTACAAAAGAATGCACAGCTTTTAAAGGGTGAATGTTTTAAAATGTGGTCAATTGTGGGGAAAAGTACACCAAAAACACTTTAATCAATGAGGAAAAGCTCATTGGAACTGTTTGCGTCCTGTGGCAATGAGTGTACTTTTCCTGGGTCATGGTCAGGGAAGGTAGACAAAATGGGCCAACTGTAAGCAGCCTGCGTCTCCAAAGCCAGATGTCCTTGGCCTTTTTCCTCATGATGCCACCATTTATGTTATAAAGTTATACAAATGCAGCGCACAAGAGGATTTCAGGCAATATGAGTAAATGAATGTGGACATGAGGGAAAGTACATTACAAACTGGGCCTGAAGTTCATTGTTTGTTGTTTTTGTTGTGTACCTTTGTTTCTCACTTATGGCAACCTAAGGCAAGCCTATTGCAGGATTTTCTTGGCAAGATTTGTTCAGAGGGGTTTGCTTTTTCCTTCCTCTGAGACTGAGAAAAGGTCAGCCATGGCCAAGACTCTGGTCTCCAGAGTCATAGTCCAACACTCAAACTAGTACACCACGCTGGCTTTCCAAAGTTCATTGTGGGAAGAAGGGGGGGAAAACAACACTCACAAACCCATATGAAATAAAAACAAGAATAAACTGAGATATTTTTCACATCCCTGAACCCAACACATTTGTGTGGTACTGCAGATAATGTAGATAATGTTATTCCCACATTATTTCAGTGTTGAAGGTGTTTCTCACTATTTGGGGATTGGACATGGCAGTAATATGATGCCTGATTGCTGGTCTTTGTTAAAGAAATTGTGAACTTCCTCTAGTTTTTAAGGAACTTTGTTCTCAAAACCCTCAAACAAAACAAAGTGTGTATGTGGAGGGAATCCTGCACTGCCGTTAGGACTAATTGAAATTCCTGGTAGCAGTCTCAGAAGTTAAGGCCAGGGCTTGAAGGCTCTGGCAAGAGGGTCTCTCTCTCCCTCCTTCTCTCTCTTTCTCTTTCTCTCTCCCTCTGTCTCCTGGCTTTTGCAGACACAATGGTGGAATGGCATATGAGAACGGTGTGTTGTGCTGCTACTCTTCAGACAGCCCTTTCAGCCCTCTTTCACTTTTAATTGCATTAATTTGACAGGCTATCAAGATTTCAAGTATTGGAGTGTGTGTGAAAGAAGAGGTAAACATGCTAAGATGTAGCACAAACTGTTGAACAAAATAAAGGCAACTACACTGGCTACAGTCTTGCATTTCAACAATTCAGAGGCTCAGTTAACTATAGATGCATTTGTAACTAATGTGCTTCATTCCCCCTGCTCTACTCATAGCAGGAGATGAATTTCTATTAGTGCTACTCTTGATTCATCTATTAGTAACATATTAATTTATTTTAATTTCCAGAACCAGTCATCATACAAATTTTACAAAGCTCCCTATGTCTATTTAGTGTCATAATGAGCATGAATCCAGAGAATAAGATCACACAGATGAAATAAATAAAGCAACAGAAATTAATAAAAACCAAACAAATGTAACAATAGCAATAGCAGCTTCATTTATATACCGCTTCATACCACACTAAGCATTCTCTAAGCATTTTACAAATGTAAGCTAATTACCCCCAACAAGCTGGGTACTCATTTTAGCAACCTTGGAAGGATTACTCTCAATGACATTTGCTACAGGGAAATTGCTAGCTAGAAATTTCACAAGTACATTCTTACTGAGACCCAAAGCTCAGGAAAATTACCTTTGGACTACAACTCCCGAAATATACTTGCCGGCATGGCTAATGACTGTGATGGCTTGGGAATTCTGGGAGCTCTAGTTCCAAAATGTAATTTTTCCAAGCAATGTCTAGAACTATTTTTTGAGCCCAGTTTCAAAGGTATCAAAATGATTTTGGTGTTGTTTTAAGTGTGACACTCCTGCTCTGGTCAAACATAGAGACCCTAGTAGTTCCATTTTTAAGCTCCAACAAAAACTAGACCCCCAAAATAAAATGTTCTGGGGGGGGGGAATCACACAAACATAGCTTATTTCCTTATTGAGAGATGTTGCTCAATGACCAGTGTGATCTTCCAGCAAAAGCACATATGATCAAGCTTATGTGTAAATACTTCTATTCTCTGCATGATCTGGTCAAAACACAGACCAATAGCACTTTAGCACTTTACATTTCTATACTGCTTCATAGTGAACTAAGCACTCTCTAAGCAGTTTACAATGTGTTATCCAATTGCCCCCTGGAAACTGGGTACTCATTTTATCGACCTATGAAAGGATGGAAGACTCAGAGAACCTGGAGCTCTGCAGTTTGAACTCACAATGTTGTGGCTGCCGTACTGGCATTTAACCACTGTGCCACAACTTCCTGGAATTGGGATATAAAACATTAGATGTCTGGAAAGAGTTAATTAACACAATTGCTATTGAATGAAACTTCTCCCAAGTATTGCAAAATACTCATTTTGGCTTTGTCATAGCTCAAGCTATATAGACAGGGAGCTGAAAATCCCAACTTCTCAAAAAGTTCTACCAGTTATTTTTCATCAGTCCTTCTCTTCTTCCTCCATTTCTTTTCTAAAGCTGAAAATCCCAACTTCTCAAAAAGTTCTACCAGTTATTTTTCATCAGTCCTTCTCTTCTTCCTCCATTTCTTTTCTAAAAGATTGGGCTGTTGGAGGATGAGTCATGTTTATTAGCTATGCCCATGCATTCATAACAGCACGAGTAATTTGCTAAGGTCTTAATCATAAAGACATGTACTTAGGCTTAAGGCTTATTATTACTTTTATTAGTATTACTGATATTATTATCGTGGGAAAACCTGAGAGAGACATCAAAAAAATCACCCATGTCACACAATATTCTGTTCAGGTCAGGCAGGGCAATTCCGCAGGAAGTGTCTCATATGGAAGAATCCCAGGCAAGATTAGTATACTTTGCAGTCTAGCAGCCTTGTCTTAACATGCTTATTGCAAGAAAATCTCATAGTCAAGTGAGACCCTGGAGAATTTAGGACTGCAACTGAAGGTACATTATACTACAGAGAAAATCCCTGTAAGATCCAAATTATGCTTCATGTTAAAGGCATTGTTTGGTATTGTATCAACATTTTTTAAAAATCTGAGTAACAGATTTCTATTTGACTAATAGTACAAGCCTATGCATTTCTACTCAGAGGTAAGTCCAACTGAGTTCAATGGAATTTTTCCCAAATAAATGTGCATAAGTTTACAGCCTAATTGTAGTTAGTTTGTCAAGTATGGCAATGAGTGCACATGAATGGGGTTTTAACTTATTCCACCTACAGTGATTTCAACAAATCAAAACCCACTCATCTCTTGTGTGGTCTGAAACCTGATCAATTTCTGCATTTTAGAGGGTTCCCCCCCCAAAAAAATTACATGCTTAGTTTACTGCTGCAAAACACACCAACAATCCAATTTGATGTGGCAGAATGAAGAATGTGTCTTTATTCTTTATAGTGTGTTTAACACAGTTATTTTGCCTTTCAAAATTTAAAGTTGCTGAAGTTATGAATGCTAATCAGAAAAGATAAAAATCCTTATGAATATGGTCTTTTATGATGGTGGGGTAGATTGATTTTACCAAAAGGACTTCAATAGAAAATAGTTTTACTTTTAAAAGGGATTGTTTTTAAAAGTGATGGAACAGTAAAAGAAGTTTTGTTTAAAAGACTTTTTAAAAATACATAGTGTGGAGAAGGATAAAAGTTGATCACAGTGCTTGATTTTCCATTTCCAATTTATCTCACTGATGTTTTCAAAGGAAGACCTTCAGATATATATGCAATGATTTGTTACTTATACAATTATAAATTTCCAGTTTAGGAACAAAATCACAATACTATTTTTAACAGTGAAGGGGGGGGGGGTTGAACACAGTTGGAGAATAGCTTTATTAAGATCAATTGTAATGACACAAAAGAAGCCAGCATGGTAAAGTGGTTTGAGTTCTGGGAAGACCGGGATTCTAATCCCTGTTTGGCCAAAGAAACCCACTGTGTGAGCAAGTCATGCACCCTCTCAGCTGCAAAGGAAAGTTCACCTTAGGGTCTTCATAAGTCAGAGATGACTTGATGACAATCAACAACAATAACAACAACAACAATGATACAAAATTGTGAGCATATTCCAAAACTCTTTGTCAATCTGGATGGTACAAAATATTACTAATCTAAATTAGTATGATACATCAGGGCTAGGGAACATGCACCCCTCCAGTAATTGTGGGACTGCAGTTTCCCAGCATAGTCAAGAGTGGGAGATCATATGTTGTGGTTCAAAAATGTTGACTGTAAGTAAACCCAGTACCAGCATCCACACTTTTAATTTGGGATATAATCAGAAAATATAACTCCTGCAATCCTTTCATTGAGGCTTTCTGGGGAAATACCTAACTTTCAGCCTTCTAAACATTTAGTGTAGAATGCAGTATCCGAAATTAAGGAAAGGTAAGAATGTTCTAAGTGCTAATAAGGTCTCAACTAAATATAATCTCTACTGAGAATTTCTCTACATAATACAGAACATCTACTAAATATTGAAATTCAGATGTTAAATGCCATGGGCCAAGTGTCAAGTCTCAGCAGTCAGATACAGTAGGCTTTCAAATATAGAACATAAAAATATTAGTGATGCACTGAGTCTTATATTTGTTGGATTGGAATAATGGACTCCCTGAGCCCATTATGAACCAGACCTCCTGAATTCGGACCTCATTCCTAATGGACTTGTAATTTACCCTTACAATAAAGAGAAACAGAAAGAGTTGAAAGTACAGACTTTTTTCCTTTTTCCTTTCTTCTTTTTTTCTGAATATTTATAAATTCTTCCAACTAAAGATTTCAAAGCAATACACAAAAGTAATAAAACATACAACATAGCATGATATGTAATGTCCATATATGACATCAGAACTATCCATGAAACACAGCAAGCTAAACTGTGTTGACAAGGCTTTCAAGAATCAGTGATCCTTCAACGTATGTTGAACTGTCAGTGCATGTCTAATATGGGAGGCAGGATTGTGCCACACAGTCATCCAGAGAAGGCTTTGAAGCATCTGCAAGAGCATCATTGCCAGCAAGTTACAGATAAAAACTCCAGCCTTTGTTGCTGCCCTGTCTGTAAAGTAAAAATTAGAAGGAAAAAAAGGGGGGTACAGCCAGGCCAAAGGACTAGTGACAGTGGGACATGTGGCAAGGAAAACTCTTGGACCAAACTATGGGCCTTTACAGACCCGCCTTTTGGGGTGGCACAGAGCCACCCCTGGGAGTGGAGGATCGGGGCTGCAGCCCTGATCTTCCCTTTCGCTGCCCCCAAAAGAGCGGCAAAATGCCACTCCTTTTAGAGGCGGCAAAAGGCTGCCCTAAGAGCAGGCATGGCAGCAGTTCCACACCCTTTTGGCACAGTGTGTGTACACACTGTGCCAGGAGGGCGTCCTGATGTTGCATGGTGTGCAGATGGATGCGCGGCATCAGGAAGGCATCGGGGTTGAGTTGTGGTGGCTGGCGTATGGCTGCCCCACCCCAACTCCACCCCTAGGCTGGACCTTTAGGCCAGTCTGCAAAGATGTTGTTTTTGTTGTTGCTGTTGATATCCTGAACCCTCTCAATATATATAAAAGCACATATAACTAAAAATCATGGAACCCAGCATGACATAGTGCTTTGAGCATTGGACTACAAATCTAGAGACCAGGGTTCAAATCCCCATTTGGCCATGGAAGCCCACTAGGTGACCTTGGGAAGATTATACTTTATCAGCTTCAGAGGAGGGCAAAGGTAAACCACCTCTGAACAAATCATGCCAAGAAAGCCCTCTGATAGAGTCACCTTAGGGTCACCATAAATTGAGAATGACTTGAAGGCACACAGCAACAAAACTAAAATAATATGAAAAGTTATTGTTAAAATGTAATTAAGTTTATAGATTGCCAGATTTTTTAAAGTCTTCCTTATTAACAGAAGTACAACAAAAAGGGAGTATAAAGGGAGTTCTATTGTAGAAAGATCCTCTCCTGTTTTCCGATAGGAAGGAGGAAGCAAAGGGGTAAAGATGTCATAGCCTGGGTAGGCTCATATGGGAGAACAGAACTCATTGATTCCTTCAGTTCTATCCTCCATCACTGGATCCTGCTTCCAGTGATATCAACAATTCCTGATAAAGAATTCTGAGGAGATTTGGAGATATCTGCTTTTTTGAGTCCCTGTACTGGGAAGAAGGTAGGAAATAATAATAATAATAATAATAATAATAATAATAATAATAATAATAATAATGCACCATTTCAGGCTCTCATTTCAAGTTTCAGGTTTCTTTCAAATTTTGACCCAGAAGGAATATTTGAGATAATCTGGGCTTTCATTTGTTTTAAACTGCATAGAGATCTGCTGAATTCTGGAGAAATTCAGTCAAATCATGTGGTTCACAGTGTAGAGGTCCACCTCCCGGTGCACAGATGCACAGAGTGTGCTGTAAACTTGCTGGCATTAGCACCAGGAAAGCCATTTCATGGTGCCAGTTTAAGTGGCTTGGGCTTAGTTTATTAAGATGTTACAGAAGAGATCCATCTCACTAGAAATGATCTTTTTGTTTTTAATTGCATTGTTCTTTTAAATTGTGAGCCACTCCTAGTTCTAATTTTAGGGGGAAAACAAGAAGAAATAATAATCATCATCATCATCAACAGATAATACTGCTTAATTTAAAGGATAGGTGCCTGAGTTTGCTTTTTGCTTTTTTCCTTGCTATTCGCTCCACCCACCCACCCTTTTCCCCTTTTTGTGTCATTTCTTTGAGATTATAAGACTGCAAGCAAGGAATTTATCTCCATTTTTATAACATTTAAAATGAAAAGATTAAACAACTTGTATTTATTTATTCAAAATAATTGATAACTCATTCCTCTCTCTAAGAAGAGTAGACAGATATACACTAAAGGCCATAAAGCAAAATAACAGACAGCAACAACAACAGTAAATCTCACAGCAGGAACAATATCACAACTTTGATCTGAAAGTGAAAATGCCCTTTTGAATGTTTTGATTATACCAAACAAGTTACAATAGTAACAATAAATAAATAAATCCATAATCAATCTTTCACTTTAACCACTGTGTGCCAAGCATTTGCCTTGCTCCAGATATTTTCAATTTGAATCTAGCATGAATTTGTGTCTATTCCTATCTTGCCTTCCTCCCCGAGTATGTAATGTAGTATTCTTATCAGTCTTCAGGACGGCAACTCAGATTTTAATTAAGAAAGAGATTGAGAATGTTGCTGTTGTTAGCAGTATTTTTATTCATTTATATGCTTGCAAAAGGTTGCAATCTAATTTGAGAAATGCTTGCAATCCAATGTTTTGTGTGCATGTGTTAGAGTTGTGTAACAGGGTATTTCTTTCATTCTCCCCACCCCCCTTTGCAGAGAGGGTAAAACAACATGGTTTAAAGACTCGAAAACTAGGGGAGACACTTTAGCCTCTCCTTCAAGTACATCTCCCTCCAGAGTACATTTACTTCCATCACAATGGACTAGAAGAGATCCTTGTTTAGTGTGGCAGTGCCCCTGAGACCTAATTTAGCTTTTATAGGAAATTCAAAGAGATAGAGTGAGTAAGACAGAGCAGAACAAAGATACAACTTTGCACAGGGAATATTGATACTTGCCATTTGCTTCTCTAAAATCCTTAAAAGAGATTTTTGCCAAAAAACCTGCTGACTTGGACTTTTCAGCAAATGGATTGCTGAGCTTAAGCACTGCATGTTAAGAACCACTTATTTATGTTCTGTAGACAATGTGAGGCAAAACCTGCAGTCAGGCTACCTTGATTCAACTTTCTAAAACCCATTGCAGACTGTTTCAGATATGTCTGTATAGAAAAGGAATGGAGAAACAGCACTAATACAGATTTTCTTTTTTGAAAAACAAAACAAAACAAAAACAAAACCCTAATGCCATGATGGCAAACCTATGGCATGTGTGCTAGAAATGGCATGTGAAACCATTTTCCCCAGAATGCAAAAGGCAGAGAGGAGGAGGAAGAGGCATGTGTCTTTTCCTCCTCCTTCCAGACCTTCCCTAGTCTTCAGCTGCCTCTCCGGGGATGACCGGGGATGGTGCAGGGGAGAGTTATGCCCCTGTTCCCCTTCTTTCCCCCTCGTCTCCCCAGGCCTTCAGCTGTCTCTGGAGAGGCATCTGAAGGCCCGGGAGGATGGAGTGGGGGGAGAAGTCCAGCCCCAGAGGGTGGAAGTCCCACTCCCTGCACAGGTAACACCTGGCACCAGAAGGCCTTTTAGTTTGGGCACTCGGCCCCTAAAAGTTTCACCATCACTGCCCTAATGCATTGTGCTGTGTCATTTGTGCACATAAAATTATGCCATCCCTTTTTATCCATTATCAAAAAACAAATGCCTTCTAATTAGATGAATACTATACATCTTTAGCAGACCCACCTGTATACATGGGTGTGTGCACACGCACACACACGCGCACACACACTGTCAAGTGAACAAGCCTCCATTTCTCCTCTGTTGAGCCCTACAAATAGATCCCAACAGGTCTTTTTTGTGTGTAACCTACATTAATCATGTCCAGCAGAGTTTGTTCAGTTTTTGTCCTGATTACCCATCCCCTGTTGTACCCATTACATAAGCTTCCCTCGGATCCTAAGTCTCACTACTCCAAAAACACAACGTGAAGCTATTGTGTGGATTTGGAGAATTTTTAGTGGTAATCAGTCAATTAAATTGCTGTGAAAGGAAGTAGCTGTGGTGCTTTGTGTCATTCTGATCTCAGTCACAGCACATGAGTGATTCATTAATGTGCTGTGGGCAGTGTTATGAAATATGCTTTTCATTAGCAGGAAACAAGGTGAACTGTCTTTAGTCCTCCTTTAAAATTTGTCTGCATGCCTATGTGTGTGTTTTGCTTTTTGAAAGAGAAGGTCATTTCTTATATTAAGACTATAACCAAAGGACTGCTGCCATTAGATTCCCCTATCTATATGTTTAAAATACAAATAGGGAAATGGAAGCTGTCAACTACAGTTTTGTAAATCATTGAAATTTCACCATTATGCCACCCTTGCAAGAATCCTAGGGTTCCTGGTTCTTCATCTAACCAAATCTGACCCTTCTCATATTGCAAAGATAACACACACACACACACACACACACACACACATCAATGAATTTCATAGGAGGCTTTGGATAAAGCTGGATTTTCTGCCATCAAGTGGCAAATTCAACAGAATGAAAAAGTTTCAGTAATATCAATCACTACTTTGTCTCAACAGCTAATTCTAGCTTAGCCCCTTTCCCCTTTCCTTCTGTTCAATAATACAACATATCTGATAAATAGACTTCCTTCAGAAACTCATACCGAGAGGCCTCGTTTGTATCATATTTTGTATCATATTGCTCAGCTGAAATTAGTGTTGCTGTTGTTGCTAAGCAGCTAGATTTATAGACACTGATACAATTATGCAATTTATTTAGCCAGCAAAGTTCAAATAAAAGGTCAGCCCATGTACATTAATCTTGCAGAAGCACCAAATGAATTAAAATAAAAAGCTGGCTTCCTAAATAATGTTACTTTTCATAATACAGCTAGCACAGGTATATCACAACATGCTTTGGTTATGCAACTGAACTGCACATCCTTGGTTCAGTTTCAGCTGATTTGATTACCAGAGGAAATCCAGAAGCCCTCTTGTTTGTTCCTGTTTCTTTTCTTTGCTCTGAGAGCACAAGATGAATATATTCACTTGGTGACAGAAAGGATTCCACAGCATTGCTAGAGCTGCTCCTAGACAAGAATAATTTGACCACAATGACTGTCTGTTAGCTTCTGTGGTTCATTTTCTCAATTAATCTGTCCATCAAAGTCGTCTCAAGGGGCATTTTAGGTGGTTCCACATGGATCTGATATTTGTTTAGAGTCTAGCAAGAACAGGCCTTTTAGTGTGTCAGTTCCCATCAGCAGCAATCCTACATGACACTCACAGGTGCGTATTTATGCATGGTTTCTCCTCTGCTTTCCCATGCAAGGCAGCTTCTCAGTGCCTGTACATCCCCCCCGCTGCCATATGATGGTTTGGGGAAAGGCAGGGAGCATCCTGGCAGTGTCCAGAGGCAATTCTACACCCAGAAGAAAAGAACAGTCATCACTTTCCTGGATGTCTGGATTCTGTCTGGGTGTCACCACCTTCTTCAGCCCCTAAATGACTGCCCCTATCCAGTCACTATGGCAAGAGTGTGTTATAGCACTATGTAGCTGTCTTGTATGGTTGTGTATAGAGAGGAAGCATTGCACAAGGAGGTACAGAAAACTTCTTTTCACAAATAACTTGAGGGGACATATGCTTATGTATACCCCAGATTATGTGACTATATGTCAAAAACAAAATATTCATCACTATGCATTTACATTGCTTTGTTTTTCAGTCTTTACTGAAAACACTTCATGTCAGGCAAACATTTCCTGATTGGAAAGTACCTGCTGCAGTTTTATTAATAAAAAAAAAAGGTAAAGGTTTCCCCTTTGACAAGCTTGCTCACATTCGACTGTAAGGGGCAGTGCTCATCTCTGTTACTAAGCCAAGGGAGCCAGCATTGTCGAAGATGACTCCATGGTCATGTGGCCAGAAGAGTGGTACCTATTTATCTACTTGCATTTTTACAGGCTTTCAAATTGCTAGGTTTGTAGAAGCTGGGACTAGTGAGGGGAACTCACTCCATCATGCAGCACTTGGGTCTCAAACTGCCAACCTGCCGATCTTGCGATCATCAGAGTCAATGTCTTAACCCAGGGGTAGGCAACCTTTCCCCTTTAAGGGCCGAGGGACTTCAGCTCCCAGAATCCCAGGAGCTATTGGCCAACATGGGACTATTGGCCAACATGGCTGAGGCTTCTGGGAGCTGAAGTCCCTCGGCCCTTAAAGGGGAAAGGTTGCCTACCCCTGTCTTAACCGCTAAGCCACCACATCCCTTTAGTAATATACTGCTGTTTTAAACAATAATAATAAGTTCTAAATATTGGTTTGTTTTTAATGTATTTCTCTGGCATTTTTAATATGAGCCAGTTTTAAACTTTTATAAATGAAAATAAATATTGTTCCGCACTTCTAGCTGGGATACCATTTACAGCCCTCCAACAACATGTTGCCTACCAACTTTTTAAATATCAGAAGTGAATGAATTGCTTGACTGCTTCCATGTTTCAGAAAGAACTTTGGACTTGCATTTTCTCATCATCACAAGTACTATTAAGACAAATCTTCAACTTGTCAATAACATGGCAAATGATCCCTTAAATAGAAGGTGTTCTTGTGATGCAGCATGGAGCACTGCGAAAGGCAGTAAATATTCATTAAATCTCACTGGGTGCTTTGGACAGGATCCATGTGTCTTTTTATGTTGATAGAAGATGCCCATCAACAAATCTCAGATTTAGTAGCTCCTCCCCCCCCCATGAATTCCCTACACCCCCTCAACATCTGTTCTAGTGGGCTGAGAAACTCTCCTGAGCAGGGTTTTACTTTGCAAGGAGGTTGGAGAAGGAGCAGGGGAAGAGGAAGACAGTGTCCCCATGCAGTTGTCCAGGGGCTGCATGTGGAGAGGAAACTGGCTCTTCAGAGATCCACTGATACGTTTCTTCCATAGGGACAAGGACCCAATTGGATGATGGCCTTAGGCCACAGTCCTTGGGCAAATGCAAAGCAGAATGGTAGATTCTGCCCCTAATGTATACTTCATACAAGGACATAGTAAAATAATATTTGTTTTCCTATTTCTTACCACTTAATGTAATAATAAGGGAATGTTTACAGGATGGATAAGTAGATATGACCAACCTTCACAATGTGAATAAACTCAGTGTGCTTTCTGATGATGAGGTTGTTGTCATAAGATCCTCCAGTCTCATTCATAGAGTTTTATGAAATATGAGGGGTTCACACAGTGTTGTTTTCCATTTGTGACTTTCCCATGTTTTTGCACCAATACTTCTGTCATTTATCTCTCCCCAAAAATCTGCTTAGGAGGAAAAGGCAGACTATCTATATCTATGCATGAAGCTGTCTGCTTAATATATTATATGTTTCCTGATCTTATGCATTTACTGGAAATAAGTCTCATGGTCTTGTTTATTGATGCTTTATAGGGTTGGGTAGATTTGTCAATTCTTTTTCCCAAGGCTTCCCCCTTTTCCCTCTATCAAGTATATATTGTATCAGCTCTGTGCAAACCAGATCTAGGAAAAGATATTTTTTAAGAGAGAGAGAGAGAGAGAGAGATTTGTAAGCATTTTTCAAATGGTGCTAATAGATACACAGCCTCATTGTCTGAATTTTAGAAATATGCAAAGTATTTTTTTGCAAATGTGTCAATGTGGTAGAATACTCCTCCCCCCTCTTTCCTACAAAGAATGCATCACAACCCCTGACATGCATGGTGCATGACTTCCCAGTCACCATTAGCATCCACTTCCATGTCTGATGTTGGGAGAAGAAGTCAGGGGAAATTTAGTGTCATTCCTCCCCCACAAAGGATATTAGGGAGAATTTCTCAAACTTCTTTCAGGAAAGAATACATAGGGTTAGAACAGATGCACCAAGAATTAACACTTGTTGCCTTTTCTACCTCTCTATTTAGATAGTTCCTGTTTTCTAATTTTCTCCTTTGACTGTCTGTGTAAGTTTCTTAATTTTATATCTTTATTTTAATCATTCTTGTTTTTTATTTATTTTTGTATGTCTTTTCACTCTTAATTTACTAATTCTTCAAGAAGAATTGGTTCTCTCAGGTACAATTTAAAACACACACACACACATACCAAAATGAATACAAGTTTTTCATGTAATGTAGTATTTATCAAAAACAAACATCTAGAGTCCAGTGATCTCCCATTGTTATTAGACATGATCCCAGCATAGGGTGTTTCCCTCAGTATTTAAATATTTATCTGTTTATCCAGGTTTTTCCTGATTGTCAAAATTATCAGTAGCCACCATTTTAATGTTTAGTTTTTAAGGGATAGTATTGTTTTTATTTTTAAAATAAAAATTTAAATTTCACATTTAAAAAAAATGAAAAGTGGCATAAGTTTGGCATTAGTAAATAATACATAGATGTAATTGTCATTTCTCAGGATTACATGTTTTATGGCAAAACTATGTTCTATTGCAAAATCAGATTAATTTCTGTTTTAGTCCACTCATTTGAGCACATCCAGAAACTCTTTGCTTCACTAGTGCTAAGAAAGAAATTTTCCATTACTCTACAAACCAAATTTGAAAATCAAGAAATAATAATTTTAAAGTTTTTCTCCTTGTGTCAAGGAAGTCATTGAAAATGTCATAGTTTTTGAAGACAATTTCAGTTCAGGACTTCAGTGCAAATATGTATGTGTGTCCGCGTGTGGATGCACGCACACATGTGGATTCCCCACAGATATATACACACACAGAGTTTGCAGTATTTTCATGAAACAAGGTTCCTGTGCAGAGAAAAAAGTATTTTCTTTTACCATGTGTTAAATACCATGAATATAAGTCCCATCCACCCTTGACAGAATAAGTCAAAAATTGTGAATATTCTCTCCCATATTGGATTCTGTTCTCAACACTTTCCTCAACACTTAAGAAACCCATTTTTAAAATATGTTTGAATATTCTTTCCATATCTACCATCTATATTTATTCATTTTGAACAGAGACTAGTATCTAACAGTACCTTAAATTGTAAAGAGCTGATTAATAACCATATCAATAACAAATATTAAAACCTTACCTCTCACACAAGGGACTTTTAAAATATGACAGAACTATATTTTCAGTGGAGTTTCAGTCTATATGGCAGAACTGGGATTTGCCTTCCATTTTTGGTTTCATATAAATAAATTACTTTAGTAAACTAATGAACATTCCATCATTCTGTTAGAGAGAACTGGAAAATTATTTTACTCTGAAATTATAGTTATAATCTTCAGATAAGAAAATGACTATGTGAACAATCTTTCTTCTTCTTCTTTTGAAAAAGTGTACTATGCCAAGAAAACACTTCATTCAGTTTTAGTGTTGTGTTTTTTAAAGAAAAGATTGAAGAGAATGAACAAGATGTGCCCAGTCTGTCTTTAATACCTACTGTGCACTGTTAAACCCCTGGCAATGTAAAATGCAGACATTATAACGAGTTGGAGAGTATATTGATTTTTTCATTATTAGCTAAAGGTTTGCAAGCAGGATAAACTCTATTCAAACACCACGGTAGCAACCAGTAATGTTTCCGAGATTCTTTTGTAGAATGCAGCAGGGGACCAAAGAGCACTTTGCTTTAGTTAAGTCAGTTGTCATTGTGGTTTGATTCTTTCTTTCTTTCTTTCTTTCTTTCTTTCTTTCTTTTTTTATTTCTTCCTTCCTTCCTTTTTAGAAGTATGGCCAGTATTGTGGCTCTACTGATGGAAAGACTTTCAGCAGCAAATCTGGGAAAGGGTGAATCCCCCACCCCCCGCACCTTAAAAGCCTGCTCTGAAGCATTGGGGGAAACCTCTAGAGCAGGTTTTTGGGTGGTATGAAGACTGCACAGGAAATGGGAGGAGAGGAGAGGAGAGGAAATTTCCTTTGCATTAGTGAACAGCTTTTAACTGGATTTAGGCTTGTGTCTCTGCTTTTAAGTGACAATTATGCATAAAGTCATATTTATCATGGGTTTGCCTCCTCCTTTGCTCTTAAACAAATGAAAGGGACAGACCCTCCATCAACTGAGGATGGTAAATCTCATTTTTTTACATCTCATCAAATGTTGAGAACAATGAAACATTTTTGGTCTCATAGCCTTGAGACACTGTAATACCCCCACGCACACGCACACGCACGCACGCACACACACACAATGCTCAGAACAAAATTGTGCATTTTTTCCAGAAGCCATGCAGCTCCTCCTCAGAATAGTGCAGCTCTTGGTATAGACATTATGCAACATTCACTTTGTGCAATTTGTGCAAAAAGAGACTGTTTTCAGACAGCCATATGTGTTTGGTGCATGTTTGCAGTTTTTAAAGTAGAAATCCGCAATGCTGCCAAACAAAAATCTTGTACAAGAAAAAAAGATGTGCAAAATCCAGAAATCTTGCACAAAAAATAGGGACATGGTGGTATTGTATTTTGCTGACTATTCCTTTTTCCTGTATAACATTTTGTTTTGTAAGATTTTTATTAGCCAACATTGCTATTTTCTACATAAAAAACAGCAGTGTTGCACTAGAAAAAACTTTTTTGTTGTGTAAAAAATTTGTTGTGTGAAATTTCTGTTTTCCCAGCAGTCTTCCACTGCAGCTTCTGTTGGCCCTAGTTTCTTTTTGTGCTGTGTAATATTGGTTGTGCAGCTTTCAGACCAGTAAAGGCTGCAGCCACAATGTTGAACTTTTCACTTATTTTTAGAGGGCTATAGCATGCCCTTTAATTTTGATTTTTTTCACTTTTATCAAATATATAGTGAAAAAACAATGTAAGTAGGTGAGCCCCACCTCACCCCAGGAGGCTCCACACTTTCCTGAGCATAGGAAAAGACTATGAGTGTAGGCTCTTACAGCATAGTTTTCCAAACTCATGAGCAGTTATCAAAAAGTGTGCTGTTTAAGTTGTGCTGGGAAGACAAAAGTTCCTAAAATATGTGGAAATTTTCAACATGCCGTTTTTGTCCCATGTAGGTTTCCAGACTCCAAAACAGGCAATTGATGGATTCCCCCCCCCCAAAAAAAAACAACAACCTGATGTTCAGAGAGGAGAAGGTTTTTGCTTAGGAATCAGTGAATCCTTCCTACCTCTTTATACAACCACGATAATTCCAGCATACGGATGACTTTTAGCTCAGATCCAGAGCTTAGAAGTAATTCACTCTTGCCACAGTGTTTGAAAAACAATAAATTATGGTTACTTGTAACAATGTTCACAAGATTTGAATTCTATTGCTTCTTACTTTTTCATTTGTCATTATTTTAAAAAGTAGGCTTCATTTTTAACACTTTGGGACAACGACTGTAGAGAAAGAGGGAGGTGAACTGGAGGAATGCTGAGGTATCTTTTAATGCTCTAATTTCAAAACTGTATGATAACAGGATGCCAAAAAGAAGCCCACTAGGAATAGTCTTGCCAAAATGCCTCTAAAATGGCTTTAAGCATACACAAAAACTTTTTCAAATGGATAGAAAGCATTGTTTATTAAACCAATAAAGAAATTTGTAATATGCATAATATTATGCTAATCATTTCAATCGTGCCTTCACTGCTGGACTTCATTGCACTTGCTTTACTTCTGAAATTTCACTGCACTATACCTTCACTACAAGATAAAAATTGTTGTAGGCAACTACACTGTATGTAGTCCATTACGCCCTACCCAAAGCCTTGGAAAGCAGACAGATCACTTCATGGTATTTAGGAAGTGATGTGCACAGTCTTCTTACAAAAAAATAAAAATAAAAAATGCAGCACTTTCCCACATGCATGTAGCTGAAGAACAGTCATGGAGGAAAAGAGAAGAAAAGAAAGTCCCATCCTCAAAGCCCACAACCCTTCACCTCCTATGCATGCAACTGCAACCATAGGGATATATACCACACCCTTGATTTCTAAGAACCTAAATTCTTCTGTCTGGAAAATATGGGAGTAACCTATCTGATTTCAGTCAAGCATAAATTATCTCACAAAAATTTATGTATCCCTTTCGTTATTAAACAACATGCCCTGAGTCCTGGAGCCGGGTTTATCAGTATAATTATATGCATATGTAGTTGGAAGCCAATTCCCCACCTTGAGTTCAATGGGATTTATTCCCAGGTAAGTGTGTATAGGATTACAGCATAAATAATAGTCGCCTAGTTCATCTATGTAACTATGTAGCTATTTATATTGGGTAGAACTGGGATACCTCCACTGCTGATTTCCCTTTCTCCCCACAGCCACTGGTGCCATATTGTATGCTGTTTGAGAAGTTCTCCAAGCCTGGGCAGAAGGTTTATAGGTACAGGGGAGTATCTATGAAGAACCTCTTCTTCTTTGTTCTTTCAGTAAATTAGTGAGCTGGATCAAAGCCTTTCTGCAGATTGAAGGACATCTGCCAGACATCTTTTTCATGCTAAAATAATAAATTCCTAGTTACAATGTCATTTTCCTAGAGTTGCAGAATTCAGGTTTTGTTGTAAACATAAGCAAAGCAATAGGACTAATAAAGTGGGAAATCAATACCTTCAATATGAACTGGAAATTTTCATGATTCACTATTATAAATCTATCATCAAACTTCATTTTCTTGTGATTTTCTTTCCTTCACATATACCATGTGACTTTGGATAGGATCAGTAGAATCTATCATATACTTAATTTTCTCCTCTCTGATATATATATAGCATGCACAATTGTTTAGCTCAAAATAGATTGTGGAGTATATTTTTAGCAATGTTGACCCTTAGGCAAATTTGTGTACATAAGACCTAGTGTCTTTGGATGAGGCTGTGTATTAAAAGATGCATGCAGCCAATTCAGTTGTGTCCAAATAAGCATTAAAACATGAATAGAAATGGACCTTCATACACACAGTTGCATCTGTCTTAGCTATATGCCCATAAAACATAGGTGTGTACATTTATCTTATTAGATCACAATAACTCCCCCACACAGCAGCATTGGTGGGTCAGTAATGTAATGCAATCTCATTTACAATGTTCAATGAGACAAAAGTTATGAGTTTTAAACAGTTTCAACTTCATTTTGTAATTATTGTTTGTAAGTAATGTTTCACATTCATGGTGCACAAAATCCTGAAAAGAAAGTACTTTTAAAGTTATGATATTAAAATGGAAAATGCTCCTTATCAGCATTTTCAGTCTATTGATAAAAGATGAGGATCACATTTTATGGAGCAAAAAAACTGTGACAATATCTTCAGTTATACAGCTTTCCTCTCTTCATTCACAACAGTGTTTCCCCTTCACCAAATGCCTATTACTCAGACATGTTTGTTCCTATTGAATGGAGCAAATCCTTTTTAGTGCTACCCATATGCATGAACAGTTTGCACTATTAAAAAAAAAACAGTTTTCTGTTTGACCACACAGAACAGAAGCAGAACACTCAATCCATCTGGGAAGTAAGATTGATCAGACTTGCATGGAAAATTGCAACTCTCCTAACAAGGATAGCAAACAGGTGAATACTTTGCATCAGAACTATTTAGAATAACAATCCACTTAAGGGAGAGATCTTGTACCTGGTTCAAATCACGTTAACATCACATGGAGACAGCTGGAAAATGTTAATGTTTTGTTTGAGGCTCTGGAAGAGCCTCATACAATATGTTTCTGGGGTCAATGTGGAAGCTGATGGGCAAGCTGATCTATGTGGTAGCAGAGCTCCAAAACATTCCTGCTGTGGACTGTGCCAGGATCAGAGGACCCAGTTTACCAAAAACAGGACAACATCGTAGTGTAGTAGAAAACAAAAGATTTATTCTGGATATTGAAACAGAATGTTCCCCATCCCACGTTCAGTGTTAGAACTAAAGAAAGTCCCCTTGGACCATCAGAAATACGTTACCATCCTCCATCCACCCTTTCCCACTTCAATCGCTTATCTTTGATTGAGATCAAAGGGCCCTTCATGTTTCTTTCTTTCCACTCCTGTGTTATCTTTAAATCTCCCATCAGGAAGAAAGTCATCCCTGTTTCACAGTTACGATCTATGACAGGAAGGTTGGGGTCATAAACTACAACTCCTTTCCACTGCCATCTGTCCCTCCCATTTGTTTTCCAGGCTTGGATTTAGCATAATTAATATCCCTTTCTCAATAGCCCACATCCTTTACAGCGTTATTTCACCATATCATCATGCCCTCATATCTTCATTCCTTAATATCATATCATGACAAAACCATGAATAGGGATTTTGAAAGACTCCAATAATCCTCCAACAAGAATAGCAAAGCTCAGTATGGTAGATGTCACATGCAAGAGGACTTTTGTCACATGGAAATATTTTTTTCCTTTGTCTCCCACATAATAGCAATAGTATTTTACTGTATCATTATCACCACCACCACAATCTCCATAATCTTTAAGACAATTCACACTTATTATTACCAATGAAATAAAACTTAGCATTCACAGATTCATCCTCCCCCCACCTGTGTAGCATATTTATATTGACTGAAATTGTCTTAGGGCCTCTACAGATGGGCTCTTTGGACCGTCCTGCAGTCAGGGATGGGGATGGGCAGCCGCATGCCGGCCACCTCAACCCCTCCCTGAAGACGTCCTGATGCCACGCACCGTTCTGCACAGCACACAGTGTCAGGACGTCCTTCCGGTGCAGCCTTTTGATGCACTGCGCCGGAAGGGGCACCAAAGAGCCATGCGGCAGCTCTTAGGGTGACCTTTTCCTGGTTCTGAAAGAAGCGGCATATTGCTCTTTTCTGGGCTGGCAAAAGGGAGGATTGAGGCTGAGGCGTCCGGCAGCCTCGGCCCCGAGCCTCCATTTCCCAGGGTGGCCCAGGACCGCCCATCTGCATCCCCTCTTAGTCTCAACCAGAGTAGCATCAATTGTTGAATTATGACTCAGCATGTACATAAATTTAATTGATTCCATGGCTTGGCTTTGCTAAGGACTTATCCCAGAATTTTTTCCACAGTTGTTTGTCTTCAGTCTGTTGACACTGTGTCACATAACAGAACTACAAGAGCAACTGAGGGTAACTCCTCAATAGCTTTAAAATGCAGGAAAGATGTGTATGCATCTTTATCCAATTGGCTTAATTCCAACAACAAATTAAAACTTGCCTTTTTATAAAGGCCTCATAATCTCTCTCTTTACTCTGTCTATAGTTTTCTACTGTTTTAGCTTTTTTACATTATGCAATCATTGCATGTGTCTCTACAATGTTTTCATTTTTATTGCTTTAAACTATTGCCTTGGATTTTAATTTTTTTCAAATTATTTTATTGTAGACTGCTTAAATCTTGTGATGTAGGACAGGATTAATTTGTTTATTTTTTAAAATGTGGTATATTGTGGCTGGATAAATAAAATAGACTGTTTCCAAGAAAGCATCCATTGATCATATTTTAAAAACACTTTCAACACTTTGAATGGGTAAGATTAAATATGGAGTAACTTATTTTGACACAAACACATACATACACACATTTCTTCAAGTGAGATCCTGAGATGAGAAAGGTGATAATCTCATCTTGAGTTGTGGGAAGGTGGTGATTTGGGGAGCATAAGGTTATTTTGTTGAGATCTCTTTAAGTAATCTGGGATTGCCACTGAAGCCCAGGTACAAGGACATATTTTGTAGGAAAGTATCATTACATAATTTTTGTTAAAGCAAGGCTAAGTAATAAATATTGCACTTTCAGAATCTGTATCTGTTCAGGATCTGTTTTGTCAGGTATTTGAATGTTTTTGCAACATGTGCCAACCAAGTTGGGAATAAATTTGAGTTAGAAGCTTTTTGAATTTTAGGCTTTTGATTTCATAATTGAGAGCATGCCAGAGCTCAAAGACAAAGGAAATTATTTAGGGTTTCCAGTCTGGTTCCAAGATGGGGCTCCTGTAACATTAATCCTTAACAAATCTTGGAGCAAAATGAGGTCATGTAAAGCTCCATCAAGCAGGATGAGGGTACTAGTTCTCCCTCACATTTCAAATCTCAACTTTCATCTTCAGTCATCCCTTCCCTTCCCAATACACCTATTGCCTCACAAGTGAAGAAGTGGGGGGGGGGTAGAGAGGGGACATGGAAAACAAATACAGAGCTGGGTGCTCTTCCACACCCCCATTAGCAAGGGAATAGCAGTATTGAGAGAAAGTTGGTATTTGGAAGCTGAGGGAGGACAGGTCATTCCACTTTATAAGAGGTTCACAACACCTTTTCCTGTTCCAAGATTTGTTAAGGATTAAAATTACAAGAGCCTTGTCTTGGATTCAATCTGCTAACCCTAAATTTAGTTTTACATCAGCCCTAGTAAACGGAAAATAAATCCAAACAAATTTTTCTTTTTGGTGAAAATATCATCAGGTACAAACATATTATGCTATCAGATATAGGCTAGACTAGGCTAGGCCATGAGTAAAACCTGTCAGAATCTTCCAGATGTATATTTTTGAAATGTGCTAGGATTTTAGAGACATGAAAATCCATATTGAATAGGAAGAAAATTATACAACAATTTTGTAAGAATGTGTGCTGTATTATCATTTCAGACAAGCAGTGGTAGTCAGATGCTTAGGGCTTTATTTCCTGGATAATAAAATTTCCAGTGTGGTAGCTGCATTATCCTATTGCTGCAACAGCAAAGACATTTCTGATGATATCTTAAAGAATAATGAATGCATTATGGCATAAACTTTCATGTGGTAAGTCAGTTGGAAGACCTATTATCCTAAATTGGGAGATCCCCCATGTGAGTATATCTATATGTGTCTTCAAGCCACCTGTCGACTTACGGTGACCCCATGAATTCTGTAGAGTTTTTCTTATGCAAGGAATACCTAGAGGTGGTTTTGCCAGTACAGAAGTGTTAATTACCAATGTGAAGATGTTCATTTAAGCTTTATTGTAATTCTTACAGTCTCTACTTTTTACTTTCAATTCCCTTCTGACCTCCCTGCTTGGACCTCTGCTGCAACCAGCCATGTTGTTTTCAGATAATGTTCTAAAGACTTTTGATGTGTTTCATAATATGTTTTCTTTTATACCCATCTCTTTGCTGAAGATATAAAAAATGAATAAGGGTTTGTGGAGAGGGAGGGGTGAGGCAAATTGTCCCAGTTCCTCACTTCTGTGAAGCCTATCTGAAAGCAGACCCTGAAGAAACTAGGGTAAGAACTGAAAGGAATTTGTTTGGGTTGAAAGGATATATGGCTGTCTGATGCATTTGGTTGGAATAGTCAAATGGAAGCTAACAGTTAACAATGACTAATAGGCATCATTGTCTGTGTATGGTCAGCAGTATCAGAGGAAGTGCTCTTAACAATGCAAGTTGTTGAGAAACATGGACATACAAATGTTGGGCTTACCAGAGGTATCTGGATGGCCCCTGTGGTAATGAAATAATGGACTAGTCAAAGCTTTGGTCTGACACAGCACTACTCTTATGCTTTTATGAAACTGAAAGGTAGGCCAGTAGACCAGAAAGCTAAACATCCATGTTATAGGTAACACAGAAGGTACACTATTTATTTTACAGGGTGAGGGGGAAAAAGAAAGGGGGAAAAAATGACCTTCTTATAAGGTATATACCATGGCCATGGTGGTGCTGCTATTTTCAATTATTACTTATAGACTGAATCCACACTGCAGAAATAGTCCGGTTTGACATCACTTTAACTGCCATGGCTCAATGCTATGGAATTCTGGGAAATGTAGTTTTGTGAGCTATCAGAGTGCTGTGGTGCCACAACAAACTACAATTCTCAGAATTCCATAGGATGAAGCCATGGCTGTTGAAGTGGCATCAAACTTGATTACATCTGCAGTGCAGATGCAGCCATAGTGAAGTGTGATTATTAATAGTATAGAGATATAAAATGCTGGCAGTGGTATAACAATGCTGGCAGAAACAATAGCAGGCACCACGAGGAAAGGATAAAAGGCTAGAGAAATACAGGTAAGCTAGAAGAGGGAGGGGACTTTGGAAGCAGCAGGAGGCTGCTAGCTCCATGCCACTTGCCTCCTGAATGCCTGGTTTTGGGGGAGCTGGGATGTTCCCAGAACCAAGGAACTCTGGAAAGTATGGCTTAGACAATTAAACAGGTCTAAGCCATACTTTCCAGAATCCTTTGGCTCTGATCTCCTCTCTCTCTCTCTCTCTCTCTCTCTCTCTCACACACACACACACACACACAGCAAGGGAAATCAACAGTTGTTGGTGGTAGGCTTCTCTTGACATCACTGTCTCCCTCGATAAATTCTGATAAAATGCAGCTGTATGCATAATGGATCATACACATGCAGTGTGTACCAGCAAGGTTACAGCTATTATTGAAGTACTTATTTACACTGGATGGCTGTGTAAGTGCTATTCAGCAGTAAATAGCATAATCAAAAGTAGTCATGTATGGTCTGAGATACCTCATTTCCTTATCAGTGGTACATATTGTTGAACCTTAATCACATTGTCTGATTGAATTTAAAGACATACAATTCAAGGTAATAATGTAACTTCTGTAAACTTTCCTTCCTCCTACATTCTGATTTTTAAAGGTCTTTTCCTCCCAGATTTGAACAAATTAGCAATTTAAAAAAAATGAAATGAAATTATCCCATCTGTAATATGGGTGTTATAGATAAGATACCTTCAAGGAAAAACAAAAAGATGTGGCAACACTGATTCACCCTTAGAATGTTTGACTACACAGGAGTTCAAATCCAAACTTTTAGAATTAGTTCCTAGAAAAAAAAATCTATCCATTTTGGTTTCTCCCTCATTTGGATTTTGATAAGTTCTTATCAAAGACAAATTGAAACAATATTGTTAACCATTCCTAGCTTAAACTGGCCTTTAATTTTGAATGTAAACAACATTTGATAGCCAATTTCTTTTAGTATACGGAAATTCCAATGGCACCTCCTTGAATTCCAATGGCACCTCCTCTCTCAATGAATGTCTTCAAGCGGTAATGGGCTGGATGAGGAAAAACAGATTGAAATTGAATCCAGACAAGACGGAGGTGCTCACGGTACAGGCTCCGAAACCAAGAATTGGGTTGCAACCTCCAGTCCTGGATGGGGTCACGCTCTCCTCCAGTGACTGTGTTCGCAGTCTGGGGGTGCTCCTTGATCCGTCGCTTCTGATGATAAATCAGATTCATGCGACGGTCAGGAGCGCCTGTTATCAGCTTCGGCTGATACGCCAGCTGCGCCCTTTTCTGGATGTAAGAGACCTTGAGACCGTTGTGCACGCGTTGGTAACCTCACGCCTCTACTTCTGTAATGCACTCTACATGGGGCTACCCTCGTGCTTGATTCGGAAACTGCAACTGGTTCAAAATATGGCAGCCAGATTAATATCGGGAACATCTAGGGGGGGACCATATTACGCCAGTATTAAGGTCCCTCCACTGGCTGCCTATTAGTTTCCGAACCCAGTACAAGGTGTTGGTAATTACCTTTAAAGCCCTAAATGGCTTGGGTCCAGACTATCTGAAGGACCGCCTCCTCCCGTATAATCCTCCCCGCACCCTCCGGTCCTCTGGGAGGAATCTGTTGCAGCCTCAAAAAACGAGACTGGCGACGACCTCCCAGAGGGCATTTTCGGTAGTTGCCCCCAAACTGTGGAATGGCCTGCCGGAGGAGATCCGTCAATTGACATCTCTTGACGGCTTCAAGAAAGCCGTCAAGATGGATCTCTTTCGGCGGGCCTTTCCGGATTAATCCACTAGTATGTTCTGGAATTTTTCTTCCCTCTGAGATGCTCCCTTTTTTTTAATAAATTGGGTCCCTTCCGAGCCAACATGTGACATCCGCCGGCATTTCTTGTTCTTTAATATATGTATTGTTTGTTTTAATGGAGGAATTTTCTCCTTATATTGTTTATTTTTAACTTGTATTGGGTTTAATAACTTTTTAAGGGGGGGAGGGGGATAAAATTGCTCTTAACTGTTGTTGAAATTTTATGATGTAAGCCGCCCCGATTGTGTTCAGAGGGGCGAGGTATTAAATAAAAATTATTATTATTATTATAAGATTTGCATCTGTAAGTAAAAAATGTATTGGACAGTATACCATACATTCACAATACAATGCTGTTATCCACATTAGCAGCAATAATATATTCGTTTGTTGCCACTGTTGTTCCAAAACACAGACAATAGATGGTTCCAGGAGGATGCATTTTCTGACTTTCTGAGTTGGGGGAGAGGACCTGGGTCCAGTGCAGTCCATAGAAAATCACAGCACCAAGGAACAACATGGTGACATCAGCTTGTAGCAGCTTCTTTTGTGCAAAATAGATCAGAGGAAACATATGTGCTTACTTTTGTTCTGGTGCTTTACTGTGAAAGGCTGAAAACTGTTTTGTACATGCACTACTATGTATTTTGAAACATAATGGGAATAACACGGGGCCCTATGGCTAAGTGGGAAGGTAAAGATGCTCAGAGGTTTTTGATGCAATTATAAGACTAATACATATATCAGTTCTGCAGTTATTGCATCCTAGAATGATTACATTGGGGTATCATTGATTCTTTTCCCCCTCCCATTTCTTTAAGCACAAAACTAGGCTCAGAATTTGATTTGGCATCTGCTCAGCCTCCTTAATATAGCAGCAGATGAACCCAGGCAAGTAACATATCTATCACTGTATCTGACTGATCTTTCTGCTTATGCACAGTGACAAATTCTCACCTCTCCATATAGATCAGCAGGCACTGTAACCAGTCAGTCATGGATAAGTTGCGACAGCACATCACATGCTTGGCAATTTGGAGCTTTGGGGAACAAGGTGAAACATGTACTTATTTTTCATGGAAACAGCCACCTTTTCCATAGCGATTGCTATCGGTGCCTCTTAGTGCAAAAGGGGAACCATGTTCTCCTCCCCAATATAATGTACATGCACATATGTATCAAGAAGGAAGAGAATAAGAAATGTTCTAGTCACAGAAGTCAGTATCTCTAACTTTGTCATCATTTCTTTCTTTCCTGTGGAAAAGGTTAGAAAAAAACACTGAGTGATATCCAACATGGTGCCAGTGGAAGTCAAGTTAATGTGATATTCCCCCACAACCTGAGATCCTTCTCCTGCTTCCCCTCCCTACCAAACTTTGATCCAGTGATTTGGGCAATTCCTAATCAGTCAGGAAATGTCTAGCATGGTATATGTGAAAGGCAATCTTACACAACAGCTCTTACTCTTCTAAATTCCTTTTCATACTCTCCCTCAAACTTCTCCAGAGGGTCAGGAGGATCTACCTACCCACCTATCATGTGTCCCATGGGGCAGAAATAGGAAAGGAACTACCCAGACTTGAAAACCTTGTGTGAGTAGTACAATGTGTTCACCCTTCTCATTGTAGCTCTACAACGCACAGATATTAATGTCTGGTCATTCATCTGCCCCTCTGGAGGTGCTTGTCCAGGGATAAAGAGAGGGATGGAGGAAATGCTTTTGAAGGATAAAGAAAAAGAGGCAAGGGAGAGGTGGGGAAGAAGAGGTTCCATAGTATGAGCTTGCCTGCATGTGTTCAACACTGGGCATTATTCCATTGATCTACTCTGTGGCTTTGCATTGGGTCAAAGCTTTTCTCACTAGGCTCCTCTAAAAATGTGCTGCAAAATCAGGTGTCTTTGAAACTTTGCTGCCTATTAGAGTCATTTCTTTTCTTTCTTTTTAAAGGATAAAGCACTAAAACAGCTTTAAGGTTTTGTACATTTTATCCATTTTCATATCCAGGTGTCACTTTTGAGAGGGGAAAAGTGGTGAGGGGGGAGTCTTTGAGGCACAGGAAGGAACAGTTACTCTTAGATTACACAGAACCCCCTGAGGTTTTATTATCTACTTACAATATGTTAAAACTCTAAAAAACCTCCCAACCCATAATATGGATAAATTCCATTAGACAGCCCTTTATAGATGACAGAGTCTTTTTACACATCGAGGGATAGCCAAGGACAAAGCTGGTTTAAAACTCTGTACTAGTTCATCATTCTAATCCAAAAGAAATTTCAAAATCCAAGTATAAAGCACAGTAAGCAAGATTGGTGTGGTTTTGGGTTGTTTTTTTTTTTTTTTTTAATAGCAGCTGTCTGCACATTTCTTTGAAAAGATCTTGGGATGCACTGGAGAAGTCACTGGCTACAAATTCTCACTGTTGCTGAAATTTGCCTAATGAAAGAAAAATGTTTGATAGAGTTTGTTAACTCAGCCAACAACAATTTCCTGAAATAACTGAGTGAAAAAAATTCTCAAAATAGCACTTAGAATTTGAGAAAGAGTTTGGAAAAGTTTTTTGTGGGTTTTTTTTGGGGGGGGGGAATACAGCCACCAGAATCCCCTAGCTAATAATAATAATAATAATAATAATAATAATAATGTTCATTTATACCCCGCCCCTCTGTCAAACAATTGGAGTGGCTTACAACAGTTAAAAATTACACAAAAAATACAGATTAAGAAACAACACGGAAACCCCACCCTTCCACCCTTGAAAATCATAGCATAAAATAGCATCCATTAAAATCATAGCATAAAATAACAAGATAAAAAAAGTCATTGAAGCGACTATAAAACAAACGAGAGCAGAGGACGAGCCAAAAACTAAAAAGACTAAAACTAAAAAAGAGGCAGGGACACGCAGCTCCTGAGGCCGAGATCGCCTGCCGAAAGAGATCTGTCCGAAAGGCCTGCCGAAAGAGATCCGTCTTCACAGCATGGTCACTAGTCATGTCAGCTATGGGATTCTGGGATCTGAGTTAAAAAATTTAAGTTTTTCTGGATTCCAGAAATATAAGTTTTCCAAGTTCTGTCAAATGATCTCACCAACTGAGTTGTTGGGTGCCTTCAAGTAATTTCTAACTTACAATGACCTTAAGGTGGAGCTTTCCTGGCAGAAATTGTTCAGAGGGGATTTTCCCCTGACTTTCTCTGAAGGTAAGAGTATGATTTGCACAAGGTCATCCAGTAGGTTTCCTTGGTTGAGTGGGGATTTGAACCCTAGTCTCTCAGTGTCCTTGTCCAACACTCAAGCTTCTATACACCACTTACTCTCAATAGGCATTGATTAATGTTGATGGTTCACCACTTTGCCCGCACAATGTGTTGACATGAATGGAAAATTGTTTTTTCTTATTATCTTTAATAATAAAGCAAAACTTTATCATTATATATTTATCATTTATCACTGTATATAGGGTTCATTTATTGTAATCCTTTCATATTATTATGTGCTGCAGTGGATGTTCTACTATATCACACACTACCAGAGCTTGCAAATAACAAGCTACTAATAACTTTCTCCAATAATAAAGGTAAAAGTATGTTACATTTCAATTTTAAGTTGACATTTGTCAAGTGGAGAATAATGTTACTACTTTTGCCATGTAACTAACTTTTTTTGTTATTTTGAAGTTGTGTTTATGGTCTCAATAACTGGCAGAGGAGGAATATTACCTGCTTCAAGTGCTGATTCATGCTCTGTGTGGCTCATAGCAATCAGATTTTTTAAAAACCCTGAAGATACAGCTATTTAATTGATTTTCAGAAAGAGGAAAACAACGAATTATTATTTTTGAAATGTATTTTAATTATATCCCACCTTTCTCACAGGATGGGACCCAGAACAACTGTTCAAATAGTAATTATAAGTAACTACATTTGGTATAACCATAACTGTTTTTTTTAAAAAAAAATTAACATTTTACTTTGAGTTTTGATAAATGCATTATTAATCATCCCCATCACCATTTCTCCTGTACATTTTGTCACAATTGTGCATTCATAGGTATTGATGCAATCACACTTGTTGGAATTCGAAAAAGAATATAAAAGTTTTAAAAGGTCTTCCAAGATAAAACTGCCACACTTATTCAATAACTGAAGTGAAGTACTTTCAAAATACTTCCAAATAGTACAATGTCAATATTTCTCTTAACCCCAGTTCAAGATTCACCTACCACAGGCAGATTTCTTTTATAAATGTGAGTGCAAAGATTATAACAGCCATCATTGGTACATGACTTCATGACTGTCTCTCAGCTGTTATACATACATCTCAAGTGGGCTTTTTACCTAAATGCCAAGGCCAGACCATCTTTGTTTATTGCTTAATGCTATGGCATCTAAAGGTGAGAAATCTCAAGTGCTTCCTCTGTTGTCAGATGCTGAGAAGGCTTTTGATTGTGTTTGGTGGAAAATCCTACTCATCACTTTACTTAACTCTGGTTTTGACAAATAATTTACAAGTCAGTCAGCTCCCGTGAGGTGTGCTTCAAGGGTGTTCTTCATGCCCAATGCTTTTTGTTATTGCTTTAAAACCATTATTATGTACTGTTAAACAGACAAAAGAATATTGAGGGAATAAATATTGCTGAAAAGGAAAACCAAACCATCTTATTTGTGGATGATTAGTTATAATAATTATTATTCTTTATTCTTTATTTCAAATTCACAAAAATGTGTACCACAGTGTCACTGATAGACAATTTCAGCTGGATCTCAGTTTATAAAATCAACCAACCAAAGTCTGAAATTATATCTATCAGCGGCCTGCTTGCTAACATTTACTATATGAATCAAATATGCTAAAATATTGGTGCTAAAATGTGGATGTTTAGTGACAGCATTCTACTGGTTGCAGAACAATCAGTTATGTTTCTGTTGAGAATTTTAGGTGCACTGAGAATGCATGGAGAAGCCATTCTGCAAGATATACTTATCCCAAGTTATTGAGAGAGTCTTAAGTACTTCAAATATGACTTGGTAGCTAATAAGTAGTCAGTATATTTCTTTCAGCATAGTCATAATACATGCAAAGCTTGGTGCATGACTGAGCACCCTAGCTGCTATATTTTTCATGACATGCAACCTCTGAACTGCATGCAAAGTCAGCTTCACAGACTATGGGCCTCGGCAGACGACTAATAAGGTCGTCTTGGAGGCAGGGAAGAGGAGGGGCAGCCGCACGAGCAGAGCCCTTTCCTCCTCCCGAGGTTGCCCTCGGAGCTGCCGGCCCTCTGCACGGCCGGCGCTCCGGGGGCAACCTCCCGCCACAGCGTCCTCACACGCTGCGGCGGAAAAGTCAGGGAAAGTGCGCCCGACGCATTTAGGGCGCACTTTCACTGACTTCTGAAAGGAGCGCCAATTGGCGCTCCTTTCAGGGATGCCGCCGGTGCGCCGCCATGCGAGTGCCTCGCTCCAGCGGCGCACCGTCCCAGGGCGTCCCCAACGCCCTGGTCTGCATCTCCCCTGTGTTACAATCTGCCAGTTAGGCAGATACGACTGCACAGTAGCAGGGGCCTTACATGCAAGGCGAACTACACTTTATTGGGATTTAGAGGTCCAGAGACCCAGAAGAAAAAAATGTGAATAAACTGAAGATCTATATGAGGGGGTATCATAAAGTTTTAATTATCGCCTTTGGGAAAAAAATGACAGTTTGTTTTGATTTGTAGTTATTTGTAGTTGTTAACTGATCTCTACATAGTCACCATCCAGATTCACACATTTTTCCCAGCATATCTTGACCCTCCAAATACCGTTATTGTAGAGGTCTGCAGATTGCACCTTAAACCACTCTTTCACTTCATGAATGACGTCATCTGTGTTGTCAAATCAGCAACCCTGCAACAGTTTTCATTTCTGGAAAAAGAAAAAGTCACTTGGTGATGATGACACTAACAAAACTTCATCATTATACCATAATAACTTCCAGATGATAATTATTACTTTACATTACCCCCTCGAATTTCTCCATCTTACACTTTAGTGACTTTTAGCACAACCTGTAACAAAAATAAATAATACAAGAGCTGATTTTCTAACATCATGCACTTAGGGACCAATGATGACACTGACAAAATTTCACCAATAAACAATAATAATTTCCAGGTGATAATTATTATTTTATGATACCCTTTGTATCCCTATTATGGAGGTTTGCTGAACAGTTCATAAGCAGTGAAAGGAAAATCTCAAGCAACTTTCTGGACTGCTGTCTTGGCCTCAATTTAAGGCTCCTCTGTGAAAGAGAAGGGGAGAGATTCCCCTGCAGTTAAATTAGGAGTATGCGAGCACCATTTTGTTCTATTTGACAATATGTAGCATAGGCAGGAAGGAGGCATTCTAATGAAAACATAAAATGACATTTGTGACCAGCTGGCATCCCATGAGTGGTGACTTAAATGCTGATATATCTTCTTGTGAATGGGCTTGTGTTTCTGTTTATCAAGAATGTTTTGTAAGGTGTTGCTTGCTTTCTTCTTTCATCCAAGCATTACAGTATTGGCAACTGAAGTTCTTATATTTAAAAAAAGAGATCTGAGTTTTCAGGGAGGATTCATTCATTCCAGCAATAACATACTGGTTACCATGACCACATATATGTGAATGTGGTATAACTGTTTCCTGTAGCTCCATGCAAGAAAATAAAACAAAACTTTGAAAATTTACATGTTTGGACTATAATTTCCAGAATCCTCCAGCCAGCATGGCTATGGTGGATGGACATTTTGTAGTCCAAAAAGATAATGGACTGTTTGTTTCATCTGAGTTTTTTGACACTAAAAAACCCAACTTTCCACAAGTTTACTTGAAAGGAAGTCCCACTGTATTCAGTCAGGTGTGCTCCCAGGAAAGTGTGCATATTTATTAATTTTATTATCCTGTTTGTATTCTACCTTTCTTCAAAGGAACCCCTAAGGGGAAGCATCATCATTTTCCCCTACCTCATTTTATTCTCACAAAGATGAGATGAGGACATGATACACTACCTTAGACCATTCATGTCCATCCTCACATTGACTTTCTCTGGATTTTTCAGAGAATAACCTTTATGAGTCTTCCCTAAAGAGCCAGGACGTAGAACCTTGTACATTTCAATTGGGTGTTTTGCTACCAAGCCCTAAATTGGGTGTAATATTTAACTTCAACCACTTATTTCTATCCCACCCCTCCATAAAATCTGGGACTCAAGGTGATTTGCAAATTAAATAATACATGTATATAACATGCAATTTTTCATCTCTCCTTTGTTTAATCTTAAACCAAATGTCAGAAACCCAATCACAACTGAGACCAGTGCTTGTAGATGAGGGAAATTTAAAACTTCCACCGCCCATTCAATTTTTATTTCAGAATTCAACTCCCTCACTTGTGAGGACTAAAAGAAAGAAGATGAACTCTTTTGGACCCAGTAGAGGGAAGGGTTCTAGTGCAAATTTTGAAATAAAAACTCTTTTGGATAAGCTTTAAATCTCACCCTGTCAGTACAGACTGGCCCCAATCCAGATCAGAGCTCAGCATACCTGACTGAAGTTTAAAAGAAATAAAATTGGGGTGTCAAATTGCACATGATTGCTTTAAACTAGTATGTAGTTTAGCCTGAACTGCAGATGTTGGTTCCATGTCATCCAATGAGCTTCATGACTATGCGGGTGTGCAGAGGGGCGGCTTTGGGCTGCCCCGGGAAGCAGTGGATCGGGGTCATGGCGACCCCACGTCGTGGCCCCAATATTCCCTTTTGCTGCACTGAAAAGGATGGCAAAATGCTGCTCCTTTTAGGGGCGGCAAAAGGCCGCCCTAAGAGCTGGTGCATGGCTCTTCCTCACCCCTTCCGGTGCAGTGCATCAGAATGCTGCACTGGAAGGGCGTCCTGATGCCTCACACCGTGCGTAATGGTGCGCGGCATCAGGACGGCATCAGCGTGGGTTTGAGGCAGCCAGCGTGCAGCTGCCCCACCCCAACTGTGCCTCCAGGCTGGCCCTTTGGACCAATCTGCAGATGCCCTTCATTAGGATTTAAACTCTGATTTCCACAATCCTATGTAAGCTTGCTGCCAAAATCATGCTCCAGCTTCCAACTTCTGTGATTTTTCTTTTTTGCCGGAAACTCCTGTTAAAAAGAATGTTGCCCTCACTTGTAGGGTTATTAATACTGCTGCTTTGTTTGGGCTGACTGGGGTATCATGAGGTAAACTAAAGAAGTCAGTCAAGAGTCAGTATAAAATCCAGTTAGATTTTTTTTTTTTTAAGAAAGTGAAAGGCTGGTGTCTTTTTTCATTAGCCATTTATCTGATTGCTGTGTTGAGACAAACCACTTTTTGTGGAAGAATGAGTTAAAACAAAGGGTCCAAGGAAAAAATGTGTGTGGGGGGGGGAGTGTTGAAATAGTAGTCTGAAATTTCTAATGACCCAAAGGAATATTTGGTGGCACCTTCAACATTCATTGATTCTTCACTTCTCCATTTGCTCACCTCTTGGCTTCCCCCCACCCCTGTCAAAAGAGCATTACTAACAGGTGCAGGGTGTCTAAAATGGAAATGTGTCTTGTTGTCATTCTAGTATTGTCTGTAGCATCTCATTTCCAAGAGAGAGTAAGAGAATGCAAACAGGCACAAACTGAAACTTGGGATATATTGCATATCATAAAGTACTAATTAAAGCAAGTGGTACCCAACTTCCTCTATTGCTTCTCCCTGTCTTTCTCAACTTTCTTGACAGCTAAGAGAAGGTGGAAAGGAGCACGCAGTCTGTCTCACTCTATTGCAGATGTAATGCACTCTACCCCATTCATGAAGGCTGTTCAGCTCTCTGCATAGCATATGACTCCAAATCTTTTTCTTTGAACTACAGTAGCAGCCTTTGTCCCAACTGTGATTTAGCTTCTTTTATTAGACCATGACGGGGCCAGTAGCCAAGAAATGAGAGGGAATTTGTTGATCTTAAGACAAGTGAAAATCAGATTTTTTAAAAGGGTTTTATTTTGTGAACACTGCTAATTAGATTCAGTTTAGATTGTACATTTAATTTGTACTTTGTAAATGCAAAAGTAAACTTTTGAAAAACTCTGGCTTTATTTTGTGGCTTGACTCCATGTTGCTATAAAAAGAGAGCTGGCTGTCTCAAAATAGAAAATCTTTGCAGTGTTCCTACCTACAGCCAAGGCTGGTCATCTGGCTTCCAGAGTTTGAAGTGCAAACTCAAATAGATAATTAATAATAAAGTCCTATATATGTTTACTCAGAAGTAAGTCTTGCTGTTTTCGATGAGTCTTACACACAGACAAATGAACAAAGGGTTGCCATCAGGAATCCATTGCTGAACTTAATGTAGATTTCTTCTGAGTAGATGCATAAAGGATTTCACCATGAAAAGCAGGGGTGGCATCAGGTAGTCCTCCACTGATGGAGTGTATATCCAAGCCACTGATGAGGAATTCTGGGAATTGCAGATCAATAACATCAGAGGGCTGAGTGATTCTCACCTCTGGCGAAAAGGTTTAAATATATGCAGGTTCGAGGTCTTCAAGCAATTGTTAGGGCCATGCCACCCCCCCCCACCCCTATAAAGTTACATTAGAGATGTAATTTTTTGATAATTTTTATTCTCAAAGGAAGCTATGGGTAACTTTAGCAATTTTCTTCCCACTGCAAAACTACAGAGATTATCGCACACACATCATCCCTGTCAAAGATGGGTCTTACTGCTTTCTCCCATGACTGGGCGTAGGCAGCCTGTATGCAGCCTGTATATAACCTGTGCTTGTCCCATGGCTTGAAAAGCCATGGGATAAGCCCGGGTTGCATATAGGCTGCATACAGGCTGCCTACTCCTGGCCATGGGAGAATGTGGTAAGACCCATTTTTGATGATTAAATGTGCATCTATCCCATTGGGGAAAAGACAGGATAAGGCATGTATGATAATCTTCTGTGTGTGTAGTTCTCAAAGGAGATTTGCAGCTGGAGACATGTTCTGCATAAAATTTGCTGGGGTTTTTGGAGGGGGGCAAAACCCACAACTTTCTACACAGGAAATGGGATCTTTTACCCAGAAAATAATATTTCTAATTATTTCCTCCACAGGAAAAAAACACTTTACAACAAAGAAAATACTATATTTTGGGTCTTATTGTTACGCAAAATTTACATGTGTGTGGTTGGTGGGTTGGAGGAGTTTCACAAAACAGCATTTTTTTTGTACAAGAAAATAAAGTTGGCCTTCGTTATCCACAGGGGATCCATTCTGGACTCCCCCCTGCAGGTACCAAAATCCATGGATGCTCAACTCCCATTGACCCTAATGGCAGTGCAGCCATGCAGCATTGCCACCATTGGGGACAATGGGACTGAAGTCCTCTCTCCCTCCTCCCTTACCTTCTTTCTTCCCCCTCCTTCCCCCTCCAAAGTTTGGCTTCAGGGGCAGAGGTTGGAGGCCCGTCATCCAGAGGGAGCCAGAGCTGCCACTGGGGCTTGGGTCAGACCTTGGAAGTTCCATCCTGGGTGTTGGGACAGGGGGCAGGGGCCTCCGAGACCCAAACCCTGGCCCCAGCCCTGGCTCCCTCCATCCGATGGAGCTCCGGCCTCTGACTCTGAACCACCCCTGAAGTCAAGCCCAGGGCAGAAGCCTTGGAGAGGGAGCGAGGGAGAAGGAAGGAAGGAAGGAAGGAAGGAAGGAAGGAAGGAAGGAAGGAAGACCTCAGTCCCATTCTCCCCAATGGTAGCTCAGCTGTGTGCATGTGCTGTCATTGGGGACATCGTGGGCTTTCGTTCTGCAGATGCTCAAGTTCATGGATACCGAGGTCCCACTGAAATATGACTTTATCTTAAGAAAATACTGTATGCAAATGTGCAAAATATGTGCATTTTGTGCATAATGAGTATTGGTCTGCCCAAGCTTCTTATCAATCCAGGATTCTCCTCATAGAGATTATTAAACAGCTGAGAAGCACTTTGGCAGCATTTTTGGATATTTTCAAGTTTATTATATTCTCTGCCCCCCCCCCCCCGGAAGAGATGTATAGGCAATCCTTTCTATTTAGAAAGTCCAAAGTTCAGTTCCTGATTTCTCCAGTTTTAAAAGATCAGAGAGTAGATGATGGAAATACCTTTGTCTGAATTCCTGGTGAGCCACAAAGAGTTAGACTAGTCCAGCTTTCTCCAACCTGGTGCCTACCAGCAGTGTTGCACTATACTTCCCAGCCAACACAATACACACACAAACTAAGGCAGCTTCCAATCTGGATACACTGCATCTGCTGTGACCCCAGAAGGCTCATCTCTGCTTGTAGTCACTTCTTTGATATTATAAGCCTCAAAAAGTTAGGACAATCAAAGCTGACACTGCCAAGCAATTCCAATGAGAGCTTTTCATCTGGAGCTGCAAACAAGAGCTAATACTATTGCCTTCTGCGGCTTCAAAAATGGAGTTGACATGGCAGTTTGTGCACAAACTCATCATGGAAGAATGGAGGGGAAATTACTATCTGTAAGCCTATCAGAACTTTCCACAAAAGGCACACATCAAGCTCCTACTGCTGAACACACTGTTTAGACACTTTAACAAGTTACGTACATTTAAGCTCTTAAAATCCCATCACTTGTAGCTGACTTGCCAAGCTTCACTTCACCTTTTCTAAAGACCTGTGTTATATAACAGTGCTTCTCGGCTTCTGCATTTTGCCTCATTTCACATTTCTCCCTAAAGAATGGTTGTGGGCAATTTAAAAAAAATTAGAGAAACATTAACTCATTCTATAGAGAAACGAATGGGCAACTGTTATGGGGCAGAGGGCACACTGCCTCCAAGAAGGCCTTCTTCAGCTCTTTTGCCCCCACACAAATGCCCCCCCCCATACTCTCTAGTAGTCTAAAATTTCTAATGACCCAAAGGAATATTTGATCAACATTGGGCCTTTGCAGACTGCCAGAAATAGTGCACATTGAATTGAGGCACTGCCCTGGCTCGGTGCTAGGGAGTCATGGGAATTGTATTTTTTTCTGAGACATTGAGCCTTCTCTCTCAGAGAGCTCTGGTGCCACAATAAATTACAGTTCCCATGATTCCCTAGCACTGAGCCAGGGCAGTGCCTCAATTTAATGTGCACTATTTCTGGCAGTCTGCAAAGGCCCATTGTTTTTGACCTTTGGTTTATTTTAAGCTTGGACGAGGCCCTTTTTTAAATAACAGGAAGTTATACAGAAATAAACTTCCAGGTCACTTCCTATTAGAAAAAAAGGCATCCTTTGGATTAAAACAGTGCACAGAAGGCAAAAACATGGCAGAATTGTCCCCAATCCACTACAGGTTATTCAGAGGTATGTGGGAGCAGATGATTTATGGGGGGCCATAAAAATAAAATTTGGGGTCATATGCAGCTCATAGACCACTCTTTCCTGCTATAAAGCCTAATGTTGCTCTTCCTTTCTGCAGTCTTGATTAGTAATTCAGCCCTAACATTAGGTTAGGTGTTCCCAACTTTGGGTGCCCACACTCCCAGGGAGTAAAGATGGGATTTCAGGGGGTGTGACAAAAATAATATTTATGGGGTGGTGGTGGTGGTTCTGAATAAATTAGAAGCTACTTGCTCAATTTAGATTTGCATTTTATGCACTGAATTAAAAGCTTTTTTAAAAACAATTCACTTTCCTCCCTTGCAGTATTGTATGTGGTTCGATTTGTAATTCAAAAATTAGATTACTTCATCTTCAAATGTGATATTACTTTTGTAGGGGCTGTGAATATTAATCAAACATTTCCTAGGGGTGTGGGGCATAGAACAGGTTGGGAACCACTGCATTAGGAGGATTACAAAAACTGTTTTAGGCAGCAGATGCTGGGGCGGAAATGATGACCACTCCCAAACTCTTCCTCCTGTGTTAGCTTGTGACTCATTTTCTTCCATGGTGACTTTGTGCACAAACTGAGCATGTCACTTGGTCTGCCCTCCATTGCTTAAACTAGAACCCTCAGAACCAGAAGAGGTTACAACATCATCCCCAGTGAAAACATTTTTATCATTCCATCCTATTATTTCTCAGAATGCTATGAGGCAGCCCACACATGCTGAACTTTAGAAATTAACTCAAAAGATACTTCGGAATTATTTTTGTTCAGACAACACCCATATTACTCTACAACAGTCATTTGCTTGAGTATTATGATAAGTTACATCACTAGTGGTGTGAGGGTGTGTGTGGACCACATCAGGTGACACCATCAGGGGGAACATCCAGTGAGTTGATCATTCATCATCTGTCTCAAGACCCCTCAGCCATCAGGGTGCCTCTGGTGGCTGTCTGCAGTGGCCATTGCTGCCACCTGGCTGCCCCTTCTAAGTCAGGCAGGGTTGCTGGACAAGCAAGGGAGGTGTCAGTGGTGGTAGCAAGTGTGATGGCCATGGACTCCTCCCCTTTCCCAGAAGGAAAATGAGACCATGGCCACCACTGCCACCACAGCAACCACCTCCATATCCCGGCTCAGCCAGCAGCCCTGTCAGACCTGGAAGGGGACACTAGGTAGCAGCAGAACTTTTCCCAGATGCCTGGCATGTCATGCCCATTTTGCCCTCCGTTCATTCCCATTGCCCTGCTCTGCAGTTTCTACCCAGAAGGATGAATGGGGCAGGGCAGGGCAGTGGGAGGAGAGGAAAGTAGTATGGGCACCCCTCTTCATCTGCTCCTCCTTCTGTTTCCACTGCCACCTCCTCTACCACTCTCTCCCCAGGGTTGATTATGGGGGAAGAGAAGACTCAGCACCTCACACTGCCTTCCCCAGGGGATGTGGTTCAGGTATCAGGCAGGGTGGATTTGCTGCAAGAGTGGTAGTGGCATCATCCTCATCTACTTCCATGTCCCTCCCTAAACCCTGCTACAAGGCTAGGGGGATCCTTGGGGACTCCAGCCCAGGCTCCCTCCTTCCCTTGTCTTTGCTTTGTGGGTGGAGTGAGGCAACCAAAACCAGATCCATTTCTCCACCAGCAGCTCCCACTTATCAAAGCTTTGGGGTGGAAGTGGCACAATGAATTACTGGAGTGACACCAATCCTAGTGACACAATTATTAGTGATACACACTCTGTTAATGTATATAGTTATATGAACAGTGTAGTACACATGCTCTCTCCTCCACCACTTACAGAAGTACATACACATGGGATTTCTCTGGCTTAATTCAGGAGCACATACATGAAATAAACCACATTCTTGAAGTAAAACAAGGTGCATAGGGCCCACATGCATTATTTCCCCTCAAAAACATTTTTGTGTGTGTGTGAAACAGAATATGAAAAAAAGTTCCATTGCTACTTTACTGCTATGATGGGATCCTGAGGGATGAAAACTGACCCTGAGATCCACCAGTGTGCTTTTCTATTGTATTGATGGCTACCTTATAAACCCATGCTATTATGTTAGGAAACCATCTAAGATAGACTGTATATGTTGCACTGAAGATAGAAAGCTTCTTCATCTCTAAATTCTATATCTGTGAGTTTCGCAGAGCTTATTTCACATAAGTGTGCATAAGATTTCAACTCTAATGACATGAAGATGGTTTCCAAAGATTTTCCTACTCCTGAGTTTCACTTCTTGGCTACCACCTGGTTTCTTGGCCCATATTACATCTAATGAAGCTTTTGATAATTTTATACTATCCAATTAAAGTTTCTGAAGAATGATAATTGCCACTGCTAATTATATGATGAAATTATAATTAACTATTCATCATAAAATTGTGACCTAACTAATCCCAGAATGTTTAGGAAAAGGCACAATGTTTTGGATTTAATTAAAATAGTAGGGGTTAGGGAAATAGGAAAGACATTTCAAAAGAAGGCCAAAGGCAAGGGTAAGATGTTTGTTTACTTCTTTTTGATATTCATATTTACTGAATCTGAAACTTTAAAACATAGCAGGGAAAACATCAACAGTACATGACAAAGAAAAGGAAGATACTGTAAAACTAAAGCAGTAAGGACAAAAGATGGCCCTATGACACTGTCAAATTCCAACTCTCATCAGTCCTAGCCACCACAATCAATGGTAAAAGATGATTGATTTAGTAGTCCAACAACATCTGAAAGGTCATGCTTCCTCTCCCCTCCCTGATCTTAAGCTTTGGATTAAATAATTATCAACAACATTTTGGTTAGCTGTAGGTACCACAGGCAAATAGGCTACAGATAAAAGAAAATAGATCCAGCCTTGACCGATTGTAAACATTTTTAGAAATTGTTGTAATAACTGCTTACACAATGAAAGCCAAAGAATTAATTCATTTGACCTGCCAATACCTCTGCAACATGCTCTTTTGGTTGCCACCTCGGTGTGCTACTGAAATGGCCTTGGTCACCCTTGGTGGATGTCCTCCATCAGGAGAGGCACACTGAGACCACAATCCAGCATCAATTCAATATAGCACAAATATATGCATGCAGAGATAGGTTGCACCAGTACTATACAACTAGGCTGGGACCAGAATACGAATATTGGATGATACATGTCAATGATTGGGTGCCATTGTGAAATGCATAATGCACAGTGTGAAATCAGCTACAGTGTGCAATGCACAAATGGAATGGTCACTGTTGCTATATGTGCAACTCCATTTTTACTGCTGGCAGCATGCATATCTCATTAACAGAATGCTACCCTCAGAGTACAACCCTATGGATACTCCTTGATCCCTCAGGACCTTCAGCCACATTACATATAAAGCCTCTGGGAGCTGAGTGTTGGAGGTACTGTTATAACCTGGTTGGTTTCAGAAAGGTGGGGGGTCTTGTTGTTTTTTGTTGTTAACTGCCCTCAAGTTGATCTCGACTCATGGCGACCCTATGGATGAGACATCTCTAAGACTCTCTGTCTTCCACTGCTCTGCTTAATTCCTGCAACCCCATACCTGTGACCTCCTTAATAGAGTCCATTCATCTAGCATGTGGCCTTCCTCTCTTCCTACTTTCCTCCACCTTCCCCAGCATTATTGTTTTTTTTCCCTTTTTTTTCTTTTTTTTAAAAATAATTTTATTTATCATTATTTACACTTCTAACTTCCACACATAAGCTAAGCACATTCATAATTTCCTAAACTACATTACTAAACTTCTGTAAAGTTGCTTTGACAACAAATACCATTATCCTTAGTCTTAAGTCAACATCTTTTTCTTTTCTATCATCATTATTAAACCTCAGCTCTCTTTCACCAACTCATCATTCGTATCTTATAATTTCCATATATATATCCATACATCCTATCTTTTAATCATCTTTTCCCTCCATAATAAGATTCTTTAACATTCCATTGGTTTACTTGCTCTACTTCAACCATCTTTTATTACTATATTCTTCCACAGGAGACCATTTTTTATCTACCTTTCTAGATCAACCTGGTTCAATAGGGCAGTTAGTCTATCCATTTCTTTCATTTCTTTCATTTCAGTCAGCTTCAGTAACCAATCATCCACAGTTGGTAACTCTTGTTTTTTCCACTTCTGTGCTATAAACAGTCTTGCAGCTGAGACCATATATAAAACAATTTTCCAATATTTTCTCTGTAACATCTGGTCTGTCTGATTTAACATATTTAATAGATATATTTCCAGTTTCTTTCTTTTTTTAAATAAACTTTATTGTAGATATCTTAAAATACATACACATGCATAATCCAACAGCCAAAATCATATACACACACATAAACAAATCCATAAAGACATACTTAATACACATTAAAAAGATAAGAAAGGAAAAGGTCAACATATAAAAGGAAAAGACATTTAACTAACAAAACTGACAAAACAATAATCCTTACTCGCTGTCATACATTCTATTGACTTCCTAACCCTAGACCAAATCCTTCTTCCCAATTCAAAGTTAAACTACCTTTCTTCTTTTTCCTTTACTAAGAAAAGACATTACCAGACCTTTCTTCTAAATTCTCCCAAACATAAATAATTATTTATCTCTTCTCATTTGTTTACGGACTATTTTCCATATCTACACTTAATTATTTCTCGTTAACATACTTAAATAAAGGGTTCCATATATTTTCACATTCCTCCCAGTCTTGTCCTTTCAAAAGAGCTGTAAATTTATCTAATTCTACTATATTAATTAATTTAGACAGCCATTCCTCCTTATTGGAAGAATGTCACTTTTCCATTTACTGGCATAGGTGATACTAGCGCATACGATCATGTAGAAAAGAAGTTTATCATATTTTAGATCTAGCTGCTTATCTTCACATATATTTAATAAGTATAATTTTGGATCTTTTTCCACTTTAATTTGTAATATTTCTTCAATACATTTGTGTACACTGGACCAATATTTCCTGGCTTTCTTACAATTCCACCATATATGAATAAATGTGCCTACTTCATGCTTACATTTCCAGCATTTAGCTGACAGGCCTTTGTAGATATTTGCTATTTGAGTTGGTGTCAAGTACCACCGATGATGCATTTTATAAACATTTTCCCTCAAATCAAAACATATTGTATACTTGAGAGTTCTATCCCAGACTCTTTCCCATTGCTCTAATGTAATATTTTTTCTAATATCTTGAGCCCATTTAATCATGTACTCTTTGACTATCTCCTCTTCCATCTCAATTTCCAGTAAACATCTGTAAAAAAAAGAGTTATCTTATGTGTATTGTCTGAAAACATACATTCTTCAAATTTGCTCTTTTTAGTTCTTATAGTATTAACTTTACATTCTGTCAAAAATCTTTCTCTCAACTGTCTATGTAGCAGCCAACCCAGAGAATATCCTTCCTCTAATAGTTGTTGCAGAGTTTTAAATTCTATTTTAGTACTGTTTGAAGAGACAGTTAGTAGGCCTTTATAGGTGACCCATTTCTCCTTTAATAACGTTTCTCTGCTATGAAAGGCCTCATGTATTGAAGCCCAGATTGGAATATCTGGGCATATTCTTGTTTTGTATTTCATCCAGACCCTCATAAGAGATTTTCTCATGAAATGGTTAATAAAGTCCTGACTGATCTTCATGAATCAGATCCACCAAAAACTTTTAAAGTCTCTCTGCCAGTATTTGACTACAGTAGCCCCTCCCAATCTGCAGGGGATCCATTCTGGACCCACCCACCCTGCAAAAATGGCGGCTCGCAAATATTTGAGCCATATTGAAAATAATGATGCACCTGCCCATGGCACGTGTGGGGGTGCATCCCTCTCCGCTGGCCCCTCCAGTGAAGAGCGAGACAGCAGACTCGAAGTCCATGAACAGGAAGGGACAACTGTATATTTTACATTGGAAAGTTAGTATTATTCACAAAGATGGATTCAAAATATTTACATAAATCCATGGAGTTGCTTTATATGCTTATGTCTGAGTTGTCTGCTACCTTGCTTGGGTGCTTGGACCAATTCACATTACACAAAGTGCATGATACATCATTATTCATTGTCTGTAAGTGAGAAATACATCAGGTAACAGAGTTCCTATGAAATCCTCCAATTATGAAATGGAAGGAAAATGTAAAAGTGAGGGTCTCAACATATGAACTAAATGGGGGGGGGGGGCAGTTGAACTGAATCAAGATGCCTTTGAGCTTTACGTATTGTAGTGATTTCCCAGAGATTCATACCTGAGAAAGATATTTACCTGGGAGAAGTGGGTGAAGAAATTCCTTTGACAGTGCCAAGCCTAGCATTAGGTGAAGTGACCACCTCAAGCAGTAATGCTGGAATGGGGGGGAGGGGAGGAACAGTCCCAAGACACTGAAGCACATATCTGTACACAATCTAATGTTTCCTCCTACTTATCCACTCCCAAGATAGACTTTTACTCTCTTTTGTATTATCACCAGAATCAATCAGTCCAGTTGGCTTCTTTACATGAAAAGGAGTGGGGTAGGAATTGTCTTTCAGGCAGCAAAATGTCTTGATAAGTGTTCTTATTCTGCATGACACCATAAGGTGTCAGAAGGTCACACAGAAGGTGGGTGCAGCAGAGCTAGAAATGGTGATCCAGCTACATGTCCATGGATGTTCTGCCACTCATCTACTCATCTCATAGGTTATTAACCAATCAGTTTTTGAGGGCTTCCAGAACTTCACTTCTATGAAAGAAGGGTTAATTTTTCTCTATCAGGTAGCACATTTTGAAGGTACTGTGGATTGTTTTGAATGTATATTCTATCAGTCACTAAATAGAATGAGTGTTCAATGCTTGCAGAATTTTCTTTAGAACTGCTGTACATGGAAACTTCATGATTTTCCCACACTTTTTCTTCCCCACCACCTCCCTGTTTGTTCTTAAACAGCTTCTTTAAGATAGCATATATTCTGCTTAACAAGATCAGTCACTTCCTCTCTTTTGATCTGTAGTGCAAATGGACTAATTTATTTGAAAAATTAAAGTGCTTTAAAGTTTTCTACTTCTAAAAAGATACTTTGCATACTTATGATTTCTGATTTTTCCTCCGGAATAGATGAGCATTGTACAAGAATTTAGCTAGCAGATTTTTACCAGGCTTTCTGCACTGTTAAAACTGCAACCTATTACTCTCAGCAAGAATGAACATATATTTACTGTTCTTGACTTATGAATACTTTCTTGCTTTCGGTGCAGAAAATAACATTATTATTATGCAGCCAGACCATTTGCTTTACCAAAAGAATGGAGACAAATAGAAGTGCAAGACTTATACTGGGTTAAAGCTCAGACAGTAATTTTTTGATAGATTTTCATTCCTTTAAACAATTCTAACAATACAGTGGCAATGTGTAATAAAAATAAAGTAGAAAAATGTGTATGCCAGTGGCATCCGCCCCAAAAAGATATTGATCTTGTTCTTTTCTTTTTGTCTTTTTTTTTTGTACATGATTTTTATTGCATTTTTTCCCTCTTACTGGAGTAGTGTTTTTGCATTTTTATTGTTTTCATTTGACCATAAATTGCTAAAGTGCAAGAAAATTCTGTTCCTCTTCACTAAAATGCAAGTGAGATCTTTGGGTGAGGGGAGACAGAAATAATAGACTCTTTTCAATTCTCATCATAAAATCTTACAACCTTATCCATAAGCTAATAGTTACACCAGAGTACTTGGATTAAAGTTGCTATAAAGGGCATTTAATTCCATTCTATTTTGACTGCTTCTATTTTTAGAAGCAATTCAACCCAGCTATTAAAGGAGAAATATAATAGCTGCTGCAACATGCCTTATATTAAATTAGTACATTTTAATTAGGCAGAAAAATTTCCACATGTGTCTCTACAGCTGCAGTCCTCTATGCATTTTCCTAGAAGCAAGCTCCATTTAACCCTGTGCAATTTGTTTTTGAGTAGACTTGTACAGGATCGCATTGTGTACAAGACATTTATTATTTCATTCCTCTTTTCCTTCCTAAACCTAAGGCTGTAGCTCAGTGTTGATCAAATGTTTCCATGCAGAAGGTCTCCAATTCCGTCTCTGTCATTTTCAGGTAGGGATGGGAAAGATTCCTATCTGAAACCCTAGGTGGCTCTTGCCAGCCAGTGTAAACATTAGTGAGCTACACAGAAGGACCCGTACAAGATGATGTTGTATGCTCATATTCAGCTTCCAAGAATACTCAAATATTTTTTCTAAGGACATGATAGATGTTTAATGAACCCTTGTTTTGGTCCTGTCCTTGGGACTCACTGCAGCATACAAAAACTAAAACAAATACACATAAAAGTATATATGAAGACATAAGTCAACACATCCAAAAAATATTGCTACTGTATAATCCATATGGTTATACTGGTTGGAGATAATGGGTCCTGTTATCCTACATACACAGAGGGATGTGCATAAGGCAGATTAGGATCTATGGGTAAGTGATTTACAATAGTGATTTACAGTCTAAGGGCCTTTACAGACTGCCAGAAATAATGCAACATGAGGACACTTTAACTGTCCTGGGTGAGTGCTAGGGAATCATGGGAATTGTATTTTTTTCTGGGACATTGAGCCTTCTCTGTCAGAGAGCTCTGATGCCACAATAAACTACAGTTCCCACGATTCCCTAGCACTGAGCCAGGACAGTTAAAGTGGCCTCAAGCTGCACTATTTCTGCCAGTCTGTAAAGACCCCTAGTTATTTACAGCAAAAAACTCAGGTTCGTGACTCCCAAATGATTGATGACAGAAACAACTGAATTATGGTTCTGAAAGAAAGAATGCAAGATGAAAAACCAGTAATTAATTTTTGTCCAGGGCTGAGCATGTTGTCCAGGGCTGGGTGTTCTCAATGTTGGAAGGGTAGTAAATGGAATAGATGTGGTCCACACACAGTCTGCCATTTCCTATATCTGGCCAATCAAAATTTATGGTAGCGATGGAAAGAATAGTTGAAAATATTCAAAAATGGGGGAAAATGTGTTTCTTGAGAGGTGGGAAATACTGGCAGAGAAAATCTTGGATTTGTGAGAATCTTCACAGAGTGAGTTATTCTATGCAAAATTTAAAAAATGCATAGAATATAGTATTTCTCTATACAAAAATACTATTTTCTCTTCAGAAAATGATTTGTTTTCTGTGCAGAAAATACTGTTTTCTGAGCAAAAACACCATAGCAAATTTTGCACAGAATAATTATTGAACTGCAAATACATTTCAATAACTATACAATGTCAAAATATTTTCTTACAATAGGAAGACAATTGCCTTACACATTGCTTTCTACAAGAGAAAAACTGTCAAATAATTACATCCTTAATCTGTGGAGCATTACAAACAGCCAAGTTACCAAAGAAAGATGTATTTTCTTCTTTTTTCTATTTTTTTAGTGTTATAGAATACTCAAGTGTTGTTCTAGAGATAGAGTTAGGGAGGGAAAGGGGAGAGACTGCTCCTGAACAACTTCAAGCAGTCCAACCCCATCAGGGGGACTACAAATTTCCCAGCCTTGTCATAGAGGAAGGATGGGATAAAAATATATGTAATATCTGAACTCCTACTTTCTTAAGATGAAAGGCTTTTTAAATGTTTAAATATGGAAGCTGCCATTCCAAGACTCTCCAAAATAGTTCAGAATATCCAAGGTGGTTTAAAATATATGATAAGATTCACTATATCTTGAAATGATTTGATTTGAATCAGCAAAACAAAACAAGTCAGCACTGGACAGCACTTTCTGACAGACAAGTAACTCACTTCAGCATTTCCTGGCTGCATGCATTTACATTAATTTTCGCAGAGTGAAAGTCAATGCAATTATTATTCTTATTATTCAAATTCCTGTTTGGTTTAGTGACACAAGAAAGTGACAGAAGTATTTTGGGCTGAGAAAAGACCTGCCAGTGCCATGCCCACAGTGGAAATGAATATAGGAGAACTCCCCTCACCCACACACCCCAGTACTAAATGTTCTACAGGCTTTCAATCCATATCTGAGGAAAACAGAAGTGCTAGATCCAGTTAAAACTACCTTTAAAGTATCAGGAACTTAATAAGTGCTGAACTGCCGATGCTTCCTGATCAAAATTAAGCTAGCCAAATCTGTATTTAAGAGATTCAAATACTTGCAGTGCCTGCTGTACATCTATAACCATGAAAGTAGCTAGTCACTACTTTGCACATTTGGTGCTGAAGTGTTCAAGAAAAACCCCTTACATTACAGGATTACTGGTTGCTTGTATGTCACAGTAATCTACAGCTCTCTGCAAAAAGGTATTTTGAGGAAAGTGCAAATGGCAGGGTTATTACACAGTAGTCAGAGCCTGTTAGGGAATCAACCACGTGCCCAATCTGCTGTGCATATTGGACTTTATCAAAGTCACAAAGGGATTAGACAAAACAGTATATGATTAAACTACTTTCTCAGAATAAGGGAGTTGAAAGAGTAGAAAATTGCATGTATCTAGCTTCTTTCTATTTAAGATTCTTTTTTAAGGAAAACAATTGAAGATGATGAATGCCATGGGCAAAATATATATTAGAATCATAGAACCATAAGATTGGAAAGATCCCCAAATGCCAGGTAGTTCAACCTCCGCGATGCAGAAATCCACTGCTACAGTACTCCTGAGAAGGAGGCATCCAACCTCTGTTTAAAAATCTCCAATTAAGGAGAGTCCACTGCCTTCCAAGGTAGTCTATTCTACTGTCAAACATCTATTATCAAGAAGTTTAGATGCATTAAAGTTCCCAGTTTTGAATCAACTACTTTCCCAGTTTTGAATCAACTACTTTCCACAACTAGTATCCCTCTTCTCTTCTGCATCTGATTTCACCATAGCTTGAAAAAGTTAATTTTTTAGATCACAGCTCCCAGCTTCCTGATCCCTGCTCCTCCCAGCATGACAATTGGTCTTTCAGCAGCTCTAATGTAAATATTGTGTACTTTTCTCTTTGTTACTCAACACCTTCTACACTTGCTGGTAAACTCATAGCAAGAGAGATTTCTGTAGTCTGCCACTTGGCACTGTATGTTTGTGGGGGGGGGGGGGGGGAAGGGGAAGAAAAAGTATAAGTTGTATCTATCATTCTGTCCAGGGAAGTGCAGTGGTAGTAGGGAAAACCTACACCTCCAACTTCTCTTTCACTGCATTTGTAGCAAGATACATTTTCATACTTGTTCAGGCACAAAGTGCAAACTAGACAATGTAAACGTATGCCACAATACATTTAATTGTTAAGCTGCCACAACATTTTTGGGTGGCCTTTTCTGCAACAAATTTAATGTGAGTATGCTTCTGGAATGTCCAGCTTTGTTTTTTAACCACATATTTTTTAGAGAAATTGAAATATGATTTACAGTGGGTTCCTTCCATATATACATGTCACTGAGACAGTCTGAGGTTGGTGCTAGGAGGATGTATGCATGTACATACATGTGTTGATTTGTCCAAAGTTCAGAAGAGTTATGTTTTGGAGAATAACTCCCAGGATCTACCTACCTACATGATTAGGAGGGAAATTATTTTTCATGCCAAAACCTGAAACTAGAAGTGGCATTACATCCTTCCAGTGATGACAGGATAACCTCATCCTTTTCACAGTTGCTGACTCCTGTGAGAGTGGAGGGAACAACAAGTACCAGCCCAATTTTTCATATGCAGGGTTTGGCCTCACAATGTAGAATAAAGACTCAGGCCAATACAGACCAGCCAAAAGGGCTGGCCTGAGGGTGGAGTCGGAGCATGGCAACCACACGCCAGCTGCCCTGACTCATCCCCCACGTCGTCCTCACGCTGCCTGCCCGAACAGATGGCGGGCAGCATCAGGGTGCTCCCTTGGTGCAGCATTTAGACACTCTGTGCCAAAGGAGCGCTGAAAAGCCACCGCCACTGTTGCAGTAAGGTTGCTGTAGTCCCAATCTGGCACTCCCAAGGGCGGCACGGAGCCCCTCAGTGGCATGAATTAAGAATCTTAAGCCTTTGCTCATTCTTTTTCAAATAACAAATGTATGTTTGTTACGTTATGTTACGTTACGTTATGGTTGTAATTCAGTGAGGGATAAATTACCTCCTTTTCAAAGTATTTATTTCAATTACTTTTTGGAGGTGTGGCTTTACTAAATGGTGGAAGAGGAATTTCACAGCTGACTCATGCTGTTGCATTCAGGTGCATTTGAAGTAACAGAAAGTATTTATTGCAGTTACTTTTTTAAATAAAATTGTGGCTGTAATGGTAACCAACTTCTGGTGAGGGTCTTTGAACTATAACTGTAACTGGTTAATATTAGAGTGTCTTTTAAAAAGTAACTTGCTCAGAGCCAATAAGAACTGGAAATAGTACCCACACTTTGAATCAGCAAACACTCTCCTCCCTATTTTCAGCCTCCCCTGCAAAAACAGTCAAAGTGGTGGGATGCTTTTCATAGCTTATAAAAGATTGCAGGCATCTGATGAGGCTTTTAAAATCATTTCCAAAGAGCAACTCCCCAAACAGCATGACAAGTTGCTTTTATACTCCCAGGGAATTTCAGCTCCAGCTTGCAAATTGCCATAGAGCACAGGATGTGGATGCTTCAGTAACTTTTTTTTAAAGTTCCATTGTGAATGCAAGTCTCGTGCTTATGTTTCCTTGGGACCCTGGTGATAACCGCAATAATTGAGCCTTATGTAAAAATCAATAGATTGAAGAGCATTGAGATACCTTCATGCTGTTTTTAAATAGAAACATTTTGCTATCGCTAGAGTAACCATTCACAGTAATATGTGCCTATGCCTTATTTTCAAAAGATCAGATGCCGGAGAATCTTTGAGACCAGCATTTGTGCACGTCTCGTTGGAGCAGATGCATGTCTACATTCATTTCAGAATTTTGATAGGCATTGTAATGCAGAGCTCCTGTGAGCTTGATCTGACAAGCTTCAGCACAAAGGCAGGGCTCCTGTTGTTAGACAACCAGGCTTAATGATCATGGCCAGTAGAACTGAAATTTTATTGGTGCTCTTTAGTGTGACTGCAGTGGTGTTGACACTAAATCAAATTCAATTAGCAAGGGCTTGCTAATGAGTTATACAACTTTTGCGAGGGAGAAAAGGACAAAAGCATTTTGCTATCACTGGAATGGAGACTTGAGTTGCTAAATTGGGGTTAACGGTGCAAGAGCACAAAGAAGTTGTGAGATTTTCTCCAGAGGCTACTGTGGAGGGGAAAAAAGCTTTTCTAATTAATATTTTAACAAACATGTTGTCCATACTGTTGAAAAAATGTGGCAGTGGGAAAGAACATGCAGGCTCCTTTGTAGTCATCAAAGAGCATTAGAGATTATTTTTAAATGATGATGCAATAAAACAATTCTGAGACCCGATTCAAAAAGGATTTACATACAGGCGCATAATACTAAGGCCTGAGTGCCTTTTTTTCACTTTCCTTCAGAGATCTCTCTGTCAGAGCAGGTGACCCTGGGCTAAATGTTTATGAGAAGGCTGTAGCTGCACCTGTGTCTTCCTTCTCTTTCAGCATGAATCAGCATGGATGAGCATGCCTCTGTTTTGGATTTGCATATGACCATCATCACTCCAGGTTTACATGGAACTATGTATGCTCCTAAATCACAAACCATGGTCTCAAGCAGGCCTGCTGTTATTGCTTAGGAATATGAGGTAGCTGCTTCTGACATCAGATGATGTGGGATGGGAGACAGCACCAGGAAGGACAAAGTATTCTCCAGTTCTTGCCCTCAGGTGAAGAGGACAATTCTGTCCCGCCACCAGAACCGAAGAAAGATTTAAAAGATCAGCCATTTCCATTTGAGGAATGTGGTGGGGAGGGGGAAGATATTTTGTCTATTTCATCAGGCAAAAAACCCAACCGAAACAATTCATGAGTTTGGTCTGGTTTAAAGGCATGTGATGCAGCAACTTCAAGCAAAAAAATTGTTCTGGGACTTGTCCTGCTCAATGCCTGTGGGAGACAATCTTGGAACTAAAGATGGTCCTACTGTTTGGCAGATGGGGGCACTGTCCCTCTAATCCTCATGTTATCCTCCCAGTAAGTGGTAAGGTACAAAGTGTATCTAAACCCTTGCCACAAATCTTGAAAGAGTTGTGTAAGATGAGACAGGTCTGTCATCAGCATCTTTCTGTATTTACTTTCTAATTCCACCACCATGACTGGGTAATTGGGCTTAAATACCTGGGGCTCCAACAGTACTCTGTCAATGGATCTGAACATGTGGACTGAAATCCATGAAAGTTCATGCAAAAATAAATCAGTCACTAGATTCCTCTCCTCCTTTTTGTACTGAATTAGACTAACAAGGCAATCTCTTTGAAATTGCTGTTATTTTTATGCTATTATTGTTGTGCTATTGAAAAATATAGGAGTTATAGGAAAATGTATTCTAGTTTCTCTTTTGAACAGTCAGCCAGACAAAACAGCTCTCTCTTATGCCTCATCAATGCTATTCCACTGACACTCTCCATCCCTGTCTGCATTTTTTTTCTGTTGGTGGCAACAGTCCACCCCTGTATTCCCCCTTCCCCTCTTTCCACAACGTCTTTCTCTTGTTCAGGAACACAGAGAATGGAGGATGGCAAGCTAACTTTAAAAAAGCATTTTCATTTTTTTCCAGAATTTACAACTACTCGAGTCTTTAGTGCAATTTACAACTACCCTGAGTCTTGAGTACATGTCTAGCCATACACTGTCTCTTTCTCTCTCACACTTGCTCATTCTTGTGGCTAGCTGTAGCCATCCATGTGACCCCCCATGTCCTTCCCCTTTCATTCCTTGAACAGCATACCCACCCAGTATTGAGTTAATAGGCAGAGGTATATTCCATTGAAAAAACAGTAATCAACAGTCATAGACATTAAAAGTAACTCATTAACTCACCCAGTACATGAGTTACTTTTATAACTAATTATGTTCCCATTACTCATTAAATGAGTTACTTCCTAGTTCTTCATCCTACCAGTCCCAGTAACTATCAGACACCATTGCTGATGTCTATGTACCATAGTATGATGACAAACATAATATACTGCCTTGAAAGCTAAGATATGAAATGGATGGTTTTTAAAAAAATAAATAAATAAACCCACTTTGGACTCCTGATTAAATTCACATCTCCATGCGAGTTAATGAGCTCTGGTGGCTGGTTAAATGTAATGGCAAAGCTGGTCATGAGTAGGAGAGGGAATTGGCATTTGAGATAAGACAGGGTAGGAGAGAACATATGCAATTGTTTAATTACTCCTAACCTCTAAACCTAGCCTTGACTCATCACAGCTTAGCTAACCTTGCTGTGGTATTCTGGAAGGTGAAATCCAAAAAAGTATGTATTCCACACTCTGCTGGTGAGTTGAGTAACTGATTTGCTTCTCTTCTATGTTCTGGCTGTGGGAGAAAATAACAGTTATAAAAGTGATGAAGGAGGAGAAATGAAGTTACAGTGCACCACCTACAAAATGTCTTCTACTTTGTTGTTCCTGTCCCTATTCATTTCTAGTCAACCTAAAATGGGGAAAGCAAGGCTCCTCATGAATTACAGTAGATTATATAGACATGTAGGGATCATCAGCTAAGCTCTTCATTTCCACCAGTCAAGTAATTAGCTCTCCAAGTGGCGTACCCACCCGAGGTATCACCCGGTGCGGAGAGGTGGCGCTTTCTGGGGGCATGGCTTCTGGGCAGGACTTCCAGGGGTGAGGTCATATGGAATGGCCACCCACCCAGGCTGGAGACCCCTCCTCTGAGGCCTGGAGACCCCCCAAGGCCCTGGGAAGCAGTGGAGCAGCTGAAAAAGAGCCACTCACCAACCACCCAGGCCTGAGACCATCCCCTCGAGGCCCTGGCAAGCAGCGGGGTGGCCAAAAAAGAGCCACCCACTGCCTGCCTGGGCCTGAGACCAATCCCCAAGATCCTGGGAAGTGGTGGGGCAGCTGAAAAAGAGCTGCCCACCACCTGCCCGGGCCCAAGACTGCTCCCTGAGGCCCGTAGTGGCATCCGCACAGGCCCAACAAGTGCTAGCATGGGACAGGGGGCGACCACGTGTCACCCCCCTCCTTTAGGGTGTCACCAGGTGCAGTCCGCAACCCACCCACCCCCGTGATGTTACTGCCTGATCATAGTATAGCCCAACTTGATGGGGTTGGGAGGTATAAGCCCTTGGGCAACACAGAAACATAACACAGGCCAAATTTTCAGATTGATCAAGCTTGTAGACAAATAATGGAATCAGGATAAAGGTTGTGAATATGCACAGTAAGAGAAAAGGAAATTGGTTGCTGCTCTAGTTAAATATATACTAAGTAGTTTAACAGGCAAGTACATTAATCTAGACTTTGAGTATCACTTTGGCATTTTCAGGAAGACTTTTCCGATTGTCAGAGAATGGCAAGAGTATAGAACAAATATCCTTTTTTAAAAAAGCCATATGACTGGAAGGAACATGAGTAATATCAGAGATTATCTGAATCTAGTGCATGTAGCATATCAGTTCTGGGATCATCTTAATATATAGTTAGGACAGGGCCAGTCCTTTCCTTAGACAAAATGGCAAGGAATACTACATTATCTAGCTGGCCAGGCTGTCAGGATTCTTAAAGCAACAAACCCTCTGGATAAAAAATTCTGTCAACAAAACAAATTAGTCCTGGGCTGAAGCAGGCCAGTGGCTTGGGGTGGTCTCTGGCTTCTGCAGCCCCAGTCAGCCCCCGTGGTGACCAGACAGCTCTCCCTGAAAGCAGGCCACTGCAGCTATTCTGAGTGGACTTTTCCCACTCCTTTTCCAGCAGCCAAAGGCTGCAGTTGGCCACAGAGCAGCTTCTGGCCACTTCAGGGGCATGTGTTGTCTGCACGTCCTGCCCCCTGAGTGGCCAGAAACTACTTTATTTGGCATGTCTGCTTCTGACTCTAGTTAGGAAGGTGAAAGCCTTCACAAAACAGGTATATTTTAAGAGCAGGGTAGTTTTGAAACTGAAGTCTGATACTAGTATGTTTAGAAAGTGGCAAACCCTCCTGAATTCAATTGGTATTATTCCCTGGTAGGTGAGCATACATTTGCAGTCTAAATGCATGAATATGCAGGAATGCTTGTTGAGTGAGTATCTCCAATCCTTCATTTTATGGCTGTGGTATGGCAATGGGAGAGAAAGAAGGATGCTTCCTGTAGTGTGACCAATTGTACCCAGAAGCTTGCACCACCACATGGCAGCTAGGGACCAATCAGTGTCACCAGTTCTTCCCAAACGTGGGTTCAAGTAAGAGTGGAACTAATGAGAGAAGTCTCCTTTCTTTTCTGGCCCAGGCATATTGAGGGAGAATTCTACACAAAGTCCAACTACTCTCTTCTCAGCCTAAATAAATGCCAAGCTTTCATTTCCCTTACCTTAATACATTTAGATATATATCTTGGAGCCCAACTGTATTAAAAGCTTTCTCTAATAGAAACGTGGCAGAGGAGTTTTAAAATAAATAAATAAATGATTGTGTGTGGTTTTTTCCAGCAAATTCTCAGCATGGCAACCAATCAGGCAATGTCTACTGAAGCCCTATAGAACAACTAAGTAATGATTTTGACACTGATATTTCCATTGTCCTGTTATATAAAGCTTTTGCAAAGCTTCTGAACTTGAGCCTTTATTTATACAAGAACTTTCCCATTCCCTCCACCTTGCAATACAAAAGTGTGTTTTTTTTCCACAGAGAGAGAATTTCAAGGCTATAATGTTACGTTAAATAGGCTCTCCACTGTTACGAAGATTCTTCTAGGTGACTAAATGGCAGCACTGTAATGGGAGCAGTTTGATCTTTAATCATAGTGTTCTGTCGTCTTTTCATATTGTTTCTGCAGCTGATAATGAAGTTGACATTTTATATTTATATTGAAGGTGGCAATTGTTAGATTTGCTCTCTTTGGTTTTGACTTGGAGCGCTCCTCTGCAAAAAAAAAAAAAAAAAAAGGGGGGGTTGGTTTGGGAAATTGTAGCTCTTTCATTTCTTTAGATTCTCATGCCTTTTATGTGAAGAAGGTAATGTGTATTACTTCACTTACATCAAAATGTGCTAAGCTAGCCCTGCTGCTTCATATTGTCACACAGCTTTTAGGAAAGTATTACAATTCTTTAGAAGGGCAGATAAACAATTTTAGAACTGTTGAATTGGGAAGAAGATATGGATTGAAATGGACCTGAAGGTTCTATTTTCGAATCTGCTGTATTCGGATCTTGCTACATCTATATTCAAGGGTTCCTTATATGCTAGACTACAGGGTGGGATTAAAACTATAGTTTATAGCTATTTGAGATCTAATGCTGAACATAAGAAATCAGGAACAAATCAAGGTGTGAAATAACAAAAGGTGTCTTTCTGATAAGGAAAACAACTTTTTGTGAAAATCGGCAACAATAATAGAAACCTTTACTTGGATACTTAACTAAATACTTTCTACGATTATAACACATCAGCTAATTTAATTAGAAAAAAGAAAAAAGACTGAACACTGATCAGATTAAAAATAAATAAACCAGGACTGAATAAAAGTTGGAGCAAACAGGAAAGAGGCAAAAGAAACTGGATTGGAAAGTCAGATAGAAAGTAGAATAAAGAAAGCTGATGCGGTGGTCTGATTAATATAATTGATAAATTGATAAATAAAAGAGAAAATTAGCTTTGAGATCAAAAGAGAGTCTGTAAGAGGTGAAAAAGAAGGAAAACAACTTTTTGTGAATCACTTTGGGTTTGGGAATGTCCAAAATTCAGAGATAACACGGTAACAAAGAAAATCTTGCAGGTATGAAGCAGGTTGTCTGAAATTAAGTAACAGAGGTGTGTGATGAAAACAAACTTTTTCAATATTGTAGATGTTTTCAATGTATTTTTGGGTGCTGAGTTTGAAAAAACTCAACAAAAATGTCATAGCACACATTTCTTTCACAAATTCAATATTTTTATCAATTCAACTGTTATTCAGCATTGATTAAGTGTGAACGTTGATATTCCATTGCAATTTCTTTTAATGCCTTTGAACAGATTTTTGTTTCTTATTAGTGAATTAAAGTGTTTTGAAAAATTTTGAGAAGACTTTAACCACTTTCTTACTCTTTGCAGGATTATTTCATTCCATCATATATTTCAACATAGAAACATCAAATCAAGGTGCAAAAAAACAAAACAAAACAAAACATGATGGAACAAGTCTGAGGTCATTTTTGGATATAGAATGCCAAACCCTATGAAACCAATATAATTTTTCCCAAAAATTTTTTATGACCCTCAATTTCACAGGCCTGTGTTAACTAAATTAATGTTGGTGGTTAACTCTAAGTGATAGTCTATATTTTAATGCATTATTTATAAGATTAATTTGACTTTCCTGCCTAAAGGGCCATCATGTGTATGGAATTGCTGCTAGTCTCCTGCAATTTCTCAACAGTCTCTGCATTTTGTATACAGTATTCTTTGCAGTGACACTTTTAGGATAAGACTTTGGGGTTGAGATTCACCCCATAAATTCATTAATACCAGAGAATAAAAGTTATCTAAATGCACAACTAATTCACTAAAACATGCAGGTGTGTCCACACCGTTAGAAGGAAGCACCCGCCTCACACAGTGCAACAATTGCAGCGTCTCCCTTCTGTTCGGCGACATAACTCTGTTTGCCTTGTTGTATGTCCTGCACCCCCAAAACATAGGTGTGCAGGGACCTCCTTTGTTGAACCCTATTTTGAAGAAAAAAATCAACAGTCCACTTAATTTCTGTATGTGGAACTGGAAGGGGGGCTTCTTTTATTTTGCCTCAGGTGGCGAAAAATGTTGGGCTAGCCCTACTAACATGAACAGATATTAATGTATTTATTTCACTAGCCTTCCCAGTCAAAAAAGCTTGGAGTAGATAATGGCAAAGCCATGATACATAGAAAACAACCATTGCCTTCTAAGCAAAGGATTCAAACACATTACCAAATTCAGGGTGGAAAATATATTCCCAGCCCTAAATGATACAGTTAACATCCTCCCCAAATTAAACTGTATATTGTATTACTATCACAAGTCAAAATAAAGCATTTAAGGAGAAATAACTTAACAAAATCCCTTATTATTCCAAATCACTAAAACAGCAATGCTAGAAGCAGAACTTATACTTTAACTCCTTTTTTTCTTTTCTTCTTCTTTTTTTGCTGTAGGAGCTAGATTCAATGCTCACTCTATATAATTGATTCTTTCAGTTATCACGTAAGGTTTGGTTTTTCTTTTCTTTGTTTCACTTGTACTTTCTTGATTTCATCCAACTATTGTAGATTTTCCAGTTGTATGTGCTGAAGGTCCTGTACATATCCATAATCAGGCAGAAGATAGATAGGATCTGCTGCTAGATTTCTCAGGATGATTTGTACCATATCATAGTGGTTTTCTACTCCCTATAGTTTGACAGTAAGTCAAAACTTTGTCTTACCACATCTGACCTTGTGCTAAATATTTATCTCTCTGCTTCATATCCCTGTAAAATATGAGTTATCTATCTGGTTTTCATCAGGTATTTGTGTACCCATCTGGTTAGTTTTCAAACAGCTTTATAACTGTTGATTTGAAATAACTCAGAATACTGGTATATTGGTTATTCCAGCATTTTTTAGGGAGTGGGAAATAATGTGTTTTGTTCACATTTTAATGCAACCTGTCCCAAGTTCGCACTTTTGAACCACTGTTCATTGAAACTCAAATTCTTTCAGATTCACACTTTCTAAAAAAATAAATTTTGAAATGGAATTTCCAATAGAAGAAAGCTGCAAAGAAAAATGTGTGAACAAGGGGAAAGTGCACACGAAAATATATTTATTAATGAAAAAGATGTTCAAAAATACATTGAATTAAAATTGCTACAAAATGTGCATATTAGACAAACATGCATGTGAACTTATATAAAATAAATAAATAGCAAGACATACAAAATTGATTCCAATTTTTATGCTAAATTTTTATTTTTAAATAATCCAACTTTGAGGCAAAGATGGGGAAGAATGAGAAGCCCCAAGTCTCAGGAACAAAGGCTTATGGAGATAAAAACTGGTACAGTTTAAATTGGGTGGCAAAGAGAATAGAAAGATCAAGCTGATTTTGAAATATAATAACTTCGTGGATTATAATTAGTTTGCAGAGCAGAATTCTAGGACAGAAAAAAATAAGCTGTTGCCATATGCTGAAGTCAAAACAAAATAAGGACTCTGGTTGAGGATGTGGCCTTCAAAGGGCCTTATGTTTGTTCTAGTAAATTTGCCTTCATGCGCAAAGTCATGTTGAACCTGTTTTCTGCTTTTTCTGTGATATTCTTGAAATATTTTCAAATATAAATTCAACTCCAAACCCAAACACACTGTTTTAGACAGAAGCCCTTCAAAAATAAGGAAAATTATTCAAGTGTCAATATAAAAACATTGTGAATCAATACAATTAAAATTCTCAGAATGCATTTTAATGTGTTCAAATCTAAATCATATCATCAATTCTTTCCTCCTAACTTGGAGTGCTTTGTATCAAGTTACACTTTCTCTTTAGAATGGAAATAATTAGTGGATAGACTGGATAATTAATATGATTGTTTAATTGTTTAATCAATCACCAACAAAAGAAGAAAGAAAGAAAGAAAGAAAGAGAGAGAGAGAGAGAAGAAAAATTTTATCTGACAAACATTATTAGCTCCAGCTTCTCGATATCCCTTTTGAATTGTGGTACCCAAAACAGGACACAGTATTCTAAGTGAGACCTGACCAAAGCAGAATAAAGTGGCACAATTACATCCCTTGATCTAGACACTATACTTCTATTGATGCAGCCTAGAATCACATTGGCTTTTTTAGATGAATCATGTTCAACTTGCCTATTAGGACTCATAGGTGCGAGGCGGAAGGGTGGCAAGGAGCGGCCTCCAGTTGCCTCCACTGCTATCAGACAGAGACCGTGGTGACTGCATGGTCCACTATCAAAGTAGGCCACCACAATGGTCCCAAGCCATCTGCCACCAGGAGCTGGATTATCCCAGCTCCTTTTTGCAGCAGCTTCGGGCTACCTCTGCTTTGGAGACAAACATCATTTAAACACCATGCACCACAGTGGCCAGAAGCCACTTTATATGGCCCATGTCTTGTGAGCCATAGATCCCTTTCACATGTACTGTTGTTAATCCAGATTTTCCCCATCCTATACCTGTGCATTTCATTTTTTCTGCCTAAGTGTAGTACCTTACATTTCTCTCCATTGAAATTCATTTTGTTAGTTTTGGCCCAGATTTGTAATCTGTTAAAGTCATTTTGAATTTTGAACCTGTCCTCTCGGATAGTAGCTATTCCTCCTAATTTGTATCGTCTGCAAATTTGATAAACATGTCGTCTTCATCCAAGTCATTGATAAAGATGTTGAATGGCACTGGGCCTGGAACAGAAGCCTGTGGCACCCCACTGGTCAGTTCTTTCCAGGATGAAGAGGAGCCATTGGTGAGCACCCTTTGGGTTTGGTCAGTCAACCAATAATATATTTCTAGAGACTACTGTTTAAATCCAAAAAGTCAGGACATTGCATTGTGCGGTGCACTACAGGTATCCTTGAGGGATCTGATCTTTGCAAAGTGGGGGGGGGGGAGGGTTGGGTTGTGGATTGAGGGAATGTTTTTAACTCTGTTTGTTTTAAAATGCTGTAACCCGCCCTGATTGCCGCGCAGAGGGGCGGGCTATAAATAAAAAATTATTATTATTATTATTATTATTATTATTATTATTTATGAGCTGTTCTTATGTACCTTCAAGCACACTCTAGCTTATGATAACTCTAAAATAGAATTTTCTTGGGAAGATTTCTGCAGAGGGGGTTTGCCACTGTTTCCACTTAGTCTGAGAGAGTGAGACTTGTCCAAGAACACCCAGTGGGTTTCCATGGCTAAGCAGGACTTCGAACCCTGCTTTCCTAGTCCAATGCTCAAACCAGACTGACTTTTTCAATAGTATGAGAAACAATGTGTAGCCTGTTAGCTGTTCTTCTGTGCTTATTCACTGGCTGTATAAATTGGTTTCCCTATGGTATGATAGGTGTGGAATAAATAGAAAATACTGCATACCCATATTTGTTGTTCTTGTATGCCTTCAAATAAACTCTGATTTATGGTAACCCTATCATAGGATTTTTATTTTTATTTTTTGCAAGAATTATTCAGAGAAGGTTTGCCATTGCCTTTCATTTAAGCTGAGAAAGTGTAACTTGGCAATAACACCCAGTGGGTTTCTATGGTAAAGTGGCATTTGGAATCCTAGTCTCTCAAAATCCTGGTTCAAGACTCAAACCACTATACCATTTTTCTGATTACTAATATGCAGACTGAAAATTCATTATTCTTGGATTTCACACATCTCCTAATTTCATGATACAGTTTTCCTGTCACATAAAACCCCATACCAAATTGCATTTGAAAATGTGTCTTTTAGGATAAAATATGCTTAGAAATGCATGCTTTGAAATAAAATATATTTGAAATACTTAAAAAGTATTTAAATATGAATTGCAGTACTTTTTTAAAAATGCAGATGAATGCAGAAATGCAATGAAGTGCATTTGCACCCCCTGTTTTAAACAAGAGTACCGTAGTTTATTTCCCTTCATCAAGAAAGTATTTTGGGTGGAATTCAAGTGTCCTTCTGGGGCTGGAAAGCATCCATCTCTAGAGCTGGCAGTGGCGACATTTCAGCTATTCACCTTGCAGTTCATTGAAGGATTTCCCCAAAAGCTCCAGAGCAGATCCAGCTGTGACTTAAGGCACTGTTGGGGTGGGGAAATTATAAAATATTATTCCTTTCCATGCTCTGTAGATGAATACTTTCTGTCACTGAAGGGGACACAAGCTGTGTCATATAGTCCTTATATTGTTCATCTGGAATTATAGTACTGTTCGTTTTTGCACCAATGCTAGTAACAAACCTTGGCCCTAATAATAATATTTTGCTCAGAGTAAGAGAAGGTGCGATTCTGCTTTGTAAAAGCATAGGTTTCAGTCCAGTTACTTGTGCTCAGGAGGAGGTTGACTTTAAGAAGAAGAAAAAAAGTAATGTGTGAAGTGGCCTGGAATCATTCTTTTAATAATTAAAATTTGCCTACAGATGACCATTAGTTTTACCAATGCTAAGAAACATTCACTTCACATGTGTGTTTTTCTTTTAATTTTTCAGAAGTCTGTTTTTGTTCTTTCACTCTCTAGAGTAGATGCAATACAAGGAATGCTCTTTTCCCCCTTTTTTTTCCTCCTCACAGATTTCTATTGTGGGAGAAAGACACCTGAACTTTTCATTGGCAGCCTACATAATAAACTTCATATAAAAGAGAGCTCCATGACCCTGTGGTTTTTATGATCTGTGTAGGTGTGAATCTTTTCCACACAAGCTATAGAAGACACATTATGTTTTAAAAGCATAGGATTGATGTACTTTTCTGTGTTTTTAATTGGATTTTTATGACCCCTAGAGGCATATGGAAGACTACTTTGTTATTTTGTTCCTTTTCCTGCTGCACCACTCTTAGTTGCTCTTCAAATTAGCTGAATCTGCTTTCCGTTTTCTTGCATGATGATGATAATGGCAACATCCTCATCCTCATCCTCACCCTCATCTCTGTTATCACCATAAGGACTGGGAGAATCTCTAGTCCTGATTTAATTTGTGATTTAATTTGTAATTTTAATTGCGTTTCTCCAAATCACACTTGCATTTACTTCCCATTTTGTTTCCTGTCAGGTTCTGATACTTTACAATTTTTTCCCCATATGGAAATTCAGGTGCATTTTAATGAATTTTCATAATGTGTGCATTTATTTACACATGGAACCTAGCTTATGCATCTCCCTGCAGTGACTAGTATGTTTTGATGGGGGTGGGTGGAGGAGTGCACTGCATACATTTTAGTCATTTCAATTTTAAAATGCACACATTGTTCTGTGTATACTCCATTTCTCCAAAATTCCCCTTAAGCCATGCAGAAGTAGGAATTCTCAAAGTAGGTTATAGTTCTTGTGACAATGAATTTCAGGAGCTACAAAAAGGCAACATTTATAGGCATGTGGTTCAGTGTGGTTCCATACACATTCGTTAATATCTTCTGGAGTTACGGTATATGTTGCATTATTCATGTTATTTGTTTGAAACTTTGATTGTTGTTGCCTGATCTGAACAAACATTTTCAGCATTTCCTTGATATTGACATCAAAATTTTGACATTTCTCGATAAATGGATTTCATATTTATAGAAAAGATACTTATTCTGATGATTGTTTTTGAGACTTGTGGAGAAAGCAGGTGCAACTACAGGAATTAAGTCTTACTTTAATTTCTCAATTTAAAACCCATTTAAACATGATATCATTATTGCAGTTCACAAAATGCTACAAAGGATGAGTGAGGAGATAATTCCTTTGTTTCCAATAAGATTTCAAAAACAGAGAGCTAAACTAAATTCCCTTAATTTGTTATACAGTTGGCTTTCCGTATCCATGGAATCTGCATCCATGGATTCAGCCATCCTTGGCTTGAAAATATTCCAACAATATTTCAGAAAGCAAACCTTGATTTAGCCATTTCATATAAGGGTTACTATTTTACTATGCCATGGGACTTGAGCATCCACAGATTTTGGTATCCACAGGGCAGTTGTAAAACCAAACCCACTATATTGTATTATCCATTTGCTAAGTAAGGACTCATTGTCCAGTGCTCTGTACCTAGGATGCACATCATCCATTTTTCTATTGATGTTTAAATTTATATGCTACGTTTTGCATTACAATCAATAAAACAATAAAATGCAGAAAAACAGTGAATCAAAATCAAAGTATAGATAACATTCCAAGCATTTTCACTTGCTACCTGAAAAGTGGTAGTGTTGATGCCTCCCCTAGTATGTCTGGAAAGATATTCTAGGAGTGGGTGTCATTTACTGAAAAGGCTCTTTCCCCAGCTGCCAGAGAAAAGACGTCTGCTGAAGACTTTTAAGACAAGATTTATGTAAAAAGGATGGCCTTTGAAATTTTCAGCTTCCAAGCCATGTCACCATTATTTAGCTACCAGTGTAGATGTTGGTAAATTGTTTTGCAACTGTGTTGGGAAAATGTTGTACAGGAATAATAATTTAATCCTGGCTTTGGAAAACACCACAAGGTTTATAATTTAGAGGAGAAAATCCTTGTAGAATGTTAAGTACTTGTGGGACACAGTAAGTTAGACTGGGAGAAATGGAGAGTTATAATCTAGAGGAATCAAGATTCCTAAATGATGAGTGAAAACTATTTTAAAATGGAAAGAATCCAAATTGTCTTTTTGTCTACAAGCTGGAGCTGAAACTGACCATGAGGAAAACAACTTCCCATCTCTTTTGTACATAGACTCAACACTGTTGATATGATTTGACAGAGAAGCCAGAAAATGAAACCCTGCAGTGCTATTTTTAAAATTCCACTTCTGCTAAGCACAATTGCTTGTTGATAAAGTTTTATATACTAATGTTGAGAATTGCATCCATTTTGGATTATTTTGTTTTATTTTTGCTCTTTTTTGTTGGTTTGCTGCATAAAATATTACTGAAGTGAAAAAAAGCAAGAGGTTTATCCATCTTTATGCTGGTTAGCATAGGAGAAAATGACCCCAAAAGCATTTAGAAATAACTTATTTTCTAAAATAAATTCCTATGACAAACTACTAAAACAAAGTGCTAATTAGAAATGGATTGTTTTTATTTAGTTAGTTAAACATTTTATTTCTTGAATGCATACTTGTTGTTTCAAAGCATGATGCAAACAGGAAAGTGATAAAAATAATTAAAATACCAGTTTAAAAAATTAAAGCACTATCATAAGTCTCAACTATAACCTCCAAAACCATTTTTTAAAAAATCTGCAATTTTAAGCACAGCAGCTGATTTAATCAAATGGATAGTTTCTGAAATTGAACTTTTTTATTTTAACCTACCTTCTAAGGGGGGAAAGCTGACAGGCAAATTTAACTCAGTAGGGAGTTCTATAATTGGGGCACTATTTCCAAGTAAGCCCCAGAAGTTGTACTGCCTGCTGTAGATTATCAGATAGCAAAGACACCAGTAAAAGGGTCTCTCTAGAATTTCTCAGCAGGGATGAAGTATATGGAAGGAAGAACTCCTTTGAATGACAGATTTTGGGTAGACATGCATTCTTAGCTTTCTGTTACACAAATTGAAGTTGCTTGTTGATTTGTTTAAAGTATTTTTAGTTGCTTTTCAAAGCTACAGCCGCTTGATGTATGAATATATTAAAAGAGATAATTAAGGCTGCAATCCTATGACCACTTACAATGGGACGGAATGAAGATAATGGGACTAATGATGTATAGGACTGCATGGTAAATATTTTCCCCTAGAAACATGCACTTGGAATCAGGGCATGAGGGATATTTTGGAGATACTTTTGCAATGGAAAAATAAAGAATGACAGGAGAAGGAAATGGTTACGTGCACTCCCCCATTCCTCTATTCAAAACTCCTGGGACTATTTTTTCCTCTCAAATGGAAACATGCCACTGTTTGTTATATAGGCTTGCTGGTGATGTATATTTTACCCCCTACATAGATAATAGAAGTAAATCACTATAAAATTGTTATTGCCACTTTCAGAAGCAAAACACATACACACATCTAAAAATACAGAGCACTGTAAAAGATCAAACTAATACTTATTGGATCACTAAAATTTAATATTGTGTGCCTTCAAGTCATTTCTGACTTATGGTGACCCTAAAGTAAACTTAGCACAGGGTTTTTTGGGGTAGAGAATGTTTGACTTGCCCAAGGTCACCGTGGCCAAGCAAGGAATTGAACCCTAGTCTCCACGGTCATTGTGACCCTGCATTTCTACATTCACAGTGATTGAGAGATGATCCTGAACAAATAACTTAACTTATTTAGCACTGATATCAGGTAAACATTATTTGATTATGTCCTACTTTCAATAAAAATATGGGCCAATAAAATTAATCCAATCTTTGTATTCAAGCCAGGCAAAAGGAAAGCAATCATGATGATCTGCAATCATTTGACAAAAATCCATGTTTTCTTCAGTAAATGGGAGCTTTTTAAGTTTATGTAAAGCAGGACCTGAGCAGAGCCATTGAGGACAGAGGGTCTTGAAGATGTCTTATTCATAGGATCACCATGAGTTGAGGTTGATTCGAAGGCAGTTAATAACAACAACAAAAAATCATCCCCTTCGTTCCACTTCCCACACCATTGCTGACTATTCTCTGATCAGCAGGAGAAACTTTTCCAATGTGCAAGGGGCTGCGATATGAAGAAGAGAAATCTTGTTGTATCAGTTCAGGTTGTTTTCCTCTGGATTCAACCTGCTCTATTGCAATCATTTGGTATAGCAGATGTTTCCAATATCCTGCTTGAAAAAAATGGTGTGACCTTAATACTGTCCATAATGCACTAGTGCTGGTGACACAGAGTAAGATGGAACAAATAGTCTAGTTCAGTATAAGGACTTTATTGCACCGCTAAATAAACCTTCTTACTTCTCCAGAATTCAATCTTAATTCAGGTGGCATAAGGTTACTATCACAGGGATTTTGCCACCAAATCTGCCACCCGCGTCTAACCCCGGTCCCAGGGCACTCCAGCAGCCATTTTCTTAACTCAGAAAACTCCCAATTTCAAAAAGAGGTGCTCTGAGCATCCCTGGGATCCAGGCTCGACCTGGGTTTGACACAGGTGGCGGATTCAATAGTAAAATCCCTGTGATAATATCTGGATGCTGCCCAAATTAAGACTGAAGTCGGGAGAGGTAAGGTTTATTTTAGCAGTGCAATAAGCTCCTAAAACAGCTACTTATGGGACACAGCTAATATGAGAACAATGATAGGTTTACAGAACTTGGAAAATTAATTGTAGAAGCAATCAATTGAAAAGTTGTGGTTATGATTGCAATTATAATTCTGGTCAGATACCTTCCCCTCCTGCACACACAAAGGAATTAGTTACTACTATAGATATAACTGAAAAGAAATAACATTTTACTTTTCTATTTCTCAAAAATAGCTTGAATAGCTACTTTTAGTTGCTTTTTGAAAATCTGAATACTACAAGCCTCTAGCCTGTGGCACTTTATCATCGCTTTAATCCACAACAGAGCATGCAAGGAAAGAGCTTAATTGTGGCATCCCACAAGGTGCCATCCTGTCCCTGATGCTATTTAATATATATATGAAGCTGTTGGGAGAGATCATCCGGAGACGTGGGGTGGAATGTTATCAGTATGCTGATGACACCCTGATATATTTCTCCATGTCTCGGTCTTCAGCTTTGACTTCAGATGGTGTCTCTCCTCTCAACAACTGTCTTAAGGCAGTAATGGACTGGATGAGAGAAAACAGATTGAGACTGAATCCAGACAAAACGGAGGTACTTACAGTAGCGTTCCCAAACCCAGGTATTGGGTTGCAACCTCCAGTCCTGGATGGGGTGACATTCTTCTCTTAGGATTATGTTCGCAGTCTGGGGGTGCTCCTGGACCCATCACTTCAGATGATAAATTTTCCTGGAAGTTAGGAACCTTGAAAGTGTGGGGCATGCTCTGGTAACCTCTTGTATTGATTTCTGTAATGCGCTCTATATGGGGCTACACTTGTACATGGTCCGGAAACTTCAACTAGTACAGAATATGGCAACCAGGCTGGTCTCAGGAACAATGGGAAGAGACCATATAACACCGATCCTACGATCACTTCACTGGCTGCCCATTAGTTCCCAGTACAAGGTGTTGGTTATTACCTTTAAAGCCCTAAATGGCTTGGGTCCAACCTATCTTCAGGACTGCCTCCTCCCGTATAATCCACCCATGCACTTAGGTCCTCTGGGAGGATTTTGTTGCAGCCGATAAAAACTAGATTGTCTGTAACTGCCCAGAGGACCTTTTCAGCTACCACTCCCAGATTATGGAATGGCCTGCCGGATGAGATCCATCATATTACCACCTTAGACAGCTTTTAAAAGGCTGTTAAGATGGATCTCTTCCAGCAGGCCTTTCCCGAATAGATATCCCAGCCATCAAAAACAGCCATCCTGCTCATCCCTGATTCGGCTGTAGGTACTGTTATTTGTTTCTTTGTTTTTTGTGTTATTATTTTAAATGTGTTTTAAATCATCATTATTTAATTGTATTTTAAGGGGGGTGGTATTGTGGGAATTATGTGGTCCTCCAGATATTGAATCTCAACTTCCAGGTGCCCTAGTAAGCATAGGTGAGGAATGCTAGGAGCTAGTGGAGATGAATCCTGCTGCCCAACCACATATAAAGGACCACACAGTTCCCACCCATGGAATAAAAGAAGGTTAATTAAACAGAAAAACAAAAGGAGCTTCTCTCCTACCAAGCATTTTGGAGCAAGAGAAGGAGGCAGGAAGGGCCAGATCAAATGCTTATGGGTACAACACTAAGCTATAGTTTAGTTTTACATCCATCAAAAGTCATTCATTCTCTCAGTCATATTTTTAAAATGCACCCACACTGTCCATGTAAAGAAGCACCTCAGCCTTTTATGAGTAAAGAGCTGCAGCATTTATGCATTAAATTTGACAACATCACCAAGTATACTTCTAAAACTGTAATTTTAGACTGCATTTCAACAAGTAGGAATAAAGCTTTTTAAATCCCAAGGCAAAATATATTTATTTATATTTCAACATATTCAAAATGTATGTAAGCACCCCACTAAAATAGTTACTCTAAAATATTCAGGGGTAGCTGTGTTGGCCATTTAGCAAATTTAAACAAAAATCCATCAGTGATACCTTTATTGGCCAACCAAAATGCACAACATACTTGTTGCAAGCTTTCAAAGCTCCATGGGCTTCTTCATGGGCTTCTTCATCAGGCAAGATGTTACAAACCAAACAGGAGAAAAATAATTAGAGATGTTAGTCAGATGCCTACATGTTGTTTCAGTCTTTAGTTAAGATGGTATGTGGTGGGGAGGATATCTTTTGCAAGCAGGCTTCTCCTCCTTCTGGCCATGTGGCTATAGGGAGATTTCCAAAGTCCAGAAAATTTAAAATCCATTTGCATCTCAACAGGGACCCCTCTGTTGCAATCCAATATATCCATTCCAGTGAGATATATTGCTCCAAGCTACTTTTATACATTTCTGTTGTGAGAAATGGATTAAGATCCATTGGATTAATGAATCCATTCTTAATGTTTCAATCTCCTATTAATGGTTTGGTTTGGTTGAGAGTGGGGATCATTCTGTATTTGTAACGCAACCCAGATTGAACAATAATCCAAATTTGTGTCCAGTCACTTGGAATATTAGAATATCTATGTACCATAGGTTAATAGAAACTGCTGGGTGGTAGGTGTTTCTATGAACAACACCCAATAAAGTGTGATTCTCAATTCTGTCTCAAGCATTTTCTTTATGTAGGAAAATAGAAATAACAAAAACAATTGACTAGGAATAAATGGCATAATAACTCTTTGGCTGACATTTTTAGGTTAGAAATTCTGTTTAATATTTTAAAGAAATCAAGTGTGCAAAATATTTGTGTGAATTTCAAGGCCCTGATAGAAAGTAAAAATGGTATGCCTTTGGTATGATAAGGTGTGAAATGGATAGAAAATACTACACAGTGGGGTTCCAGAACCCCAGTGGATACCAAAATCCATGGAAGCTCAAGTCCCATTAAATACAATGACATAGTAAGATAATGTCCCTTATACAAAATGGGAAAATTTAGGTTTTCTTTTGGGATTTTTAAAAAATATTTTCAAGCTGTGAATCTGTGGATATGGAGGGATGGCTGTATATCCATATTAGTTGTCACTGTTGTGTGTCTTCAAGTTGATTTATGGCAACTCTATCATAGAGTTTTCTTGCCAAGATTTCTTCAGAACCCATTGCCTTACTCTTAAGATGAAAGACTATGACTTGCACAAAGTCATACAGTGGCTTTCCATGGCTGAGCAGCAATTCAAACTCTAGTCTCCAAAAGTCCTACCCCATCATCCAAACTACTATACCTGATGGTTCTCTTGTATACATATGGGAGATATTAATAAGATGCTTTACAGCAAGAGTACACAAGTAGCATGCCTAGACACCAACCCTTCTCTGCAATGATAGTGCTTAAAATCTTAACCATAGACTCCTTATTGCACTATTTCCTCACACAAAAATAGCAATCTCAGCAGCAGATGTCTGAAGCTCATTGATGTCCTGGATCATTTTTTCAGCAAGTGATTATCCCAGGGGTAGGCAACCTTTCCCCTTTAAGGGCCGAAGGACTTCAGTTCCCAGAATCCCAGGAGCTATTGGTCAACATGGGACTATTGGCCAACATGGCTGAGGCTTCTGGGAGCTGAAGTCCCTTGGCCCTTAAAGGGGAAAGGTTGCCTACCCCTGGATTATCCCATGAGAAACCACCTTTCTTTCCCCCATCAGTCCTGTTTACTTAATGTTTGCTTAGTAAGCGACCATACTCCCAAGTTTCTGTCTGTAAGATCATGGCATACTAAGGAAAACAATGCAGTGAGTAACCTAAGTTTAAGTAGAGCTGAGATGCTTTCAGCTACTCTTTGAGGGAGATGTAGTGACTGATATTTACTGATTTTTTTCTGGTTTCTACTAGAAACCGTCTCTTTGAAGCAATGTAAACTGATTATTTTAATATGAAACACAGTGGAGGCCTAGAGCTTCTACCCACCACCAGCCCTCTTAACAACTAATAACAAAGGGGTCTCCTACCGGTTCTGCCTCTGGGACTTCGATAGCCCCTCATACAAATATTAATTCCTCAAGTAATGTTACATGTAGTTTACCACAAGAGAGACAGAGATGGGTATGTGTATATGTGTTTGTTGACATGGGTAAGGAGATGTTTGAATGTGCTGAGATGTGTATGAAAAAGAGTGCATACCTCTTATCAGTGCACTTAAGCATTCCCTAAGCAGTTTTTACAATGTGTAAGCTAATCGCTCCCAACAAGCTGGGTACTCATTTTAGTGACCTATGGAAGGAAGCAAGGCTGAGTGGACCCTGGAGCCCTGCCGGGGATCGTGGCTGTCAATGGTTGCAGTACTAGCATTTAACCAATGCACCACCAGGGCTCCTTGTCCCAAGCATTCTACTTCTAATCCCAAGTTTTTTGGACAAGGGAGACTCAACCTGTATATAAATCCAATACATAAATAAATAAGTGCATCCTTCTCCTCTACCTCCCTCCTTTCCTTTATATGTAGTGTTTGAGGGGAAAGTTCTCAAAGTTTTGTGCTGTTCATATCTCTCTCTCTCTCTCTGAAATTATATTCCTAATGAATCTTGAGGAGTGCTTGGATTTGAATTAAGTCTACTTTGAAAGAAGCTGGTGTGTGTGTGTGTGATGAATCTGTCTGAATCACCCTGATTCAGTTCTGGCTTCAGGATTTCTATGAAATCCTGCCAGCCAGTTATCTTGGCATAATAGACATTTACTTGTTTTTCCAATCAGACACTACCAGCACAAGACATGGTTAGTCTGTGAGAGGTAACTTCATGAGCTGGATTTTGTGTGTATTGAATTTTCACACACCCCTGCAAAACCCCAGTTCCATGCATTTGCAGAGGCATGCTTGGTGTTTTTCATTCCTCACATTGATAATTCCATTGGTGTAGCAATATACCATTAATATAGCTGTATTCCATTGTTATAGATGTTGATGGTGGTGGTGGTGGTGGTGGTGATGGTGGTGGTGGTATAGCTGTAATTAATGTTGTATTTAGGCAAGTAGCTAGCAAAGCTAGCAAAGGGACTGCTGAAAGTACTTTTTGAAACCAAATCAGCACTGATTCTGCCTTTAGGATGAGCAGTTCTTGATAGATTCATTGCACTCCCTCCATAGGCAGTTTCTTTCTGCCTGCATGGCATATGGGAAGTGCCCTATATTCCTTTAATATTCACAAATTGCTGGCTTCCAACGGTGCAATAAGCTCTAACCAGCATCTACTGCATTAGAATTTAGAACTGCAGCATGAACTTTTAAAGCCTCTGATTGTAATATGATGAGAAGAATGTGACTTTCTCCAAATGCCACTAAACCTGAGCTCCCACAAATTTTGTTCAGAGACTTGCAAGAGATTCAAAACACTGCCATTCCCCCACTCATATTTTATATAAGCAATTCTTATTCAATTTGTTCCCCGGTACACAAGTTTCAAAAGGAATTTTTCAAGGGCTAGGCGAGAAGTTAATTTACTTCAGTTTATCTGGAATCATATTTGCATTAGTTATCACATAAAGACTATTATCTGTGTTATATCTGTCAGTGATGATAAGCTACATATGGATGAGCGTAAGCCATTCATTTGTTTATGGATCCTAAGTTGCTGAGAGTGTCAGACATCTACATGACATTTTGGAGCAATGAATTTTTATATTTGGATATCATGCTAGCTGAAAAATGTGTACAATTGCATGTCAACTGGCAGCTCCATATTAAGAATGCATTTGAGGGAGTTCATACATAGAATGTATAGCTCTCAGAAATCAGCTAGTGACTGACATGCTAATTTATAAAGATAGAATGGATTGGGTTCATTTGGATTCCATATAGGTGCTACTAACACATCTGTTGCAGTTTGCCTGTAATATCACTGCATTGATGAATAGATCTGACATTTGATAGCTATAAATATAGCAATATATTATAGATTGGATGGGATATATTCTCATTCATGGTGAATATGGGATGCTGTTCTGCTGTTGTGTGCCTTCAAGTCATTTTTGACTCATGGTGACCCTATCATGGGGTTTTCTTGGCAATTTGTTCAGAGGGGGTTTGCCATTGTCTTACAGAACTCTAAAACACCAAATATAATGGAGATCTGTTTGATAGACAGTGCTTCTCCAATCATTGTGATGGCATTAAATTTTATATTTGCTATTGTATTATTACTATGAAATGAATGATGTGTGGGGAAATATGTTGGTATGTCTGATATGAAAATATGTAACATATTTTACAGGTGCATTTTTTTTTAGCATTTATAAATATTTCTTCCTTGCAGCAATAATTTCAAAATTATCCACAATTATGCTTACTGTGAACTCTAGGTTTATATAAATTATGAAATGTAAGTTAAATGATACATTTCCCTGAATTCTTATTTTCCTGAGTACTAATTAACATAAGTATAAGGTGATGCAAACTTAACCAACATGTAGAACTTATCAGATAGGATGGTGATTGTCTCAAAATAGAGTGACATGACCTAGTTTTCCACTACATTAAGTGAAAGTGTATTAAGAGTCCTCACCAACAAATATTAACATCAGATGTGTGATTTATAAAGTAAAGTCTTGGTGCTAAAAAAAAAAAAAAAAAAAAAAAGTCTGACTGAGCTTACCAGAAATTTCAGGATCACCTGGATTGTACCACAGGAGTAACTGAAGAAAAAACAACCTCACATGCAAGGCAAAGGAGCAAGTGACTGGTAAAGTGACACAGGGTTCTATCTTGGACCCAGTGTTATTCAACATCTTTATAAATGACTTGGATGATTGAACAGAGAACATGCCTGTCAAATTTGCAGATGACATTAAATTTTGAGGGATAGCTAATACCCCAGAGGACAAGTTCAAGATTCAAAACTATGGGGCTATGCAGATGGGCAGCTCTGGGCTGCCCCTGCTAGCCATGGATCTTCTGCGCCCTTTCGGCACAGAGTGTCTGCACGCTGCACCAGGAGGGCATCCTGATGCCACACACCATGCATATGGGTGCATAGCATCAGGACGGTGTCAGGCTGGGGTTGGGTCGGCTGGCGTGTGGCTGCCCATCCCAACTCCAGCCCCAGGCCGGCCCTTTAGGCCAGTCTGCAACGTCCCTATGTTAGCCAAAACTAAGGTAATGAGTTTCAGTTGGGATAAATGTACAGTATTATATTTAGACAGGAAAATCTAGTACACAAATATAGAATGGATGGTGCCTGTCTTGACAGCAGTACACATTAAAAGGATCTTGGTGTATTAGTAGACCACAAGGCACACATGAGTCAGCAGTATGATGCAGTGGACAAAAAAGCCAATGAAATTCTAGGCTGCATCAAAAGGAGTATAGTGAAGAAAGTAGTAGCACTACTATATTTAGTTTTGGTCAGACCTCATCTGGAACACTGGGTCCACTTTTGGACACCCCAGTTGAAGAGTGATATTGAAAAAACATGTTCAAAGGGGTGCAACAAGATAATAAAAGCTCTGGAAACCAAGCCATTTAAATAATGGCTTAGGGAACTGAGTATCTTTAGCTTAGAGGGACTGAGAAGTAATATGATAGCCAACTTTAAATATTTGAAGAGATGTCATGTAGAAGATAGAGCAAGCTTGTTTTTTCCTGGTCAAGAGACTGGGACATTGAACCAAAGGATTTAAATAACAAGGAACACACAAACATTAGGAAGAAGTTATTGACAGAAAGAGATGTTAACAGTGTAATGGATTACCTGAGAAGGGGGTGGATTCTCCTTCTTTAGAGGTCTTTAACATGAGGCTATCTTTTGGGAGTGCTTTATGCATAGCAGGGGGTTTGACTAGATGTCCCTTATGGTGCCTTCCAACTCTATGATTGTATGTGACTCCTGGAAACAGAAATCCATGACTGGGCTTCAGTGCATTCACATACGAAGTGCATTCTCTCACATGCTTTCTCTCTTTCTCACTCCCCCTTTATAATATAAATATGGATTTTCTCCCTTTGATTTTCTTCCTGACACTGTCAATATTGCATCGTTTTCTGGGGAGGAGATCATAGCTTTCATCAGGTTCTCAAAGGGATCAGTGACAAGAAAACTACTGTTTCAGTGGTCTTCAAATGTCCCCTTTGAGACAACAGAGGTGACTAACAAGCAGAGGGCTTTCTGGTTCATTCCTAAACTGTTGGCTTTTCAACACCATGAAAATGCTGATTATGCCATGTAAATATAATTTTATCACAGTTGATTACATTTAACTCAAAGTTAAGATTCTCCTCACTCTAAAGGCACCAGATGCCATCTGATCCTTGAATCTAAGCAGGCTCAACTCTGGTCAGCACTTGGATGGGAGACCACCAGGTCCTGCAGACCATATTTCAGAGATAGGAACTGGCAAACCACCTCTGAGTATTCCTTGCCTAAGAAAATCCTATGAAATTCATGGGGTTGCCCAAAGTCAACAGACAACTTACTGAAGGCACAGTCTTTTGTTGTATGGTTTCTGGTTATTTCTGTTTTTAATTAGATTTTTCTTAATTTCCTGGGAATTTTTGTTGAATAAGTGGTATAGAAATTTATGTGACAGATATATAATGAATATGCATGATTTTATACATGTTTTGTTTTGTTTTGTTTTTGTTGTCATCATGTGCCTTCAAGTAATTTCCAATGTATGGTGACCCTATGAGTAAACTTGTTCTAATACTAAAAGTGAAAATCTCAGATATGGTAACAATATGACTGTTTTGTAAGAAGACACTGGTACTGAATTTGAACCATGTTTTTATGTCTTAATTTCAGTCTATTTAATTGGTCTTAGGTCCATTTCTCTTCAACTAGAAATAGTCAGTAAATTTTTCTTAAGCATTAATTTTATAGCAATTTCTTTGGCTGCCATACCAGATGAGAATGAGATATGTAAAGGTTATTAAAAGGTCCAATGTGTCCTGCAGAACATATTCTATAGAACCTTTATATTTCCTAAAATGTCCTGATTATGTCAAGAGTTGGAAATAGTTCTGATATATTTGCATGTCCAGATTCCATATAGTTTCACAGCAAATTCTATGCATACCACCCAACTGGAAGCCACACACAACACTCCAACCTATACTGAGAACCTATGCTGAAATCATTGTACAGAACATCTGTGTAGTCCACTACTTCATGTGAGGCACTCTAGTGTACTCTCACATGTCTGTAAGATGTGGGAACGTGCTTTGTAATCTTCCACATCATACTGAGCCACTGTGGTGAGCAGATTTCAGCAGCAATTGTGATGGTAGCTGCAGCAGAATGGACAACAGTGATGTATCCTTTTGGTTTTAGTTTGGAAGTTCAACCCCCTTGAAGTTTTCCATTCCTACTGTACACAGAGCATGGTAATGCTTCAGTTTCCATACACCAGGTCTCTTTTTGAAGGCCACATATATACAATGTCAGATGTATACACACACACACACACACACACACACACACTCCCCCCACCCATAACAGCTTTTATCATTATTTTTTTACTCAAATGCAAATGGCAATACAAAACCAAATCTGTTCAGTTCACATCATTTATATAATGACTCTCCTAATGAGAAAGACAGTGTATTTTCATTATAGATATACAACAAGCATATTGTAATGACCTTGGGATGTGTAACCTTCTGAAGTATTGTCACACTCTGCGTGAATTTCAGTGGCTTTCTGTGTTGCAAACCGAAATGCTTGCTTGAAGTATCAAGTTTTCTAATGACTGTACAGTCACAACTCTTAAATTTCTCAGATTTTGAAGTACAATGCATTGATATTTATTTACTCAATGGGTATCTAGGCTTGGAGTGTAGTACATTTCAAAGTGCAGACAATTTGAGCCTCTAACATGCACAAGCCAAGCCTATGATGTAACAGAATCATGAAAGGAACCAGAATGAAAAGCCAGTACCAGTATGAAATGCTTGTACTGGACTGAAATACACATAGCTAGACCCAAGCTTCTGCGAGACTCAGAACAATTACATTGTTGATCACTCACCAGGGCATGGATATAAACACTCACACTTTGTTGTAATGAACAATTTACTACTCAATTTACATTATTCTTTTTTTAAATGAAAAATATCAGTTGCCATTGTAAAGTAGAACTGTGAGCTGAGATGTTCCTTTCCTGACCTGTGTCAGTGGTTACTCCCTTCCATGGGAGGCTAGACTGACCTCTTCTCTGCTGTCCTTTTGCCATCAGACAGATAGGCTTTGTTTAATTCAGAACAGTCTTTGCCTTCAGCTGAATTGTTGCTTCAAGTGACTTAGTGCTATTATTTGTGCTTTGTGGATAGGTTTTTGTGGATTTTCTTTTTTATTTGAATTGCATTTTCTTTTTATTTGAATTGTATTACTATTTTAAACAAACTTTAGATTGATTAAATAAATATCACTATTTCCTTTTTTGTTTCAAGGATGGTGATAGAGGCTGCCTCTCTGTTGTGAGTACAGCTAATCAATGGTTGCTTTCCTCTGAACTTTTCACTTCTTGCATAGAATACGTTTGGCTGTTGATAGGTATGGGGGGGGGGCTGCCAGTATATCTCAACTGATTTCTTCCTTCTTTGATTGAATTGGGTTTTCAGTAATCAATGGGAAAAGGATCAAATGGTAGTATCATGAAATGTTGGCAATGCTGATTAAATCCTATTGATAATCTGGACCTGAAACAATTATAAGACAGGTGGGGTTTTTATTATATAATTTAAGGAATCCATATATCAACTGCAGTGGTACAAAGGATAAAGGTGTTCTTAAGATGGAAAAAGTAGCAGTATAAAAATGTTATGGAGGCACATGTGATGAAAATAATTACTATAAGTGGAGACTGCATAGAATCAGAACAAGAGAAAGGGTGTAAGAGTGGCTGACAATCTGAATGTAGAATAAATTGGGAAAAATCATCAGCAAACAATTTTATCATAAATGGACATAGGGTGAAGTCAAATATTTATCAAAGAAAGGGAATGCAATCATTTGAATCTCAAGGTTTACATGCTTTTGGAGGAGGAGGAGGAGGAGGAGGAGGAGGTTGATGGTAACTGCTTTTTCCTGAATGCAATGAATTCTTGTAGCACCTATGAGACTAAATGAGAGAAAGAAGTTGGTAGCATAAGCTTTCAATAGGGAAATGAGAATGGAATAACCACCAAAGCATTTACATTTAGTCCTCTTTTATGTTCCAAGTTCAGTAAAAGGCATGGTGTCACTGGCAATATGCAGAAGGTCAAATAAAATTGATTTGTGAAAACATAATTGACAAGTTACATTTTACCACACAACCAAATTGTATATGACTTAAGCTGCTTTCTTCCTGGCAGCCATTCTCAGATCTCTACTACTAAGGGTGTTTCACTATTTGTGACAATTCCAACTTCAGTATTAACAGTCAAACAACACTCTACATTAAATGTAGCATGTAGCTAGATATCTTTGTAAAAAAAATAAATAAAAAAAATTGAAAACATGTATGTGTGGCACAAATCCAGACTGGGAGTGGTGAACTGGGCAGGATTAACCTTCCCTTATATGTTTTTTAACAAAGAGAAAAGGCTCTATTTGTGCAAATGTGCTGCCTTATTTTAAGTTTAAACCTCACACACCCACACCAATCCTAGTCTATATCAGGGCCAGACACAATTTCTTGTGCTTTTTAAAATGATTCTTTATGTCAGCTCACATATAAAGTTTATTTTTTTACACACACACACACACACACACACACAAACCCTCCTTCAAAAGTATGTGTGGCACTGATCCAGGCTGGTTCTGGTAGGTGAGGAAAGGTTAAGCCTTAGAGAAAAAGAAAATATGTTTAATGTAGTTTGTCCCATAGTGGCACACTTACTTTGAGACTTTTATTTCCATATGTTTTAACCCATACAATCTATTTGACATATTTTGGCACAATTGTGCCATGAGAAGTTAAGGTTTATATCCTTAATACAGAAATAGCTCAGCTCCAAAGAGTTTTTATAGACCTTAGACTCCAGCATATACTATCTACATATCTTGAAGGGAGATTTCAAGGTATTTCAGTTATAGATAGAAAATGTATATTTGGTTGTAATCAGAAAGAGAATATAGTTCATTATTTGAAGTTTCACCCCCTTTATTCTGCACCGACAAAGTGTGAGTGTTTATTCATTACAACAAAGTGTGAGTGTTTATTTATATCCCGATATGCAGAGAAGCGGGATATAAATAAAATGTATTATTATTATTATTATGTCACCCATTATTCCATTATATACAAACTGTACACCTCAGAAAATCGTGGGGGAATTAGTAGCTGATAGACAGCTATTTGTTACATGCTCAGTAGCCCAATTTGCACTGGCAGCTAAGAAACTCTGCCGTCACTTTATTAAGGAACATACCATATGATAAATATGAATTTCACACTTTTTATTCATTGATTTTACAGGGTTTTGTAAAAATAGTTTTTAAACTATGTCTAATATTCTTAAAATTATTATTTTAGTTTTGTACATGTTTCATTCCATGCATTGTAAAGGCCATTGGCTGTATATTATAAAGCTTATGGTGCTGACTATTTAACATATTGGGTTATTCAAGCCTTTGTGTACATTCAGCAGGGAGTTGTATCTAGTCATAATACCCTGACAGGTTTGCATGTGTGACAGAGATATGTAAAGCTTTCTGTTTATTTCTGTGGAGTTTTTCATGTATCTACTTGATATTAATGAATGTGACACTGCAGTAATTCTACATGTAGGGGTAGTTCCCTTAATGCTAAGCTTGTTATCTCATATAGACTATTGTAGGTCTAGTGGTGCAAATATCACTGATCTTCCACATGTCAATTTTATTTTCAAATCTATTTCCATTGAAAAAATAATAATAAAAGGTATCAGAACCTAGATTCATTAATGGCTGTACATGCTTCTGGGGCCAGATGTTAAATACGAGGTTGTAAATAAATTTACCTACAGCAAAGAGCAGTGGTGAAAATGACAGGCATCCTAGCCTATATTTTCTGCAGCCAAGCTCTCAATGACCCCTTCAGTGAAGAGATAAAATTGACAGGGGGCTTGACAATACTTCTTAGTTCTACATCTATATTCCCCTCTTCTAATCCTCTTTTTAATTTAACTGCTGCTCTTTACTGCATTTGAAGTGAGAATTCTATAATGAACAGCATAATGCTTATACTTAAAAGAATAGCATGTCAGGTTGTAAAACCAGCGGTGAGATCAGTAAGCTCTCCCCTCCTGTCCACAAATACAGCAGTTTACTGATGGGAGGTGGATCCACTTGTGTAGGTAAAACAGATAATGGTCTTTAAAGCCCTTGAAAAGGTCATCAGTGCAATGAGAAAACCTCTCTAGGGGCCTTTACAGAGTGACAGAAATAGTGTAAATTGAGTCCACTTTAACTGTCCTGGCTCAGTGCTAAAGAATCATGGGAACTGTAGTTTATTGTGGCACCAGAGCTCTCTGGCAGAGAAGGGTCAATGTCCCAGGAAAAAATACAATTCCCATGATTCGCTAGCACTGAGCCAGGACAGTTAAAGTGTCCTCAATTTGCACTATTTCTGGCAGTCTGTAAGTCTTGTAGGTTTCCTTCAGACATGAGAATACAAATCCCTAAATGGGTTTAGGGGTCTCCAAAATAGGTTCGGCACCATAGGCCCAAAGCAAATTGGCCAAAAGGACCATACCAGGACTGTCTCAACACCACACCCTCAATGCAGCCTGAAGCTGGTGCTTTTTGCCCATGTGTTTCAGGCCTGAGATGGCTCATTTAAAGTTTGGACCAAGATCTATAGCAGATTTACTATCCCACTGACATGGGAGTTATCAGCTACCACTGCCCCCCCCCGCCCCCGCCATGAAATCTAATATAATCTGACACAAGAAGAGGCTTACCAGCTAGGCTACAGAATTCCATCTCAATTGTGAGTCAGTAAAACATCCATTCATTTTTTGCCATCAATGACATTGTCATTTTGTGAACAAACCTCTAATCTATAGTTGTTACCATTCCAGAACCTCTTTCTTATTTAATTTCTTTTGTTTCTGTTTTCTCATTTAAGTTGTAAGAGCTGAAACTGATCTTTCAAACAGAACCATTTCCCAAACCAGTCAGTGTAGACTGTCTTTTGACACCTCTGGTTGTTGACACTTCAAAGAATGGGAGGAAGAGAAATCTTTAAATATATACAAGCTAATGGCATTAGCTGCTGCATGTGAGACAGCTAAAAGCCTGCTGTTGTGTGTAATAATCCCCTTTCCTTACAGAAAGAAAAAAGCATCTGAGTCACCTGAAGAAATGGGATTCATATTTTTTCTCAGACATGTCCTCTTCTGTGCATGTGGTTTCAAGACTAAACTGTATAAAACAGAATTGACATGATGTAATTACTTGCCTCTTACACTGTGCTAACTTAATTTGCTTTTCATTCCCAGGTATTTAAAAGACCATTATTTTTGCATCAGACATTACTGTCTGCCAATTAAAGCATTAGATCAATGAAACAGAGGTATGGGAAAAAGAGAGGGAGTTTTATTATCAGGTTTCCAGGTAGATCTACTTGTGGAGGGAGAAGAAGTCCACTTCCCAGTGCTTAATTTTATGTATATGTGCATGTACATGTGTGCATAAATTCAATGATACCCCAATGTACTGTATCAATTTTCCTCCCCAGCATTGCAAATATAAAATGTCCCAGACAGGTAGGAAAAGAGGATTGGTTGTGGCACAGCAGGTGTTAATGGAAAAGTAATAAGAACTGAATCATGTAGTTGCAGGTATTTTAAAATTCCCTTTTCTCTCTTGGATGTACCAGCCAAACTTGCACCCAGTAAGAGTGCATTATCAGAGCCAGAAAAGTACCATAGTTGGGCACCTGTTTGGCAATAATATTGTGTTTCTGTTCTCTGGTTGGCTGATTCTTACTAGGCCTGGTATTACCACATCCCCTGGATATTTTCAGCTGCATGATAAGAAATCATTAGTGTCCAAGGAAACGTCAGGCTAGGAACAAATAATAAGAAAGGTATAACCACCCCAAATGAAAATGCAAGTACTGTCTCTTGTTATTCACTGTCATTTCATAAGATAAGAGATATGGTACTAAGATCAGCCTGTGATGTACAGTACTTTGAATTCAGGATGTTTTTCTCCTCTCTGCATGGTTATAGAAAATGTTAGTACTTTGGAAATGCAGAAAGTCACTGTAATTGCATTATGTGCAAGAACAGTGCAGAAGCAGAATCTAGTATAAAGAATGGTCTTTTCCTCCTTCTAAATGAGCATTAAATTATTGCATAAAAAGGTCATTATAAGCAGACCATTAAGACATTTTAATAGAGATGCTATTTCTGACAACTGTAATGTGATTATAATTCAAGGATTTAAGAATATTATAGAAAGTAGCTTAGTGTTTTCCCATGGTCAAATATGATCCTACTGACAGAGAAAAGAAAAAGGAAAGACTGCTTTGATTGTTCTACACTGTCTTTTATTCAACCTTTGTCTAAGAAATTAAGTTTCCCCTCACTAGGAAGCAGGAAGGAAATTTGTAGACTTTATCAATGTTAGATATATGAAGGGCTCCATATGTGATGATGATTACATCTTTCTTGCTGCATCCTTCATTTGATCATCTAGCACTTCCTAGGAGAAGATACCTCATTTACATTTAGCATATGATTTATGATTTATCTTGGGACTGCTTCTGTTGTTAATTGTTATGATGTGGAGACTAATTTCTGTGATGAAAACTGGCCTCAATCCAACATCTGACCAACATATAAATATTCTCATACAAAGCTGCACTTCATTGAGCCACCTTCCCTCCCCCAACTTACTGTAAAGTCCTGGAAGCCACTTCTAATGGCAATTCTATGCATTGCAGCAAACAGACAGGGTCAGAAAGGCAACTACATCTCTATAGCCAGATGTACAATCATTAGAGAAATGCTGGGACACCCACAGTGCTGAAATCATCACTTTGCATCTGCTACATGGAGGTAGCCAGACTTTTCTCTGATCCTGACTTCTCGCTGTGAAGCATGAATGCCCATGTGGGGTAGTGTTACGGGCCATACTCAACATTGAACATCTTATTTCAGGGTGACCCTCATTTTGTCATATACAGAAACACATACAGCCCTTTACAGATTTGAGGGCTGGTAAAAAGCTATATATATGGAACTTCAAAGTAGTACTTGCTAATGTACTCATCTGAGTTCTCCCTTGATTTTTTCACACTCCTGGAAGTCATTCTTGGCAAGAAAACTAATATCAAGAAAGTTTTATACTTGAATTAGAAATTTTCCAGTAGAATTTCTACATACAAACCCACTAGCTCCTATCCTACATTTTGAGTGCTGGGGTTTGTGAGGACTTGACTTGTCTTTGGTACAGGCAGTTGAAACAGAGGTGCTTTGGGCTCCTTCCATCTCTAATGCATGATTGCTGTAATGTTCCTACGCCAGGTTTGCCAGCTCTATACTGGATTTTACATTATATCGCAAGCACTCATAAACAGGCACAGCAAGTTCTAGTTGCTGATTTAAATATTTAACTTGGTTGATAGAACATCTCCTTTAGTTGAGCATATTTGAGCATTCCTTGCTATATACTCTTTGGCAATCTGTTACACTGCTGTTAGGGATGTGAAAATCTTTCAGTCTTGTTGTCACTGAGTATCTCAATTTCCCATCAGGATTTTCATTCCATCCTTTATTCTATAAAACTTTTGTATCCTTTTCACATAGCCATTTGTATTTTTATGTTTTTAATGTACACATTTTTACTCATGCACACTTTATAAAGGCATGCATGCATGATTTATGTGCACCCCCTGCCCTGGACAGCACTACATGCTTTGCAATTTTTAAGGAGAGGGTCCCCACTGCCAGGTTTGGGAAGTGGATATTATTGTACAGAAATGCAAACCCAATGGATGCCTTTTCCATCCCTACCTGCTGTGCAGTGAGACACCCACTCAAAATGGCTTTGAGACAAAGGACATATCTATTCTACAAAGGTATGCCAGTTTTATATCAGCTTGATACTCATGGCTTCCCACAAATGATCTTGGGAATGACAGTTTAATTAGGGTGCTGAGAATCTCTGTTGGAGATCCCTAGCTCAACTCACATATGTTCCCCGGGGTTCCTTTGGAAGGAAGAATGATTGTTAAATTAAATCAGTTTAAGTCTGCAAAGTAGATATGTTCACAGTTTTTAGGCCCTTGGCCTTTATTGAGAAATTAGGACAAAATGTCTCTTGTCACAAGCTTTCTATCTCTTTTGTTTGAGAAAGTAATTATCACTGATTTTACTCCAGGAGTGGTTTTAAAGAGGCAGTGTGCAGTAGACCAGTAGCCATTTACTACCTTAGCTATGGGAAAACAAACACTGGAAGGAACATGTGTGTGTGGATCCATGTACTCTGAGAGATCATAATCAAAAAGCTGAACAATACAATTACTATTCCTGTTACATCCCTCCAATTAAGTTTATTTCCCAGTCCACAGCAGTGACCTTTCAGTCAGCTAAAATCTCTTCCTTTCCTCCTAGCATTAACAAAAGTTGGCCTTCACATGCATTATTCACTGGCTGCACTTGGAAACAGAAGCCCTTTGGTGTGTTTAGAAGAACAACTTAAAAAATGGATGCACTCTTTTTGTCGCCAAGCACAGTCTTGGTCTCTGGGAGTGCAAATAAGAAGTGCTGACAGAGTGATTAAAGTGAAGTTCCTGGCTTGTTGTTTTAGAAAGGTTTGATGTTGTATTTTGTATTATTAATGAGCACAAGACTCAAGATTAGAAACCCAGCAGTGATGCTTTCTTTTGCAGCTGACCTTGCAACCTGACAGCCAGGGTGCCTATTTTTTTCCAAGGGTTGCTTCAGTAGTAACTTATTCTCAAACCCAGCTCTAATAATGTGATTTCTTCTCCATTCTCTCACTCATCCACAGCAGTGGAAGGGTGACATGGAGAAAGAAATCCAATAAAACTAGTAAAGAAGACTGTTTTTAACCATTCTGTTGTTCATCTAGACTGTTTTTCATCACAGACACATAAACAACTTACTGGCTATAGATTTAGAAGAGCTTCCAATACTATGAGAGCATTTCCCCCCCTAATCTACTTCACTCATAATTTCAAGGATACCTTAAAGATTTCAGCAGAGTGGGTAGTTTCTTCACTAATGTAGATTGCATCTATTTCACACTGTCATGTTGATAGTTGCTATTGTTGCTTTGTTGCATGGCTGTCTATCTTTTAGAGATGTAGCTAGGTTGGTCTTTGGATGGCATGTATAAATCTAACACTGGTGTGTACTCAAAGCCTTGCCAATTTGGTAGAACCTGGCAGAAAATTCATTCCACTAGCTTAGCCTTTGAGAGGTCAAGAACACCTGCATACCAAAACAGGACAGTAGGATTTTGTTGATGGTTCAAGGATAGATTTCTAACAAAAAGAAGCCATGTGAGGGAAGCACTAAGTTCAGTTCTCCATACGATAAAATGAGTTACTATGAGAACCAGTTTGGACCAAAGCCCAGGAATCTCTGATGTCTTCCAAAGAAGGAAGAAACAAAACAAAACAAAAAATGGAAAGCATGTATTCACAGTGGAGGAATGAGAGGAGAAAAAGTCTCATGTGTTATACAATAGTCAAAAACTTTTATTTATTTTTAACTGCTTTAAAAAAAAAAAAAGCCCAATGAGTTCTGGCCTTTTCATCATTTGGTCTTTTTCAGGAGTTATTCTAAAATAAATAGAAAAACCGTTACTATGTATTTAATGTTTGAGACAATGCATAAAACATCTCTTAAAACATTTTTCCTATAACAGTTTCTATTATACCTATAAATATATACATCTTCAGAAATTTCTGGAGTTGCAATCTGCACTCTCTATACAAGTGGATATTTGATTATTAGAAGAAAGGAAATAGGTCTACCAATGGATTCATGTTTATGGATTTTGTTTTCAGATGACTTCATCAATGAGAACCAATGAAAAGACATACAATGTAATCTGTCATCAAAATTGCTCAGCTCTATTTTACCTAACTAATGCAATAAACTGAAAAGGCACTCAATCCATACCCTTCCATTCTAGAATTGTTAAAAAGTATTATTATATTATTTATTTATCCAGGCTGCTTATATTAAGCATTGTTTCTCTAAATCTTCATTCAAACCCTAACGTTTTAAGTTTCAAAATCCATTATTTCTCTTTCTTCTTTAGACAGTTCTCATTTTAGTTACTTAACCTCTCCAATACTAAGAAACATGCATCAGCTGCTGAATGTTTGATTTGTTCAAAATGACCAACTAGAGGAGCCCCTAATCTTTTATTTAGATTTTAGAAAATAGGACAAATGTTCTGCTATTCTTTCTTTGATAGGTCTTGATGTTCTTCCAACATATAATGTCTTGCATTTACATTGGATTGCATAAATTACAGATGGGCTGCTGCAAGTATTGAAATAGGACAAATTATAACATTTTTATCTACAAATTTTTAAAATTCTTTCATTTTGATTGTGTATGTACAATATACACATTGTGTATTCCATAGAAGGGCCATCAAATCTAGCATTCTTCTCTCTGTGGCTAAGTGGATTCTTCTGGATTAGGAGTAACTAACTAGATTTCTTCTGGAACTTCACAAACAGGGAGGCTATAATGACATTTCTTTGTTGTTTGACTTCAGCATTTGGTACTACAGTCTGTCTTTAGTAGTTGATACTGTAGTATTTGGTATACCTTTGAGTATGGGGATGGAAAATGCAGTTAAAATATAATAATGTTAAAAATACAAATACAAACACCCCAATTAAAAGATCTTCATCAACAGATAGTTAAGAGTCAGGGGAAAAACAGAAACCTCTTTGTCTGCTGGCAAAACAGAGCAGAGAGGAAGCCAACTTAATTTCCCATGGGAGAAATGGGAAATAGGAGGCTGGGGGAGCAGCCACTGAGAAGTCTCTCTTTTGTGTCTTCACCAAACATGCTGTGATGGTGGAGAATGGATGGATGGATGGATGGATAGAGATAGATAGATAGATATAGATAGATAGATAGATAGATAGATAGACAGTTAGATTTCAAAATACATATTTAAATGTGTATTTTAACTCAAAATTTCTTGTAAAAGTAATTTCTAGTGCAGTGCACTGTCATTGATATTGTTGTCACCACCCCAAATGTCACAGATAATTACACTGCATTTTATGCCTTACTTCCAACCCCTGCATGAATCTTGACTATTGGGCTGGTTATGTGCATTTCCCCCAATTCCAGAATTGGGAGAAGTGTGTCCAAAGGGAGCCATCCAATGATTTGAGGGTTTGTGCAACTGTTATTTCTTGGAAGACTGTAACCCAAACTCTGCCATTTCATTTAACAAATATTTTGGTCGAGATTATACAGTTTGAAAGGGACTTTCTATCTGAAGAGTCAGCTCTACTACTCTACTACCTCATTAGATCTCCTTGAATACCTGGAGGAAGACTCAAGCAAAATATGGAAACCATAGGATAATGGAGAAGCTAGATGGTACTGTGCTGGCTAGCAACAGAAGCAGCAGAGGCCCTGAGCCACATAAATATTTAAGATCTCTGTTTTGATTGGACAACATAAATGAGATGACATTTGTTTTGACAGGACAGATGATAACTGGGCAGAGGATAGGGAGAGAATTTTTAAAAAGCCAAGGAAAGGCTGAAATTGGACAGCTCTTATGTCTACAATGGATGAAGAGATTTTTAACTGCAGAGTGAAGTCCAGTGTGGATTTTATTTATTATATTTATAGCCTATAATTCCTCTAAGATAAAGAAGAGAATCATGCAGCCCTTGAGCCACATTTTGAAATCCCTCCCAAATCTCCAGCATGCCTTTACCCAATCAGCTAATGCCAGCAATATCATTTCTGGTTGCCAAAATATTGGCTGCTATGGTACAATTGTGATACTTGTGAGTGCCAAAAGGGCAACAAAAATGGATGGTGCAGCCTTTTGGGCTCTGAGATTTTACTATCTCTACTTCAAGATGTGTGCATGGCAAGTCTGTGAGACAGGCCAGAATTAAGTTTTGGTCCAAATTCATTCAAGGAACATCATGCTGAGGGAAATTTGAGACTTGGTCTCCCAACTACATCTCAAACAATCTGTAACCATTTATATATGAGAGTAGCTGACTATGATGAAAAAGGACCAGCTCTCCCCTCCCACCCAGCCCCTGATTATTCTTGGCATACCCTTAGATGGACAGCTCACTTACCTGTTATTCTTTGGTGTTTTTTTTTTTTAATTTATTTATTTATAGGAAATGTACGTATTATTATATATTCATGTGCTAACTATTCATCCAATCATGCTTCTATCACATATTCTGGTTGACTCTGGTTAGTATGTAATTGTTGCTGTTTTTTAACATTAATCACAATTACATTGACCCTGTATCTGAAGAAAGATGCAACAGAATATGAGGGAAGTCTGTTTTCATACCAATATGTTAATAAAGCAGGTTCTCGGATTGTAAAATAATGCCCACAGTTCTGCTCCTCCTTGATCTCTGATTCCCCCCCCCCCCCCCCCCCACTCCCAGCTTGCCCATTATTCTTGCTTTCTCATGATCCTCTGGTATCACACTCCATATTCTGCAATTGTTTAACAGTGCAGACAAGGAGAATACTAATGTAATTCAGGGAGTAATAGCAGGAGATACAGGGAATAAGATGATATTGCAATGTGTGCAAACAAGCCTCATAAGTACATTACAACTATAAGTTCAACACAAGGTCAGTGCATTACATCTACTACTTTCCAAGCACCCTTGGAATGTTAAACTCTTTTCTCTGACCACTTACTTCCACATGCTAAGTGTAAGCAAGCACTAAGCAAGCAATAGCTTCCCATTTTGGTTAATGAAAGGAATAATCCCCCACTCCCAAACTTCTTGTTGTTGCTGTGTGCCTTCAAGTCATTTCCAAATGGTGCATAAATTGTGATCCTAAGGAGTTTATCACACAGGGAGCCCTGTGCAAAAAGCCTGCTTTAAGTAGAAAAAAAAACACAAAAGCAGAAGCATTAACGGGATTCCCCAGTGTGAAAAGTGAAAGTGATTAAAATGGGGTTAATCCAAATGGAAACTGCTTCTTTTTACTTTTGGAAAAACCTGAAAGTAAAAGGAAGCAGTCAATGAGGGGTTTCCATTCGGATTAACCCCAGTTTAACCTCCTTTTAACAGCAACGTCATCTGAAAAAACATCCGCTTTTGTGGGTGTTTTCTACTTTAAACCCCTGTTTCCGCACGGGATTTCCCCCATGTGATAAACTCCTAAGGCAACTCTATTACAGGCTTTTCTTTGCAAGACATGTTCAGAGGGGTTTACCTTTGCCTCCTTCTGAGGCTGAGAGAGTGGGAGTTGCCTAAGATCACCTAGTGGGTTCCTATGGCAAAATGGAGATTTGAAATCTCAGAGTTCAGGATAGTCAGGACCTAACAACCCTCAAATGTTTCAGAATGTAACCCCCATAAACCTAGACAGTACAGCAAATGGTTTCGTCTTGTAGATCAAAAGACTGAAGGGGTCCATGTTCCATACCCTTAACCAGAATGGTTGAGCCTGAGTGCCACTTGGTGTTATACATTTCCCACAATGCTTTGAAGCAACACTGTGACAGAAAATCCAGGGAATTCTACAACATTTAAAATGGCAGCCTGGAACTGTTCCATGCAAGATGAGCCCATATGCCAGTGGTCTTGCATGGCATGAGTTGTTCCTGAATCACTTAAGGATTTATTGGCTTCCCTTTATTGTTTTAAGTGCCAAGTTAAGAAGCTACTGTCCAGTGATATGATCTCAGTGATCTTAAAGCACTGAATATTTTTATTATATCATCATTCATGTTTTGTTGGTTGTTGTGCTTGCAGTATTTTTATATGCACTTTATTTTATACTGCAGGCTGATCTGAATATCTGTGATGCATATAAATCTGTGCATATAGATACATGCATACATGAGATAGGATCCAGGTTTGTATGTGTGTACTAATTCTGTGCAAGCGTCCACACTTTTCTTTTCTTTTCTTTATATAATAATAATAATAATAATAATAATAATAATAATATGTTTTTTAAAAGTAGATGGTGGTTGTTTTCTTGGGAATATTAGGAGCTAGACCAAACTAGATGTGATGCTAACTGTGACATTTAAAATGTTAACAGTAACTATGGGAGGGGTGATTTTTTCAACCTAAGTTCAGTGACAGTCTCCTTCCCCTCTGCCATGGCTGCTTAGCTCCAGCAATGAAGATCCTCTTGGCAACAATGAGAAATTCCTTCCATTAAGGTATAGGAGGGGATATTTTTCTTTAAACTGCAGCTGTAGAGCAAAGTGTTAAACTCACTTCCCTGTGTACTGTGCTCTGTCAAAAATAAGATGGTCAGGTTGTCATATGATGCCAATGATATTAACATTAAAAATAATAACCGAGAAGGAAGATTATTTAAAATATTTCGCTTTTTAAATACTACAATCAAATCTACAGCAATACCCACCCTCATTATATTAAGAGCAAGCAGACATTAGGTTTTCAGACTTCATTGCCATGGGTCTTCAACTTAGGGCAACCCCAAAGTGAGCCTATCATGGGGTTGCCTTTGCCTTTCTCTGAGAGTTTGACTTGCCCAAGGGGTTTCCATGGCTGAGCAAGGATTTGAACCCTGGTCTCCAGTTTCATAGTCCAATGCTTAAACTACACTCCTTTCTGTCTCTCTGCTTTCTGCTTGCTTGCTTGCATCTTACTAGAATCTGCAGAGTCTGCTAACCAGAACCAGGTAAAAAATAGTGACATATGCACCAACATTTCACAGAGGAAACCCAAGATACATGTCAATGAGCAACATCAGAGTGTGGTCAAGATACAAAAGTTACTAATGGGAAAGAACATGGAAGCTAGGAGAGGTTGCAGCAATTTGCTTTTGCTTGAGCGTACTTGCAAAGACAACCTTCTTGTCCTTCTTTTCCTCCTCCCCTCCCCCATTTAACTGAATGCAAACTACTTTTGCACCTTGATCTCAGTTTACAGCAACTGAAGTAATCTGAGGATGAAGGGGGAAGGTGGAAGGAACACAAGAGAGAAACAGGGACATTTTTAAGCAAATGAAAAAGTGAAATGACAGAGGATTAATCAGGACTGTTCCTGCCAAATTGGGACAGTTAAAGTGAATGAAGTGGCTTGGTGCGGGTGGGTGCTCCTAACATTATAAAACAAAGGTTCTTCTAAACCTTTATTTGGCCAATCAAGAGGCACACAATTATCATGCTAGCTGTCAAAGCCCAGTGGCTGTTTCATTGGGCAAAGATGGTAAGAAATAATGCAGGAAAAGAAAAGTGGAATCACAAGTCTGTATCTGGAATCACAGGTCTGCATCTTGCTTGGGGTGTTAGTGAGGGAAGGTCTGTGCAGACTGAGAGGTTAGGCTACATACGTATCATAGACACAAAACAGTACTGAAAGAAAAGCAATACAATTTGTCTTGTACACTTGCAATCACAAAGTATCTCTTTTTGAGATTTGGGTTTTCTTTGCCTTGTGTGAGTTGTAGGCACAGTGCTGCAAGTCTCTTAAGAAACCTCTATATTCTCAGGTCTGGTGATCAATGGTAGAGATATTGGTTGGAATTGTTTTCTTTTGGCATCCAGTATTATGGGTTTTCTTGGAAATCTTTCTAGATCAGAGCAAAATCTATGGACGTTTTCACACGGGGCTCCCTAAAGCCGGCTGGAGCCCTTCCTCTAAAGCTGGCTGGACCCCGTGCCGCTGACACCGGAATGACTCCGGCGGCGGCAGGCTAATTCCTTTTGCCACCCGGAATTACCTGAAGCTGGAGTTAACCAGGAATTGGCCTGCCGCTGCCGGAGTGAGGCCGGACTTAGGGCTCCGTGTGTTTGAACACACGGAGTGAAAAGCCGGCCGGACGCAGGGATGACACCGGAAGGGGCGGGGTTTGCCGCCGCGCGTGTGTGAACACACGGGAAATGGAGCCGGAGTGAGGCCGGCGGGAGGCCGGCTAGCGTCCTCCTTTTGCCCCGTGTGAAAACGTCCTATGTGTTACATTATTTTAAAAAAAAACTACAATAACAATGGTAATACCTTTAGTAGGCTAACAAGAAGGTTCAAAAAACATTGAGCTAGCTTTCAAAGCTCACTGGTTTTATAGTCGGGTGAAGATGGTGGAAAAAAATGTGCAGGGGAGGGAAAGAGACATTGTTGGAGTTTAGCTAATAAAATCTGCTTTTTTCTTCTATATACTCCTGGACTTCATAATTTACAGGATTCAGGAAAGACACCTTGCCAGCCTGTTCTTTGGTTGCTACCTTCTCAGACATAACGACTCAGCCTGGGCTGTGTTCATTCTGTCTACTTGCTCTCGCTCTCTTTTTGGTATTGATTTTCGTTTAATCCTGGAAGTAGTGTCTCAGTTTGTACAACTTACTCTCTTAGAAAAAGAGAGCTTGACTTCGTTTGCTTAGACATCCCAAGAGCCACAGTGACTCAGATGTCCCAATTACAGGACTCAACATGGATGCTATTCTTTTCATTTGCACTTTACAAGGAAGACGTCAAAAGGACACTTAGTACATTGGAGTTTGCTTGGCTGAAGTAATATAGGAAAGAGAGAGCGAGAGAGACCATAGGTTCATCTGATGACATTCCCCTAAGGATAATGCTGCTTGCTACAATGAATGAACTTACGTACCTTTTGAAATTGCACAAGGCCTCAAGACACCAGTACTGAATTTCCTTTGGCACACTCAAGCCAGTCAAGGGATATGCAGCCTTCAAGTGGAGGTTCTCCACTCAAAAGGAGTATCTTTCATGAGTTTCTATAGTGTGTATGAGAGAGAGTGCATGAGTGCATGTTTTAAGCCTATTATTCTGACTGATAAAAGAACGACCGAAAAGAAAAGGCCACTTTCTGGTATAAATTAGCATCGATCGCTTGGGTGAAGCAGAGCAGTGTCAAATCATACACAGTGAGCACTTGGCCCTACAGAATTCCATCTGGCCTACTCTGTCCTTTTTAAAGCCTTCCACAATGCATTTCCTCTAAAAAGTGCAGCTTCCAAAAGTCTCTCAGCTGCAGGGAGAGCAGCCTAGATGTATGGAATCAGGTTTAATGCTGTACTGGCTGCCTTTTATAGATAGTACTAACTGCAAGATTGTCTTTAATCTGATTAATAAAGTGGCCTCAATTTGCACTATTTCTGGCAGTCTGCAAAGGCCCTATGTCTTCCTCTAGGGACTATGATGGTTTCTATGAAAAAGGTATGTAAAAGAATCCCTCCTATAAGACAGAAAGGTCCACAGCCCTTTTATTGGCCCACCAATTCAGGTTGAATTGCTGCAGAAATAAGGTAAGCTATTTTCCCCAAATGGGAAATTGCTTAGCTTCTGAGCAAATCCAGATTCAGCCTTCTAATAATTAATCCAATATTAACCCATTGATCTCCCAAGCCCCTGAGCTCTGACTACTAATCAATCCACAGCCATGGCAATGCTCTAGTGAGAAAGAAGGAAAGGCCTTCCTCTCCTTTTTTGGAACACTGGTAGTATGGCAGGATGGAAGACCACCAAAGACATTGAGAAAACTACATTTCCCAGGGGATACTGGGGCCTTTGGTCTTGGCACGCTAATTAACACACAAGAGAGGAACAGAAAGAGACCTCTTTTCTCTCCTTTTTGGTTCTGCTGCTCTGGCCAAGTTAAGTGCTATTTAAAGTAGTTGGGGAGGTTACTGATTGGGGTATACAATGGAAATTCATCTCCAACCTGATTTTTAATCTGAATTTGGGGAGGAGGTTGTGCCCACATAATGCTTGCCTCTTCTTTATAGTGTGCCCAGTGAGACCCCTGAAGTCCAACCTTAATAATAATAATAATAATAATAATAATAATAATAATACGATTTATTTCTATATCGCCCCTCTGGCGAACCAATCGAGGCGGTGCACAACAGAAAATTACAACAAATGAAACAATATAATACAGCAAATTAAACAATATCAACTACAATATATAAACAAATTAAACAAATTAAACAATATACATTACAGAATTATAAGCAAAAAATCGAACAGAATCAATAACAATAAAATCAATAACAATAATAAAAATATACAATTTTAAAATGCATAATAGGGCCCAGTAGTAACAGTAATAAAATATACAATTTTAAAATACATAATAGGGCCCAGGCGGTCCCGTAATAGGCGCTGCACCTCCGGAGCCGGGTAGAAGGGTGTTGGCCCTACAGGGCCGATGGCAAGTCTCTTCCCCACGCCGGCCGGCAAGAAAGGCTCTTATGCTGAGAAAGGCTCAATAGGGGCCAATTTCAAGGCCCAGTTGGTCTTGCCTACCTCCGGTACTCCGCGCCGCCGGCAAGCTGGTGTTTGGGGGGGGGGGTTGGGGCACAATTCTCTCCTCCGCCGCGCTGGTGCTCCAGCCAGCGCGCGCAGGGCTGTGGCGGCTCTCAGGGCTACAGCTGGTCTCCCTGGCAGATGGTAAGTCCACGCCCTTAAAGGGCTCCTTCGCCCGCTGCAATGTGCTGGTGGAGGGTGGTATCTGGCAGCCTTTTAAAGCCGCTGGTGCTCCAGCCAGCGCGCGCGGGGGTGTGAACATCATCTCTGTCAACATCTCTGCTTTATATTGTCAACATCTCTGCTTTATATTGTGTCATTCTAGTTAGCCTTCTTATGGATTTATCAACCAACATGGTAGTTTTCCTGTTGTTTCCCCATATATATATTTTTAGTGGAAGTGTTTGTCCTAGCAAATTTCCCTGGAGCTAGTGGATGGTCCAGAAAGAATGCAAGATTAAAGAAATTGATAACTTTGACCATTACAGTTTTATTCAAGGGTATCTTATCCTTAAAGGAACTTGTATGTCTCCCATATGTCAAGTAAGATGAGGTTGCATGTATCTGTTAGAGAGACACAGTGCTGAAAACTGGGGCTATATCCTGTATATAAATAATAATGTGATTTCAGTGCATACCCAGACTTTTCCAACAAGGAAGCAGCATCTACATGAAAAATGTGTAGGAAATTCTCTTGCAGTAATATCCTTACTATGTGAATTAGATTTCAAAAGTGATATTTTTTTTCATCCATAGGAGTTTACCACTCACTTGATTAATGTACAGTGGCCCCTTGGTATTTGCTGGGTTTGGTTCCAGGACTCATTCCCCACCCCCGTGGATACCAAAATCTATGAATGCTCATGTCCCATTATATACAATGGGATAGTAAAATGGTGTCCCTTGTATAAAATAGTAAAATCAAAGTTTGCTTTCTGGAATTTATATACATTTGGAATAGTTCCAAACTATGGATAGTTGACTGTGGATAAAGAATCTGTGAATATGATGGGCCAGCTGTCATATGTGAACTCTCTTTGGATCAGTTTGGAATTTGGCTTTACACATTGAGAGAGAGAGGCAGGCACACATAGGTACAGGTTAAATTTTACCCTGATACTGAAGTCTGGCCTGTGGTGAATCCTCTTGCCACCTTTCACCTTAGTGCTGATTTTTTTTTTAAGATGGCAGTCCTGGGGATTTTTTTGTTATTCCACTACTGCCACCCAAATATGTGTGAAAGGACCCACACTAAAAGCTTTAAAAGGTTAGTAGCATAGTTTGGGTTTGAAAACATAGGCCAAGTGATGTTTAAATGAGAATAAAATTTTATTCTAGAACAGAATGGAATAAATGTAACTTGTATCAAAGCTTGTCACTATAGTTTCTCTTGGTTACATATAAACATTTGTTTCCAATTCTCTTTTAATATTTCAGCCACACAGGCTAGCAATATCCCTCAGGATATAACACAACAGCAACTCCCTTCCTTAGAGTTCTGTATCTGTCCCGAGTCCCTCCCATCTAGACTCCAACTAACGAAATTTACAGTTCCCTCAGGAACTCCCAGAAATGCACCTCTCTCTCTCTGGCTTAACTCTCCCCAATCCCAACTGCTCTTTCCAACTGTCAGCTTGAATTTTTTTTCAACCTTGGATTCTATTGGTTGGCTCTCAGCTGCTTCCTGATTGGCCAGCTGGACATTCTAATCACCACAAACTTCCTACCTTTAGCAGGTTTATGTGGGCCCATAAATCCCTGTAATAAATTAATAAGTATAATAAATTATACTTACCACCAAACCATAATATGCATAACATCCACTAAACAACAACATATACAACACACACACACACACACACACACACATATATATATATATATATATAAGACCTATCATCTGTTCAACTATACTACATTATCGTCTTTTATTTTATCCCTCTATAAATAATCTGGAGAGACTATCAGCTACTATATCCTCCTTATTATTATTATTATTATTATTAAAGTTTATTTCTAAAGCACTGTCAATGTACACAGTGCTGTACAAAGAGACAATCAAGCATAAAATAGAATAAAAACCTGCCAAAGGCGTACAATCTAAAATACAAACAATAGGTAAAATAATAAAAGTCAGTTAAAGAAAAAAAACAATTACAACAATTAATTAGCAACATCCACTGTCTACCCAAATGACGGAAAAAGTAAATGTATATCAGACAGTGCCGGGGAATGCCTCCCTGAACAAGGTGGTATTTAACTTGGATTTAAAAGTGGACAAAGAAGTAATGACCTGTGTTTGAGGGGGAAGAAGGAGTGAGGGGCGGCAAGCAAAAAGGGGCGAATCCGGGATGGAGCAGTGGAGAGCCTAGGTTGGGACAGCAAGCCTTGAGTACTAGAATGGAGTATACGGATGGGAATGTAAGGAGAAAGAAGTTCAGATAGATAAAGAGGGGCTAGCTTATGCAGGGCTTTGAAAGTTAGCAAGATGAGGTTGTTAGAGGATTAGGATTGCTCGACTTTAAAAGTTATTATTATGCTTGTGGGTTAAATTGGTTAATAGATTGGATTAGATTAGAAAATGAAAGAAATTTAAAATTAGAAGGTTATGATAATATATATGGGTGGCACGGGTATTTGATCTATCATAAGTATAGAGTACATAATGATTTTAGTGACCATTAGGCAATCCCTACTAAGAATTTGGGAGAATAAAAACTAAATGGACAGATAATATACCATATTGGACCTTGATCAATGAAGCCTTTTTCCAAAATGATAATATAAGTAAAACTAAATGGGCTACTTATAAAGATATTATACAAGGTAATGAAATAAATATGCAGATAAAAACAAGAGAACAACTAATACAAGAAGGTTATAATTGTAATTGGTTTACATATCGACAATTAAGAGAGAGATTTATATTGGATAAAAAAATTAATAAGTAAATAAATAAATAAAAAAGATAGGGATAATGAATAAAGAATTTGAGGAACTAATGGTATTGAATGATAATCATAAAATATTCAAATTTTATAAGATAATACTAAAAACTGAAATGTAACAAGAGGTTGTGAAGACGAGTATGATTAAATGGTTTCAGAATATAGGACAAAATATAGAACTTGAACAGTGGGGAAAATGTTGGAAAAAGAGATTAAAATTTACCCTAAATTACGACATAAAAGAATTTTTTTATAAGATGCAATTTAGGTGGTACCTTACTCCATATAAATTGGCAAAAATGAGGAAAAACCACATAAATCAATGTTGGAAGTGTGAAAGGAAGTAGGTACAATCTATCATCTATGTAAGGTAAAGCAGTGAAAGAATATTGGGGTAAAATTCACAAAGAGATAATAAAAATACTGCAGATAGATTGTTTAATTAGCCCTAAAATGTATTTACTGGGAATAATAGAAGATAAAAAATTAGAAAATAAACATGGAAAGTTGTTTTATCTGATAGTTGCCGCGAGGATAAATTACACTTCGAAATGGAAAAGTAAGGATATGCCAACAATAAAAACATGGTATACTAAAATATATGAATATATAGAAATGGATAAGCTTACAAGTTTAATAAAGAATAAAGGAATTGATACTTTTAAAAAGGATTAGAAACCTCTACTTGAATATTGGCAGAAAGAACAGGGTTTAAGTTTTGTAGTTAGTCTAAATTAGTGTTAGGAAATCCTATAAAGCAGGTTTTAGAATAGTGAATATAAAAACCATAAATGGATATATAGATAATTTTGATTAGAATGAGTTAAAATATATGGTTATGGGGATATGGATAAAATTAAAAATTATTTTGGGGTATATAAGTATGATGTAAAGAAACAAAGGGCCTTTGCAGACTGCTAGAAATAGTGCAAATTGAGTCCACTTTAACTGCCCTGGCTCAGTGCTAGGGAATCATGGGAATTTTTTCTGTCAGAGAGCTCTGGTGCCACAATAAACTACAGTTCCCATGATTCCTTAGCACTGAGCCAGGGCAGTTAAAGTGGACTCATTTTGCACTATTTCTGGCAGTCTGCAAAGGCCCAAAGTGAAAAGGAGCTGAAGTCAAATTACAAAGTAGGAGATAACAAAACTTGAAGGACATGGAAGTTTTATGTTATTTTTGTTTTTGTGATTGTTTGATATTGTAATTTTTGTAAGTGTTGTTTCTGTTTTTGTTTGTTTTTTGTTTTGTGTTGTTTGTGTTGTAATGTATATATGTTAGTTATTTTTAAACAATAAAATATTTAAAAAAATAAAAAAAATTATATCTTGTCCCATCTTTGGCCAGTAAAAATTTAAAGAGGTTCTTTGGGCAGTTTTCTTAATTCCCAAAAGACCTCTGAATGAACTAGAATGGGCTATTTTCAGTATCTTGCTTCTGTATTTCTGAGGGACACCAACTGTTTTTGAATTTCCTTCTGGGTATTATATTTATATTTGAGAACCTCTCTATATAAGTAATCTTGAATGATTCTAAATCTGTGAGGGTGATTCTCACTCAGCTCTACACTAACTTCTTCCTCCGCTAGAATGAACAAAGGTTTTAAACTTTCATCTCTCTGTTGTTCTTGACTAAATTTGGGCTTGTTCCCAACTTTAATTTCCTCACAACTCTCCTCTTCTGTCATCTCGGTCACACTAATCTCATTGTTAGGGACCACATCTTGTTCTGTTCTTTTTCCAGGTATTTGATCGACCGGTTTGGAAGATTTTTCTTTTTCCTTTTGTCTAGTGACCACGAAAGCAAATCTAAGATATCTATCCAAATCATTTCCAATTAGACATGGAATAGGAATTTCATCCCAGAGGGGAAATTTCCATTGCAGTTTATGTCCTCTGAAAGAAATGTCTAACTTGGCTATTGGTGCTACAAACGCAGGGCCCCCTAAAACCTTTAAAGTCATTGTTTCCTCTGGGCATAAATTTTGAGGGTTTACTAATTGGGGTTTAATTATACACACTTCGGGCCCAGAGTCACGGAAACCCCACAACCAGGTCTCATTTATTTGTATTAATTCCCTGTGTTCCTCAAAACTTAATTCCTCAGGCAAAGTGATTACAAGTAGGCACGGCCTTGGAGAAGGCTCTCTTCTAACGTCAGGTGCTTTACCAACTTTCATTTCTATGGTAACTGCAGCCTCTGCATTTCCTCTCTGGCAACACTCTTTATCTGCAGGACTAACTGATGTTATACAATATGCTGACTTTATAGGTGACTTTGAATTCTTAGGATAAAATTTTGGGCAGTTTAATCTTAAATGCCCCGTTTGCCCACATTCATAGCAACTATTCTGGCCTGGTTTTGACTGATTTTCTACCGACCATCTATCCCTCTTCTGGTCTTCAGGCCCACACTCTCTTGACCCAAAACCTTTCCTCTGATATTCCTGTGTTCTCCCTTGATGCCAGGGTTTCCCCTCACTATCCCTCTTTTTTGTGGATTGCCAGGTTTTGGGGTCCTTTTTGTCTTTCCACTGAGACCCTTCTTTATTTCTTGTCATTCCCCGGTCCTCTCCGCTAATTAATACTAGTTCATCAACCATTCTAGCGGCTTCTGCTACCATTTTGGCCTTCTTCTCTTGAACTAGCCATTTATACTCTTGGGGAATTACACTATAGAATTGGTCCAAGCCTATTAAGCTTTGCAGTTCTTCTTTATAAGTTACTTTGTATCCATCCACCCAGCTCTTTAGATAATAATCTAGTCTACATGCCAGTTGAGAGAAAGTTTCATCTGGTCTTTATTTTACGAAAGTCCCTTCTGTGGTGTTCTGGAGTTAATCCAAATCTTTGTTTCACCATCTCTTTGAATAACTCATAATTTTGAGCTTCATCTGCTCTCATCTCAGCATAGATTTCTGTTAGACCACCACAAATCTGGGATCTAATATAACTCATCCTTTATTCTTCTTTTATTTTCAATTCTTCACAAGTTCTCTCAAAATTGGTGAAGAAGGAATCAATATTGTCCCCTTTATAATATCTGGGAAATCTTTTCATGTCAATCTGAGGTGCCCTATTTACCTCAGCCACCATTTGGGTTTGAGGAATTCCCTGATCCAGACTCCTCATCCTAATTTAAAAACCCATTTCAGCTTGTCTTACCTTTAGTCTCTCCATTTCACTTTTTTGTTCCTTTTCAATCTCTTTTTCTTTTAAAAGTCTCTCATTTTCTTTTTCCTTGAAAAGCCTATCATTTTCTTTTTCTTTTATTCTGGCCATTTCTATTCTTTCTTTTATTTTCCAAATCTCTAAACTTTCGTGAGGTTCATAAATGGCAGTGTCAAGACTAGCCACCATTTCTTCTCTAACTTCCTCTCCTTCCACCAATTCAGCCACTGCCGAGGTTTTAACTTTTTTAGGAGACATGTTGATAGTATTTCTCTACAATGACCTAAAACTTTTACCTCAAGAAATACATCTAAAATGCCAGTGCCTCAACTGAATGTAAAGACAACACTTGTATCTTGAAGTCTGAGTAGTGATTCCTTACTTTACCACTAACTTTTACCTCAGAAACCAATAAGTGTGCTTTTACCCTTGCCACCAGTCTCCTACCAATACCTCAGCATGTTTACCTCAGAGACTAGTTAACTTCTAGTGTGGTCAGTTTCCAAGTAATCTCCTACAAATACCCTTATGTGATTACATCAGAGATCACTTTACTTACACCAACGCCTAGATTTCAAACCTTTTTAACCTTTCCACTTTAAACCAAATATTAGGTGTCTGGTATCTTGCACTCAGATCCCTACAATTCGAGCACACTTCTGGATACCAGATTTGTCAGATCCCACCGCTGTCACCACCGCTGCCTCAGCTGCCTCCTGATTGGCCAACTGGACATTCTAATCACCACATGGCCCTGCCATTTTTCAGAAATAATAATAATAATAATAATAATAATAATAATAAAATTTATTTATATCCCGCCCCCTTGAGGTCAATCGGGGCGGCTAACAGCAGTAAAATATAATACAAGTACAACAAAATCTGGTTCCCTCCCCCTCTTAAAAAGTTATTAAATCAATTACAAATTAAAAGCAACAATTAAAATACAACAATAATATTATAGAACAGTTTCACATTACGGCAGCAGTTCTCAATTATATGTTCAAGGAGGAACCTGAAGACCCTCCTAAGGGAGGAGTTCCTGAGACCGGGATTATCTATCCTGGGAAGGCCTGCCGGAAGAGATCCATCTTGACAGCCTTTTTAAAGCTGTCTAGAGATGTCAATTGACGGACCTCGTCCGGCAGTAACAGCATCTGTAATATTTATCCTCTGTTGCTATGCTAGATTCATATTTTAAAATTGCATAATATAATGACAGGATAATTCAAAAGGTTTCCAATTTATTTAGGACATTTCTTTGATCAGCATTTTTATTAAGGAGCCAAGTGAAATTATCAGATGAGACGAAAGTTTTAAAATATATTTTTGTCTGTGATCAGAATGAAATGTTTCAACGGAAGGAAATTAAACACCAATTATTTTTCAAGTCAGGAAAATTATGCCCCCAACATCAAAGCCTTGTGTTTTATATAATGAAAAGATTATCCCTATCCCAAGCCTTCATCTGCAGAATTTGTTTTTAATCAGAAATGCAGGATAACTCATACTGTAAAATAAGAAATTAGCTTCTGTTTTTCTGTTTTTCTTACAAATCTAGAGTTGGAAACAGCCTTGTTGAATAAATCTAGACAACAAAGAATGCAAGGAGAGGAACAGGGAGGGAGAGAGGGATGGACTGACTGACAGCTAAATAGATCTCTCTCTCAGACTTACAGGAAGATTAAAAAATATTGATAATAAATGTGCTTGTTCCCATTCTTGCAATATTTTTTCATTACAATAATACATCACATTGTATTAACAACTATAGGGGAAAGTCAATAGGAAAAAAGGGGAGACCACAATAGAGGTGGATTGATTCAATCAAGGAAGCCACAGACCTGACCAGGGCAGTTGATGGCCAAGAACCTTGGAGTTCTCTCATTCATAGGATCACCAGAAGTGGCCTAGTGGTAAATAACAACAACAAAATAAAAATACCTGAGAAGTTAAAGCATTAACAAAGGGCAACCTTGTATCTAAAGGCCTGTCAGTTTAAAAAAAAAATTAAAAATTTAATGGTGTTTTCATGTGATGTTTACTTAATTGTGTTTCAACTTTGTTGTTATCAAGTTTTTAGATTATCTTGTTGTAGCCTTTTGTAAACCACCTGTGGTCCCATGCAAGGAGAAAGGTAACATAAGAATGAATTAAACTAAGCTAATAAATAAATGCCTACAAGCTTAACCAGTGGTCAAGAATGCTAAGAGCTATATTTGAAGGGATGTCTGGTAAAGTCTGCTTAAACACACACACACACACACATCCCCTATCAACCCTAAGGCAGCCCTATCATGGTGTAGTTTATTGTGGCACCAGAGCTCTCTGACAGAAAATGCTCAATGCCTTAGCAAAAACTACAATTCCCATGATTGCCTAACATTGAGCCAGGGCAATTAAAGTGGTCTCAAGCTGGATTATTTCTGGCAGTCTGTTCAGGCCCTTAAAACTGATATAACCTTGAACCTATTTACCTATTTAGAATTCATTTAGCACTTATTTATCACAGGGGTATTTTGGCAAGATTTGTTCAGATGGGTTAGTCTTTGCCTTCCTCTTAGAATGAAAGAGTGTGACTTGGCCAGGGTCACCAAGTGGGTTTCCATGGCTAAATGAGGAATCAAACCCTGGTCTCCAGAGCTGTAGTAACCCAGAATTTGCATTGTTACCGTGGGTGAGAGATGATCCTGCACTTACACTTATTTAGCACTTATTTATCACAGGGGTTTCTTGTTCAGAGGTGGTTTGCAAAGCATTACCTTTCAATGAAGTTGGGAGAGTGTGACTTCCCAAAGGTCATCCAGTGGGTTTCCATGGCCAATTCCATGGGACAGCCAAACCCTGGTCTCCAGAGTTGTAGTCTAATGCTCAAATCACTATGCCATGCTGGCTCAATTTGTGTGTGTGTGTGTGTGTGTGTGTGTGATAGAGAGAGAGAAAGAGAGACCATATGCAAATTTCATGAAAATCAGTATCCTTGTCTTCCTTTTTAGAGACCCCATTTCCTCTTTCTAGCAAGACTTAAATGGCTACCCAATAGACTACCAAGTTAAACAACTCAATTATTCCAGTCTGATTTGACCAATTTTCTTTTCCATGTGGTAATAATAATAATAATTATTATTTGTATCCTGCCCCTCTGAGAGCAATCGGGGCGGCTAACATATTAAAATACAAAATACAATCAAAACCCCAGTACACATCCCCCCCTTAAAAAGTATTAAATCAAGACAGGTTAAAACAGGGGCAGGCAACATTTTTGAGATCTGGGCTGGTCTCCCATCGCCCAGGTCTCGGCTGGGCCAAGGGGGGGAATGGTGGCGTGCTGCACATGCACAAACATGGCGCGACTGCCATTTTGACTTCCAAAATGGCGGCCGCAGCAAGCGCAGCCGAAAACGCACCCTAGTGGTGGCGGCGGCAGCAGCTTACGGCCTGGGCCGGTAAGTCCGGGGCCCGGGGCCTTAACCGGCCCCCTGGCCATAGGTTGCTGGTCCCTGGGTTAAAACATCTTAATTAAAACACAGAATAAATAATATCACAATTAATAAATAAATAATACACTTGAGCTGGTTCTCAGAACCAATGCCTGGGACCTCACAGCTTAGGGAGCCACTAAATGTATACCCAGAGAAGGGCAAATGATGAGGACAGAAGCAAATAGGCTTTACACAGGCATCTTGCTGAATGTGGGTATGCTGCTGTGGTGATTAGAATGTCCAGCTGGCCAATCAGGAGGCAGCTGAGGGTCAACCAATAGAATTCAAGCTGAGAGCACTGGGGGGGGGGGAATTCTAGCTGACAGTTGGAGAGAGCAGTTGGGGATTGAGGAGAGTTAGGCCAGAGAGAGAGAGAGAGAGAGAGAGCTGCATTTGTGGGAGTTCCTGAGGGAACTGAAAATTTTGTTAGTTGGAGTCCAGACAGGACAGATACAGAACTCTAAGGGAGGGAGTTGCTGTTGTGTTATATCCTGAGGGATATTGCTAGCCTGTGTGGCTGAAATATTAAAAGGGAATTGGAAACAAATGTTGTTTATATGTAACCAAGAGAAACTTTAGTGACAAGCTTTGATACAAAGTTATATTTATTCCATTCTGTTCTAGAATAAAATTTTATTCTCATTTAAACATCACTTGGCCTATGTTTTCAAACCCAAACTGCGCTACTAACCTTTTAAAGCTTTTAGTGTGGGTCCTTTTACACATATTTGGGTGGCAGTAGTGGAATAACAAAACAAAAAAACAAAAAAACAGGACTGCCATCTTAAAAAAAAAACAGTGCTAAGCTGAAAGGTGGCAAGAGGATTCACCACAGCTGGCACCTCAAAAGCATCAAACAAATTGCTATATCACACGCACACAGTTAGCAACAAGCTGGGCTTGTAGATGGTTACACATGCTCATTTTCTTTTACTGTTAACTAGAATTATTTTCAGTGACAAAATGGTACATAATCCCTGAAGTTATGCAGGCACCATGACTAAAGTTACTTTAAAATTCAAAGCTGCACATGCTCAGAGAATTCCTTTTTAAAAAATAATGGCCGACAAACTGGGTTTTTTGCCTTGTTTTTGCATTAAAATATTCAGGAATGTGGGAGAACCAACATGAGAGACAAATATTCAATACATCTTATACATTGTTAATTTATCACAGGATAACTTCTGTGTTAATTCACCTTTTAATGAAAGCAGTAGTTTGAATGACAGGATATGCGTGATGTATAGCTGGGCTGATCTCAGGATGATCACATCTAAATCTTGCCCATTTTAATGTCTATCCTGAGTGTTTTGGGATGGAGAGATCCTCAGGCTAGCAATCAGAAGACACTAAGCAGCTATTCTGCCTTTCCCCCCTCTCCTTAAGGGAATTTTCACACTAACAAAAGATATAGGAGAAGCAGTGGAAGAACAGAGGATGGTTGTGAGTGAATAGAATCACATGAAGTCCTCATAAAATTTTGCAAAAGCCCAGGGCAATGGTATGATAAAAGCCTTCTCTGAAACTGCTCAGAGGCTACAGCAAATATTTTTCTGCAGGAGTCAGTAGGAACAGAATTTTAACTGGATTCAGCTTCTGCTTTTTCAAACCTTGGGAACTCCTCTGTCCCAGTTTAAGGCATTTCCTATTGTGAAATATACAATTTTGCAGAATATCATTTTTTTTAGTTTTGTTTAGTGGAAACTGATGTCATGGGGTAGTGAATCCACCCCAGATTTCAATCTGAACTTTAAATTAGCTATCCAAGGATGCTATCCCCAAAACAGATTCAGCTCCTTAGATCTCTCTATTTAAGTTCAAATACAAAACCTGGAGTGGATTTGCCACCCCTACTAGCATTCAAGCCACCAAGATGCACGGGGTTTGTTTTACATTTACATTGCAACTGTATACAAAGTAGGGCTCCAGTGCAATTCTATATATCACTGTGTTCAGAAGGGCTTACTCCCCAGTAAATTTTACCTTTTGAAGATCTGCTTAGGATTGCAGCAGTAGAGGAAAATGGTTAAGGGTGATCAAACAAAACACAACACTTTGGCAGAAGTTTTAATGTACAATTTAATATCAAACACTTAACATCTGCTTCTTTGCAAAGATTCCTGGTTTGATTCCTCTGTTCCACTCCAAGTATAATGTGTGTGTGTGTTTGTGTGTGTGTATGCCTGCACACACACACACACACGCACACACACACATATATGTACATTAATTAATTATATAAATTAAACCTTTTTTTGGCAAAGTAGTACCATCCATTCTGTCTTCTCTCTGTCTTCACTCACATTTGTTGAACACAAGTTAACACTGGTTGTACCAGCAGTGGTTCATCGCTTCTATGCTGGGCAGTAAAGTTGTTCTAAGTTTAGATCATACTTTTAATGAACCAAAGTTTTAATGAACCATCCAAGTTATGGAATATGGATTCAGAACTTTGGACACCTCAAGTGCAAACTTGGGTTGTTTTGTCCCTCCCATTCAGATAGGAGCCTGCCACCACAACTTTTTCTCTGTTCTTGATACTGATTTTTGCAAGTTTTTTTTCTTCTATGGTCTATCTTCCCATTCACTTTTTATCCTTACTAAGAAATTTGTGCATGAAATCCTAACATGGCCACACATTGTATAAAGTGGCCTTTTACTTTTTCATCATGCCACGAAAAAAAAAATGTTCATTTTATTCATTGTAGTTCTTCATTCAGTGGTTGGATCTCATTCCAGCTATCCAAACCAAGCAAAAGGTAACTGTCTTCCAACTGGAGTTTAGTAGACATTGGGCCTTTACAGACTGCCAAATTGAGGCCACTTTAACTGTCCTGGCTCATTGCTAAGGAATCATGGGAACTGTAGTTTATTGTGGCACCAGAGCTCTCTGGCAGAGAAGGCTCAATGTCCCAGAAAAAAAAAATACAATTCCTATGATTCCCTAGCACTGAGCCAGGGCAGTTAAAGTGGCCTCAATTTGCACTATTTCTGCCAGTCTGTAAAGGCCCATAGCTCACCCTTCCTCAGGTAGATTCCCAGTAGATGCTTTGGGAAAGATCCCATTAGCACACTATTAGTGATAGCAGCTGCACTTTCTCAAGGGTTTCAGTGGAGGTTATTATTATTATTATTATTATTATTATTATTATTATTTATATACTGCCTTCCTCCCAATACAGGGACTCAAGGAGGCTCGCAAATCTAAAACAGTCCAGGTTAAAACAGTATAAAATATTAAAAATACAAAAGAGCATCCATGTCATGTGAATGCCTAACAGCATAAAAATGTCTTTACCTGCCGCTGGAAGGACAGCAGGGATGGAGCCATCCTGGCCTCTGTAGGGAGGGAATTCCAGAGCTTGGGAGTGGCCACTGAGAAGACTCTTTCTCTTGTTCCCACCAAATGAACCTGAGAGGGTAGTGGGACAGAGAGAAGGGCCTCTCCCGATGACCACAATACTCTGGGGGGCTCATATAGGCCTGGACCCAAGCCATATAGGGCTTTATAGGTCAAAAACAGCACTTTGAATTGTGCCAGAAATGGGCTGCAATATAAGCCAAGGAGACTCCAACACCACCCCTGAGATCACCCTAGTTAGCTCAGCAGGGGGATATTATTCTGACAGACCACTGCATCTCCGTCTCCCCCCCCCCCAGGTCTCCCCAGCCTCATCCAACCAGGTCTCAGTAATACAGGTCAGGTCGGCTTGTTCTTCCAGGATCAAGTCCTGAATGGCAGCTGCTTTACCATTCACTGACCTGGCATTCAGCAGCAACATTTTCAACCTGGGGAGATAGCTGCCTTGGCTATCCAGATTATTTGGGATGGGAGACAGTTTGGGGGTGACTAACACCCTATCATACATTCTACCCCTATGATAGTGCAACTGTTTCCCATTTCCATATCTCCCAATCCTCTGTATAATTTCAATGGCTGCTCCCTGGGTAGAATTACCTCCCTCCTTTGGTTGACTGTATATCTCCAATCCTCACAGGACTGGTCAGTTGATTTCCCTGCTTATCAAAGAGACAACAAGGAGACAAGCCTTCACCCTTGACTCACTCCTCAACAACCTGGAGTGGAAGACCTGCCCCCAAAGTAGTCCACAGCCCAGGGGCTAACCCAAGGCAGCTGGAAGTTGCTGGGAGCTGCTGGCTGGACCTCAATCCTGCCAAGAGGCAGCTTTTTCTGTGGTGGCAAAGGAGTCTCTGGGTGAACAAAGAGGTGGAAGATGGGATGTGCAGTCACTGAGCAGCAGACAAACTCCCTCTCCTTCACTCCCAGGTGGTATGTGGGATGTCCTCATTCTCTACAGAATGCTGGACAAAGCCCAACATCCTCCATCCAGAAGGCAGAAAATAACAGTCTGCCTGCACAGTTCTGGCTCCACCCCTGAATATGCCTTTCCCGGCACGGGGCACAAGAGGTTATTGCAATGAGGCACATGGGTGACATATATGTCACTAACGGGAGTCTGCCCAAAATCTGCCTGTTCCAAACAGCCTATTTCTCTACTGCCTTACCTTTTTTTACAGCTGCCATGCCTTCAGCCTTTCTCCTCCTGCCAGTTCCACTTACATTGGGATTTCTATACTAGCATAAATGCATCAAAATGCATTATTTATATACTGCCTTCCTCCCAATACAGAGGAAGGTGCAGCTAACATGGCTAGCAGTGAGAGATCACAGCAGCTGAAGTCCAAAACACCTGGAGAGCACCAGATTTGGGAGAGCTGGTTTAACACAAGCAAATGTTAAATTTGGAAGCTGCACATTCTCCCTTTCACTTTTTTGCACCATCAAATGAATAATTCCACCATTCACATTTCAGTTTCTTCTTGTGAATGTGAAAAATCTATGATCACTGGACAATCTTAGCTTGGTCACAAATCCTTCCCAATAAAAATACGGTTATTGCTGAAAGAGTAAAAATAAGAAAAAGAAAAAGAAAACCCTGCCAAGTATCAAATTTCACATGAAACATATATTGTTATTTATTGAAAAGTGAGCACTTGAGTCCCACTTTGGTTTGAGACCATAATATGCAGAATGGAAAGCTTTTGCTCAGCTCTGATTCTCCCTAAATTACTCCCTCTAACACATACACAAGCATACACTCTGCAATTAAAAGTATTTTTTTAAAAAAAAAAAATCCTGTTGACCTAAATAAAAATAACATGCCCAACTATAGCCTTCATATTCTCTAAAACTGTAATCATCCTGCTGAAGTGAATAGCATTATTGTTATTGAGATCATAGAAAATATTAACATAGAGCCAAAGGATATCCATTTATCCAACTTTTCCTCAAGCCGGTTCTTGCCTTGATTAATGAAATGGAGCACTCTCTGACACTAACACACTGTTCATTTAATCTTATTATTGCAAACTAATAAGACTCCAGGTTTGGCTCAGCACAGGTGCAGTCACCAATAAACAGATCAGCAAAAAGGATAGTTCTCTGAAACCACAGTTCAGGAGGTTTTGTTTTTGTTTTTAAATCTACTTTTTGAATTTCATCAAAATGTGTGAAAATAAGCTTGGCCTAAAAACAGATATAAGCGGTGAGTCTAATTTTTTCCTCATTCTTTCAATCTGTTGGATTATTATATCAGGAGCAAAAGAAAACGACAATATTACCACATCTTACAAGTGTGTGGGGAAAGAATCACTTAGACACAGTTGGTTCTAGCATTTTAATCACATTGTGAATAACTGGTATTGTGCTTATTTCCAGTGTTTATTTTTGTTTTAGTGAAAGCTGTAAATAGCTTTTTAAAATAAACATTCTTATGGGTTTTTTTATGATATGAATATTTCTGAAGAGGACAAACCCAACTGACCACAAGTAAATTTTGTTCAGTTCTTTAGAAATGCACAAATCAGGGACAATTATGCATTTGCCTTCCTGAGCTGAAAATTCAAAACAAGTTCAGTTAGATCAAAAGATAATAATTAAAAGCAATAGTTAAAATTGTAAGGAGCAGCAGAACCTTCCAAGAATCAAACTGAAGTCTGAAAATGCAGAGTCTAAAGCTAGATTTAAAGTCATACTATTATTGGGGTTCCTGTTCTTTGATTTGTCTATAGAAAAAGCAAGGAGAGAGAGCCTGCTACCTCATTGTAGCAAAGGGGAACGTTTATAGTGTTCAAAAGTAGTGATGCAAGAATACTGGAACATGTGTGCCAAAAGATCTCGTAAGGAGCGTATAGAAATATGTTAGCCATGTGTTTCACTTGAGAAATACTATTGCTTTAAATCGTTACATGGAGGATTTAGCTTTCTACCTTGTTACCAATTGAAAAGGCTGTTGGGGGGGGGGGAGATTTAGATTTATTGCCTGATTTGTAAAATGAATTCTCTTCAAATGTTAAATTATACTCAATGAGTAACATTTCAGAACCATAGTTTTACCATATATTTGGCTTTTTGAAATTGTTTTCTATTGCAGTCCAAAATTGGCATTTATTTTTAAACACAGTTCTTGAACCATTCATTTGTGTTTCATCTTTGGGCTATCTCACAACATAAAATTTTACAACATGGCTAGTTACATAACTGACTAGCACTTTGTATCCACTTATATGCAATGTTGTCCATTGCAGAAACCATCATTTGTCCCCTGGGAATTCAATTCTGCAGAGGTGTGATTTCCATGATGTCCCCCCCCCCCCTTCGACTTAGCATCTCCTCCAACCTCCCCAGACTTCAGCTGTTTTAGTCAGGTCTTGCAAACTCACATCCATGGCTAGCTTGACTGAATCAATCAGTTCAGCAATTCCATTTCCATTGCAAACAGTCGAAGGAAATATGGGGCATGGGTTCCACAGCTCCCTTTGTTTGGGGACTGAGATAACTTTGTTTCTGCAAAATTCTGACCATCTCTCAACCTTCCTATTATCTCAGTCTATCTCCTTTTTGGTTCAATTAGCATCAGAGCTCTGATTCTTGATAGACAACCCCCCCCCCCCGAGATCTTTATGGAGGCTAGGCTGGCATCCAAAGTTGGAACTCCCCTTCCACAGTCAGATCTCTCTTTCTGCCCTCAGGAGGCAGAACTATCTATCTTATGACCCCCAGTACCAGAAACCAAGGGAATTTTCTCAGGGACCATAGGACTGCAACCTTACTAAAGCTATTATCATTCAGCTTGCAGCTTTGTGGAAAAAAATGCAACACTTGTCTTTTTCTACATCTTCAGAAGTGGCACTTTGATTATAGAATAGGCTCCTCAGCTTTAAAGGAGCTATATAAAATGCTATATCTATTTGGGGGATAAAGTCAGCAATTTGGATACTACCTTGTGGTCTGTGAGGCACCAGGGGATGTCCTTTTTTAATTTCCCAGGTTTGCTAATTGTCCCACTTTTTAAAATATGTTGTACAGGGCTCAAAATATTACACAGAGCTTAAAATATGCTGATCTACTTTGTTGCTTTTTTTAAAATTTATTCTGCATTTTCCATTGTCTTGTTACATGTATGTATTCATGGCATTATTGATCTGTCAACCATTCAGACAGCTTCAACTACTGGGTAGTACAGAAATTGAATAATTGAATAAATGCAAATAAATGCAGTCTGCCCTCCACATTTGTGGGGGTTAGGAATGCAAGACCCCTGCGAAAGTGGGAAAACTGTGAATAGGGGTGGGGGTGGGGAGCCTAGAATGGAGGTGGAGGAGTGCATGTGCACCCTTCCAAACTGGGTTTGGCTTTTCCCCACTCCCACTGGGAGGGGGAAAACACCAGGAGAGGAGGAGGAGGTGCGTACATCCTTCCAAGTTGCTCCTGTCCTGGGATTTTTCCTCCTCCAGCCAAGAGAGAAAAAAGACCAAGACAGGAGGAGGAGTGCCTGCCCTTCCAGTCCATGTGGAGAAGGGAGAGCACAGTCAAACTCACCAATAATCAAATCCATGAGAATGTTAAACCCACAAATGTGGAAGGCCAAATATATACCAATAAAGTTAAATCAATGGCATCTGGTGGCTTCCATGTCAGTTGGATGGTGAATCCACTCAGAGGTTTAGTCCAAATTTTAAAGGAGCTATATAAAATGCTACATCTATTTGGGGGATAAAGTCAGCAATTTGGATACTACCTTCAAAATTCAGGCTAAAACTTGGAACTTCACTCACATACAACTGACACAGAATAAAATGTAATCTACACACACACAGTATATTAAACAGTGTGACCATTATTGTGTGGTCATCATTCCCAAGGCAACCATACCCTAGGCTGTTTATATAAACGCTAGCTAAAGCTGGTGAAGATTATGTGCAGAACACTGGATCTGATGAGCTCATATGAGATGGCCTGCATCACATAATATTTGGGATTACAATAGTAATCTCTTTAAGGAAAGTGTAGTGTATCAAGAAGAAAGAGTCTTGAATCTTTAAGGCCTAATGATTTGAAGAACACAGTTTTACATTTATTTTGCAGGAACTGACTCTTTAAAAAAATAGAAGGAAAGAAATATTAAACTAATCACCCCTAAAGGTTTCCCATATTTATTTCAAACCATCCCACATCCAAAATGTATGTGTCTTGTATAATTTCATTCAAGGAACATGACTGTCCCAGAAACTCAAAACGCAAAGCCATATATGCACATTTCAAGTGCATGAGTACACTTCCAAAACAATTGGTGATATAGGATGGGGCTGGACCTCTCGCATAACTCTTAAGTATGCAGGCCATCATGTTTAGTCTTTGTGTGAGGCTCTCTCCTTCCACCTTATGCTGACCAAGTTTCTGTGATATCATGGGTTACTTACAAATCCATATCTTTCTTTGCTTATTTTTAAAATGTGCCTGATTTTGCATGTTTTATTTATTTATTTATTATTATTATTATTATTATTATTATTATTATTATTATTATGTTTTCAATTGTACATATTGACTAAATGCATTTTCTCCTTGTTTAAATTGTGTCCAACAAGCATTTTGTGTTTTTTTGAAATGAGTGCATTGTTCAGATGTGCTCACAGCTTTCCATCAGTGTGAGGATTCTAGAGCACAAATAGTCCAGGAGATGGAATCCTGTTGACTGAATTTGGCAACCCCAGCAACTCCTGAAGCCCAAAATACATTACAATTTCAACAAAAATGAATGCATGAGGCACAGATGATGAGATTGCATACACTGGCCTCACCTCTGATCTCTCAATTCATGCATTTATCTAACCCTCTGGATTTATATGCTTATATATGCTTCCATTATCTTCCAAATGTTCTGAAGAGAATAGAGGGCAACTGAGAAGGCTATTTAAGCCTGTTGCCCTCTAGAATGGCTCTTCTTCCTAATTTGTGACCTATCTACCCACCCTCTGTGCAATGTGAGCTTTGCTGGTCATGTAGGGGCTGGGTAGGAATTTCCCCACACACACACACACACCATTACCTGTAGTTTTTCACCTACCCCATAATGTATCTGTTTGCAGTTGGACAATTGGCTTGAGGTGGTGTCATTAAAGAGGTGTCCCTTGGCAGGTAGTATGGGGAGAAGATTTTTAGCCGAGTGTACACCTTGACACCCATTTGTAGTGGAGGGTTGGCCTCTGGAACTGCTTCACAAGGTAAGTGATCAGGGTGTGTAGGAAGGAGACTGCCCTTGGGGCTGATCTGGGTTTTACTCTCTCTTAGCATGGGAGGGAGATCTCTAGCTGGGGAGATGTGGTAAGTTGACATCTGGGCCTCAGCTGGACCAGCACCAGATTGTTCCTCCCTTGTTTATCAGTTTGCTTACTTCCAGGCCTCAAACAGGTAAATAAGTGGTTATGTCAATAAAAATGGCCCTTGTTTAACTCACATATTTGTGTCTGGTGTCATTATTTCATGGCTGGTCAACAATAGTGTATGAGGCACACTATGGCACAGTTTGGGAATGAAGCAGAAGGCTTCAGAGAGGAGGAAATTCAGCAAGAATCCCCCCTCTTTTCCTCTGCCAAGCCTTCATTGACAGTGTTTGTAAATCCTCATGTGGACAGAAGGTGCTCTTCCATTTATCAAACACAACTTAGGATTCAACCCATTGTTCTGCAATATATCATGTCAAAGCTTAAAATGTAGCTCCTTCTAACACTCCATGGGGTATATTCACTTTTTGCCTTAGCTGAATGGAAAGCAGCACAGACTGTACTATTTTGTCTGTTATTTGACTACCTGCATGAGGAAAAGGGAGAGGGAAATCTAGTTCTAGATTGTTAAACAAAGAAGCAATGTGAACAAGGTGTAGGAGCTGCTGGCAATCATTAAATCTGCAAATGAAACCTGGTACACTGGGTGTTAATTACAGTAATTCAAGATGTTTTGGAGAATACACTAGCTTCTTTTTCTTCAGGCCTGTACAGTTAATTGAGTCAAGTTTTCTGTTACAACTCCTTAAACTGTCCTGCTGTCTTCTAGACAAAAGCAGAGTGCCTAGGAGAACGCCACAGAGTCTGTGTTTCTGAACATCTTTAAATCTCTTTTCTCTAGGGTAGCAAAGATGTGTCTTCTGTGACCTATCACAGGCAATGAAATAGTGGTCATCTGAGTTTCAAGTGACAAAATTATTAATGTTCTCTCACACACAAACACACAATAGTTATGCCATGTCCAGACCAAGATATTTTGTTTCCTGAGACAGAACACCTTGTGCCTACCAAAATCAAAATGTACATAACCCTCATCCCCAGCAAACATAGCCAAGCTGGCTAGGGTTAATAAGATGTGTGGTCTAACACTTCCAGAGATTGACAAATTGGGAAGGCAGCCCTGAGGTTTATTTATAACTTCTTCATGATAGTTTACTAATCATGCTAGATTACAAGAGTAGTTAAAGTACATGAAGCATGTGCTTTATGAACAAGCCTATGCATCTCTATGTTCTCAAACTGAGCTTGCAAATCATTTGTAATGACTGCATTCATTTATAAACAGCATTTGCACATACATCATTTAGGCTGTAGTGTATGAATTAGTCAAAAACTAATCATTACTAAATGTTTTATTTAGAGTCATTCCCCATACATCACACATTTGTCAAGATCTAATTTTAAAGAAAAACTATGAGGGCTGATTTTCTACCTCAGGTCCCTCTAGCAGCCACACAGACTTCCATGAATGGTAAGAAGCATCAACAAAATGGAAGTGACTGAATATTTACATCTGCTGTTGGAAAAACAGTGGGGAGGTTGTTTTGTTTTAAAGATGCTAAACATTCTCTTGGGGGAGACAAACTGTTTAACTGCTTATATACTACTGCTTGAGACCTCCAAGACTGCCAATTCATTCATAACAAGGAAAATGTGGGGACCTGGGAGCAGTCAAGGGTCACAAAACCACCCTGGAGAGTGACATGCATACTGTACTTTGCCCACTCCTTCCTGGTTGGTGTGCACACCTTCCTGTATACTGTATACACAGGGTTTCTTGATTGATATTGAATCTTTGAATGTCTAAATGATTATCAGAACTTAATATCACAGTGGTGTCACTAGGGACTGCATGGGGTGCAAAGGGAATGACACCAGCCAGCAGCAAGGTGTCTCAAGACCCCTCTACTGGAAAGAAAGGGGGCTCTCTTTTTGGTGTGACACTCCCCTTTGAGGAGGTGAGGATGGGGATGAAGCCACAGATTTTTTTTCTCTGCTCCCCTCTCCCACAACCTCCCCCTTCCAATCTGTTTGTCTCCTCTCTGCCATTATTCCTTGGGGGCAGCAGGCTGTTTGCAGTGACTCATTTCATTGAAGGTGGATGTTGGGGGAGATGGTGGCAGTAGGATGCTGGTTTCCCCAGGATGACACATCCACACCCCATCCCAAGGGGTCAGTGAGGGTGACATCAAACCTAATGAAACCACTGTTTAATCACCCAAGGTCAGCCCAAGAATTTGGCTGACTGGAAGAATAGCAAATGACACCCAGATCTCCAGAGTCAAGGCATATAATACCTAGGCCAATCAATTTATGTTGTCATATCATGCAGAAAATCTCACAAGAGATTTGTAACAGTAAAAATACAAATATACTTTGCAACAGTAAAAACAATCATAACAAATGAAATAAAGAGTCTGTTGCCCTTTTATGGCACAAAAATCTGCTGCCTTCAGCAGTCATTTTACTGCACTGAATGATACATGCTGATTTTCTTTTGGAATTCCCTGATGCATTCCATTAATCATTGTATGTTTGCAATGTGGTCCCTTGTGCCTCTTCCTTTCCTGACCCCCATTTGGATCTCTGGGATTTCTCTCTCCATGTATGGTTTGAGTATGTGTTACAGAATTTTGAGCATAATTTTGCTTGCATGGGAGATCAGTGCTATGGTCCTATAGCTGCTGCAGTCTCTTGTGTCTCCCTTTTTGTGGAGGGGGATGTATATTGATTTCTTACAATCTGTTGGTCATAGTTTTGTTTTCCATATCTGTTGACATATGTTGGTTAGCACTAGAGTTGACTCTGTCAATGTGGATTGTAGCAGTTCAATTCGAATATCATCTGTTCCTAGTGATTTGCTTTTTTGCTATTTCTCTTATTGCAGTGTCCACCCCGCTTTTTAGAATTTGGGATTCATCTTCGTATGGCTATTCATTCCATATGTCCTTCATTTTGTTATTTCTTTTGTATAATTCTTCTGTGTATTGCATCCAATGTCTTTTTATTCCTTCCTGGTCTTGAATTATGTTATTTTTATTGTCATAGATCATCCCAGTCCTTGGTTTGAATTTTCTTTTGATTTCCCAGATCTTGTGAAATAGATCTCTTGTTCTTCCCTTTTTGTTGTTGTCTTCTATTTCTCTGCATTGATTGTTGTAGTAGTTTTCTTTATCTCTCCACACAAGCCCCTGTACTGTCGCATTAATAATTATTAGTTTGTTCCTATCTCCCTTATGTTTTTCTTCGCTTCTTTTCTTTATTGCTTGTAGTGGTTTTTTTCTGTCATCCATGTTTTTTTTCTATCACTTTGCTGGCTTTCTCAGAGGTTAACAGGAGAAAATGTTTGCATCAACATTGTGGCTTCTGATTTCTTTTACATGTGGGAATGGTTTCACACCAATCTTTCATGATGTGTCTGTCCTGTTCCTTTAAATCTTACTCTCCTTTAAAGAGAATGTTACTCCTGGTTTGGCTCTCTATTCAGCAAAAATGAAAGTTGACATGACTGTAAGGTTTAATCATGGACTTAATGCCACCACCATATATGATGGCATGGTAAAGTGAGTTTACCATATTAAAAACCAATAGATTAGTGTTGCTCTGTGTTCTGCTTTCAAAGGACAATCTAGTTCAGGGGTAGGCAACCTTTCCCCTTTAAGGGCCGAGGGACTTCATCTCCCAGAAGCCTCAGCCATGTTGGCCAATAGTCCCATGTTGGCCAATAGCTCCTGGGATTCTGGGAGCTGAAGCCCCTCGGCCCTTAAAGGGGAAAGGTTGCCTACCCCTGGTCTAGTTGGATGGCTTCAGACCAGTCCTCTATCCAGAGATACCCTTTTGTTGGAAGGCAGGCCTGTCCAAGTTCAATTTTAAAAGAAACCCTAAGAAAGGAGAGCAAATTGAAGTTGGCCATATATATTTAGCTCTTGGACTCATTCTTAAGGATCGCCACGCATTTCTATTTTAACCATCAGCTTTGAATTGGTTGAGGCAGAAGGATGTTCAGTGCATGTGCTGTATTTATTTTATTTTTTTACTATATTTTCAATGTGTCTTCTAATTGTTTTAAATCAGGGGTAGGCAACCTTTCCCCTTTAAAGGCCGAGGGACTTCAGCTCCCAGAATCCCAGGAGCTATTGGCCAACATGGGACTATTGGCCAACATGGCTGAGGCTTCTGGGAGCTGAAGTCCCTCGGCCCTTAAAGGGGAAAGGTTGCCTACCCCTGGTTTTAAATCAATGCTTTAATTGGATTGGTTATGCAATGGGTTTTAAAACACTTTTTGCAGTATACATTGGCCAGAATCCTGTATCAAGGTCTATGTGATATAACTTTAATTATACTTTGCTGCATAGAAGAGGCTGTACGGAACCCTGTTAACGAATTGCAAAAATGTGTAACAGGACACTGACAAGATTGTTCTGATGCACATCAGGCTCTACTGATGTACCTTGGAACTCTCTCACCAGTGTCTCAATGCACAATGAGACTGATACACAATAAGATTGATGCACATTGGTCCCATTGTGCATGAGTCCTATTGTGCATTGGTCACTTTGTTGGCTTTCTTACATAGTAATGTAACAACATCTCCTTATTAGATATAGACATTATGGAACTGTCCAGTTCTAATTCCTGCAGTCATGTCCACTCACAAAAATATAAATCCTCAGCAGGATTCCAGCCAATGTTTTAACTAATTTGTTTTAAAGTATATTGTAAGCCACTTTGGGTCCTGTATTGGGAGAAAGGCAGGATATAAAATAAATAAATAAATATTTAAACTATAATAATTTCTTATAAATTTATATCTTAATATATAAAAATTAACAGATGAATATTTTATGAAAACCTGTGTGCTCTGTTTTGCTGTATTTCATCTGTTTGGATCATGTGCAAAGGCCACCCTAATATGAAACTGAAATACACTGGGAAATGGAAGAGTGAGGAAATAGAAATGGAAACTCAAATCCCTGCTCCTGTCCTGCCAGTACAAATTGTTTTGCTGTTTGAATGCACAAACCTGCAGAGGCTTATAAAAACCATTCATGTCTTTGTGATCATATACCAGTAGCTGTCAGTCACATGGAGCTGCATGGAAACCATAGCTAGTGAATGTTTGTATTTGTGATCATATGATCTAAACTGCACCGTGTCAAGTGCAATTGAGAGGACTTGTTATTACACAGTACTTTATCCAGGGTTGTGAAAGAGGTCAAGATCACTGCCTGAAAAATTATTAGAAGCTTGATGAGAAGCAAGAGACTAATTTGCAGAGAAGATGAAGGGATTTTCATGAGATGTAATTAACAAAAGGAGAAGTTGGATTTAATGTTGGTAGAAGTAAATTCAGGGTGAAATCTGTAGAGCACCCTCTCAAGAGGAACACAAGTAGTTGAGCATGGGAAAATGGAGTAGCTCTGGGCCATTACAGCTGAACTGGAAGAAATGTTGGAGAATATAGAGCAGCCTAGGATACAATTTCACAGTCACTTATGATGGCTGGATAGGGAAAGGGCTTGCCTATCTGTGTATTCTTTTATTCAAAATTAGGGAAGAAAGAGAGAAAATCGCATTGTCAAGCATGCACTAACGCCTTTGTTTCTTTTCCAGCACAAATTGAAGTGATACCATGCAAAATTTGTGGTGACAAGTCCTCTGGAATACACTATGGGGTCATCACATGTGAAGGCTGCAAGGTATGATATGTATCATCATTGTTTTTCTGTTCCTGCTTTCGTCCTGTCTATAATTAACAAGACCTGCTAATATAGCTTTTTGATCCAGACAAAAACTTTATACAAAATTACCCTGCTGATTCCCCAACATGTACGAGTTGTCTTCAGGCTTCACGAGTGTAATTATTCAACATACAATGATACCATGATTTTCAAATTTCAAAGTTCACTGCAGCAGCTGCAGAATAAACACTTATAGGAGATTATCATATTAGCTTCGCTGTCAGGATAGATCTGGGATGTAACTTTCTTAAGGCGGATCTTATCACATTCACTCATTGCTGGGCAGTATGCAACCCGTATGCAACCTAGGCTTCTCTGGGCTTGTCCCACATCTTTTCAAGAATGGGGAAATTCCATTTTCCTTTTCACGAAACATGGCATAATAGTCTCTGCAATATAATGATATATTCCAGTCAACAACAATAGCACACGTTAAAAGATGCCATATATTGGCCAATCATTCATTTCGGAAACTTGTTTAGTAGCAGTTCCTGAGTATTTTGGAGAAAGCAGATTTCTCCAACCTCTTTATTAAAGCAATTGGAGCTGCACAGTTCATTTCCCATCCCCTCATTGGATCCAGATGTGGGACCACACTATGCATTAGTAAGATGCAGTTTTTCCTCTCCTTTTTATTTACTTCAGAGTTAGCATATTAGGCCTCAGTCTGGACCACATGTAGGAAGAGAAAGCAAAGTATAACCCTTCCGTTTCCAAGCTATTGGAGCAATTTCAGAACAGAAGGAAATTAAACTTCTCCTCTTTGAATGCTATCAGCCTGATCACAGGTTGGAAAAGTTATCTTCAAATCACAACTCACAGACTCCTACAGCCAGTATGGCCATCCAGACTGAAGGATTCTGGGTGTTGTACTTCAAAAAGTAATTATTCTAAGTTTAGGAGCTGCACATAAGTAATAAAAGAATGGTTTGATCACAGCTAGTTGTAATCTAATTTCCTCAATGCTCATATTGAAATCTTCAGGGCTTACATTAATCACAGTTAATTTTACAAGTTGATTCAGTTAGGCCTTTGTGAAGTTTTCTTAATCTGGAACCTACATTCTGAAGTTTTCTGAGAGATTCATTATTGTATGTATGTATATGCTTGAAATGCTTACATGCTATCCAACTAGTAATGTCCTGAAGGTGGTTTTAAAATGTAAAAATAAAAGCATTGTGATTGAAACAGCACACATTATGAAGCTCCGTTGTGCTAATTGGATGAGTCCAGTTGATCCAGTTGTTTAAAACCCAGGGTAAAGAATAATTTGAGCAAAAATGGCTTTTAGCAGAAAAGGAACTCCTTGTCTTCTTGGACTATCTAACCAGTAGTACTGTTTAGATGTGATTAGCATTAATGGTTACCTTGTGTGTGCCTTGTAGGCAGATGATCCTGCTCAGCTCGGCCACATGTAGACAGCTCATGGAGATAAGGAGAAGCTGTGCCATTCCAAGCAGGTTTTAACCCTATTGTTTTTGAACTGGTTTTAAAGTATCAGATCAATTACCGTAATCCCTTCAGCTTCAACCATAGCATAGTGGGGGAAATGCTAGCTTTTGTTTCACTGTCACAGTGAGAACTATTTTAGGTTTTCACCAAGCTTTTTATGTGCTCCATACAAAATGTTGTAGGAGACATGTTATTCATTCTAGTCAAACTACTGATTCTGCAGGAACAAAGAACAGGCCCAACCATATGCAACCTTCCAGCACAACTCCCACTTCAACTGATATGTGAGTTCTTAGGATAAGAGGAATTCATATATTACAAAAAAAACAAACTTTAATTTTTCCCTGTCTCCACCCTCATCTGCTATTCAAAGTGGGGAGGGAAACATGAAAAATAAAATGCTGCAAATTACATCTGTTTAATCCAAATCATAGTTCTCAATCTGAAGGTTGAGCCTTTCACTGTCTACTCATGTAGGATTGTAAATATTCTCATTTCATCCTTGGGGGGGAGGGAGGGATGAAGAATCTCAAAACTGTTTCCCACTGGGTGAAATTAAAAAAAGGATTTCATTTTATTTTATTTTGCATGTCATGATTTTTTTTCATGCACAAGTTGTTTTCCATTTCATAGCACAACATATTAGACAAAAAGTATGATATTATGCAAACACTGGGGGGCTTTGTACAAAACACATTTTGCACAAAGAATTTTTTTACAAAAGACCTGAAATGCAAAAAACAAACAAACAAACAAAAACCCCAACCCCCCAAAATCATCACAGTGATTGACTATTCCCTCCTTTTCTCACTGAGGATGATAATATGTGAGTGTGTTTTTTCTCAGATGTATGCTTTACATCCCTAACTCAGAGCTCTATATGCAAGATATTAAATTCATAATGTGCATCTTGCTTTTCTTTTTCTCTTTATTTTTAGCCTCAGGTAAGTTCATGGGTCTTCAAGTCCAGTCCGGGACCCCCATACAAAAGTAGGGGAGGCTTAAAACTTCCCCCAGCTGCTCATTTCCACAAATCCTTCATCATCATCTGGGAGCTAAAACGAAGATTTAAAAGCCTTCCCCTTGTACCATTTTAGTATAATGAGCAGATGCAGGGTGGGATTTTAACCTTCATGGCCTATTCTGAAGCCATTGACTGCTTAAATCAATTTCAGCATCCTAGAGGGTCAGAGAGGCTTTGAAAATCTGGCAAAGGCATCATGGTGCCAAGTTGGGAAAGGGAGGTACAAGCCACGGCTGTCAGCAGGAATGGAATCTGTAGCATGCATGTTGGGGGGGGGGGGGCTTACAATATTCATTATTATTATTTTTACTTTCATTGGGATCCTGCATCCCTAGTCCCCTTGAATGTGGAAGGCAGAGTGTATATTCATTATTATTATTTTTACTTTCATGGGGATCCTGCATCCCTAGTCCCCTTGAATGTGGAAGGCAGAGTGTATATTGATGAAGGCCTATAGTTCAGTTGTAGAGCACAGGCTTTGCATGCAGAAGATCCAAGGTTCAACTCCCAACATTTCTGGGTAGAATGGGGGGGAGCTCTTTCTGGCACCCTGGAAAGTGTTACCAGTCAGTGTAGATGAGCCTCCCCCAATCTGATGTCTTTCACAACTCCCATCCAGATTGGGAACAGGTGGTACAGACAACACTGAGCTCAATACAGCATAGACAGTCTAGACATAGATGTAATAGCCTGACTGGAGATAATCAGAGCAAAGCAATTCACAACTCCTTGCTCATTGTTTCTGTTTTTCAAAATAATTAATTAGTGTCATTCATTACTGTCTATTTGGAGAGTAATGTATTACTAGTTTGTTACTAATGTGTAATGTTTAGCTACTTTTCCCATTCTTTTTTCAAATACACCTTTTAAAAAGGAACAAATAGACAAAAACAGAGCAGAACAAAAATACTTCTGCCCTACAAAGCAATATTTCAGGAAAAAAATGGCTTGTTACATCAAAGAAGCTACAGTGTAACCAGACATTGGGAACAATCCAGTAGATAGCCTACACCACTATAAGTATTTTTATATCTTGAGAAGGAAGGTATCCTGTATCTCCTTCTGCAATACTTTTGCACCTGGTGCAGAAGTGGAGCTGGAGGTACAGCTCTTCTGCTTTGTCAATGACTAGGTGCAGAGGTGTGCCTGCAAGTAGGGCAGAATGAGCAAGCAGCTTCTGCGCTTGGCCAGGAAGAGACAGTTGCTTCTTTTCTACCTCTGAGTGTGCCAGAAGCATCTAGATGACTCCTGGGCACACCGGCATGGAGAACCAACATGTGTGTGGGGGGGGGGTGTACTGTTCCTGGGAGCCTCCAGGAGCCCTTGTACAGCCAGTAGAGGGAAAAAAGCAATTTCCATCAGAGCACCAGCAGAGCTATACTGGCACAGAGTTATACTCTAGCAGTGATGGTACTGGATCTTGGCCTTTAGGTTACTTTTACAAAGTAATGGTGCTAGTAATGTTGTCAAACAAAAGTAACTTCTGATGGCTTATATTACTTGTAAGACATTATGTCCAAGCTCTGAATATAAAGCAACTTCCCCTGCACTGACATTTCCTTGCTAGGCTTTCCTGTCCTACAGTGGCAGATTGCTTAAAATGTTGTCAGTAATGAACTGGCTGAGGAAAGAGGGAAATCTGCTTTGTTGATTACATAAATCAAAACTGAAGGTCTTTGCTTATGCTCATACACCTGGACAAGGTTAGATGAAGGTGAACAGTCTCCCCCCCCCCCCCCCTTCAAATTGAAGATGTACTATAATAGTCTCTTAAAAAGAGGTGTGTCCAGGTTTCTGGATGCCATGTCCTCAGATCTGTAACCATTGCTCTCTGATCTCAATTGAGGAAAATGTCATCCTTTACATATTTGGGCAATTCAATATTTAATATAGACTATAGGACAAAGAGTTGGTAGGTTCTAGAGCCAAGCCCTGCTTCTCTGTACTTCATCATTTCTCTATACTCCATCATTTGTTTTCACATTTTATTTCATCCATCTTCCAAGGAACTCAGAGCAGCACACCTGAAAGAATATCCTGATTTGATCCTCACAACAACCTTGTAAGGTAGCTTAAATGCAAGATGTAAGTTGGATTGGGGGATCCATGGTTCTGCAGATGGTTTTGGCCTTCATTTCCCACCAGCCCTGAGCAACAGTCCCAATTAAGAGGGATACTGAGAGTTCTGGAAGGACCCTATTCCTGACCTCTGGTATAAGCAGACCAAGGGAATGCAGTGAGATCCATGGCTGAGTGTGGAGGTCAGACCAGGTACAAAAGTACATTCATTTTATGGGCTTACTTGTACATGTCACAAGCAACTTGTGCATTTTCAAAACCTGCAACGCACCAAAAATCCTTTTCACAGTGCTAATGGTGCTGCCATTTCACAGGGTGTACAGTGATCTAGCTGTCTGTCTCTCTTTTCTCACCAGGGATTCTTTAGGAGGAGTCAACAGAACAATGCCTCATACTCCTGCCCAAGGCAGAGGAACTGTTTAATTGACAGAACCAACAGAAATCGTTGCCAACACTGCCGACTGCAGAAGTGTCTTGCCCTAGGAATGTCTAGAGATGGTAAAGTGCTTGCTTCCTGCTTCATAGATCAATTCTTTCAAACTGCTCTGCACTGTACCTGCATTCACCCCCAAAGAAAGGCACCTTTCTGCTTTGTGACATAGATCATTGCTGTTCCCAAAGCCTACGGCATTTATATAGGGTGTGTATTATGCAAGCAGAGAAGAACATAACGAAGGACAAGAAGGGAGCGTGAGAAAGATAAAATGATTCTAAACAGCAGAGGTTATGGTAGGGGATTTGGAATAGAACTGCTGATAACTATTAGGCCACAATTCTGTATGGCCATTATGTTAGGAATGGGAGACAGCACACAGCCGGAAGAGTTTTTAAAGATTTTCACTGCACCAATTATCGACTGCAAGGGTGGACAACATGTGGCCTGCAGGCTGCATGTGTACTCACTGGCTGTTCTGGCAGCCCCTGAACACTTTCGCACTAAAAAAAGTCATCAAATAAAAGAATTGCTGTTCTTGGAAGCCTCAAGGAATGGCAATTCTTTTAAAACATGTCACACAGAACACATCTTTTTTGGGACTTAAGTCGGGTTCCCAAAAAGAGAAAGGGACCCTTTTTAATACTACAGTTATAGTAATATGATCCCACTTCAATTGCCATGGCCATATCCTGTGGAATTCTGGGATCTGAAGATTAGGGAGGAGTTCTTAGAATTCTGAGCCAGAGATCTCTAATGGCTCACCAAATTATGAATCCCAGAATTCCATAGGATGAAATCACAGTAGTTGAATGGATAGTTCTGTAGTATGAAAGTTCCCCAGAAGTGGACTTTCGGAAACTTTCCAGGTGCTTGGTTTGGTTTTGATGGTGATGATGAGGATGTGAGGTCTGGGGCAAGGATGTTCTTAAGGGCATATAGAAGCTTGTTTGCCTCCCCTCCTTCCTGCCAAAGAAGGAATGAGTGCCTCCTCATGAGTAAGCAGTCATTCCTTCTTGGCGGGTGGGGTTGGGCACAGAGAAGCCTGTTTTGAGAAAAAGAGCCAATACTTCCTTCTCTTCTCAGCATCAGAAGTAGAATGTCTATAGATGTTTGGGAACAGGGAGGGGGAAAGAAGGGAGTAATGCCCACTCACACCACATGGGATCATCAATCTCTGACTTTCTCCAGGACTAACTTACCACACATGCTTCAATAATGGGTAAACAGTGCAATTAACAGCTATCCACAGGATTTCCCTTTTCTTTTTAAAAGTAAGCAAGGATTAGCTATACAATAGCTATGCCCAGCCACGAGGTCATGCACTAGGATCCCACCATTACAATTAAAATCCTTCATCTATTTCACTATTTAAGAACAGTGCAATAATCTTTGAGGTTGCACACCCTTAGTTTATTGTTTAGATCCAGCCTTACTCATGCTTACAGCATACCCACTGGAATCATTGGGACTTAAGTTTGTCATGATATTTTGGCTGTATCTAATCTTACGTTATACTTTTGCCTGGTTACCACACAGTCTGGACTATGACTGTCAGTTGAAGCTAAGCTTTCTGAAACTGAACTTTGCCATGGCAAACAATTCTTTTATGTTTTAAGGCTTAGCTCCCTTACATCATGGTTATTTCAAAGAGAGTTATTTCAAAGCGGCCAGGCCAAAATGGACATCTAACAGAACAATTTTATTTCTAAGGTCAAGTCCAGAACAGCAGCATAACTGACTTCCTCTCTTCACACACACAGTCACCTATGGCTAAAATAGCAGTATATCAGTTAAGTTTCCCATTACAGCAACCAACCAGATTTGTTCCATAGAATGACTTTTGTATACAAGATACCTCACTCCCCAGTCAATAATTAAAGTATTATATATAACTTCCAAATGATGGCCTCCTTCAGGTGCTCAGGTAATAAAATGGAAATCTGTGGTACTAAATGCCCAGGCTGTAGGTTCTCTAAATTAGTTGGCTGCTCTTTAAAATGAAAGAAACAGTTGGTTGGAACAGAGCCCACTAATTAGGTTGTAAAGAAACCTAACTCAGGGGGCTAGGATTTCACAGGCACTTCAGAGATAGAGAAGGAAATTCAAAATATACTACAAATGTGTGTGTGTGTGTGTGTATAAAAGCTTTCCCTTCCAGTTATTTTTCATTTTCAGGCAGATCTGCATAGTGAATCCATATACTATTCACTGATTTATATCTGATCTTTAAAGGTACACCCTTCTTTCAGGATTGTAAAATTCATTAATAGTAGATAAAGCAGATTTAAAAAAAAAAACTCTTGGCCCAATTTGGGCATCAGATTAACCTATAGTTTAACATCATGTGAGAGTACCTAGTTCCTCCTAGGCCTGCAGACTCCTTCCACCCATTTCCTCCCACGCAGCCAGGTGGGAAGGTACACACACTTTCATGTCCTCAACTGTCCCATTTTAGCAGGGATAGTCCCAATTAACCATCTGTCCTCCCACTGTTTCAGCTGCTTTTAAAATGTCCCAATTTTAATCTCCTTCTCCTGCTTTCTTCCTTTGTTCTCAGTTTCCTTCCTTTGGTGTAAAGTGAGTTCAAACTGCAAAAATAGTTTAACTTCAACTCGACAGGAGAGAGAATCTTGTTTTTCCCTTCTTTTCTCTGGTAGTAGAAGAAATGTTTTCAGAACAAAACAAATGAAGCTTGTATTCTGTAAGCAAGGATACATGTTCTTTGATGTAATGAGGATTCTCTATTCCCTCAATTGATTGTTAAATTGAAATTAAACTGAACAGAAAATGGATCCTGCCATCTCCTCATTCTTACATCCAGTAATAAGATATACATAACCATGTCATAGCGTATGTTGGCTCTAGACCCAGAAGAAGTAGCATAGCTATCCTAAGCCAACTTTCTGCCAACCTGGTGTGTGTTGGAATGCTACGTTATGAAGTAAACTACTTTTTTTTTTTACAGTATACCCATTTCACCAGAGCAGTCCCAATTAAACCTTTATCCTCTCACTTTTTCAGCTGATATTAAAATGTCTCAGTTTCTTACTCCAGCTCCCACCTTTGTTTTCATCTTACTTCTATTGCTGCAACTTAAGGCCTAAGCAGACTTCCAGAAATAGTGCACATTAAATTGAGGCACTGCCCTGGCTCAGTGCTAGGGAATCATGGGAACTGTATTTTTTTTCTGGGACATTGAGCCTTCTCTCTCAGAGAGCTCTGGTGCCACAATAAATTACAGTTCCCATGATTCCCTAGCACTGAGCCAGAGCAGTGCCTCAATTTAATGTGCACTATTTCTGGCAGTCTGCAAAGGCCCTGAGTTCAAAGTGCAAAAGTAGTTTAAACTCAATTAGCAGGTATAGAGAAGGAGGAGGCAGAGTCTTACCCTTCCCAACAGGCTCAGGGAAAAGCTAACACCTGTTGCCTTTCCTAACTTGTGTATTCTTCCTCATTAATAACCTTTTGCCATCTTGACCGCACTCTGGTGTTGCTTGGTCATACATGTCTCAGTTTTCATCTGTGAAATGTTGGAAGGTATATGCTTTTTGTTCAATTTAGTTAACAGTAACTTCCTGTGTCATTCAATTTTGAATTGAGAATCATGGTTAATATTGTTTATGATTATTTTAAAGAGGCCAGCTTCCATAACCCCAGATTGAAGTCGGCTTGCTTGAAATGAAAGTTCATCATAAGTCCAGACTACTTGAGAGACTGTATCTCCACATATGAACCTGCCATAGCCCTAAGATCATCAGGGGAAAGCTTTCTCTCAATCCTGCCACCATCACAGGCTCCCCTGGTGAGGACACGAGAGAGAGCCTTCTTAGTGGCTGCTCCCACACTCTGGAACTTCCTTCCATGGGAGGCTAGGCTGGTCCCTTCCCTGCTGTCTTTTCATCCCCAAGCAAAAACAATTTTAATACATAATCATGGGGTAGCTTTTATATGGGGTGTTATATGGGACATGTATTGTAGTTTTTAATGTATGTAATTTTATCTTGTTTTTATTTTATATTTTTGATTGTTTTTAAAACTTTTATTGTGAAGGGAGGCAGCATAAAAATGAAATAAATAAATAAATTGTTTGTCACACCAAACAACACAGTCAACTATTGTTAACTAAAACAGAAATAGGAGCCTCAAAATTCATTTTGGCTCTCTGAGAGGAAGCTAGATTCATTAATCCATATTTAGTGTATGAGCTAGCAGCATGTATCCCATAAGGCACATGCAGTTCCCTCTGCTGTTTCCCCCACCACTACCATCCCAGTTTACCAGGATAATAGTTTCAAAATTGTCAAATTCTTTTTAACTTGCAAAAGTGTGCATGGGGGGTGGGGGTGGGAATAATATTTTTTTCTGAGGAAAATTGTGCTCCCAGGACAAAGGGAAAGAGAATTAGTATTAAAAACATAGATCTTATTTATCTATGTACAGGAGGCTAACCCTAATTTTTGCGATAGCAGTAAATTAAGGCAGAAGTTGAAAAGTGTGTCACTTTTTTTCTTTTTAAGTACAGGAAAAGTGATTCAACCGTAACATTAGGAAGAACTTCCTAATAGTGAGAGCTGTTTGATTGTGAAATATGCTGCCTTAGAGTGTGGTGGAATCTCCTTCTTTGAAAGTTTTTAAACAAAGGCTAGATGGCCATCTGTCAGGAGTGTTGCGATGGTATCTTCCTGCATGGCAGGGGGTTGGGCTGAATGGCCTTTGGGTCCTTTCCAACTCTATGATTCTATGATTTTTGTTAAGATGCAGGGGGCAAATCCTATTTATTTTTCATGGAGAACTGAACTTCTCCAGAAGAAGGTGCATGGCACACCTAGTTTACATTTTAATAAGTGGACATTTTGTTACCACTGCTACATCATTTTTAGTGGTTAACTGCAGTTTCTGGTGGATTCTGGGGCTCCACTGCCATCCCCCAGTTGCCAGGAGTTGCCTACCGCTAGTTACGTGTGATGCCCAAATACAGCCACAGAATTTTACAATCTTCCTGTGATGTATTTATCGTATCACAGATTTTTCTCTAGAAAATGTTATATTTAAGAGTGCCAAATCAGGGCACTTGGTAGATATGCTGTCAAAATATATATAAGGAAGTTTACCTCATAATATAAGGTAACATTCCAGCACAAACCAGGTCACATGAGGAGGAAAGAATATGGGACTAGGACAGCTTTGCTACTTCCTCTGATTCTAGAGCCCACGTCTTCTATGACACAGTCAGATATGTCTTATTACTATATGTATTAATAGGGAGATGGCAGGATCCATTTACCTGTTCAGTTTAATTTCATTTTAACAGAATGGAAAATTCTCATTACATGAAAGAACATGTGTCCTTGCTTACAAAATACTAGCTTTATTTATGTTGTTGTATAAATGTTTCTGCTACTACCAATCCCACCAGGAAAAAAAAAAGATTGCTGTTACTTTATTATAGGAAAACAAACTATTGCTAGTGGTCGGAAATTTTAAATAAAAATAAGTCCAGTATACATTGGCCTCTACATTTGGCACACTTCACATATGGAATTAGTAGAAAAGGAAGAGATGACTTTGGCATACAAGTACTGTCTTATTTGCTGTACAAGCTTCCTTGTTTTGTTTTTGTCAGAAATCAAGAGAGGTTATATGTATGCAGACATCTGAGCACTCTGTTATGAGCACAAATCACTATTTTGTAGCACACTGCCTTTCAATTAGTATCATTTCAGTCCATTGAGGTGCTTGGATCTGTTGGTGGACATTACTGATTTAGCCATTTTCCAAAGCATATATAGCATAGTTCAGTTTAATTTATATAACTGCTTTATTGAAATATTTTTATCCTACTATATGTCACAGGATCTCAAAGAGCTTTAAAACAATGAGAATAAATTAATTTTAAATATTTAACTAATTTAATGTTGTGCATTGCCATGCATGTTTATTCAAGTGTAAGCCCCAGTGCAACTGCTTTCCCGCCTGCAAAACACAGCATAGCCCCTCCCAACAGCTTTTTCACTTGCAAAGTATAGCTTAATTCTATGCAGGACTGAAGCTGAAATAACTTTAATATATGTTTATTGCCAATCACTGTCTGGAAATAATCTCATAAAAGGCTTGCAGGCTGGATAGGAAACCCCAAATGCCATATCTGGCCCATGAGCCAAAGGTATCTCTTTCTTGCCTTGACATCAGTAAGATTGTGAGATCTCAGGGCCAGACCTGGAGTCTCCAGTTTTCAGAGGTCATCTTTAGGTGGGAGACAAGGGTGCAGATTCCAGTTTTGGTGGGTAATATCTAGAGAAGAGGAAAGCATTGTGTGCAAATCTCTAGCTCAACTACCAAAGAAGCAGCTTAATACTATTTGTAAGGCTTAATTAATCTGTTGTTGTTCACAGGGTGTCTTGGGGGGCTCTTATACATAGAATCACCAGAGGTCTGAAGCGACTTGACAGCAGTTAACAATAAATTCATTTTTTGTTGCAACCTGCAAATACTCTCCAAGGCATCTATGCATTGAGTCAGTTAGCTTCCTCCTTTACCACCTGTTGTTGAGATGCCAGGGCTCACCTTCCATTCTACTCTGCATTCATCTGCTGGCTAGAAGCAAGTAGACTACGGTAGATTAAATATTTCTTATCCTATCTCACTGAGTGAGAAGGAATAATCCCCTCATTTCACCTTGATCTGAGAACAGCCCCTTTAGTTAAGATTTCTACATTAGTTTCCAAAGAGGAGCAAAGGTCCCTGTGTGTGTGTGTGTGTGAGAGAGAGAGAGAGAGAGAGAGAGAGAGAGAGGAGCTGTGAACAACTGTGATTGGTTTTTAAGCCATAACATCATTAAGGACATCCCTAGATATCAGGTTTTGTCCTGGAAACCTGAGGGCCTGGGATGATCCTGAACTGGCAACCCTAGATAGTAGACCACAAATTACCAAGACCACAAATTACCAAGCAGATTTTATGCAGTGTTAAGTCTAACTCTAATTTTCCTGACTAAATGTAGTTTCTAATCACTTAGAAATGTAATTTGCAATCCTGTACCTCAAAGGAATATTTCTTTGTTCATGAGGGCTAAATTCAATTTCAGATCACTTTTATGGGACCACAAATCCTAGTGGTGGGCAGGACCAAAGGCAAAATGGTAGTTCCAAAATTACCAGTATTAAGCCTTGGGAGATGGGGGGAAATCCTGTACAGAAGTTGAAGAATCACCAAATGATGATGTTGTGAGGAAGGGGAGGTCACCCCAGTGGAAAACCAAGTATTTTTCACCCTGGCTATCCCTGCTTAATGAGGGAAATTCAGATTTACTTCTGAGTAGAATTGCATGGAATTGCCCTGTTAAAGAGCCCATAACATAGATGCCAATAAAATTTCCTACATAATGAGTTGCCAAAATGGCATGTGGCATTACGACATGTATTATTAAAAAGACGTTTTAGTTGAAACTATGGGGGGGGGATCATTCTGAACATTCCCTTTTAAAAACACATCCTTTATGAGGAATAAAGAAACCAGATGTAAGGGGAATTCTGACTCTCATCAACCCCAGATAACAGCCAATGGTCAAGGATCCTTTGGGTCACAGTGTAATTTTTGGAGGGCCACAGGCTCCCTATTCCTTAGACTTTTGAGAGACTGTCAAACTGCAAATAACACTGTGAATGCACTTGCTTTGCGTGCTGCAAATGATAGAGATGTAGCTTTGCATTATGAAGATGACTTATTCCAACAGAGGCACAATTTTCCTCTTTTCTTCTTAGGAGGTATGAACACATTGAGTACTTTAAAATTATATGTTGCAAATATATGCCAGTAAAGTAATCCATGAGTGTTGCTTCTTTAGAGGAAATGCCATTCCTATAGAGTGTTTACCTTCAAGTCTGTTATTTTCCTTTAGGCTTCAACTGTAACCTGTAACATTCTTTTCCCCCAAAAAAATAAGTGTGTGAAGATAACAAGCCTGTTGACAGGTTGTGATAATAGGGCTTTAGGGCTTGTTATCTTCAGAAGGTACTAATCCTGTTAGTGCACAGATTAAAGGTTTGAGGAAAATTGATAAATCACACAGGATACAAATCTGAAGGCTGTACATTTTTATAGAGCTCTGGTTTGCTGTTTGGTGAGCGTGGAGAGATAAAAAAGAAATAGCAGGCCTGCTCATTATTCACAGCAGGGTGTTGGCACATTTACTTGGAAATATGTCCTATTGATTTCACTGGAACTTACTTTGGTGTAAGTGACTGGGGTAAGGATCACAGCATAGACCCCAAGGCTTTGTCTGTCAAAAAAATACCTGCAGGTACAAGGCACATGTAAGGGAACAATGGGTTACCACTTTGTGGTAATGGTATCATATGCTCTATCAATTTGATTTGCTAACCAAAGTTTTCCATACTGTATGCTCTTCATGACATCACAGATGAAAACCCAGATAGACAAGTGTGTGTGTGTGCTCAATCTTTTATGTTGGATTTTAAAATTATTTAAAGCATTGGCAGTCTGGCTTTTCTTAGCAGAGCATAAGGTGGCAAACAAAAATATATTTAACCAAATGAATGCCTACTTGGCATTTTTAATCAATGGCAGAGATCCTTGTTGTTGCTGCTATTGTGTGCCTTCAAGTCATTTCTGACTTATGCTGACCCTAAAGCAAACCTATGATGGGGTTTGCCCTTGCCTTCCTCTGAGGCTGAGAGTGTGTGACTTACCCAAGGTCATTTAGTGGATCTCTATGGCTGAGCTGAGATTTGAACCCTGGTCTTCAAGTATGCTAGTACTACATTCAGATCACTACACAACATTGGCTCTACTGAGAACCTATTATTATTATTATTATTATTATTATTATTATTATTATTATTTCTATCCCGCCCCTCTACCGAAGAAATCGGGGTGGCTTACATCGATAAAATATCACAGGATACCCTCCTAGACCCACCCTCCCCTTAAAATAGTATTAAACATGAGAAGAATTAAAACAATTAAACAATTAAAACAAATTTAACAGTTTATATAAATAATAGACAATAAAATAATAAAAGTAGGCAGTCTAGCAAGCAGACCACTAGCACTAAATGAATGTGGCTGAATGTAGCAACAGGTGCGGTGGAAGAGTAACTCGCTCCTTGGCCGGGAAATTAGTCAGGAAAGGCCTGCCAAAAGAGATCCGTCTTGACAGCTTTTTTAAAGCTGTCTAAGCTGGTAATTTGACCAAAACATAATATCATCAACAGTTCAAAATATATGGAACTCAAGTTCAATATTAAAATATCTACTTGGCATTAAATAACAAAATGTCCTTAGCAATCCCATTGATAGGACCAAATATAATTTCTCAGTAAAGCTAAACAGGATAAGCAACACATTTTTGAACGAATACTAAGATCAGCCACATGACATAAGCATCTAGGAAGTCCTCATTCTAGCTGCTGTTGCTTCTCTAGCAGATCTCAAGGTAAAAAGGGAAACATAGGGAGAAAATTCTCCTGGAGCCAGAATAATTAGGGCTTTAAATGTAAAACCAGCACTGTTACTGGGTATGATAATCAGCATGATAGCAATCCAGAATTGCACCCCCAAATTACCATTTTGGCTGCTCTATTCTGGCCAAGTTGCAGGTTCTGAATGTTCTTTCAAAGTGATCACTATACAGAGTCTAGTATGCAAAGGGAATTTGAGTGTGAAAGAAATTGTACCAGAAGTTGTCATAGACTTGGTCTATTCCTCAAATGCAAAGTGAACTGTCTCTGAATTCTGTACAGTCTAACTGCAGAAAATAATCTTAAAGTCACTTTGACAAGTAACATGGTTGCCAAATTCTAGAATCTAGAGTTACTGTGCTTGGAAGAGACAGAGCAAATCTATGCTTTCAGCACATGAGAAGTAGAACTCTCATTGCATAAAGGGAGGGGGGCTTTGACATCCTTGATTAAAAGCATAGATTTTTCTATCATATTTAAATTTAAAAAAAAAATAGCTTGTGTGTTTCAGTTAATGTATCAGATGTTGTGAACTTTCTGGGGAGTCTTAGGACCTCTACAGACTTGCCCAAAGGGCCGGCCTGGAGGCAGAGATGGGGAGCCCAACCCACCACCAGGCAGCCCAACCCCACACTGGCAGCGTCCTGACACCGCGTGCCATTACACATGGTGCACGGCATCAGGACATCCTTCCAGCGCAGCGTTTTGATGTGCGCAGTGTTTTGATGTTTTGACTCTTAGGGTGCCCTTTTGCTGGCTCTGAAAGGAGCAGCATTTTGCCACTCTTTTCCAGTCCGGCAAAAGGAAGGATCGGGGCCACGGCATCTGGCAGCCTCGGCCTCGACCCTCCACTTCCTGGGGCAGCCCAGAGCTGCCTGTCTGCATCTCCCCACAGATATGTTATCTCCCGTCTTACACATCTACTAGTGGCCCCAGTCTGGACTGGGACCACATCTTATGAAAATTAGAGTGTTAACCCTTCCTTCATGCTTTCTTCCCACTGAAAATCATGCTGCCATCAGCTAAGAAGCTGTCTCACAAAGCTCTTGTAAGGAGGAATGCACGAGCCTCTTTGAGAATTCCCCCCCCCATATTTTGTATACGGAGCTTAACATACCTTTTAAAAAACATAAAAATACACACTTCAACTGCCCCAGTTTGACTGGGACAGTCCCAATTTATCTTCTGTCCTCAGCTGTTTTTAAAATGTCCCAGTCTCCTCCTCCCACATTCCCCCTTTGTCCTCAACTTACTTCAGTTGGTGCAAACTGAGTTCAAAGTGCAAAAGAAGTTTGCGGTAACTTAATTCAGGAGGGAGGAAGAAGAGAGCAGGGGGCAAAATTCTGTCCTTTTCTGTAGATTCAGGCAAAAGCAGACTGCTATAACCTCTCCTACTATGTCTGATTTTCCTCATTCATAACTTTTGCCTCTTGACCATATCCTGCATTTGCTCAGAAAGCTGTGTCCTGGTTTTTATCTGTGAGATGTTGGAGGATGTGAAACACACAAAACAGTAATGGCAGTTTTTGTCTTTTGCAGCTGTAAAATTTGGAAGAATGTCCAAAAAACAGAGGGACAGTCTGTATGCTGAGGTACAGAAGCATCAACAGCGACTGCAGGAACAGCGGCAGCAGCAGAGCGGCGAGGCTGAAGCCTTGGCCCGTGTCTACAGCAGCAGTATCAGCAATGGGTTGAGCAACCTGAACAATGAAACTGGTGGCACTTACTCAAATGGGCATGTCATTGACCTGCCGAAGTCTGAGGGTTATTATAATGTGGATTCTGCCCAACCCTCCCCAGATCAGTCTGGCTTGGACATGACTGGAATCAAACAGATAAAGCAGGAACCTATTTATGACCTCACTTCTGTACCAAACTTGTTTACCTATAGCTCTTGCAACAATGGGCAATTAGCTCCAGGGATAACCATGGCGGAAATAGGTAAGAAAATACTACCTTTAATGTTCAATTTAATTTTCACAGTAATGGTATGTATACGTTTTGACCTATGAGGCTTCCTTTGGAGTGGGCTTGTTCTGTAGGTATCTGTGATGGGGTTTCTTGTGAATTCAGTTCATTTAACAGAATTCTAAAATGTTTACATTTCTTAAATGGAGAAATTCATAATCTGTTTATGAAGCTGGAAAACCAAGCCACTGATGAATCAATCAAGTGATAATTACTAAATAGAGAGCATGTATCAAACGAGCTCATTATCAGGAGGGTTTAATGATCTTTTTGACAACCATACACTTTCTTGTCAACAAAGAGCTCTGAAGGTGGATCATTAATAGAACTGGGTCTAAAATTAATTATAGTGCACAACTTCATTTGTGATCTTCCTCTGGATTTCTGCCATCAAAGCTACATTTAGGATCTGGAAGAGATATATTCATGCTAACTCTAGTCTTTGGAAAATTTGGTTTCATGTGTTAGGTATCATTCATTCAGCAGTAATTTTGATAACTAGCAATGTAACCTTACTGTTATATCTCACACAGCAAGAGAAGTCATGTATAGTAAGCAATGTTTCTATGGCACTAGTAACTACAACCACCAGTTATTAACTTTCTCTTTCTCATATCCTGATTTGACAGGGACAGTCCCAGTTAATCTTCCATTGTCCCTCTTTTTCAGCTGCTTTTAAAATATCTCATTTTCTCTTTCCTCCTACTTTTGTTCCTAGCTTACTTCAATTGCTGCAAACTGAGTTCAAAGTATAAAAGTAGTCTGCATTCAGTTAACTCAGCAGGGGAAGGGGAGAGGAGAGGAGGCAGCAAAATCTTGCCATTCCCTGTAGACTCAGGCAAAAGCCAATGGCTGCAGTCTTTCCTAGACTGTTATGTTTTTCCTCCTTAATTTTTTTTTCTATCTTCACCACTCTCTGATCTTGCTTGGCCACACACATCACAGTTGTGGAATGTTGGAGGGTATGTTCTCAGCCTGTGTACTTATATTCTGTGCATGTTTATGGAATATTTTGAACTGATCTTCATCTTCCAAACTTACATAAACCTTTAGTCTTAGAAACTTGACAGCAAGTAATTGTTTGGAGATTTTCATAAACAAAAAGGAGATGAAACAGGAGACTTCTATCTTTTTCTTCAAACTACATATAGGACAACATTTTTGTTGCTATTGTTAACTGCCATCAAGTCGACTAGGGCATCAAGTCAGCTGTCAGTGAGAGACCTCCAGGTCACCTTATCATCAACAATCCTGCTAAAGTGTTGTAGATTCAGTGATGTGGTTTCCTTGATTGACAGCCTTATAGCATTACAAAAGTAAGACAAGAGGCAGTGAGATGGAAGTGGCTTTCTGTTTACCTACACACATATGTCATAATACTTCTGTTCTCCCTTCAGAGGGAGATGGTTGTAAAAGTATACCTTTTGCCAAACGGATTTTTCCAGTGGGACAAAAGGCATTCTTTTACAATTGTCTCCCTCAGGAATTGAACAGAAGTACTGTACTTTGAAGGCATGCAGAGAGGTAAACAGAAAGCCACTTCTGTCTCACTGCCTCTTGTCTTACTTTTGTAATGCAATAAGTCTGCAAGTCTATCCATTTGGAATGTGATCTTTCTCTATTCCTACTGCCTTCTACTATAGCAAACAGTGAGTGATATCTTCTTACAATATGGCCAAAGTATGACTGTCTCAGTTTAGTCATCTTGGATTTTAAGGAGAGTTTAGGCTTCATTTGCTCTAGGATATTGCTAATCATTGTGCAGGGGTAATGGGTGTGTTAATATATGTTTTAAACATTGTTTTAATTTTTTCTGAAAGTTTAATTTAACTTTTGTATTTTGTGAATTTTTAGCAGTGTTTTTAAATTGTTGTAGGCTTCTTTGAGTCCTAATCTGGGGGGAAAGCAGGATATACATAAATATTATAATTAACAACAACAACAGCAACAACAAACCAATTTATTTGTCTTTGTAGTAGTCCATGGTATCCATAGAACTCTTTTTCAGCACCACATTTCAAATGGGTTTATTTTCTTCCTATCAGTTTTCTTTACTGCTCAGCTTTCACAACTATACATAGAAATGAAAATACGTTGGCATGGATAGTCCTAAATTTAGTGTTCAGTAACATATCTTTACACTTTAGGGTCTTTTCTAGTTCCTTCACAGTTGCCCTTCCAGTTCTCAGTCTTCTTCTGATATCTTGACTGCAGTCTCCATTGTGATTAATGACTGAGCCAAAGTATGGAAATGCTTGAACTATTTCAATGTTTTCACTAGGTGTGTATACACTGCCTCCTTAATTTGGAGGATGATGCTCTGTAACTGCCCCGGATTACCATGATACGGACCAAACATATTCAGACAGGGTGCTGGGTGACACCATGACATCCCACTGGCCCATCCTCCTCAGTGATGCCACCGCCACCACTGCTGCCTGAAAGAGGGACCCCCCCCCTCATTTATCACATTTCTTAATGTTCAACTGTAAACCTGCCTTTGCATTTTCTTGCTTGACTTTCTTCATGAATCATACCGTCTTTGCTATTTTCTAATAGTAGTATGGTGTCATCTGCATATCTTAAATTGTTGATGTTCCTTCCTCCAATTTTCACACCTCCTTCCTCTGAGTCTAATGCTACTTTACATATGATATGTTCATCATATATGTTAAACCAGCGGTCAGCAACCTACAGCCCGCAGGCCATGTCCGGCCCGTGGAGGCCTTGGGACTGGCCCGTGGCTGCTGCCACTGCTGCGCCACACACACGCATGGCCACCATTTTGGCATCCAAAATGACCACCTCACCGTGAGCACGGCCACCATTTTGGTGTCCAAAATGCGCACAAAGGTGGGTGCCATTTTGGAGCGCCCAACAGTGCCAGCATCATGCGCATGCTGTTGGGTGTTCCAAAATTAACCCCCCTTGTGCACACGACAGTGGGAGTCGTGCGCATGTGCGCATGCATGCAAGTACACACGTGACGGCCCCCGGCGCCATTTCCCCCCCCCCCAGCCCACTGGCAACAAAAGTTGCCGACCCCTGTGTTAAACAGATAAGGTGATAAAATGTTGTCTTTCTTGACCCCCCTGCCAGTCGGATACTATTTCACTTCTCCGTATTCTGTCCTATTGGCACTCTCTTTCCCTGAGTGCAGGATATGTGTCAAGACAATTTACTGTTGTGGCTCACCCATTTCTTTAAAAGTGATCCATAGTATTTCATGAGCTATACAAGCAAAGGCTTTGCTATAGTCTATAAAATTCAGGCTGATTTTCTTTTGAAATTCTTTGGTGCATGCTATTAACCAATATATGTTTGCAATATGATTCCTGGTGCCTCTTCCTTTCCTAAACCCAGCTTGGACATCTGACATTTCTCACTCCATACAAGTTAAAAGTTGTAGAATTTTGAGCATCACTTTGCTTGCATATAAAATGGATGCTCAGTGAAATCCCTGGTATTCCCTTTCTCCAATATTTCAATGCATATTGAGCCTTTCCAACCTGTGGGGCATTGTTTTTTTTTCAATATTTGTTGAAAGATTTTAGTTAAAAATAGAGTAGATTCTGTCTCTGGAGACTGAAACAGCTCTGTTGGTATGCAGTCTGTTCCTGGTGATTTATTTCTCCCAAGTGCTCTGAGTGCAACTTCCACTTTACCTATTAAAATTGGAGGTTTCCTCAAATGAATCTTTCAGCCCAATATCTCTTTTATATAGTTTTTTTATATGTTTTGTTTCCATTGACTCCTACTTACTATATTAACTCACTGCTGTCCTAGGGATGTTGGAGGCCACTGCAGGAGTCTCTGGGCTCATTCCCACTTACATTTACACAAGTTTGCGAATGGTATTAACACCAGATCATGGAATCGATTGAAGCCGATGTGTAGTTCCCACTATGAAACTGAATTATGTCCTCAATCCATATAGTTCCTACTAGTAGGAATGAGTGCCTTTGCGCCGCAGCTCAGGGGGGACCAGGTTTGCCAGGCTCCAAAGGGATGGAGGATTGGCTGCAAGAAGAAGGGTCTGGTCCTGGCCCCCAGGCCACCCTGATGGGGGTACTGCTCAGCCGAAGGGTCACAGCGAAGGACTGTGGAGGCCTAGATCACTGGTGGTGGAAGAGAGGGCTTAAGGAGGCCAGTGCCAGGGCAAGCCCATGGGGGGGGGCAGACCGGGGGGGGGGTTCTGTTCACCATCCCCTGCCTGCAGGACTCCCAGCAGCTACACCAGCTTGGCCCAGAGGGGCTACCCAGCACCTGTCCCCTCGGCAGTGGAGGGGAAAGCGAGGGAAGAGGAGGAGGAGGACGTGAGAAAGTAGGAGAAGGAGAAGAGGCACTGCCACCACTGGGGATGGAGGGAGGGAAAGGGGAGAGGGGCCAGGAAGAGAACACCCACCCAGAGAGACTCCTGGAGGAACGGGCGAGGCTGAGCCAGCTGACCTGCCCCAACTCTTCCAAGGTGGCCGTAGAGCTAGAGAGGTCCCACATCCGGCTCACTCCCTCCAGGCCAACTATGTCCTCCATGACCACAGTGGCTTCAAAGCTGGGTCCCTGAAACCAGGGGCCTTGCTCTTCCAGGTGAGGGCTTGTGATGCCAAGGGAGCCCAGCTCACCACCCTCAACTTTGGGGAGCTGGACTTTGGTGAGATGTGAATCAGATCTGTCATTCCCACTGGTCGAACACTCCTCTGAATCAATCTAGTGTCTGAAAAGAGCAATTTTTTTGCATTTGTCTTGCTTCAAAGTGAGTCTGAACAATTGCAGTCGCATCTGAAACCATTTCCAATGGGGACAAGGCACATATAAAGCGATCAGCAAATTGATGTAAATCATAGTGGGAATGAGCTCTCTATTTTGTGAACAGTGGGAATGAGCCCAGTTGGACAATCAACTGATCCCATTCTCGGCTGGTAGAAGAAAGAGATGTCCACCTTACTTATTTTCTTGGAATTTTGTGCCCCCCAATTCCAATTATAACAAACCTAATGAATCAGTGGGATTTACCTGAGTGCTGACATGCCATTCAGCAACTGATCCAATCGGTCTACTTTAGTTAAGACTAGAATTGGTTTTAGGCCTTAAAACAGTCGTGAACAGAAGATGAAACAGTTATTAGGAGTGGATGGAGAATATGATAGTTACCCTATTAGGTCTCAGGCCATCCCATGAGAAAGCAATAGCTAATGCTGAAAATGTTCAAACCATATTTTCCAGGCTGGGATCATAGTGCTCAGATCTTTGCAAATCTTAACAATGCTTCCTTTTCCTTTTGCTTTACTGCATATAAAAATCTTGGATGCTTAGCTCTCTGGAGATTACTGGTGTGCCTTTTAAAGCATGCCGTCCAACAGAAACTTGCTGTAGTCACTATGTATAGCATTGCCATAGCCTGAGCAAATGAGAAATTCTGTGATTTAATTTTGTTTAGTGGGTGCCACTGTTTTTTTTAAAAAATGACACCCCCCCCAAAAAAAAAGCCCGCTGCACCTGCCAAATCTCTCTTAGCTCTGTTACTTCTTGTGACCTTCTGTATAGAAAAGGGTTTTTTCCCTATAACTAGAAATTTCTTTTTGTTCTTTCTCTCTTTCTACAGTTGTTTATTTTCAAAGAAATCACAAACTTTACAAATGCAAAAGTTCTGAGTTGCATAATAATAATAATAATAATAATAATAATAATAATAATAATAATAATAATAATTTATATACCGCCCTATGGCGGACCAATCCGGGCGGTGAACATAATAAAATACAATAAATACAATCTAAAACAACATAATTCCCTCCTCCCCCCTTAAAAAGCTATTAAATCAAAATCGATTAAAAGCAGATTACATTTAACTGTAACAATATAAATTTTTAAAAATAGTGCATTCAGTGGTAATTAGTGTTTTTAAAAAATTGTGAGGAGGTGCTATTCTATTTGTTTTCTATTTTCAATGTATATTGAAATGCACTACTTTCATGCTGATTTGAATTGGTATGACAACTGTTTCCTACCAAGAATTGCTACAATGCTGAAAATGCTCTATTACAGACCCTCAACCTGCTCCCAGAACTGAATTCCCTTATGGGGAGCATGACCATTTTAACCAGTTTATGTTGATAGCACAAAGATGTTTGTTGAGTTCTCTTCAAATGTCAGCACTTCAGACTGGTTACAGTCTGCTTCATGCTCCACTACAGAATTTACCCAAGGCAGCAGCTGTTGTGAATTTCAGTTTATTTACTATGTGTTGTTCAATTAGCTACAAAAGTTACCTCCTTATGCAATTACTTTCAAACTGTGTAGATTGTGAAAAACTATGAATTGCTGTTACACATACAAACTGATTTGTCTAAGGACTCCTTCTGCCACTGTATCCCTTTATCTTTCTTGCCCACCACAAATTTTGAAGATTCCTCTCACAGGATATTTAATTACCTCATTCTGCCTTCAAAAATGCCTTGTATGCCTTTCAACAATGTTTGTATGGTACAATGTTGCCATCTAGCGAGTAATATCATTATTACTATAGTCACAGAAATTGTTGGCAATGGTACTTTCTAGGAACAAGTATCTATTTAAACATTTCTAATCATATTCAATTATTTTGACGTTGTGCCTAGATCGCTTAAAGACTGCTCTTTCTTGAAACTGTAAACCATATTATAGAGGGTGCAATAAAATTTGAATAAAAACTCCTCCCATTTTCTGTGCCTAAACCAAACCCAGTTTAGTAAAGACCGCTGTTTTGAGTCCCACTTAGTGAGTCTCACTAGTACAATGAAAATTAGTGTGCACATAATTACACATCATGGACTAAAACTTTGTATGGTGAAGATTTTGAAAATCTGATTTCACTTTTTAACTTTTTTCCATTGAATGCTCTTATTTTGCAAAAATTAGACATCCCATGTACATATGTCATTATTTTCATTTTCATAATGTTTAACTGTAAACCTGCCTTTGCATTTTCTTCCTTTACTTTCTTCAGTAGTCGTTCCAGGTGTACCATTTGCTGCTAGTAGCATGCTGCCACTTGCACATCTTAAGTCACTGATGTTCCTTCCTCCAATTTTCATACTTCTTTCCTCAGAGTCTAATCCAGCTTTGCATATGATATAGTCAGCATACAAGAGAGGGTGATAAAATGCAGCCTTGCCTGACCCCCTTGCCAATTGGAAACTATTGCATTTCTCCATATTCTGTCCTTATGTAGCTTCTTGTCCTCAGTACAGGTTATGTGTTAAGATAATCAAATGTTGTGGTACACCTATTTCATTAACATCAATCCATAGTTTTTTACGATCTACTACACAATTAAAGGCTTTGCTATAGTCTATAGCTAAGAAAACAAAAATAATGACCACAGATTATTTACATAACATTGAAGTAGACAATGAAGAATGAGATAGTTTTCATCTCCTTCCACCTCAATGTCCATCCGCTTCCTTATATTTGAGAGGGTTCCCCACTGCCCTAAATCCATGAGGTGGGGGAAGTTGGACCAAAGCTTCGGTTCTGCCCTTATTAATACAATCACATAAAAGGTACAGTGGCAAAATTGATAGTAGCATCTCCTTCTCCAGAACACAATGTAATTTTTTTTTACTTATTTTGTTTCCATATACAAGAATGAAAAAATTCAAAGGTTTTCTCCATACTGAGCAAGATTATGAGAGATTTTGAACCTTTTTAATATAAGGTGAAGAGGTTTGGGGCATTGTAAAAATTTTATGTAGTTAAAAAAAAATCCACAAAAAAACCAGTTTTTGCACAAAGCTCAATATTTTGGCATGGAAAACTGTGATCGCCCCCACCTCCAAGGGCATTGTTGTGGGGTATTGTGCAAAACTCATATTTCTGGAACAATTTTTTTGAAGGAAATGTTTAAAAGTATGAAAAGAAAGGGTTTAAAAGTGGCATCCTAGTCAGCATGTAAGCTGTACATACACTGTCATAACTGCTGATGATTCTGTTTACAGTCATGAATGGTCAAACCTGACACACACACACCCCATGCAGATTTTATTGCATGCTTCTGTGCCCAGACAGGAGGCATCCTGTGCCCGATCATGGCATCCCATACCCGATCCTGATTTCTCCTGCACCATGCAAAGAATGGGATTAAGTTTTAGAAGGACTGCAGGAATTGCCTTTTAACAATTTAGCAGAGCCAAGACATCACCAAACTCTAAATATGCTTAAAATATGTCTTATGATTTTACTGTGCAGAAGTGTTACTTTAGTATCCATTTTAGAGAAGAGAGTTTTTTCCTGGGTTTGGTGTATTTATTTATTTATTTGATTTATATCTTGCCTTTCACCTCATGAAAGACCCAAGATGGTTCCCTTTGGATGGAGGCCACAAGGAAGACTTGTGATGTTTTGTAAAATTTGTGTCGGTTTATAAATACACATAAATGTAGCATAGACCAAGACTTAATTTATATGCTCCAACAATGTAATCTCCAAGGAGACAGCCAGTACTTCAAGATGCTATTACCTTTTCAGAGTCCCCAAATTCATTTCTCTGATTTACTGAAACAGTTGTCTGCCAGTCTAGACGTTTTTTCGCAGTCTCTCACTTGCTCCTATCCTATGCTAGGGAAAGAGGAGAGAGTAAGGATGGGCCATTTACACCTCTATCTTCTGGACTATTTTACTTCCCATGCAAAAATGTTACTGGTTTGTTTATCTAATCAACAGTGTATGCCAGGTTAATATTGGCCAGGGCTCTTATAGTAATGCGCCCAAATACTAATCGTAGAATCACAGAAGGGGTACTGAAGGCTAACCAATCAACCTCTTCCAAATCAGAAACACATTCTTTCTGTAGATGTGAGTAAAACACAAAGAACTTGCTTTCTTGAACTAGAGCTTATAGTCCAAAGAGTAATTTTCCCAAACCTAAGATACACCTTTAATCTGAATCATAGAATCATAGAATCATAGAGTTGGAAGAGACCACAAGGGCCATCCAGTCCAACTCCCTGCCATGCAGGAACTCCCAATCAAAGCATCCCAGACAGATGGCCATCCAGCCTCTGCTTAAAGACCTCCAAGGAAGGAGACTCCACTACTCTCCGAGGGAGTGTGTTCCACTGTCGAACCGCCCTTACTGTCAGGAAGTTCCTCCTAATGTTGAGGTGGAATCTCTTTTCTTGCAGCTTGCTTCCATTCTTTCAGGTCCTAGTCTCTGGAGAAGCAGAAAACAAGCTTGTTCCCTCCTCAATAGGACATCCCTTCAAATATTTAAACACGGCTATCATAGCACCTCTTAACCTTCTCTTCTTCAGGCTAAACATTCCCAGCTCCCTAAGTCGTTCCTCATAGGGCTTAGTTTCCAGACCCCTCACCATTTTAGTTGCCCTCCTTTGCACACGCTCCAGTTTCTCCACATCCTTTTTGAATTGTGGTGCCCAGAACTGGACACAGTATTCCAGGTGAGGCCTGACCAAAGCAGAATGGAGTGGCACTATTACTTCTCTTCATCTAGACCAGGGGTAGGCACCCTTTCCCCTTTAAGGGCCGAGAGACTTCAGCTCCCAGAAGCCTCAGCCATGTTGGCCAATAGTCTCATGGTGGCCAATAGTTCCTGGGATTCTGGGAGCTGAAGTCCCTCGGCCCTTAAAGGGGAAAGGTTGCCTACCCCTGATCTAGACAGTATACTTCTACTGATGCAGCCTAAAATTGCATTGGCCTTTTTAGCTGCTGCATTGCACTGTTGACTCATGTTCAACTTGTGGTCCACCTGGATTCCTAGATTCCTTTCACACGTAGTCTCATTCAGCCAGGTGTCCCCCAGCGTATATCTGTACTTTTCATTTTTCCTCCCTAAGTGCAGTACCTTACATTTTTCCGTGTTGAATTTCATTTTGTTAGCTTTGGCCCAACTTTCTAGTCTGCTCAAGTCATTTTGAATTTTGATCCTGTCCTCTGGGGTATTAGCTACTCCTCCTAATTTGGTGTCGTCTGCAAATTTGATAACTATACCCCCAATACCATCATCCAAGTCATTAATAAAGATATTGAATAGCACTGGGCCCAGGACAGAGCCCTGTGGCACCCCACTGGTCACTTCTTTCCAGGTTGAAAAGGAGCCATTGTTGAGCACCCTTTGGGTTCGGCCAGTCAACCAATTACAAATCCATGTAACAGTTACTTTGTCTAGCCCACATTTTACCAGCTTGTTTGCAAGAAAGAGGTTTGATTTCTCCATAAATTGGGTCCACCAATGTAAGGATCAAGGGCAAACTGTAGCTTTTCCCACAACTCTCTGAAGGCCGTGGGCGGAGTAAAAAAACAAAAAACCAACAACTTTGTTTTAGGCTCATTCTCAGATTTTTGTTGCAATACCTGAAGCCCTGTTCAAATATCTAATCCTGAATATGTCTATGAGTGGCAGATGCTGGTGCTCATCTATGTTTGTTCAATGTTTTTTCAAAGTGTAAAAATAAACACCACCTGTGAATGTACATGTGGTACTGGAAAGAAAACAAAGGGCCTTTGCAGACTGCTAGAAATAGTGCAAATTGAGTACACTTTTAACTGCCTTGACTCAGTGCTAGGGAATCATGGGAACTGTAGTTTATTGTGGCACCAGAGCTCTCTGACAGAGAAGGCTCAATGTTTCAGAAAAAAATACCATTCCCATGATTCCCTACAGTTAAAGTGACCTCAATCTGCATTATTTCTGGCAGTCTGTAAAGGCCCTAAAGCTTTGGTGCTGTTGCCCTCAAAGTCAACAGTGCGTAGAAGGAAGAGCAGGATGGGAGAGAGCAGAAAAAGAAGAGGAAATGGTGCATTGAGTGATGGGATGCAGCGTGATTTTGGGGGGTAGGGAAAAAGAGGACGGTTACAGATGGTGAGGAAGAAAGACATGGTGAGACATAGAACAGAAAGAATGCAGTGAGGTGTAGAAAGAAAAGAGGCTATATAGGATGCAAAGAGATTGAGCAAAGGGATCTAAGAAGAAAAAACAACTGAATTGTGGTGTGTGTGTGTGTGTGTGTTAAGTCTGTTTATACTCATGTGCCGTCATCCTAATTTGGATCAGACTCATGAATGCTTACTTTTGAATAAGAAATAATTGGACATTCATGTAGATGCTACATAGTTAAGGGTTGGCTGATGCGTGTTGGTGTAGAAAGAAAGAGAATATAAAATATACCATTCAAAGAGGCAAGAGAGAGCACTATGGGCTGAATAAGAGGAAGATAAAGAGAGAGGCTCTGTCAAGATCAATAGTGGTACATGGAGAAAAGAAACTGTATGCTTTAGAATGCAGGGGGAAAAGAAAAAGGAGTCAATAGAAAATGGCACAGAACTTACGCATCAAAATTGTATTCCTCCCCCTCTTTGGCAGCTAACATAGTAATGGAACACTCTTGAATGAGTAAAAACAAAGTTAGTAGTAAACAAGGCAGAGTAATTCAAAGCTACACATCCCAGCTATAAATTAATCCAGTTCATCATATGTCACAACACGGATCATCTAATAAGGTCACTATAAAATTGACAAATGATGGCCCTTGGCAGTTTTCCTAATTGAGGTTTAATCAATTTACACAAATGCCAAAGCCTTTCAAATATCCTCCTTTTTGTTTACATGACAGTGAGTGTTTCAAGTGGGAGTGGAAGCAGCCATCTGCCTATGGTGAGATTCCCCCTCTCACTCTGTTTTGTTTATGCTGCATAATTTTGAGGGCAAAGGATTTGGGGAGAAGAGGGGCAATTTTCTTATGAGAAATGTTTCTGGGAAGCAGCCAAGATAATTAGCCCTGCTCCAGCGTGGTACGTTGTCACTAATGTAATAAAAACATATATAAATAGATTAAAAAGTCAAGTGGGTTAACTCAACAAATTCAACAGTATGTTTAGCTGGCAATGATCCAAAGGGGAGCGTATGTACATGCCTCACACATGTACCTGTGTGTGTGTTTTCAAGAGTTTCTTTAAAAAAAAAAAACTTCCCTAGTAGAATTCACAAGTCGTTCCTTCAAGTCTAATTAATTCCTTCGGATTGGCACAAAAGGTTTCAAAGAGGATAAATATCATAGAATCATAGAGTTGGAAGAGACCACAAGGGCCATCCAGTCCAATCCCCTGCCATGCAGGAACTCCCAGTCAAAGCATACCTGACAGATGGCCATCCAGCTTCTGTTTAAAGATCTCCAAAGAAGGAGACTCCACCACTTTCCAAGGGAGTGTGTTCCACTGTCAAACAGCCCTTACTGTCAGGAAGTGCCTCCTAATGTTGAGGTGGAATCTCTTTTCCTGGAGCTTACATCCATTGTTCCGGGTCCTATTTTCTGGAGCAGCAGAAAACAAGCTAGCTCTCTCCTCAATATGACATCCCTTTAAATACTTAAACAAGGCTATCATATCACTTCTTAACCATCACTTCTCCAGGCTAAACATACCCAGTTCTTTAAGTCATTCCTCATAGGGCATGGTTCCCAGACCCTTCACCATTTTAGTTGACCGCCTTTGGACACACTCCAGTTTCTCAACTTCCTTTTTGAATTGTGGTGTTCAAAATTGGACACAGTATTCCTTGTGGGGCCTGACCGAAGCAGAATAGAGTGGCACTATTACTTCCCTTGATCAAGACACTATAGAAATATCATTGGGAAATTAGTAGATTTTCACCATGGTGTTTACCTTTTAAAATACCATACCCTTTTATCCAACAATATTTAAAAACAGGCAGGCTATAGTATTTGATTTTGACACTTCTCATTTGGCATGTAACCTTGTTTGGTATCTGACACCTGAGGGCACCTAAAATATGACTTTTGATGTTTGATATCTGCAATTATTTGATAATTGACAACCAACATTATGTATTATTTAGTGTTTAGAACTTGGAAGTTTATTGTCACCTATAAAAATTGTTCTCATGGTTTTATGATGCATCACAGTACAAGAGTAGGGGAATATAGGGTAAGTAAAGGTATTCCCCATTGACAAGGTTGTCAAGTCGTGTCTAACCATAGGAGGCAGTGCTTATCTCCATTACTAAGCTGAAGAGCCAGCACTGTCAGAGACTACTCTGTGATCATGTGGCCAACATGATTACATGGAATGCCATTTACCTTCCCACCAAAATAGTACCTATTTATCTACTAGCATTTGCATGCTTTTGAACTGCTCATTTGGCACAAGCTGGGACTAGTGATGGGAGCTCACCCAATCCCGTGGCACCTGGGCCTCGAACTGCCAACCTGCTGATCTTGCAATCAACAGAATCAGCATGTTAATCACTTGAGCCACTGTGTGGGAATATACTATGCTAAATTAATGAAGAACAGAAATCTCATTATAGAATTCTATCTTTTAGAGCGAGACAAAAACTGAAAGGCAGGGAGGGGATAAAAATGAAGCAGATACTATATTATGATATCTATAAGACTACTATAAGGGACAAGGAGGAGGAGGAAGAGGAGGAGAGATTGGGTTAAAGGCAGGGTCCACATCTGCAAAAATCTGAAGATCTAAAAAGGGATGAAGACAGGATGCCCATGCAAATTAACAATAACCATTCTTGAAGTCAAACGCTTTTATGGCCAGCATCCATAGTTGTTTGTGGGGTTTTGGGGGCTATGTGGCTATATTCTGGAAGATTTTTTCCTGACATTTCACCTGCATCTGTGGCTGGCATCTTCAGAGGGTGCCACCACCCTCTGAAGATGCCAGCCACAGATGCAGGCAAAACGTTAGGAATAAATTCTTCCAGAACACAACCACATAGCCCGAAAAATCCACAAAAAAATATAACAACCATTCTTGGTTATTTTTTTATTCTTTACAATATTTTCTAAAACAGTAGTTCTGAATATTTGATCACCCACAGAGCAGACCACACTGAGTGGGATGAGACCACTGCTGCCCAAATGTCTGCATTTTGGCATAAAAGGGCTGAGCCATTCACCTGCATCCCTTTAAAACCCTGGAACTCCGCAGAAGATAAGGTATAAGTGGGATGAGGCTCATTAAAAGAGAGAAAGGAGAGGCCTCAGATTTTAATTTCTTTTATTCTTTTTTTTAAAAAATTGAAAACCACATCTTACCAAATGTTCACTTTAATCACATGCAAGTATGTAAATGTAAATACATTTAGATTGTGCTTATGATATTGAAATTTAAAGGTATAATTTTAATTTTGCTAGTTGTTTATGTTACAACTATTGCATTTAGTGATATACAGGAGCTACAATTTACAAGTAACATTACTACAAAAACATTACTAAGGATTCTGTATGATGTAGTATGGGAGGAGGTCAATGAGGTTTGACTTCATGAGTTACCTTACCAGGTGATGCCAACCCTAGTGACACCACTGATCAACCAGATGTTTTGGACTTCAGTTTCACTCCCAGGTGTCCCAGCCAGCATGGCCAATAGCATGAGCTCCTGGGAAGTAAAGTTCAAAATCTCTGGAGAGCCAAAGGCTGAGAAGTGCTGTTCTATTGTTACAATCTAAATGAAAGATAACTCAGCAGATCTTAAGCCTGTAATCCTCTGCAATCTTGACAGGGAGTAATCCCCACTGAACCCAATAGGACTTAACTTTGGTAGACATGTTAATTTGCTTTGGTTGACTATACTAGGCCATAATATTGAAGTTATATTTTAAAGTTAAAATTCCACATCTTAAAAAGTGAATTTGGAAAAAATAAAAATTGCTTTCATTCTTGATTTGGGGTTCTCAGCCTTTGATCTTCCAACTGCTTTGTACTTCAACTCTCAGAAACCTCTGCCATCTTGACTTATGATGACAGATTCTGGGAGCTGAAGTCTAAACTATCTGAAGGACCAAAGGCTGAGAACCACTGCTCTAGATAGAATTAGCCCAAACAAAATAACATGTATGGACATACCCTATGTAAAGATGAGGGAAAACTTACTAGGATCACATTAGGCAACAAAGGCTCCTTGGAGCTTGTATTTTGAAAATGATGATAAGAAGTTATTTTTATAACAAACTCCTTAGAGGTTACTGTAGTAGCCAACCAAAGTCTCTGGCCACACAAGTGAAATACCAATCAAACAAATTGTTACATGTAATAAATGCTAACATTACAATTGACATGAAAAATGCAAGCACTGTCATGCATTATATGACCATATTGCATAGTGATGCCTCTGATAGGTTGTTCAAAACAGAAACACAAATGAAAAGTGAAAAACCAAAATTAGTATCACATCACAATAACTTCAGACTTATGGTAGATGTTGGTGAACTATTCTAAAAATAGGAAAATGATTATTAATCCAGACAGCATCTGTTGAAGTAGATTTGCCCTGGAATTGTTTGAGATCTCACCTTAATACACACATACACAGAGAGAGAGAAAGAGAGAGAGTTTTATTTGAGGCATATATATAGGTAATGTATTCCCTTTCACAGTATTGTCTATATCTGTATCTAATCTAATCTATATCTATATCAAAGTGAGATCAGGAAGTCAGGCAAACCTATCCCCCTCTACTTTTAAAAAATTCAAAGTTTTATTCTACAATCCTTAGCAGAACAATTAGAAGTTACTTCAGGATCACCAACACATCTGTCTTTAGGAGGAGGGAAGGAGCTGTTTAATGTTACCAGCCATCTGTCAACTTTAAATTTTCCCCATAGCTACTTTTCTCCTGAAGTACAACCTGTATGTTTTATCTCTTGGTGTAAATTCTGAGTAAATTCTGAGCTAATTCAACCTTTATTTGTTCAAATATAACCTCCTTCTGAGCTGACACAGGAAATGGGACAGGAATCAGAACTATAAAATGACCCAATGTATAAACAAGCACTGAGTTTTCATGCATCCCACAGTATGCCATTCCAAATCCTAAACTATATTTTATATCACATATCTTCTGTGAAAATTACCACATGCTTGATCATACCAGGAGACATATTTATTACCATATTTTAATAATTCATCTGTCAAGTAACCAATATATATATATCTTAGTTAATAAGAGCATTGTTGCAAATATTGGACATTTGTTTCCCAAAATATACCTTTGAGAAAAGATTCAGAGTATTTCATCTGTCAAGTAACCAATATATATATATATATCTTAGTTAATAAGAGCATTGTTGCAAATATTGGACATTTGTTTCCCAAAATATACCTTTGAGAAAAGATTCAGAGTATTATGTCCAAAACACAAGTACTGGGTGTTTTCTTCAGAAAATTCACAAGCTTTGTCTGTGATTCACTTGACTTTATTCAGTTGTTAGTCCTACCTGAAGTAGACTCTTTGAATCAACAAGATTTACCTATGTGTTGACTTACTATTCAACAATCCATTGAATGGGTCAACTCTCATTGGGACTATCAAACAGGATTCCAGCCATCCACCTCTAAATTGTTTTTCCCGTACATAGTTTTTAATAAGCTGATAAGGAATACTACTTCTGAAATGGCTCTCAGCCAATGGTGGGGAACTCTAAGCCCATGTGCCAAATTCGACCTATTTAGTCAATTGTTCAAGTGTGAATCAGCACACTGATTCAGTGAGCCTGCTCTAGTCAAGATGAACACTAGGACTGAGGACTGTCTCAGCTGGTGACATATTACCAATCTTAGTAGAGTCTTGCTATTCAGTGCACTTGTGGGTTTCCTTACAGAAAAAAGGAAAGTGTCAGAGGAAGAGGCATCTGTGGTGTTTTGACTGACTCACTGCAAGAGACAAAATCCTAAAATGGTGCTTCACTTCCTTATGAATGTGAGACCAACAAAATGTGAGACCAACCTCTTTTAGGTTCCTAAAAGAGACAGACTTGTTTTCAGCTATATTTCTGATGTAGGTAGACCAGGCAGCCAATCAGAAAATTACTTATAGGTTGTACACATTTGTCCAACAATTATGAGTTTGGATTATTTAAGTGTTAGTCGGTTCCAACTTACTGAAGAAGAAATATTTGATTGTTTGTTAGAATCACAGAATTGTAGAAATGAATGGAGTTCCAAAAGTTATTTAACCTAACCCTATGGTTATACACCCTTAGCATCACCTGCTTTTAGATGGATTAAAAAGCATTCTATTTGTCACAGATGGTCTAGTCATTTTGAAAATTTGGTGTCAGTTATATTAGTTTTAGACAAGAATGAGAGAATATGCATTTTTAAAAAAAATGAAACAAATACTTCCAAACCCCAGCGAGTGAAGCTATAGCATTAATTCAAAATGGATTCCTAAGAGAGCTCAAGTTAGGGTATAAACTGAACTGAGCTCTTAGAAACTCAATTGTATCCTAAGGGTAAGTGGCAAATTAAAATTCATTACTAATTTTAATTGAGGATGATTATCAGTATTTTAGGAGACATACTTCAAAGTTCTGTGATTCCCTATGCATACGAAGTAGATGCTAGCAATGCAAGGCCCTCTCAAGAGAAAAAATGAACAAATGAAACATGGAGGTGCTTCAGGGACATATTTAGCACAGTGTTCTCTGAACAGTTTATTCTTAGTTGGACAGAAAAAGTCCTAGATTAAAGAGAGCCTTATGCTGAACTGTGTTATGTGGCCAAATATCACCCTGACCTATATGCTCATTCTCCCTCTCAAGGATCTTTGTCCTGTCCTACTGGTCTTATTCTCTAAATGTCATGGAAAAACAAATATGTGTAAACATTTTATCGTTGATTATGGTTTTTAAAAAGAAAATGGATTTGGAGGGTGCAAGAGGTTAAAAAGGCATGGATTGTCCACATTTCTGAAATTCTGAAGATCTCATGAAAATGACTTGTGCCTGTTTTATCCATTTTATCATTTTTAAAAATGCCATTCCTGGACACTTTTATTCCACATTTCTATTATTTATAAATGATGGATCATCTCAAAAAATCATATAATATCAAAATGAAGGGTTGCAGTCTGACTAGAGAAAGAAGAGGAAGGCCAAATTGTCACAAATTATCTTAAAAGAAAACAAGCTGTGGCCCATCCATGAACCCATAATTCACTAATAATAATAATAATAATAATCCCATTCTACAGTGATGTTCCTCTTCTATCATATCATTTTTCTATGTTTTCTGCTATGCTCACTCCCAATTTTAACTGCTTCCCATGTTCTGGCCATCCACAGGAAATTTCACTGCAATCTATTAAGAACTGTATTTAGTTTACTTCAGTACTGCACACTACAAAAACTGTGACTCCCTTCTCTTCCTGTGTTAAGGTTTTCTAGTTTAAAGTGGCAAACAGCACAGCTAAAAATAGATCCTATTCTCTGGGGAATAAATAAATAAATAAATAAGGTCACTTTATCATTTGACTTTTTTCCCCTTCAAAAGCCTAAAAGGGTTCTGTTTCTCTTTTGTCATGTGCATTTATTTTACTTATGAAATTCCAAGCAATTTTCAGCTTGTACTCTCAAGTGCAGTATATAGTGTCATTAAAAAAAAAAATTTAAAATCTCAGTAAAAAAGAACTTGCAAGGAGGCAATATAGACTATATACTTCTGGCATGTCTTAAAAGACCCTGTGGCAGGGACAGAAGTGCTCCACAGTAATGACTCCAGCATGCAGGGCTCATTCATTTGGCATCTTTCTTTTGACATGATGCAACTCTACGTGGAAGGCACTGTTTCTATGGACTATCTAAGACTTTAAATTGACAGTGGGTTTTAGGTTTGGGCCAAGATCAGTCATCAGACTGTACAGAAAAAGGGCAGATGGAGAGAGTCCTTGTAATCCTTTCCCTTCTGGTCATTTTGAGCTGAAAATCTATCTTTTCAGATGAAAAGATCCCTTGGAACCCCATGGTTTTGCCTCCAAGTTTTCAAATGCCAAAATCAGCCTGGGCATGTTTCCAGTTAGAACAGAAGGATGAGTTGAGAGGAGTTGATTAACCTTTTCCTCTCCAGTTATGTTTGCAATTGCCATTACACTCCCCAGGCCACCTTTTCACATTTGTTGTGTGTCCTAATGAAGATGTTTATTTTCAGTCAACCAACCATTTGAATGATAGCAGTGGAGATACAAAATCTAAAATAATAATAAAAAAACTATACAATTTTCAACACCAGTTGCCATCCTTAACAACTTGGGATGAGTAGGATCCTTGTATTTTCCCCATGTCTTTCCCAGAGTTTGGAAAAATTAGTGTTAAAGCTATATGTTGCCATAAACACAAATCTACAAAAATTAACCATTTATGGATTTAATCCATTTGTGCAAATTTTCAAATCACCTTCTTGCATCAGTGCTTGTTAACATGTTAACTTGTTAATATCAATGTAACATTTTAATGGAAATCAATTAAAGTTGCTAAAAAAAATAAATAGAAAAAAATAGCCATCCACATTTCCCTCCAATGGAATTCAATAATATAAATAACAATTTTTATAAAATACAGTTTTAAACACTTAATGAGTCAGGAGTAACAAATTACAGGAGTAATAAATTACTTTAGCAAATTATTTCCAAACTCAGATCTTTCTGGTGGAAAGTACAGAAGCAACTTTAGGAAAGTGTGAGCTGAAAAATAGCTGGAGTAGAAAGGGTTATGCAGCCTCTCTGCATTCATCCTGCTTGATTTTAAAGCCTCCCCAGGCATAGCTTTTCTTTCTTTTCTTTTCTTTTTAATGTGGAGGTGACAAATTGGAGCTTCATGTTAACATGAAATTTGAGCCCATATCTGTGTGCTCATGCTTGCTTCCCAGCTTTAAATTATACCCTAATTTCAAGGTAGTAGCAGAATGCAGTTTAGTAAGAGTTTTGACACTCATGTGGAAAAGCAAAACAGTTATTGTAAAACACAGCCTATATTTGGCAAAATCCTTCACACTTTCCAACAGTTGGAGAGAAGGAGGGAACTGAGAAGTATGAGCATCTGGTCCTTTACAAAACCTATAAGGGAGAGCAATGAGCTTTAAGCAATGGAAATATAACAGGCATGATGTATAAAATCACTACTTCCTTACAAAAGTGAATTGGTACTTCCTTACAAAAGTCTATAGTTACTGTTTTTAACTGCAGCTTAAGATCTGACTAGCAATATTCCATTTCTGTGCATGTCCAAGATACCAGTATTTTGTTAAAACCTGCAAAATTCCCATCTTAACTCTTAAGTAAACTTTGAAGACACTCTTATCCTGAAAAGTCTGTTATAGCATAAAAACAAATAGCTATGGTGTCAAGAAGGAAACTACTGAATCAAAAATAGAAAAGGTCAGCTCCTATTTTGAAAGCTGTATCTATGTAACTTCAGTTTTGTGATATCAGTGCTGTAAACCACACATTGTCATTTTTCCTAGATCATTTTTCATCATAACTTAACCAGAATTATGATGTCAACATGGGATACTTATTTATTTGCAATTACATAAATTATGGACAAATTTAGAAAATCATTCATTTTCCTATGATAAAATGACTTGCTTCCTTGTTTCCTTGTGGACATGGAGCCAAGAATCACATTTTGGTCACTTATGAGTCTCTCCTACAACATGAGTCGCTCCTACAATTATGAGTCTCTCCTACATCTCTGAAAGAACATATCCATCCTTTACCTGCAATTCAAGCAACTGTCTGGGATACTAAATGTTATGAATGTAAAGAACAACAAATGTTAGGAATGTTGAATACATTCATTTATACTTATTGCTATCATAAACCATTCAGTATAAATTGCAATTATTTCTGAACACCTGTGTATTAAAAAGAATACAATGTCCAGACAATTTGGTAGCAATAAGGTAATGTTGGGTGAGGATCTTTAACAGTACGAGGACATCAGTGTAAGAAGGTAAGATACAGGTTTATTTTTCTTATTCTGTGAGGAATTTTACACTAGTGTGTTTGGCTTTGTTTGCTGGAAAGAAACACAAAATTATAATCATTATAATATTGGCCACCTGAAGCAGGATTGAAATATCTGTCCCTTGTTTTATTGAAGTCAAGTTATCTTCCATAGTCATCAGTCTTCCTCCAGTTAAAGATTCATGCCCAACAGACTTTAATACTTTTTGCTATTAAATTATTAGGTCTAGATTTTTTTAATATACAGGCTATTGAAATCTTTGGGAGGTTTATTATAGTAGAGGTTCATCCAGTCAGTCTGGACAATAGAAGCTGAGCTTCACCTACAGATAGACCTGCTACAGAAAAGATTCCTAACTAGCTGTTAACAAGAAATTTCATGATGGGTATGTTCCAATGCCCATCTGGACATTAGAGGGTTTGTACTGAATTTTGAATAATTGAAGGTTTTGATAATGGAAGTTCTGCTGCTGAGGTAAGATCCTAGTTTTATTGAAGGCTGCACTGCTCCTTATATATGCAGGGAAAAGCAAATCTCTCCCCATCCACCTATCTACTCTAACCAACATGTACTCTGCTCTTGGTGGGTCTATGAAAAAAGCCTATGTTAAATGAGACTATTTGTCTCTAGCATTTATGAAAATACTCTTTGAAAAAGATCACTGACTTCCATTCTAACACTAATCCTTTTCCCTCTTTTATCAATTCCAACTAAGCAAGCAAACAGCTGTTGATGCTTATACAACTCTAATAATCCACCAGAATGAGCCATCAAACTCCAGTCCCTTGAGTCCAAATAAAGCCCTTCTTTGATGCACTCCAGTTCTGCTGGCCTGCGGGACAAGAATCCCAAGTTTTCTTTTGCACCTGGCTCATTTTCAAATGTCAGCACACAGCGCCTTCTCAGCAGTCACTGCTTCTGCTGCCCACCCTAAGGCAACTACACATCTAGATAGACGTTTGCTATCATCTTGAGAAATGGTTGTGATATGCATAGAATGATGTAACATCAAGTACCCAATTTACTCAGCACAGGAACAGCTGCTGAACCAACTCATTTCAAGGCAAATAACATTTCCATAACAAAACAGAAGCAGAAAAGCAGAGCTATGAAGGCATAAAACAAATAGTGGCTCTGCCAATCAATAGTGCTCCAATATGGCCAAAATGAAATGATGTTCTGTATTGCAGTTTCTAGACACCAGTTGCTTTTTTCAGCAGGCCAGTTTAACTATTTTTGAAATGATACTCTACTTGAGTGGCTGATAGGGTTACTCTCTGGCCAGAATTTTAGAGGTTTGATAAACATTCAATATCTTCTCTTTGGAGAAGAATTTGAGAATACAAAGCCAAATTATTATTTTTCAGGGGGAAAATCTGATGAATTATTTTTGCTCTCTGTGCAGACACACATAAGTGTGGCTACATTAGAAGTGAGGTGTAGACAATGAACAGGGATTCCATGTTGGATACCTGTTATTTACATGACCGATGGCACTTTGAAAGGGTACATTTTATGACTGAGACTACATTGTCAAAGTTTTGGCATCTCTAGCTGCCATTTATAATAAGTCGCACAGCCCAAAGCAGAACAGAGGAACTTAATTCCTTCAAAAAGCAAGTCAACACCACTTTTATCATGCTATTGGAATGGAACTCTATTGTAAGAGAATACAGCAAAAGAACAATCTCATATAGATTATTTTTTTATATCTTCACCTTACTCAAATACTCATCATAATGATGCAGTTTTTAAAAAATGTTTTAATTGTTATTGGATTTTTAAACAATGATAACAACAACAAAAAGATAGGAAAAAAGAAAAATAGGGGAAGTATATAGAATATGAAGATAGGTTAGGCATATATCTTAACATAAATAGGCCTTGCTTCCAAGAACACATTTTCTTGAAGTTGACACTTATAAAATACATATTAATGTATAACTCAGAATTTGTTTCTATTGAGCAATAGATGGTGAGGCTGTCCGCATGGACCGAAAGACTCATGTTCCCGTGGCCTCATGTTGTCCTGTTCAGACAACACTGGCCATTAGCCCTGACTAGGATTGGGTCCGGAACTGACAGACATGAATCAAGTGGATCTGACCTGATCCCAGGACAAAGGGGGCTTAATGTGGGTCTAAATGACCCACTGTTTGCCACAGAGTTTTCTGGAAACTCCGCAGCAAACCCCAGCAGAACAGACAGCCCTGCACATACCTTGCCTTACTCAGATATTGCTGTTAGTGAGAAGCCCCCCCCCCCCATCACTATGGCTGATATGGAAATGGGGCACCTGGCAGTAACCATGTGGCTAAGCACCATGCTTCCCCATTAGATGTGACCCGGGGGGGCACTTCTCATTAGTGGCAGTAGCTGAGTAAAGTAAGAAGTGTGCAGTCCATTGTGGAGGGAAAGGTGGGCATGTAACCACCTGCCCATCCCTGTGCCAGCCCAGGGACTATCCTGCCTTGTCAGCTCAGGGCTGGTGAATGCATCACTTTCCAACCATGAAGTATAAGCCATTAAGCAACAGTAAAAGCACACAGGATCCAATAATATTCACCTGCAGTTAAATTCCATGTTGCAGGGAAATAAAAAATGCATCTACAAATCCCAAAATTAATGCATGGTTAATATATCCAACAAAAATGAGTAACACCGCACATAATGCCACAAGGAAGCATTATGTGAATTACATTGCCAAAATAGACCCTTTCTTTCTTTAAAAAAAAAATACATAGTGGTTGCCATTAAACTCAAAGCATCAATTTCTTTCCAGATAAAACATAGTTTTAAATCTTAAGAGGTTTTATATATTAAATCTAGAGCAAATTTTCATTGTTTAATGTGCAAAATGGTTTGGGTGACATTACTTTTTATCCCACTTAATTCTACCTCCATTAACATCAAATTTATGTTTTTCAGCCAACTTTTATAAATTAGACTTGCTTGATTCAGTCACTCTGAAACTATTGTTAATAACAACACAAGAAGGGTTGAGACACTACGAGCTGTTTGTGCATGTACAGACACCAGAAGGTGTTGCAATTGTAAACGTTGCCATAGTTCACTTACTGGTAGATTGCCATATTGAGATTGTTCTGGACCTTTCAATTGATCTACAGCAGGGGTAGGCAACCTTTTTGAGCCGGGGGCTGGGTTGCTGTCCCTCAGACAATTGGGGGGCCGAAGCACCAAAAATAAATAGATAAATTAAATTTAAAAAAATTTTTTTTAAAAATTAAAAAATGCATGCACACTCTCTCAGCCCAAGAAAAGCCATGGCAAAACCCCTGTGGAGATTTTGCCAAGAAAACCCCAAGAACAAGTAATAACAACAATAATCAATATCATCATGACAGGCGGCAGCGGCGGGGGGGGCGGCGGTGGCAGGCCCGGCCTGGGGCCGGTCCAAAGGCCTTGGGGGCTGCATCCAGCCTCCGGGCCTTAGGTTGCCTACCCCTGATCTACAGTATCAGTTGAGCCAAAGTATAAATCCCACAGTCACTCATTTCTCCATAAAAAGGACTGTCTTGCAGTTTTCAAATTAAGATCATCCACTGTTGCATTCACTTCTATCTTAAGACTCATTTGGATAAAGCCAAGCTGACTTCCATACAATCCATGCCGCACCCTCAGATCCTCTGGGAGGAACCTACTACAACTGAGGAAAACTAGATTAGCAGTAACCTCCCAGAGGACTTTCTCTGTCACTGCTCCCAGATTATGGAATGCCTTGCCAGAGGAGATCTGCCTGAGGGAGTTAGGTATCAGAGGCACTGCTTTGCAGTGGTTTTGGTCCTTCCTCTCGGGTAGATCTCAGAGGGTGCTGCTCAGGACAGTAGCTCCAGTAAAAGGGAGCTCACCTGTGGGGTCCCACAGGGTGCTATTCTGTCCCCGATCTTATTCAACATCTATATGAAGCCGCTGGGTGAGATTATACGGGGTTATGGAGCTGGGTGCTATCAGTATGCTGACGACACCCAGATCTATCTCTCCGTGTCTCGTTCGTCGGCCTCGAATTCCAATGGCATCTCTTCTCTCAATGAATGTCTTTGGGCAGTAATGGGCTGGATGAGGAAAAACAGATTGAAACTGAATCCAGACAAGACGGAGGTGCTCATGGTAGCGGCCCCAAAACCAAGAATTGGGTTGCAACCTCCAGTCCTGGATGGGGTCACACTCTCCTCCAGTGACTGTGTTCGCAGTCTGGGGGTGCTCCTTGAATCGTCGCTCCTGATGACAAATCAGGTAAATGTGATAGTCAGGGGCGCCTGTTATCAGCTTTGGCTGATACGCCCGCTGTGCCCTTTTCTGGAAGTAAGGGATCTTGTGACTGTTGTGCATGCGCTGGTAACCTCACATCTAGATTTCTGTAATGCGCTCTACATGGGGCTACCCTCATGCTTGGTTCGGAAACTACAGCTAGTACAGAATATGGCAGCCAGATTATTATCTGGAACATCTAGGAGGGACCATATTACTCCAGTTTTAAGGTCCCTCCACTGGCTGCCCTTATGTTTCCAGGCCCAGTACAAAGTGTTGGTTATCACCTTTAAAGCCCTAAATGGCTTGGGTCCAAACTATCTCAGGGACCGCCTTCTCCCCTATAATCCTCCCCGCACACTCCAGTCCTCTGGGAGGAATTTGCTGCAGCCACAAAAAGCTAGGGTTGTGGCTACCTCCCAGTGGGCTTTTTCGGTTGTCGCCCCCAAACTATGGAATGGCCTGCCGGACGAGATCCGTCAGTTGACATCTTTAGACAGCTTTAAAAAGGCTGTCAAGACGGATCTCTTCCAGCAGGCCTTTCCATGACAGATAATCCGGCCTCAGGAATTTTTCCCTTAAGTGGGCCTACAGGCTTTCAATTTTAAAATGTAATGAAGAGTCGCTGCCGCACTGTGGAATTGTTTTTAAACATTATTGTTGTATTTTATATTGTATGTTTTAATTTGTAACTGATTTAATAACTTTTTAAGGGGGGGAGGGAACTAGATTTTATTGTTGTATGTTATATTTTACTGTTGTTAGCCGCCCCGATTGATCTCAAAGGGGCGAGATATAAATAAAATATTTATTATTATTATTATTATTATTAATATTAATTTGAAGAAAGACCACTTTTCAGATCTGGATGAACAGCCTACTGTTCCCTTATTCACTCCCCTTATTCTGGCACCAGTTGCAAGAATTGTTTTAACATGAAAGGTATAAACCCTAGAAGCTTACCATGTACATTGAGAAATTTTTGTTGCACTTCCACATACCTTTCCAGTATGCCTCTGTTGTGTCTTACTGGTTTTCTCAACCATTCTTTATAGCAGAATGCCTCAACCTGCTGGAGATACTCTACAGTTTAGTAGTCTTGTAATGAGACATCCAAGCATACCGAAAAACTGTTGTATAACACAACAGTGGCCTCTTACACTACAATCCCACAGGTGTCTATTAAAAAAGAAGTCCAAAAGAATCCAGTGACACTTTCTGGTAAGAGGGTATAGAGTTCCAGTTGCTGCATCACCGTAACCTCATGGCAACAGGATAGTATTCCAGGGCTACAGGCAAATTTTTAAAGAGAATTTTCGTATTGGTTGATCACAACATCATGCAGTTTTATCCTGGATACTTCCAGAGACCTCTGTAATAAATGGATGCAATTGTTAATAAATTGTTAAAATCTACATGAGTTTGGATGTTTTGACCTCAGTTTGCCATTAAATTTGACTCTCAGTTTGCCATTACATTTGATAATGGCAGTGGAGATCAGCTAAGTGAAAGTGCCAAGGCCCAAGAAAGAAGAAGTAATGAGGAGAGAATAACTTTCCATTATTGTTCACCTGTCAGCTGGCCATACCATCACTACTGTAACAGATTGATTCTGTCTTCATTTATTCACTATTTGATTTCTTTCTGGCCTTTTAGCAAAAAACAACACAAAAAGCACAAAAACATAAACATGCTTGAAGTAACATGATACAAAGTATGAAATATTTTTAAACCATAATTTATAAACCAGGCATTACATGTGGTTTTCTCTTCTTCTTTTTTTCTCCCTCTTTCTTAGATCGAATTGCACAGAATATAATTAAGTCCCATTTGGAGACGTGTCAGTACACAATAGAGGAGCTACACCAGCTAGCCTGGCAGACCCACACATATGAAGAAATTAAAATATACCAGAGCAAGGTACAAGAAATGGGAAAAGGGTGCTTTTGCTGTTGCGGCAGCGGTTTTTTCAAGTTCCAACAGCGTGCAACATATAAATGTCACAGTGCCGGAGCGCTAAAAAGCTGCTGCCGTAAGGTTGCTCCAGTGGCTTGAAGGTGTCCTGGGGGCATGTGTCATACATACACCACACCCCCAAACTGCCAGGAACCCGGATCTTCAGGCCAGTCTGTTTTGGCCCCAAGTAAAGATGTTTTTCTTTTCAACTTTCAAACATTATTGATTATCATCCAGTCGGATGTGGTTGGGGGGATAAGCCTTTGCTTGCCTCTCAGGAAGACAGACCAGCAGTTAAATTGATGCAGCACACTGACACTATGTTTGGAGAGATGGGGCAGGGCTTAGGCTATTTCAGGCCTTCCCACTCCACACTCTCCCTCTTTGACAAAGCTGGCCCACCCTCACCGCCTCTGCATCAGTGTGAGTTTTCTGGTCACTTCAGGGCCGGGTAGGAATTTTCTCCCCTTTCCAAGGGTTTTTTGTCTAGCCCACAGTGTTATTTGAGGACTATGACAATTGGCTCATAAATAGGTTTCCCTGGCATATATTAGGGGAGATAAGATTCTTGTGAACACCTATGTCACCTTGGATGAAGGTTAAGTCTCTGGAACTTACTCTTTAGGTCTTGAGACTAAACAAGTAGGGACTGGCCTAAGATATAAACTCTAATGTACGGTAAGTCTTGTGAGTTAAGTGAGGGCATCTTGGGTTGGCATTCCAGATGCAGACCAACCAGGAAGCAAACCAGTTCTGGATTGCCCTTGGGCTCAGGTGTTTTGCTGGGGGAAGCTGTGAGGTAGTCTAGGATTGGACCACCTGCCCCAGCCACTCCCACACTAGGTTATTCCCCCAGTTTTTTGCAGATCTTGAAGAAATACAGTTAAATAGGTTAATCTGAATAAAGTTGTTTGTTTATAACCCAGTTTTCTATGTCTGGTCTCATTATTTACTGAGTTGGTCAGCAATGTTCTCCACCATGATGACTTTTTCTTTTATCCATTTTTCTAGATCTTCTTCACAATTTTTCCAGAATTCCAGGATCACCCCATATTATGCATACTTCTATAAATCACTATCATGCCCCTCCTTCCTCATCTTTTTCCTGTTGTTTTTTCAAATCCATGTTCTGCAACTCTTCCTTGTTCCAGTCCTCTAACCATTTTGATTTCCCAATTACAGCACTTTATTGTGATGTTGGTTGATTTTACTCTGGGGGTCAAACTTTTAAATGTACAGGGGCAACATAGTGAATTAAACATTTAATCAATGTTATAAGTCCAAGATGCCCACCAACACAGCACATCTTGGGGCAAGGTACTTGCCTATGCTGGGGGATGTAATTGTAATTCTCCTGCATTCAATATTAATGAATATTCCAATATTCCTGATGTAAGTAAGACACAGCAAAAGCATGTTCTTCATAGGTGATGTTTCTGTCTCTCATTGGGTCAGCTGCTCTGAATATGAATCTTTCCATAGCTTAGGGAAAATACTATTTTGGACTACTACTCTCAGCATCTCTCAGCTGGCATAGGATTCTGGAAGCTAGAGTTCCCAAAAGAAACCTTCCTAGCTTTTCTCTTTCCAGGGAAAGTACAACAGAAAGCATTATTCTGCATTCACATGGAAATATGGGCTAGAATCCAAACAGGCTTGCAAAAGACTTTGAAGCAACTTTCTTCCAGTGGCAGTCCCACATGGCCAGATCTAGAAGAAAAGACACGAGGAAGAACCTTTTGTTGTTGTATCTGTGATGAGTCACTCTTTCTGCTTTGAATTGGTAGAAAGTGGTGTTGGATTCAACCTGTTAAAAAAACTTTTTTTATTTATCCTTTTTTAATTATCTGCCTAATCCCCTCATCCTCTAATGAACTCATAATAATTCCACCCTGTGAGGTAGCCTAGGTTAAGAAATAGTAACTGGCCCAACACCTCTCAGTCCTGGTGGCGCAGTGGTTAAATGCCTGTACTGCAGCCACTCACACATAGACCACAAGGTTGCGAGTTCAATACCAGCCAGGGCTGAGGCTCGACTCAGGCCTGCATCCTTCCGAGGTCGCTAAAATGAGTACCCAGATTGTTGGGGGGCAATCAGCTCACAGTTGTAAACCGCTTAGACATCCCATGCGCGATATGAAGCGGTATATAAATGAAGCTGCTTGCTTGCTTGCTCTCAGAGAGTGTGGTGGCTGAATGGGGATTTGAGGTAGGTTCTGATCAATACCATGCTGGCTCCATTGCATGTAGAAAAGGCACTAAGCCACAATAGGACACTGAAAGTAAACTGAAGTTTTTTAAAGTTCCCTAGAGCCCCATATGGCATATAACTTAAAAACAAAATAAAGCCCAGGTTGTCTTTGAATCCTTCTGCATTGTAAAAAAAGTAGCATATGTGGAAGACAGCTTTGATAGACTGATATAACAAACTGTCAAACTTAGAGGCAAATGAATGAACTAACTTGTTATTTCAAATAATTCTTATTTGAAACCTCTGGTTAGGAGCAGATGCTTTAGCATCAAAAGCAGGTCAGGCATAATGTAGATGATGTAGTTACTTGCGTTTTGTTTTGTTTGTTTGGTTGGTTGGTTGATTTTTGGTTTGTTTGTTTGTTTGTTTGTTTTTTGCCATGAGTGCCTAGCACATATGGAAGGGGGAGGTACATATGTATTTTTGGTGTAGATTCCAATCCTGATGTGTGCTTTTGGGTAGCTAAATGAGCTTCCCAGTAGGTTTGCCATAGTTTCCTGCTTGGTTTGCTTTCTTCAGTTTTAGAAAGGCTAGTCAATGGGTGTGTCACCTTCATTGCATTAGAAACACAGATGTAAAGAAGACCTCTACATCTTTCCAAGGTCTTATCCCTTGCCTAGAGTTAATCAATCAATCAGTCTGGTGCTAATAAAGGACAGCCATAGTATGTGTCCTACTTTCCTATCCTGGATTGTCTGAATTCCAGCTTGTAGGGAAGGATGAAGATGTTGGAATCAAAGTATTAGGGTAACATAGCAGTGAAGTTAAATCTCATGATAACAATAATTATTCAATGTACATAAGTCTGAATAAAATAACTTGATTAAACAAAGCTGGATGGTTATTTAGCAACCAAAGAATTGTTGTACTCACTTACCTGCTCTTCTTTTTCATGCATATTTCTTCTGGAAGTCAAGAGAAGCATTGTGGCAACAGTGTGCAATCCAGATTACACATGCCATTCAATACGTGGTGGAATTTGCAAAACGGATAACAGGCTTTATGGAACTCTGTCAAAACGATCAGATTTTACTTCTCAAATCAGGTGTGTGAAGAGTCTACATAACACTTAGTCTTCTAACATCAGTTTTTAAGGAATGGAAATATAAAAGGTATACTTTTTCTTATACCAATGTGCAGGAAAATTGTGTCAACTGAACTAGCTGTCATGTGGAAGCATTTCATTATCTGGGCTGCTACACATTAATTCATTTAGGTGCTATAAGATGCTAAGAAGCAAGAGCTTTTCATACAATGTTGACAAAAGTGCTGTTGTTATGTGCCTTCAGCTCAGGTCTCACATATGGCAACCCTGTCCTGTGGTTTTCCTGGCAAGATTTACTCAGAGATTTTCCATTTCTCTGAGGCTAAGACAGTGTCAAGATTGCCCAATAGGTTTGTATGCCCTATCAAGGATTGCAACCATGGTTTCCTGGAGTCCTAGTCCAATACTTAAACTACTGCATGATGCTGACTCCAAAAATGTAGCTGTATATACAAGATGTCTTTATGTGTACATGTTCCTTCAAGTTGCCTGTCGACTTATGGCAATCCCGTGAATTTTGTTATCTTAGGCAAGGAATACTCAGAGATGGCCTGCCATTCCTATCTCTGGAATACAAGCTACAGCATCTGGTATTCATTGGTGGCCTCCCATCCAAATTCTAACCAGGATTGACCCTACTTAACTTCCCAGATCAGACAGGATCTGGTGCCTTTAGGTCAGGGGTAGGCAACCTACGGCCCGTGGCCCGGATGCGGTCCCCCGAGGCCTTTGGACCGGCCCCAGGCTGGTCCTGCCACCGCCAACCCCCGCTGCTGCTGCTGCCTGCCATGATGATATTGATTATTGTTGTTATTACTTGTTCTTGGGGTTTTCTTGGCAAAATCTCCACAGGGGGTTTGCCATGGCTTTTCTGGGCTGGGAGAGTGTGCATGCATATTTTTTTAATTTTTTAAAATTTATTATTATTATTATTATTATTATTATTATTTTGCTTTCGCCCCCCAATTGTGTGAGGGACAGCAACCCGGGCCCCGGCTCAAAAAGGTTGCCTACCCCTGCTTTAGGGTATTTAGACAAATCTAAGATGTCTGAAGTAGGCCAATTTTGAACATTAGGTTTGGCTGTCAGACACTTTAAAGGAGAAATTTTCATCTCCCTTCTCTCCACTACTGGAAAGTAACTAGCTACAATTAAGAAATTGCTTGTAGTGGAATGGAGATAGTGCCAGTCTTTTTACAGTGTAAACTATATCTTTATTATAGTTACATCTATAGTCACATGGAATGTAGCTGAAATTTGGGGACATTTTAACAACTATTCTGGTGGCACCACAACAGAATGCCTGTCTTGTTCATCTGCTTCTATGTGGATTTTGCAACAAAACATGATTCTGTAATATTGAATGCCCCATCCTTGTACTTGAGGGTAAAAGTAATTAGAGAAGAACTATTTCATTGTTGAATAATGATAAAGTAGTGTATAATTATTCAAAAAGTGTGATATAATACCAATTACTTTATAGGCTGTGCTAATGAAATCAATTTATTTTTAAATTTCTAAGCTTCAGTTCCTTCACACACATACGGACCTTAATCCAGGGATGTACCTGTGGGGAGGTCAAAATGAGAATTCTGCCTGATGAAATTTTCCATCAGTTCTCAAATTTCTGACATTGTAAACAATGAGACAGTGAAAATTGTTCACATCTGTAACTTTTATATTTGCTGTGTTTTCATTCCCTTGGTAATTTTGTCTGCCCCTTTTCTTTGGATGCCTAAACCCTATTTCTAAATGTCCATCTGAAGTTTTAATTAGAAAAATTAAAACTGGGGGCAGGAGGAAAATTTAATTGGGGGACAGAGTTCTTATTAGGAGGCAATGCCTTCATTTTGCCCCCTCCCCATAGCTATGCCCATACACTCATTGGTGCTGTTTTGCATGCACGTGCAATTATGCTTTCAAATATCAATCAATTAATCAAAGCCTTTATTGTAGTCAACAGACTGTAGGCACATACAAATATCTGATCTGAGATAAGCTGGATGTGTCTTTCACAGAGTTACAGGAAGAAGGGGAAGTGCAGTATCAGCCTCTATTTAATTTTGGCTGGTTTGTAAATAGTGCAGCTTCTATTTGGGTACAGTGGTGGCTGCAGCCCAACCTGAACCTGTCCATTTATCCCAAGCCAGCCACAACCCAAAGGAGAAAAGTAAATTGCCACAGCAGTTTGAAATAATGGACCATAAAACAAAGTGACCGGGAAGACAAAAGAAAGAAGAGACTAAACTGAGTGTCTCCCAGGGAACTTAACTAGTCAAATGTTTGTTTTGATGTCTCCAGTATTACTATTATTACTCTTCACACCTACAGTTGAAAGTTAGGTAAAGAAAATATTGATCAGGCTATAAAATCATGCTCCTTACACTCACTGCTTAGTTAGAATTAAAATCTAGATTAAATTAGCCAGGGCAACTCAGATATCTTGTAAAACATTTTGTAAGGAGACCTTGATATTCTTGAAGGATTAGGAAGAACTCATTTTTGTCAATATATAGATGACTTATTTCCCATAGAAGTTTAAGTATCACATGAAGATGAGGCATCATGAAATCTCAGTGCAAGGGAGTAATATTACAATTTTTGACTTGGAACAGAGCCTTTTATGCTTCTAAAAGAGGTGGTACATACAGGATGAAGGAGGATTGCACTCTTCTGCTTCCACTCATAGAAGCTAATTTTGCTCAAGAGACCAAACCATTGACTTCTGGCCTAAGCCAGCAGCTTTAAAATGTCTGATTTTAAGAGGACTGTTGTTGTTGTTGTTAACTGCCCTCAAATCGATATCGACTCATGGCGACCCTATGGATGAGACATCTCCAAAACCCTCTGTCCTCCACTGCTCTGCTTAATTCCTGCAACCCCATACCCATGACCTCCTTAATAGAGTCCATCCATCTAGCATGTGGCCTTCTTCTCTTCCTACATCCCTCCACCTTTCCCAGCATTATTGTTTTTTCCAGTGAGTCCTCTCTTCTCATGATGTATCTGAAGTACGACAGCCTCAATTTGGTCATCTTGGCTTCCACAGAAGTTTCCAGCTTGATCTGCTCTGGGACCCACTTATTTGTCATTTTGGCTGTCCATGGGATCCTCAGTACTCTTCTCCAGCACCACATCTGAAATGAATCAATTTTCTTCCTATCATCTTTCTTAACGGTCCAGCTCTCACATCCATACATGGTAATAGGGGATACAATGGCTTGTATGATTCTAACTTTTATGCTGAGTTGTATATCTTTGCATTTTAGAATCTTTTCTAGTTCTTTCATGGCCGCCCTCCCATTCCTGACTGCAGTCCCTATTTCTATCAATGTTTGATCCCAGGTATGGGAATTCTTTTACTATTTCTATTTCTTCATTGTCTAGGTTGAACTTGTGAACATCCTCGGTGGTCATTATTTTTGTTTTCTTTATGTTCAGCATTAAGCCTGTCTTTGCACTTTCTTCTTTGTTCTTCCTTAGTAGGTGTTCCAGGTCTGTGAGGTTTTCTGCTTGTATTATGGTGTCATCTGCATATCTTAGATTGTTGATATTCCTTCCTCCTATTTTCACTCCTTCTTCTTCTGTGTCCAAGCCTGTTTTTCTTATAATATGTTCTGCATACAAGTTGAACAGATAGGGTGAAATGGTACAGCCTTGTCCGACCCCTTTGCCAATTGGGAACCATTTTGTTTCCCCGTGTTCTGTTCTGAAGTAGCCTCTTGTCCTGAGTACAGATTCTTCATCAGGACTATCAGATGTGCTGACACTCCTATGTCTTTAAGGGCATTCCATAGCCTTTCATGGTCTATGTAGTCAAAGGCTTTGCTATAGTCTATAAAGCACATGCTGATTTTCTTTTGGAATTCCCTGGTGTGCTCCATTAGCCATCATATATTTGCAATGTGGTCCCTTGTGCTTCTTCCTTTCCTGACCCCCACTTGGACCTCTGAGATTTCTCTCCCCATGTATGGTTGGAGTCTATGTTGCAGAATTTTGAGCATGATTTTGCTTGTGTGGGAGATAAGTGCTATGGTTCTATAGTCGCTGCAGTCTCTGGTATCTCCCTTTTTGTAGATGGGGATGTATATTGATCGCTTCCAATCTCTTGGCCATTGTTTTGTTTTCCATATCTGTTGACATATGTTGGTTAGCACTAGTGTTGACTCTGTCATTGTGGATTGCAGCAGTTCAATTGACCTCTACACAAACATGTATAGAACTACACTCTAAATGATTGTGAAGTGGGGGGAAAACAGTAACACAGCAAGAAAACAGTAGTGATTGTGTCATTAGTACTCCAGTCTGTACATGTGCCCATTATTATTGTGTTGTTGCCATTCAGAGGACAAATAAACATTTATGAAATATGCTATTTTGGAGATATTTTGTTGGCTGTGAATTGCATAAAATTGTTGCAGTTTGCTCTAGTAATAATGAGATTAATAAAAATGTATTGGCGGGAGAACATATTCATTATTTTCTTTACAGTTAAATTCAGAGGAAGGGGTCAAATTAAATATGCACAAATTAAGGTTGTACAAAGGCTATTTGACTTCAGATTGGTTTCCACAATGTGACTGCTCTATCCTGCTTTAGTATTTATTCAACAATTGCCATCAAATTATAATAATTCTGTCAATCTATCTTCTTTTGACAAGATAGGAAAGGCTTTTTCTGTCATTTGTAGCAACAATTATAGATATTGTTCTTTTTATTGATTGATTTGTACATTGGCTCAAGCTCTCAATAAGATAGAATGGTCCAAAAATATGTGTCATCTACATGTCCATTACCATTCTTTTGTAGTTGAAAAAAGTGGTTTAACTGTTGCTATATTTAGAATGTTCTTATCTTGTTCAAATTATTTGTTTTTTAAACTAGAAATGTTTTAAATTATTCATGTTGTGTACCTCCCTGGGATCGTGCAATAAAAAGTGGGGCAGAAGTGTTTAAATAAGTAAATAAATACTCAATAATATTCATAACACAAGTACAGGAGAAAGCTGTTCTGTTCTGTTCTTCGTATCAAGATCTGGAGATGAAGACACAAACTTGTGCTTTAATAACATTGGCTTCCAAAAATGCTTGATGCTTATATGTATTAATATGGCCATTTGATGTCTTTCCAGGCTGTTTGGAAGTGGTTTTAGTAAGAATGTGCCGTGCCTTCAATCCACTCAACAACACTGTTCTGTTTGAAGGAAAATATGGAGGAATGCAGATGTTCAAGGCTTTGGGTAGGCTGGTTTTTGTTGTAGTTGTTTGCCCAGGCTGTAGTATTCTGGAGTAACTGAATAATTGGAGTAATTGAAAAAGAATGGTGCTTGCCCCTCTATATTACTGTTAAGAGTAGTGCCCTGGATTTATTGGTTTGTGGGGGGGGAAGCTCCTCCAGGTACTAATTCTCTGCAGGACCTTTCAGTTGAAGTTTTTAAAAATGGACAATTAACCAGAGTGATTCCAAGTGAGGATGAGGTAGAAGGACAAGCTTATTTGCATAATTATCTGAACGATTATTTCTTTATTAAAAAGACAGAAAAAAATAGGAGCAGAAACCAACAAAGTAGTCTATATTCAATGAAAGCTATTTATCAAAGTAAAAGAGTGGGGGAAATGGCATGAATGCTAAAACTCTACTCCTAACCAGTCCAAGAGGGACGTAGCAGAGCTTAATTGACTAGAATAAAACACACACATAGTTTTTCTCATTCTCTCATGTAAAGAGGAATCTGAATGGCTGGAGATCAGAGGAGCAGAAGCAGGTCCTCAGAGAGAGAGAGACTATCTGTCTCTATATTTAACCTCTTTCTAACTTGGGGGCTGTCTCCTGAAAGTGAAGGGAACACATGTGGGAGAGGCAAAACATGACTTCAGTGTTGTCTATGGAGGGTTCAAAAAAGAAAACCATGTGCTTGAAAAGGGCGGAGGTAAACATGCCCTCTGGGCACTCTTAATATAACTCTTAGATGGTCCAGGCAGTAGAGAACAATGGGATGCATACACAAGACAAAGCCAATTAAATATACATATTAACCCCCTTTCAAATCCAGATGTGTTGCCCAACATCTCCAGAAGGTGCACAAAGCCTCACAATGTGAGGTGTACCAGTCTGAGCCAGTTTTGCAAAGTCTCCATTCAGTGGAGGTAGATAAGACAGTTAAGCCCTGATTGGTCTCATTCACTAAGCCATTTCCTTGTCAGCAGGACGGTGATTGGAGTAATCTCAATTTGCACTTTTGAAATGAGCCTTGGCTGGACAGGGTCATTTATCCAAACCTGTGGCTATTGATCATTTCAGATGCTTCTGCCAAAGCCAGATGGCTAAGAGCATTCCTTGACATATCAGGGAATGCCATTTGTAGGTCATGTTGAGGCACAGAGAGGCAAGGGCTATTTTTCTTCACTAGTTGAGTCCTCTCCTGCCCAGAAGCCTGTGCAGTTCCCTGGACTCTGGGAAAGGCAGGGAATGATATTATTGGTTTTAAAGCACCTGGATATCACATGGCAAGCCTCATTGAAAGTATGTTTGCAAATTTCAGTTCAGCTTGTATCTTGAGAATAAATTCAATAATCAGTCATTCAAAACAGATTACAGACTGCTATTATTATAACATTTCCTGAAAGTGCCAAGAGTAGGGTGTATGTATGGATATTGCATAGAATGTTTTCCTCTCCCCCTCTCATATGTGGATGACTGCCAGGAGGTAATGGATTTCATGTTGACTTCATCCTCTCTTCTGTGAGCAGGTTCAGATGATCTGGTGAATGAAGCATTTGACTTTGCAAAGAATTTATGTTCCTTGCAGCTAACTGAGGAAGAAATTGCCTTGTTTTCTTCTGCTGTTCTGATATCACCAGGTAGTTATCTCCAACTAATTTTCATTACCTCTTCACCCTGCATACAAACTCTGCCATGTTCTGTCATTTTTCAGCCTATATCTGTATGTTTTCTGCCTATGTACATCAAATAAGTGAAGTATGAATTAATGTAATTTGCCTTGTGCTTCTGCTTCTGATTAAGTAGGAAGGGAAGTCCAGGTGGGTGTTGTTTTTCTCACAAACACATACAATTTCACTTGTATTTCAAATGTCATTTCCCTTCCATTATAGTCTATGACACTTCCATTTACTTGTGTCAAATAGAAGAACTTTTTCTATCCTTATAATTCCTAAATTCCTGTCTATACTTGCTGAGGGAAATACCTTTTCTTCCAACACAGAGGTCTCCAACCTTTTTGACTTGTGGAGCCCTTTTTAGAATTAATTTCTATGGCGGAGCCTCTAAGAGGCTTACCCTATGTCTTACAAGTTAATGGTATTTAGGTGTAGTGTTACTTTTTGTTTCCGATTTTTTAATTTCATCCAATATTTATTTATTTTATTTTCCTGGAGCAGCCACAGAGCACATGAGAAGTGTACATGGAGCCCTAAGGGCTCCACAGAGCACAGGTTGGGAACTGCTGCTCCAGCAAATTCATCTGTGTTCCTTGGTGATTTCGGGAGTCCAATCTTAACATCTTTGTGGCAATCAGGGGGAAATTGTAGAAATATAGAATCAAGTGTAGCATAACCAGTATGTAAAAAAGCACAGACACCCAACACACAAAAAAGAAATGTTAATGTGGTGCCTATGTCCAGACTGTCTGGACAGATAGTCTAGATGTCTTGGGTCCAGACTATCTGAAGGACCGTATCTCTCTGTACAAGCCAGCCTGAGCACTAAGATTGGCAGGAGAGGGCTTTCTCTCAGTCCCACCACCTTCGCAGGTGCAGTTGGTGAGGACTCGGGAGGGAGCCTTCTCTGTGGTTGCTCTTCAGACCCCTCCCTGCTCTCTTTTTGATGGCAGCTGAAGACATATTTATTTAGGCAGGTATTTGGTGAATGAATTTTATTTGTGTAATGTGTTGTGATGTTTTAATGGTTTAATGTTTTTTTCATTGGTTTTAACTATGCTGTTTTTAATTTATGTTTTAATGTTGGTAATATTTAATTATCTTTTAACTTTTGTAATCAATGTTTTAGTTCTGTCTTTTTAAATTATTGTAACCCACCTTGAATCCCATTGTGGGAGAGAGGCAGGATATAAATCCTTGAAATAAATAAAATAAATAAATAAATCTGTATGTCTATGTGCCTTCAAGTTGCCTGTCTACTTATGGTTACTATGCCAGCATAGTGTCATGTGCTATGTTTACTACAGTTTAATATAGACAACCAGAGCACCTAAACTTGAAATGGAGAATCACCAAATATGCCACAAACAGTGGAGAAAGAGAAAGAATGTATGTGCAATGCCCATGTGTATGTGATATGGAGAAATCTAGTGTGGATGCAGTAAAAATGTATGCATTCATATCACAATGTATATTTGTGGTTAGGGAGTGGTTTGAGCATTGAACTACTACTCTGGTTTCCCAGCTTTATCATGAAACCCACTGGGTGATCTTGAGCGAGTCACATGCTCTCAACTTCAGGGGAAGGCAATGGCAAACCTGAACAAATCTTGCCAAGAAACTCCTTGGTAGATTTCCCCTTAGGGTTGCCATAAGTCAGAAACAACTTGAAGCAAACAGCAACCACAATACAGAAGTATACCTTCTGCCCACTTCTAGAGTACAACGTATGGTCATATATCCATATCCATATTGTTTAATATTATTTATCATTACACTTTCATCCAGCTTTATCTAATATGTTCTAGAATCAATGTTTTCTCCCATCTAAACAATCATGTGTATCTGCTTTAAGCATTGTTACAGCACTGCAGTAAAAAGACAGAATTTAAATTGCAGGAAAAGAACCAAATTTATATTGCTGCTTCCTACCTCTCCTTTTAGACACTGCTACTTCTGTGAGCAGTTCTGCAAAAATTCCAAGTTACGAAATAATCAGAGTAAAAGGAGAATATATGCTGCTCCCATTGTACCAGCCAAAAAGCATTGGTTCTTAGTTAGAGAAAGAGGAGGGATACAAAACATTCAGCATCTGTCCTGCATATTTGTCTAGCAGCAGCTTATGTTGGCCACAAAAAAGCTGTCTTGGAGAAGGCAACCAGACACAAAAGGATTTAGGAAACAGGCAACCAAACAGATCTGCCAGTTGTGAAAAGATTCAGCAATCACCATCAGAACAGTGTGGCCAAATGGCATATCAGTTGGAGACACATTTACTGGAAGCAGTTCTCTTTCTTTTCAGTGGAGCATCCTTTAAAATCAAGTGCTTAAGATTCACAGATTAATGGCTCAATCATAGACTTAACACAGTGGCCCACTGGATCAGGTGGGAAAATGCCAGAGCTTATGTTTTCCCAAGAACCTACATGGTGCAGCTGTGGTACGTGAGCAGCCTGCTCTTATTAGGAAACCTTTATGCCAAGGAAAGAGATTGCATGGCTGCCGATAGCTAAAGGGAAACCTAAGGTCAAACCAAAATATTAGCTATTTGGCATCTGGGAATTATAATACTGCTCTTCCTCCAGATAGTGACTCTGTAATAGTATTTGTATTAAATAGTGATGCTTATTGATCTTTTTCCATTTTCTTACTAGATTTAGTTTATGTCTTTATTTTATTAATTTTGTGTTACTTTATTGTTTGGCCAGATCGAGCTTGGCTGTTAGAACCAAGGAAGGTCCAGAAGCTTCAGGAAAAGATTTATTTTGCACTTCAACATGTGATCCACAAGAATCATCTTGATGATGAGACTTTGGCAAAGGTAGATCTTCAGTGAAAACTGATATATACACCTACATAGACAACCCAATATGCCCAAAGGTGTAATTGATTATAATTTCATTAGTATATATATATATATTTTTCTGATTGGCTGCTTGTGAATCCAGTATTGTACAGCAGAAGAATGAAAGGCTCAGATCCAGAGTTTCGTTGCAATTAGAAATTTCTGCATGGGAAAACCATACCAGTTTGTTTCAGTATTTAAAAAACCAACAAGGAGTCTTGTTCTTTTTGTTAAAGATGTATCTGAAGTGAGCTACAGACTACTTGATTTTCTTTTGTTTCTACTCCTTAAGGTCTGTGACATTACTAGGAAGGTGCTTGAGAAAATGGCCACTGACTAATTGCCAAATTAAAATAAGTCTCACTGATATTGTGATTGATTACATTTCAATGGCTCTTGGGATTATTTGTGTTTGTGTTTATTTATTAAGTTCATTATACACATTTATCATTTTGAAGTTATTTTATAAAGAGAAGTGGGATTTTTTTTTATAAAACAAACAAAAATTAAAAGTAGCTGAAGGGGATTTCAGTCATTTCTATTTCAAGGGTTGGACTGGATGTCCCTTGTGGTCTTTTCCAACTTTATAATTCTATGTTATGAGAGGTGTATAAGCCCCCCCCTTACCTGGTTTCAATCACCCTTGCATAGTAAGTAACAGTACTGGAACCTTTTAAGTGGCATGCAAATGTCTGAATTACAGAGAATGTTCCCTTTGTTTCATTTCTTTCCCAGACACACAAAAGCAGTCAAGTGATCCATATGTGCAGTAACTTAATTGAAGTTACTCCAAGTTACTCCAAGTTTGTTTTTGGATTACATCTCCCAGAGGCCATGCTGTCTGGAAGATTCTTATACTTCCCAAAGTAACATTTCCAAAACTGATGTTAATTAAAGTCTGTCTTTAGTGTGAAGTACCACCTTCAGCCACTAGGTGCCAGACCTTCCATAAATAGGCAATACAAACCTGAATGCAGGCCTGTGAGATTCACTTCTCTGCATGACCCCTTGGAGCTCCATATGCAGGTTCCCCCAAACTCTTCAAACAGTTCAAAGACAAGAAGTGAGTAGCTACCTGTGAGATAGTGGATGGAGGATAAAATGGAAGAGTACCACATAGGGAAGTGTTGAAAACCATGAAAAAGATAAAGAATGGGTAAGGGAGAGAAGGGAGGGAGCACCTGAATGCAGTTGGGAACTAAGGAGTTTCTGTGCATAGCTGGGTTTCCTAGTAACTAATTGTAGATAAATGGGGTGAGCTCCAGTCACTCCAATCACTAGTCCCAGCTTCTACCAACCTAGCAGTTTGAAAGCATGCAAATGCAAGTAGATAAATAGCTACCACTTCTCAGTGGGAAGGTAAACAGTGTTCAGTGCAATCATGCTGGCCACGTGATCGCAGAGTAGTCTCTGACAACGCTGGCTCTTCAGCTTAGTAACGGACATGAGCACCACCCCTATGGTCAGACACGACTTGACAACCTTGTCAATGGGGAATACCTTTACCTTACCTAATTGTAGGTAACAGATCAATTACAATATCTGGACTGAGGGATATAAGATAATATTGGATGTGCCCTCTTGCCAGTGGGGAAGCTTGCTGTCATGGGGGTTCTTTCTTCTCTAGTGGCCCAATTTCAACTCAGAAAAATCTGTGGGTGGAAAGTTACTATCGGTTGTGTTCCTGGCTGGCAGAAGCCAGCTGAGGGCCCCAAGATGGCGCTTTTCCTCAAAGCTCCCACTCTCAGCACTAATCAGTTATGGCAGCCTATCCCAGAATCTACCTTTCCCTCCCCACAAATTGGGATGATTTCACCTTAACCTTCCCAAAAAAGACAAATAACTAAAATGTAGGATAAAAAACAGAAGCAGTAAAAGCTTAATTATTACAAGTCTGTTGAAAAAGACTGTTTTTTGTCTTAGTGTAAGTAATAGCCAGAGAGGGAACCAGATGGATACCTACAAGGCCGTAATTCCACAGCTGCAGCAGCACTGCTGAAAAGGTCTGTCTCACAAACTGACTCTTATAATGGCATGAGCTGAGGACACAAAAAGTAAGGGCTCCACAGCTGTTCAGATCTGTGTGGGAGAGATTATTTTTAAGGTAGTCAGCTGATACCAACTCTACCAGTAAAAAAGTATTTAGACTCTTCCTGTCCTCCTTCCCATTCAAGATCCCAAATCCAAACCAGTCTCTCTCCCTTCTGCAAAGGTGGTTTTAGAGCAACACAATTACTTTGAGAGACCTAATCAATTTGAGAACCAGAATTTCATGATAGTTTTTCCTTGGAATAATATTTCTTTCCCTTTACTCCTTTGTTTGTCTGTCTTACAGTTAGTAGCCAAGATTCCAACCATCACTGCACTTTGCAACCTGCATGGAGAAAAACTGCAGGTATTTAAACAATCTCATCCTGACATAGTGAACACACTGTTTCCTCCGTTATACAAGGAACTATTCAATCCAGACTCTACTACTGGCTGCAAGTGAAAGGAAAGATAGAATATGTCACATGGTCCTGGAATGCATCACTGTTAAGACAAAAGAATTGTTTTCATGAAGACTTTCTTTTTTAAAAAAATAAATGTCACTACTGCAACACTAGGAATGTCCTGCACTTAATAGAATTATTTTTCACCGCTACAGTTTGAAGAATGTAAATATGCACCTCTAAGTGGGGCCTGTTTTCATTTCTCTTCTTTTTGTTCTTTTCTTTTCTTTTTTTAATTTTTAACTTACCAGGAAAAAAAAGTTGCAAAATATAGAACACTGCGTTACCTTTATTTTTGATTTTATTTTATTGGGGATATGTTTGGGGAGACAACTGTTTATAGACATTTATTGTAGATATAAATTAAAACAGAGGGGTAATTTGCAGTATTACTCTTGCTGTTTATTATTCAAATATAATTTAAGAAAATTCCACTAAACTAGGCTTAACTATTTCTATGTTTTTAGCTAGTTAAATGCATGTGGCAATTTGTAGCTGTCTTGGAAATAGGTGTGCGTGTATGTAATATATATGGGCATGAGCCTTTCCTGTGCAGATGCAGCATCAGTACAAAGATGGTTCCCAGGAGAGTGAGGTTAAAGTTTCCTATTCCTCCTCTGCCCTCTGAGGATGTACACAAGCATTTCCATTTCCAGATAGTACAGGTAAATGGGGTTTACTGTGTTTGCCTCCCACATCCCTATCTAGCCCTCCTTTTCCACCCAAACTGTGGGGGCTTCCCATTTCCTTTAACTATGTGTGAGCTGAAGGGAGAAAGAGAAAATAGGGCTCTGTTAAGTACTACAGGGATCCTTGGATACACAGGCAAGGATCATGTCTTGTGTATATATAGAAAGTATATATCAGGGATGGGCAACTTTGGTGTTCTCAGGGGCTAACTCTTCCTTCAGACAGGGGTCAAGTGCCAGAAGAGTATTTTGCTGCACAGCTCAGATTGTTCTAATGCAGTCTTCTGGATGGGGCATTATGTAGAAAATACACATGCACAGCCCTTTTTGAAAACGAAAGTACTTTCCTCTGACTAGAATTACATTACAAAATGACATCCTGATTCAAATCTGATAGCACTGGGTCCAAGATGAGATTGCCTTAGGAATTACCATACTGGTAAGCCATCCCTGCTGTATACTGCTGTATAGTACACACATATATGGAATACGCACACACTTGTTGTAGCTTAAAAAAGCCTATTTTCTAAGGATGCTCTCTTGCATTTTATAACTCTCCATATAATGTGTTGGTTTTATGTTGAGCAATTAGGCATTTGCTCTGCCATCCATCCATATATAATGACAAGATGGTACCATTTCTGATCAGTTTGTATATAATATGTATGCAGTACGCGGTCACCGAATGAAAAGTCAGGTTAGTATTATTGGTGCCAAAGCCTTGTCTGGATAAGTGATAGTGATAAAGCATATATTAAACATATTATTATAGGACAAAATGCCAATAGAGTATTTAAACTAAAGAGAGTAAAATGTATACTGTCCTAAATAGAACATTTGTTTGTGAATCAAAAAGAGAGTTTATTTTATTATCTTCTTGAAACAAACAAACAAAAATTATTGTTCTGTATTCTCCAGGGGATAATGAAGCAGGCCCATTGATAAATCTAAAAGTTACACAAAAAACCAAACAGTCATCAGCAAAGACATTATTGCAAGCTGTGAGGTGAGATTGGAGGCTTTTCATATGTACACCCATCATCTAATGCATTTGTAATATTCCAGTGTCTGGGTAAAGAGCTGTTTTCACTGGTTTACTTCCTATCCAGGGATTGATCAGTTGTTACATTTTAACAAAACTGGGGTAACAGATTAATTTGTCAGTAATACATAGAACAGATCCTGAAAAAAAATTGTATTATAGAACATTTTCTCTACTAAGTCCTGCAAGGCTTCGTATTACACACACAAACACATACACACAAACATCCACAGACGAACAGGTGGAAAGAATTCTGAGAGCAGAAGCAAAGGAGGTTTCCTCAAAGTCTAAAATGGTTCCAATGCTTCTTAGTGGTGTTTCCTCAAAACTCTATTTTAGAGTAAATGCTTTGGAAGTGGGCAGTTGTTCACCAAGGATAGTTATAAAACAGCCCTGTGAGAACAAAGAATCCAGGTATAGCTCATTCTACCAAACTTCACCACCCTGCCCAAACCATCGTCACTTGTAAAGGTAACTATATGGCAAATGACCATATTGGCAGGGTAATTTGAAAGCTGTAACTCCCCAAAGTAACTTTTCTAGGCTCTACACCTTCCACTCCTGGAAGACTTTAGTAGACAGTCGGAGAACAATAAGATATAGCCTACTCACTCACTCTCCCTTTCTACCTATCATTCAATCTTTGTACAATACCACACTATTCTTTGGTGCTTGATGCTAAACCTTTCTTACATATTGCAAAAGTCAAAGCTGTTGGTTTGTTGTTGCTTTAAAAAAGAAGAAGCTTATAATATATCTTTATTACACTTCTGTTTCAATTCTTTGCATTCCAGCGTTTAATTTTGAAAATATAGAACTCAGATGCCATACAAATACATTCTCATTTATTCCTAACTGCTCCTTTTGCAGAACAGGAATGCATTGCCTGAATGGCCACATGAGAAAAAAACTTCCTTCTCTGAAAAGATTAAATAATCTAATCCACTGTGCTGTTGATAGTGCTACCTAGCCTCTTCAGCACAGAATTAAATCTGACATTGCATGAACACCTTCTGGCTTACACAGTGGGATTTTCCTCTCCTTTTCACTCCAGTATGCTGCACACACACCTGACTGAACCAGGCACCAGAAGGCTCAACAATGCTCTGAACCAATTTTGAAAGTGCACAGAGGGTTACAACAGAGGTGTGTGATTGCTCCCTTCTTCTTTTATTGCATCTGGTGGATGCACCTCCATCGTCTGGAGTGGTTATTTGGAAACCGCTCATACTTTTGAAACATATTTCTTTAGTTATAAATGAAAGCACTAACAAGCAGAATAGATATGAGGCTGACTTGCATTGGCACTCATGGAATTCATACATTTCATTTCTACTGACCAGTCTTAATAGGTCCATTCAAAAGTATATTTTTCAAAATGCAAGTTAGTGACAGCATTTTTCATTATACTTATTACACTGCATATCAGCACCAATTGGAATGACACTTCCAACCAAGGTTAGGGAGGTTTATCTATTTGGAACAACTCCCAGAATCCCCCAGCCAGCATGAACACTTTCAAAGTTCTTCCTCCATCTTTTTGGTTTTGGTATAGGTTTGCCACTTGCTTGTTGTCATTGTTTTTCCCCTACAGATCTCCTATGCCTTTTAGAGCTGATAGGCAGGTAGGAGTTACACACTGTACAGGTTTCTCAGTGACTGACAAAGGTTTGTTTTACAAAATAAGTGTGTGAGCGGACTTAACATATCCGAACAGAAAAACCTGAATTGAATAGTCTTGGACTGCCCCTTCTGCCTTCTTCTATTTTAATTATTCTGCTATTTCCTATTCAAATAACAGTACAGAGAGACAAGAAGCTGCCCTGGTAAATGATATCCCTTCTTCCTTTACTTGATTTGTTTCTCTTCCTTTGGAACTAACACAGCAATAACACTTTATATTGTTTTCTGATAATGTAAGCGCACTGAGTCACTTTATTCTCAGTGTCTGAGCAGACTGATGTAGACTGCTTGTTACACTTCTACAGGGACTTAATTTTGTCTAAATGTCACTCCTGCTGGCTCTCTGTATAAAGAATTAATTCCAAGAGTCATATTTCCTTCTAATGGAAAGATTACTTTACTGATTGCTAGGAAAACAGGGTAATAGAAGACACTCAATTAAACCAAGCTGTTTCCAAATGCAATATATATTTGATGATTGTGTTAGGGACTGTGCATGATTTGAGTCTGGGAGGTCTTGCACTCTTTCAACTCTCATCTAAAATAATCATCTTGATTTCCTTCTTTTTATTCCATCAGGTTTTACAGTCTGGAAAGATTATGTAGTTTCTATGTAGAAAGATTTGGGTGAAATCAGTTTTTCTTCTAGGGCTACATTTACACAAACAACTACATTATGATCTGAACTCATTTTAAATCCACTTTATTCACACTCTTAGCATGATATAAATTAAGGAAGACTAAGGAATTCTAACACCTACTTCATGTACCAGCAAAACTGGACAATCACAATGATCTGTTCTCCAGATAAGGTTAGGTTACCAAGCCAGTAATTTCTCATGGGTAATAAAATGTGAAGACATTCTCATTCCTTTGCACAGTGAGAAGTGTTCACTCCATTGAAAATTAAAAAGCCATCCAGCCAAGAGCATTCACCTTGGAGGAGTCTCCAAAACAGTAGTATGGAATGGGGAGAGGGGATGCCTAGAGATGTAAAACGTTGAAACCTGAGATAGCTCAGTTTTCCTTGACACTAGAAAGGGTGTGTGTTTGTGTGTCTTTGTGTGTGTGTATCATGATTCAGCCATTCTGCCTCCTCTCTATAAACTGATCAGTGTCTCTGATATGCTATGAGAACTGTATGTCATACACTAGCACCATCTTACTCTTTCCTTTTAAATCTTCACACTTTGTAAATGACAATCACTGCTTGATGCAGATGTTGCACTGTATGCCACTCAGGGATATATTAACTTAATAAAAATAATAAAATATATAAATATGACAGTAATAATAAGGAAACAATAATTAGAAATGTGTTGAAAGGCACAGATTTAGATGCCAAAATGTGGAAGACCCAGACAAGGCTTTCAAGCCAGCTTTTAGAAATGACGTGGTTAGAAACTGAATTCACTGTTACTGTTTCCTCTACAGTGTGCGCCACTGATTTTACACTTTGATTGTGAGCACAAAATCCATATTGTAACCATTTATCCTTCAGGGAGGAAAACTGTGCACAAAAATGAATTTCAAGTTATTGGCAAAATTAACATTTGGTTTAAAAGATATTTTCTAGGATCAAAAAAGTGGATTAATTGCACTGCAACTGCAAACATGCTTATTTGAATATTAAACCTTTGGAGGTCAATGCCACTTGAGACTTAAAATGGGTAAGTGTGTAAGAATCAAGATTTTGGACATAGAAAATAGTGACATAATGTTGCTGATTTACCACATGGAGAAATATATGGGACAGAAAAAGAAAAGGAGAACAAGCATCATATCTTCTCATTTTCAAAGTGCCCTCCAACTGGCTTCTATGTACTAACAAGCCAATGTTTTTCATAGAGTACCTGTCATAACAGCATGAAAGCTACTTCACACAGTCATTTCTGCTACCAAATATTCTCCACACATACATTCAATCGTACAAACAAAGTTCTTGGTGAAATGAAAAATCTTTTGAGTCATTCTATGTACATTTGAAAGTATGTCAACTGAAGTGTGAAGGATACCCCAATGTTACCTTTTCTTGCAGTACATTGTGCTGAACAATTGTAAAGTTGGGATCTATTAAAGGTCAAAAGAAAGTCCTCTCTCTTTAAAAACAACAACAACAACAACAACCCCCCTTCAAAATAGTGAGAAATTCACTTTTCTGGTTATTAACATTAGAGATAATGAAGAATATTTCCTGGCTTACTGATATTCCAGGGATAAATCCCAGTCAGTATTAATGCACACAATTTATATACACAGATTTAGTCCATGGGATCTCTTCTCAAAAATGGAACTGATATCCAGAGATATTTGAGGGGGAAATCTGCACAAGACACTGGAGATTGCTTTGAGTTATAGTCCAACATTCTTTTCAAACAGTGACCAATCAATTGTCCACAAGAAGCCCAGTAGTAGAATGAATGCAACTATACCTCTGTCTTTCATACCAGAGGTGACGTATAACTATCCTTCATTTTGTCCACTCATTTCCCCTTACTACAACCAAGGTAGCCTCAACCTACAGTTATTAATAAATTAGCTCACCCAAATCTTTTACTATTAGCCTGTGTCAAGCTCTAGATACAATTTGAGAAAGGAAAAGTATGAGTGTGCTCTTTAATTGTGATTTGTCATCATAGGTCCAAAATACAGTGCAGAAATAATCCAGTTTGAGGCTGCTTTAACTGCCCTGGCTCAATGCTTGGGAATTCTAGGAAGTGTAGTTTTGTGAGACATTTAGCCTTCTCTGTCAGAGAGCTTTAGTGTCACAATAAACTACAATTCCCAGGATTCCCTAGCACTGAGCCAAGGCAATTAAAGTGATCTCAAACTGGATGTTTTCTGCAATGTGTTTTGAACCATCGTCATTCACCCACAAATCTCAAAAGATCAGCTTCTTATCAGTAATGATAAATATTGTTTAGAAGAAAAGGAATGGTTGGTAGGTTTCAAGGTGAGGGGGTAAGATCAAGCCTCATCTAGGTGAACAGAATATGAAAACAACTACATAGTTTCACAAGCTGTATGAAAATTTGTAAATCTGACCATGCTTCTTATTTTAACAGTTTACCTATTTTTCAGTTGCAGAAAATCAATCTTTAACTAACAGAAACCACTCTTTTGCAGAATAAAACTCTAGCTTGGCTCCTTTTCCAAAATTTAAATTTGAAGTACAAAGGAGAAAGAAAGGCAAATGATGTTTCAGATTCAAACCATTAGTTCTTTTTCCTGTCAATCTGGATTTGAGTTATTTAGTTCTAACCAGAGATGAGCAATGCAGAGATGATTACTTCTCCTGAGCAATGTAAGTGACTTCTTCCACAGAGCAGTAGCCCAGGTCTAGCTTTAGCAACTTCATAATTCCACAAATGTAGAAGAGCATTCTAGTCCTAGAGTCAAGTGTATTCCAAATCTTACTGATCTCATGAGAGAGTTAAGTGCCCCCTTAAATCACTTCCATTTCAAGAAAAGGACTTGTAAAGTGTTTAACTTTGTCTGGATCACTTGCATTTGGGGGAAGCAGGATGAGTGCAATGAAAAGCCTGTTTGTTCTTTACATGCTTTGTAGTTCTTCATGCAATCTTAAAGATGCTCAAGCACTGAGGAGTGTTTAGGATTGCAGCATTTATTACATATGCTTCTCTCAGTCTCATATTCATTCATATATTTGCTGAAATGACTCTAAAAGTCTCAATATGTTTTTGATCTTCAATCTAGACAATGCTTTTATTACACAAACATTCAGAGGAATTTTATAGAGGATCCATATGACATTGTCTTCATTTTGTGTTTTCTCACTTTTTTATCTGTCTTCATCTGCCAAGAAAAATCCATTTAGGCACCAGAGATGGAGTAGCTGTCAGAATAGCCTTGAGTGGCAATATTAGAAGCCACTGGTGGTGCAAGCTGTATCTTGCCTAAGGCAGGAGGACACACACGAACATGCCCTATAACTGCTGCACTGCCACTTTATGAATGTCCTGCATTCCCTTCTTTGGCTAAGGGTTTGCACTGGAACTGTTTTTATATACTCTTCTGCTGTGGCATTTTCTGAAGCTAGAGAAAAGGGCTTGTTATCTAGCTGGAACAAGGGGCCCTTCCAGTTTGGTGAGGGCATGCAATTCACCACCTCTTCTAATCTGCCAATTAAGTTGGGCTTTTCATCCCACCTCATGTGTGAGTCAGCCCTACTAGGAACCCTCCATCTGGAAAAACACATTGGCTTGCATGCAGGCATGAGTCCACCTTATGTTTGTGTATGGCCAAGATCCTGCATTGGCAGATGTAGCTACAATGATAAAGCTCTGCCTTCATCAGTACTTCTGCCAATGCTGCCTCCAAGAAACCTAACCCTTAAACCAAGCTGCAACTTAACCAAAAGTTTTCCAAGGTGTTGCAGGAGTTGGGGAATAATAACTGCAATGCTTTCCCACTTATGGAGTGCATTGAGACAGGCAACTGGAGAGATCCCTTGTGGTACTGCCACAACTGCTTCTTAATGTTCTCATAAGTATTGAACCACCATTATATTTTTGTTTGTTTGTTCTGGTGGTTTGTATTCCATTCCACTTTCCATCGCCAACTTACCATCAAGCCATGGCTGTCTCCTGCCAGACATTATGTGGCTAATGCAGGATAGATTGCAGAAGTGTCTGGCCAGGTACTTGTAGCCAGAAGCAAAATGATTACATCATCTACGGAGACCTTCAGAAGACCCAAGTGGATCTCCATGGATGAATTATTGTTATTATTATTATTATTATTATTATTATTATTACTATTATTTTCTTATATTCTTCCTTTCTCCCAATATAGGAATCTGGGTATCTGGGTACAAGAATATAGCTAGATGCTTCCCAATCCCCGCAGTGTCCCATAAGCCATGGATGGCAATGTGGGGGCTGCAGTGGCTAATGGCAAGTCCATGGGTGCTGAATGTCCACCTGTAGTGTAGTTTCAGATGCAGAACTATTACCCTGTCATTTTCTGTTTTACTCCTGTGGAATCTTCGATAAAGAGAAAGAATAAAAGACATAATTAAATATGAAAGCAATAACACAGCTGCTCAGATACCACAAGTGTTTTAAAGGAAATATTTAAACACTTTTTAAAATGTGTTTAGTTAGGAAGTTGATAGCTTGTTTTTATAAAGTCCTTTTCTTTTAGAGGGAGATATGCATGTATATTTCACTAAGCTTTAAAACATGAAAACCTTTTTGGAATTGTCCCAGACATATGAAAAAATCACTAGTGATTCTGCACAACCAGCATCTGTAAATAAGCCACAGAAACAATCTTTTGCTTGCTAGTATGTAATGTCAGCTTTTTCTAGATCCTGCATGAAATGATATGAGAAATATATTTTATGAGTCAAGACCTTGGCAGGAAAAAAAAATCCTTCTCCTGAGCATATAAAATCACATGCAATGATGGCTTTATTACCTCTGTTAAGTTTTTTTTATACTGATAGATCAACTGATAGATAATATGTTAGTTATTACATTTAATGTCACAGGAGCTTTGTCAGCTTCAATAAGCCATCTATAAGTTTACAGACATATGAAACATAACCCAACTGTAGCAGAATTGAATGTGCATGAACCTCTTCCATTGAGACCAGTAATACTTTTAAAAGGCATAAGGTAGTTACCTTGCCTTAAATGTTGTCCTATAAACTCTTGTTGGACTACACAGAAAGTCAGTAGTGAGGTATTATGAGAGCTGAAGTTCAAAAACATCTAGAGCTGCATGATTTCCACCCCTGCTTTAACTGAAGATATCAGGGGTATCAGGATATAAACTAACTTGAGTGAAATAGTTCAACCTATTTTCTCCCAAACTTTGCCAAGGACTGAACTTAAGGCCTTTTCAAAAGCAACAATTGATGTGACATTTGATTTTCCCTATTTACAAAACAATATTAACATAATTTGATTCAGAAATATGCTCTAATGCTTCTGTATCACATTATTCATGGAGAGACATACTGGTGATTTCATCACTTGTGAAGTTTCAAATGCATATACATGAGCTTCTATTCTGATAGGCCTCCAGTGGTGTTGTGGAGCCAGGGTTCACAATGTCAAGACCTCTGGATTTTTTGATAGCAGGAACTGTGGTTCTATCTGAAATCCTACTTGGACTGCCCTAAATCTAACTGCAATCAGCTGCCATTGCAATTTAGCTTCACTTCCCACAGCATCTGGAGGAGGCATGGCTTTCCCAAGCAACAGTGTATTATGATAAATTATCCAAACTATTTTGGTCTTGAATTGTAAAGACCTATTATCTTTCCAAATACCTGCTCCTAGTGCAAATGAAAACTGGGTCAGCCCAACCATCTGCATTTCCAGACTCTCTTTGGGAGTGTTTCTAAAGAGACTGTTATAGTTAGGGCATGCACTCCAAAACTAACAAACATACCACTGTAAGACTTTGATGCAAATAGATGTTCAATCTGACACTTCCTAAGACTCTCCCAAGGATAAAAGCTGTACCATTCCCCTGGGCTAACTGATCCATTTTCTAACCAGGTTGCATCCAGAAAATTCTTCATCATATTTAATTCTGAACCTACTTTTCTCCTCACTAAAAGTGATGACTCAGAGACAGCTGTAACATGGAAATTGTTACTCTTCATTTTTATGAAAGTATCTAATATTTCAGAGCCAGTTTGGAGCAGTCGTCTGACTGTTGGACTATGATTCTGGAGACCAGGATTCAAATCCCCACTCAGCTATGGAAACCCACTGGATTACCTTGGGCAAATCATACTCTCTCATCCTTTTGGAAGGAAAACCCTGTGATTGGATTTCCTTAGGGCAGGGATAGGCAACCTTTCCCCTTTAAGGGCCGAGGGACTTCAGCTCCCAGAATCCCAGGAGCTATTGGCCAACATAGGACTACTGGCCAACATGGCTGAGGCTTCTGGGAGCTGAAGTCCCTCGGCCCTTAAAGGGGAAAGGTTGCCTACCCCTGCCTTAGGGTCTCCATAAGTTAGAAATGACAACAACAACAACAACCTAATATTTCTCCAGTGGTAATAAATGCATCAATACTTCTTAAAAACAGCAATCTGAATGTATAGTGACATGGATTGATTGTGCTCATATACTAGTGTTTTATAAAGTAATCCATCCACTCAGTTTACATTAAAAAATAAACGCACAAAAAAATAATGAGAAGAGGTGACCGTGGTGTGGGGCTGAAAACAGTCCTCTGCATTACTACAGGCAATGAGGATAAACCTGCATACAGTGAGTTTAGTAAACAGATGTATATTACTTGCCTATTTTTCTTGTCCCAGTGGTTCAACCACAGAACACAGGATGAGTGAAAGACAACAGCATTGGATATAGCAGCAATAAATTCTAAGTGTTATTTCTTTTTGTAAGAATATTTGTAGAAAATGTTTGCTTTGCACGCTCTTTTCTGTAAGCTAACAGTTTTAAAAAAGGCTTCATCTACTGTAGATATACAAGTTTTGATTCCATATTTTTGGACAGGGTTTTTTTTGAAGGATGAAGCTGCTAACCTGGAACTGAAGATACTGCTGTTGGTTGAGGGGGGGGGGTGTATGCTTGTGTCTAGAAAAGGCAGAGACCCTTTAGCATACATTTGAATTGGCAGCAGACAAATGTGTTCAACAGTGTATGGAGTTCAGACATAATTTATAAGGAAAACATCACCTTGTGTTTTTTAATTATTATTATAACATTGCCACATTGGGTCCTTTATTATTCAAGCAGCAAGCTCATATGAATGGAGAAATAGTATTGCAAAATTGGGCTGCTACAGAGAACAGACTTTACCTTGAAGAGTGTTCTACTTAAAACAGCTTATTTTTTAAAAAAAAGCACTTATCTTTGTCTTTGATTAATTCCCAACTTAAAGAATTGAAGCAAAATAGCTTAGTCTATCAGCTTCTTGTAGGGATCAAATGCACTATGATTGTGTTCTTTTCAATGTGTCACTTCAGTGTCTGAATCAGGCAAAACAATGTGTTATTTAATAAGATGTACTACAATAATATGACTTTTTGAAGTTCTGTCGTGTAAACCAAGCATTCCTCTCTGGGTGATGGGGATTTGCTCCTGCACTTATTTTGGAAAGCCATTGAATGGTATAATAATCTCTCTCTCTTGGCCTCTCCAGTTCCTATAATATGACCTACTGCAAACAAGATACAAAGGCAGAGTGATTGTACTTGTGGCTATAAACAAAGCACAACCAAAATATACTGAGCTTTCCTAACTCCCTTTGAAATGCTGTAGCTAGGGATGCTGGACTACATTAAGTTAATTTTCCTCTCCAGGACTGCTTCTTATGTTACTTTTTAACTCACTCATATTTGTCCATGGACAGAGGGGGAAAGGAAATGTGTAGCAGCCAAAGTGTTATGCTTCTGCTTTCGGCCAGAGAAGACCATAATGGTGGGCAAACTGAGGGACAGAAGAATATCAACACTTGCATAATTTTGGTGGGACTACAATAACACTGAAAGAAGAAAACAGTAATAAGCACAAAAGTCACAGTAAATGTACCGAAAGCAAACTCTTATTTGATCTGCGTGAGGCACATCTACGTCTAAGGACATATGTAAATGTTTATAATTATTTCTCAAAGAATACTCATGATCTCTGACAGTGTAGATGCAGATGGGCTAGTTTAGATGTTAGGAGAAGTGAAGCCATCACAGCCAATGTGTTTCATTTTTCTTGTGTTGTTTGTGTGTGAGAATAAAAGACCTAGGAAGGAATAATCCTTTGAGAGAATCTCCCATTACAATCTCTGCAATCCAACAAGATGCAGTTTTAATAACACTGTGTCAGATTATAGAACTACCTCCCAGTTCAGAGTCACCAAGCCACATTTCATCTCAGCATTAGCATGAACATTTGGTCTCAGAATTACATCAAGAAAGGTAGGAAAATGTAACTGAAGATGATAAAATTATGTTCTTTTCAGACTATCATGATTCTAAATGAATGGTCTGACATGATGAGAGTCTTCCAGCTAAGACTCTTGGAATTTGTCTGAAATGCAGATGTACCAGGAGGTGAACAAGTATGCTCTGACATGTCAGAATATTCAATGAATGGATGCAGTATCAAAAAAAATCACTCTAGGCTGCCATTTAAGCTCTATTTGATAATCATTTTTGCTAAGATTTGAAAACATGACATGAGCTGAATGTGTGCGATTTAAAAAGCAATGCTGGAAGCAGTCCTCAGATGACTATCATGTCAAAATAAGTCACTCTGTCAGTAAATGAAAGGCAATTTACATAAATTAGAAATTGGAGTACCTACACAATTTATTTTCTTGCCACTCAACTCTCTACTGTCTGCCTCATTTGATTAAAACTGAAAGAACCCACACCCAAACCCACACAGAAGAGTAGAAACTGAACATGTATTGTAGAAATGTAGAAGACAAATACAATATTTTTTTCAAAAGGAATTACTTTTAATATATACTCGCAGAAGGTCTAATACTATGTATGCTGTCTCTGTAACTTTTTCATGTAAATAACTTTGGGACAGTTAAAAACACTGGTTTCTTTTCTATGTCTCTGTTTAAGCATAAGACTTTGTAATGCTTTTTTAAAGAGAAAAACATCAAAGAGCAAATTATGTACTTGCTTCCTATGAGTGTAATGTACTCTTCAGTTTTTTATGGAAACTGATTGTAATAGATAAAGCCTTTTGAACAGCCTTGGTGTTTAGTGTCAAACTCCTGTTTTATAACAGGGAGGGGGGAAGAGTTGTCAATGAACCCTGTTCCAAGTAGGACTTGGGAACATGTTCCAAGTGTGACTGTTCACTGAAAATTGTGGATACTGACTGCATTAGAAAATTCTATTCACAAAATAATTGCTCAAGCAAGTTATATTTCCTGAAATCCTATTGGTAAATCTTCTGAGAAATTCTTCTGCACAGATCCTGCTGAAACAAATGAAAGTTGCACAACATCAGAGTGCTACACAGTCTGATACTGCAGCACACTCATGCTGCTCCCATTCACTCCAATGGGATTTGCGTGCTTGTGCTGCTCCTTTTCAGTTCAGTTGGATTTGCACAGGAAATGGTCTTGATGGATTGTGCTTAATGTATTTTGTCAAACCCAACCTAAAACTAATCTTTATCTCCTATGAACAAAATATTTTTGTACACTTTTCTTTAAAAATGAGGTCAGATTGTTCAGTTGCTACAAATGGAAGCCATAACTGACCTTCACCAAATAAATGTTTTGAGAACCATAATAGGGAAACAAAATGTCTCCAACATTAACAGCTAAGAGAAGTGGGGACAGGAGCAAAAGTACAAGTGCAAATGATTGGAGTGGCCTTTACAGGTTACCTAAATATGATTTTCATGGGTAGTATTTTATGATGATCCATTTATTTTAAAAAAGATATTTAGATTTAAATAAAACTTTCTAATATTTTTTGGTTTTGTGGGGTGGGGTGGGGATATCCCTGGAAATGCTTCCTCACTTTTAGAATTATGAAAGAAATGGATTTTCTTATACTTCCAAGTTTCAAAGTTTTAATATTTTTATCCTATTTCCAGTAACTTTTCTTAACGTAAAGTGAGATGTTATATCTCTGTGCTATTGGAGCCACAAGTTATTTGGTGCTTGGCTGTAGCTGTTATTGTTGTAAATTTATTTTAATCTCCCTTTTAGGAGTAGTTTGAAACTTTGATCAAGCATGCTCACCACCTTTGGAGAAACAAACAAAATCAGGGTTGTATTGTTACCTGAACACAAGCACAGACAAAAAAAAAAAAAATACCTGTCAGAAAGGTTCACTTGAAACTCATAAGAAGAATTATATTCTCAAACAAAAATATCTCATAGCCGCAATGTTATTTTTCCCAGGAAGCTTAATTGTATAATAATATTAATAACAATGTATTTTATTGGCCTATAGATGCAGAAAGCAAACACACAGAAAAGTGATATAACATTTGTTTGATGTCCGCAGTTTCCTTCTGACATCTCTCTCTCTCTCTCTCTCTCTCTGCTCTTTCTTCCTTGTTTAATATTTATGTGAAAGTGAGTAAAAACTACAGCCTGATTCATTTAGAAAGTGACCATTTTTTCTTACAAATGTCTTAGGACCAACATCTTCCTTCCCCCATCAAATTTTTAAACAATTTTATATTTCTTTAGAATGTAATAGGTTTTTTTGTCTTATTTTATGTCCTGTAAGTTATTAGTTCAATACTGTTAGCATTCCATAATAATGCACACATGATTTTTGAATGTTTTCTGTAAATGACAATCAATGTTGATGAAGTTCCTTTCTTTAATGCTGAACAAAATTAAAAAAAATGTGTAAGAAAACAGTGGTCTGGCATGAGGTTTTTTCCCCCCCACACACAAAATCTAATCTTGTCCTTTGCTAGAAGGGGTGGAAAAACAGAAAAATGAACTATTAACATGGGGAAAGTGTGCAGATGTTGTTGAACTGTAGCTCCCATCATCCATCACCATTGTGTCCCTTGGGTAGGACTGATGGGAGCTGGAGTCCAACTCTTTAATTTACCACCCCTGACATAACTGCTATCTATATGTTTAAAACCCAGTTCTCAAAAAAAAATGTTGCAGGAGTGCAGCTCCCTGTATACTTCCCCCTATCAATTTTTCTCCATTTTTCTCCATTTTTGTGCTCTTTCACTATCTTCACTTCTAAATTCAGCTTTTAAAAATTTTTTCCTACTTGCTTCAAAGGAGAATTACATTCCTGGAAGGCTCCTGGAAGTACAATTCTTCTTTAAAACAAGAAAGGATTCTCCATGCACATTGCTTTCAGTGAAAATTGTGTTGTTGTTGAAAAGAATGAAGTTGGCTACCATTTACTTCTGCCACTGAGTTTCAGAGCTGCACAGCAGCAGCCAGGATGAATGAGTGTGGAAGGGGTGTTGGTGCCTGGAGCCATTTAAGCTGTGCAGCCCCATGCTATTCCATAATCTAGAAATCAAATATTTGGTGGGACTATTTTTTTTTTTCATAGAAATCACTTTTTTCACCTAGTATGGAAACAAACTCATGGTCCAACAACAAGTAACAGGTTGAGAAACTTGTGGCTCTGTTTCTAAATGTCTGGCCTACATTCTCCCATTAGCCCTTTCCAACAGAGCCAATGTCCAAAAAATTCCTCACTTGCCCTGCTGACAGCTTCTTTGTTCAGAAGGTGGAGGAGACAACAAGTAGATCAGCTATCAACAAAGATGAACTGGTCAACATGGTGGAAGCAATGGATTCCTTGGGTGGGAGTCAACTCATTCTTCTGCAATTGGTAATACAGAGGAATGGGGAAGCCAATGTAGTCAGACATGTACTCTGGATTTTAACAAAGCTGCTTTCAGTAAACCTGGGGTTATATTGGGTGGGTTTCCCATGATCAGAAATGTTCAGAGGGAAGAGAACTGATGATGCACAAGAGTTTCTTTAAAATGACATATTGGAGGCCCAACTGCAAACAATTCCAGTGAGGAGGAAAACTGGGAGGTGTCTAAAGAAACTTTCAGGTGGGCTGAGATTTCAAAGCAACCCACACAATAAATGGAAGAAGGGCAAAATCAACAAGAACAATATAGTGTGCCCGTGCCATACACAGTGTATGTATATGGCAAGCCCAGGAGGACAAAGCTGTGTGTGTTGCAGGTGCAAGTGCAGCGTCACTCATGGCAGTGCACTGCCATTCATTTCTATGGGATCAGCTTATTCATTTTTTTCATATGAGGGGGGGTCTGGAAAGGATCCCCCACGTATGCCAAGAGCCCACTGTATAAGCCAATAGCCAGTATTTGTAGAGAGAAAGTCAGAATGAGCTCACGCTTGCTAGGGAAATTAAAATAATAATAGGAGTTTTTGAATAGGAAGAAAAGGGAAATGTAAGGTGGCAGCATGGGAAAATGGTGACATGCTAACAGGGGAAATGTTGGGAGGCCAATAATAGATGGGTGTTTTAAGCAGGTGAGTCATTGTGCAAGGGAGATGTTGAATTCTTTCTTTCACAATGACCATAAAAAGATGTCAGTCAGTTTATGCTGATGCATGTCACTAGCAACACTAGCCATAGTTGTTGTTGTTGTTGTTCATTATAGAGAGAGATGTTTTTATTTTTTATCTGAAGATGTTAGGGCAGCATACAATGACTTATATATTTGTTTGCAGATAGTGGGGTGGGAAAACAACTCCAAGCTCACAGGAGGGAGGGAGGGAAGGATTAAGACTCATCTCCTGTCATGTCAGTATCCCAATTGAACCTGGAGAACAGCCTCCTCTCTGGCACAATCATAGAGTCATAGAATGATAGAGTTGGAAGGGGGCTCATGGACCAACAAGGTAACCCCCTTGCTCAGATCTCCACCCAAAGCATCCTCAGCAAGGTAGCTGCCCAGCCTCTTTTTGAAGAGGTCCAGAGAAGGAGAACTCACAACCTCCCTAGGCACAAAACATAATTCTCATCTTTTAATTCCAAAAATATGGTATGTATCCACACAACCACTGTGTAAACAGCAATTCAGTTTCACACTCTCCAACACTGTGCAAATGAAAACTGGGATACACATGGTCAAGATCACAAAACTTATTAATGAAGAAGAAACACAAGCTAGGACAGTCTGCAGCAGTTTGCTTTTGCCTTGAACTTACTGGAAAGAACAACATTCTGCCCTCTCTTCTCCTTGGCCCCACTGGGTAAACTGAGTACAAAGTCATTTTACAATGTGAACTCTGTCTGCAGCAACTGAAGTAAGCTGTGGATGAATGAGGAAAGGGGGACAAAGAGAGAGAAACAAGGACATTTTAGAAAGAGTTGAAAAAGTGGGATGACAAAGGATTAATCAGAACAGTCCCTGCCAAATCAGGACAGCTGAAGGGTATGCAGTATCTGTTCATATCTATTTTAAATGGAAACACAGATTCCTTTTAATCTTTAAAGCAACAGTGAAAGAAAATGAAATGAGGAATTTAACCCCCCCTGCACACACACACACCAAAATGTTTTTTCACACCAAAATACGATCAAACATCTTATAATTTACAAATCTTTAAGACAATTTAACCTACACAGCTCAAGCTGTTCAGGAATTAAATATCATCATCATCATCATCATCATCATCATCATCATCATCATCATCATCATTTCAGCTAGGTATGATCTCCACAGCAACCAGTATGAAGCAAAGAAGAAACCAGGGACCCAGTCACACTACAAAATTATAGTGCTACATTTAAGTACCATTTAACTCTTTAACTACCTGAACATCCCATGGAATGATGGGATTAGCAATGTACTGAGGGCATTTAGAATCCTCAGCCACAACACTCTAGTGCTTCCCCAAAAAACAAACCATAGGATGGAACCATAGCAGTTATTTTTTTTAAAAAAAAATTTTTTTTGTATTTCGCCATCAATGTAACTACAGTCAGCCCTTGATATCCGCAGACTTTCCATCTGCTGATCTGAGCATCCATGGACAGCAAGCCCAAATTGTTCCCAATGGCGGTGTGTGCACATGGCCATGCCACCATTGGAGACAGCTCTCATTGTCACCAGGGGCAGCACATGCCCCTCACTCACTGCTGTTGCTGGCCACCGAGGCCGGGAACGGGGAACATAGCAGAGACTTGAGGCCTCCCTAAGCATTATTAGCATTATGCTGCCAGGGCTGCCCCTGGGCTGGGCTCCAGGTGGCAGAGAGGCTTCAGGAGGCCCCTGTGCCCCCAGCATGGTGTCTCCCCTGCCCAGTGCAGCCCTGCCAGGGGATGAAGAGGTATTTGGGGCTCCACACCTCTGCCAGGGCCAGAGGAGACCTCCTCATGCAACCCTCTGGGCCAGGAAGGAAAGCAGGGGAAAGGAAACAGAGGATGGGGAGACTCCAAGAAAGGGGGCTGCCAGTGATGGCCAAGGAATTACTCAGGTAAGAGGAGGTGAGGGAGGAGGAGTTCAGCAGGACTTCAGTGGTGATGCATCAGTGGAACTTGAGCATCCACAGATTTTATTATCTGTGGGGGAGGCCCACAGATACCAAGGGCCAACTGTAAATGCAACGATATATAATAATAATAATAATAATAATAATAATAATAATATTTATTTATACCCCGCCCCTCTGGGAGCAATTGAGGCGGCTAACAATATTAAAATACAAAATACAATCAGCCCCCCATACCCACCCCCCCTTAAAAAGTAGCTGTCCCAACCCCACCACGATGCCATCCTGACACCCTTCTGGCGCTGCACTGAAAGGGTGCAGATGAACCACGGCACAGGCTCTCAAGGTGGCCTTTTGCCACCCTTAAAAGGAGTGGCATTTTGCTGCTCTTTTAGGAATGGCAAAAGGAAGGATAGGGGCCATGGTGTGGGATTGCCACGTCCCCAATCTGCTGCTCCCTGAGGCTGCTCTCTGCCACCCCAAATGGGCCGTCTGCATCAGCCCTAAGTTTTGAGGCTGCTGACATCTTTTTCATCAGCTGAATTACCTGACACTACTAGTCATCTTATAAGAAGTTTCTTGTCTTCCAGTTTTTAGTGATTCCAGTCCAATTGCAGCAATCAAGAAACAGAGTATTGTATTATGCTGTAAATCATTGTTCTTACTCATGAATATTGAAAACAGTACACATGTAGGATATAGTACAATGCTTTGCTTCATAATACTCCAAATTATAGAGGTAGCAACTAACTAGAATTGGTGCACCTTAGTATAATTAAAGCACATAAGCATGTAAAGTTTAAAAAAATAGCAGGAATAATCCAGTTTGAGACCACTTTAACTGCCCTGGCTCAATGCTAAGTAAATCTGAGAACTCTAGTTTTGTGAGACATTTAGCCTTCTCTGTCAGAGAGCTCTGGTACCACAATAAACTACAGTTCCCAGGATTCCCTAGCACTGAGCCAGGACAGTTAAAGTGATCTCAATCTGGATTATTTCTGCCTAAATCCATTCAACAGACATGTCCTTTGCAATCCTCACTATTCAGATTGGGGTGAAATACTACTTGTATATCAATTCCAAGAAGGTTTCCCTAAGAAGTGCTGAAACTGATTTGAATGGGGGGAAACTCCAGATTCATTACCAATCAGAATAATATAATACACTGAGTGTTTGGAAAACAAGGTTGCTCAAAAGTTGTAATGAGTACAGGGTTTCCCTAGGTCTAACCAAGTACAATAAGAAGGAAGTAATTTGCTGGAGTTGAAACCAGGAGGGGTGAATAGGAGCTAGTTTTGCAGCCAAACCCTCTCTAGGTTTCATTTTTTCCTTTAGAAAATAGATCTTACATTGTATATAACCCTTTATTTTCCCAAAGTCTGAATTGGGATAATTTGTCACTAGAAGAAAAAAGCAGCTTGATCCTGCTTTTTCCAAAAACGGGTCGAACCCCCATTGCCCACACAACCCACTCCCAAGGCGGGCTGGATATGTACTGCCTGACCACACAGTGCAGCATCAAGCCACACTGCTGGGTAATTTTTTTGTTGCCTTCGCACCATGCATGTGCAGCATCACACAAACAAACCACAAGCAACTATTGTTGCACGTGTGATGCTCCACCTGTACAGGGCATTGGCACTTCAGTGTGCAAGCACAATCATGGAGGCCCCCATGCATGCCCCCTTCACCCCCTTCCTCCCTGTTGGACTATCTGGTTTGTGTATGTTGTAATTAAATCTATTGGAATTGTTGCGCTTTCATTTCTTTGCTTTGCCATAGCCCCACACTCAGGGCATTTATATGTCGGCACAAAAATGCACATCTTCTGTGCTAAGCTGAACTATCCCCAGTTCTGTTTGCTCTGGTTTTTAGTCCAGTTTCCACCCACTTTATTTGGCTAAACTTTATTTGTGGTTGCAAGAGAAATGGTCTGGTAGGAAAAGGATCAGGGGGCAGCAAAAATACCAGTTTCTTCCAGAGTGTAAAGAAGATTCTGGGGAAGGTATTTTTAATTTCCTTGGGTGCTGTAGGATAGTAGGAGAACAATAGAGTCATTTCAACAGCCATTTCATCTCTAATTTCAAAGTACGCCATTTATTAGTGTTATCCTTTCTTGTTAATTATAGAACTTGGCTTATTTGAAATGCCACAAAATAAAATACAACTTTTGATATAGCCAACCCCACATGTTGGGTATAACAAATGAATATTATTTGTTTAGGAAACCTAGATTTCTGCCCATTAAAGATAAAAGAATTAATAATTGACTGCCAGTTTCTAAAATATGAAGCAGGAGGGGTGAAAGGAAGTATTTAGAATAAGCAAAACAGTCTTGTTAAGAGAAACATTTTCACAAGAGCTCTCCTTCCCAGAAGGGGCAATTACAAATTAAGGTTTTTGGGGGTTTTTTTTTTAGAATGCTGACTTTGTTGATTGCAAGATCAGCAGGTTGGCAGTTTGAGGCCTGGGTGCTGCATGATGGGGTGAGCTACCATCCCTCGTCCCAGCTTCTGCCAACCCAGCAATTTGAAAGCATGCAAATGCAAATAAATGAATAGGAATCACTTTTCAGTGGGAAAGTATACATCATTCTGTGCAACCATGCTGGCCATGTGATCACAGAGTAGTCTCTGAAAATGCTTGCTCTTTGGCTTAGTAACTGAGATGAGCACCACCTCCTATGGCCAGACACGACTTGACAATCTTGTCAACGGGGAATAACCTTACTTTTTAATGTGATCAAATCTTTTATAATATGGACCCCAAAGTATAAGAAACCAGAGGGTTGCAGCTGAAGGTTAATTTCCTCTTCCCACTTTTTTTGAAGACACAAGGAAGTGTTTTGGATAAGCATTTTTGATTTTTGGAAATTAATTTGGATGTGTGCAAGCTTGTCAAATTCATTAAGGATATTAATAATGTGTGAAAGTGAATCATCTGGGTTTTCTAAGGAAAGCAAACTATCATCAGCATAAAGGCTAATTTTTGTTCATATTCATTGTTGTTAGGGCCTTTTATCCTAAGGTCTGTCTTGAAGCAATTTGCAAGTGGTTGAACCACAACTGCAAACAAAAGGGGTTACTATGGGTATCCTACCTAAAATGTGTTTCTACAAGTGCAGCTAAAAGTGTTTCAGTGCTGGAAAGGACATATTATCTTGCCTTCTCATGTCTCTCCCTCTCCCTCTCCCTCCCTCTCTCTTTTACATATATACCTGTTCTTCTTCCCTGAGCTGGGATTCAAAGCTTTTTAAAAAAATAAAAGGCCATATAGATGAAAATAAATAAACCTTGTTTTTAAAAAAATGCAATTAATCTATCAACAGAATTAAATACCATTTAAAATCTATCTGTTCAAAAGCAAAATATGAAAATAGCACATCAAACTAAGGAAAACCCTTTTCTTATAAAACAAACAGTTCCCCAAAGTTCCCCATTAAAATACATGACTATTTTTAAAAAAGAAAAATGTCTTTTTCAGCCAACAGAAAGACAGCAAGGATAGAGCTAGTTGAACTTTCCAAGGAAGGGAGCTTCAGAGCTGGGGAGCAGGCACCAAGATAGCCATCTTTTGCTTTCTCATCAAGCATGCTTGCAGGGGGTGAGGCTAAAAGATGTGCTTCTCCTAAAGATCTCAAAACTGAGATTGGATCATATGGGAGAATATGGTCCATAGAATGGTCTGGGCCCAAGAAATTCATAGATCATAATGAATACTTCAAAATTTGCCCAAAAACACATTGTTAGCCATTGAAGCTGTTTTGATAACAATGTCATGTGACATAATATCTATTGTTTAATAAATAAAATTATGTTTGTTATTTATTATAACCATACCTACTGATTGGTCACAAGCTTATGCATAGGCAACAGGAGTAGCGGATCGTCCTACTGGACACTAGTGGCCATAATAGCCTCAGGAGGGTTGTGGGGAAGTATTTGGGGTTTGCTTCAGTGTTGTATATGGGAATGCCTGAGGCAAGCTGTGATGATGCGCTCTCTCATTATTCGGGCAACACAGTTGAGGGATAGAGGGGGGAAGCAGACGGGAGCTTCCCGTGCGCCGTGGGACAGAGCGCCGCTGGACCGCGGCAGCCGCACCGTGGCGCACCGTCGGCGACTCTAAAAGGAGCACCAAATTGGCGCTCCTTTTAGATTTCAGGGAAAGGGTGCCCTAAAAGCGGCGGGCGCACTTTCTCTGACTCAAACGCCACGGTGCATGCGGTCGCCGTGGCGTGAGGTCATCCTCGGAGCACCGGCCGTGCGGAGGGCCGGCGACTCCGAGGGCGACCTCAGGAAGAGGAAGGGGCGCCACTCGTGTGGCTGCCCCTCCTTTTCCCTGCCCGGAAGACGACACTATTAGTCGTCTGCCGAGGCCCATAGTCTACCTCTAGGGAATCAAAGACTTAACGTGATGGTGTTAAGTTGCATTTATTGGGGTCAACCTCACAGAGATTATGACAATTTCCCAATGGGAATGGTAAGTTGGGCAGAAGTGTGAAGATCTTCAAGATCATTCCAGGCAGAAGTTATCAAACCTCATGTGATCACAAGGTGAGAAAAACAATGAAGAGAATCTAGGGAGCTTGGTGCCTGGTCAAAGCTGGACCACATGAGCCCATTTCCCAGCTTGTCCCAGGGACATCCAAAATCCAAGGGCAGCGAATTGTGAGTAGAATAGGACAAATGTGTAGCTAGATGTGCTAGGGCTACATTTATTTTCATGATCTTGGTTGAATATGATCTAGACTATTTTGTAACTTCGAAGATTATCGCACGGACAAAAAGTTCCAATATAAATTCAGGACTGCAAATTCAAAAGCAGAAGTTATCACATGTGCTGGCAGCCAGGCGACTGCAACCTGGATGAAGCCCAGACCCCAGCCATGTTTCAAAAATGGAGCTTTCCATTTTTGAAATTTGGCTGGATAAGTGTGGCTAGGGTCTGGGCCGCATCTGGGTTGCAGTTGCTTGGCTGCCGGCACATGCGATAACATCCACTTTTGAATTTACAGTCCTGAATCTATACTAGGACTTTTTGTCCATGTAATAATCTCCTTTATAACTTCTTCTAAGTATGCCTGAAAAGTGGAGGGGTGTCCTTCATGTAAGAGATATCCTTTTGCAATTTAGATTACTATTTAGAATGTAAACTTTCTTTTACAGGCTTCCACTCTCTCACACTGCCTGGTTTCATTCCCCAAAGGGGTGGGGAGGGGGAGAAAAGGTTCTGTAAAGTTTGTGGTGGGACAGCACAAGCCAAGTTCCCTCATTAACTTCCGATTGAGTTAGGAGTAAAGAAAGATTAAGATTAGTAAGATTAGTGCCACAGCCCATCTAGATGGTCTCAAGTGGTTCCAACCAGTGGGATCACTGGGTGGGTACGGGTTGTGTAGCCTAAACCAGGTGACACCCCAGTGGAGGAGTGACACCCAGTCAGGCCTTCCTTCTGCTCTGATGGAGATGTGAGCATGGCTTTATTCTCTTGTGGCTTCATTGCTTTCCCAGCTCTCTCTCCAGGAGGGAGCCAAGGCAGCATAAAGGGAAGTTGGGGGTGAGCATGCCCCTTATGGCTTCGTTGCCAGCTTGGCTCTCTCCCTGGGAAAAGAGCCAGGACACTGGTGATGGTGACAGAAAGGAGAGCATACCCTCATGGCTTTGTCTCCAGCCTGGCTTTTTCCCCAGGGAGGGAACCAAGGTGGTGACAACAATGACAGAGGACAGCAACTGAGCAAGACAGCAGGAGGGGGTAGGGGAGGGGGAGGGTGGGACAGGCTGCTGTCACCCTCTCAGCAGCCCCCCCCCCACCTGGGTGTCACCAAGAGTCGGGCCACTACCAGTCCCAACCTACTCAGCAAAAGCAGAAAGGGACCCAAGAACCATGACATGAGCATTTGAGGCGGGATCACCACAGATGGAATTATAGTGTGATCACAGAATACAACACATTCACCATCAACTGTATAGGCTAGGGGTGATGAGAAATAAAGTCCGATAGCATCTGGAAGGCCACAAGTTGCCCATAATATATATAGAAGGCTATACATATAGATCTGTGCAGATATTTACATAGGATTCCAAACAAATTGGAATCATGTGTAATTAAGGTTCCTAATCTTGTGGGAAAAGACTTATATATTTGACACTTCGTCACAGTCCCTTGTGCTCACAAAGGCTGTTTTAAATGACTAATAGGTGAAGGGGAAAGGGTAGTCCTGATCACAGCTGCTCATCTACAGACTTTTTCCTTCAGATCTCATCTATAGGCTTTCTTCTTTAAACATCCATGTTTAACACACAGCTCAGTGTCTAATTGTCAGTGGTGGTCCCAGGAAGACCAGTGGACCTGGTTTCTGAAGCACCCTTTGGTTCAAAAGAACTGATTCAACCAACCAATCAACACGGTTGCTGTACTTTTTTACTGATGTGATTTGAAATTGTTTTACATCCAATTAAGTTTTAATATTTTCAAGTCTCACTGCATCTTACGATAAGAGGGTGGGATTTGTTTGTGTATATCTGGGTTTTACATTTTGAATCCTAGTTTTTGGGGGAAAGCGGGATGTAAAACAAAGAAATATATATAACCTCTACTGCCAATGATGCAGGAATGGCCCTGATACTTAAAAGGCGCAAAAGCTACTTTGGATTATAACTGGCTGTGGGGAACAGCTTAAGTTCCACATTTTCATTTGCTCTTCATTCCATCTTGGATTTTATGTGACTAACCTCTGTTCCCTAGGTATTTACTCCACATAGGAGAAGGTGTATTTGTTGTTATCTTTTCTACATAGCCTCTCCTTCAATGTCCCTTTATTGAAGTGAAACACTGAAATCAGCAAATCATCATCACTAACAAGTGGTACTCATTATTGATACTTTAGGAGGCAATGGCTTTAATGCCATTGATTTCATGACATACTGGCAATAGTAGTAACTTGCTGCTTTGTCTCTCATTAATACAGGAGACCTGTACTTCTTTCACTTCCTAGTTACAGGTGTGTTTTTTACAAAAGGTCCTCCAGTTTGATATTCAGAGTCTCACCATCACCACAGACACAACCTCATCAATCACATACAGGGGGCTGATCAGTTTCTCTGTACCATTCATGATTCCCAGGAGCAAAGACCCAATTCTTCTAGTACTATATACAGGCATCCAGACTGAACAGTTGGCTTCAAAGTTTTAGAATTTCTGAACAATCTTGTCTTGTAATAAGTAGGCAATTAAAGAAGATAATCAGGGCACTTCCAACTTCCCAAACCTTTCAATGAAAATAAGTTACATGCCAAGCTAAGTTAATCAGGCTCCATCTATTTTCTCTACCACTGCAAATCACTACAGTTTTCAGCTAACAAGAATGGGTTGCCCTACTTGATCCGACAGTCCTTATAAAAGAGGCACTTAGCATAGCATTACCATCATTACATCCCCAGGTTAAAGGCAATGAAACTCCAGGAGCGGCAAAGTCAAATCAGTTCAATTGTCTGATTGTTCATGCTCACAAAGTAGTCAGGACGGCAGGGGTCTCACATAAAACTTTGGTTGTTGTTTTTTTATAGAGAGATGGGGTGAAAGCTCTTTTAAAGTAATTCATTGCCCTCTACATTGGCTTTAAATCAGAAGGGAGAGAATGGTCACAGCGACCCATGGCTCTCAATGTTCCTTGAGAGCTGTGTAGCAGATAGCCAGCTGCTAGGCCAGATGTCAAAGGTGCATTAAGAGCACTTGGTTTTGATCTCACTCATTCCAGGGAAGTGCAGTGGAGTTGGCTTGAAGCACTGCCATAAAAAAAAGATGGTGATTAATGAAGCAGCACAACTTAATAATGCAAGTTGACTTGCGCTTCCTTCTTGCAGGCATTTTCACTGTCCACAAAGCAGTTCTTTTACTTACCAGCAGGGACATGTAAAATGTTAATCATCAATCTGTGGGCCATTAAAGAAGTTGCTTTCTCTCTCTTAACTTGAAAAACCAAGGGGGGGGGGAGATAATAGGTTTGGTTAACAGAGCTCTTCAGATAATGGAGGATGTTCCAAGGGAGGCACTGATGGAATCAGCATGGGATCTCAAGTGCATTAATCCAACTTTCTCTTAGGAACCATGAGTTCAAAACTCAGGGCATTGAAACTCATGCCTGAGATGCGGGTCAGCCTGCTTAGTTACCACTACACAGCATGGGCCATCTACATGTACAACAGGTGAACAGTCAACTTACTTAAGTCTGCTTAAGATAATTAATACCCCAATCATAACCATGTGGCAATAAGTCTGAATTTAGACATCCAGATCTTCCTTCTAAGTGCAGATAATTTTAAGTCACAAAATGGCAAAACTGCCAAAGGAAGCTCATTATGTAATGGACTTTGGAACCATAAGGCATAGTTTCCATGCCCCAAATCCTGCTTTCAGTCCCAGATCTCTGACCTCAACCATATATATTTTCAATAATACATTAGGATATTACTATCAAGCATGATTTATATGTGTCTCATCTTCAAGACACTCAAGATCATAGAATAGAATCATAGAATCATAGAGTTGGAAGAGACCACAAAGGCCATTCAGTCCAACAGCCTGCCATGACATTGCTGACTCATGTTCAGCCTGTGCTCCACTAAGGGGGGGAAGCAGACGGTGCAAAGTGCCATTTTCGGGGCAAAGTGCCATTTTCGGGGCAAGGAAGGGGAGGGGCAGCCGCACGGTGGGCGCCCCAACCCCTTCCCCAAAACATCCTCGGAGCAGCCGGCCCTCTGCACAGCCAGCACTCCAAGGATGACCTCCCGCTGCAGCGTCCGTACACGCTGCAGTGGAAGAGTCACCGAAGGTGCACCAGCAGCCTTTTGCAGCGCACCTTCAGCGATTTGTGGAAGGAGCGCTATTTTAGCGCTCCTTCCAGGGGTGGCGAAGCTGTGGCGCAGGGCCGAGGTGTGCGGATACCTCAGCCCCGTGGCGCAGCTTCCTGGGGCAGCCCCGTGCCGCCCGTCTGCTTCCCCCCTAAAACTCCTAGATCCTTTTCATATATACTGCCACCAAACCAAATGTCCCCCATCCTATATTTGCGCATTTCATTTTTACTGTCCAGGTGTAGTATTATACATTTACCTGTGCTGAAATTCATTTTCTTAGTTTTGGTCCAGCTTTCTAATCTATTAAGGTCATTTTGAATTCTGATCCAGTCCTCTGAGATATTAGCTAACACTCCTAATTTGGTGTCATCTGCAAATTTGATAAGCATGCCCTCTACTCCACCATCCAAGTCATTGATAAAGATGTTGAATAGCACTGGGACCAGGACAGAACCCTAGTCACTTCTCTCCAGGATGAGGGGGAGCCATTGTTGAAACTAACAGGGTTTCATGGCACCTCTGCTACATAGTTAAGTATGCCTAAAATTACATAGCATAGACCATGATGGAAGACTCTGGCCTCTATGTATTTTATAGTTTTATAGTTTGACATTTATATAATTTTAAAAATTGATATTACTATATTGGATATACTTACCAAAGAAGTGTTTTAAAAATCTGAACACTGTACAGTAGTCCCTCCCAATTTTCAGGGGATCGGTTCTGGACCCCACCCCCATGAAAATGGTGGCTCACAAATATTCGAGCATTACTGAAAATAATGGGGTGTGCGCTCAGAGCTGCACACAGGTGCACACCACCATTTTATCCCTCCCTGCTTGGCCCTCTCATGAAGAGCAAGACCGTGGACTCGAAGTCCATGAACGGGGAGGAATAACTGCATAGTATTATATACAACACATGGCGATATATAGACATAGTATAAAAAATAATAATACTGCAAATGTGGAAGGAGTACAAAAAACTTAGACAAACTCTACTCTAGTCTGAATACTTTTCTTCTTCTCTTTTTTTCCTGCCATTCTCTCTCTTTCTCTTTGAAAAGGAAGGAAAACATGTTTATATTATTCTATTTTTGCTGTACAGACACAAACTAAAAATAAAAAGAGTGAAGAGCCTTGCAGTAACTTAAAAATTAATGAATGTATTATGGCATAAGTTATTGTCGACATAATTTATTTAATGAAATACCTTGATGTTCCATACCTTCCAGCTGTCTCAGTTTGGTAGGAACCATCTCAGTTGATGCTCTGTCCTCACACTTTTGCAGCTGCTTTGGTTGCTTCTATTCTCTCTTTCACCCTCAGCTTAGTTTAAGTGCTGCAAACTGAGTTCAAAGTACAAAAGTAGTTTGCACTAAATTAACTAAGCAACATGGAGAGGAGGGGAGAGGAGACAGAATCTTGCCCTTCCCTGTATATGCAGGCAAAAGCCAACTACTGCAACATCTCATAGCTGATGTCTTCCTTGTTAATAGCTTTTGCCATCTTAATCATACCCTGATGTTGCTTGGTAACATGTGACTCTGATTTTCTCTGTGAAATGTTAGAGGGTTATGATGTTATCCTCAATTGGGAGATTTATATACATATGAATGTTTACAGAGTGGGGTGTAAATGGTGAGGCCAGAGGTTATTGAAATATACTGAAGTATAGATAGTGCCAAATATTATTTGCAAAACAGTTGTTGGGTGAAACTGGTCAGCTGATTAACATATGTGTTATGATTGTGGCATAGTGGTTTGAGTGTTGTACTATGACTCTGGAAACCAGGATTCAATTCTCCACTCAGACTTGAAACCTACTGGGTGGCCTTGGGCAAGTTACATGCTTTCAGCCTCAGGTGAAGGCAATGGCAAATCTCCTCTGAACAAATCTTGCCAAGAAAACAGCATGATAGGTTTGCCTTAGAGTTGCCATAAGTCAGAAGCAACCTGAAGGCACACAACAACAACAACGATTAAAAACATTTGCTCCCATCCAAACTATCAGAGACAAAGCTGGTGCTCTTGATTAACTTATCACATTGAAAGATGTGTAGGTGTATGAAGTCCTGAAGTGGCATTATATGCTGTTAGAATACATATGGGGATTAAGGGGCTATAAAGATGGCCCCTAAGAGGCAGCTTTGTGCCACTCCTGGGAGCACCAGAATGGGGCCACAGCAACCACACACCATGGCCCCAATCTGGCACTTTGCTGCTCTAAAAAGAGCTGGCAAATGCCGCTCCTTTTTGGAGCGGCAAAAAGCCTCCCTTACCAATGCCACCATGGATCTTCTGCACTCCTTTGGCACAGCGTGTCTGTACGCTGCACCAATGTAGTGCCCTGCCATTGTGTGCCATGCGGTGGGGCAAGTGGCATGATGGTAGAGTCAGGGCAGCCAGTGTGCAATCACCACACCACAATTCTACCCCCAGGCTGGCCCTTTTGGCTGGTCTGTAAAGGCCCAAAGTTGGCGTTTTGGTTTGTCACAAAGTCTAGTTCCTGAGTCTCTCACTGCTGTAGCTCTTTAAAATTGGATGGTTTTTGTAAACAAGGCCTTCCTCTCAGACTCTGTAAGAGAGGAGTATCATGATAGACATTATTGGTTATACATTTGATTTTACTGTATTTGGTAATTGGGGATATTCAGACAATATTAGGAGCCTCCCTTGAACTATTAAAAGCTGAATAGCAGCAAAGGATACAAGAAGGAAAGTTCTACCATCAGAATGTGATGTGAGAATCTGTTCCAGTGCTGCTATTTTTCTTTTCATTCCTACATCATTCTTTGTCTCCTGTCCTGCAGTGAGACACCCCAATTGTTAGGCAGAATGAGACTTGAGATGTCTATGCATCCTTTTTGACAAAGAACAGCCCTCTGCTTTCAAGGCTATTTGATAGCCACCCATGAAATAACAAGACCACACAAAAGTAAATGGGTTGACTAAGAGCCACTTTATTGACCTATACTCTATTTAACTGAATTTGGACCTGGGGATAAGCTAAAAAGAGAGGGAGAAACCTGTGTAGGTCCAGTTGAGGCCCAGACATCAACCTTTGACCATCCTTCCCAGCCTACCCTTGGGTGAAACAGCAGACCCCAAGAACAATCCAAAAAACCACTAGTTGATGCCTTGATAATAGTTTAATGGAAGGCAAACCCACCCACCCCGCAAGTCACAAGACTACATAAAAGAGAATAAACCCCAAGGGCAGACTCCTTCTCCACCCCTCCAGGTCTCATGACCCATAGAGGCAGTTCCAGAACCCAACCCTTCACCAAAAGCATGCTAAGATGTACACCGATCTAACAAATCCTCCTCCATAACCTGCCAGATGAGAACTTATTTTAGATATTACTCATAGCTAATTCCCCTATCCCATTATATACAATGTGGGGTAGGCCAAAAAAAGGAGGAGGAGGGAAAAATCTACCTGTCCCCAAAATCACCAGCTTAGCTCACACTGCATTAAAAGGAGCAAAGAGGACACATAAGGGGTGGGAGGGTGGGAAAGGACATTAGATAGCCTCTTCCTCCACCCCTTTTAAGTGGCCAGCACTTGGTGCCAAACATAAAGTGCAGGGGATTCTGGCCTCTATTCACAGAGGCCATCAAACAGTCCCCCCTCCCTGCTGTGTTGCTTGCTGCACAGTTGAGGAAGCACATTCATTCAAGTCTGTTTCAAAGCTAAAGAACCATAAGAAGAGACGTCAAGAGCCTTGAGGTTGTTCCTTAGCAGTTACTACCGCCTGGACAGCAGACAGCACATAGATGACCTGCTCAGTCCTCTCTACACTATGGTGAGATTATTAAATTTATATTATATTCTACTAATTCTTTCTAAATCTATATCTATATAAATCAACACATGTAAACTGATGCAAATATGTCTTCATTAGTAATAACTGGAAGTGGTCTCTCTGAGATCTCCTACATGGCAATTTGAAAGCATTATTGAGTTATGCATGTAATTTTTCTGCCATAAACCCCAAAATGTCTGGGACATCTCTGCTTTGCCAAAATGGAAGGAAGCATTATGTCATAACAATTTGTTGTGTGAAAGTGGTAGCACTTAGTAGATGTCACACAGAAAACATATATCCTTTTGGAAAATCCAGCATTCCTGGGGGAAAGAGGGATTTCTGGATATTAATGCAAGTGGTGATAACCAGTTCCTTGGAAAAGAGCACCACATGATTATTGCTATGACAGCTTTAGCCCTCCCTGAAGACTGTGGCTAGGTAGTGTTATTTGAATGTTCTTTTACCATGGCTTAATGCTATTTTTATCATCCCATAAAATCCTGTGAGCCATTTCTCTGCTCTAGATTTGGTCCCTGGAGGAGGATGAGTAGAGAAGACTTCTGGAGACCTCTTTTAAAGACATGGATCTTGGTACCTTGAAAACAGCATTTATCATTTTGTCAGTTCTCATTAGAAAGATTTGCTTTATAACACATTGCTGACTGGGACTACATTTATTTGCTGTTGAATGTTGATAGGCTGTCAAATCTGAACTCACACGTGGACCAACAACTCAGCTGTATTGCTAAGTGTGGAAACAGTGACCTAGAATACTGCTATTTAAAGTCAAGAGAGGTGAGACAATTAGAATCATGCAGAGGCTGAATTTTAAGCAGTACCTATCAAAGGAGTAAAATGGCACAACCAAAATCAGGAATGCTGCCAAATAACCAGCCCAGCTGGGACTGGACTGCATTGGATTCTCATGCTAAACTTCCCTGAAGTTCTTTGTATTTACCTAGACATTTTATTTTAACTTTTTTGGTCCAGGAAACTACTGAAGTTTTCAAACTGACCCTTCACATCACACACCCTGATCATTTTAGTATCAGTCTAGCTTTTTCTTCCTTTATTGAATTTGCAATTATTAATTATCATCACACTTTACAGCTTATCAAAAGGGAAATCAGAATCAAATGATTAACGATAAAAGAATCTTTACACATTACAGTACAGTTTTAGTTTATAGCTCAGTCACATCTTCTAACTTGGAAGAACTCTTTTGAATTGAACTACTTCAAGCCAAGTCATAATCTACAGAATGTTGCAGACTGTGATAATCTGGTTTCCAACTTTGAGTCCTGGAAATAAGAAGATAACATACAGAGTATAAGAGTATACATATAGAGTCTAACACGTGGAATATAAGATAATGGAGAAATATTCATGTATGAGAGAATGTGTGTGTTACTAAGGCTGCATCCACACTGCAGAAACAATCCAATTTGACACCACTTGGCTCAATGGTATGAAATCCTGAGATTTGTAGTTTGATGTGGCACCAGAGCTTTGTGACAGAGTAGATTAAATTTCTTACAATACTAGTTTCCAGACTTCCATAGCACTAAGCTATGGTAGTTAAAGTGGTGTCAATCTGGATTATTTCTGCAGTGTGGATGGAGCCTAAGAGAGAAGCAGCCTAGTTCCAGGCTGAATACCTACTCAATTGTAAACAAGATAAGAGGAATTCCACCAGAATTCACCAACAATAAATTTGTAGTAGATGCTGCAATGGGTGGTGTAATCTGATGGAAGGCAGTCAAAAGCCAAGAACTGAGTATACCAAGGTTTGTTTATATGATTTCCAACAATATAATTAGAGGAGAGGACTGTGAACATTAACAGAGTACAGTCAGCATCTTTGATTGGACTAGAAAGGACAGTTAATTGGCTGGGTGGAGGCTAGGGAAACAATAAAGAAGTCAAGTAAAAAAGAGAAACCAGACATTCTGCATCTCAGCTGTGGGAGATGGCTATAATACAGCCTCCAAGCTATGCTATTCCTAACTGAAACACTGCTCAGTCTTGCTGGTGCAAATATATACTGCTGATAAGAGAAACAACTAGGTTATACTAAACAGATATATTATAACTAGGTTATACTAGAATCATAGAATCATAGAATCATAGAGTTGGAAGAGACCACAAGGGCCATCCAGTCCAACCCCCTGCCATGCAGGAACTCCCAATCAAAGCATCCCCGACAGATGGCCATCCAGCCTCTGCTTAAAGACCTCCAAGGAAGGAGACTCCACTACTCTCCGAGGGAGTGTGTTCCACTCTCGAACCGCCCTTACTGTCAGGAAGTTCCTCCTAATGTTGAGGTGGAATCTCTTTTCTTGCAGCTTGCATCCATTGTTTCGGGTCCTAGTCTCTGGAGCAGCAGAAAACAAGCTTGTTCCCTCCTCGATATGACATCCCTTCAAATATTTAAACACGGCTATCATATCACCTCTCAGCCTTCTCTTCTCCAGGCTAAACATCCCCAGCTCCCTAAGTCGTTCCTCATAGGGCTTGGTTTCCAGACCCTTCACCATTTTAGTTGCCCTCCTTTGGACACGCTCCAATTTCTCCACATCCTTTTTGAATTGTGGTGCCCAGAACTGGACACAGTATTCCAGGTGAGGCCGGACCAAAGCAGAATATAGTGGCACTATTACTTCTCTTGATCTAGACACTATACTTCTACTGATGCAGCCTAAAATTGCATTGGCCTTTTTAGCTGCTGCATCGCACTGTTGACTCATGTTCAACTTGTGGTCCACCTGGATTCCTAGATCCCTTTCACACGTAGTCTCATTCAGCCAAGTGTCCCCCATCGTATATCTGTACTTTTCATTTTTCTGCCCTAAGTGCAGTACCTTACATTTCTCTGTGTTGAATTTCATTTTGTTAGCTTTGGCCCAACTTTCTAGTCTGCTCAAGTCATTTTGAATTTTGATCCTGTCCTCTGGGGTATTAGCTACTCCTCCTAATTTGGTGTCATCTGCAAATTTGATAACTATGCCCCCAATACCGTCATCCAAGTCATTAATAAAGATATTGAATAGCACTGGGCCCAGGACAGAGCCCTGTGGCACCCCACTGGTCACTTCTTTCCAGGTTGAAAAGGAGCCATTGTTGAGCACCCTTTGTGTTCGACCAGATAACCAATTACAAATCCATGTAACAGTTACTTTGTCTAGCCCACATTTTACCAACTTGCTTGCAAGAATGTCATGGGGAACCTTGTCAAAGGCCTTACTGAAATCAAGATATACTATATCCACAGCATTCCCTTCATCTACCAAGCTGGTAATTTTATCAAAAAAAGAGATCAGATTTGTCTGGCATGACCTGTTTCTCTGAAACCCATGTTGACTTTTTGTGATTATGAAATTGTCTTCCAGATGTTCACAGACTCTCTGTTTAATGATCTGCTCCAGAATCTTTCCGGGTATTGATGTCAGACTAACTGGACGATAATTGTTGGGATCCTCTTTTTTCCCCTTTTTGAAGATGGGGACAACATTTGCCCTCCTCCAGTCCGCTGGGACCTCTCCTGTTTTCCAGGAATTCTCAAAGATTATTGCCAATGGTTCTGATATTACATTTGCCAGTTCTTTTAATACCCTTGGATGTAATTCATCTGGTCCTGGAGACTTATATTCATCTAGATTAACCAGATGTTTCTGTACTATCTCTTTACTTATTCTGTGATGAAATTCTCCTATTCTGTCCTCTGCTCCATTATCCTCAAGTTGAGCACCCTTTGCCTTTTCTGAGAAGACTGAAGCAAAGAAGGTGTTGAGTAATTCTGCCTTTTCTCTGTCCCCTGTTAACTTTTTGCCATCTTCTCCACACAGTGGCCCTACCATTTCCTTCTTTTTCCTTTTGCTACTGACATACCCCCAAAAGCCCTTTTTATTGTTCTTAACCGCTCCAGCAAGCCTGATTTCATTCTGCGCTTTAGCTTTTCTGACTTTAACCCTACACGTGCTAGCTATTTGTTTGAATTCCTCTTTGGTGATTTCCCCATTTTTCCATTTCTTATACATGTTCCTTTTAAAACTTAGTTCAGTTGCAAGTTCCTTAGTCATCCATCCTGGTTTCTTGAGACACCTCCCATTCTTCCTCCTCATTGGCACGGTTTGAAATTGTGCCTTCAGTATCTCCCTTTTGAGAAACTCCCATCCGTCTTGAACTCCCTTCTCTTTTAGTATTCCTGTCCATGGGATCACCCTCAGTATTTCTCTAAGTTTAGTAAAATCAGCTTTCCTAAAGTCTAGAATGCGTGTCTGACTATGCCTGGCTTCTCCTTTCCACTGTATAATAAACTCCAGGAGGACATGATCACTCCCGCCTAAGGATCCAACCACTTGCACCCCATTAACTAGGTCTTCCCTGTTAGTTAGGATCAGATCCAAAATAGCTGACTCCCTCGTTGCCTCTTCCACCTTTTGAACAATGAAATTGTCTTCGAGGCAAGTGAGGAATTTGCTAGACCTCAAGGATTTTGCCAAGTTTGACTTCCAGCAAATATCTGGATAGTTGAAGTCACCCATCACTACTATATTTCTCCTTTCTGAGTGTGTGGTCATCTGTTCTAGAAAGGCATCATCCAGTTCTTCTGCCTGAGTCGGGGGTCTGTAGTAGACTCCCACAATAACATCCCTGTTGTTTCTTTCCCCTTTAATTTTTATCCAAATGCTCTCCACCTGGCTTCCAGGATTGTTGTCCTGGATTTCTTCACTGGTGTAAATATCCCTGACATATAATGCTATTCCTCCTCCTCTCCTGTTTGGCCTGTTTCTCTTGAAGAGGTTATACCCCTGTATTTTTACATTCCAATCATGAGACTCATCCCACCAAATTCTACTAAACAGAATATATTTTCCATTGTGATTTTAATGGATGCCTATTATAGACATTTATAACTATGTAATGCATGCTGCTAGATCTAGTAAGATCTAGCAATGTTCAGGGATACTAACCTTGGATGCCTATGTATACAATGCCTGTTTAGAGATGTATAATTCCTCATCAAGAAGAGATGGTATTTTAATGGATAAATAACTCAACTATATTAAGATGGTAATGTTCCTCTATGTGTTAACTATTAAGACGTCTGCTTAAGAGATACAGAAATAAAGATTCTTATGAAAATGTAACATCTTAGTTGCCACATCTTGCAATATGATGATGCATGATGCCCTACATGCAGTGTAATAAGATGTAATGAAAGCAAACTGCCCAGACAATGATATGTTTCTCCCAAAAGGGATTGTATATGTTTCAATATCTATGGTTGCATATAATAACTAGCCTAAAAGATTACCTGCGAGCCTGCTCATCTCCCATTTAAATATTGTGAGATTCCAATAATGGGACCCCAGATTACAGTTTAACTGCCAAATGGGAAAGACTCTCAATCCCAGAAGGGTGAAACAGACAGGCAGCTAGGAGCGGAGTCTGGCTGCTCCAGGCATGATCAGCTGGGGACTGTACAACTGCATAGCCTGCTCTCAAAGCAGATCGCTGCTGCAGTCCCAAATGAGCTGCCAGCAGGAGCTGTTTTTTGCCACTTCTTTTTCCCGTGGCTTTAGGCTGCCTTAGGTGGCCTTGGAGCATCTTCCGCCTGCTTTGAGGACATGTGTTATCTGCACACACCCTGAAGTGGCAGAAACTGCTCCTTTTAGCCCATCTGTTTTGGGCCTTAGTTTAAATATATAGGGCTGTTTCAAAAAGATGCACAGTGCTGAGAAAATAGGTGATAGAGCTGTATTATCTGTGATGCTTCACATCCCTTTGTTGGTTCACATCCTTTTGTTTGTTCACTTTTCTTCCCTGTTTTATCTTGGGAATTCAACATATGCATGTTGCAGAAACAAAATGATGTTTCTGAGTGACTGGACCCTGCTACTTGTACAATTCACTGGATACCATCAATACTTTAGGAGAAAAGGTAAACAATTTGTCTTTGATTTTATTTATCTTTTAAACACTCCAAGATAAATATATATTCCATTCTTTGTACTTTGATCCTGCCTTTCTTCTATGATGAGACCCAAATCAATTTCATAGGTTTTCCAGGTAGTTGTCCATCCAAGGCACTGACCAGAATTGGATGAGCTTAGCCACAGCAATGTTTCAGTATCATATGACATCAGCCAATATATACAAAGAATAGATTTTGGTGCAATTTGAGATATTTCAGAGTAAGTTGTTATCAACAATGCTGTAAAGAGAATAAGGTTGGATTCATACAATGCTTGTCACATGTACAATGCCACCTGTCTTGTCCACATTTGCTGTGTTATAACCAGGAATTGAGATGGATTGAATTGACATTGATGTATACAAGAAACCTGACACTATAATGAAGCAAAATATTTTTATTCTGGTATAAACTAAACAAAAGCTAACTGGCACTTGTTGATCATGTAAGTAGTCACCCCATTTGCTATGACATGCCTAATAAGCTCTTGTGTCTAAGCCATCATAAGTCATATAAGTAGTTGGAATTTACCTTTATGCACTTTCAGTGCCACGTGATCTCAGATCCAATGCACCTGTTTCTGGAAGGCCCCAGAGTTTGTTAGACAGCATACTGGGGGGCGAGGGGGGGGACACAGCATCATGAAAACCAAAGAACTATCCAAACCAGTTTGGTGTAAAATTGTCCAGAAGCACCAATCATGATTGGGTTCTTAAAAAGCAAAACAAAGAAACTCAACTTATAAATATCCCATGCAGCACTATTACATCCACTATTACATATTGGAAGAATATTACTTAACCATTACCCTGCCTAGAGAAGGCTGTTCCCCAGGGGCCAGGTGAAGAGGACATTAGTCAGAGAAGCAACCAAGAGGCCAATGCTAACTCTAAAGAAGGTAGAGAAGCTCACAGGTGAGATGTCCATGTGACAACTATCTCATGGATGTTCCACAAAGCCGGACTTTATAGAAGAGTGGTGAGACAAAAACAACTACCATGTGGGCGTTTCACAAAGCTGGACTTTATATAAGAGTGGTGAGACAAAAATAATTGCTGAAACAAATCCACACCAAATCCTGTTGGAGTTTGCAGCATGACACATGGGAGACACAGCAACCATGTGGCAAAAGGTCCTATTGTGTAATGAGACCAAAACTTTGTGATGAGACCTATTTATTTATTTATTCAATTTATATTTCCTTTTTCTCCCAAAATGGGATTCAAGGTGGCTTGAAGACCAAAATGTGATGTGTGGTGCTGAATTTCCCTGAGAACACCAGCTACACAGTGAAGCACAGTGGTGGCGGCATCTTGTTGTATGGCTTCTTTTGCTTGTCATGATGCAGGAAACTGGTTTAGATTAAAAACAAGAAGAATGGAGCTAAATACATGCAGTTCTAGAGTAAAACCTGCTTAAGCCTGAGGATACCTGGAATGGGAAGGTTCACCTGCCAGATGGACAATGACCCTAAATATATAGCCAAAGTAATGCTGGTGGGGTTTAAAAACAAGAACCTGAATGTAATGGCCCAATCAAATTGTGGACTTCAGTCCAATTGAGGCTCTACAGCAAGGTTTGAAATCTGCTGGTTGTCAACAGTCCTCATCCATCCTGGCAAAAGCTGCAATGATTTGGCCAAGAAGAATAGGCAAAAATTTCAAAATCCAGGCGTACAAAGCTTATAGTCACTTTCCCAAGAAAACTCACAGTTTTTGCCAAAGGTGGCCCCATCAAGTATTGAATCAGGGTGTGAATATTTGTGTTATCAACAAGTGCCAGCTTTTTTTAATTTACTTTATTTTTGTGGCATAACAAAAAATATTTGGAAATGTTACAGTGTTAAATATCTTGTATACATCAATTAAATTCATTTCAGTATGGTCATAGCATAACAAAATGTGGCAAAAGTGGTGATGTCTTCTGCAAAGCACTGTAGCTGGAATTTCTTTGCTTCATATTATCCATGACACTGGTGGTACTGTTACAAAAGTGGCATTTTAACTGGGTGTCACCACTATCCATTTTTCTAGAGATGATTCTCCATGCATATAGCTGTACATACCAGGCCAGGGAAGTGTATGTAGAACTTGGTAAGGAGATGTATATAGCAAGTAAGTAGGAATCTTCATTCACACTAGCTAAATATGTTATCTGCATTGCACATAGCATTCATTTTACTGGGAGGCAATGATAGCAATAGCAAGCACATTTCTATACCGCTTATCAGTGCACTTAAGCACTCCCTAAGTGGTTTACAATGTGTAAGCTAATTGCCCCCAACAAGCTGGGTACTCATTTTAGCAGCCTACAGAAGGATCCAAAGCTGAGTCGACCTAGGAGCCCTACCTGGGATCGAACTCACAACCTTGTGGCTGTGAGAAGCTGCAGTACCAGCATTTAACCACTGCACCACCAGGGTTCTCTTACCTGGGATTACCTGGGATTAAGTCACACTGAATCATGTGACACTTACCTCTAAGTAATGATACATAGCTGCGAAACGTAAGATGGTGGACTTTTGGATTTGGAAAACATTCTGCTGATGTAGTTATATTCACTAGTTACTTATATATTCTGGCTAGGGCAAGAAAAGCGCTGCTGGCTGAAGAAACAACAGCCTTTTAAAATATTTTAATGTGGCAGCCAAATACATATCTAAATTAATAAAAACATAGAAAAAATGCACATTTTATATATCATGAAGAAAAAATCATATAGCCTTAATGCCCCATTATAATTCATTGAAAGAAATCTTAAAATTCCATTTACCAAAAAAATCAATATCCTGTGTATCACAAGTAGTAAATTCATCCATATAAGATCTGTAAATTTTGACATCTTCAAGGATAATCTGCTCAGATTCCTGCTCGCATGAGTGACTAAATCTGTCCAAATGTAAACTATTGCTTAAGAATTCTTCCTTTGAAATTAGATGCTTCCAAGCAGGTGGCAGATTAAGTAGCAAACACAATAGGGCCCATTTTGAATCTCTTTATTCTGTTTTTGGTTCCCTGTCAGCCATTAATGAAAACATTTTATGCTAAAATAATCAGAAAGGAGCTTCGTGAAGGAAGCCTTGAAACATGCCTTCCTTGTTCCTTTCACAAAGACACTACATTTATTTATCTGCTAGGCAGCTTTCATGAATTGAAGTGGCAGGGTGTTATCTGTTACATAGGCTAAGCCTGGGAAACTAAGAGCTGTTGTGTTCTCCATGAAATACATCCTTCTTGCCTTAGGATTCCCAGTTGAATCCCAACACTGATGGCAACATATAGACACTACCCTAGAGTTTACAGTGTCATGTACTACCAGCTTACTATAAAAGCTGTACTTAGACTTGATCAAACATTTGGTTGTGCATGGTTGTATCTGTGCAGCAAGCAAGTGGTCACTGCAGAAACTGAGCTCCATATTTAACACTGTCACATGAGAAAAGACAATGCCTTGACATCCTTTGTTTGCTTTGTAGCAACCTGATAAAGCAGTGAGTTCTCATTTGCATTGAATTTGACTCACACTAGGGATTCTTCCACACAAGCCCTGTTCTCACAGCAGTCACACAACTAATAATAAAATGGCAATATACCAATTTCCAGACAGCTATCACTGCACCACTCTCATGAGAACTAGGCTACTGCCCCCAATGCACTCTCTTCCTGACCTCTGTCCTAACCCCACCTCCCTTCCTTACGCACTAGCCATCATATCCTTAGGGTTTGGGGGGAGTCCCCTTTTCTCTGTGCAATTCTGGAGCTCTGCTGCCATTATTTAATTTAAAAACAAAATTAAAGGAAAAAATAAACAAAAATAAATAAATAAGGTAACTAGGGCACTTCGGAATGCCATGGGTTTCCTCCATGAATGAAAAGGGATAGGTTGGACAGGGTTTCCCAATTTATGGGGAGAACCCACTGACCACACCAACTCCCATGATGATCCAACAACAGATGCACAGTCTGTACCACGCCCCTCCTGCTGCAAGGAAGAACCTGCCATAATGGAGCATTGGTGGCTAGCCATACCATACCATTTTTTTCATTCCATTGCAAATGCATGTGCACATGCACATGGAATGGACATTCTACCAGCAGCTGCCAATCTCTGCCTCATCCCACCCAGCCCAACCCAACCCAGCCACTGGCCCATTGGACACCCTGTGTTCCCAGCCACTCAATAAACTGACTGCCCATACAGTGCTTCAGGGCACCCAGTGACACATTGGCAGAGCACAATCATGGAGGGGCCCCTGTACATACTCTCTTTCTCTCCCATCCCCCCATGCCCCTGTTTGATCAGTCAGTTTGTTAATATTGTTATTAATTCAATTGTATTGTTGGTAATCTGACATGTTTGTTGTCATTTTGCGCCATGGGGCATGCAATGTGTTGATGGTGCAGCTGCTTGCTTGTGCGATCAATTCACAGGCAAACAAAAAAAATTATGGCCAGCAATGGTGCTAGCTATTCACCTGGCCTAGGATGCTTGCTGCTGACCAATTCTGCTTTGGCTGGTTCACTCTTGTGTGATAGTTTATTCTTTCCAGCTTAAATTGGAGCAGTGTTAAGTCCTGGAGTGCAGCTTGGGTGCATTTCCCTCCTGTTTTGGCCACATATGTCATCTCAACAGGTAGGTTTTTAATTGGGGCAGAGACGTATCTTTTAGCCCGTGTGGATAACTCCATAGGTTTGGGGAGAATTTAAATTACTGTATTTTCCGGCGTATAAGACGACCCACGTATAAGATGACCCCCCCCCATTTTTCCAGTCAAGATATAGAGTTTTAGCACCTCTATCCTCATCATCCTTATATCCGGCGTATAAGACGACCCCCCACTTTAGCCACAGATTTTGCAGGTAAAAAAGTAGTCTTATACACAGGAAAATAAGGTATAATCTGGTGTGACTGCCTCTCAGAGCAGGGATCAACAGCCTGCTAAAGCAGGATCACACAGCCTACTACAACATAACAGAATAACAAATATGAGAATCTGCAGTCATGCAGATTTTTCTTTGGTATTACAAATCCCATCAGGCTTGCCTAGTGTGAACAGTAGTCAGGGATCATTGAAGTTGCAGTTCAACTACATCCAAAGACGCCTCAATTCAGTGGTGGCTCCTGTTCTTTGAATCATACATATTATAGAAGTTGTATTTTATTGCAGACCTCATTATCTTTCTACAGAAGACTATGGTGTTGCTTTGTCAGAAGGTTTAGTGCAAAATATTTTAAGAATATTTTGCATTTGTGTTTTTACGTTTTAATTGAGATTCTGAGGTGTAATTTCTATTTTGTAAATGAGATAATACCAGCTACCTCAGTTCCCCTTAATCTTACTGGTCCCATTTCAAATATATTCCTTATCTTTACCTAAAGTAAAGGTAAGCAAAAACATCTGTAATTTGTAGGATGAGGGAGCAATCTCTGTCCCGGCTATCATAATGTATTTATGATATCTATGCTTAGCAAATCAGTATCAGTACAAAAAAAAAGCCTTGTATTTCATTATTAACTACATGAACCCTTTTGCACTGCATTAATCTAAAAGAACATCAAAATCCATGTCATAAGGAGGGTTATCTAATTATGTAATAGGTACTTATGTATAGTTTAGTACATCTTGACAAGTACACCTTGTTCCATCTATAGACATGAACAGATCAAACAGTGCACAGGATTACTGATTTGCATAACACTGTCAACCAGTTCTATGGAGTTGACAAGAATAGCTTTCCATTACAGCCTTGGATAGGAAGGTGTAACATAAACAGCTTTTCCTCCTTGAAAGACCTTTCTTGTTCAACATAGGGGAACTATGTTCAACATAGTTCAACATAGGGGAACACAGATACTGGCAAGCTATTTCCCTCTATGAAATGCACAGATATTTCCCTCTATGAAATGCAGGAGGATCTGTGTGGATAGAGTCTCAGAAGAATGTTCTCAGGTTCAAACCTCCCCAGATTGGACAGGGGAGGATAATTTTTGCTTAAACTTAGAGGTGAATAGCTTTTGCTGAAACCTTGATTTTGAGGGAAGATGGGGAGGTGGATGGGCGGAGTGGATGGGGAATTCATTTGGTCACTCTCATGCTTTAAAATGAGCATAGACTGGACTTCTGGCGGTGACAGCAGGGTGACAAGTAGCTAGGAATGACTCTCTTCCCAGGGACTGCCACAACAGGAACATAAGGACTGAGGATCCTTATCTATCCGAACTCAGGGAAGAGATCAGGGAGTGGGACTCAAAGGAGGTTTGTGTCCTACATCAAGGAGGAAATCGAGAAGGTGATTTTCCAGGTGAGGGGACAGGACTGCAGAGCAGCTGAGCCTGTTAATGGCAGTCACTTTTGGCACTGAGCCCAGCCTGCTGATACTTTTTTTGACTCTAGACAGATTAGATTTAGCATAACTTAATTAGAACTCTACTAGCATGCTTTCTTCTACAATTTCTTTGGACTTGAATTAACTGGTTATAGAGTAAGAGAAAGACCTGCAAAACTTAAGAGGCTCCCCGTTCCTGTCACTCTCTTGGCTAAGAGGGCAACCTCCAGTGGAGAGGAAAGGAGATCAATTTGGATTGGGGAAGCAGACCACTTTTAAAATTGAATTTAAATAAAGAGGGGACTGGAGAAAGTTATTGAAAGTGTGGAAGGGTTGGTGGAAGTTACAAGAGGTGAGAGCAGGTTGAAACAAGTTCCAAAACTCTATTGGAAACAGATGCATGCAATGAAATGAACAAATGTTACATATTAAATTTGAGATGAGACCAGAAATATATATTTTAAACATGTTGAATAAGATTCCATCATAAATTGAAAGAAAATATTGGTGCATTATGTTATACCTGATAACGATGGCTAGAATGATATTAGCACAACACTGGAAGAGTCAGGTAATACCTAGGATTGATGATTGGACAATAAGTTATTGGAAATCATTGAAATTGATAAATTAACCTGTCATATAAATCACAAAGATATGGATGCAGTAGAGGAGGAAAGGTCCCCGATTATAACATATTGTAAATTAAGAAGGTGAAATGTGAAGGAAGAATAAAAAATTGATTAAAAGATAAAGTGATTATAAGGGAGGAATTAGAAGAATTTGAATATGCTCTATGAAAACAATATTAAAAATTATAGGATATTGCATTATAGATTAAAATAATGTCATGGAGATGACGAGGTGAGATGAGGCCCATTGCTGGTGGAACTGAGGAAGTAAATGTTAATTGAAAATTCATGTTGGAATTATATATAATATAATCACCTTATTGTAAATAACTGAAGAATATGTATGCTTTATTTTTTTATGAAATAATAAAAATATTTCAAAATAAACAAATAAATAAATAAATAAAATGAGTGTAGACTAAAATATGCTAAATTGCCTTCTCCATATCAGTTTGCCTATATGTTCATTTATTTTTCTTGGAGGCTCTCTTTCATATGCCTGTCATATAGGCAGAGGTGGGAATCATGTAGCCTTCCCAATGTTGTCAGACTACAACTCCTCCTATTCCCCACCATGGGCTAGGACTACTGGGACCTAAAGTCCAGCAATACCTGAAGGACTGTGTGATCTCCACCTTTGATATAAGGCAAGGCAAGTGGCAACAAAAAAGAGGGTTTTCATAGTAGTGGAACCTTAGTGGTGGTACTGATAAGCTATAGCTCTTTCCAAAGATAACAAGATTGTTGCCCAAAAGTATCCTTGGATTCCACAGCCTGGATGCTGTCTCAAAGAACTCCCTTTCTCCTATTGCCAATCCAGCCTATGTTATAGGACAGAGGCAACTGGAGGACAGCTAAGGAAAACTGGTTTATGCTGATTTTCTATGCTGCTTCTATTATTTTGTATTAATGCTGCTGTATTTTATTTTTATATGCTGTAAATTATCCTAGAGAAAGTGTAAGTAAAAACTGAGATATCAACCTTTGCTATATTTTTATGACCCAAAATGTTATGCCTCAAAAGGTTCCATTTCCCTTGGTATCTCCCCATCGAAATTTAAATTTACAGGATCCGGGTAGTTTTTGTTTTGTTTTGAATGACAACAACAGCAGCAGCAGCTAATTTTCTATAAAATATCATTCTTAGTAGCGGCACCTCACATATAATAACAGCAACAACATTAACTGTGTCCAGCATACTCCTGGCACCATTTAAAGCAGCGGTAGTGGTCATCATTGTTATTACTAACCATTTCTGTTGATCCAGCTACATATATCCTGGTAGCATCATCACCGCTGAGTATGAAATCAAAATCTGGGAAGAAGAGGGGCCAGAAAGCATGCTCAAAAGGACATGTGCTAATTAGCTGCTGTATATAAAATGTTCACATAATTCAGTGCAGCATATAAATAGGAACATTCCCTACTCCCCCAATGTTAGCTGTTGACATAGCTACCATTTCGAGTGATTATGGTCACTCAGTGTAGGAAATGAATTAAGATTCTCCACAGGGTCCTCATTTGTACAGTATATATTAAGACTAAAAGGCTACTTATGTAAATAGTTACTCTTACATCACGACTTATTTGCCTGCTAGCTGAGTTGCATCCAATTTAGCAAAGTGGCCACAAAATGTGCAATTTCACAGAAAGTAGCTTATCCAATGGCACTAAGGGAGTTTATTCACAGAGTAGGTATTACCTGGAGTGATTTAATGTACAGGCAAACAACCTCCCCCCCACCCCCGCATTATTCCATATCAAATATAAAGAGACTGTTTCTAAAACTGCATCTAACATCCTCTCAAATGTATACCCTTTCCAAAACCTCAAATAATCACATGGGCACACACACACACAGTACATATATATAGAGAGAGAATTGTAAAACATAATGCAGCATGTGCTGTACTCAAAAAACACCAGGTGAAGGGAGAAGAGCTAAGCGGATGAACTGGAATCATCCACTGCCTCCCCAATATCATTCTGTGCAGATACTGGAGACGTCCACAATCATTATGTGGAGACACAGATATCTTTTTGTCTTGGTGCTTCTGCATACAAAATGCTGTTTTTTCCTTTTAAAAAATTCAATGTATTATGCTGTAGAAACTGGACATTTTAAAAATTTCTATAGAGCAAGTCACATTTCCATACAACCTATTCTTTGACAACCTTGGTGTATTTTCATGTATTTGTTAACATAATTAATGTCCACTAGGCAAACAAGAGGCCTCCCTTCCCCATCTCCCATTTTAGCAAAGCTTTTACAGACTGTTCAAATATTGATCAGAAAAATATTCCTGTAAATTCGAGGACTGAAGTAAATGCAAGACAAAATCAGTACAGTGAAAAAAAGATTTTAAACACCCTTAAGGTAATGTTTGAACACAGAATAATGTTCAGTTATCAATAACAATGTCATACCTTGTATAATATAAGATGTTGTTATTGATGATCTTGTCAAGACTCAGAATGAAAACTTCCTTACTCTGGCCTTTTAAAAATTTAAAAATGCAGCAAAAAATTCCAAAATAGATGGAGAGGATGCTGAGGTAAATAAGCATTAGCATTTCGACTCTCATACTGAAACCCTTTTCCTTAACTCAATAAAATACTAAAACTTTTTGTTCTCGGCCAAGCCTTCTAAAATATCTTCTAGACCTTTCTTTCACATTTAACATGCTGGGACAGGCTTGTGCATTAGCTGGGCTGCTCTGCCAAAAGCACACTTCCAAGTATTCAATCCAGCTTCTAAACAGACCGTGTCTCTACATCAGGGGTAGGCAACCTTTTTGAGCCGGGGGCCAGGTTGCTATCCCTCAGACAATTGGGGGGGGCCAAAGCACCAAAAATAAATAAATAAATAAATAAATAACATATTTTTTTAAATTAAAAAATTAAAAAAAATATGCATGCACACTCTCTCAGCCCCAGAAAAGCCATGGCAAAACCTCTGTGGAGATTTTGCCAAGAAAAACCCAAGAACAAGTAATAACAACAATATCATCATGGCAGGTGGCGGTGGCGGTGGCGGTGGCGGTGGCAGGACCAGCCTGGGGCCGGTCCAAAGGCCTCGGGGGGGGCGCATCCAGCCCCCTGGCCTTAGGTTGCCTACCCCTGCTCTACATGTTGTTGTTATTAACTGCCCTCAAGCTGACCCCAACTTATGATTATGATGTGGATGAGACATCTCCAAGATCCCCTATCCTCTACTGTTCTGCTTAGGTCCTGAAAACTCAGGCCTGGGTCCTCCCTGATTGAGTCCAGCCATCTGGTCTGCAGCCTCTTCTCTTTCTGCTACCCTCTACCTTTCCTAACATTATTGGTTGTTGTTGTTTTTTTCTAATGAGTCCTGACTTCTCCTGATGTGGCCAAAGTACAACAGCCTCATTTTGATCATCCTGGCTTCCAGAGAGAGTTCAGGCTTGATCTGTTCTAGAACTCATTTGTTTGTCTTTTTGGCTATTCACGGTAGCTTCTCCATCTCCACATCTCAAATGAGTTGATTTTCTTTCTATCTGCTTTTTTCACTGTCCAACTCTCACATCCATACATGGTGATGGGGAATACAAGGGCTTGGATGGTTCTGACTTTAGTGCTCAGTTGTGTATCTTTACTCTTTAGGATCTTATTTAGTTCTTTTATAGCTGCCTTTCCTGTTCCTAGTCTTCTTCTGGTTTCTTGAATTAAATTTCCATTCTGACCAATGTTTGATCCAAGATAAATGAACTCTTTAAATATTTCAATTTCCACATTGTCTAGGTTGCATTTATATAGATCCTCTGTAGTCATTGTTTTTGTTTTCATTATGTTCAGCATTAAACCTGACTTTGCACTTTCTTCTTTGACCTTCCTTAGAAATTGTTCCAAGTCTGTAATGTTTTCTGCTAGTAGTATGATGTTATCTATACTATGACACTATGGACTTTACTGCATGGCTAATAAAGCATTTTACCTGAATCAAATTTAATTTTAAATTGGGCTGCATCCAGACCCCATCACAAAGATTATGCTACCAAAATTGCCACCTGAATGCAGCCTGGGTCCATCCCTGCTTCCAGGAGCACTCTGGTGGCAATTTCTGGTTTTGAACTCCTGGTTTTGAAAAAAGGTGCCTGGGAGCGGGGATGGACCCAGGCTGCATTTGGGCAGTGATTTCAGTGGCAAAATCTTTGTGATAGGGTCCAGATGCAGCCCGATTTAAAATTAAATTAAATTCAGGTAAAAGTCTTTTTAGCTATGCAATAAGCATCCCTGTAGAGTCTTTACATACCCTATTTACATATTATGACTCTGCATAGTTCCATGCATTTCATCCTTCCCCCCACCTTATGGATGGTGAGGATCACATCTATCTAATACCAATGAAAGGATTTATGTCTGTCCTTTCAAAGTGTGGAAATAAGTGAAGATAAGCACTATGACTAGTAACTAGGCTGTAAAACAGCCCAATCCAAAAGCCACTTTTTTCTCCCAATAAGAATTTCACCCGGGGGGGGGGGGACTTGTTCATGATAGCAAGGAAAAAATCCAGTATCCACAAAACACTTTTCTTTCTGCCCAGTTTTAAAGGTATAATATCTCTGTTCACTACTGAATCTGGCCCTAAATCAGATAGACATTGGTACATAAATCCCAGAAAATAAAGCTGAAACAAAGGACATGCCAGGCTTGTAAGCTGCCACAATTGCATTAGTCTAGGAAATGCAAACAGATCGGTTTGGGGACAATCATTATCACACCACTCTTCCAAATTGCCATGGTGCTGCTTGTGTCCCATCCTCTGTCTTCTGTATGCCCTACCTCCTTGCCTCATTCCTTTCCCATAATACCTTTCAGTCTGTGTTTTAGTTTTAGAATAATTTTAGCACACGTTAACTTAAAACAAATAGAAAAGAAAAGACATGGAGGGGGGAGAGAATAAATACAGTCTGCTTGGGAATGCAATCATGTGCATCAACAGTGGAAAAGCAGCACGTTTGGGAAGCATTGACGAGTTTTACCCATGACTGAGAAGGAGCACTCCAGTAACGGATGGAATGCAGATCAGCTACTGGATAGACACATCATGTGATAATGTACGGTCACAGATGATAGTATCCTGCTCTAATTCCACTTTTCAATCCTCTCATGATAAAGTCCTAGATGACAGCAAACCATTCCTCATAGTGTAACAACCAAGAAATTAATACTGTTGATTGTAAATTAATGAAAAGAATCATTCTGGCCCTGATCAGATGTTCATAGCATGCAAAAATTGATGATGTTGATAAGGATGTCAGATCAAAAGATCTGATAAAAAAAAATCTTCCAGACAATTTTCACAATAGTGCCAAATTAGTATCACAGTATAATGCAGATGGGGAAATGGTTTCAAGATGTTCTTCCAAAAAAGCATGATAGTGGGAAGAGCTCCACATTCTCCAAAAACATACATTATTAATGGAGCCTCTTACACTGAAGGGGGTGGATTAGTGCTACCATGATTGTCTCTCTATGTGCTCTCTATTGGTCCACAGACAATCAAGGATTTGAAAAGAGAATTTACCCCTTCTCCAATGTAATAAATTAATTATGGATTATTGGCTCTCTCCTTTAGGGGGTTTATTATTTTTGAACTAGGATCCAAAAGCATTCTGAAAGCTGGGAGCAGAGAGAAAGAAACACTAACCTCAAATCCCCATTATAATCAATACCTCTTTCAATTTTTACTTGCTTCTTGGTTTGCTTTTCAATTTGTAGCCATCGCCACTGGAAATGTCTGGAAGTGTCATTCCTTTAAATGGGAATTTGTATTTTAGTGATAACTCAGGAATTGCCTCTTTCTATGTAGTATAAATATTACTGTTTCATTTCCTAGGTCTTTTCACACAACACGTCTATAGTATCATGGTTCCACTTTAACTGTCATGGCAACATCCTGTTGAATCGTTTGGCAGTTTAGCCAGATGTATTAGAATTCTCAGCCAAGGAGCTCTACAAAATCCTAGGATGCAGCCATGCCAGTTAAAGTGGAATCACAGTGATAAAACTGTATAAATGAAAGGGTCCCTGGTTATGAACTTTTTCTGCTTTCTCTTGTGGTTTTGTTTTGTTGGCCTTTCATTGCATTGATTAAACCATCCTAGAAACATATATCAAACAATTTATTTCTTAAGAATGATGAAGGGCTTAAGAACCCTGTTCATTTTGTACAATGAAAATGTGTCTATATTACCAAAAAGACAGCATTTCTGTCCATATAAATGTTTGACAGAAGGCAGAGGTTCCACAAGTACATCTTCACCCATTACACTATTGAACCAACAAGAGAAAGCACCTGGTATATTCTGCCATGCTTTAGTTAACATTTAAAGAAAAGAATCATTATCCTGGGACAAAAATACTATCCCGCTTGTGTAAATGATCATAGAGTTGGAAGGGGCCCTATGGGTAATCATATCCAACATGATGTTTAATGCAGGATCTGCAGCTAGAGCATCTCCAGCAAGTAGCTGTCCAACCTCTTTTTCAATGTATCCAGAGGAGACCCCACCATCTCTCTAGGCAATTGGTTCCATTCAAGAAGTTCCTACCAATGTTCATTCAACATCAACTCCTGCAACTTAAAAACATTAGAACTAGTTCTACCCTCTGAGGCATAACTATGCATGTAATATACATGTGTTACATAGATAATGCATAAAACATATACAGAATACGGACTGAATGCTGATTCCTGGATCAGAAGCATGATGGAGTGCCAATTATAGTAGTCTGTGTTTAAATCCAACTTCCTGTGTTTTACACCTCAGATACAACTAGTTCTACCCTGAAAGGGAAGAAGAGCAGCAGGAAAGGGCAAAGGAGAAGGGAGGGAGCTAGGGTTACTTAACAATTTTTGATTGGTAGTACATGTTGAGTTGCCAAAATCCAAGGGGGGAAGCAGACGGGCATCCGTGGGCTGCCCCGGGAAGCTGCGGATCGGGGCCGAGGTATCCGCACACCTCGGCCCCGCGGCGCAGCATCCCAGCCCCAGGAAGATGCCGAAGGTGCACCGCAAAAGGCTGCCGGCACACCTTCGGCGCCTCTTCCGCTGCAGCATGTGCGGACGCTGCAGCAGACAGGCATCCTCAGAGCGCTGGCTGTGCAGAGGGTCCAGCGCTCCGACGATGTCTTCAGGAAGGGGTTGAGGCACCCAGCGCATGGCTGCCCCTCCCCTTCCTTGCCCTGAAGACGGTGCTTTGCGCTGTCTGCTTCCCCCCCAAAATACTCCAAAATCCAAAAATGTCCACATGAGTAGCTGAGATACCAACACCTTTGCCTTCTGATAATTCTGTGTACACATTCTTTGTTTCATAACAAGATTATTTAAAATGTTATGTATAAAATTACCTTCAGACTATGTGCATAAGGTGTATACACACACTCTGGTAACCTCTTGGCTTGATTTCTGTAATGTGCTCTACATGGGGCTACCCTTATGCCAAGTTTGGAAACTTCAATTGGTACAAAATATGGCAGCCAGATTGGTCATGGGCACTTTGAGAGCCATCCACATTACACCTGTGCTAAAATCTCTTCCCTGGCTGCTTATTAGTTTTCAGGCAATGTACAAGGTGTTGGTTAATACCTTTAAAGCTCTATATGACTTGGGTTCAGACTACCTGCGGGAGCGCCTCCTTCCACACAATCCACCCCGCACACTTAGATCCTCTGGGAAGAATTTATTACAACTAAAGAAGATCAGACTATCTACGGTGACCCACAGGGCCTTTTCATCTGCCACTCCTAGGCTGTGGAATGACCTGCTGGATGAAATCCATCAGATTACCACCTTGGAAGCCTTTAAAAAGGCTATTAAGATGGGTCTCTTCTGGCAGGCCTTCCCAGACTAGCCTTTTCGGTTCCCCCTCCCCTCATTATTATCATTGTTGTCGTTGCTATCATTGTTATTATCATTATTAGCGATACCACTGATATCATGGCCTCCACTTTCTCTCCCCTGGGAAAGTACACCCCTTTCTCCCTAAACTGGAAATTTGAATCTGGTATTTATTCTTTTATCCTATCCAATATACAACAGGAATTTCTGTGTTTTAACTTTTGCTCGGTTTAATTCTCTTTTAACTGGTTTATTATTGCTGTTGTTGTTGTGATGGGGGATGGTTGGGATAGGGGATTCTCTTTTTAACCTTGACTGTAATTTTAATATGTATGTTCTATATACCTGTTGTAATCTGCTTTGATTCCCATTGGTAAAAGGCAGAATAGAAATAATATATTATTATTATTATTATTATTATTATTATTATTATATGAAACATACATGATTTACATATTTAAATTTGAGTTCCATCTGCAAAATATTTCATTATGTAGATGCAAATATTCCAAACTCCAAAAAACTCTCAAATCCAAAATAGTTCTAATCCCAAGCATTTTGGATAAGAGAGATTCAACTAGTATTTTTTGTCCTAAAGACAAAAAAAAATATTCTCCATTTGGGAGGAGAGGCAGAGAAAGAGAATCCAACAGCAGCTATGAGGAAAATGTCCATTTAATAATCATTCCGTTAATTTTCTCTATTACCTTATTATCAGAAACATTTAGAAAAAGTACATAAATTCAGTCATTGTCACAGGCATCCCAGTGATCTCAATGGCTTTCAGATAATCTGTGAAGAAAGCTATGCAAAAAACTGCCCTGGTGGCAGTAACTAAAGTGGTTCCTTTTTCACTGGAGATTTGTTCACACACTCACATATGTGTAAATGGCTTTCACTTCTTTCATTTACAAATAAATGGATGATGGAAATATTTGGGTGTCTCAAGTTTCTTTCTGTGTACAGATTCAATACCAGGTATCAGGTATGATTTAAGTGCTCAAAAGACTAAAACCAGCCTGCTAACCCTTAGCATTACAATCGGGTACAAAATTCCACAGGTTCATCTCTACAATTGTTAACAGTCTCATCTCCTGCTGCTGCCATTGCTTCGGTATCAGCTTCAAAAGCTGGATTGAGCCTCCCAGGTGTGTAGTCATTTCTTTTCAGATCTGTGAAGAAATCACACAAAAAAAACTCAGATCACCCAGCACAGATAGAGAGCCAGCTCTTGAGAATAAGGAGTCATTCTATAATATGGTACAGAAAAGAAAGGCAAGATGCTTCTATTATTGTCTTTCCCATGTTCCATTAGATAGATGATAAATCCAAAAAATATAGAGAAAGTAATATCTCAGTAGATGTAAGAGTGGATTTTTCTTTTGTGCCTTTCAACCTTTTATTAGGCTCACTTGGCCTTTAATTATGAATGATGTAGGTTGTGAGCTCCTGCTGTTACAGCCATGGAACTAAAAATATAGGGTATAGCAGATGTAGGAATGGTGTGATCCTCCAGGTGTCACTCCCATTAACCTTAGGGATTTGAAGTCCAGCAGCTGGAAAATCATAAGTTTTGAACTCCCAGTGCTGAAAATTCGTAACAGTCATAGGACTGAGGTTGATTGCTGTAAAAAAGCAATGTAGAGATGGCCATTGATGGACCATCTTAAGAAAAACTTGTTTATAGACTCCACATAGAAATTTATAGAATGTAACATGAAAAGAAGTATGTTGATTCCAGCTATATTGTGTATATTTGACCCATTTTGTCTTGGTGTCCATAATAGCCATTTTAAGGGAGTCTTGCAAATTTAGCTGGAAAATATGTGAATAACATTTGTCTGCCTTATAGTTTATTCTGGACATCATATATATTAGTTGTCAGTGTCACCCAGAGGGAAAAATTTCTTAGCAAGAGCAAAAAATTAGCAAGATTTTGGCTAACTTGCTCCCCTGAGCTGTCACTGTTTATTTTAAGCTGCTGCTTTAATTGTTCCATGTTCCTTTTCATTTATTTTATTCTATGTTTTAAATTTCTACTAGTTTAATATTGTTTTAAGGGGAGGGTGGGTTAGGGAATTGACATATGTATTGGTTATTTTTATCCTACAGAGGGGCGGGATAAAAATAAACATCATTATTATTATTATTATTATTATTATTATTATTATTTAAAAAAGCACACTGAATCAGCCCTACAATGGAGTATCATGAAGCAGTTCTGTCCTTAATCTTCTTCAAATAAAAGAAGATAAAGAGGATTAACTGGATGAAAAATAATATGAATCATGCACTGTTGTGAGAATAGATTTTGAAGTGCTTGTTCTCATCTTGCCAATCCCAGTGGCTATAACTCCCAAAATGTAAGCAATTGTGTTGTTCCATGTGAACAAACCAAGTCTGCCTGTTTACATCCCTACTAAGAATAGGTCTTCTTTAAAGCTAATGGATCTTAATTGACTATTTAAAACCAATCCGCCCAAAATAATTTGCATAATAATAGGAATGGCTTACAACTATATTGTGGCTAGAAAAATTCCTTTTCCTCCAGCTGTGAGGACTGTAGCAAAACTTAAAAGGATCAGGGAAGCCTTAATGACAAGGGAGATGTCATTGTTCCTGGTAATCAAAAAGTCCTGACAATCTGAATCTGTGAGACCTGGCTCCATTGCACTACTAAATGACATCTATTAAATGGGATTCTTTGCACTGCTTATTTATACCTATTGCTTTGGTTATTGGACTAACAAACTGATGCAAACAGAGTTTGCATAATCAAGAACTTGAATGTAGAACAAATTCAAAAGACATATACAAGATGTTGAAATAACTCCTAAATGAATTACTGCAATAAATCCAGACAAGTGTAATTTTTAATCTCCATTTCATATGTTTCTAAAATGCCACATTCTGTTTATCATTTTAAAAGGTCATGTCCAACCATAGGGGGCGGTGCTCATCTCCATTACTAAGCTGAAGAGCCAGCATTGTCAGAGACTACTCTGTGATTGTGGGGCCAGCATGATTGCACAGAACGCTGTTTACCTTCCCACTAAGAAGTGGTACCTATTTATCTACCTGCATTTGCATGCTTTTGAACTGCTAGGTTGGCAGAAGCTAGGACTAGTGACAGGAGCTTACCCCATCATGTAGCACCCGGGCCTCAAACTGCCAACCTGCCGATCTTGCAATCAACAGAGTCAGAGTCTTAACCATTTGAGCCACATGATGTTTCAAATTGCTTGTAGTGCACAAATGATTTACCCCTATAGTTAGCTGAATCCTTATCTATACTTGCTAAGGGACTGTATTTTCCCCAACAAATCTAGCCTTTTCCATACCCCTATGCCCTGGTGACTTTCAGGATACCATCTTTACTTTTCTCAGCTATGAGAAAGCGTTACAAATGGCAGAATGGGGTATAATACAAAAACAACAATTAGGAGACCCAGTTTGTAAAAGCTATATATGTCCCATGCGTGGGGTGGATGATGATAATGTGCAGCCCTAGAGCCAGCATGGTTTGAGCGTTGGACGACTCTGGAGACCAGTGTTCATATCCCCACTTAGCCATGGAAACCCACAAGTCACTCTCTCTCAGCCCCAGAAGAAGGCGAGAGCAAACCCTCTCCAAAAGTAATTATGACCAGGGTCACCATAAATTGGGAACAACTTGAATACACACAACAACTTGTAGCCCAGATTTTGGGTTTGAAGCTGACTTGTTTCATTGATGCATACTATTTATTACTTTTTAAAACTGTGTTTCTAACTGATACTAATTTGTAAATTTTATATATATATTTGATCTGTTTTGTTATCTTAGAACCAAGTGAAAGACAAGATGTTGAAATTAATATATTAATTTATGTTAATTAATATAAAATTAATAGATAGAGATCAGAATTTGATCACTAGAGTGCACATCGTCAAAGTTTTTAGATTCAGGAACAAGTTGCTCTCAGGAATAGTTTGTTCAGAAGCATGCAGAGTTTTTGTAATGCATACCAGGAAGTCTCAGTTTCCTGCAACAAGAGTTACAGCAATGCTTTGAAATGAAGTTTTTGACTGCTTCTTCTCCAAGGTTTGCTGGTCCAAAAGCTATCCCTCTAGATCTGAAAGAAATAACAGAGTACCAATGAATGTGTAGCTTATGTTCTACATACAGTAGGCCCTGGTATCCACACACACACACACACCCCGTGGATACCAAAATCCAAGGATGCTTCAGTCCCATTATATATAATGGTGTAGTAAAAGGTTTGCTTTTTGAATTTTTTAAAAAATATTTTCAAGCTATGAATGGTTGAATCCATGGATACAAATTCCATGGATATGGAGGATTGACTGTATTACTCACTGTCTTGCAAAGTCAAATAAAGCAATGCCATTAAGATTATTTATACAAATATGGTGTTTCTTTGTTTATATGAAAAATATTTTGCTTCTTATTTGCTTCATTGAAAATAACTGTTCTGCTAGGGGGAAAAAACCTGGCTGGCCACACTCCTGAAATAGTAGGAAAGTCTTCTATCTTTATTTTAAAAAAATAAGCAATAAGCTCAGTATTTAAGTACATAAGTCATACATTTGCTAAGATCCCTCAAATCATGACTAATTTTGTTTTTTCTGAAATACTAACCTTTAGTTTACTAAAAAGAAAACTAAGCATGTGGCATCATGTTACTAAGCATGTAGTATCACTGTTGAATAATTATAACATATTTTAAATATCAATATATTTTAAATATAAATACAATCAACACTTATTATTTTTAATAAAATTAACAACTTTATTCTTAAGAATTTAATAAAGACACACACACAAAATGCTTCCCCAGATTTGTACATTTTATTTCCATGTGCAACACCACATTTCAAAACCAGGGAAAAGGCCAGTTGTTCTTCTCTCTCTTTATATCTTTTCAAGAAAGAATGGATTCTACTCGACTGTCAAAGTAATGTGAGTTTCCTATCCTTTTGTCTTGATTGGACCTACATATTCTTGGGTTAGTATCTAAATCTTTTTTATTTTTAAATTTTAGGAATACACTAATTATACCTACTCTCAAACCACCACCCTTCCTTCCTTGTTTACAATATGCTCCAGTTATCAGTCACTATGTACACAGCAAAATCAGTCAGCATTCATAGTCTATTTTTTCACAGCTTTAATTGAGAAGATGATGGACCTTGTATAGACAGATTATCCATGGTACCGTTCATAAATGGGGACTAGAGTGTCATAAAGGTGTCCTTTGTTGTTTCCTGTTGAGTAGTTATTTCAGCTGAACATGGGAGGTTAATTTTTCTGCTAAGGCAGTCCACCAGAGTCTAACAACCTCCTAATTGATAGACCCTCCACTGATTGCCATGCTACCAATCTCTCAACTCAAGCAGCACTTAACATTATAGAAATTAATTGTGTATGTGGTAAATCTGTATTGTACACATCAAAGATTGGCAGAACAAATAAACTGTCTTGAAACTGTATATCTTGCCTTATCATTTGCCTAGTCCAGGAAAGCATCTCATTCCAAAATTGGCAGAAGCTAGGAAAATGATTGCCAAAGGGGTGTGTGTATACAGACACACACCAGGGATAGTGGAAAGATCCAGGGGGGCAATGAGGGGGAAAGGGGTAACAGGGGGCTTTTGGTGAAAGTATTGGTATGCAAGAAAGACAAGGGGAACCTGTGGCCTTTAGGACCACGGTGGAGGTCCCTTTAAACCACTGCACAGCTGCACTAATTGCTTCATGTGGTGGTTTCTCCTACTCTTCACTTCCCCATGAGTTCACTCTCTTAGCCATGTCTTTCACTAGTAGTGGTGGCTGGGAAATACTTGCAAGGCTTTGTTGCAAAGCATCACTTCTGTGGCTTGGAGCAGTGCCATTTTGGGACAGACTGACTGACTGGAGTGAGGTGTGAGAGCATGTGGCAGCCATGGTGAAGTGGTGGCAAAAAGGAGCTTTCAGATTTAGAACCTTGCTTAAGCTTTGTGAGCTTTGCCAAGGACTTGGCTGGCAGGTAAGGGTTGCATTACTGTTTCTGCTTTCTTTTGTTAGACAGGCCAAGAAAAAAGGTAGCAGAAGAAACAAAGGGCTTCTACAGATGGCCCATTTCAGGTGGCTCTGGGCCGCCCCTGCTAGTGGCAGATCAGGGCCACGGCAACCCCATCCCGCGGCCCCAATCCAACCTTTTGCCACCCCCAAAAGACTGGCAAAATGCCGCTCCTTTTAGAGGCGGCAAAAGGCCACCCTAAGAGCTGGCACTGCAGCTCTTCTGCACCCTTTGAGTGCAGTGTGTCTACATGCTGTACCAGGAGGACGTCCTGATGCTGCGTGCCATGTGTACAGGCACGAGCCATCAGGATGGGGGGGGGGGCTTGGGGTGGCCGGCATGGAGCTGCCCCACCCCAATCCCACCCCCAGGATGGCCATTTAGGCTGGTCTGCAATGCCCCAAAGTTTGGGAAGGGAGCAAACACTTGAAGTTGTGAGGGGAAGGCATATCTCTGGGAAAGGAGGGAAAGAATATCTGGGGTCAATTCCTGGAAAGAGTCCTTTGCCTAGGAGCAGCACCAGTAGTTAAAATCTCTCCAATTCTCCATCAATGCCAATCTCCAGAGCAGAGCATGTGGTCTTTGTTAACCTCCTACACCAGGGGTCAGCAACCTTTGTTGCTGGGGGGCTGGGAGGGGGGGAAGGCGCGGGGGCCGGGGGCGCACGGATGCGCATGATGTGCGCTCGTGGGAGGTGCCATTTTAGAAGTCCCAACGGAGCCATGAGCATTTGCATGGTGCCATTGGGCCTTCTAAAATGGCACCCCACCCAGGGAAGGCCCAAGGAAGGCCCCATTCTCATGGTGCAGCCACGGTGGGGCCTTTCCAAGGCCCAGGGAAGCCTCCACCACACCTGCGCTGTGTGAATTTGCACGGCACAGCCATGGTGGAGCCTTGCCAAGGCCCAGGGAAGGCCCCACTGCGGCTGCGCTATGCAAATTCACACGGCGCAGCCATGGTTGGGCCTTCCAAAATGGTGCCCGCCGCTGTGCGCATGTGCACGCAAGTGCGGGCCCCATTTTGCCATCCCAAATGGCAGCTGTGCTTGCGCATGCATGCGCGTGGCAGCGGGCGCCATTTTGGATGCCAAAATGGTGGCGGGGTGGCAGCAGCAGCGAGACCGGCCATGGGCCGGTCCCAAGGCTTCTGCAAGCCACACCTGGCCCACGGGCCATAGGTTGCCGACCCCTGTCCTACACACACACTAATTGCACCTCTGTCCATCCTAATGTCCTTCCTCACCGGGGAGAAGTTTCTCTATTTGTACCTGCTCACCTTGGGAGCTGCAACAGAGCAGCTGGCTGGGCAGCAACAAAGAGGCCTTTTGCCTGCACTGGCTTTTGTAATGGTATCATCTGGTGCAATAACTTATGGTGCCACCCCCTGTATTAACGCCGTCCTCTACCAGACCATACAGAATCCTTAGTAATGTTTTTGTACTAATGTTACCCCTTAATAATTCCATATATCACTGTATGTCATGGCAATCATTGTGACATAAACAAATCCTAAACAACTTCTTCATCCTCCTAACTCCTGAAGCTGGAGGCTGCTGTCTCCCATTCAGACAAGAGACTCCAGTTTCATGAGTGGGATGCAGGAGGAAGCCAGAGATTCTTCCTCCTGTTAACTCCTGTTGCAGAAGGTTGTTATTAAAATGGGAGATAGGAACCTCCAGCTTTGAGAGTGGGGTACGGAAGGAACTCAGGGATTCTTTGTCTTTCTAATTCCTAAGCAGAATTCCTGCATTCATCGTGCACCTTACTTCCAAAGCTGGAGGCTTTTGTCTCCCATTCGAACAGCCTTCTGCTTCAGGAGTCAAGACGATTCCCCACCCCTGAAGCTGGAGGTTGCTGCCTCCATTGACACACCAGCATCCTGCTTTGGGAATTAAGAGAAGGAAGAATCCCTGGATTTTTCCTGCACCCCATTCCAACCCAAAACCAGTTTATTGTGTTTTAGCAAACAGCCATTACACACATGCATAACAAGAAAAGGAAATCTAAAGAAATTAAATTAATGACAGTCAACTTTCAGGAGTCAAATCATTTCCTATACTCTTTGTAAACTTTATAGCATGCATTTGTAGAGCCTTAACAATAAATTTGGATGTTCTAAAGCAATGGTCCCCAAAGTAGGCGGTAGCATCCCCCCTGGGGGTGTTGGAAAGCTCCAGGAGGGTGCTGATGGAAAAAAGAGCAGCAGGGGGGTGCTGAGGGGGGAAAGGGGGTGGTGGCAGGGAATTGTGGGGTTGGGGGTTGCAATTATGGTTGCCATTGCTGCTGAAAAACCATGAAAGTCTGGGACTGAAGTCTTTGAAAAGCAGGAGTGAAACCTCAGGTAAAAACTCATCCAGATCTCACCCTTGAGGCTTTGGGTCGTACTGTGCAGGCATGCCAGACCCAGAGGTGGGAAGGGAAATGAAGCAAGCAGAGGCTTGGAGCAGTGAGGAGGGTTTCTTGTGTCCTAGTATGTGTGTGGCAATGCTGCATGAATGGTGGAACTTTTTGCTTGCTTGGGACTCCTCCACCTCCCCTCCTACACAGAAATGTTTGTGTGTGTATTTGAAAAAGGGGAGGACCCTTTCTTAACGTCGAGAGTTCGTCTTTCCTCTTAGTTGCATGCTAATGGCCTGGAGCTCCCCTTTCCTCCATTTCCCTCACCAATAGAAATGTGTGTGTGTGTGTTTGAAAAAAGGGGGACATATGGGCTCTGGAAGAAAAACAATGCAGTCCAAGGAATAAAATTTCCAAATAAGTCCATTAGCAACACAATGAGAAACCATGTTTCTTTTTCTCCCCTATGTGAAAATACCTGCCCTCTCCTTTGGCAGATAATATTGAATTTCTCAATACGTTTCTGTGTTGCTGCATCTGAAAAAAAAAAACCTTCAAATACTGTTTAAAACTCATCAAATGCAGTCCATTTAAAAAACAAAAAACAAATGTTGGACTTTTTTGGAGGTAAAGACCTCTGCCCTTTGTTATCTCTTGTTTAGGATTCTCCTGTTGTGCGTAAAATGTAGTATCCTGAAATCTAGAAAGCATATCCAGGAGTAGCTATGTTGGCCACAGTGCAAACAATAACATCCAAAATCCACCAAACAGTAATACCTTTCTCCTGTTTGATTTTTAACACCTTTGCCCAATGAAGAAGCCTGTTGAGCTTCAAAAGCTTGTTTCAACTATTTTGTGCATTTTGGTTGGCCAGTAAAGGTATCACTGTTTTGTGGGTTTTGGATGTTACTGTTCTTTGCTGTATGGGCTGGTCAGTACAGCAACCCCTGGATATGATTCCTAGAGTAAGCATCCCTCTTACTAAATTGCCATATTACACTCTCATAGTGCTGCTATTCCACTTTAACTGCTCTGGCTGCCTCCTGTTGCATTCTGAGATTTGTAGTTTAAGGAGGGGGCATTTAGAATCCTCAGCCAGAGAGCTCTTGGGCCTCCCTGAACTACAAGCCTCACAATAGGAGGCAGCCAGAGCATAATAGTGGAATAGCAGCACTATAAGAGGGTAGTAGAGTAATGTGATTAATCTCCTTCCCATCTCCATAGAAGGGGGGAACCCACCTTTACTAAATTATCTTCCAAGTGGCTAGAATTCAGAGACATAGGTTTAATTTGCAGAAGATAAATAATGCACTTTGACTACCATGGCTCAATTCTATGGAAATCTGAGATTTGCAGTTTTGTGAGCTATGTAGCCTCTCTCAGGCTACTCTGGTGTGACAACAAATTACAAACCCCTGAATTCCATAGCATTGAGCCATGGCAGTTAAAGCAGTGTCAAACTGCATTAATTCTGCAGTGCAGATTCAACAGTAAGTCATGTTTGCAATCATAATTAATTCTACAAGCTACTGTGTATTAAATTTAGTACAGTCAACCCTACGTATCCACAGATTCTTTATCCATAGATTCAACCATCCACAGTTTTAAAATATTCAAAAAAATATACGTGCCATAAAGCAAACTTGCCATTTTATATAAGAGACTTCACTACATCATTGCATTTAATGGGACTTGAGTATCCACAGGGGACCCTGGAACAAAACCCCAGCAGACACCAAGGGACACCGTATCTTCAATTATGGTAAAACTCAAACAGGAATTGATCACATCTGAGCAAGCAAAATGTGTTAATCCTTCCCTCTTCCCCATACCTAAGAATTTTCAATAGATATATATCTGTATCCATATATATATATATATATATATATATATGTCCTTCAGTGACCTCTTCACCAAATGTTAATCAAAACATAAAGGCACCAGTGTCAGCAACATGTAAAATATGAATATATGCATTGTAGCTAAAATTGTATATTAACTTAATCACACAAAACATGTGACATGCTGTATGATAAAATGTCACTAGATACTCACTGCCTGTTTTCAGGTTTAATGACAGAGGGGTCTGTAAGGTTCTCTCCAACACCTGCAGAAGTTAAATTTATAAACAATGTTATAAGGTAAATTGCCTTTTTAAAAAAACATTTGTGAAACAGTGACCTTTGCAATTATTTTCTAGTTATCTAATCTTTTCCTTTAGAGAGAATAAACTGAAAAGCCAACATTAGAACTATGAGATACATTAGCCATTGGCAAACAAATGCTGCACATTCATCTCATTGCTTAAGCTAATACTTCTTTTTCCATTTCACTGTAATGCCACAAAATTTAAGGGCATCTGTCCAAAGTGCTTTGGAGGGACAAATGCATGTGTGTGCAGGTATATGTGAATAGAAACTACATTTCAATTTCAGGATTGAAAAATTAGCTAAAGGAACCCATCCCCATGATAGCCATGGAGAACTCCATGGCACAGAAAATCATGGATCAATGCCCTTAAGACCTAGATATGGAGAACAACATCTGTGCCATATCACACTTAGGGGCTCTACAAACGGCGCAAAGCGCCGTCTTGGAGTCACAGAAGGGGAGGAGCAGCCAGACGCCGGAAGCCCCAACCCCTTCCCGAGGACGTCATCAGAGCGTGCACCGTTGCACACTGAGAGTGCTCTGATGACATCCTCCTGGTACAGCATTTTTACACGCTGTGCCAGAAGAGGTGCAAAAGAGCCATGTGCAGCTCTTCCGGTGCCTTTTCCACGGCTTGGGAAAGGAGTGCTGTTTTGGTGCTCCTTTCCCAGGTGGCAAAAGGGAGGATTGGGGCTGAGGCGTGGGGCAGCCTTGGCCCCAATCCTCCACTTCTCAGGGCAGCCCATGGCCACCTGTCTGCATCCCCCCTCAGTCTACTATTTAATCGTGTTTTGCCATATTAGATCCACTGCTGCATTTGATGTGCATTAATGGCTGCATCTGGTCCTCTAATTAGGACATCAAGGGCCCTGAATGATTTGTGAGTGTGTTGTTGTCAAATGGTTATATACATGTCTTGGTAGAGAACCTTGTTTATCTAAGGAAATGAGAAAAAATCCATTGTGATTGCTTTATAACTGCTGTAATGCAGTAAAGGTTTCTTAGTTTTTTCAACTGAAAAGAAATAGGAGAACAAGAACAAAAGCAAGGGGGAAACTAAAATCTTAGGAAAGGGAAGGATTCTCACATATTGATGAGACAGGAGCTTTCCAACAAAGAAAGGCATTACCTTTTTAAATTCTACTCTTTTATTCTTATGTCCTCTGTTGCCACAAGCAGTGACACGGGTTATAATCATCAGTGGGCAACAGGGAATGGAATCACCATTCCACTCCTCCCACCAATAAATTATTGTAAGCATGCAATATACCATTTCATAGGCCCTGGGGAGGCCAACATTGCATCCAATTATCCCACCTTTGTTGTATTTTACATCTGACTTTTTAGCCAGTGATGGATTGTGGGCTGCATTTTAGCTATGACTGGACTCAATATGTGGTTATTTGCAATTGTAACTCACTTTTAATCAAAGCTATTAAGTGCAAATAAGAATTTTGGTTGGTGGTGACAGACCATACAGCTTTTCTGATGAGACTAAATGTAAACAAATGTAAACAAATTTCTCCCACCACTGAAAAAATCTCCAAATGGCAACTGAAAACAGATCTGCAAAAGGTTGCTTGATACAAATTTGCCTCAATTCTAGTCTTGCAAAGTTGTCATTGCAAGACTTGAAAGCATGAATGAAACTTGTTCATTATTATACCCATGAGGGTGGGGAGAACAAAATGGCAACTCTCAAAATATTGTAAACATTTTACCTTAGACAGTTCTACCTGTATCCTAATGACAGTATTTAATTGCAGATGGAAAAAAGTGATTCCCACCTAACCTTGAGCAATCATTTTCATTATTAAACCAACCATATTAGTAACATCTTCATCAATATCATCATCATCTTGACCCCGCCTTAGGAGTCAAGATGATGTACAAATAAAATAATTACAATATAGTTAAAAACAGAAATGATCAATATCTTGGATGAAACCAATTATCTAGACCCATTTCAAACTGGCTTTAGGACAGGATTTGGAGTTGATACTGCCATGGTTGCCTTGACCAACGACCTGCATCTGAGCATCGACAGGGGTAGTGTGACTCTGTTGGTGTTTTTAAGCCTCTCAGCGGCTTTTGATACGATAAATCATGGCATCCTCTTGGATCACCTGAGGGGGTTGGGAACTGGAGACACCGCTTTGCAGTGGTTCCATTCCTTCCTTTTGGGCAGATCCTAGAGGGTGCTGCTCAGGAACAGTTGCTCCAGTAAAAAGGAGCTTACTTGTGGTATCCCTCAAGGTGCCATTCTGTCCCTGATGTTGTTTAACATCTATATGAAGCCGCTGGGTGAGATTATTTGGAGTTATGGAGCTGGGTGTTATCAGTATGCTGATGACACCCAGATCTATTTCTCTATGTCTCGATCATCGGCCTTGAATTCCGATGGCCTCTCTTCCCTCAATGAATGTCTTAAGGCAGTAATGGGCTGGATGAGGAAAAACAGATTGAGAGTGAATACAGACAAAACAGAGGTGCTAACAGTAGCGGCCCCAAAACCAGAAATTGGGCTGCAACCTCCAGTCCTGGACGGGGTCACACTCTCCGTAAAGGACTGTGTTCGCGGTCTGGGGATGCTCCTTGATTCGTCGCTCCTGATGGCAAATCAGGTAAATGCGACAGTCAGGAGCACCTGTTATCAGCTTTGGCTGATACGCCAGCTGCACCCTTTTCTTGAAGTAAGGGACCTTGAGACTGTGGTGCACGCACTGGTAACTTCGCGTCTGGATTTCTGTAATGCATTCTACATGGGGCTACCCTTGTGCTTGGTCCGGAAACTCCAGTTAATACAAAACATGGCAGCCAGAGTGATTTCTGGGATATCCAGGAGGGACCATATAACTCTGGTGCTAAAGTCTCTCCACTGACTGCCTATTAGTTTCCGGACCCAGTATAAGGTGTTGGTTATGACCTTTAAAGCCCTAAATTGCTTGGGTCCAACCTATCTTTGGGACCGCCTCCTCCCATACAATCCTCCCCGTGCACTCCGGTCCTCTGGGAGGAACTTGCTACAGCCACTAAAATCTAGGCTGTCTGCAACCTCCCAGAGGGCATTTTCGGTAGTCACCCCCAGATTATGGAATGGCCTGCCGGATAAGATCCATCAGATTACCACACTAAACACCTTTAAAAAGGCTGTTAAGACGGATCTCTTCCAGCAGGCCTTTCCAGATTAGATTTCCCAGCCTCTAGAACCCCTTTATTTTGTCTTATTCTGTTTTATCCTGCCCTCTTCAAATTTATTACCGCCGACACCTTTGCTTTTCTGCTGTTTCATTTTGTTTCGCCATCTCCGCTGTTGCCATTTTTTGTTTGGATAAATCGGTTTATTTAATTTTATGTTATTCCAATGTTTTAATTGTGCTTAGTTTAATACTTTTTTAAAGGGGTGGGTGGGTATTGGTTTAGGATTTTATACTATGTATTTTTATTGTTGTTAGCCACCCCAATTGCGCTCAGAGGGGTGGGATATAAATAAAATGTTATTATTATTATTATTATTATTATTATTATTATTATTATTATTTTAAAATAGAATTAAAATATTAAACTACTGACACTATTAAAACAAGTTAAAACAATATAGAGTCCTCTTAAAATGCCTCTCTTTAAAAATTTTCAGTTCTAAAAGCCTATCAGAATTTTTTAAAAGTCTTGACCTGCCAGTGGAAGGAGAGTAAGTAGGGTTCCATCTAGCCTCCCTGGGAAGGAAGCTCCAGAGATTAGCAGCAGCCACCGACAAATCCCTATCTCATGTCACCAACTAAACCATTGAAGGTAGTGGGACTGAGAGAAGGGCCTCTCCTGAGGCTCTCAGGGACCAAGCAGGCTCATATGGTGAGATAGGCCTATCCCACACCCCAGACCTAAACTGTGTAGGGATTTATAGGGCATACGTAGCACTCTGAATTGTGCCCAGAAACAGACCAGCAGCCAGGGGATTGGAGTAGTAACATTATATTTTGGAGTAGTAACCATATATGATCCTGGTAATCAGACCCATGCTTCAAAGTCAGCTCCATGTAAAGCATGTTACAGCATGATTAGGATTGCATGGATATAGACTGGTAACCACATTCATGAACTGGGTTTGTATGAATCCATGCTGCTGATACTGATTTGTTTTTTCTGTGGCGGCTGCTGCTGTGCCTTTTCTTGTTGCTGTTGCTGCTGGGATCTGTTGTTCACAAAAGTCCCTTCCTCACTCTACATGCTGGTTTGCTTTATTGCTTACCTAAATGTGTTGTGTAGTACTACCCTACTTTCCAACTTCAGCTGGAGGCATTGTCTCACCATATGGTTTATGGCTGAAAATAACAGGTGCCCCTGCCCAGGTAGAACATCATGTGAACTGTTATCCCATTCCTTCCTTCCAATTTCCTCCCCAGTGCTACTGTATCCCCAACTCTGACCAAGGTTGTTTCTCCTCAGCAATACTTGCTTTCTATTGGTATAACTCATTAACTGCTTATTATGCTTTCAATATAATATATTTGTGTCATGCTATTAACAAATAGGCTGGAATATTAGAATATAAAATTCAAACCAATGGTGAAGCTGAACTAAATATGTCATACCTTTTCTCATATTTTTCTACAATTCCTTCCTGTGAGGAAAGATATTCTATTTATTTAAGCCTCGGAAAAAGCCACCTACACTGTGATTTTAGATTGCTGTCTAAACATTTCACCCTTCTGTAATGAATGTTTGTCTCAAGTGTTGAATGTAACAATGACAATAAATGAAGTTAGGAGGCTGGAAGGGTTTTTGGCTTGAAAAATGCATCCTGATATTATTCACACTTTTTGAACGCTTTAAATAAATTACAGTACACATTCCCCTTGACACAAATGGGAAACAATTATATTGAATTTATATTATAGGTAGTTGTTCATCTTTCAAATACTACCTAATAGTTCAGTCAAAACACACTATTTCCAGTGTGTGTGTATGTGAATGTGTGTTAGAGAGAAACACACACAGAGAGAATGTGGCATCTGGATCTCTGACATCAGGACTGACATTTATGACAGAGCCATGGGCCAGGTGGCCACAAACACTGTCAAAACTATATAAAAGTGGTGGTGGTGGTGGTGGTGGTGGTGGTGGTAGGAATCAAAACCAGAACAGCTTGGAAGGCCACTTCTTATTTTCAAGAATGTTTTCTTCTTTTTTTTATGAACAGTTGGGAGTGGGTTTGCAACCTATTTAAAAGCTAAATAGCTGCTCCCAGAAGCAGTTAATATGGTTTTGCCAAGAAAAAGGAGGGAGTCTAGGGAGGGTGACAGGGTCTACAAAACAACTTTAGATATGCATGTAGCCCCATGGCTGAATGTTTCCAGATTGTCCTCCATGAACAAAGAACTCCCCATGCTGTCATGTCAGCTTCCATAGAAGGTATATCATGTAGATTTTCCATTTCTCCATCATATTTTACAGAGTTGGACACATCATCTTCTTTCTGTAATTCTATTGTACTTTTTTGTCCTTGTTCTTGTTTACAGAATCTCATTTTTAAAAGTCAAACAGAGGAACAGCAAAATCTACATAGCTGTGGAAATTTAAGAAATTTAAGAATTGGGGGGAAGGCTAAAATATGGCAATGATATTTTGGGCAGGTTAACCTATAGCTCAGCATACATTTGATACTGTTGTTTTTATGTGCCCTTGAACCATTTCCAACTTATGACAGTTTAAGATGAACCCATCACAAGGTTTTCTTGACAAAATTTGTTTAGAGCCAAGATTACTCAGTGGGATTCCATGACTGAGTGGGGATTTGAATCCGAAGGCCAAAGCTCATGGACGGAAAGAGTAGTCTCCGGCCATTGTGGCCCTGATCCCACTGGGACCACAGTGACTGCACAGTCTGCTCCCAAAGCCAGCCACTGCCTGCAGTCCCAAGCCACTGGCCAGGAATCAGTTTAAACTGACTCCTTTTTGTGGCAGCATTGGATGGCTTCTGGAATTGCAGGAGCAACTTCCGGACGTTTGGGGATGTGCATCATTTGAACTCACTGCCCCTAAAGCAGCTGGAAGCTGCCTTATTTAGCCCATGTGTTTCAGGCCTTAGTCTTCCAGAGTCCTAGTCCAACATTCAATTCAATACACGATATTCAAACTACTATACTACGTACTGGCTCTACCCTCCATTTATTATTTCTTTATTTACATGTTTTGTGGCCATCGTTTTCAAAAGTAACTGAAAAATAGTGTTCAAATGACTGTTACAGTAGAATGCTAATTTTAAAAAAGCAAAAGGAAAACACTGCCCCAGTTAGCACCATCAGTAACATTTTCATTCTCCACTTCCAGTCCAGTCCAAACCAAAAACAACAAAAGCTGCGCTCTTAAGCATCACGAACTCTGGGAAGCATAACTGAGGATGCACAAGTATAGAAATCAAATATTTTCAGCTTTTTGTCATCATTAAAAAGAATGAGTATTTTGACACATTCTGTCACTCCACTGGGGGGAAAACGTCAACCACAGATTTTTGTATCTGGGTACTCTGTTGCAAAACATTTTGCACAAAAAAACCCTACAATCTGTTTACAACAAGACTATTCTCTTTTTGTTAAAATACACTATATCCTGTGCAAAACATAACTTTTCCCACTAAACCTCTTTTGTTAACCATTTAAAATGCACAAAACTCTCTTAATGTCACCCAGTGGGATGAAAAATTTTGATACTTTTTACTCTTGCATGCAAGAATGAAATTATTGAAGATCTATATCGGGGGGGGGGTATGTTCTAAATGCATATTTTAAAAGGTTACTTAGTCATTTTCTTTCTCATATGGTGTCTCTGATGAACTGGATCTTCCCCTTCAAGCCCACACCAGCTATATCACTTGATATAGATAAAATACAGTGGAAAATACATACAAAAAAGTGTGACTTCCCCAATAGTTTTAAAACTAAATTACAATTTTGGTTGTATAATTCTGCAACAGAAGTCTATTGGTTCATTAACCATAGGATCCACCATCTGGAAGCATCCTGAGACCTGAGGAAAGTATGTGACATAGTTTTCTATTCTATGCTATTGTGTTTTACATATCTTTTTTTTAATCCTGCCCATTGGGTCATTAGTTTAGGACAGTGCTTCTCAAGCTATCTCATATGGGAACCAGCAGTTGTTTTCTGTCTGTGTGCCAGGGACCGGCACCATATTAATACCCATTGGCTATAATTCTTTCTTTCTTTCTTTCTTTCTTTCTTTCTTTCTTTCTTTCTTTCCTGGAAGCTTGCTAGAGAGTGGCTGTCAATGGCCCAGGTACCAGCACCAGTCCAAGGGCCACCACTTTGAGTAGTCCTGATTTAGGGAAAAGGTAAAGGCACCAGAGGTGTACAACTGGTACAGTTCTACACGGACAGCAGCCAAAAGCACAATGAAAGCATCCAGAAGAGAATACTGGGCAAGCAGGATGGAGATCCAATGGCTCAATTTCCTCATCTTTCAGAGCATTAAATGGATCAGATCACCATGGAATCATGAACCAAGCAACCTTGCGGCAGGGAGTAAAGAAATTAAGTACTATAAGTTGCAAACTGCTTGCCAAGAGTTTAAACTACATAAAATATTGTACATCACAGATGGTTCTTACCAAAGCACAATGAAATTCAAGATGAATCTAGCCCATTTTTCATGTGCATAGCACACTTTAAAAGTATCACAGATTTCACAGTGTGGTATCACTTACCTTGCAAATCCAATACAAGGAGCTCTCCTCGCGTATACTCATATGTCCAGTGAGAAAAAGCCAGCATAATTTCTTCCAGCAAATTGCTAGGCATGATCTCATCACCATTGTTATTATTGTACTTTTGGAACTCTCCCGTCATATATTTTTCTATTGTCAGCCACTGATTGGCTGAATGGCAATAAATTAAGAAGACCTCCAGAAACCTGAACAAAAGGATATTGTCATTCAGGGAACTGACTTTTCACAAACCACAGCACTGTTGCTTAACACAGCAGCACTCCCACCCGAAACTTCTATCCAACTCAGTTCTGTTGAGAACAGACAATAACATTTACATATTACTTCTGTTTCTATTAGCAACACAATACTATACATGTCTGTTTAAAGGCAAAGTATCAGGTATTTCAAAGTTTCTTACTTGCAAGAAAATGAATGAGTACCAAACTGCAGCCTAAAGAACAAGCCTGACATAAAAGGTGTCATAAAGATTCATAAAAGATAAATTCCATAACATTTTGACTGTTCTCAACTTAAGATTCAGTGGTAACCTATTCAAATCACATTCTAAAACATTCCCACTTCTAATGTGATGATGGCAGTTAAGCATTCAGGTTACTGTGTGTGTATGTGTTGTCTGCCTCATTTCCGATTTATGGTAACCCTGAAGCAAACCTATCATGGGGTTTTCTTTTTACAAGGCCTCTTCAGAGCAGGGGCTAAAACTGTTGACCCCTAGAGGGCCCTGAGGGCTATAAAATGGCCCTAGGGGCCACGTGTGGCCTGCAGGCAGCATTCTGTGCACTCTTGTCTTCTTGCCTTGAAAAAGTGTAAACTCCAGTATACTCTGCTCCTCTGAGAGCATATTCCACATAAGTCTTTATGCTGATAGATTCTTGTGACATTGCATATCCCAAATCCATACTAAGGTTTGTAAGAATTAAAATAGCTTTAATCTTTATTACATATCTCTAAATTGGCCACCATGAAATGGAAATGTGGTAACATTTATTTATCGGGCTATTTAATCTGAATTAATAAATAGCTATAAATTGCACTTTCTTCTCAGGGCAAAATAAAGGGGGGCCCACTTTTTTTTCTATCCTTCTGTTACAAACATGACTTCTTTACTCTTCTTTGGTCAATAATAACACTATCATTTACTGTAATATGTTTTGGATCAAGTCCTGTATAAAGCCATTGATGAGGAAGCACATACCAGAGCCATGAGAGGGAAAAGAAAACAGCAAAATTATTGTGACAAAGGGATCTTGTAGCACCTTTGAGACTAACTGTGCAAAAGAAGTTGTAACAAGCTTTCAGAGACTTGGTCTATCTCCTCACAAGTTTGTCCATTTTAATAAAAGTCGGGTTTAAATTGTTCTGAAATGGAAGGTTGATTTTCACTTAGATAAAGCTTTCAGATTTTTTTTTAAATTGCATGAAAGGCCAATGTTACTCTTGATACTCTATAAAATTGCTTGTAAAACAAATCATAAAATTTTATTTTAAGTACTTAGAGTGAAGTTATGATCTCTCTCATCAAATAAATACAGATGGATGGGGAAATAGACTCACAGAGGAGGTGGTTGTTTTAATACATTCCTTCTACATGGCAAGGAAAATTAATACATACACTTGAAATTATTTTGTGCTATTTGTGTGGTATGTGCTTTGAACTGAAATGAGAAGTATAAAAGGCTCAATGACTATATCAAGTCTGATCTTAGCCCTGTTGCTGCTGATTTTAACAGCCTATGCCAGGAAATAGCTTGTGGTTCACCAGGGGACAAGTGTGTGATTTTAGTACAAATGTGAGCAGAAAAGCCTTGGAGCTTTGGATCAGACCTCAAAACCAGCCCTGCTATGAAGTAGGAAGGAAATGATGGATCTTGACATAACATGAAGAGAAGCATGAATCTGGCAGCAGCCTTGGCCAGTATGACATAAAAGTTCTGTGTGCTGACCATTCAAAACCCAAAATTACTGTTGAAGAGCTACTGCTCCATCATACCCATTTCATAACTGGTGGAAAGTGGGGGTGGGTTGGGTGAAGAAGCACATGGTTATGCTCCCCTAGCAAAAAATCTGCCCGAGTCCTCCGGGGTATCAGTGGAAGATGTAATTATTCTGTACCTGGCTATGGGATGCTTTGCTGATTCCCCCTCCTCCCACTCTCCACCAGCTAGATGCTTTGCTGATTCCCTCTCCTCCCACTCTCCACCAGCCACTAAATGGCTGGTGGGGTCTGAAGTGGCTGAATAGTCAGTCCAGGGGTGCTTTCATCACTGAGGAAAGTGAAAAGGAATATTAACTTCTTAAATGACAGGAGAGAGAGAGAGAATAAGATCCAAGTAACAGAATGCCAGTGCCCATATGGTGCAGAACAGGGAGGGCCATTTTTGTTATTCAGTAACTGATTTTGAGGACTGCTTTCCTGTACCACAGTTGAACAGTCTCCTCTGATAACTAGCCAGGAAGATAAAAGTCAAAAGAGGCCACCCTGAAAACACAAGATGTGGCAAGAGTTTCTGCTGAGTTCTTGGTCTATGGTATAAGAAAAAGTGTCTCCCTTTGTGAGCAAAGTGAGCAAAGATGTGAAACTCTATATACCTAGATATTCTTCTTCAGATGCAACCATGTACTACAAGCTTTCAAAAAGGGAGAAATATATCCTTCCTTCCTTCTACTTCTCCTTTTCGTTTTTTACCCTATGTGCTGGCTTCTAAGTGTCAATGCACACGTTATAATGCCAGGTAATGCTTTTATTGATTGGTTGGTAGATGAAAATAATTAATATCTCACCTTGCCACACTAAGGGGTACTCAAAGTATCTATTGACAACACAACCACCATTAATTGTAGTTATCACTCAATAACTTAGCAGGTAAAACCTCAGCTACTATGTTGCTAATCATCAAAAATGATAGTTTATTGACATATCATGCAATTAGCCAAGAAAGGGACTCCAACCTCTTTCAAAAAGATAATCCCTGCATATGCTGGATGCCACTTAAAATGAATGCTTGAATCCATTCAGTGGTACACTGAAACAATGTAGTTTCTATTAAACTTCCAAAGACACACACACACACAAAGATACATGGCACAAACTAAACATAGACATTGTCAACACATTCAGCAGATAAGTATAGAACTTCAACTTGTACAAGCTGTTTACTTGAAGCTTACACTGGCAGTTTTAACAATTCTGTCATTTAAATCATTGCTGTATATGTCAAAGTAACACACTTGGTAAGCTGACACCACTGCTCCATTTCAGATTCCCATATGTATTCTGATGTGCGCATGGAACCACTGAACATTGAAACATCAATGGATCAGTTTAATAAATGAAAGTGCATACAGACCTATTGCCCTTATTAAAGAAAAGGTGGACACCCTTGTGGGCATCATTTTGGTGTCTGTGTCCTGCACAAATCACTGGATTATATAAATGACTTGCATATCAGGCACTGATATGTACAGACACCTAAAAACACTTGAGTTTCTCAAGTTTACATTTGCAGAATTTCTTCTGAATAAAATCCCAGCAAGTATAGCTTTGTATATTGCAGCAGAGCAGCAGAAGTATTTGTCCCTATTAAAACTTCTGCCTGTAAAGCTCCTACTGAAAACCTCTAAGCCAAAAGCTGACAGTAGTACTGATCATAAGAAAGCACGCTTTCAGATGGATACATGGAAAGTTTATTAGAGAACCACAATAAAACTGTAATCTGAATAACCCAGACATCATGATCTACCGTATTTTTCGTCATATAAGACGCATCGGCATATAAGACGCAACCAATTTTAAAAGAGGAAAATCTAGGAAAAAAAGATTCTTAACCAAATACAGTCGTACGAATGCTGCTTCTTACGAATTTTTTGAATTACAAAAGGTGCCTCGGCGAAAGGCCGCGGCTGGAAGGAGGCCTCCTTCCAGCCGCGGCCTCGGCTGTCCTGGAAGCGGAGGAATCCTCCACTTCCAGGGCCAGCCGAAGGAACAGCTGGCAGCCTCAGGCTTTCCTTGGGCCGATCCTGGGGTCAGAGGACGTCTCCCTCTCCAGGGTCGGCCCATGGAAAGCAACGCTTTCCAGGACGCTTTACTTGGGCCGATGTTGGGGTCGGAGGCGTCCTCCAAACCCAGCATCATCCCAATGCTGGGGTCAGAGGCGTCCTCCGAACCCAGCATTGCCCCAAGGAAGCTTTCCATGGGGCGATGCTGGGGTCGGAGGCGTCCTCTGAACCCAGCATCGCCCCAAGGAAAGCAACGTTGCTTTCCATGGGGCGATGCTGGGGTCGGAGGCATCCTCCGACCCAAGCATCGTCCCAATGCTGGGGTCGGAGGCATACTCCGACCAAAGCATTGCCCCAAGGAAGCTTTCCATGGGGCGATGCTGGGGTCAGAGGCATCCTCCGATCCCAGCATCGTCCCAATGCTGGGGTCGGAGGCGTCCTCCGACCCCAGCATTGCCCCAAGGAAGCTTTCCATGGGGCGATGCTTGGGTCGGAGGTGTCCTCCGACCCCATCATCGTCCCAAGGAAAGCAACGTTGCTTTCCATGGGACGATGCTGGGGTCAGAGGCGTCCTCCGACCCCAGCATTGCTCCAGGGAAGCTTTCCATGGGGCGATGCTGGGATCGGAGGCGTCCTCCGACCCCAGCATTGCCCCAAGGAAGCTTTCCATGGGGCGATACTTGGGTCGGAGGCGTCCTCCGACCCCAGCATCGTCCGAAGGAAAGAAACGTTGCTTTCCATGGGGCAATGCTGGGGTCAGAGGCATCCTCCGACCCCAGCATTGCCCCAAGGAAGCTTTCCATGGGGCGATGCTGGGATCGGAGGCATCCTCCGACCCCAGCATTGCCCCAAGAAAGCTTTCCATGGGGAGATACTTGGGTCGGAGGCATCCCCCGACCCCAGCATCGCCCCAAGGAAGCTTTCCATGGGGCGATGCTTTGGTCAGAGGCATCCTCCGACCCCAGCATTGCCCCAAGGAAGCTTTCCATGGGGCGATGCTTGGGCCGGAGTCGTCCTCCGACCCCAGCATCGTCCGAAGGAAAGCAACGTTGCTTTCCATGGGGCAATGCTGGGGTCAGAGGCGTCCTCCGACCCCAGCATTGCCCCAAGGAAGCTTTCCATGGGGCGATGCTGAGGTCGGAGGCATCCTCCGATGCCAGCATTGCCCCAACGAAGCTTTCCATGGGGCGATGCTTGGGTTGGAGGCATCCTCTGACCCCAGCATTGCCCCAAGGGAGCTTTCCATGGGGCGATGCTTGGGTCGGAGGCGTCCTCTGACCCCAGCATCGTCCCAAGGAAAGCAACGTTGCTTTCCATAGGGCGATGCTGAGGTCGGAGGCGTCCTCCAACCCCAGCATTGCCCCAAGGAAGCTTTCCATGGGGCAATGCTTGGGTCGGAGTCGTCCCCCGACCCCAGCATTACCCCAAGGAAACGTTCCATGGGGCGATGCTTGGGTCAGAGGCATCCTCCAACCCCAGCATTGCCCCAAGGAAGCTTTCCATGGGGCAATGCTTGGGTCGGAGGCATCCTCCGACCCCAGCATCGTCCCAAGGAATGCAACGTTGCTTTCCATGGGGCGATGCTGAGGTCGGAGGCATCCTCCGAGGCCAGCATTGCCCCAACGAAGCTTTCCATGGGACGATGCTTGGGTCGGAGGCATCCTCTGACCCCAGCATTGCCCCAACGAAGCTTTCCATGGGGCGATGCTTGGGTCAGAGGCATCCTCTGACCCCAGCATCGTCCCAAGGAAAGCAACGTTGCTTTCCATGGGGCAATGCTGAGGTCGGAGGCATCCTCCGACCCCAGCATTGCCCCAGGGAAGCTTTCCATGGGTCGATGCTTGGGTCGGAGGCATCCTCCGACCCTAGCATTGCCCCAAGGAAGCTTTCCATGGGTCGATGCTTGGGTCGGAGGCATCCTCCCATCCCATCATCATCCCAAGAAAAGCAACGTTGCTTTCCATGGGGCGATGCTCGGGTCAGAGGCATCCTCCGCCCCCAGCATTGCCCCAAGGAAGCTTTCCATGGGGCGATGCTGGGGTCGGAGGAGTCCTCCGATCCCAGCATGGTCCCAAGGAAAGCGACGCTCCTTCCACCCGCGTCCTCGGTGGTTCAATGGGCTGCCCCTGGGATCGGAGGACGTCCCAGGGGCAGCCCATTGAAGCACCAAGGCCGCGGCGGGAAGGAGGCCTCCGTGGCCTCTGTGGTTCAATGGGCTGCCCCTAGGATCGGAGGGCTTCTCTGATCCCAGAGGCAGCCCATTGAAGCACCGAGGCCGCGGGGGGAAGGAGGCCTCCGTGGCCTCGGTGGTTCAATGGGCTGCCCCTGGGATCGGAGGGCTTCTCCAATCCCAGGGGCAGCCCATTGAAGCAACGGGACCGCGGGGGGAAGGAGGCCTCCGCGGCCTCGGTGCTTCAATGGGCTGTCCCTGGGATCGGAGAGCTTCTCCGATCCCAGGGGCAGCCCAGTGAAGCACCGAGGCCGCGGGGGGAAGGAGGCCTCCGTGGCCTCAGTGCTTCAATGGGCTGCCCCTCTGATCGGAGGGCTTCTCCGATTGCAGGGGCAGCCCATTGAACCACCGAGGCCGCGGGGGGAAGGAGGCCTCCGCGGCCTCAGTGCTTCAATGGGCTTCCCCTGGGATCGGAGAAGCCCTCCAATCCCAGGAGCAGCCCTTTGAACCACCGAGGCCGCAGCTGAAAGGAGGCCTCCTTTTAGCTGCGGCCTCGGCCGTTCCCTATAAGGTGACCTGTATATTCACCTTATAAGATGCACCAACTTCCCCACCCCCGTTTTGGAGATGAAAAGGTGTGTCTTATAGGGCAAAAAATACGGTACATTAGAGCCACAGGAGCCATTATAGCACCTTTATACCACCTTCCCAAGTAGTTATTTAGAAGTAATTCCCACAAATTATATTTACTTCCATGAGATAAAGTTTAGAATAACCGTCTATGTTCTTCTACAGCAGGGGTAGGCAACTGTGGTCTTCCTGATATATTTAGATTGTAGTTCCAATAATCCCACACCATTGGCTGCAATAGCTAGGGATAATGGGTGTTAGAGGTGAAAAACATCTGGAGGGTCACAGTGTTCCATCTATTACAAAGCTCCATATAATGTGCACCTCTATGTAACATGACAAAAGGTCTGTAAAAATTAGGTAGCAATCTTATTTGTTCATACCAGGTGTGGATAACTGACAGGGACTAATTGGCTGCATTGGTCTGGCAGGAGCCCTGGACAGCCAGATCCCCCATAATACACACACACACCACAAAAAATTAAAAAATATACTTGTCCTCACATGCTCTGTAGGGGTTGTTTTATTATGTTTTTCCTGTACCAAAACCAAATAGGTATTTCATTAACACAAAGTAGCCTGCAAGCACTTTGAGATCAGTTTCTGTTTTTTCTAAAGGCCTGCTCTAGGCCTAACATGGCTGGGGTGCATGTGGAAAAACATGAGGAATTTGCCCCCATATTCCCTAGAGGGCATTTGGGGGCAAAAAAAAAAATGAACCCTGGGTTACCATAAAAACTACACTCAGGGCTACATGCAGCCTGAAGGCTGCATTTTGTCATCCCTTTTTTTATATAGGGGATGGTCAAATTGCATAGAAAGACTGGCCCCTTAAAATCAAAAGCAGGGGTTCTAACCATATCTTACCTCCAGGTCTTGAGTTATGGAGAACAGTCGTAATTTTTTGACGGTAAAAATAATGGTAAATTGTGTCTCTTTTAGGGGGGTTACCTAGGGTTTGGGGGATCTTCAAGGGTTTGTGAAGTCGTAGGCTTTCATGGCCGGCATCCATAGTTTTTTGTGGGTTTTTTCGGGCTGTGTGGCCATGTTTTAGAAGAGTTTCTTTCTGACATTTCACCAGCATCTTCAACGGTTTATTTGGTTATCTCAATTTGGAGCAGTTATAATAATAATAATAATAATAATTAAAAATTATTTATATCCCGCTTAATGAAATCAATCCAAGCGGCTTACAATAAAAGTTATATTTTTTTCCTACACATCCTAGACACTGAGTCAGCTTCTAGGTGTTGTCAAAAAGTAAGATGGTGGTTGCCTACAACTGATATGAGATTACTGGCCTTTTTTCAGGACAAAAATGATGGCCCAAGGCAGTCTAATAGCATTCTAAGATGTTGCATGGGTGTGTCAGATCATCTTAACTTGCTACAGCCTCATTATCAATGCCATTTCTGTCACAGCTGGTGCTTTTATCACTAGGGAGTTTGGCTGGAAAAGCTACTAATAGGTATGGAAAGAATTCAACAACTTCTTTCCACTGATATTCACCTGTTTAGATAGTAAAAGAGTCACTGCTCAGAATTGAATCTATCATGGATAACAGAGGCTTCATAAACTTCACTAAGGGCCTTTACAGACTGCCAGAAATAATGCAGCTTGAGGCCACTTTAACTGTCCTGGCTCAGTGCTAGGGAATCATGGGAATTGTATTTTTTTCTGGGACATTGAGCCTTCTCTGTCAGAGAGCTCTGGTGCCATAATAAACTACAGTTCCCATGATTCCTTAGCACTGAGCCAGGATAGTTAAAGTGGCCTCAAACTGCATTATTTCTGGCAGTCTGTAAAGATCCTAAGCTGCATTGTTACTTATTATCAGAAACCATCTTCCAGCTCCTATTGCTGACTTCGCAGCTTTTTGTTTTGCCTGTAGTCAAGATACTTGTTAATACTTGCCTATTTATGCATCTTCAAAATAAGTCATCAGCATAGTCTATAAGCTTTGGTAGGATAGCATTAGTAAAAATGAAAATTTTACCCAAGATAAACTTTTTGTTTAGGATATTACCAATAAAAATATCAGATGTGGAAATAAAAAACTGACAATTAGTGAATAATTTTTGAAAGGGGAATAAACAAGTAAGGATTAATAAAATATATTGGTATAAACCCAAAAAAGATGGAGGCTTGGGCCTACCAAATTTAAAATGGTATTATAACACAAATCAATTAAGATATATTATAGATGGAATTATAGAGAAAGGGGAACTAGATTGGTGAGAGATGGAAACAACAGAAATAGAGAAAACATGGGAAATATATTTTTAAGGATTTTACCATGAAAGAATTGAAAGAAATAGAAAACCCCTTTTTAAAGAATATACTAGAGACTTGGAAAAAATATAAAGAAAAATTAATGCTAGCTATCTCACCATGAACACCAGTTGTAATGATAAAAAAAATTCCAATAAATTTAAAGCAAAGCAGCTTCATTTATATACCGTTTATATCGCGCTATGGGATGTCTAAGTGGTTTACAACTGTAAACTCATTGCCCCCCAACAGTTGGGTACTCATTTTAGCGACCTCGGAAGGATGCATGCCTGAGTCTAGCCTAAGCCCTGGCTAGTATTAAACTCACAACCTTGTGGTCTATGAGTGAGTAGCTGCAGTACAGACATTTAACCACTGTTCCACCAGGGCTCTTTAAAGGAAGAAATAGGGAAGGAGTTAAGGAAACAAGAAATATATAGGATGAAAGAATGGATAAAGATAATGAAGGATAAAGGTAAGATAAAGGAGAAATTAGGAAGTCTAAAATTAACCTGGTTTAATTGCATTCAGTTGGAACAATGGACAAAAAATTGGAACAGGAAAATTATAGAATTTAGAGAATACATGAAATTTGAACAAATGATTAGGCAAAGAGATAGTATGGAGGTAAATGAAACTTTGAAAGGTGTTACAAGTGAAATATACAAATTATTATTAAAATATAATGAGGAGGAAGAATATCTCAGGACAGTATGGGAGGAGGATTTAGTACAGACAATAAATGTTCAATGGGGAAAAATTTGGAATCAATGTCATTTAAAAAAAATTATCCATAAGAATAAAGGAGAACTACCATAAATTAATATGGAGATGGTTTTTAACACCAGTAACATTAAACAATATAAATAAGAATTATTCAAGGCTATATTGGAGGGGATGCCAAGAAATTGGTACATATATTCATATGTGGTGGGGTTGTAGATCTGTAAAGAAATTTTGGCAATTAGTATTTAAAGAGATAAAAGAAATAACAGAAATAGATCTAGAATTTTGTCCAAATATAGCATTATTATCTATATATGATAAGATCAATTGCACCCAAGCTAGAAAGGACTTAATTACAAATTTATTAATAGTGGTGAGCAAAAAAGTGGAAAGATCAGGAGATCTACAAATACAAGATTGGTATAAAGAGATATGGCAAATAGCAATTAATGATAAGTTAACTTGTGGAATTAAGGTTAAAAAAAGGAATAATGAAGAGAAATTATTTTGAAACAATATGGAAAATATTTGTACAAAAGGCTTTAGTAAAGAAGGGAGGTGTTTTACCTCCACAGGAAGAGTCACAATTTTGGAGGGAAGAGTAATATGAAGATAATAGGCTCTGATGATGGGGAGCACTTGAGGAAGGGGGGGGGATAAAGAAAAGAAAGAGAGAGAGGGAAGGAGAGAGAGAGAAAAGAAATGAAAAGAAATGAAAAGGGGAAAATGAATCAGTGATAAATCAACATTATTATACCTTTGCGGGATTGTGAAAAGTATATGGTGAAAAGAAGACAGTAAGAAGAATGAAGATAATAACAACAATTTTACGTGTTGTTGTTTGTTTGTTTTTAATTTACTGGTTTAATCAATATTAAATGGTTTGATATTAGTTAGATTTAGATAAGGCAGTAAAGAATGAATAATTAATGTGTACCATATATATGGGAAATATTATTTAAATGTTTTTTTAAAAATATCATTGTATGTAGGATGTAATACTAATTAAGAATTTTATACCTTCCCCAAAAAAGCATAGTCTATAAGCAACCCATCCATCATAAAAACATGTCTGTTTTAATTTGTTGTTTTTGTAATTGTAATAGTTTTGTTATAGTAGAAATGCAGAATATAAACTATGTTAATAAAGTGTCTAAGGGCCTTTGCAGATTGCCAGAAATAGTGCAAATTGAGTCCACTTTAAATTGAGGCACTGCCCTGGCTTAGTGCTAGGGAATCATGGGAATTGTATTTTTTTCTAAGACATTGAGCCTTCTCTGTCAGAGAGCTCTGGTGCCACTATAAATTACAGTTCCCATAATTCCCTAGCACTGAGCCAGGGCAGTGCCTCAGTTTAACGTGAACTCAATTTGCATTATTTCTGGCAGTCTGCAAAGGCCCTTAGACTTCTTTAATTTCTGAACAAGGCCTATATGGCATCTATAATTTATTACTGACTCATTACTATGTATTCATTCAAACAATGTTTATCATACAGAATGAAGTGATTTAGTCTTTTCCATGTTTTATCTGAAAAGTATCTTGCATACCTTGGGTTATATGGAATTGAATGTGGCTTCACTTGATTGAAGGTATATATCAACTTCTGAGCTGCCCTTTGCTGTTGTATTTCCTAACGAAAACAATGAATAATGATATAGTATTTTTCCTATAAATAGTACAAAACTATTCACTAAAGATCCAAGCCAGAATTGTCCAGGCCATTGCATTCCCCATCGCCATGTATGAATGTGAGAGCAGGACAATAAAAGAAGCAGACAGAAAGAAAGTCAATATGTGGTACTGGAGAAGAGTGCTTAGGATACCATGAACAGCCAAAAAGACAAACAGATGGGTCATTGAACAGATCAAACAAGAACTCTCCTTGGAAGCCAAGATAGAGGCTGTTATACTTTGGCTACATAATGAGAAGGCATGGCTCACTAGAGAAAACAATAATGCTAGGAAAGGTAGAGGGTAGAAGAAGGAAGGATCAGAGCTTTAGCAGAAATGGAGGGAGGAAGAAATAAAAGGATATCACACTTGCAAGATTAGCCAAAGACATAAGAAAGATTCCAAGACAAATAGCAGACACTCTTAGAAAGGCAAATGGCATCGAAAACAGCATTACACAAAAAATAGGGGCGTGGAATGTGAGAAGCATGAGCCAATGGAAGCTAGACATAGTAAAAATAGAAATGGAACGTATGAACACAGCAGTACTGGGGGTGAGAGAGTTAAAATGGACAGGAATGGGCCACTTTGAATCAGACAACCATACAGTGTTCTACTCAGGGAATGAAAAGATAAGAAGAAATGGGGTTGCTTTCATATTAAGAAAAGATGTGGCAAAAGCAGTCAGGGGATACAATGAAAAATCAGACTGAATCATTTCAGTAAGGCTCCATGGCAAACCTGTGAAAATCACCATAATTCGAGTATATGCACCGACCACAGAGGTAGAACAGGAAGAAATTTTGATAGATTCTATGAAGGAGTAGAGGAAGAAATTGACAGCACACCACCACAGGATGTCAAGCTGATCATTGATGACTGAAGCACAAAAGTTGAAAACAAAGAAGAATCAAAAACAGTAGGCAGATTTGGATTAGGCAAAAGAAATGAAGCAAGTGAGTATCTGATAGATTTTTTTGAAGCTAACAATCTATTCACTGCAAACACAATTTTCATACAACCAGAAAGAAGGCTATATACATGGACATCACCAGATGGTCAACACAAATATCAAATAGATTATATAATCAGAAGTAAAAATGGTGGATCTCTATACTGGTGGCCAAGACTAGACCAGATGCCGACAGTGGCACAGATCACGAATTACTCATATCAAAAATAAGAGTAAGACTCAAGAAGAAAACAAAACCAGTGATTATACCAAAATATGATCTAAATAATATCTCAACATAATTTATTGACAACATAAGAAACTAAACATAATAGACCGAGAACCAGAAGAACTATAGTCTGAAGCCAGGGACAAAATAAAAGAAGAATGCAGACAAACACAATAAACAAAAAGAAAGAGGAAAAAAACATGGATGACAGAAAAAATATTACAAGCAATAGAAGAGAAGAAAAACAAAAGGGAGATAGGAACAAACTAAGGATTATGAATGCAACAGTACAAATGGCTTGAGCAGAAAGATAAAGAAAATTACTACAATGACCAATGCAGAAAAATAGAAGACAACAACAAAAAGGGAAGAACAAGAGAGCTATATGAAGAGCCATATGAAGATGAACTGCAGCTTCTAAAAAGTGAGGTGGAAACTGAAATAAGATAAACAGAGAAAAACAAATAACCAGGAACAGATGATACTCCAATTGAACTGCTGCAATCCACATTGACAGAGTCAACTCTAGTGCTAACCAGCATATGTCAACAGATATGGAAAACAAAATGATGACTGACAGATTGGAAGCGATCTATATACATCCTCATCCTCAAAAAGGGAGACACAAGAGAATACAGCAACTATAGGACCATGTCACTGATCTCCCATGCAAGATAAATCATGCTCAAAATTCTGCAACATAGATTCCAACCATACATGGAAAGAGAGATCCCAGTGGTCCAAGCAGGGTTCAGGAAAGGAAAAGGCATTAGAGACCACATTGCAAAAATATGATAACTAATGGAGTGCACCAGAGAATTCCAAAACAAAATCAGCATGTGCTTTATAGACTATAGCAAAACCTTTGACTGCATAGACCATGAAAAGCTATGGAATGCCCTCAAGGACATAGGAGCGCCAACACATCTGATAGTCCTGATGGGGAATCTGTACTCAGGACAAGAGGCTACAGTCAGAACAGAACATGGAGAAACAGAATGCTTCCCAGTTGGCAAAGGGGTCAGACAAGGCTGTATCCTTTCACCCTATCTGTTCAACTTGTATGCAGAACATATTATAAGAAAAGCAGGCTTGGACACAGAAGAAGGAGGAGTGAAAATAGGAGGAAGGGATATGAACAATCTAAGATATGCAGATAACCCCATAATAATAGCAGAAAACCTCACAGACCTGGAACACCTACTAAGGAAGAACAAAGAAGAAAGTGCAAAGACAGGCTTAATGTTGAACATAAAGAAAACCACTGATGACCACCGAGGCTCTTCATAGGTTCAATCTAGAAAATGAAGAAATGGAAACAGTAAAAGAATTCTCATACCTGGGATCAAACATTGATAGAAATGGGGACTGCAGTCAGGAAATCAGAAGAAGATTAAGAATGGGGAGGGTGGCTATGAAAGAACGAGAAAAGATTCTAAAATGCAAAGATATACAACTGATCACAAAAGTTAGGATCATCGTATTACCTGTTACCATGTATGGATGTGAATGCTGGACAGTTAAGAAAGATGATAGGAAGAAAATCAATGCATTTGAGATGTGGTGCTGGAGAAGAGTGCTGAGGATCCCATGGACAGCCAAAAGAACAAACAAATGGGTCCTAGAACAGATCAAGCCAGAAACCTTCCTGGAAGCCAAGATGACCAACTGAGGCAATTGTACTTCAGACACATCATGAGAAGGGAGGACTCATTGGAAAAGACAATAATGCTGGGAAAAGTGGGGGTAGTAGGAAGAAAGGAAGGCCACGTGCCAGATGGATGAACTCTATTAAAGAGGTCACGGGTCTGAGGTTGCAGGAATTAAGCAGAGCAGTTGAGGACGGAGGGTCTTGGAGATGCCTCATCTATACAGTCACCATGGATCGAGATTGACACAAAGGCAGTTAACAATAACAACAAGGAGAAGAAGGAAGTGAAGACCACATGCCAGATGGATGGACTCAGTTAGGGGGGCCACAGGCATGGTTTTGCATGGTATGAACAGAGCAGTGGAGGATAGCGAATCTTGGAGGTTTCTCATCCACAGGGACGCTATGAGTCGGCGTTAACTCAATGGCAGCTAACAACAACAACAACAAAGATCCATTATCTCAACTCAGGATGACCAGACATCCTCCTTTTCCAGGACATGTCCTATATTTCAACTTTCTGCCCAGGAGGAATTTCAAAATATCCTCCATTTTGATCATGACTAAGAAGCATGGATTTACATTTATATTAGTGTTTTTAGTTTTTATTTGGTAATGTCCTACATTTTGCAGTGCCATGTCCTCCTTCGCAGTTATGACATCTCAACCACCCTGTAATGCTATGCTAGTATTATCTGTTTCACATTACAGCCACCCCTCCATTCTTGCAGACTTGAGGTCCACGGTTTTGAATATTCATGGAGGGGCGACCTTCGTTAAAATCAGTGGGGCATGCCCTCGTGGGCATGTGCCCCATTCAAGCCTATGAGGCTTGAATATTGGTGAGTCTCTGTTTTTGCGGGGAGGGAGTCCAGAACGAATGATAATTCTTTTATTGTTTCTGTTTCTTCATTGTCTAGCTTGACAATGATTATTGTATTTGTATTATCATCTTACAAAATGGGATGGGAGATTGAGGCCTGCCAAAGGCCACCCAAAGAATCCTTTTATGGTTGAGGTAAGAAATAAATTTACTCCACACATGCAAACTTCCAGCTCAAAATCATGCTTATATTTAATCACTATTATAGTTCAGATGGGGCAACTAAAACACACAGGGCATGAGAAGAAGATGAGCAGTCTTATCTGTCGAATGAACAAGTGGTTTGGCCTTTTTCTATTGTAAATAAAAGAAATATTTTTTCTCTTTGACTTCTTCCATTTCTGCTGCAAATACTGAAGCATCTTTGGTATGCCTTCTATCTGGAATGTAATGACCACTGAAAAGCATGGGCGGATCTACTTTCTATGTTGTCATTTTCTGTCCACCTCACCAAACTGGTATATTTTAGCTCAAGATTGTGGTGCAGCAGAAGGGGACAGCAATGATTCTTTCTTAATAATAATCTTTTCCCATTTGTGCTTCCTCAAATAGCCAGGGATTTAACTTTAGGAAACATTTCTATCAACACATTTCATGTAGGGCCTTCCTGTTACATGGAGTCATTATGAATTTCTGGTCAAGTTATACTCACTCTGAGGCAGAGATGGAGGACCGTGCCTTCATGGAAAACCTTTTGCCAAGTCTGAACTACCTCAGGAAGAAAAGACTTTACAATGAAGACTTGGCCTTGCTTTAGCACATCATTCTCAGACCAGGTGCAGATTACTTTCATAGCCCTCCGCAGGCCTCCATCCATCTCCTCCCGAGACAAAACCTGAATTATAGCAGCCATACCACGTTGTGACCAAGAAGACATGCTTTTATCAAGATTCAAAGGTGAACTTTCTTCTAATCTATAGATTGTCACTTCTTCACCAGCTGAGATCAAAGGAAATTGGACACATTATTTAGAAAGAATGCTGTCATACTGACTAATAGAAAAACAATACCATGTGTTGAGCTTATGTTATAAACGCAATGTATTTACAAAGCAGTCATTTCTAGATTTTGAAGCAAAATGAAATATAATATATATGCATGCCTTACTATTACAATGTAATAATGCAATCCTAAAAATGCATGACTATTACAAAGTGAATGTGTCTTAACGTAGTTGGCCCTCCATGTCTGCATACACAGATTCCACCATTCACAGCTTAAAAATATTTTAAAAAATAATAAATCCTAAAACCAAATCTTGATTTTACCATTAGGGACACCATTCTACTACACCATCGTATATAATGGGGCTTGAGCATCCATGGGAGGTCCTGGAACCCAGCCCCAGTGGTTATCAAAGGATCACTACAACACAAAAAAAAAAAGTACTCACAGAAAAGCTGCACAGGTGTAAAAGGTATTGTTTGAGCCAGTCTCATTAAATTGTTTCTTTCCACAGCTGAAAAGAGAAAGACATGTGAGTCATATGACTTACCGTACTCATATTTTCCCTCCAGATACACTTGATTATATTTGTTGAAAAATATGTGTTGACAAGCTCTTGGGTTTCTAAGTATAAGTACCATGCTACAATAATACTTATAGTCTTTCCAGTCATCAACTCTCTCCCGCTCGTGAAATCTTCTTGGACATAGGTTGTCCCTTTCTGAAGGGAGGCAGCCCTGTGGAATTCACCACTTAGTCCATTCGTAGTTGTTAAAGTAGGAAAGTAGGATGTTTTACAACTTATCAGGAAGAGCAGAATTGTTATCTTATTGGGACAAGGAATTGTTTAGCAGAGCTCAGCATGGTGACAGGGACAGCAGTTCTCTTTTGGATTTCTTTTTCAAAGCTTTTTTAAAATGTTGCACTAATAACCATTTTCCTCCAGTATGATTCCAGAAGGGGGAAGACATTAGTTTAAGACATAATTTGGAACAATATTTTTAAAAAGCAAATATGTTAGAATTAGCAGTACTTCTGTTTTTAAAAAAGTAATGCATTATTTATTAGTAGTACAATTGTAGCTACTACCTTACTATGTGCAAAGAGACCTGTGACCTCATAGGAATGGAGGCATATTGGATTACAAGAGAAGGGTCCTTATTGAGATGCAAATGGACTTTAAATTTCCTGGTCTTTGCAAATCTCCCAATATCCACATGGCCAGAAGGAGGAGGGCCAGCCTGCAACAGATACCCTCCATTTACCATCTCAGCTAAAGACAGAAACATAAAAATGCAGGCATCTGACTAACATCTCCAATTTTTTCTCCTGTTTGGTTTGTAACATCTTGCCCGATTAAGAGGCCAGTGGAGCTTCGAAAGCTTGCAACAAGTATATTGTGCATTTTGGTTGGCCAATAAATATATCACTGTTTGGTGGATTTTTGTTTGTACTATCTTACTTTTAAAATAATTTTTAAAGAAATGTTAAATGGTCAAAATTACTCCCAGCCAGCACCACAGAGTGAAGTAAATATTATTCATTACCACAAAAAAATAATACTGTTACCAGTCACTGTGTGATACTGTGAAAACTCGCCCTTATGCTCTGAAACTTTAAAAAGAATTACAGCTTTCCATTGAGAAATGAAGAGAAACCAAATCTGACAGAATCTGCCATCTCTATTTTGGAACAATGCTAAGTTTAGTTAGTGCTACCACTACCAGCACTTTTTAAAAAAGTTCCTCCTCTCCCCCCCCCCCCGAAAAAAAAGCAGGGAGGGAAAGAAAGAAAGAAAGAAGGAAAGAAGGAAAGAAGGAAAGAAAGAAAGAAAGAACAAGTAGCAGTTGGGTTGTATAAGCCTCACAACTATTAAAACCCTAGAATCCCAGCTTTCCAGTGGCTCAGGTTAATAAGATTTATTTGATTTCTCTCTTAATGGTGTGTGGCTACCATGGCAAATGATAGGAAGGATTTCATCTTGCAGCTTTTATATACTAGGGGCAATGTAGGAAGGTGAGAAAGTGCTCTTAGCAAATTATTCCTTGCTTTGAAAACAGAAGAGTGACCATAGCTTGTATCCCTTCTGCAGGATGTCATATGGATATGTATCTGAGTTATCCTCAGGATATCATCTCCTGTACTACTTCTTAGGTAGCAGTGTTGAATTCACTCTATTACAGTTTTTTAGCCTTTCAACATAAAATGTTTAAGAATCTTGCCTAAAGCTGTAAAACAATAAATTATGATTTAGAATGGAATTGAAGTGGAAATACAGTCTGTATTTCCAATCTAGAATCTTAAACACAATCAAAATCTTCATAGTTATTGAGGAATTCTAGGCAGCCAGGATGCATCCATTTCTCAGACCAGATATTGGATTTTAAGGATTATCTTAATGTTAGGGAATACAAATCGCAACATGAAATGCAGAATTTAACGACTATTTCACCAATAGAGTATGCTACTATGGATGAAGAATGAGTGAAAAAAAATCAGAACTTGGTTAATAAAATGCCTGGGAAGGAACTCTTAATTCCAAACACAGTTGTCCTGTCTTGAGTGCATACTAAGTTGTCATGGCATTCATTGTCATTGCTGGAAATGTGTTTGATTTTTGCCTGTATATTCATTTGACTCCCAGAATGATAGAAATGGAAGGGGCTCACAGACCAATTGGTTGGATCCCCTGCTCAATGGAAGAACTCCAGCTAGAGCATCCCCTACAGGTACCTGTCCAGTCTCTTTTAGAAGACATCCCAAAAAAGAGACCCCACCACCACCTAATTTACAATATCACATCTGGATAATGTAGGGTTGAGAGTGGAGAATTATCCATTAATTACTTCAAATACAAGTTGAATGTCCCTTATTCAAAATGCTTGGGACCAGAGGTGTTATGGAATTTGAATGTTGTTGGATTTTGGAATAATTGTAGCAATAGCAAAGGCAGCTTCTTTTATATACTGCTTCATACCATGCTATACAGTCTCTAAACAACTGTAAGCTAATTGCCCCCAACAAACTGGGTGTTCATTTTAGCAGTCTCAGAAGGATGCAAGCCTGACCCCTGGCTGGTATTGAACTCACAACCTTGTGATTTGTGAGTGAGTGGCTGCAGTACAGACATTTAACCACTGTGCCACCAGAGCTCCTACATAATGAGATATCTTGAAGATGGGACCCAACAAGTCTAAACACAAAATTCATTTTTGTTTCAGATGTACTTTATACACATAGCCTGAAGGTAATTTTTTTTAATTTTATTATTTATTAAAACACACATAACACATATACAAAAACAATAATAAACAAACAACTTACATATACATACATACATCACATTTCACAAAAAAAACCATAAAATATGACTTCCCCTCCTTTACTTTGAATATTATACATATTATTTTTAACTTTCTTATATCTCCTTTATGTATTGTAATTTGATTTCCAATTCCTTTTCTATTTTGCACCTGTTTTTACATTATTATTTTTCATCATCCTTAACCGTTACATACCATATATTTTAATTCACTCTACCTATTAATTTTTTTAACAGCGCCACTTTCCCCCTCTTAACACCAACATTATCATCAATATCAATATCTAATTATTTAATAACCCCTTTTCATTTCCACACAATCACACTGTTTTCTCCCCAAAGTTCTTTAAAATATTCTATAATCAGTGTCCATTCTTTCCCAGGTTCACCACTTTTGTCCTTTTTCAATAAAGATGTCAATTTATCCATTTCCATAATGTCATATAGTTTAATTTGCCAGTCCTCTATGTTCAAAGCGTCCTTACTCTTCCACTTTTTTGCAATTACAGTCTTAGCAGCATATAACATATAAAATATTATCTTATCAAATTTTCTTTCAATCTCATCATTTATCATACCCAATAAGTACACTTCAGGTTGTTTGCACATCTTAATTTTTAAAATCTTTTCTATTTCTGTATGTATCTGTGACCAAAATCTTTTCGACCTTTCGCAGTCCCACCACATATGTAAGTATGTACCAATTGATTTAGAACATGTCCAACATTCTTTCTTACTGTTTTTATAAATCTTAGTTATCTTTTCTGGTGTCAAGTACCATCTGTATTGCATCTTGTAATAACTCTCTCTTACATCATAGCTTAGTGTATATCTTATTCTTTTCTTCCAATTTTTTTCCCACTCGTCAAACATTAAAGGTCTTCCCACATCCTGTGCCCACTTTATCATGTATTCCTTTACCGATTCCTCTTCCATTTCAACCTTCAAAAGCATTTTGTACAATTTTGAAACCAAATGTTGTGGGGTTTCTAACATTACTTTCTCAAATTCAGATTCTTCTTTCTCTATCTGATTTATTTTCATGTCCATTTTAAACCTTTCCATAATTTGTCTATATAAAAACCAATTACATTTAAAGCCTTCTTCTAATAATTGTTCCATACTTTTCATCTTTGGTGTATCTTTTTCCCATATTAATAAGTCCTTATATGCAATCCAGTCATCACCTTTCATTTTTTCCCTTCTATAAAAAGCTTCATTTACCGACGTCCATTGTGGAATCTTTTTAATAAATATTTTCTCGTATTTTTGCCAAACTCGCAAAACTGCTTTTCTTATTGGGTGATTATTAAATTCCTTGTTTACTTTGATTTTGTCGTACATTAAATATGCATGCCATCTATATGCTAAGTCCATTCCTTCTAATTGCAATAGTCTATTATCATTTATCAGTACCCATTCTTTTGCCCAGTCCAAACATGAAGCATAGAAATAAAGTTTGAGGTTTGGGATATTCATCCCTCCTCTATCTTTATCGTCCTGCAGTATCTTCATTTTTATTCTTGCCTTTTTTTTGTTGTTGTTGTTCCAAATAAATGCCGCAATCTCTTTTTCCCATTCTTTAAATGGCTTGTCATTGACTATTATTGGTAGTGATTGGAATAAAAATGTCATTTTGGGTGTAAGACTCATTTTAACAGCTGAAATTCTGCCAGTCCATGTCAAATTCATTTTTGTCCATCTTTGCAGGTCCTCTTGTATCTCTCGCCATACTCTTTCATAATTATTTTTAAATAAGTCTGCATTTCTTTTTGTTAAATATATACCTAGATATTTATCTAGCCTGAAGGTAATTTTATACAATATTTTAAATAAGTTTGTACATGAAATAAAGTTTGTGTACACTGAACCATCAGAAAGCAAAGGTGTCACTATCTGAGCCACTCATGAAACATTTTGGGTTTTGGAATATTTTGGATTTTGTAATTTCTGGTAAGGGAGACTCAAGGTCTTTGCAGACAGCTAGAAATAGTGAAAATTGAGTCCACTTTAAGGGTTAGGGTTAGGGTTAGGGAATCATGAGAACTGTATTTTATTATGGCACCAGAGCTCTCTGACAGAGAAGGCTCAATGTCTCAGGGGGAAAAACAATTCCCATGATTCCCTAGCACTAACCCTAATCCTTAAAGTGGACTAAATTTGCACTATTTCTGGCAGTCTGCAAAGGCCCCTAGTCTGTATGTATTCTCTTAAGAATTTCATTTAACTGTGTTTTTTACTGAAGTTTGCAAAGTTTACTGAACAAAGAAAGATGTGAAATTCTCTACTAAGTGTGGACTATAAGGACATCTGCTGGCAAATTCTACACATTTCATGATCAGCAAAGTGGGAAGAAACAGCTTTATAGTATTCTAGGACAGTGCATATTCAACTGAATGAAGCAAAACAGAGCTGTAAGTGATTAGTGCCCAAATGTTTGAATTGCTTATTAAACAATTTAAGTTGGACATTATCAAATGTTATATGCAATTAAATGGAGAAAAAATGAATGCCTGAGTATAAAGGAATGAAGTTTTATGTTTATAAAGGAAATGATAAATTGAAACAAATGCTAAAAAGAAAATCATTGGACACGTTTAAATTAGAATGGGATGCATTGACAACGTACTTTAAAAAAGAATGGGGTAAGGAATCTATAATTGGTTTGGACTGAGATATAACAATTAGTAAATACTTCAGATGTTCCAAATATATAATGTGGAGATACGAAGTAAACTATAATATGCAGAAATAATTAAATTTGACAAGTTAACAGACAAAAAAGAGTCTAGGAAGTTTAATTTTGTTAATGTTTGGGGTTTTAAGTTTGTTTTCTTTTTTAGCTTTGTTGTTTTTAATATTTTTAGTTTTAGTTATTGTTGTTAAGATTGTTTTAAGGTATAGTAAGAGGGTGTGCTCTTAACTAACTGTAACTAATTGCCAATTTGCTATGTGTTAAGATTTTTTGATGTTTGTGTGAATGGCTTTAATGAAAATAAATAAATAAATACAAACATCATAAAATAATTTTGTAAAAGATTTATGTATGGTATTATGTTACATTTAATCCAGTGCATTAGTGGTTGTCCACTTTGTTCCCTCACAAGATTTGAGGGGGCTGTTTTTTGTTTTTCATTCTTTAGATAAGCATGACTGGCAGGACAAACCTAGTTTGGTTATTGGCTGGAGGACTCTGGGAGTTCTATTTCTAAAGTACTAACTTTTTACTGAAATACAGAGGGAAGTAGAAGAAAAGAAGGAAGGAAGATGAAAATAGAAAGTAAAGGAAGGGATTGCTACTCAGCACAAAAGAGAATATGCCGAATGATGTCACTGCAGTGGTGAATGGAGAAAAACTGAGCAGACAGTAGCTTCAGCAAGGTGGATCATGGCCCTTTGGGAAAGAGAACAGGGTCCTCCCCACTGAAAGGTACTCAGCTTTGGAACATTCTGTTCATGGCTCTGCTCATGGATAAGACACATTTGAGGCACACAAGATTGCAAAGAAAAAATCTATTTTGGTTGTTGGGGAGGTGATTTTGTGTGTTCTGCTTTAAAAAATAACATTCCAAAACTCTGCCCCTAAACTATCTCTTTTTGAAGGCATGTATGGCAAGGCACATAAAGTTTACCCGGCATAGACTAGCCCACTTCATTTCCACTCTATATCATAATTCCTTTTTTTCTATTTACTGCTTTCTTAAACAAATGAAATAGGGGAAGGCATATTTGGGGGCTTGATGAAAAGTATGGGCTTGATGAAAAGTATGGGTTTATAAGATCAAGGTTGGAACAGATGATCTTCAGATCCCTTTCAGCTGTCATATGTGTGCATGTGTGCACACATGCATGTGCATTAAGTTGTCTGTCAACTTATGGTGACCTCATGAATTTTGTAGGGTTTGCTTAGGTAAGGAATACTCAGAGGTGGTTTTGCCAGTTTCTTCCTCTGAAATATAGCCTACAGCAGCTGGTATTCATTGGCAGTTTCCCATCCAAGAGCTGACCCTGCTTAGCTTCCCAGATCGGGCAGGATGTGGCACCTTTAGAGTATTTAAGCCACAGCTACCATGTACCTAGGATTAATTTCCCTAGAGATTCGGGGTGGGGGGGGGGCAACTGATAATAAGCAATTATACAAGCTGGACAGAAAAAAAATATACACTGTATTTTCACAAAAGTAGGAGGTGATGGCTATTAGCACACTGTTGTTTATGTGTTTCCTAGGAATCCTCCTAGTGTTGTCATTGGCTGTGAATCTATCATTTATTCCCTTTCAGATTTTTTTTCCTTCCGAACTTCTTTTGCCAATAACTACTTGATATGCATAAGCTAGTACTAAAATAATAAATAATCTTAATCTTCTCAAGCTTCTGTGTTAGGAATAATCTTAATATACTGCTCATGATAAAGAGCTACTTCAAAGTGAGAATATCAGAAAATGACAGGGGGAAAGAATTAATATGCTTATCGGCTAATGCAGTGGTTCAGCTACCATTTGAATACTCACTACTTACCTGAGTAATGATGGTGCAGATCTTGAGGGGGTTTTAAGGACAATGAAATTGCTGGAGGAAAAAAAAAGATTATTATTTAACCAGGGGAAGAGAGACAAATGTGTCATTGCAAATATCACATATTCAGGACTGTTATGAAACAAAGCTACAAGGTTCAAAATATGGTCTGTGCAAACTATCAGTAAAACAATAAATAATTATACTGGGTACTGCAAAATGACACCAGTATTCATGTCAAGGACATGGAATTTTCCCCAAGCTGAAGAGATAGTCATTGTAGTTCAGGGATGGTAAAAACTTAAAGACCCTTTTACTGTTCACTATGCTTCATGGGATCTCAGAGGCCTAATTGTGATTGCCTTAAATCTATCCCTAGTCATTATGCATCCCATTAACTACATTATGACACTGATATTGTAGCAATACTGGTTCATTAATCCATGACATCTAAAAAACAATCAAATAACAGAAAATTCATTTAAAGAGGCACTTATAAAGTGGTTTAGAATCTACACTGCACAAAGTCAGCTCTGTTCTTACTGAAGAAAGATGTATAAGTCAAACAGTATGTCAAAAGTATGGTCAAGAATGCTTAAGTGTGGTTTGAAATGATTAAGGTCTCATCTACTCTGGCCAGAATACCCTGGGCTGTTCCTGGAGTATTCTGGCCCTGGAGCTGCCTCAAATACCTCCCATTACCTCCACACTCCATAGTGATATTGGGTGGCTGTCTACACATGTGACCCACTGTGCCACCCAGCACCACCACCTCTGGCATGAGTTGCTTCCTCTGAGATCAGGAACAAGGTGCTTGGCGTCAATCACATGCCTGGGTGCCTTGCTGTGACCTCAAAGGGAGCAACTCATGATAGGGATGGTGGTGCCAGGCAATACAGTGAGACATGTGTGCAAACAACCTCCTGGCATTGCTATGGAGTGTTCTGGATTTTCCTGCAAAATCTAGATCAAAAGATGAATTTTGAAAATCTGATTTAGGCAGGCATAGGAAAGATTTGGTGTAAAATTGGCCTTCCCTCATGAAGACAATCTGCATTTGAATCTAGGATTTGGCCCTGCATTGTGTAGATAGGTTGCAATGAGGGTAAAGGTAGACTAAACCAGTTTAATTGGTCCATGTAGACATGGCCTTAAACTAAGCTGACAAAGCAGAAATTATGGTTTCAAGTAGGTTTGTAAATCATGTTTTGGCTGACCATAATCTGTGTGATGTCTAATTTCACAAACCTTAGTTATACCTATTAGAAAACCAGTGTGGCATGGTGATTTGAATGTTGGACTATGACTCTGGATACCAATTCCCTACTCGGCCATGAAAACCCACTGGGTGATCTTTGGCAAGTCACGTGCTGTAAGTCTCAGAGGAAGGCAATGGCAAACTTCCTGTGAACAAAACTTATGAAGAAAACCCCATGATAGATATACCTTAGGGTCACCATAAGTTGGAAATGGCTTGAAAACATACAACAACCACAACAACAGTTACACCTATTAGTTTACTGTGGGAGGGGTACCTGTACCACAAGAAGAGAAGTGCCAGGCAAGTGGAAAACGTGAAGTAGAAAATAAACTCTATAATATGTAGTATTTGGGTATAGAGTTATGTAAGCCCCATAAATCATGCTTTTAGTTTTAAACAGAGCTTGGAAAGTGACTTTTTGGAATATAGTTGTATAGAATATAGAATTCTATATAGAATATAGAATCAACACAGCTATGATTTAAGGAGTTGTGGTGCCAAAAAGAAAAAAGAAAAACCTTTTTCCAAGTTCTAATTCTAAACCATAGTTACTTAGAAAACCATTATTCAGAGTAACAACTAAACTGACCACAAGAGAAATATTTTTAGCCATTATGTTCCTCTCACCAAATGAAGGTTACTGATACAAATTACTTATGACATTTTTGTCTGCAAAATTTCCTCAAAATAAGACTTCTGTAACAGAATGAGATATTAATGTTTTGTCTCTTTGTTTCTTCTTTGTTGTTGCTATCATCACTATGAATAAGAGTGTATCTCCAAAAGATATATAAAACATTTTAATATGGGAGAAAGTGGGGAAGAAACATCCTTATTTACAGTCTTGACATCAACAAAGTGGATTTTATACTGGTTTTAGTATAACCACTGACTGCTTAATATTTAATGACAATGATATGTTATACACTAGACTAAACACTACATTGATAATCTCTGCCCAGGGGACTTTCATACTTCAAAACAGGACAAAATAGCCAAATCCTATTGTTGGTTTCCCCCAACTACTGTAGACCCTTTGAATAGACTAGATTTAACTATGGGTTATTCAACAGTTGATCCAAGGGGCCTACATTACTTGGGAATAGCCAACAGGACTCTGGTAAAAGGCCAAAAAAACAGGCCATTATGAGATGGAGATGATCAGATTCTGGTGGAAAAGAAGGAAATAGAAATTTTCAAAACTACTTATTTTGCTAATTTTGTGGAAAATATTTTAGTTCCTTGAAATGCCTATAGGTGTGAAATATGTAGAAAATCCTCCCAATCTCACTCTGCAGAAGAATTTAAGGACAAAGGTTCGGTTTGAGTAGCTCTGCATATGGTTTTGCTGAGAGAAGCAGATAATAAGGAGACATGGTAGAGAGGAAGACAAATGCTGTGTCAGGTGCAGAAACTATCAGGGCATGCAAACCCTGGGGGTAGAATTCAGAGACACAGCAGTGTTAATCAGGAATATCAATATCCAAAGGAATCATGTAGCACCTTTGAGACTATGTAAAAGAACTTGTCGCATAAAATTTCATAGATTTGCATCTGAGGATGTAAACCAAGTCTACAAAAGCCTATGCTACAACTTCTTTCACATAGTTAGTCTCAAAGATGTTACCAGATCCCTCTGCATGGAAGAATCTGGATGAAATAAAAGATTTAAGAAGACCTGTGCATAATCAGGACAGAAAGCTTTAAAAGTATAAAAAAATATATGAGGAATATGACTGTATGGAAATTAGGAAAGGAGGGAAATGGTGTGAGCATAGGGAATAGGATGAAACAGCTTTTGACAGAGGGGGAAAACAGATGGGCAAAATAAAGCACCTTCCAGCTGCTTTGAAGGTGAAGCATTTATATCAGGGGTAGGCAACCTTTCCCCTTTGAGGGCCGAGGGACTTCACCTCCCAGAAGCCTCAGCCATGTTGGCCAATAGTCCCATGTTGGCCAATAGCTCCTGGGATTCTGGGAGCTGAAGTCCCTCGGCCCTTAAAGGGGAAAGGTTGCCTACCCCTGATTTATATGATGCATGCATCTAAAGCAGGGGTAGGCAACCTTTCCCCTTTAAGGGCCGAGGGACTTCAGCTCCCAGAATCCCAGCAGCTATTGGCCAACATGGGACTATTGGCCAACATGGCTGAGGCTTCTGGGAGCTGAAGTCCCTCGGCCCTTAAAGGGGAAACGTTGCCTACCCCTGATCTAAAGTGATTGGAAACTGAAACAAAGCCATGCTCTGAGGCTAAAAAACCTGAGCAAAAGGAAGCTAAGATACTCCGGCTTAGCCCAGAAAATGGATATCTTTGCACCTGCATATAAACATCCCGACACACATGTAGGGCTGCAACAAAGCAAAAAAATGAAAGTGCAACAACTCCAACAGATTTAAATACAACACACACAAACCAGACAGTCCAACAGGGAGGCATGGGGTGAATGGGGGGCCTCCATGATTGTGCTTTGCCAGTGTTTCCCTGGCACACCAATGCACTGAAGCCACAGGTGGACCATGACATGTGTGACTGTGTGGCTGATCAAAGGGGCAACTATGCAATGGAATGGCCTCTGGGGAGTCATGGGAAGTACTTGGAGTTCGCAGATGGTGCACATGCATGGTGGGGAGGCAACAAAAAAAATTACCCAGTGGCATGGCTTGATGCCATGCCATACAGTTGGGCTGCGTGTATTCAGCCCACCTTAGGAATGGGCCATGCAGATAGAGCAGTTTTGAGCTGCTTTCAGAAAAAGCAGAATTCAGCTACTTTTTTTCTGCCCATCTTCCCTGGCCTAGAGGTATTTTGCATCAACAGGAAAGAAAATGAGCAGAAAAGATGTGACAAAAGCATGGAAGGGACAGGTTGTCTTGGCAGATTTGAAAATGTGTCAAATGGAAGAGAAACTGGAACAGGAAGAAAAATTCTGGGTTTTTAAAAAATTATCCTAGATGTACCTATACACAATCATACTTAGATCATACATGCAATTAATCCTAACTTGAGCTTCCAAATTAGGTGAGAATCCATGTTTCATCTGGCCAACTGGCATCAAATCTTTGTGACCTTCAGACTTTTGATCATGGTCAAGCCTTTTGTATAAGTAACAAGAACTGGTGTCCTCTCTTTTTTAGTTGAACAATTCAGTAAAATGTGTTTTTTCCCAACAAACAAATATACTAAAGGGTTAACAGGATACTCGAAATAGAAGGGTTTGCAAAATTGTGAATGGGTATTAATAGAGGTTTTTCAGGCTGCTCTCTATTCAATTATGCATTTCACTATCCAATTTACAAGTAAGAAAAAGTAAAAGCTTACTGTCAGTTCCATCTGAACTTTTCAACCTGTTCAAAATCAAATAGTACAGTTAAGATTCCATGGTTTGGGACTGAAGAAAAGTAATTATATAAAGTAGATCCAAAACACACTGCATAAATAATCCAGTTTGAGACCTCTTTAACTGCCCAGGCTCAATGCTAGGGAATTCTGAGAACTGTAGTTTTGTGAGACACTTAGCCTTCTCTGTCAGAGAGCTCTGGTGCCACAATAAACTACAATTCCCAGGATTCCCTAGCACTAAGCTCGGGCAGTTAAAGCGGTCTCAAACTGCATTATTTCTGCAGTGTGTTTTGAGCCATAGATTCATTTACTGTTTGAAGGTGCTGGCAAAAATGCCAGGAAAAATCATATTTGTTTTGCAAATAGCAAAAATGTATGTGTTGCATTAATGTGTTCACATAGATTTCTTGATAATTCTCATATTTACTGACACAAATGTATATTTTCCACCTTTCACTTATTTCTTATTTGCTTAAAACTGTACTGTGCTGCAAAGAACTGTACAATTGTCCCTCCATTTTTGCAGATTTCAAGTCTGTGGTTTCAGTCCTTCATGGATTAGCAAGCAAGGAGGGTTAAAATGGCATCTGTGCCCACAGCACCTGCACAGAGCTGCACACAGGAGCACATGGTCATTCAAGCCTATGGAGCTTGAATATTTGTGGGTTTCCATGGGGGGGGGGGGGTTGGAATGGATCCCCCGTAAAAATGGAGGGATGACTGTACCGTTCTTTATAACTCTATATAGAGATGCCTGTATTCTAAAATTACTAGATATCTAATACTATGTAGATGTACAGACATCACAGATTAGTATAAATTCACATGCATTACAAGGAAGATGTACCCTGATAATCCTGCATAAGAAAGCCAGGGTTGTCCAGCATTGGGAGAATAGGCACATGATCAATGGATTGACACACACAGGATAACTACAAGAATTAACAATGTCTATGAACTCAGGCTATCATGACAAATCTGATCCTCCTAGAGTCCCAATACAGACCTCTGGGCTTCCTCATATTGCCACACTGCCACTTCAATAATACCATCTTTGGGAGGTTTCCTAATTTGTTGATTGTTTCCTCCCATTTTTAAAGGTGGGCATTGATAGACAAAGTTCAGTTATTTTTGCTTTTGGCCCTGCCAGCCATGGGAATACAGTTCCTGAAAATTAATCTGGGCTGGAAAAAAAATACCCTACCCTTGATGAAAAGCCTCATAGCTATCTCAAGTCATCAGATAGATGACCAAAGGAGACATGGATAACTCAGATAAGCAGTAGCAGGAATCTGTATTAAAAGGAAACAAAGGAAATCATACATGATATACAAACTAGACTTACGAGTGGCTTCTGCTTAAATTATTCATCCTGTTATTCCTAGTCCAAGTCATGGTGTTATTTAAATCCTGAAAAGAAGCATAAATGGCAAATGTTATAATTTTCTAAATGAAAGTATACACTAAATTTATGGACATTTCTCATTCATATTTATAGCCTGCTTCATCACAAAAGTCAACCAAAATGTCCACATTTTTTTTAAAAAAAAATAGGCAAGTTCTAATTAATTTCTAATTAATTTTTAAACCATCCCTCAAAGAGACTGGGAAAAATGGCAGTCCCTGAGGTTGTCATAACCAAGTAAGAGAAGAAAGGAATGAAGCATGAAATGTTAGGCCTAGTGAGTGAATTGAGCAAAAAATTATTCATTTTCCAGTTTGGGTTACCATTTAAGAGCATAAATTGAGGCCTAAATCCTATTGTTAATCCTGACTAGATTAGATCCACTGAATCTGTGGAATTTACATGTGTTGACTCACCATTCAATAATTGATTCAATAGGTCTACTCCATTGGCACTCACCAATAGGATTTTTTGCCACAGTTTGGTAATGCTTCTGTTGGATTGGAGAGTATTATGAACTACCAGCTGCCTATATGAGTCAACATTTACTGTCTTATTGTCTATTGTTATCTATTTATCTATTATTGTTTATTTAAACTTTTTGTTCCACATTTTAAATTGTTTTAATGTTTTAAACTGATCTTGCATCCAACTCTGAGACCCCATGATATAGGATGCAATGTAAATATTTACATTAACAAATAAATAACTTCAGTGACAATTTCTTGATTCCATTTGCCAATATAGTCTGATGTCATATTGTGGCATTCTAGGAGGAAAGAGGTTCCATTGTTTTCCTGGCTCTCATTGCTTTGATGTCAGAGCAGTTCCTGGAATGCCTAACAAAAGATGGCTGAACACTAGGACAGCTTTCCAAAATGTCAACTTGGAATCTAATATTGATCAGCAAGTTAGCTGTCATCAGTGCTTAGATATTATGGATTTCTAATAGGCAGGAACAAAAAAACATTTTTTTAAAAGAACTTTCCTAATTTCACACATTTCTTCATAAACTAATAGAAATAAATCAGATATGTGTCAAAGCAAAAGTGGAAAAAAATGCCCATTCAGGCAAACAATTTTGAGCTCTTAATTCTTAAAGATATGGTTTTGAATTTCCAAATAATTTGCGCTATCTTTTTTTGCTGGCAGGCCTCTCAACCTCAACAACTGTGTAGCAGGTAGGCACTTTTTCTGCTAGGAATAGTTGTACTGATAATGCCACCCCATGTTTTCTAAGATTTTTCATTTCCTGAGTGTAATTGTGTAATTACATTGTGTAGTTATCTGACTCAAAATGTCCCATTCTTGTGCACATTAGCTCAATCACCCCATATTGAAATGTTTATATGCCCCATATGTTTCTTGTTTTACAATGTCCAGCTTCCCCTGATTCATGCTCTCTCATATTCCCTGTTCTATAATATAAGTTGTTCAGCTTTGGACTTTTCTTCACCTCTGAGCACACCAATACCTGAACATCCTTTCAGCTTCAGTCCAATTGCATGATTGGATTCATACAATACGTGTGTGAGAATTCTGTTCAGTGCATGTTTGATTAAGTTCACAAGTTAAAAACAGCTTTATAAATCTGATGGAAAGTATTTCATTTTTTAAAAAAAATGAATGTAGAAGAAAGCAGGCCTGACAGATATGTTCCTCCCCTAATTTCATCCCTAATCACATAATAAATCAGCATGGAACCAAGAGAAAAAACCATTTTCTGTCTCTTATTTGTAATTATTTATTTGTAATTAAGAATAGTATGTAGGGCTGGAATATTTTGCTAAAGCTGTGATGTTTCACTAGCTGGGTGCACTATTTTCATTGAACTTTGGTACACTCTGTACTCGGCTCTGTTTTGATCAGTAAACTATACTACTATCTGTACTGGTAATGTAAAAAAAATCATTGATTTGAATTGTCCTTTCCCCCTTTTACCTTAGTTTGGAAAAATTAGTTCAAAAGAGTACCAAAAAGTAAACTTACAATGCAAAATGCAAGTAGAAAATTTCCCTCATCTCTTTTTTGAGTTTGATCCATAAATGTGTTTAATCCCTAAATTGCAAGCATTAATATCATCAACAAATAGCTAAGTAGTTGGAATTTGATCAAATATTTTAATAAATATTTATATTCTTAGAGAATTGCCAAATAAAATCCCAAGTTTTTACACTACTCTCTTCACATATATTCCCATTCCATGATTTAACAATTTAGTGTCTTATTCTTTCCTAAAGGCTAAGTGGTTAATTATTTATTTCTTCCATAGCATCTTCTGTGCTTGCTGCACAAAATGGAATTTTTGAAGAAAAGTTTCTTCACTGTGTTCAGCTATGAATTCAGACTAGAGTGGCAAAGCAATCCAGTGGACTTGATTTATAGAATGTAACAGCCTATCTATCAATACATCATCCAGCCTTACCTCTTGTGACTGTCTCAAGTAGTCACAAATCTGCACTGTGTGTCTCACAGTTTCTTGATTTTTCATTTTCTCATGCATACAACTGATGTGATCCAAACCTAGCCAAGGCAACAAGCATAGGAAGAGCACATGTGGAATTACAACAACAACAAAAAACCACTCAAAAGAAAAGAAAAGAAAAAGACTGAGATTACAACCCATGCTAAGAAGGTGTGTTATATTCTTTGTCCTGGGATATGTAGCTGTTCCAAAGACAACTCCAGCACAAAAGCATTTCAAGAAGCATCATATTTGAAGAGCTCTTTTAGGCCTTGAGAAAGAGCTCTCATTTCCATTTCCTTCTCAGTTCAGTTTGTCACCACTGCCTGAATGCTGCCGTCCAGTAGCGTCAATGGGGGGTGCAGACCACACCTAGTCAGCCCCCCACCATTCCCCATGCTCTGTCCACCACATGTGCTATTCTGCCCCTGCATGCACCACTCCATCCCACCACATGCACTGCTTCTTCTTGCATGCACTGCTCCATCTCCCCACACATACTACACACACACCCTGCACACTTCATTTTGTGTGCACTGTCCCATCCTTTTCCAGAGGGTAGAGTGGTGCATGCTTCCTCTCCATGCTGTCCCCCTGTGCATATTGCTCCATGACCCCCACATGCTCCACATACACAGTGCACACTCTGTTTCCTGCACGCCATTCCCTCCTTTTCCAGACTGGCATGCACATGGTGGGGATGAAGTGGCACGCATGTGGGGGTGGCACAGGGAGAGGAAGCACATGCTGTCCCAGAAGCCCCACCCACCAGAACACCCAGAAGTCCTGCCCCCACTAGCCCTGCACCCCCACACCAGGTGACATCCAGTACACAGTACATGATCACCCAGGAATCACTGAAAGAATTTTGGCAATTAATAGAGAATGGGTAGGTAGGTGAGAAAGAATGAACCTATGGAACCTTATGGTCACAGGTACAGGGTAGTTAGCTCCATCAATACTCTCGTCTACAGATTCTGTGAAGTTTTTAGAGCTGTATCCACACTGCAAAAATAAAGCAGTTTGACACTTTAATTGCCATGACTCTTTCCTACAGAAGCCTAGGATTTGCAGTTTGGTGAGCAGTAGACCTCTCTGATAGACCAGGCTGAATACCTCACCAAACTCCAATTCCCAGGATTTCACAGGATGGTGCCATGACAAGATGGGGTCAAACTGCTTTATTTTTGTATTGCAGAAGAGTTGCTGGTATGCTACCAAGCAATATGCAAGTTCTTGACAGTACAGTGTTCTTTAATGGAACAGATCTGAAGCATATTGTATCATTCAAATGCTATCGCTCAAGGAATAGACAGATTTCTGCCACTAAAGCTGAAATAAATCCATTATTCTATTCATAACGCTATGCTTACTATGCTTCAAGTGGAATTTAATATCCTAGAAAACAAATCAAAATAATTGTTCAGCAAGCACATATCACAGGATGTACACTCGCCCCTCCGTTTTTGCGGGGGATCTGTTCCAGACTCCCCCCCCCTGCAAAAATGGAAACTCACCAATATTCAAGCCCCATTGGCTTGAATGGCTGCACACTCATGGCCGCGCGTGCCATTATAGCCAGTGGGGCTCACTTCTCCACGAAGAACCAAGACCACAGACTTCAAGTCTGAGAAAACGGAGGGGTGAGTGTAATTAGAAATAGACACCCTTAGCCCTGCAGAAAAGTAGCATACACTATTCAATTCCTAGTATCCTACATATTTGTTTGGAAGCTTGCCTGTTATGAACCAGTAGTAAGTCTAAAAACATGACCGTGGCAATTCTCCGTTAGCTTGTTCCTTGAGTATTTACATTCCTTTACAAGAATTTTAACAATTGTTCTCTAGAAATTGTTCTTTTAAACTATGGACACCATGGCATTCCATTATTCACTTAGGACTACATACTTAGCTGACTGAAGTGAGACTCAGCTGGCCAGATGGTTCTGTGTTCCTGCTTATTTCCTAAAGTTAGGGTCTCAAGTGGGTCTGAACTTACTTGCATGCTCTGTGGACAACTGTCTACTGTGATCACCTGCAAAGGGAAAAGAAAAATGAATATTCAGGCTAAGACCAACAGGGCTTTCATTTTCACCCAGCCCAAAAGGAAAGCCCAGTGTTCTTAAGAGAAATGTCATAGAATTAGCTACAAATACCACATGAATAAACAAAACATTAACAAAAAAGAGAACAATCTATTTTTTTGTTAGAAGTCAAGACCACTGTTTTTACTGAAAAATGAGACTGGCAGGATTCAATATTAGCAGTTCGCTATGGACCAAGAGACAGGAGCTGACTCCAAATGGTGTTGTGGCAGGGGGCTGCCTTGCTGTTTGGTGTACAGGCTACCGTTCTTCAATATTTAAGAGTACATTATGTGAAGAAGTGCTACTGGATTAACATATGGTCCAGTGCTGCTGAAGAACCAAATATTTGAGCGAATGTGAAATAAGTCACTGCATACTAGGGTAAAATCAAGTTTCTTGATTATCTAGATTATCTTTAAATTCTGCAGGGATGTTCTTCAGGATATATAAGGGGTTTAGTGTTCTTTTGTTTTACTCTGATTTTTGATATTAGTAGTTCATGATCTGTGCCACAAATGCTCCTGGTCTTGTTTTTGAAGAGAAAATGGGGTTTCTCCATTTTCTGCTTCCAGTTATGTAGTCTATTTCATTTCTATATTGGCCATCAGATGACATCCATGTATATAGTCACCTCTTGGGTTGCTTGAAGAATGTGTTTGCGATGAACAAATTGTTAGCCTGGCAAAATTCAGTCACTCTCCTGCTTCATTTCATGATCCTAGGCCAAATTATAATTATAATCTTTGATTCTGCTCTGTGTTCTACTTCTGCATTCCAATCACCTATGATTAACAAGGAGTCCTCTCTGGGTGTGTGATCAATTTCCTCCTGGATTCAAGCACGGAATCTTTCAATATCTTCTTCTTCCTCCTCTGTAGTCAGAGCATAAAGCACTTTGCATTATATCCTTTGACTACTTTTGCTACATCTCATTGCTAATAATGCCACCCCTTGTTTTCTAAGATTGTTCATTTCCTGAGTAAAACACTGTGTAATTATCTGACTCAAAATGTCCCATTCTTGTCCACATTAGCAAAATCACCCCATATTGAAATGTTTATATGCCCATATGTTTCTTGTTTTACAATGTCTAGCTTCCCCTGATTCATGCTCTCTCATATTTCCTGTTCTATAATATGTGTTGTTCAGCTTTGGACTTTTCTTCACCTCTGAGCACACCAATACCTGAACATCATTTCATCTTCAGTCCAATTGCATCATTAGCCACAATGCTACTCAAGTTTGTCCCCAGTAACTTGTGAGTGCCTTCTGAACTGGAAGTATAATCTTCTGGCAATATCTCTTGCTTCATTTTGAATTGTCTCATCACAGGGTTTTCATGATTAAAAAACATTAAAAAGTGATTTATTGTGCCTCCTTCTTTGCAGTACTAACAAGTGATAGTTATGGTGTCACTGCCCTTGTCTCTGAGAGATCCTCTGCCAGTGTCACTGTCCACTACTGCTGCTGCCTGGTATCTGTTTGGCACATTTGGTCTGGCTCTTCAGCAAATGCCTATCTGATATGGGATACTCTACCAGAAGCACTAATACCAGAAGCATAGTCCCTGGCCTTGCAGGAGCATACAATCTCATTACTCTTATTAAGCTTTTGAGGAGGAGGAGGAGGAGGAGGAGGAAGAGAGGAGCATGAAATTCTAATTCTGGCACTTACTGGCACCTGAAGAGGTTTTTGTTTCTTCTTCAAAGACTTCTTTCTTTTGCTTCCTTGCTTTGCCTTTGCCCATACTGTCTGACATGGCTCAGTAGGCTTTGATAATTCTGAGAATAAAAGCAAGGGAGGGGAAAAAATGACATTCATGTGTCAAAGAAATAGCTGGATGGAATTTCACATGTAACTCTCATCCAGGAAAATGGGACATTTTAGTCCCCCCGCAGTTACATATTGTTGCAGAATTAACAAATAACTAGGATTACAAGGTAGGCAATTTTACAAGACCCGAATAGTTGTAAACAAAGTTCTTGGGGTTTCAGTCCATAGACGGTTTGGTTGGTTGATTTTACTGATGAAATGAGAGCATTTTTAAGACACAAAAATTGTGCTGGTTACAGTTTTACAGTACCATTTTTTACAATACAGTTACAGTCACAGGCTGTAACTGTTACGCAAAACAAATGTTCTGTTTCATGTGAACATGGGTTTTCTGGCTGTGGGTGTCTGGTGTTTCAGATTGTTCTTGATTAGGGATATGGAACATTTTTATTCCACTAGGTGTATATGCCATAGAGGTAGCATAGTGCATCACACTCTCTCAGCCTTAGTGGAAGGCAATGGCAAAACTCTCTGAATAAATCTTGACAAGGAAATACTATGATAGGATTACCATAAGTCAGAGTTGACTTGAAGGCACATAACAACAACAAATATAGTATATGTCTTACAAGTGAGAAGAAAATGGCAGAAAAAGGGATGAGATTTGGCATAGTTCCAGAACTGAAACAGAGGACAATATCTAGTACAGAGACAGCAGCTATGTTTCCTAGGAGATTCTGGGAACAGTCATCCAAAAAAGAAGCATTTCCCAGCTCTGAACTAGCCCAGAGCTACAACTCGACTTTGTGACCCCTAAACAAATGTGCAAATCTAGATACTTCTTAATGTTAAATGCTCTTATACATTGTAACATTTATTCTGTATTTGCTTTTAAAACATTTATATGGTACCTCTCATAAAAGTTCAAAGTACCTAAGAAAATGCAAGAAATGCATCTACAGGAACAATATTTAAACTACTAAATACCAAAAAAGCACTAAACCATAATTTTAAAAATAAAAGATGGGGAAAAAACATGCAGAAAAAGTCTGGAAGATGAAGCTAAAGGAACAGTAATAAAAGCAAATGAGACAGTGCTGACTAAACAACAACATACTATTGCCTTTTATTTTGGAGGATTCCTTGATTTTCTCTGCACTGTGGGAGCAAAAGGTTTTGTTGAACTGCCAGTTTTTCCTAAGTGGATTGATCCAAATTGATGAGCTGCTGCAATGGAGTGGGAGATAAGACAGGGAGCTGTCACTGTTGTATCCTGACTTGTCAGAACTTGATTCCTTTATCTGCACATGATGAGGACCAGATCTGCAGTCAGCAGAAGGTATCCCTGGCTGCTGCTTTGACTTGTTAATAAAAAAGCCCTTGTCTTCATCTTCCAAGAACCCCCAATTCACATAACCTCCTCCAAGTTCTTCCCTGTCATTTTGAAAAGGCTGAGTGATTTCACAGGTCATGCTAGATGTTTGGACAGCCATACAGTTTTCTGTAGGAGTCTCATCAGCCATCTTGGTTGGTAAAACTTCCAATTCTTGTCCTTGAGTTATCTCTCCTTCTGCTTCATCATCAATAGCATTTGGATGAACATGCTTGGTTGGCAGCTTAGCATTTGGTCCACCTCCATGGAGCTCATTCAGAGAACCTGAAAAGGCCAAGCTTAAGCCATCATCTTCAGAGTCTCCTCGCTGACCAGAAGGAACCAGAAGAAACTGTCCATACCTAGAGGTGAATTTATTCTCTGAAGACACCCCAGAAGTGAAAGTATCATTTTCAGTCTCTTGTTTCTGATATTTGTCAGTTGATTTGACCTCACTGTAGTCTATGCCATCAAGAATGTGGCAATGACCTCTTGGTTGCCAATGACTTATTGCCTCTCTTTTCTGAAGAGAGGGTGGCATGCTATAGTAATTATACTTCTTATCACTCACATTGTCCATGCTGCCCAAAACCTCTGAATGCACAGCATTACTCCAACTATGGGGAAGCTTCCTATAGGTTTCATGTTTCTTGTCGGCAAGAAGAGCCTCTTCTACTTGTAGAGTGTCCACAGCTGAGATAACTTTTAAAGTATCAACAGTTAAAACAGAGAGGTCTTGCAGGTGTCCTAATTGGCTGTCCAGAGCAAGCAAAGCATCTTTGACATAAACCACTTTCTCATGCATCTCCTTCAGCTGCGAAAACATATCTTCAACTCTAAGGGGAAAAATACACATATAATATAAAATCACCCATCTATGTATTTTACTATAGTAGGAGTGTGCAACTTATGCAGTTCCAGATATTGCTGGACTACAATTCCCATCATCCCTCACCACTGGCTATGATGGCTAAGATTCACAGATGCTGCAGCCCTGTAACATCTGAAGGACCACAAGTTGCCTACCCTATCCCTATACTGTGGGAGCAAAAGCTGAAAAGCCAGTTTTTCCTTAGATGATTGAATATTCAAAATTCATTCATTTTAATTTCCAGTAAGGACTCAGGTGATGCCCATGCATCCTTAAAAAAATGAAATATACTGTTGTGCTTAACTGCACTAGGATTGCTCAAAAGGTTAAGTTTTATCCAGAATTGCTACCAGTCTGAACAAATGTACATATGAACCATCATGGCTTTCCCCTCAGAATCACAATCCAGAACATGTATAATTAAGTATATTAAAATAATCCTGAACTTCACATTATTTTCATACATCCCCTCCTAGGTCAATCATGGGTTGCAGTAAAAGCAATATTGTTATGGGAAACGATCCTTGACCTTTCAGTTGTAACTCGAATCCTTTTGCTGTCACTGGAATGAAGGCTTTCATTCTTCTCATGAAGGTATTTTTCTACGCATTGTTCTTCAAAGTCATGAAGCTTTTTTAATTCTTCTTCACTCAGGTACAGTTCTGCATAATGGCAAGAAGAAGGAGGTTTTGTCCACATTATTTCAGGTAATCAGAGCCAAATACATTGGCACTAAACTAGTATAATCTAAAAATATTAGACAGCAGATGCAGAGAAGGGGCGAGAGAACCAGTGCTATAGCATGTGGAAAGGAAAGATTTCATCCCTTCCTCCTGAAATGTAGTCCCAACAAAAAACCTACCACTAGTATCAAACAGAAGCTTTGGGCCATCATATCAATGGGGTTTAATGAGTGCATGGCACCACATAAGTCATGGGCCTTATCCAGTTCCTGTGATACACCTTCTGGAACATCTTAGCATATCTTTTCTGTTAGGATTTTTTTTAATTAATAGTAAAAAGGGGATCTAATCCCTAAGATTTTGCATGTATAACAGCAAACCAAGAAAAAAAATAGAATTAATAAATTAGGATGAAATAAAAAATAAATTAGGATTAACAGCACTAGAAGCTTTGGATAGCCTGACTCAGCCAGCCCTGGGCCAGAGATATAAGCCATCAATTTTTACATACCCACATGTGAAAACAAGAAACTGACAAATTTTTATCCTCACATCAGAGATTTTCTGTCAGTTTTTCTATGTTTATGAAAACAACTATTACAAAAATTGCATAAACTGAGTAACTAAACTAAGGAACTAGGCTTTTCTGTGCTTGTTGTGTGTGCATTATTTGCTTTGTGAAGGGGGGGAAACACTAGTTTTGTGCAGAGACAGTTTTCACTCATTATGAATTCTGGGATTTGTAGTATAGGGAGCATCATTTATAATTTTCAGCCAGAGAGCTCTTAGGCCTCACTAAACTACAAAACTAAGAATTTCACAGGAGCAGCCATAACAGCTAAAGTGCAATAATAGTGCTATAACAGTGTAGTGTGATATTCAGGAGATTATCACATGGAGATATAAAATGGGAGAAAACGGAATGTTCCTGTCTTGATGGTGTGATCACACAAAGATTTTCACAAAATATTGTGCTAATCCCATACATCTCCTGTGAATGACCTGTAATGATCCTGGAATTTCTTATTAACAGGGAAATTATGTGAATGGTTTACCGATAGCGCTTCATTTGCACTATCACAAAGGTGCAAAAGCCAATAATGATTCATTTGCACAATTGCAGAACAATCCAGGACTTTTTCCCAGACTGCATTTCAGTACAGACAATTCATTCTCATTGCTAGGATTGTTTTTGGAGTAGATTTCTGTCTTATTTTGAGGTGTTTGAACTGGATAAAAATAATGTTGTGAAATATAGAAATATTATTTTGTTCTGTTGGGGAAAATACCATGATTTTCAGACATGCGCAGTAGTGCCAAAACAGCACATGTGTGAAACATTCAATCACAATATAATAATGATACATGAATTGGATTTGTTTTTGTATGTGGAATGCAATTGCATTTCACTTTCATTTTTATATCATTGTTATAGTGTGATCGGGCAACTGTGTGAAAATTTCGCTTACTATAGTGCTATGCTTGCGCTAAAATAACACAATTGTTGTGGAATTGGCCCTAGTGTGATAATCTCAGTCACCGAGTCTGGAATCACAAATAGTTTGTGTGCCTAAAAGGAGAATGATATGCATGGAAGGGATTTCAATCCTTCAGATGAACATGTGGGCATTGTGAGCAGAGAAAGCAAGCACAAACTCTGACACCCACAAATATGCCTTCATTTACTGAACACAGGGTTTCAGCAAGCTACATGTCCAAATAAAGTTTTGGATCTGAAATGATGGAGCCTTGACTTTCAGGGGGGGAAAAATATCAAAAATCTCATCAGGTGCCAGGCCAGTTGATTAAGCAGCTGCTTCCTGCAAAAGCCACAGCAACAGGTTCAGGGACATAGAAGAAAAATAATTTGTTAGTTATTTAATGTAATACTATATTTTTACTAACATGTACAGAGAGAGCTACTTGTGGGATTTTCTGCTAGCATGCTAAAATAATTTGGCTGGCTTTGAGTACTTTGCATGGTGGTAAAGAGAAATTTGTTCTGCTGCTGAGGGAAATAAAAATCTTAGGCTGGTCCTGTTGTGAGCTTTTAGTTGATCCTGGCCTCATATATTCTATTTTATTAATTTTGTTCCTCAGCACCCAGTTTGCTGCAGTTTGTTTATCCAGTCCCTACCAGATACAAGGACCTCAATCATAACTGAGGAAATGTACAAACATTTCCATCTCTTGCTCACTGGCATTATGTCCCACACTATGAGTTGTTGACATGATGCTTCCAGAAGGACATCTACTCACTACTTTAAGACTGTTTATATAATGAAAAATGATATGATTGCTCCCCAATAAAAATTCCACCTACATGAAGTTTTTCTTCACTCCCCAAATTTCTAGCATAGCAGTAACTTCAAACTTCAGTTGAACTTTTAGAAATAGACTTTAGGCATCCAAAGAAAATGGGCAGGCAAAATTATGAAGGGAATGTGGAAACAGAAAATAGGAGTACTAGTTGTGAATTATTTTCAATATATACCCTCCACAATGCTAGAAATTTGGAGATTCAAGGAAATTTTAATTGGGAAGCAAAATTCTCATTGGGAAACATTTTGTCCTGACACACAAACAGCTACTCCCCTGATAGGGATGAAAAGAATATTTGAAAATGTTTAAAAGAAATAGTTGAAAAACATTTTTTCCCGTGTCAAGAAATCCTGATGAGAAGAATCCTGGATTGATGAGAATCGTTGCAGTTCAGGATATATTCTGTGCCAAATTTGTCCATGATCGTTTTGCACAGAAAACAGTATTTTATCAGCAGGGAGCAGCATTTTCTGTGTGGAAAATATTATTTTAATGCAGAAATATTAATTCCTACACAGAAAATGTTTTCTATGCAGAAAAAAAAATGTAATTTGGGTATTTGTTTTTGATAAAATTCACACATGGTTCATTGGCATAGAAAACAGAATTTTCTGCAAATAATTTTTCCCATGTTTTCAAATTGTGAATAGCCTTGAAAAACTGTATGGTTTTCAAAGACTTTCTCACAGCAGGAAGAAAATTGCTGAAAATTACTCATTGCTACATTTGAGAAGAAACTTAGTGAAGAATTGCATCTCTTTCCACTTTCTCACATGTAATGATACTGGCCCAATAATCCAACAGATTGCTATCTACTTCAGAGTAATATATTTGACATCAAGAGTAATCCAGATGCTTAAAGTGAGTATTTGCAGCCAGTTTCCACTTGATGGTGCTATGCACTTACATCTTAATACTTGTGTCTAGGTGGTACCAGAAAATTATAATAATCATCTTGCTTTTCCTTCAAAAATGGACTCAAAGCAGCTTACAATTTAAAGAACAATGCAATTAAAAACTTACAAAAATGAGCATGAAAACAGAATTAAACTATTACAGTATTAAAATACTTCACTCGTTAAAAGAAAAAAATGCAGATAATATAGGAACAGCTATATTTGTGGGGGAGGGATTTCTGCAGATTACATCCCAAAAGGTTGCTGTGAAATCATACAAACTGATGCTCTTAAGTATATGGAACTGAACTGACTTTCAGAAATATAAACATCGTTAGGTTATTATCTTAACAAGCTTTGTGCTTGATGACTATATATATATATATATATATATATATATATATATTAGTCCTTGTGCAAGAAAGACTGGAAAGCAGGGGCTTTGGTTTGTATGTAATTTTATTCATTTTATTAATTATTAACTTATAATTGGGTTAATTTTAACCTACTTTTACATTGATTTGATTTAATAATTTTTTAAGGGGGGGAGGGGGAATGATGTTGTTTTATACTGTATTGTGGTATATTTTAATTATTATGTTCACCGCCCGGATTGGTCCGCCATAGGGCGGTATACAAATAATAATTATTATTATTATTAATTATTATTAAAAATTATTATAAAGTCCCAACTCTGCTTACTCAGTTCAACATGCCCCTCCTCTTGATCCAGTTCATTTGGTAGTCTGCGATGGTGGTGGCAGAGGCGATTTATGAGGATGCTGATATGACTGAGAATGATGAAAGGAGGTGGCAACCATGGTTTTTGATGATATGTCATGATGTAGCGGTAACGGTTATATTTCCAGAGTTTGTTTGATATGGACTTCATGTCAAAATAAACATTACTGTAGATGCAAGGAGAAAGGAGGAAATGACAAAAGAAATCCATATAGCATTTTCTTGTTATTTTGTGTCTTCAAGTTATTTCCAACTTATGACAACCCTAAGTGAATGTATCACAGGGGTTTCTTGGTAAGATTTATTCTTTGCCTTTGCTTTCCTCTGGAGCTGAAAGAATGCGACTTGCCCAAAATCACTCAGTGTGTTCTCATGGCTGAGCAGGAATTCAAACCATGGTCTCATGAGTCATAGAACTTTATCACACAGAGGCAAATTGCTTAAATCCCATGCAGAAATGGGATTTAAAAATCCAAAAAAAAAAAAAAAAAAAAAAGTGGGTTGTTTTTCAGACATATTTATGTAAAGGAAAAATGATGCCAAAACCCACTCCTTTTTACTTTTGGAAGTTCCCGAAGGTAAAAGGAGCAAGTTTAGTCGGCTTTCCATTCAAGTTATTTTTGTGTTCTCTTTCATGCAAACGGTGTCTAAAAAGCAACCTGCAATTGTAGGTTTTGTCTACTTTCTGTTCGGGTTAAACCCAAACGTTATGTGAAAAACAACCCACAAAAATGGGTTGTTTTCACTTTAAATCTAGTTTCTGCACGGGATTCATCCCATGGAATAAACTCCATAGTCTAATGCTAAAACCACACCATGCTTATATCACCTTCAAAGAACATCTGTCTCCAAGTTTAGTTATTACTAAGGGAATGAAACAAAATATGACCAAAATGCAATGACATAATAATGTGTGCAGAGGCTGCAGTTTGCTAATCTCGCTAGGGCTTTTGGACTATTACTTCATACTAAAGAGAAACAATTATTATCTCCTGAAAGATTTCACTAAGAAACCACGCTACACATAAAATCAAACACTTGTCACCAATCTCTTTCAGATGCACAGTTGTAACAACTGTATGACTGGTATATATCCAGGGCATAGTCATGTTAGTCTGGATCAGTATGCAAAGGGATCTTGTAGCACATTTGAGACCGACTAAGAGAAAGAAGTCTCAAAGGTGCTACAAAATCCCTTTGCATACTGATTGGCATAGAAAAACTTTACAAGATCAAATATCTTTTCTCCACTTTATGTCATATAACTAGCTTAAGCACAACAGTTCATTTATCTAGGTCAGGGATGTACAATTGTGGCCTTCCCAGTGCTGATGAACAGCAACTGTCATAAGATACCTAACCAGCAAAACTAATGGTGAGGGATCATGAGTGCTGCAGTCCAAGCTAAAAGATTTTCTTTTGTCCATAACTGAAAATAATTGTATCCAAATTATATTCAATTTGTTAAAAAATAGTATCCAAATCCAATATAGATAAGTAGGAATCTCTGAAATCTAAACAGCAGTTAAACAGATAGGCACAGATGGTATCTACTAAGGGGCCTTTTGCACTACGTTATAAACCAGTTTGCAAACTGGTTTAAAAGTGGTTGTTTACACTGGTGCCAGGTTTGGCACACCCGAATAGGGGTGGACCCAGGGCAAATCCCCCTCATTGCGGGTTTTCTGATATTGAGTTTCCCCCCGTGTCTTTTGGGGGAAAAGCAGGCTCTGTCAGGGTGCTGCTAATGTGAACTTGCCCCTGCTCCTATATGGGGCTTCCTAAAGGGAGAGATTAATGGCCAGAGGGTGGGAAGAGGGGTGGAACATGCTATCCCTTCTCACAAGTCAGAGTGCATGGCAAATGCCATTTTTGTGCTCGCACCTAGTTGCCAGCTCTGATGATTTCAAATTTCCCACTACTGGGCCCTTTAAACAACTACTCAGCTGTTTCACTTTTCCTGTTTTTCCCCCACAATGATGCCATAGCCCAGATGTTCAGACATTGCCCAAGCTGGCAAAGGAGGGCCTTTGGGGGTTTTTTTGTTGTTTTTTTTTTTTGTTGTTTTTTTGTTTTGTTTTTTGTTTTGTTTTTTACAGAAAGTGCAAACCTTTGCATTTCTGTGGCTTCAACACATGGTGATTTTATTCTCCGGTCTGAGGCTGGCAGGTGGGGATCTACCCAAAGAGAAGTTTTCATGGGGATTTCATGGCAAAGGGTCCTCCAAAAGGCTTGTCCTCCCCATTGTCTGAAGCTGGCAGAGGGGGAATCCCCCCAAGGAGAAGCTCTCATGGGGGTTTCATGGCAAGGGGTCCTCCAAAAGGTTTGTCTTCCCCATCCTCCGAGGCTGGTGAGGGGATCCCCCCAAGGAGAAGCTCTCATGGGTGTTTCATGACAATGGGTCCTCCAAAAGGCTTGTCCTCCCCATCCTCTGAGGATGAGGGGGGTTCACCCAAACAGCATGATGTAGATGTGCATCATTTGATTAACAGAACAAAAAAACAACCCCTGAAAATGATTGAATGTGATTGATAAGGAGGCTCCATTTTTAATTGGTACTTTGGTCAGTGTGAACTTGACAGGGTTAAATTGCACCAGAGAGATTCAGTTGGGGTAAACGTAGTGTGAACTTCTATTCAGGTCAGATTCAATATTGCATCAACGAATCTGACCAGATCTACCCAGCACAAAAACACAAGTGTAAATGGGGCCTTATGCACCAAAGTACCCCCCTTTGTGCATTCCATTTTTTCTTGTTTTTTGTCATGGACATGTGCATCTTGTAGCTTCAGAAAGTACACTTTTATCTATTTCCCCTTTGAATAAAGCCTCTAGACTGGGTAACTTTGATATAATTTATTCTGTATCAATACTAGTAATAACCTCAATAGAAATGTCCTATGCACTTACTTGAAGAAAGCAATCAGCAGATTGACCATGATGATGTATTGCACAAAGAGATAGACAGCTTGAAGGAAAGGTGTAAGGAAGGAACCTGGAGGACAGTGTGGGTTTGATTCGCAAGCTGTAAATTTGAAAAGGATTTTTTTTTATATATAAACTGCCATAGGAATGAATAAGCTAATCAATCATGTAGCTTCCATTAATAGGCTAAGCACTTCAGTGAAAATGAAAAGAAGAATAAAGTTCATTTACTTTTTATACTAATGAATCATTAACACAATAAGCACAGCACCTCCAACAATTTAAATGATTTCTTCTGTTCTGGCCTACCTTCTATAATGAAGGGGAATTTCTGCTTTTAAACTTTAAAGACACCCAGTAAAAAAAGCTTTTAAAGGGAAGATAATATTTGATAAACTATTGAGCTAAATAATGCATTCTTTAGAGAACTCTATGCATTAAATCTCAGGCTGTGATATCTATCTTCAGTTCTTGTACAGCAGGGGTGGGAACCATGCAGCCTATGTGGTGCATGCAACCCTTCAGGGGTATTCAGTACAGCCCTTGCTGTCCCCATTGATTACTCCATACCCCCCCCAAAAAAAAATCCAGCCAAAACACATCATTTTTTAGCCAAAAGAAACTGCAACAGCTCCCTTGCGACACCTATGCCAAGATAGCATCATCCCATGTCTCAAACTGGCCCTCAAGGTTCCTGTAAGTGATGCAACATCACTTCCAGTCACTCAAACTGGCAGCTGCAGTAACATACTGGAGCCCTCCAGAACTGGAAAATATTAAGTAAAGCACCCCACTAGCCTCTTCAGTGTGCCCCCATCTATTTGTTGTTGTTGTTCTGTGCCTTCAAGTCAGGAACAATAGGAACAAAATCTGGGACTTTTTGGTCTTTCTAATCAATCTGGATGCTCCCTGAGGGTGTATTATTGGATGAATTGTGATTTAGTTTTTATGGTTTTTATTTATTTGATTTGATTTGATAAGCCTTTCCTACAGACACACACACAACATCCAGAGGAAAACTGAATCAAAGAAAGAAGAAGAAGAATTTGCTCAACGCTATGCCATATCTTGGGAAAGTTATTTATTTTAGACTACTGCATCCTGAATCTCTAGATTAGTACATTTTGATGGATGGGAGATTCTGGCAGCAGGAGTTCAAAGTGGAGTTTTTGCAAGCTCCAGGCCACTCTAGGGATCCATGGTTGATGTATGAGTTTGGGTTTCCTAAATCAAACAATCACTATGTACATGGATAACAACTAAACAAAGGACTAGATAAGGACCTCTTCCATTGATTGTTCACTGCAAGGCTATAAAGCAGGGGAAGGCAACTGAGCTGATGCCTCATAGCCTACTGCTCCCATAGCAAACCCAAATATCTCAATTTTCCTCTGGAGTCCCTGTCATTTTCCTCTGGAGTCCCTGTCAAAATAGTGATAGGAATTAATGTTGTATAACTTCCTGTCACCATTTTGAAAGGGATTGAAGAGGAAAAAGAGCTATTTGGATGTAGTATGGAATTCTAGTGTGCTGGGGGTATGTTCTTGTGTTTTCACAAGTTCAGAGGGCTTTCTGTGGGGTTTGGGAAGCACTCTGGGGAGGTTTGAAGGCTTTGGGGAACTGAGATAGAAAGAGGTAGAATTCATGGCACCAAAATCTGCATGCAGCTTACACTTTGCCCATGATGTTAAGGCTACTCTTTCAAATAATTTCAAATACCAAATTACTATTGCTATCAAACTTTAGGAAATGAAATTTCTCCATATCCATCATATTGGTTTCTCCAGATCAGAAATCTCTATTATGTTTTCAACATTTCAAAGAATCTTATACAATTTTAATTAATTAATTATTGGCATGAACTTCTTTGTTTGAAAAAAAAAGATGTCAGAAAAGGAAGTTAGTTGCCTGCCTAGTTACTTGTTCACACTTCTCCTCTCGAGCTACTGTTGTGCATTTTTTTTCTCCTGTTGAGTGTAAGTATGTTGGATCAGTATGTATCTGATCCTCCTTGGACTGTTCTCTTTTCAAAAGACTTGGTCATTCTGCCTGTATGAGCAGTCAGATAGCAGTGATATTATCATCACATAACATTAGCTTGGAAAGCTCCCTCACAGACTTAACAGGCAGGAGATGCAGACATGATTTACCACTTGTCTCATTAGTACCTTATAGAGATGGCTACTCATGCCACAGAAGCTGGAAGAATCAAATTAATATCAGGTTACAGAGTGCTGCTGAGACAATTTCTTACCACTCCTTCTCCTTATTAGACTGGAGTGACTGTGTTAACAGATGCATATTGTAACAATGAACACTGATGTCACATACAGACTTTCAATGGAAGTAAACTTACGATCAATTTCTGATGCATATACTTCACCAAACATCATCCAATAAGGCTGAAATACAATGTCTCGTGCAAGAGTCCATGATGGTTGTTCATGTGGAGAAAGTATTGCTTTTCGAGCCACTCCAAAACTTAACAATACTATGGCCATCATAATTACAATGTAGAACATGTTTGCTGTCTGAATGACATAGACAATAAAATACTGTTGTCAGAATGTTCAAGCAAGAAAAAATATACAGTTTCCTGAGAGCAGCAAAGCATTGGCTCTGATTAATATAATCAATGTGATTGTACACCTCTCTTATGAGAAATGCTGATGCTCATTTACTCAGTTGGCTCCAGTTTTTACATCTGCACAAGTCTCAATCACATTAAGGAGATGTACCTAAGCCAAAAAGGACTGCACTCCAAATAGTTCATGCACCATGTGCTGTTGCTGTAATGAAAAAAATACATGAAAAAATAACAAAAATAAAAATAAAAATAGTGCTGCTATGCCAATATGTGTAAAACAACATTTAAGTTAGTAAAACATGCACATCAGTATCCAATCTTAAGGAAGGAAGGAAGGAAATAACTTCAGTGTAAACTAGACATGAAAGAAATATGATTTTTCCCCTTCTCCTACACTTCCAATAGAGACAAAGCAAGGGCACACCATGTATGTTGCATTTTTACACTCCACTGTTTGTTGGAATGAAGGTCTAGGTTCTCCCTCTTTCAAAAGAAATTTAAGCAGAGAGGCAAGGTAACCATTTGCTCATTGTTGTCAGAAGCTGGTGCCAGCTCCCTTCCAGTAATTATTGAATTGTCTCCCTCCAACTTAAGTCCCAACTACAGTAAGCCCACTGAATCCTGGGAAATGTGGCAAATCAACAATTTTGGAAGTTTCAGTAATTCAGTGGGCCTAACTGGATTTACTTCATAAAAATTAATTATACTGTCCCAGTTGTAGTATCTTAGGAGAAGCCTACAGTGTACAAATATTCCCGTCTCTTACCAAAACATTCTTATTGCAATAAAGGTTTCTATTATGAATAGTTGTAAATATTATATGAACTACAAAGAGGGGGGAATCTATCTGTTCATTAGAGAATTCCAATATTTTCAATTCAAAGGCCCAAATTGTAGGCCTAAATCCAAATTCAATTAGAATAGTGCCACTGAATCAACTGTTGGATGATAAGTCAACACTTGAGGAAATCCCATCAATGTCATCTGGATTTAGGCCATAGGATACATCACACAGAATGATAAGGCAGGATTCTGGAGAATTCTAGTTTATTGTAAATGAGTTGCATGTTAGTACACATACCCTGTTTGCTACCATTTTATTCCTTCTGCTAGTCTGACTGCCTAAAGAAATCAGGAGTGGTTTAGGACACTGTTCAAATTGAGAATCTTCACTTTACTATCCTAAGCAACCCACATTCATAAGCCAAGAACAAACCTTGGTTTGTGATCCTGTCTAGTAAATGGTGCAATAAGCCAGGATACCTTGTTCAGAGGATACACTGAGTGGTGTATTTAGCATGTTGCACCAGCAGGAGACATCAAGTGGAAGCTAGCAGGAGAGAGAGAGTAAAAGCAAATGCACTGTGTATACTGCCACTTTCCAGAATCGTGGCTCATCATTCCATGTGAATACAGAATAATTGTACCAGTTTGCGTTCACCTGCAAATATTCTGTTTAATAATAATTCCTTGAAATATTTGCATTTCGTAATTACTGTTCATTATGGAATTTACTGTCACAACAGGCAATTGCCATTTAGCTTACATAATTTTTAAAACTGTGTTTTAATTCATGAAGAACAGGTTTATCAAGGTCTATAGCCCTAAGAGCAAAGGGAACCTTTGCACTACAGAAATAGAGAATACACTACAGTTAGTATTTCTGTGGGCTGAGGTCCAACCACAGAGGCTTCAAACTTCCAGAGACACCTGATTGGGCATTGTTAGATATAGTATGCTGGATCCACCAGCAGTTTTTAAGATTTTATGTGAGAAATAAGTAGATAAATGTTTGCTCCTCCTGCCTTCTCCCTCCTTTTTTTTTCTGGCATGGTTGCTTGTACTTGACAGGAAAAAGTCATTATGTGAAGATTTAAGATTTGAATTCTGCCACTCTCATTAAAGCCCTATCAGAAGAAAAAGTGTCATCTTCATTAGGAACAGAATCATAGTTGGAAGGGGCTCATGAGTCCAACCCCCTGCTCAATGCAGGATCTCCAGCTAAAATTTCCCAGCAGATAGAAGGTGCCCTCTAGCTAAATACTTACCATTTTCCCAATCATTGTCAGATATGGACCTGCACGCTGATTCACGGCAAAGAAATCAAGGAGCCTGGCATACCAGAATATTATATCGAGGCAATAAATCAACCTTCCCACTGTCTGAAGTGGAGGATCAGCCCAGCGCAAGCCAAAACCGGTCATGAATAAGATGATAGCAACAGAATCTGTAAAATTCCAGTACTCATAAATCCACACTTTCACCTTTTGGCTGAACTTTCCAGGCTCTGAAATGAATATCTAAAAGCAGAAGTAAAGTCACTTGATTTTTTTTTTTTTATGAATATGAACATTTATGAGCATGAACATACAAAGAACATTATGTATTTCCATAGAGGTTACTTAGAGGTATGAAATAACAAGTACACTTTTTTATCAAGCAACAATGAAGGTATTTTCAGAGTTCTCTTGGGTAATCTTCTCTACACTTTCCTCTAACATAGCACTAAATACCTTCCAGAGGTTAGGAGGAGCTGCTGCTAAATATTGTTTCAGAAAATAGTGTGTGCTACATTCTTCCAATTTCTGAGCAGGGTTTCTCAACCAGGGTTCCCTCGAACCCTAAGGTTTTACGAGAGGTTACTAGAGGCTACACAAGAGATCCTGGCTAAAAAAAACATTAGACATAACAGCCCTGGTGGTGCAGTGGTTAAATGCCTGTACTGAATCCACTCACTCACAAACCACAAGGTTCTGAGTTCAATACCAGCCAGGACTCAGGCTCGACTTAGGCTTGCATCTTTCTGAGGTCACTAAAATGGGTACCCAGCTTGTTGGGGGCAATTAGCTTAGTGCAGTATGAAGCAGTATATAAATGAAGCTGCTATTGCTATGCTATAATTTTTTACGCAGGAATTCCCTAAGACTTGAACATTATTTCAAAGGTTTCTCCAGGGTAAAGTGGTTTAGAAAGGCTGCTTTAGAGGACATTGGTAACAAATTCACAATTTTTGTGTTGTTAAATTGCCTCTCTCATCATCTGTTTTTGTTCATAGAACAAAATCATAAATGTCTGTGTGAAGGGGGTGAACCAGAGAGTATATTATGACAGTGTCACATCTATACATTAAAAGTGCTCCCAGGTTATTTTTTAAAAAATACTATTGTAGGGTTATTGTAATGATTCATAAAAAGAATGTTCTTATGGTCAAACAGTAGGAAAAGACTAATATGGGTCAAAATCCTACTGAGAGATGGTAGAGTAGAAGGCCCCCACTTTGGGCAGATTGGGAAAGGAAGATGGGAGGCCTGCTCATGCTAGTGATCATATAGGATCCTAACCACAGAGATTAAGCAAGTACTGATTAATCTCTTACATTAACCTTTTTCCCCCAATGAGAAGGGTTTGCTGATTGTGGTATCAAGATATCTTTCACTTTACTGTATCTCAGATATAGCTCAAATAATTATACTTACTATTTCATATACAATGTGAAGAAAATGGAACATATTAACTAGATTTCCTAATCAAGTTAACCTGACTTATTTTATTCCCCCCCCCCCCCCCCGTTTAACAGAAGTTGCCTGCTGATGTTTGCATATATGTATAATTTTTGTATATACTCCTATCTGCTGCAAACAGTGTAGAATCACAATCATGGATTGACTAGAATCTTCACAGTACAAGGCTTAATCTGTACAAAATTCACTATTCTTTGTGAAAATAAACACGTGCAAATGTCACACAGAATAAGTCCTCAACTGTTTCCTGCACAGAAATTGTTTTATGCACAAAAATCTGACATATAAATTTTGCACAGAACAAGTCCCAAACTGAAAATAGTCTTCAAAACCTGCACAATTTTTAAAGACATTCATTCAGTGGAAGGTGGGTTGCTAAAACTACTTGTTGCTTCTTGTGAGAACAAATTAGCAAAGAGCTACATCCTTAGCTTCCTTACCCTCACATTATAACACTGTCACTAGACAGAATTTCCTTTATGATAGACATGACTATTTGTGTCTTACCCTTTCCTGTTGAACTTTTTACAAGCTGTTTCTTTTATAGCTTCATTATGTCCTGTCTGCTTTTAATGGGTTCACCTGACCAGTGGAGAGAAGGCCCTTTATGAGAAGTAATCTTTTTTATACAAGCAAGTGGAACTTAAAAGTCTTCTCACAAGTTAAATTATTTATCCCACTCCAATATGACTTTCTCTGATGCCTAGCTGAAGCACATGTCTGTCCTTGAACTGCCACAGTCCAGATAACAACATAGCTAGCTCCATTTTCATATTTTACTTTCATCTACACCCAAGCAATGAGTCATCATCATCATCTCAGGAAGGCTTTTGGCATCTAAATGGAAGAGGGATACTGTTTTTTATTACTGCTGTGTTTTTAAGTGTGCCTTTAAGCCAGTTGTGTGTGTCTTCCTTTGAATGTTGATGTCATTAGACATGTTGAATGCCATTATTTAAAGTAGAAAGACAAGATATAACTATAACTCTATGATTCTATAACAAATAAATAGTTTGAAGCCTTCTTATGTGCCAGTGAAACAGAAAGATGAACTATAATCCCCCTTCATGAGTTAATCATATGAAACATAAAGTAAGGTCACACTGCTGGCTCCAACTCCAACATCATACAATCCTTCTACTCCAGTGTCCACACTCAATGAGGATGTCTAAAGCCCACAAGTCTACACAGAGGGACAGAATACGTGCATAAGCTTTTACCATAAACTGGAAACTCCAAAGTGCTGGATTCCAGTTTGGGTGACAAGCCTGGAGGCTATTATTGCCTACACTTGTAAGCCTCCTCACTGCAGCTCTGCTACCCCTTAACTGTGTGGAATCTCCTCCACATGATTTAATGCAAGGACCCAGGACTTTTTCTTTTCTTTTCTTTTAAAAAAATTTTTATTAGATTTTATAAAGTTGCATAACATATCCACATTACAACATCAACATATCACAACCTCACACATTCTTAAAATCAATCATTACATCCTACAAATACAAAGACATAAACCAAATACAACTACAAAAAACATCTTTAAAAAAGTCCCATCACAGTAATTTTCTTTGTTATTTTTTTTCATCTTTGGATGGTTTTTGGCAAATTTCTATTTTTCTCCAAAGTGTTCTTTTTGGTACTTCCTTCCGTGAGACTACCATACTTGTCTGTTTCTAGATTTGTTTTCTTTTCTTTTCCTTTCTTTTTTCTTTTTCCTTTACTTTTTATATCTGTCCATTTTTATTTTATATATATGTATATATTTTTCTTTTGCTGTTATCTAACTGGATCAGTTGTTCAGTAGTACTGAACAGTTATTGAACTATCTATCTCATAATTATTTTTAAATTAATTTCCAGCCTCTTTTTTCTTCTATGGTCTGAAGACAATTCTATTCTTTTTTAACTTCTTTTATATCATTTCCTCTTAAACTGGCTGTGAGTCTATCCATATCCACCGCTTCTTGTACTTTTAGTAGCCATTCTTCTTCACTAGGTATCTTATCTTTTTTCCGGAATTGAGCGTATAGTATTCTCGCCGAGGGGATCATATATAAGATATTTTTCTTTTGAATCTTTGTCATTTTCTTGTCTATTCTATGTACCATATTCAGTAAAAAAAAATGGGTTCTAATTTTACCTTGATTTTAATTATTTCATTTATTCTCTTTGCTATTATATACCAATACTTTTTAGCTTTCTGACATTCCCACCACATGTGTATAAAATTTGCTTCGGGTTTTTGACACTTCCAGCATCTTGTATTTCCAACTTTATACATTTTATTTAGCTTAGGGCCTCAGCAGACGGAGGCCCCCGAGACGCCGCGGGTCGGAGCGCCGCCGGAGTTCAGCCTCCGGACCGCGGCGCTCCTGCAGCGCATCTAAAAGGAGCACCAAATTGGCGCTCCTTTTAGATGTAAGGGAAAGTGCACCCTAAAAGCGGCGGGCGCACTTTCCCTGGCTCAAATGGTGCAGCGCATGTGGACGCTGCGCCGTGAGGTCATCCCCGGTGCGCCGGCCGTGCGGACGGCCGGCGCTTCTGGGGGCGACCTCGGGGAGAGGAAGGGGCGCCGCTCGTGCGGCTGCCCCTCCTCTTCCCTGCCCGGAAGACGACTCTTTTAGTCATCTGCCGAGGCCCTTAGTTGGTGTCAAATACCATTGATGATACATTTTAAAATAATTTTCTTTATAGTTTTGGCATAGAGTAAATTTGTTTGTAATTTTCCATGATTCTTCCCAGTCTTCTAAGTCTATCGTCTCCCCAATGTCTCTTGCCCATTTTATCATTATTGTTTTGATTATCTCATTCTCTAAATCTCTTTCTTTTAACACCATATAATATTTGGATATATGTTTATCTTTTTCCTGAAATATGATTTTATCTATTTCATTTTCCGCTTTTTCTAATCCCAATTGTTTTTCATCTTGTCTAAATTTTGTCTTTAGCTGATTGTATAAGAGCCAGTTTATTTTTATATTTTCTTGTTGCAAAGTTTCTATAGTTCTAAATTGAAGGGTTTTTTTCTGTGTTTTCTTCTATTAAGTCTTTATATCTAATCCATTTTTCTCTCATGTTATGTGTTCTTCCAAAAAGAGCTTCCTGTGATGATGTCCATAGAGGTATTTTCGGGTAGAATTGATTTTTAATCTTAATCCAAACGTTTAATAGCACTTTTCTAATTACTTTTTCTTTTCTGAAGTATAGTGAGTATAGCAACTTAGGGTGACCACACCCTAAGTGAAAGTGCATGTATATTCAAATCTGGCCATGTTATTTTATCACATGGGGAGAGGGGAGGAAACATCTCTAAAGCAACCCTTTATAATAAGAGAAAGCTGGCCATTATACCCTACTTCCCAGTGAATGTGTTTGTTTCCATTTTTCTCATTATTTCACTGACATAAGTATGAGAATACAATTATTAAGCATAAGTGGTTTTTAAATAAATAAAACAAACTAAGGTTGTGGAGAAATAAAAAGATAAGGTTGCAAATAATAATAAATAATGCATAAGCCAGTGGTTCTAAAATAGTGGAGCAAGACCCCACGAGGGAGTGTGAGAGTTACTCAAGGGGGAGTGCAAGACTTGGAGGCCCTGATTCCTCCCTTTTCATCTCCTTCATTTCCCAAACTTTTTCTGACCTGGAGGGGAAGAAAGGAGGGTGCTTGGAGCAGCTGGTCTGCCTGAGAGAGGGCATGAAGGAGGAGGACCGGGGGGGGGGGGGGCTCACTGGATCATGGCCTCTGGTGGAAACCATCCTGAGCCACCACTTCTTCTTCCCCAACCCATCCCATCATTGCCCTATGAATGAATGTTTCTGTGTTGCTCTGTGTGAGAGAAAATAAATATGTATGAGTAAAAGAATGAATCTGGTGAATCACCAGAGGAAATAATGCAGTTTGGCATTACTTTAACTGCCATGGCTCAATGTGATGAAAGTCTGGGATTTGTAGTTTTGTTGGACGTTTAGCCTCTGTCGGAGACCTCTGGAACCAGAACAAACTACAAATCACAAAATTCCATAAGGTGACAGTTAAAGTTGTGTCAGACTGCATTATTTCTGTAATGCAGAATCAGCTTGGCTATACACATATCTGTAAGGAGTGGTGTATACAGGTGTGGCTGTATGTGAGATGACAGTATTTGTAAATTTTACACATGTGTTAAGTACTGAATTCATTTAAATAAAACTTTCCTAATTTTAACAGTGTTATTTCCTTATAAAATGTTGAATATACATGAATGTGTGAATAAAAATAAGCACACTAAACAAACAAAATATTTTGATTCACATATTATGTCAAGGGGGGGACACAATGTCCACATGTAAATGTAAAGTTGGTCTGAAGGTTAAAAAGTTAGAGAACCACTGACATAAGCTGTTGGACAAATGTGGGGGAGCAGAATAGCTCTGTACAAGGGAAGTGACAAATTACTTTTGGAAAAAGCAGAAGAGAACAAATCTTTTTTATTTATCAAGGGCATGCAGATCCTTTTTAAAAAGCTCTGGAAATTAGTAAGATGGAAAATGACATGTTTCTTTCTTGAACAGTAAGAGTGCCCCAAAGGGCTATTTGGCTTTGCTAAGCTGTGGCTGGAATTTTTGAAAGGTCATAAAAGGATTTGTACACATTATGTGGCAGAGCCCAATTACACACTACTGTGATCGCACTGATAAGCAACAAGTGAAAGAGTCTTAGGGAAAAAGACACGTATAAGTAAGTTTCTGTATATGAGTCCCATTGATCTAAATGATGTTATTAAGTGTAATAATATTTAAAGAAATGAAAGCCTAAGGGTGTTGCAATTACTTGATACTATCTAGAAGGGAAAAATCTACAGCACTGCGCATAACCTCCAATAAGTTAATTATGTATAAGACACAGTGTCCTGCAAAATTTAATTCAGTAGACCAGAACCAGTACATGAGTCAAGTAATTGCTTCATAAAAGAAAAGCCTCATCATTGCATGGGCCAGAAGCTACTATAAAATCAGTCATAAGTGGGTGTTTTTTTTGTTTTTTTTAAAGTGATTCATTGCCAAATTCCACCAAAGTCTCACGTGCTCATGCAAAAGAGATCGAGCATATCCAGTCAAAAATTCATCAGTCTAAACATTAGAGCACAATTCATGTAAAGATTGGGTGGGAATTATGTGGCCATGCATATGAGGGTTGAAAGAACAGCTTCCCCCCCCCCCCCATATTAAAATTATCTATTCGTCCATTTCAATGAAAAAGAATATATATGATATTAGTTACACTGAACTGAGTCTAGCTCATGTACATTATTAAGGTTAAAATATTGGGCTATATAATCTGGAAAAGACCGAACAGATATGAGAAGCTGCTTCATTTGAATGAAATGGTCGAAACGGCCTATAGTTATAAAACAAAAACTTTGCCAAATTCTCTTGATAAAATATGCTTTTAAAAAGAGTTTAAGAAAGCAAAATGAAAATAATACTGCAAAAATGCAGAAAAGAAATGCAAGCAAAAGTCCTATATACATTATGTACATTTCTGATTTTTAATGTGCTTTGTATGTAATTTTATGTACAGTTCTGAACACAAATTTGTTTGTATTTTAAAAGCGGTGTTTCAAAGTCATTCAAGCCTCTTTTTTTAAAACACAAGTGTGATCCTAATTTTTGCGATTAAAATATTAAGTTCATTTGAATTTATGGTAATATACATATATCATATATAACTGTACACATATCAGATTATTCTTAATTCCTATTTGACATGGAGAGCGGCAAAATAAGATTGAAATAAAGGACCTACCTCTCTGACTTTCTCAATGGAGGTGGTGAAAATGTAGATGCTCACAAGCCATTCTTGCACAATGGGTGTTGGTTGCATCTCCACCAAGACCATGTAAGTGAACAGCATGAGAAATGCTAAATAAGCCATCTAAAAATTACACAATACACATTCCATGTAAAATGTTTTGATAAAAATTACCAAGTAACAGTCTGCACAACAGAACATTCTGTACCACCGCTTGTGTGAACTTTCCACTATGGGTTTGCATGAGCAACAATAGTAGAGAAGGACAGATAGTCAATAGATGTTAACTACAGAAACTTCTAGGGTTCAAAAGAATAAAAATCATGACCAAGACTTTGTTTGAGCTTGAGGAACATAAAAGTCTATCACTGTACCTGTGTAGAAACCAGCAGTGCCACCAGGTAACTTTTCGGGCATGTTTCTATGGCCAATCAGTGGCCACTTGTACCAACAGGTGGAGCTGTACCTGGATGCCATCAGGCAGCAGCTGCAATGCTGGGAAAATCTGTTGCATAGGAAGACCTTCAGCTCGAAGAAGATGGAGCAAGGCTTAACACTTCCATCTTCTGACCTGAACTTAAAGCATTCCTTTCTGTTCTTCCCACAAAGCCTGCTTGCACTGTGTTGCTCTGGACATGCCTCCTAACAAAGCAGTACCTAAGACTGCTTGCTTCAAATGCTACAGTTAATTTTGCTACTTTCCCATTCTCTTTAAAGATTGGTCCCATTTCAGTAGTAAGTGCAATTGTTTTGTTATGCATATTGTCAGAAATATTCACAATATCAACAGTGACTGACCGTGTGAAACCAGAACTTGACAATAGGGGCACTGTAGAATTCATAGACTTTCCTAGTCCAAGGAAGGCTTCCCTGTTCATTGTTGATGGAGAATGACTGTTTTTCATCTTGATTCTCAGCTCCTTTCTCTAAATCATAGTTGCTCTTTATAAAGACAGAAGGCTTTCAGGTTAATGGTCATTTAGTAGATAAGCAAAATTCTATAATTTAGCCTACATACTAAACAAAAAGGAAAAGGAATCCAGAACAGTAGTTTGTTAGAATAATCTGTATTTTCTAAACCAAAATGATTACTATTTACCTTTCAAAAAGCACAAAAAATAGCACCATACATTGAGTTTAGCCTTCAACAGCAATCTATAATTTTAAAAGTATTGTTAGATTTTGTTTTGAACAGAAACCTCCATTAAATTTTCAAGCCTAATATTTAAGAAAAGGAACTGATACTAAGCCTGAATGATGCTTCAAGGTTTCTTTAAAAAAGAAAGGAATAAGATACATTAACAGAGCAATCTTAACCAGATCCTTCTCTCTGCTCTTTGATGCCTTCTCATTGTAGCAGTGGGAATCTGCACTATTATCTGACCTCTCCTGTCAGTATTTCAACTCTGGGAAAAGAGATATTGAGGAGTGGGTAGACAGTAACACTTTGGATTACTTCTTGGACTGTAATTACCAGAATCCTCCAGCCAAAAGGAAGATTCTGTGAACTGTCATCCTAAACAGACACTTTTTCAAATTCTGGAGAGAAGTCTGGAATCTCATGGGCCTCTGTTCCTTTGCCCTGCCTTTCTCTCTCCCCACCTCCAAAAAGGTGAAAAGGTATGCCAGCCCTAGAACTGGTGAACTTAATTCTTCCCCATTGACATCGAATGGGTTGGGGAGATATAAAAGAAAAAAAGAATAGGCAAAAGTGACCCTCTTCATCTGCTGTGATCAGCATGGGTCAAGTGGGGCTTTGTATTGTTACAGAAGTTGCACCATGGATTCTTCCTCACCCATGAAAGGACAGTTGCTCTGCCTTGGTTATATATACACTATAAAAACATGTACATGCTGTTTATCTTCAATACTATTATCTCTGCATGTTTGATTTAAACATAATTATAACCTTCCTTTATTTTATGATGAGAAACGGAAAACATGTTCTCACAGAGCTGATTTTATTAGTGAAATAGTGTAGGAGATAAGCACTTTTCTAAACTCCAAATCAAAAGCAATGTTCTCTTCTAGAATCATGTCTGCTCTGAGCTAGTTTAGTCACAGTTATAAAAACTCTGCATCCCAACTTGACTATTTTTGTGTCCCATCAGTGGTATACAGATCGTGCAGGTTAAAAACCATTCAACAAGAATCCTCTAGGGTCACTAGTTGAAAAACTGAATAGGAGGCACTTAACATTGCAACTTTTATTGCAGTTTCAATTTGTAATCTCACAGTGTCAAATAATATATATTAATGCCACAAAATTATTTAACTTTAAAATGTCTAGTTTTGAGAAGCTTTAGAATTTCTAGCTTTGATTTTTCCCCCCTCACATACAGATCTATAGCAGAATATTTAATAAGAAAATCTCATATTAGTAAAACAAAATCTAAATTTGATATCATACTAACCAGTGAGAGGTCATCTTTAACAGTGGTGGTGCTAGGATCACCGTGATACCATGTGAACTGGTGGAACTCCTGTGATTGAGGCACATGGGACATTTCAGCCTTGGTTTTAAACTCCAGCATCAAGATAGTGGGAGGTAGAAGAATACTTAGAATCACCTAAAACAGCATCATGTGGTTGCTTAGAATTCATGCAAAATTATTATCTATAACTTGTACTACGAATGATTAACTAGGCAGAAGCTGCTGATGCTTTCATTATCAGCTGATGCTGAAAATGGACTAGACAGGAGCAAGTGAAGATGGCATAAGTCCCACCAACATGGCCAAACTATTTTTGGCATATTTCTCCACTGTTTCACTACTCAAAGCTCTTCCACCTGCTCCAACTCAGCTTTTCTCCAATGAAATCCTTCCAATAAGGGCAAAGCTAGACAAGACAACTGAGACTTCAGTAATGGCATGAATGGCTTTAAAAATTAAGCAATAATGCTAGCAAAGGTGGGTAGTAGAAAGGTGGGTAGTAGAAAGAGAGGAAGACCATATACCAATGGATAGACTCAATCAAGGAGGCCATGGTCCTGAGTATGCAGGACTTGAACAGAGCAGATGAGAAGGGGGGGGGGCCTTGGAGATGTCTCACACATGGGTTCGCCAAGAGTCAAGGCCACCTCCAAAGCAATTAACAGCAACAACTATAGAGACCATTACCTGAATTAGGGTATGGAGGGCAAGGACAATTTAGAACTTTGTCCCTGCCCTCCAACCCTGATCTCAGTTTGGGAATGAAAAGAAAAGTTCCATTTGCACCAAAGGTTTTCTTCTAATGCTCCTAGTAGGTTATGAGGAGGGGCATATCCAGTTATGGACCACAATGGGCCAAAAGGGTTAAAAGGCCACCTACGCTCCTCATTCAAGTATTCCAGTCTAGTTCAAAGTCATTAATACAATAAATAATTTTGTAGTGAAGTTAAACTGCAATGTACAAAGGTGGATATCTTTTGAATACCACCTGGCAGTGCTGCCACCCTCATATGCCCCAATTCTAAGCTTCCCAGAAATATTGGCTAGACTCAATAGTTAGAAACAGAATGCTGGACTATATGGAGACCAGTAGCTTACCTAGGACCATAAAAATGTAAACAAGGCAAGAGAAGGGCTCTAAAAAACAACCTTTCCTCCAAACCAGTGGTCCCCAACCTTTAGTCTTCAATTTATTTTATACTTCAGCTCCCAGAATCCCCTGGCAAGTTGGCCAACAGTCAGGAATTGGGAGCTGAAGTCCAAATCATCTGGAAGACCAAAGACTGGGAATGTCTTCTCTTAAATACCCCAGATGCACCCACACACAAAACCTTTCCTTTATCGAACTAGCGAGCAATGTCATGGCACATCATGCTATAAATTTCTTTTTCCCATTCCCAGTCCACAATTTTCTGTTCTTTGTTGAGGAAGAAGAATAAAACAAAAGACCATCTGGTAAAGCAGGTGTGGGGAACTGTGCAGTCCATAGGGCTCATGTGGCCATTGTGCAGGATCTATTGTGACTTTTGGGACCCATCCTCAGTGACCCTTTCAAAAATTTAAGCTGAAAATACACTTGTATAACACTTGTTCAGCCAGTGTGGTGTGTTGCAACATTCTACATGTACAGTAAATTCAACAATCATTGTTGACTTTGGAAGATCTTAACAATATCATAAAATGTATGAATCTTTAAATCTATGTTTGTTTTGGCAGAAAAAGAGCCAAGTTGCTTCTGTGCACTTGTGAAACATAGTGTTTTATTGGCTATAAAAGTGCAAAGTACACCACTTTCCTCACAGTAGTCTTAAGAGAAAATACTTTCGAAGAGATAATGAACAACTAACTATATGGAAAAAAAGGAGCACCTTATAAGAGCTTCACAGAAACAACAGACTTCTTGCACCTCACCAATATATACTCCTTGCCAGTTTCTTTGTTATAATAGAGGGTTTATGTGCAGTTTCTCTCCTGCCCCTTTTCTCTCATGATCAGAGATATGCTGTATTTTTGAAAACCATTTTGTTCCCTGGAGTCATAATCCAACACTGAATCCACTACACCACAATGGCTTTCCATTTGAGTGTTGCCCTAAGCTTGATGTCCACCATTTGTTCTATAGATATTGCACAAGCCATTTTTGTAAATGGATATTCCCAGATAATAACATAAGTCAGGCTATGACAAATGAAGCTGGCAGAAGTACTGACTAGAAAAGCATGGTAGTGTCACAGGAATTGCACCAGACTGTAACCATGGTCATCTAAATCAATATACATGTATATTTCTCACTACACATGGACATACTCAATAGCGAAAAGGCCTGCTTATATGAAGAAATAAAACAATATTTTTGTGATTGACAATAGCAGACCTCACCCATACTACACTGTTCATATGATCAATGTTCTGAAACTCACACAATTTTTTCCCATGAAATGACTGAGCTTCATTTTCAAAGGAGGTCGCATAAAAAATTGTAAATGTCCTACATAGAGCCACAATGTAAGAGAGGTATAAGGAACTTTAACATTTTGAGATATTGTTAATTCAAGTTCCTATTGACAGTGATCACTAGCCCTGCTAGTTGGAGCAGTGGGTGGTTGGAGGAGTTATGTATCCCACCTTGCTGAAAGACAAGCCAACCAACACAAAACCAAACAAGTTCTAACTGTTTAGATAAGGGTGTATATGGAGGATCTTTACCTTAAACCAGGAGTTCTTTCTCATTTTCAGGCGGCCCATCCACATATCAGTCAACAGCATCTGTGTGCATGTATGAGACACAAAGGGTAGCAAACCCACTGACACAGCCAATTTCAGGCAGGTTGAGTTACTCCAGTTCTTCAGCTCATAAGTCAGCAGCTTCATGGCCATCTGCTCATTTTGTTTGAATGCAGTATCTAGCACATCCAGAGCCAGCTGCCCAAACTCACTATGACAGTAAAAGAAAACAAGCAGAGGAAAAGATGCTGCCAGGTTTAGAGTACTGGCTGAGTAAAACCAACCATGGCAGGCAACATGTCATGAATAAAACTCCTGACATATGTATTCTCTGATCATAAATATTTACTTTAATCGGAATTACTCCAAATGTGTGTGTGCTAAGAGTGTAGCCATGTATTGTATTAGAGTTTCCTTACTGTTTGCAATTAACCCCTTACTCTAAAAAATCTGATCGTTCTGACTTTCTTCTACTAAACTACTAATTTTAATTGTTCTTACATTTTTATTGTAAAGTTTTTAAATGATTTTGTCTGTGACCCACTTGAGCCCCTTTCTGGGAGACAGACTGCATATAAATAAAATAAAACAAAATAATCCACTAAAGGCTAAGACCTTTCTATTTTGCTAGCAACCTTATATGTTCCCATATTAAAATGTAACCAGCAATGTAAATAACATCAATAGCAAAACTCCTATTGATGTTAGTACTGCATCATATAGACACTCTGGAATTATTTGCAATCCTGAGCATGCTTAAAGGTAAAAGATGCACTATGTTCAATGGCACTTGCTTTCAAATAATTACAGTGGCCCTTGGTATTTGCAAGGGTTTGGTTCCAGGACCCCCTGTGGATAGCAAAATCCATGGATATTCAAGTTCCATTACAGAATGGCATAAGGTGTCCCTTATGTAAAATGACAAAAATCAAGGTTTACTTTTGGGGATTTATATATATTTAAAACAGTTTCAAACCATGGATGCTTGAATCTGTGGATAAAAAAAATCCATGGATACAGAGGGCTTCTAAACTTAAAATATTCACCAAATTCCATTAATTCAGTCCAGTTAAATACAGTTGGGTTGCTGAAGAAAAATCATAGAAAAGGTGAAGCTCAAACCTATGCTAGAAAATATTGATTTGTTTTATGAAGAATGCCCAGTGCATTTTGAGTCTCATTCTCTCTCTCTCTCTCTCAAAAATAATGATTTTTGTTGTTGTGTGTCTTAAAAGTTGGTTTTGACTTATAGTGACCCTAAGGCAAACCTATCATGTTTTTTTTTTTTCTTGGCAAGTTTCTTCAGAGGGGGTTTGCCATTGCCATCCTTTGAGGCTAAGAGAGTGCGAGTTGCCTGAAGTCACCCTGTGAATTTTAATGGCTGAGCTGGGATCTGAACCCTGGTTTCCAGAGTCAAAGAGCCAAAACACACGGTCCATCTGAATGTCATGCTTTCGAAGCAGCCGGAAGCCGCTTCTTTTGGCCCAACTGTTTTAGGCCATAGTTGAATGCTCAAACCACACTGGCTCTCATGTATATAATAAGTATCTACACACACACACATAGTATGCATATATACAGTATTTTAATTTATAATACCGAATGTATATAATATTGGATATTATATATTAAAATACTATATATATGTATACTATGTATGTATGTGTACACACACACACATATACTAACTGAAGCTGGTAGTGAGGAAGGGATGTTTTTAAGCCCTGTAAGTGAACCAGCGTGAGCATTTCATCCCTCTTGTCTGCAATGGATTCCCTTGCTCCCCCCTGCCAGGACAGCCCCATCCTGATTGGCTGGGCCTACACGAGGGGCTCCTAGAAAACTTTGTGAACCTCTTAGGAAGAGATCCAGGAGAAGATGCACACTCATCTCCACAACTCCAGATGCAGATGTAAATGGGGACCTGACTCATGCCCAATACAATTCTTGCATTTTAGTAAGGGACACTTACAAAATTAAAATAAAATGGATAATAAATATCAATTTATAATGGAAATTATAATTATCTGACTTTCAGAAAAAATAAATAAATAACATTAATGCAATATTGCACAAATAGTACTATCTTTATATCAACATTTGTCCAATATAATGTTGTAAGGGGAAAAATCAGACAAAATAGAAAACATCTATGTCAAAAGTTTGTGTGAAAAGCATTCTAAATCTTTGTTTCATGTCATAAAAGGCAGCATATTTCTAATAAGGTAAAAAGATCAGTTGAGAATCATTGACTTTAAAAATTACATTTAAAAAAAACCAGAGAAACAACTTTGCTAGATTTGATGATCCTGGTAGATGTACTACATTATAATTTTATCCAAATGTTCATAAAATGCAAGAGTAATGGGCCTGATAACTAAATTACTGAAACTGAAGATGACACTGAATTAATTTGTTTAATTAAAACTGGAATTGCATAGAAAAATCTCATATTACTTTGGCATAACAGTTTTCTACTGTCCAAACTGTTTCTCATGTAATTATCTTTTCATTACTGTGGGTAAATTTAAGGCCTTTGGTTTACATTTATGATCAACCAACTACATTGCTTGCTATACCAAAAGACATCCTTCAGCTCCCACCAGCAATAATGGTATAGAGTAGTGGAAGGAGAGAAAAATATCGATGCTTGATATCTATCCCTCCTTCAGTTTGCTCTGTTTCCCGGGATAACTTGGAGAACGTGCCTGCCATTCCACTGACTCTTAACCTGCTCCTCTGCAATGCCAGGTCGGTCAGAAATAAGACCCACATCATCCATGATTTGTTAGTGGATGAGATGGCCGACCTGGCATGCTTTACTGAGACTTGGCTGGGGGATACCAGCTCTGTGTCGTGGGCGCAGGCTCTCCCAGCTGGGTACTCAGTTAGTGAGCAGGTGAGGGAAAGTGGGCGGGGGGGAGGTATAGCCTTGGTCCATAGAAACACCTTGACCTTGATCAGGAAACCTATTCGGAAAACGACGCACATCGAGTGTATGTACCTTAGCCTGAAGACCAGGGATAGTTTGGGGATTCTGTTGGTCTACCGGCCACCCCGTTGCTTAACAGACTCCCTAACCGAGCTGACCGCCCTGGTTTCAGAGTTGCTGCTGGAGTCGCCCAGACTTTTGGTTCTGGGCGACTTCAACATTCCACTGGAAACCAGGTTACAAGATTTATCTGGTGCGGCTCGGGAGTTCATGGATACCATGACAATCATGGGCCTATCCCAATTGGTCGACGGGCCAACACATTGCGCAGGTCATACTCTCGATGCGGTCTTTAGTACGGATCAGGGACATCCGTGGGCGGAGGTCAAGGGAACCTCCCCCCTGTCATGGACGGATCATTTCCTGATCAGGGTGGAACTCAGGGCTGTATCCTATCCCCCCGGGGGTGGTGGACCCATTAGATTGGTCTGCCCTCGAAGACTAATGGAACCCATTGGTTTCCAGAAAGCCTTGGAGGGTTTAATGGTAGGCGACGTCGACAATTCTGTTGAAGCCTTGGTGAACACTTGGAATACCGACCTCACCAGGGCTATCGACACAATCGCTCCCAAGCGTCCTTTCCGACCTGCTTCGAACCGCAAACCTTGGTATTCAGAAGATCTTAGACGGATGAAGCGGGCTGGACAACGACTGGAGCGCGAGTGGCGAAAGACTCGGCTTTTATCCGACAGAACTCGTCTTAGGAGTCATCTTGACTCCTACAGAGAGGCTTTACGTGCAGCGCAGAAATCATTCTGCGCTGCACGCATTGCATCTGCAGAGTCTCGCCCGGCAGAGCTGTTTAGGGTGGTGGGGGAGCTGGCAAAGGTTCCTCCTGCCCCAGGTCCCCTACTTATCCCAACAACAGCCTGCTGTGAGGCATTTAATACCTACTTTGCAGATAAAATCTCTCAGATAAAGGCCGACTTAGACGCCAATATTCAAGCAGAATCCGTAGACGAGGTGTCCAGCAACTCCGTTGATGGTATTTTACTGGATCAATTTCAGTCTGTGAGTACCGATGATGTGGACAAGCTGCTTGGAAGGATGAGGAAGACGACTTGCCCTCTCGATCCGTGTCCATCTTGGCTGGTCGTCCGGGGGGGGGATGCGTTGAAAGTGTTCCTTCGGGACACGATCAATGCATCCTTTAGGGAGGGTTATGTTCCATCTTGTCTTAAGGAGGAGGCGGTCAAGCCACTCCTGAAGAAGCCCTCCCTAGACCCCTTGGATAGAAATAATTATCGACCAGTCTCCCTGCTACCTTTTTTGAGCAAGGTGATCGAGAGGGCAGTCGCCTCCCAACTCCAGACAGTCTTGGATGAAACTGATTATCTTGATCCATTTCAAACCGGCTTTAGGACAGGATTTGGGGTTGAGACTGCTATGGTTGCTCTGACCGATGACCTCCGCTTGAGTATTGACAGGGGTAGTGTGACCTTGCTGGTGCTCTTGGATCTCTCCGCAGCCTTTGATACGATAGATCATACCATCCTTTTAGATCGCCTGAGAGAGTTAAGAATTGGAGGCACTGCCCTGCAGTGGTTCCGTTCCTTCCTCTCAGGCCGATCTCAGAGGGTGAGGCTCGGGGACAGTTGCTCATCTAAAATAGAGCTTAATTGTGGTGTCCCACAGGGTGCCATCCTGTCCCCGATGCTGTTCAATATTTATATGAAGCCGCTGGGGGAGATCATTCGGAGGCATGGAGCGCGGTGTCTTCAGTATGCTGATGACACCCAGATATACTTCTCCATGACTAGATCATCGACTCAGACTTCAGATGGCGCCTCACCTCTTAATGACTGTCTAAGAGCGGTAATGGATTGGATGAGGAAAAACAGACTGAAGTTGAATCCAGACAAAACGGAGGTACTTACTGTGACAGGCACGAAACCAGATCTGGGAATACAGTCTCCAGTCCTGGATGGAGTCACACTCTCCTCTAAGGACTGTGTTCGCAGTTTGGGGGTGCTCCTAGATCCGTCGCTCCACATGACTTGTCAGGTGAATGCGGTGGTCAGGAGTGCTTGCTATCAGCTTCGGCTGATACGCCAACTGCGCCCTTATCTGGACATGAGGGACCTGGAAACTGTGGTACACGCGCTGGTAACCTCACGTCTGGATTTCTGCAACGCGCTCTACATGGGGCTACCCTTGTGCCTAACCCGGAAACTTCAATTAGTACAAAATATGGCAGCCAGACTAATTACTGGGACATCAAGGAGGGAGCACATTACACCAGTGCTTAAATCCCTCCACTGGCTGCCAATTAGTTTCCGGGCGCAGTACAAGGTGTTGGTTTTAACCTTTAAAGCCCTACATGGCTTGGGTCCATCTTATCTTAGGGACCGCCTCTCCCCGTATGATCCCCCCCGCGCCCTTCGGTCCTCTGGGAGGAATCTGTTACAGCCAATAAAGACCAGGCTGTCCCAGACCTCCCAGAGGGCCTTTTCCGCCACTGCCCCCAGGCTATGGAATGGCCTGCCGGATGAGATCCGTCTTATCTCCACACTAACCGCCTTTAAGAAGGCGGTGAAGACGAACCTCTTCCGGCAGGCCTTCCCTGAATAATATCCCCCGGAACATTTGCCCTGGGAGACGAATTTGTCCATTATTTAATTAATCCGGCCTATCGCGTGCAATATTTGTATTAGACTGTACTGTTTTTAACTGTTAATTTGTTTTAATTCCTTTTTTGGTTTAATATTGTTTTAAGGGGTTGGGAGGTGGGACTTAAGTTTGGGGATGTTTTTACATTGCTCTGTTTTTAAATGTTGTAACCCGCTTCGATTGTTGGGCAGAGAGGCGGGCTATAAATAAAAATTATTATTATTATTATTATTAAAATGTCTAACCATTCTAAGCACTGCAGATCTTTATTATCTGAAGTGAAGGGAGAACTCCTACTTTGAATACTTCTTCAGCTCTTCTGATGTATCATCTTCCATATTGCTTTCCTTGGCTTCATGTGCCATAGCTTTGTAGAGTTTGCAAGCTACCACTGCCTTGACCATTGCTTCCTTTCCATGCTGCCAGAAGAACATGCCCATCTTCTGCCTTTTCATCAACACTGCCCAAACCAAGAGGTCATTATATGGGTAAACAAAACCAACAGACTCTTGGTCATCAGAAACAGTGAATTCATCTTTGAGCTTCTTCCTGGACTTATGAAGAACAGCTGATTTTTCCTGTAAGTTAATAAATAAAAATATAAGTCATTGACTATAAGGGCAGCAATCCGTCCCTATTTATATTTTCTCAGTTCAGCTTAAGTTTGTGTGCTTTTGGGCTATGTGTACCACAACAAAATTCAGGTTCATAAAATCCCATAAAATAATAGCTACAAGATATGGAGAATCTTACATTCATTTTTTAAAAAATCTGCAAAATCTCTTGGGGAAGTTGTAAAGGTTCCAGAGCAGAATACAGTGATTAATATCACATTTTTCATTCTACTTTGTAGATATTAGAAATTTCAGGCAATGTTTAATAATTGCCAGAGTAATATTTTTTTCAAAGGGCTCTTGTACCACCTTTGAGACTAACTGAGTGAAAGAAGCTGTTGCATTAGCTTTCGGAGACTGAGGCTTTGTCTGCATAAGCCAAAAGGCCCATTCCTCCCACCACTTGTTCTGGTATTGCCCTGTTTGGATAGTACAAACCCCAGTTCTGGTTTGGGCAGTCCAGATAGCATCTGCTATATCCCACACCAGAACCAGGGCAAAACAAGGTTAAAATGATTTTTTAAACTTACCTGTTGCTCCAAATCTTCCGGGAAGATCTGGAACTTTCTATTTCCTTGGCATGGTAGCTGTCTGCATAGGCATCCCACTAGACAGCTCCTTTGTGGCCGCTGCCACTGTGGGTTCATCATGTGCCCATTACTAGTGCCATGTTCTGATTTCAGAAGTGTGCAACCCATGCCAGCAGTGGCTTCACCTTGTGGCTCAGCAGGATGCCTGTGCAGACAGCTGCTGCACTGCAGAAACAGAAGACCAGGTAATGGGACAGCTGTAGTACAAGGATACTCCAGTTTGCCCCTGGAGTATCCTGGTCAGTGCAGACAAGGCCTGCATCTACTTCCTCAGCTAATGCTACAACTTACCGTATTTAACTCATTTAATCTCAAAGGTGCTACAATTCATTTCAAACATTCTGCATACTGCATACTGATATTCAAGACTAGCATTACTATCTCTCTGAATTCTACTTTTTAAAAAGTGTTTGTCAGGAAGTTTTGCATTACAAGCCAATGCACTCACCCCTTTGGAAGCTGTAAGAATAACAAACCAATTTTTGCTTTGAATTCTCCAAAACTAGATAGATAGGCCTAATTTTTTTAACTGAATTTATTGTAGAATACCTTGACAGTCTTTGCTGTAGGGGATGTTAAAATATTTTTAAAATAAATAAATAAAATTGTTTGTCTCACTTAGAGTAGATCTATTGAATCTATGGAACTTAAGTATCGATTTACCAAGTAGATCACTCTGCTCTAGTTGGGACTAAAAGTAAGAGGTAGTCAGAAACATGTAGTAGCAAATATAATGCATTCTGCCATTACCATTTAAGCCAAAAAATTATAAGAAACATAAGAAACAGTATCAAATGGCTTTTTTTAAAAAAAAAATCTAAACTGTGTAAACACTATCCTTAGAATGATTTTTCACATTTACAGTGAACAAAGTAGAAATTAACCATTATATTTAAAGGAGTGATAGCATAGTTATTAGCTAGATGATGGAGACAAGTGACATATCAGATGTTTACTCAGAAGCAAAATCCAGTATTGCTTGCTATGCATAGAAGCCTCACATGGGACATCTGCAGTTTGTGCTCCTGACATTTTTAACACTGTAAATGGCCTTCCTAGTAATGTAGACTTTTGTGGTCACAAAGCTAATGGCCCTACCAATGTAGTAGGACCTCTGCATCTTTCACAACTAGAAAATGGTCATGAGCTTCTTTGCACTGTCTTAGGGTGGATCTACACGGGGGACAATGTTCTGGGCTGCCTCCAGAATTTTCTGGCCCTGAAGCTGCCCTGACTTCCCCATTATCTGTACACTCCCAAGGTCCCACTGTGCCACCTGCCACAGCTGCAGCCAGCAATGACATGATTACTCCCTCTGAGGCCAGAAATTATTCTGACCTCAGCAGAGCAACTTGCATTTGTGGTACTGTGCAGCAAGCAACACAGTAGGATGTTGTGTAGACAACTGCCCGGCATCACTCCAGAGTGCTCCCAATTTTCTGGGAAGATCTAGTGCAAAATGTAAGTTTTTTTAAAAAGTATATTAAGAGAAGGATGACTGAGATTCACTGTGAAACTACCCTTCCTACATTTAGACAGTTGAATTGGGCATTTGACTCTGAGTCATCTGTACATGGCTACATGAGGGCAGAGGGAAACCTGTTCATTTGACACATGCAGACATTCCCTTAATCAGTGAGATTTAGGCAACCAGGGATTTGCTTACTGACAGGTACTCAGACTAAATTGTGGTGTTTTATTGTTGTCTACATCTCAAACTGCAAGAAATATAAAGAATGGAGAATAATCAAAGATCAGACATGAATTTCTTTCTGGAAAAGATGGGATACAAGAGCTGTAGTGAAGAATTGTTGTTTCACTCAGCAAAGACAAGGAAACTTTTGATGGTATAGACAGAACATGGGCAAAATCTAATGAGCCCCTTCATGCTTTGACAGAATTGAACACCAGGCTTCCAGCCATATTTGTTTTGTTGTATTTCCTGCTGACTTTCTTCATATTTGCAAGTGAACAAACATTTTGACTTCTTGGAACAAACAAAGAGAAGGTCTTTTAATCCTTAAATTAAAGAGGAACATATGTCTACAGGACTTTCTCTGGATTATAGGACTATGGAAAATAAAGAATTGTGTTCCATCAGGGTGCCAAAAATTTCCATAAAGAAAAGTCATCTGAAATGTTTTCAATAACCCACTGACCTGTAGACATCCATTTACTTGAATGCCTGCAATCTTCAAAATCAAACATTATGGACCACCTTAGCCAGAGTACTGGGAGCAACCCTCAGACTAATGCCTAACCACACTAGTGGCAAAGAATTATGATAGAGATTCTCCTCACCCCTATGGGCTGGTTAAGTCATAAGACGTAACCAAAACCTCAGTATTATCAGGTCCCCAGCCCAAGTGTTGTGTACAATCTCTCAAGCTGATACTTCAGGGCCTGTGATTTTGTTCCTTCTCCCTCTTTCCATGTGGAAAAGTGGAGGAAAGAACAGACAACTTGTATTCTCAGGTACAAGCTCAATCTTACCTTGGTGTTCAGGCAGCACCAGCAAATGCCAGCTGAGAATGACCAACTTTCTCTCTCTCTCTCTCCCTCCTTCCTCATTCTCACAGAAGCAAATAAGATAAAGAGTGAAACTGATCTCTCTGGTTGGAGATAACAGCATGATATCTGCCCATAATGTGCATCTTTCTCACTGGTAGGGTAAGTGGTAGTCAATTGCCAGAAACAGAAGGAGAAACCCATAAAATAGCACTTGCACTTCCAACTGTGCACCATGTGATGGTATTTGGGAAGGGTCTGAACTGTAGGGATTTGGGAAGGGTCTGAACCATATGGAACCCATATGGTTGGACACGACTTGACAATCTTGTCAACAGGGAATAACTTTACCTTTACTGAACCACTAGGAGCTGGAGTAAGCTGGGAGGGGGGGGGTCAGAGCTCACACACACACATACACACACACACACACACACACTGAATCTGTATAAATATTCTGGGTAACAAAACATTATTCCCCCCACTCCCATCACGTGCTTTTCTAGCAAATTGTATGAGTAAACAAAGCACCACATTACTTTATATTTGTATGGCTGTGCTGTTCTGATGAACTGGGAATGCAAAGTGTTTTCAGTAGACCCAGTTCTACTCCCCATCTGATTGTGGTGGTGGAGGGAGAAATTCTGTGCTAGACTGGTGACAGCTCTCTGGTTCCAAGGAAAGTGCATAAAACAAAGAAAGAGAAAGAAATATATTAGGGATAGACTGTACTAGCATTATATCATCATCATCATGGCAATCTAAATTAAGCCACATTCACATTCAGAGGTTCCTAATTTTCTTTACCAGTGTTAAAAATGGATCAAAACTATATGTCAGATACATTTATAAACTTTCATTTATTAATTCTTGTAAAAGAAGTTTTCTTCTAGCTGGAAAGGGTCATGACAGGTTTTGCACATTTTGTCATGTTTTTTTGTCATGTTTGACAAAATGATGTTTGTATGAAAAATAATGTATTTTGCATAATATGAAACAAAAATGGAAAGAAAAGCTCTTTTCCTTTTTAGAAACAAAAACAAGTTTTTTTCAATTGGGTGCCTCAGCACTCTTTTTCACTAAGAATTTTAAACATTTAAAATATCTTTAAATTTCTATACACACTTCTGTTTCTTTTATAACTGCACTTGCAGAGTATATAAAAATCAGCAGTTTCCCTCTCCTGCTGTTTTGCAACTAAAAAAAGTTTCAACTGCTCTGAAATAATTATGGTTGCACTTAGTTTTCTGAAATAACAGTAGTATACACCAATTTTATCTTCACTTCTATATTTGCTTTTATAAGTTCCTCTTCACTTTACTTTGTACCCTGCTGTGAAGACTATAGTAGTGATCCTGTATTCCTTTGCATTTTATCAAAAAAATTTGCTCCCTTTATAAGCACACTCTGTCCAACCATTTTTATCGAGGACAAAAGTATTTACTTCAGACTGCAGAACTGCCAACACTCTACTGGTATTCACAAGAATGCTTTAAAATATTCCGAGACACACAAATGACTGCAGGCCAGTGATGGAAATATACTAGCATTAATTGATAAATCAACTCCACCAGACCCATGAGTTCAAAGCAAGAAAAATTACAGATGGACAAAGGATTCAGTTTAAACGGAAAAGAGATAAACACAAGGGCTGGAATCCTCTTGGGGAACTACACTAGTGTAAAAAAAATCATTGCAGAAGCACTTTCACAGTAGTTGCGTGCATGGAGCCACAATACAGCTGATTTTTCTACAAGGACACACATGGCCCTCTGACTCACTTTTTGACTTGATGGGTGGGGAACTATTTAACCATTGTATAACAGGTAAGTTCATGTTCTTGGTGCCTACTGCATAATTGGTTGAGCAACTGCAAGAACCAGTGTAACTTGCTGGTGTACGTTTACACTATACAAAATGTGTATGGCCAAGGGCTCTGTTGGCAGTGCATTCATCCTATAAACAACAGGTTACTCAGATAGATAGCTGCATAAATAGTATTTTTCAGGTCTATGGGCCAGTGTGTCAGCAGAGAATATGAAAATGATCCTTTTTTACAAAGCAGACAGTGCTTTTTTTGCAAACAAATATTATATTCTAACTGACATACATTAAGTATTGATCTCCACTATTTTAATTAAACATTATTTTTCAGATTGAAAATAAATGTAATTGAACTGGATGAGGTTACATTACTTGCTTTTCCAATGTCTTTTAACTATTTTTGTGTTGTTGTTTTTTAAAAAAATCATTACATGTATATCCAAGCTTTCCGCCGATAAAATACATGGCTTTCCTTCTTGCACTGTAGCCTCACAATAATCTTGTGAGGCAAGGGTTTCAGAAAGGGATGAGGGGCACTTGTAGTCAATGGGCTACAGAACTCCCATCCTTGATTTAGACTGTTAGATTGAATGTGTGCTTATGTAGGATATATTCACCTATCGATATGTCACTGTCCAGATAAAAACTTCTCTTTTAAAACACAAACGCAGAGAGAGAGAGAGAGAGAGGATGTCACTAAGGATGTCATCTAGTAGTAGTAGTAGTAATACAAACAAGGAGGAGGCAGAGGAGGAGGACAACAACAACAGTGACTTTTTTGGACAAGAAAAAAGTCAGGAGCAGCACTGGGGCAGCAATAGAGGATTACAAATAGATTAAAATGTCACATAGATCCTTTATAAAATGTTAGTGAATTAGCCCTGGCGATTCCACAACAAGCACTCCTTTCGGGGACATTTGAATGCTGGACTACCAGTATTCCAGTTCTGTTTGCTTATTAAAATCCCATTTCCATCCTAGATTGTCCCTAATAGGTTAGTGCTTGGCCATCTCCCCTAAACCTAAATTAAAATTACTGTGACTTTTTCACTGAATGTACCTTGTGTTTCCTGTAAAGGCTGTTGTATAAGACTCTGAAATGTTTTCTTGTGTAGCTGCTCTGATAAGCTCCACCAATCAGATATTCTATTACCAGCCCGATATCTATCAGTGATATTTTATAGTCCACTGGAAGAGTGCTCTGCAAGATAAATTTTTGACATTTTATGTAGCAATAAATAAATATATAGCAAACTTATTGAGTTTTAGTCAAAGTCACATATTCTCAGGGATCTTTACAACCCTGTAAGTTATTTGAATATTATTATCTTGATGTTGCAAATAGAGAGTTGAGATTTAGAGACAATTAATTACCAGTATACAAGGCTACTAGTAGGTTCACAGCTAAAGCAGAGTTTGAATTGGGAATTTCATGGTGCTGTACAGGACAGAAGCTAGCAAACTGTGATAACATTAATGATCTCCAATGCAAAAATTATTGTCTAAAAGAGTCCTTATTCCTCACTGTTTGGAATGGTGGTTACCTGTTTCACATCACAGACAAGGTGACGCAGAAGAAGATTTGTTGGCCCTTGTTTCTGGAGTGATTAAAAAACAATAAGAACACAATAAATGAAACAAATATAAGAAACAAAATAAAAGATATTTCATTAAATATGAAAGACTAAGTCAGGAGCATCAAAACAGCTGTATCTATGTACATGAACCCTTATCAGAAGCAGTATCATAACATACACATTTCTGGTTTAAGCTGTGGACAGAAAATAGTTGTACTTCTATAAAAGAGAGATCACAGTTCATTGTTCAACTGCACTCCTCGCCCACTTTCCAAACAAACATGTCAAAAAGGTTTATCACCTCGCTTAGACTATGGTAGTTAGAAATTCACCGTTCTTGCAGATTCCTTTTTACTGCTTTGTTCATCTACTGTCTACTAGTGCTTATTTGGGGGGTGGGGTTATTTCAATTAGGCAAGAAGTGGGCTACTAAGTGTAAATGGCAATAATTCATTTTCATCCCTACTGCATCATCTTATGTCATCATAGATTTTACAATGGTTTTTTGGACCTTCGCAAACTTTTAATGTTCTGGGAGTCTGGTTGCCATTTTTCCAGTATTAACCTTGGGGAAATGCAAGCATTTACGGTACTTACTTGCTTACTTACTATCCTCATTTTCTCCCAGTATATGTCACCTTCCAGTGTTGTCCATAAACCCAAGCTGGCTTATAACAATTTTAAACAGAGTATAGCTAAAGCCTATTTGATATAAAGGTTTAGAAACCAGTAAATAAATAATTCTACTAAAAATACTGAAATAATGCAGTTTTAAAAACACATTAAAACATGTTGCCACAACATACTGAAAGGAATAAAAGAACAGCAAACACAATTAAACACCAACTTATGTCACAGTAAGTTAGGATCCAAAGGCCTCCTAAATAAAAAGATCCTTGTCTGCTGGTAGAAAGAGGACAGAAAGGAGGCCAACTTTGAAGGAATTCCAAAACTTGACAACAGCCATTAAGAAGGCCCTCTTCCATGTCCTCAGCAAATGGTCCTGTAATGATGGCAGGAAGGAGAGAAAACCCTACCCTGAATATTTTAAAAGTCTGGCAAGCTCACGTCTTTGTCATTTCAAATAGCCCCATTTGGATCAAATCAATGAACTAAACACTGGTTTTCTATTATTACACTGTAGAGTTGCTTTTTTAAAACACACGTTAACTGGGTGAATTCCAGGTACTCACAGTATTGTACAGTTCCTCTAGTCGGGCTATGGTAAGAAAACGGTGTAGGTTCACTCCATGTTCTATCAGCAGCTTCACAAATTCTACACGATCCATTACCAAAGCATCCAGCATTGCTTGTTCCAATGACCCAACCTTCAAATAACGGCAGTGAATACAAAGGAAGAAAAATATTTATTCCTTATACATTCTTTTAAAGGTTGGAGCCCAAACTCAGGGGACCAAACTCATATATAAGATACTCCTTTGAGTAGACAAGTAAAATAAATCACAACCAATCAGAATTATAAACATTTGCAAACAGAATAAGGAAACTAAATGTCACCTTCCAGTGTTGTCCATAAACCAATATATGCCTCTTAGCAATGTCCAGTCTGTTCCAGGCCAGTGCCAGATTTAGCTGATCCGGGGCTGACATATTTGTCCCTATAAACAAGCAAAGCATCTTTTAGTTTTAAACATGCACTTCTATTTTATAAATTGGCATGTCTTTGGAGGAAGATACAGAAATGCTGGCACCTTTCAAGAGTGCAATCAGGATGGCCAGATCTATGTCTTGATGGTCCTCTGACTCTGCATCAAATATTGTTATCTGTCAAAACAACAAAAAAAAATCTTACTGAGGGAAAGAAAAGACCAAACTAAAAGACAATCAAGGGTTGCTTTTATCTGGCTGGAGAAAGATTGTGGAGCATGCAATTTATAGATAACTAACTGTAGGATAAGAATGGGGAAAATGTGACACTCCAGATGTTGTTGGACTTTGTCCCTCACTATGTTGGCTAGAACTGATGGGATTTATAGTCAGAAACATCAGAAGTACCACAGATTCCTCACCCCTTGCTACATATTAATATTGACTGGAAACACAGGAAAGGGTTCTTGTGCAGTATCTATGGGCAGGTGAATAGATCTGAACCATCCCTGGGAGTTAGGGATAAGATTAGGGAGAGATAGAATTCTGGCTTGGCCCTGTAGTGATAGAAAGGAAGAGAAAAGTGGTCTAGGAAACAATGCTTGTCCAACAGCAAGAGAAACTCCTAGACAAGATTTCTTCTCAGCAGAAGGTTGAAAGAAGCTCTTTGAGAGGTTTCTATAAGAGCTTTGCCCTTTGTTCTAAATCAAAAGCACATATTCAGATAACTCTTGTAATTCAGGTTGGCAACTCATGTAACAGTTTTTAATCAAGCCTTGTCAGAAATGAGAAGCAAATGTCTATAATACTCAGAGATGCCTTGTATGCAGATAAAAGACATAGGTTTTCATTCCTAGTTATTATTTCTGCCACATAATGTCCTCATGTTATCTTCAAGTACGCAATCACATTGCTATTAAAAATAAGTGAACAAGTATAATTGTGGATAAACTTTGCACTATGATAATTCTTTTCAAGATAATAATTTTAATGGAACAACATCTCAACCTAAGTCAAAACTGAATAGCATTGCAGAGAGCGAAATCAATAACAGAGGTGTAATTAATTCATCACACTTACAGAATCCCTATATTCCATACACTCCATTAAAATTTTAAATAGATGATGGGATTGTTTCTGACCCAAACTGAACATATTCTGAATCATCAATAAGATCTCTTCTCTAAGTTGAGGACTCAGATTCCTGTGAAAGAAATATATACAAAAATTACATCATTTATCCTTATTGTCATTGATCTGTATCCAATAAATATTTTTGAACAAACGAATAACACCTAAATCATCTTTAAAAGCTTGCTCACAGAAAGTGATGAAGGATGCATTCTTGGATTACTTACACATGGTTCTAATTTAAATAAATTCATCTTTACATAGCTAGTTATGGGAATTCAGCCTAAGTACCAGTAAATAAACCCCACAGTGATTAGCAACTAGATTGGCTCAAGAGTCAATTATTTGCCAGTTCCTGTTGTTGACATAAGCGTAGTTTGTAGAGGAAGAAGACCTAAGTCCAACTTGCTTGCTTTTCATTGGAGGCCTGGCACAAGCCAGGTAGAATTAAATGTGAATGAAATACAGTCAGTGCAGTTTCTTTGCGTCTCTTGCAGTACTGAAGTACTGAAAAGGGTATCAAAAAAAATAATGACTTAATGATACTGCCAAAAATATAACGTAACTAAATGAGAAATCAGATTTCCCCAGAAAATATTTCCAGACTAAATGGTGAAATGTGTGTTAAAACTGGGCAGGTTGCTGGAGGAAGGTGACTGAAATGAGATCCCGACAATAACAGATTCTTGAGAATATTGTAGCCAAGACACTCTAATACAGGGGTAGGCGACCTTTCCCCTTTAAGGGCCGAGGGACTTCAGCTCCCAGAATCCCAGGAGCTATTGGCCAACATGGCTGAGGCTTCTGGGAGCTGAAGTCCCTCGGCCCTTAAAGGGGAAAGGTTGCCTACCCCTGCTCTAATACCACCAGGATCACAACGACCATCAAAACAGCTTTAAAATTTTCACTGCTAGATGACCTAGTTCCTATGCTTCTCTGGAATCATCTTGCAAAATTAGAAGCTAGTGGGGGAAATATAAATGACCAGAGAATCACAAACTGGCCAGGCATAACATGTACTTAGCACCATCTTTCATCAGTAAGTGAGGAAGTTGTTTGGAAAAGTTACTTTTTGGACTGCAGCTCCCAGCAATATTCCCACTCAGAATGGCACTCAAAAATTAACTTTTCCAAAAAACTAACTTTTACAGGATCCAACAGAAGTAGTATATTACAGAGACAACATATGATAAAGAAATACATGATAAAGATATAGCCAAAGAAGTAAATACCGGCAGCAAGAAAAAAAGACCAGTTAAAAAAGCCTTTGAAACTTTGCCTATGCTCCTCCATTCATGTTCCCCAGAGGAAAAGGTCAATATGCTCACAAGGAAGCAGCATTCACCTGGTACTCAAAGAGGCATATTTATCACATAATTTAAGGGAAAAGCCTAGATTTGTACTGAATGCAAGTTCTCTCAGCTCCCCTATGGTTAACTTTGGTTACTTTTCAAAATATATGAATACATTAAATTAAAAAAATCTATAATTTGAGAGTACTCACGTCACATCTGCTGTGTGCTTATGGGTAAAAGCAAGAAGGTCAGCCGCTCTCCCAGTTCCCTCATAAACTACTACAGGGATGGCAGGTTTGTCCCTCACATATTCCCACACTGTCAAGATCTCATTTGGACCACCTTCCACCAGCAGCCCAACTAATGGCACTCCTTGTCCCATTCCTGTTCAAAACAGCACAGATTGTAACCAGTAATATCAAGCAAAGTTTCTCAGTACAGCTTTATAATCCATTGCCATTCTCATCAGGGGGGATGGGAAGAGGAATGGAAGAAAGGGCTGCTGATATCTGGTTAAAGAAACCTTGGCTGATTACTAAGACGTCCAGTCAATTAAATTAACTAACTGTAATTAAATTTGCACAAATTTGAATATAAGGCTGGATGGCCATCTGTCAGGGATGCTTTGATTGGGAGTTCCTGCATGGCAGGGGGTTGGACTGGATGGCCCTTGTGGTCTCTTCCAACTCTATGATTCTATGATTCTATGAGTCTATGATTCTAAGTAAAGACATCAATTGGAATCCTGTTGAGCAGCTATAGATATGTAACCTACACTTACACCTAAATAACTGCTACATATTCATAATCCCTATGGGGCCCCTAGTTTAGAATCAATCAGCAGAATCCTGTTTGGCCATTAAGTATTATGTAGTGCTCTAACTACAGGGGCCCAAAGCAGACAGGTTGCAAGGGGCAGCTTCTGGCAGCTCCGGCTGCAATCGGGCCACAACAGGGAGAGGACCGTGGTGACCACACAGCCTGCTCTCAAAGCAGGCCACTGCCATGGTCCCAAATGGGCCACCACCGGGAGCAGATTAAATCTGCTTCTTTTTCCAGTGGCTTTGGGCCACCTTTGGCAGCCTCAGAGCGGCTTCCAGCTGCTTTGGGGGTGTGCATCATCTGAATGCCACATCCTGAAGCATCCAGAAGCTGCTTCTTTAGGCCCTTCTGCTTTGGGCCAGTATTATCCAGTGGATTCTGGCCAGAACCCTCACCCCACCCCACTTACTGGTAAGCAGCCAATGGGTTTAACAGGGGTCCATTCCCCCGTTGATCAAGAAGTGACTACCTGACATTCCCACCCCCCTTGTATGAGCAATCTCCAGCACAGGAGGAATTTGCAACAGTGGTCCTTTTTCTGCCTAGCTCTGGAGGTCACTTTTGGGAGGGGTGGGAAAATCAGACAGCCACTTCTCAATTAACAGAAGAATGGATTCCTGTTGATCCCAGTGGAAGGGATCTCAATGGAAGGTGGTCTGGCCAGAATCCACTATGTAGTACATAATGTCATATAAGATTCTGTCAATCGATTCTGAAACTGAGGAGGAGGAGGAGAAGGAGGAGAGGAAGGAGTAGGGAAAAGAGGAGGAGCACTAGCAGCACCAATGACAGCTTATTTTGCTTTAAAGTTGAAGAACAAGTATGCCATAGCAGGCATAATATTAGAAGGCGCATTTCCTCCTGTATGAAAAAAAGAGAGAATAGCCCTTCCAAAATGGTACTTGCCATGTGCAGTTTTAGTAAGTGCTTTTACTCTTGAAGGAAACAGGCATAGATTCTTAACTTAAAATGTGTAGAAAAATAATCAACTATTATGGTAATATTATAAAGGATTTGAAAGGATATTTCTAGCTAAGATTTTTTTCCATGTAGTTGAGTAAAGGGGGTTGCAGGCTGCCAGAAATAGTGCAAATTGAGTCCACTTTTAGAGTTAGGGTTAGTGCTCGGGAATCATGGGAATTGGTTTTTGTTTTTTTTCTGAGACATTGAGCCTTCTCTGTCAGAGAGCTCTGGTGCCACAATAAAATACAGTTCCCATGATTCTCTAACCCTAACCCTAAAAGTGGACTCAATTCGCACTATTTCTGGCAGTCTGCAACCCCCCTAAAACTACTTTCACAACAAATCTAATATAATGGATTTATTCAAAATGATTTAATAACTAGCAAAAAAGGGGGGAAATGAGAACCATAAAAATGTGTTTCTTCATCTCTTTAATGCAAAGCAAATATAAATGCATATATAAATGCAATTTTTGTAACCAGTTACAGAAAAAAGAAAAGAAATAAATTGCTCTAGATGAGCCAAAAGGCTATTCTATCCAATATCAAGCTATTCTGTTTCTGGATTTCATGAATTGTACTTGGATGGGAGACCACAAATGAATACGAGGCTATATTTCAGAGGAAATAAATGGCAAAGACATTTCTGAGTATCCCTTGCCTAAGAAAACTCTATGAAATTCATGGGGATGCCATAAGTCAACAGGTGACTTGAAGGCACACACACACACACCAATTGTTCCTACACCTGCATCTGTGTTTCATCCATCCTTTTTCTCCTGGTTGAGGTGTAGCTAACTGTGCTTTGGGCAAGGTTTCCTTCTCTCCTATCCTCCTTGCCATGAACTCAATATCTTCCCCTCCATGCTTCTCCCCCACTATTCATGATCCTCACCTGCTACATTTAATTGGTTTTTTTATTTTTATTTTCATAGTCATAGTGATAAAGTCCTGTACCACTTAACACTATAGCTGTAAAAGAAATGGGGAGGAGACATTCAGGCTGATAACTGGTTATGAAATGATGGAAGGAAGGTCAGAAGAAAACCTCCATGGCAAAGGTCACAATCCCATTTAACACAGTACATTTGAAACTGAGACAACAGATACAGACATGGACATTTATCCTTGCCTGTATAAGAAACACTTGGGAGAAAATGGGAGGGGGGCGGATAAATAAGTAACCAGCTCTTGCCCTGGACTGAATATTGCTTAAAATCCCTATAAGTATGTGGATATCTTTTGTTAATCCCAATAAGTACAGCTACAATTGTTCCCAAGGCTTTTGGTTAATCCAGGGGAACATAAAGAAAAGGAAAAAAAGCTTTCAGCTATAGAGAGGAGAAGGGAACACAAATGAGATTCTAAAATGAACAGTTGCTTTCAGATGGAATTCTTTGTCATGGATATATAGATCTAACTTTTGTTTAGCTCTATTTGAAATAATTGCAAATGATTTTTAAGTCAATTTAATGGTGAATTATATACATTGTGCAAAAAAGTGATCATATGATGAGCAGGGGTCTGAAATATCCAAGGTGTTTATCAAACAGGGTTATAACATGCCTCAGTAATCAATCATCTATGTGGAAAATATATCATGCTGATACCCAAGGGCATATTCCTCTGTCTTCCTGAACCAATGATAAGGAATATGGGATTGCAATTCCCATCAAGCCTTACCTTTGGCTTTGATTCTTAGGGCTGATGGGAATTCCAGTATCTGGAAAAGGGGTCCCCAGACTTTTTGATCCAAAATGGTGTCCAAGTAGTGTGCATATGTGCATGACGGGGGGGCGCCATTTTGGCTTCGAAAATGGCGTCCAGTGGCGGGTTCAAGCGGCGGCGGCATGAACAGTGCGAACGGTGGTGGCGGCAGGTCGGTAAGAAGGCCTTGGTGGGCCAGGTCTGGCCCGCGGGCCGTAGTTTGGGGACCCCTTATCTGGAGGGTCAAAGAGCCCATCCTCACCCAAGAGAAGTGCTGAGAGAAACAACTTATATAATAAAAGTGGAATAAGCATTACTTACTACTGTGTATTTTCTGAAGTGATAGGTACTTCTCCAGATTTCTCCTAAGCTTCATCTCATTGCCATACTTGCCCACTGTGCCATCATCAGCCAGTATGAAATGGGAGTGCATGCTGTTAAGTGTACTCAGCTTACTGAGAGGGTTGCCCAGTGTCTGGTACAGGCAGACTACCTGAGGAGAATAAAATTTAAAGACAGCTCCTCCAAAACATTATGATATTGTCTTGAAGATTGCCCTTAAAACAGGGGTGGCCTCAATATAAGAAGATGTGAGGTGATCACCTCCAGTAGCAGGTAATGGGATGTCTCAACCAATGTTGGAAAAGAGAGCTGTGTTCCCTACAACCTGTCATGCAGACCTTAAACTGCCTACTCCCTTCAGTAACAATGTAGGATATTATTGCACCCAGCTCCAGCCCAGGGTTGTTGATCTGCATTGTCTAAACAGGATAACTCCAGGATGGGGGGAAGACAGGCCTTTTGACCTGTGTGTACAGCCCCTTAGTCACAGAGGAAGGCTGTTCTTCAGAAAAAGCTAGCGTAGAAACTATGGAAACTAGAGAAAGAAGGATTCCCCTCTTTCATATGTATGGTGACAGACAACATTTCCCCCGTCCTGCTAAATACCTAGCAGAATGCATTTCAGTGCTACTAGCTACTAATTCATTTTCTGAACATATTTACAAACTGAAGTTGTTTTATCATAATTAAGTTTAAATATATAAATTAAACATTTCAAATTGGGTTATTTGGCTACTATATTTAAAATGATATGAATGTGCTTGTTCGTATATAATTTAAAAACTGAGGGCTGATGCAGACCGGCCATTTTGAGTGGCACAGAGCCGCCCCAGGAAGAGGTGAGTCAGGACCGTGGCAACTCCACACCGCAGCCCCAATCCTCTCTTTTGCCACCCTGAAAAGAGTGGCAAAATGCTGCTCCTTTTAGGGGTGGCAAAAGGCCACCCTAAGAGCCAGCGCCACAAATCTTCAGCACCCTTTTGGCGCAGCATGTTTAAATGCTGTGCTGGGAGGTCGTCCTGATGCCGCGGCCCATGCATACAGCCGCGCAGTGTCAGGACGGCGTCAGGGTGGGGTTGGGGCAGCCAGCGTGCAACTCCCCCACCCCAACTCCACCCCCAGGCTGGCCCTTTGGGCCGGTCTGCAATGGCCCTGAGTTACTTTCTCTGTACTTTCTGTACTGTGAGAATACAGGTTACTCATGTTAAAGCTCATAAGGATAAAAGTAGGACTCAGTTCTGTAGGTGAATGTATTCACTATTAAGCAGTATAGAAATATAAATTAAGAGGGGGGGCTGTGGGATTGGATGGTATTTTAATATTGTATAATGTTTTTAAATTGTTGTGAGCTGCCTCGATTGTGTGACAGAGGGGCGGGATATAAATAAAATTTATTATTATTATTATTATTATTATTATAATACAAAGATAAATGATCAAAGAAAAAAATCTCAGTTGAATATGCAAATTAAACCAAAAACTTATTTGCAATGTATAAAAACTAGATTATATGCAGCTGCCCAGAGGACCTTTTTGGCTATCGCTCCCAGACTTTGGAACAGCCTGGCAGATGAGGTCTGTCACTTGACCACCTTAAACAGCTTTAAAAAAGCTGTTAAGACACATCTCTTCCAGCAGGCCTTTCCTGAGTAGGTAACTGGCCACCGAAAGTAGTTATGCTTGTCCCTGATTACTGTTGTAGCTATTTTAAATTATTTGTTATTTGTAATTTTTAAATATGTTTTTATATTCTGTCTGTTTAATTGTATTTTAGGGGGGATGGGCTATTGGGGGATGGGATTGTTTGTTTTATCTTGTAAGCCACGTTGGTTGTATTTTACAGAGAGGCGGGATATAAATAAATTTTATCATCATCATCATCATTATTATTATTATTATTATTATTAATCTTCAGTTTAAATTCACCTATCATTAAAATAAGTCATGCCTTTTGAAATCAGTGACTCAACAGACACAATGATAAAGAGGGAGTTCTTATTTTGAAAACTGAGTAATAGTATTTCTAAGTCATCTCCCTCCCTCCAAGCATATTACCACAAAGGAAATAGCTATGCACACTCACACACATAAAAATCCCTCAAAATTCCTCTGTAGCATTTATTCATATTATACACTTGCAAAAAAAAAATTCTGTAAATCTTATAATTGCTATTTTCCTGTGTCAATAAATAAACAAAGATTTGCAATTTCATTTGCACTATGGAGACGAAATGGGTAACACACACAACAATCTGTTCCCTGTCCCTACATCAGTATATGTATTTATTTGTACACATAAACTGGCTCACAGACATGCATGCATCTGATGGCAAGTTATGCCAGTCTTTTATTGCCTATGATGCATATTCATACCTGTGGAACACTAGTTCTCCACTGTACATACTTTTGGTTTAAGGCAAACTATATTTTTAGATAAAAACAAAACAAAAAGCATTAATTAACTCACATCTTTTCCAATGAGGTCCCTCTGGTTCTCCATTATACCCCAAGGGGGGATTCCAACTGTACAGATCTTTCTTAAATATTGGGAAGCGTGGACTTTCAATGCATCTCCCACATACTTAGACACACCTTAACAAATAAAAAGAAGCATTTTTTACACAAAATGTTTTATTTATTTTGATCATAACAAAGAAAGCTAACAATCATTATGGGGCCAATTACTTCCAAGGACTGCTAATCTCTAGGCCTGGTACCAACCACAGTAATTTGGCAACATAGAAGGTTTCTTTCCATTTAAATGTATTTTCAAAAGGACTGAATTAGATCTTCCAGGAACATCCCAAAATGGAATGCAACTATGTTTATATTCATCCTTTGGGAAAATTCCAGTGCAGAAGGACATGTATAAAGATATGACCAGCTTATGAACTACATAGACGAAATCTCTGGTCAGAGGGTATTCAATTAAAACAGCCTTCTAGCATCATAGAGGGTAAAGCATTAACTCTTATAAGTAAAAATGATGTCCTATATACTGACAGTTTACTTAGTGCATTCATTACTGGGAGAAACATTTAATTCTAAAACTATAGGCAAACAGAAAACTATTGTATTACATCTGTCAAGATCCAGATTTTTAAAATTCATTAAAAAATTGTCATGACTGTACTGCTCTACCAAACAGAAATCAAGTAGAGAGGCTTTATTTTACAGTATGGTTTACCCTACCCCACCCCAGAACAGAAAAATGGCTATTTTGCTATTAAAAGTCAACAGCTTCACTATGAGATAGTTGGTTTTTGTAACATAGAATGTAGTTCCAAAGATTATTAGTGAACATAAGCCTACTTCCAAATTACAAACTGAGTAACACAGTATAAGCATCAAAATAAATATTAGAGGAGATGTGAGTGTTACAATGGAGAAGTACAAGTTATAAATTGCCTAACCTAATGAAAAATGCAAAGCTCAAAATAAAGTAATTTTGTGTTGTTGTGTGCCTTCAAGTCATTTCCAACTTATGGGAGCCTAAGACAAACCTATAATGGAGTTTTCCTGGCAAGATTTGTTCAGAGAGGGTTTGTCCTTGCCTTCCTCTGAGACTGAGGGCATATGATTTGCCCAAGATCACCCAGTGAGTTTCCATGACCGAGCGGGGATTTGAACCCTGCCCTCCAGAACCATAGTCCAATATACAAACCACCACACCATCCTAGCTCTACTATATTTCTAAAATATTACATTTTAAAATGATATTACTGTACCAGCATTGATGCCTTCTGTCAGTATCCATGCTCCTGTAGTCTCAGCAGCTTTCACCAAACCTTTGCTAAAAAGCTGCTTAAGTTTAGCGGGAAGTTTGAAGTTCTGGATTCCACCATGAACAGAAATGACTAGTTTTGGCAATTCCATCTGCCATTCATTTACCATGAGCTGCAACAAGTGGTCCAATTTTGTATCATAAGAAGTTCTGATGTACTGGAGGATTTTTAGAATTTCCATATAGAGAGAAAAGAAAATATTTCCATTTGAAGCATGTTCCAATACTATTTAGTCAATTGCCTTAATTTTAATTGCCTAAAACTGTCCTCAGTTTCCAAAATTGTGCTATGGAGGAAGAGGATGAGGAGAAATAAACTTCATAGCTAGCATAATGTAAAGTTGCCTTTCACACACCTCAAATTCTAAAACACAAGTGTCATTTAATTTTGGCACAGTCTAAATTAATATTGCTCATCCTCCAAAGCTACCACCTCAACATCCTGACATCTGTATGGTAAAGATGGGCAGCTGAACAAACAAGCAAACCCTTTTTGGCCCCCAAAGCCTTCAAATACACCCCAGGGTATTTTTGCCCTGTCTTTGGTCTCCCTGTGCCATTTTAGGCCCTGGGGAAGTCTTTTTAACATGTGAGGAAAATACCCCCACAACCTTCAAAAGAGCATGTGAAGCAAAAGCATTTTTTTTAATTGAACACAGGGGCCCTGGGGCCACCAAAACAATCCTTGGGAATATACTTTGCACACCTTGGTGCAGGTGATAATAGCCAGAGTCTAGCACATCAAAGAGTGGGGCAAACTGGCCTATCTGTTCCTCAAAATCCTGAGTTTATCGATAATAGATTGGCATGCAGTTTGTCTCATTTCTCAGAGCCAAAGCTTAGAAAAGTTACATTTTCACTACAACTCCAATAATCTTCCACTAGCAAGGGAGTTGTTGGCTATGTTTCTAGGCTCTGCTCTGAGTTTACACATTCATTGCTTTCAGTACAAAATATTATGAAAATGGTGGAAAATGTATACAATCTGAAGGGAAAGAGTATTTTCTTGAGATGTTGGGAAACATAAGGAAGATTCTTGTCGACAGTGTCTGATCAATTTGCACATGCTTGTGTTCCCTTGATATTGCACTCATCAGCTTATGAGAAATCATGCAGAAAATTCATGCATTCTTGTATTTTTGAAAGTTTAACTCCAACAGTTTGATGTTTAGTGCAAGTATTCAGTATGTGAAGTATTTACAGTTTTAATAATACATAACTAAGGGCCTTTGCAGACTGCCAGAAATAGTGCACATTAAATTGAGGCACTGCCCTGGCTCAGTGCTAGGGAATCATGGGAACTGTAATTTATTGTGGCACCAGAGCTCTCTGACAGAGAAGGCTCAATGTCCCAGAAAAAAATACAATTCCCATGACTCCCTAGCACTGAGCCAGGGCAGTGCCTCAATTTAATGTGCACTATTTCTGGCAGTCTGCAAAGGCCCTAAGTCAATTATACTTATTAAAATCCGATTTTAAAATGTATGCAAACCTTGGCATGGTAAGTATGATCACCATCTTGAAAACTGATAGTACCAAATGCATCAGTTGGGCTTGTCTTTGTATCCTTTTGGACAGACCATTCCTCATTCTCTTTCTCTTTTACAGACTGAAAGACAGGCCAACTATAATCTATCCCTGGATGGTCACCAATTAGCCGCCCACAGCAACATCTTAAACAAAAAGTCAAATAAAAACAGCTTCAGTCCAACAAATAGGGTTATTCTGCACTATTGAACATAAAAACAATGACATTAATGTATTGTACAACACAGTGATCAAGTTTTACAGAAGTTTTTACAGAAACCTTGAATATATAATCCACAGATTATTAAAATATTAAAATATTGACATAAATTAATTCTCAGTTCAGATATTTCTTACAGATCACACTGCATTCAAGGAAAGCACAGGAAAAATTGAGATTTTTCCCCCGAATATATCTAAATAGGACAGTAATACCTGAGAGTTTCCAGCCTCTCATTACTATTCTGTGAAAAAGGACCAGCTGAAAAGCTAACTAGAGGTGATGCACATCCAAATGAAATCAACATTTGGAGGGCCACAAGTTACCACTCTTGTTCTGTTCCAAACATCTCTAAAATATAGTTTTGCTTACTGGCAGCTGTGTAACAGTTTTCTCTATTTCTGTTTTTCTTCCATATCCAACAAACAGTACCTATTTGCATAGAGATCTTCAGATTTTAGGATCTGGTTTAAATTCCAAAGTGAGATTTCCAATAAATTTGTCAGTAGCTTATTGAACTGAAAGTTCAATATAGTCGCCCCTCCGTTCTCACAGACTTGAAGTCTGTGGTTTACATATTCACTGAGGGATGACCTCCATTTAAATCAATGGGGCAAGTGTGCTTGAATATTCACTAATCTTTGTTTTTGCAGGGGGTCTGGAACATATCCCTGCGAAAACAGAGAGCCAACTATATTTTCAATTATAAATATTCTATGCGCATTGCTTACTTTATAGTCTCAATTTGTACATGGACTTACCGGATTAAATTCTGACATACTTGACAGCCTGCTGGACACCTGAGGGGAGAAATAGGTATAAAATATTAGCATGCTTTCTACATGGTTGATGTTCATAAAACATAGTACATGCTGATCAGCTGAGACATCTAGCAATGTTGTTGGGAATTATTTACTGACATTTTAAAACAATTCTGAGGATTTTATTCACAGCCCAAAAATTCTTACCCACAGAAGGTCTGTGTACTCATGGAAAGAGCTATGGGTGCTGAGAGTTCAGGCAATATTTAATCCTTCATCATACATAGTCAAGCAGCAGACTAACCTTGCAGAAGCATACTTTAGTCCAGACCAGATTACCAGACAGGTTGTTGTGGGTTTTTTTTTTTAAGTGTCCATTTCCTTTTACATGCAAAGTTGAATGGATGCACTGTTAAGGAAAATGCAACATGGGACATACAGTAATAGAAATAAAATATGTATGTGATAGTCACAGTGACTAAGCAGGAACAATCATGAAGCTACACAGGTGAAAAGGATAATGTAATTTGGAATCCTTGAGAGCCAAGGACAAAGTTATAGAGTGTATATTGAAAACACCTGTTATAGATTGCAAACACCTGAGATTCATTAAGTAGTCAAGGTAAAATGATGAAATACTTGGGTTGCTCTTAAGTATGGGATGATCTATGTAAACCAATCAAAATGAATGTACACGCCCACTGGGTGGAAACTGACTAGTGGGTGGTGACTAACAATGGCTATAAGTGCAATGTTTGCCAATGCATAGTGTGGTGTAGTATGGTGGAGTAGAGGTTGTGATTTGTAGGGCATATAGTATTTATATATAGTAGAATAAAGTAGATCTTTTATATAAGACTACTGAGTTGTCTGGTGTCTTGAGGGAAGATACAAGAACCAGAAGAATCCTGGAGAGGTTTGGAGACATCTCAGGAAGAAGAGTGAGAAGGCTTGGAGAGTTTGTCAGGGTCTTCAGCCTATTCTCTGAAACTCTGCTGCTTGGGAAAGAAGCATCAACCACTGATCAAAGCTGGTCAGCTCTGCTGCATAACAAGGTGGTGAGTTAGAGCCAGAGGTGTAGAGCTACAACTCCCATCATCCCTGACATGGGTTATGGGCCCAGATACTAGAGGAACCAGCATCCACAGAAGCTGAAAGGTCCAGAGAGTGGAAGAAAGTTTTGTGGAGCCTTGTGAGTAAATCATTTTGTGTTTTGTCTCCTGTGCATACTCAGAGGGACTGAGTCAAATTGAGTCACTGCACAAATTAAGATGGAGATACTAAAGTTTAGTAAATTAAATAGAAACAACTACTCTACCTGGTAGATATATGCCCAATCTCTACTCATAAAGGAGTCTCTGTGGTCGACAGTTGAAACAGGGCTGGCAGCTGATGCTAATGCAGCCACTCGAGAAAGAGACGCTAAAGCAAAAGCATGTCTTTATCTCATGCTAGAAGAAGACTTGATTAACGACGTAAGAGATAAAGTGTCCGCCAAGGATGTGTGGGATACCTTGCAGAGATTACACACTCCTTCAACTGCGTTTGCAAAAATGCTTTGGTCTAAAAGAATTTACAGACAAAAGATGACTAAAGGACAGTGTGTGATAGAACATTTAAAAACAATGCAAGATTTATTTGTGCAAGCTGAACTGAGAGGAGTGGAAATTAGCAAAGAGCAGCAGTGTTACATTTTACTAGAATCGCTAGACTCTTCTTGGGACAACATTACAAATAGCTTGCAAAATTTGCCAGAAGCTGAGCTGAACAGAGACTTAATTGTGGCCAGAATATTGGAAGAGAACTTGAGAAGAAAGTCTGAGCAGGGTGACTCAGCAAGTTTAAGGACTGTGCCAAAACAACAAACAACGCCTGATCTACGAAAGCAGGAAGAAGCAGCTTCTACAAGGGAGCAATGGAGGTGTTTTTATTGTAAAAAGATTGGTCATCTACAGAGACAATGTAAACAATTTGCTGCTGAGAGAAGCAAGCAAGGAGAGAGCAGATGGCAGCCGCGGCAGTATCAAAAGCAGTCCAAACCTCCATTTTTGAAGGACAGTGGTAATAAAAAGGGGGTTGCAACGATGATTAAGGAAAAACAAAATACTAATTGTAAATGGTTGATTGACTCAGGAGCATCATCTTCAATGTGTAACAATATTAATTTGATAAGTAATAGAAAATCAGCTAATGTAAATACTGTGGTTTTGGCTGATGGAAAGAGCTCAGTACTGTAAATCAAATGGGTACAGTTTTCATTCCAGGGCTAAAGGAAAACTTTAATGATGTGTTACATGTAAAGGAGTTAGAAAATAATTTGTTATCAGTAAGCAGATTAACAGACAGAAACTACACAGTCATTTTTGAAAAGAACATGTGTAAGATAAAACTGAATGGGGAATTGCGAGGCATAGGCTTGAAAAAGGATAAACTTTATTTTTTGGAGGACAATATTGATAGCTACAGGTTTGAAAATGCTAATAACATAGACAATAGTCTAATTCACAAAGACTGCATACATGAACTCCACAGAAAATTTGGCCATGCTAGTTTCAAATGTTTAAAGAAGTTAATCAGTATGTGTCCAGATTTAAAAGTTGCTGAATGCAAAAATCACTTAGATTGTACTGTATGCAATCAGGTAAAGGTCAGAGCTTTTCCAGTAGCCAAGAAAACCAAAAGAATTGCTCAAAGACCATTTCAGTTTGTACATGCAGATGTTGCCCAAGCTAATTGTTTATCTTTAGGGGGAAGCAAATATTTCCTAGTAATTGTTGATAGGTTTACAAGGTTTGCATTTGTAAGGATATTGAAAAACAAATCTGACGCTGGGCAAAGTTTAAAAGCATGGGTGAGAATGGTGGAAAGACAATTTGATATTAGAGTAGGCACCATTGTTACTGACCGAGGAGGAGAATTTCTAAGTAATCAATTCTTTAATTGGTTTCAAAAGGTGGGAATAAGGCATGAAACTACTAATCCCGCTTGTCCTAACGAAGATGGTTTAGTGGAGAAAAAAATACAAGATATAAAAAGGATAACTGCTTGTTTGATGGCAGATGCAGAGGTAAAAGATAAAATGGCTATAAGTGCAATGTTTGCCAATGCATAGTGTGGTGGATTTTGGTGGAGTAGAGATTGTGATTTGTAGGGCATATAGTATTTATATATAGTAGAATAAAGTAGATCTTTTATATAAGACTACTGAGTTGTCTGGTGTCTTGAGGGAAGATACAAGAACCAGAAGAATCCTGGGGAGGTTTGGAGACATCTCAGGAAGAAGAGTGAGAAGGCTTGGAGAGTTTGTCAGGGTCTTCAGCCTATTCTCTGAAACTCTGCTGCTTGGGAAAGAAGCATCAACCACTGATCAAAGCTGGTCAGCTCTGCTGCATAACAAGGTGGTGAGTTAGAGCCAGAGGTGTAGAGCTACAACTCCCATCATCCCTGACATGCACCACCTTTTGATGTGTGGATTAGCCTTGTTCAGCCACAGTATATGGCTTCAAGGCATTAAGCAGTGTTGCATGGTTTTTGTATAGTATTCTTTGTCAACCTTCAGTATTGCACCAATAGCACAAGACTAAACCACAATTTTCTATTCTTTCAGGAGGCAGATTTTTTATTGAGGGGGGGCAATATCCTCATTTGTATGATAGGGGGAGGCAAAATGCATGCCTGTGTCTACCTCACTTGAAATCTGGATCACATTATCACTGGTTGTCACTTACATACAAATATAACATTGCAATTTTATACTAGTATTAATCAGAATCCTGTATGAGAGTTGTGTGCATTAAGGGGAATTAGAATTGGGAATGCAGGAATTAGAATTGGTAAATTTTGTAACATTCATATCCAGTAGAGGGGTGCTGTTATGTTACTATGTAGCAGAGCCAGCAAAGTACCCAATGTGCATTGTGCAATTATGCTTATTCCACACAATGTGCATTGGTTCTGATGTGAATTGAAAACTCTTGCCAGTGTCCCAATATGTATCTTTTGTTTGAGAGCTACTGGGTCACTTTCTGGGAGGATGGTAGCATAGAAATGAAATAAATAAAATAATAAAATCTTGAAAATTCACTAACAGATTTTCCTCTGTATCTTAGCTGTTTTTGTTGTAGACCTTTAAGTTGTTTCTCACTTATGGCAACCCTAAGGCTTACCTGTAGAGGGGTTTTAGCCCTGGTGGCGCAGTGGTTAAATGCCTGTACTGCAGCCACTCACTCATAGACCACAAGGTTGTGAGTTCAATACCAGCCAGGGCTGAGGCTCGACTCAGGCCTGCATCCTTCCGAGGTCGCTAAAATGAGTACCCAGATTGTTGGGGGGCAATCAACTCACAGTTGTAAACCGCTTAGACATCCCATAGCGTGATATGAAGCTGTATATAAATAAGCTGCTTTTTTGCTTTTAATTAAGGGGGGATGCAGACGGGTGGCCCTGGGCCACACTGGGAAGCAGAGGATCGAGGCCGAGGCTGCTGGACGCCTCGGCCCCTCCCTTTGGCCGCCTCAGAAAGAAGTGGAAAAATGCCACTCCTTTCAGAGCCAGCAAAAAGGGCACCCTAAGAGCCAGCGCACAGCTCTTTAGCACCCCTTCCGGCACAGCGCATTAAAAAGCTGCACTGGAAGGATGTCCTCACGCCGTGCACCATGCGTAACAGCACGTGGCGTCAGGATGTCTTCGGGGAGGGGTTGAGGCAGCCGGTGTGCCGCTGCCCCTCCCCATCCCTGCCTCCAGGACAGCCCAAAGGGCCCGTCTGTAGAGGCCCTCAGTATGCATAAAGTTGTGTTTAGTAAAAGACGATGTAGGATTCCCATCAATTGTCTTTCATCTCATTGATTACAGTAAAGTACTGTATATACTCAACTATAAATTGACCTCATGTATAAATCAAGGGCAGATTTGGAGGCCTTAATTATGGCTTTAGATATAATGTGAATAAGTCAAGGGTAAAACTTAGGGGCATGTAACAAATGATCTAAAGGATGAAGCAAAGGAAAACAAAGTCAAAGAACTTACAAATTCCAGCAGGAATAACTTTGTGCTCACACTAAAGGCTGGATGGATGAGAGAACAGTGTGCTTCCAGCACAAATTACTCTCTTGCCTTTCACCAGGGGATGGTTCCTTTTTTAATAAGAGTGTATGTCAACCCAGGTTTTTTGGGTCACTTTTTTGACTGAAATTTGACTGAAGATGTTGTATACTGCCTGAGATGTAACATTCAGCAATTAAGATAGCTGTACTAGATGGTCTGGCTAATTTTGATATAGAATTTTGCAGTCAGTATCTTCAGCATCTATATTCATCATTATTTCTACCTTGGCTTTATTCTAGCTCTGGCAAGCTGAACTTTTTAGTTTGTAACTGCCATACTTTGCAGTGCTATTAAAACTGCTCCACAATCCCACAAGGCACTTGCGATAAAAGTGTCTCTCTTCATTCAATATTTAAGCTAATAGTAGTGTAAGATCTGGATGGCTATTGTGGTAATATAGGAACTCATGGATTATATGCTGTGTGCTGATTAAGTTAGAAGTTTATAAAGGCTGCTTCCCAAACTAAAGGAACGAAGAAAAAAAGGAGGATACCAAATTAAAAGATGGCTGGAATTTGCTAACTAAAGCTTATTTCTCTTAGCAATTACTAGAAGCTTTTGTGTTGCAATACTGTAATATTGTTATAGTATATATTAGCATTGTAATGTTGTTGTTTTTAAAAAAATAAAATTTCTATTACTGCTGCTTGTACAATCAATCAAAATAAAGAAAAAGAAGCAAAGTACCTGTGAGGATCTCTGGAACTTGGTACAATTCTTGCACACTCTCTTTTACTGAAGACAGCCTCAATCCAGGATTTCTGGGACTGAACACAAATATTATATCTCAAATGTTATCTGTACTTTAGTAGATTTTTTTTAAAAAGCAGCTGTTCTACAGTATTAGAATACAGGACCCTTCTTGTGATGCTTGCATTTTGATCCAGGCTTGAACACAGTTCTAATATAGTGAATGACACTGATTTACACAATCTTGTCCTTTGTTATGTCATTAAGCAAAGGGATCTTGCAGCACCTTTGAGATGAATTGAAAGATAGAAGTTGGTAGCATGAGCTTTCATAGACATGACCCTAATTCCTCAGATGGTCTGCACTGACTTCACTAGCCTCTGCCTGGTAAACACTGAATTGACAAAACCCATTCCTGAAAGATGATGATCTATTAAGGCCTAGCAATTACTGTATAGTTATACAATGTATAGTATAGTGCCACCGATTACATACAGGTGGCAGTCCTATTTTCTAAGAAACATTCTACCTTCACCTGCTATTACTTTAGCAATGATAATGAAAGAAAACAATAGAAAAAATGCAAGCTATCAACAACCTACCATCTAATTGAAATGGATACAAATTTACTATTTATTTCTGCAAATGGTGAAACATTTTTAAAAGCTGCATAGCATAGCTCCCCCCTAACAAAACACCCACATACACAGTGCTTTCTGGATTAATTCCCTCACACAACCAATGAATGCCCTCAGCCACACTGTTGCATAGCCTCTGCTCAACAGTCTGGCTCTCAAGGGCAGAAGTTTAATGTGTATAGCCTTATGTATTTTGTACAAAGGCAGGGGACATCCACATAGCACTTCACTCCCATTCCCTACCTTCTATATTATATTTTTGTTTGTTAAATTTTATAAATGCAATTATTCTTAAAATGGAAAAAAGGCATAAATGTTGTGGCACAGATTATGGATTATCGAAGTATTTCAGTTTTCTGAACAATTCTTGATGGTGATATCTTCTCTTGTGAGCCATTAGCTGAGGGCAGAGCTAATGCAGCTCTTTTTCATCACTGGTTATGCTGGCTAGGACTGCTGGGAGTTGTAGTCCAAACATATCTAGAGGACCACAAAATTGCCATCGCTGGTCTAAATTTAGGGCCTAAGCAGACTGCCAGAAATAGTGCACATTAAATTGAGGCACTGCCCTGGCTCAGTGCTAGGGAATCATGGGAACTGTAATTTATTGTGGCACCAGAGCTCTCTGACAGAGAAGGCTCAATGTCCCAGAAAAAAATACAGTTCCCATGATTCCCTAGCACTGAGCCAGGGCAGTGCCTCAATTTAATGTGCACTATTTCTGGCAGTCTGCTTAGGCCTTTAGTTGCAACCATTGTAGCTGTTTTGTGTGGAATACACATGTTTTGCCCTCCTTTTTTGAGAGATAATTTAACATTGCAGGCAAAAAAAAAAAAAAAAGTTCCATTGGTGTTTTTATTATTGGTGGTCTTCATTATTCTCCAGAAATAGTTTGAGACAGGGCTGAACATCAGATTCCAACATTAACCTGTAAATGTGGACTTTAGGCTTCTTGTGAGGCTACTGGCCTTTTAACCTTTCTTTTTCCTGTTCAAATGATTCTACTTGTCAGCTTGTGTGTATGTTCTTTCCAACAGATTTCTTAGCCAAGGAATATCAAAGGTGATTCTGCCAGTTCCTTCCTCTGAAATATAGATTCCACCATCAGTCTCCCATCCAAGTACTACCCAAAGCTGACCTTGCTTAGCTTCCAAGATCAGACAGGATCTGATGTCTTTGGAATATATGGGCTACTTATCGTTTTAAAAACCCCTCCACTTTTCACTGGGAGGCATAGCATTCCAAAATTCTGTGTAGCTGGTGAATCAGTTAGCAGTAGGTTCCCAAATCTCAGGCCCTTTTTCTCCTGTTCTCAGGGTTAGGGGGAGAGGGATTCACAGGGCGGGAGTATTGCCCTGAAAGATTAGTGTGCATATGTATGTATGGCTGGCTGCCTATGGTCCTCATTTGATACACCTGGTACATTTTATTTGAATGACATCCTCTCTGCAACTGTGATTGATCCTGAAAGTCTCGTGCTTAAGGTACCATGCTTGATGACATTACCAGGGGCTGCTCCATATATCATCACCCTCGTAACATCACCAGGGTCTTCCCATGTAACATCAACATCACAGCGGGGCATCTCTAGATCTTAGGTTTTGCCCTAACCTGGCAACCCTAATTTCCAAAGAGGCAACAAACCCACTGCCAGCTTCATGGCTGTCCTCCCACACTTGCTCTAAGTTCTATGGGAGCAATCCAGGTGCTTTGATTTGTCACTAAAGATCTGGTGCCACAACAAACTACAGTTACCAGAATCCCATAGCACTCAGCCATGGTAGTTAACGTGATGTCAAACCAGATTATTTCTGCAGTCAATGACCTGACTAAAATAAAAAGGCCTTTTGCCTGCTGATGGAAAGAGAGGGAAGGAGTTACTCAACCTGAGAGCAGCCACTGGGAAGGCTTTCTCCTGTATCCTTTCCAACATGCCTGTGATGGAAGTGGAACGGAGGCAAAGCCCTTCCCCATAGAGTGGGCCATTTTGTTGACCCCAGGAGTCAAATTCTAGGGGCTTTAAGGGGCATTTTGGGCCCAAGGGAGACCTTTTTTAAAACCAGTAGTGACTTGTTCACATCCAGGTTTTTTAAAAAGGTCTCTAATGTGACCTCCATTCCCCCTTGATTGTGCTGGAGGATACAATGTTTACAAGTTTTTTGGAGGCAGTGGCACAGTTCTCCAGGGTCTCCTAGCAGGCTAATGTGTCCCCTGGCCTCCCACAGTTGTCATTCAACCTGTATTAGGCAAACAATAATACAATTTACAATAAAATAAAATAAAGTAAAATACATTTAGAATAAAACTTCAGGATCATTATTATAAAATTTAAGCCATAGTCTTGTTGCCTCCACCAGAAAATTGGCCATTAGCCTAGTAATATAAGGATTCCAATCTTCCAATAAGTATTCCACTGATAACCCATCCAAACAGATCTTCATTTCCAATAAACTCCTTAGCAATTTTCTCCTAGGAATGATATACAAGGGACAAAGCAATACAATATGATGGAGAACAAATGTGACCAGGGGCAGGTATTTACAGACCCCTTTTTTGAAACGTATATGCCACTGTGATCAAGCTCCCAGTGTTCTCCTGATCTAAGCCAAAGGTATGTAGGGGACAGGGGATATTTTTCCTCCCTGTGCTCATCCGGAAGGCCATACCAGCAAGTTTCAATGCACCCAAAGTGATATGATGTTACTTCTGGCTGCCCTTTAGACTAATTTGGGAATAATTTTCCCCTCTTTTTTGTGTGCTTTGAGGAAGTTTGGGAGGCTTTGCAGGATTAGGTGAACAAAACCACTGCTTTTTAAAGCAGATTTGGCCTGGGGGTGGGATTCCTGAATTTTGCCTCCAAATTGTTTTGTGTTTTTGTTTTGTTTTTAATGGTAACGCTGGGAGCTGGAGACCTAGTGTGCTGTCATGCATTGAGTGTTGGACTACAACTCTGGAGACCAAGGTTTGATTCTTTGCTAGGCCATGAAACCCATTAGGTGACCTTGGCAGGTCACATACTCTAAGCCTTAGGGGAAGGCAATGGCAGAACTCCTCTGAATGAATCTTGCCAGGAAAATCCCATATAGGTGTGTCTTAGCATCAGCATAACTTGGAAATGAGTTGAAGCCACACAAAATACACACATGGAGCTGGAGAGGTCTTCTGGTGGGTCCTACAGCCCACACTTAGGCGTCTCCAGGGCTGCATGCAGCCCACAAACCACACTTTGGGCTCATTCACACTGACATTTAAACTGGTTTTTGAGTCACATAGATCGCAGAATTGACTTGAACCAATGTGAAGTTTACGCTACGTTTTCCATTACCGAATGCATTCATGCCCATTTAACATGATTCACATTCACACTTACTTTTACACCACTACAAAATGGATTCTCAATAACGGCCATGATCTATCAATCCCCGTTCTTTTTCTTTTTTTAATGTCAATCATATGATGCTTATGGGTGTGTTTCTGGTTACATAAGCACTCAGAGGTACGGCCGTACACATCAGCTGTCACTATTTGCATGGGCCTCTGTGTATGTATTTATTTTGTGTGTGTGTGTGTGTGTGTGTGTGTGTGTGTGTGTGTGTTTTTCTCCTCCTCTTCCACTTATCCACTGATCTAGTCAGAAAAACACACGCACCTTCTCATGCTCAGGGGCTATTCACCAGGGTGTGGGCTTGAGGCCTTGTCCAAGGAGGGGCCTGAAACACCTAATGGGTTTCATGGCCTAGCAAAGAATCAGGAACAGCCCCCAGGAACCAGTCTGGCCCCACCAGGCTCTGCTGTCAGAGGATCACCCTGGGGAGGAGGAGCTGGGGGTCTCAGGGGTGCAGGGGCAGCTCCAGAGTCTGAGGCTGGGGCTCCCAATGGTGAGAAGGTGGGGGGGAGAACCTAGGAGCAATGCGGAGCCTCTGGTGGCCCAGCTGCAGCTCCACCAAGAGAGGGGCAGGGACCCCTGAGGAAGAGGAAATCTCTTTGGTCCAGAGCCCCTTCGCCCCCTTACCACCTCACCCCAGGACCCCCACCTCCACATGGGTCAGGAACCAGGGGGCCAAAAGCAAGGGGGGAGGAGAGGAGACTAGGAGAAGAAGGAAGAGAGCCCATTATCCGCGATACTCATTCTCCTGGGCACTAAAGTAGCAAAAGACCACTCAAGAGGAGGAGGAGAAGGAGAAAGAGAAGGAGGATACAAAGTTACTCTTCCTCCCGTCTTTCCTTCCATTCTTCTTTCTTCCTTTCCTCCACTACAGCCAGGTGCCTCCTCCTCTTCCTCCTTCTCTGCAGCCAAAGCAGCTGATGCAGATGCTCATGTGGATGCCCTGGCACTGATCTGCACCAACATTGGTGCCCCCATTGTCTGTCCGGGGGGGGGGCCTCTGGGAACTCAACAAAGGCTGAACCCCAGTGGCTTTTCAGTCCCCTGCTAGGAAGCCCTTGCAACCCCCAAACCCAAGATGAGGGGAAAGAGAGGCACTTCTGAGGAGTAGCCTGGTTTCCTCCTCCTCCTCCACTTATCCACTAATCCAGTCAGAGATCCACTCTTTCCCATGAACCCACATAAATATGACATTGTGCAGATAATGTCAAATTATTTTTAAAAGCACCACATCATGGTCCCATCAGTTCCCTTCCCTCGGCTGCCCTGATATCTGGCCGAGGCACCCATGGACCAATGCATTCCAGGGCAGAGAGGAATTCCCATCATGGGACCCATTACTCACTCTCGTGATCCCACAAAAATGCAGCCAATCACAGAAGCTGTCTTTTTTTTTTTTTTTGCCCCACAGAAGCCAAATGACAGCTCCATGGCAGCAGTGAGAGGGGAAAAAATGGTGGCTTGTCCAAAACCTGTGGTGGGATGGGTACCACACTTCTGCCCATTGTCCCTCCCCTCCAGTGTGCCCCAAATGTGATCGGTAATGCATTCACACTTGTTCAACCCAGTTCTTTTCAAAAGAAATGGCAAAAGATCTGTTTCCAAAAAAACAATTATTTTGGAATTGCGCAGATTCACCCCAAACACAATAGGATCTGAAATCAAATCAAGTGTGAATGAGGGTCATATAAACCAGTTTAAGCCGATCTGCAAACCAGTGTAAATCATAGTGTGAATGAGGCCTTTGTCCACTTCTGATATAAGAAGGCAGACATGGGGAGGGAGAAAGAAAACAGTAAGGAAGGGCACTGAACAGACAGTTAAAATCTCACATCAAGAGAAGGTCTAGAAAAACAAATATCCATAAGGTACATCCTTAATAGTGATTGGGACTGACTCATGTACGGTAAATATATTGTGGAGGCTTCCTATATGTAATAACATTTATACATATAGATAAGCATTCAGCCCTGCAAGTTGCTATCTAGTTTGAAGTGGTGTCATCCAGACACAGGCTTACCATCTCATGTGCTGCTTCAGTCCCAAGGGCTGTCAGGGCAAAAGAGAGAGAAAAGCCACTGCAAACAAGCAGGTCATGTGTACTGAACCTCAGTATGCCATTTGTTCTGCCCTAACATGAGCTCATTGTTTAGACTTTCCGTATTAAAACATACAAGTAATTGACACAATGTTGATCCTATACTGGGAGTCAGAGCTTTTTGGTGCAGTACACTAATTAAACACTGATAAGCAAGGGATAACAAGTATTTAGCAGCTCTGGAATTAAGTTTGCTAAATTCATGTCTGCACGAGTATGGACATAAATGAGCATTGTTCAGAAACTGACTGGTGAACTGAAAAAAACCAGGTTACAAGCATTAGTATTCCAGGCCTGTTATACCACATGCTGATTTATCCTGGGATGAAGAAAAGGTTGCCAACTGGTTGGCTTTAAAGTCAGTCAGACCTGGTTTTCTTGCTTCTAAATGAGTGGGATTGTTGTTTTGAGGAGGGGAAATCAGGTTAAATAATGTCTAGCAGGTGATTTGTTGTTGTTGTTGTCATAATTTGAATCAGCAAAGTTACCATGAAGCAGGCATCTGTTCCCCACTCCTTCTCCCCATTTCCCTCTCCCATACTTCAAAATAATAATAACAACAATGATGATGATTGATGATGATGATGATGATGATACATTCCATGCATTTAGCTAGGAGATTCTGGTGCCTTAGGACAAGATTTATTAGAATTTCAGAAAAATGTAATGTCTTCTTTATTGTTGTGTGCCTTCAAGTCATTCTCCAACTTATGGCAACCTGAAGGTGTCCTCAAGGCAAACATGTCACAGGGGTTTTTTTGGCAAGATTTGTACCAAGCTTTTGCCTCTGAGGTTGAGAGAGTGGGACTTGCCCAAGTTCGCACAGTGAGTTTCCATGGCTGCATGGGGATTTGTACCCTGTTTTCTGTTGTTAGGGCAGCCAAACTGTGATCACTCTGGCAAGATGGTAGGGAGAAGGGAGCGGGGGGGGCAGATCTGGATTTTTGGAATCCAGATCAAATACCTTTGTTTCAGGAACAGAGGAAAACTGGGGGGGGGGGGGTTGCAGATGACGAAAAACGCCATCTTCAATCCCAGGAAGGGGAGGGGCATCTGGAAACTGGGTGCCCCATCCCCTTCTTGAGGACGTCATCAGAGCGACGGCCCATCCGCATAACGGGTGCTCCGATGACGTCCTTTCGGTTCAGCGTCCAGACACGCTGAGCCAGAAGAGACGCCAAAGAGGCGCACCATGCCTCTTGCGGCACCCCTTTCGCAGCTTGCGGAAGGATCGCTATTTTAGCGCTCCTTTTGCAGGCGGCGAAAGGGAGGATCGGGGCCGAGGTGTCCGGCAGCCTTGGCCTTGATCCTCCACTTCCGGGGGCAGCCCAGGGCCGCCCGTCTGTATCCCCCCTAGGTTTGGATAAGAACTAAAAATAATGTGGTGGTGGTGTTGCTGGTGGAGGAGGAGGAGAAATAGTGAGCCTTACATGGAATTAGAGGAAGTGGCTTATTTATTTAGCAGAAAACCAAGCCCCTTGAGCAACCTGGATCTTTTCAGCCCTCCCCCCAAGTCCAGCCCATATGAATCATAGAATCATAGAATTGGAAGAGCCTCAAGGATCATCCAGTCCAATCCCCTGCCATGCAGGAATACATCAAAGCACCCCAACAAATGGCCATGCAGCCTCTGTTTAAAAACCTCCAAAGAAGGAGACTCCACCACACTCTGAGGGAGTGTGGTCCACTGTCAAATAACTCTTGCTGTCAGGACATTCTTCCTAATGTTGAGGTAGAATCTCTTTTCCTGTAGTTTCAATCTATTGTTCCAGGTCCTATTCTCTGGGGCTGCAGAAAGCAACTTGTTCCATTTTTATTTTTTAACTAATATTTTATTCACTTTTTTGACAATCCACTGAAGTACAAATAAAATTTAATTCTAACACAAACACTATTATATAAAATAGAGTTGCCTTTCTTTAACTTTTCTTTTCTCCTCCTCCTCCTCCTCTTTACTTCCTGTTTCTTCCACCACTACTATGGTTTTACAAATACAAGCATAATTCACCTGATATATTATATATTGTATACATCTCATATACATAACATGAAACCTAGGAGTAAGTAAAATATTAATCCATATTGCATTGATTACACAACCATATATCATAGACAATTGATTACACAACCATATCTCATTCCCTCCTCCTTAATTACTTCTCCTTGTTCCTATATGAACTTTTTTATATCAACCTATTGCCACCTCTTGATTTGATTTAGAAATCTAAAAAAGATTGTTCTTGTTGATTGCCCTTATTTATATTGCAGCACTCTTGCAACATTTTGCTACTTATGTCTATTATATATTTAATATCATTTATCTACAAGCATTTTACGTTACTTCTATATATTGCATCACATTTTTACTGTCCCATGTTATTTTTTGGTTAATATTTCAATTTTTCGGTAGTCTATAGTAATTATAGTAAACTACAGTTTATGTCCCATATCCCCATCCAATATTTAACAATTGGATTCCATTCATTTTCAATTTCTTGTGTTGATTTCTTATTTATTAAATGAGTTAATATAATAATAATAATAATAATAATAATAATAATAATAATAATAATTTTTATTTATATACCGCCCTGTGGCAGGCCAATCTGGGCGGTGAACAAGAATAAAATAACATACAGCGTAAAAACCAAATAATTTCCTCCTCCCCCCCTTAAAAAGTTATTAAATCAGTTCAATTAAAACAATTACAATTAAAGTTAAAAATAATTATTACATTAAAATAAAATACAAACCATTATCCCCCTGCTAGTTCGACTTAAGGGAATTGTGAAGACTGAATAATGGGAAATCCCAATAATCCCGAGGCCGGGTGATTTAATCCGGGTAGGCCTGCCGGAAGAGATCCGTCTTGACAGCCCTTTTGAAGCTGTCCAAAGATGTTAATTGACGGATCTCATCCGGCAGGCCGTTCCAGAGTCTAGGAGCGACAACAGAGAAAGCCCTCTGGGAGGTCCCCGCCAGCCTGGTTTTTAGAGGCTGCAGCAGGTTCCTCCCTGAGGATCGGAGAGCATGGGGAGGATTATATGGGAGAAGGCGGTCCCTGATATAGCTTGGACCCAAGCCATTTAGGGCTTTAAAGGTGATAACCAACACCTTGTACTGAGCCCGGAAACCAACAGGCAGCCAGTGGAGGGACCTCAAAACTGGCGTAATGTGATCCCTCCTAGATGCTCCCGATAGAAGCCTGGCTGCCATATTTTGGACCAATTGCAGTTTCCGAACCAGACACAAGGGTAGCCCCATGTAGAGCGCATTACAGAAGTCTAGGCGTGAGGTTACCAGTGCGTGCATGACAGTTTCGAGATCCCTTACTTCCAGAAAAGGGCGCAAAATGAATCTTTTGAAGCCATTCCTCTATAGAGGGAACAGCTTCTGATTTCCATTTCCTTGCTATAACTAATCTAGCAGCTGTTACTAGGTATAATAAAATTCTCTAATATCTAACCTCATATGATAGATCATGGCATCCTCTTGGACCGCCTGGGGGGGGTTAGGTATTGGAGGCACTGCTTTGCAGTGGCTCCAGTCCTTCCTCTCGGGCAGGTCTCAGAGGGTGCTGCTCGGGGACAGTAGCTCCAGTAAAAGGGAGCTCACCTGTGGGGTTCCACGGGGTGCCTTTCTGTCCCCGATGTTGTTCAACATCTATATGAAGCCAATGAGTGAGATTATCCGGAGTTGTGGAGCTGGGTGTTACCAGTACGCTGATGACACCCTGATCTATTTCTCCGTATCTCGTTCGTCGGCCTCGAATTCCAATGGCACCTCTTCTCTCAATGAATGTCTTCGGGCAGTAATGGGCTGGATGAGGAAAAACAGATTGAAACTGAATACGGACAAGATGGAGGTGCTCACGGTAGCGGCCCCGAAACCAAGAATTGGGTTGCAACCTCCAGTCCTGGATGGGGTCACACTCTCCTCCAGTGACTGTGTTTGCAGTCTGGGGGTGCTCCTTGACTCGTCACTCCTGATGACAAATCAGATAAATGCGACAGTCAGGAGCACCTGTTATCAGCTTTGGCTGATATGCCAGTTGCGCCCTTTTCTGGAAGTAAGGGATCTCGAGACTGTTGTCCACGCGCTGGTAACCTCTTGCCTAGATTTCTGCAATGCACTCTACATGGGGCTACCCTCGTGCTTGGTTCGGAAACTGCAATTAGTGCAGAATATGGCGGCCAGGGTAGTGTTTGGAACATCGAGAAGGGACCATATTACCCCAGTATTAAGGTCCATCCACTGGCTGCCTATTAGTTTCCGGGCCTAGTACAAGGTGGTGTTGGTTATCACCTTTAAAGCCCTAAATGGCTTGGGTCCAAGCTACCTTAGGGACCGCCTCCTCCTATATAATCCTCCCCACGCACTCCAGTCCTCTGGGAGGAACTTGCTACAGCCTCAAAAAGCTAGGCTGTCGACTACCTCCCAGAGGGCCTTTTCAGTTGTCCCCCCTAGACTGTGGAATGGCCTGCTGGATGAGATCCGTCAACTGACATCTCTAGACAGCTTTAAAAAGGCTGTCAAGACAGATGTCTTTCGGCAGGCCTTTCCGGGATAGAATATCCTGGCCTCAGGAAACCCCCTCCTTTGAAGGCCTCCAATTCCCCCTTGAATTGCAGCTGGAGTCTCTAACTGCTGTTGTGACATTGTTGCTGTATTTTAATTGTTGTTGTAATTTCAATCTGTTGTTTTAATATGTAATTGATTTAATGGCTTTTTAGGGGGGGAGTATATTGTTTTTGTATTATTTTTAATGTTGTTAATCGCCCTGATTGGATTACCAAAGGGCAGTATATAAATAAATTTTATTATTTATCTATTTATTTATTTAGTATGCAATTATATTAAGTAAGTAGGGGGGTTGCAGACTGCCAGAAATAGTGCAAATTGAGTCCACTTTTAGGGTTAGGGTTAGTGCTAGGGAATCATGGGAATTGGTTTTTTTCTGAGACATTGAGCCTTCTCTGTCAGAGAGCTCTGGTGCCACAATAAAATACAGTTCCCATGATTCCCTAGCACTAACCCTAACCCTAAAAGTGGACTCAATTTGCACTATTTCTGGCAGTCTGCAACCCCCCCTAGATCTTCAGATTGAGTAGAAAGTGTAAGTTGAACTTTTCTTGGTATAATTGTATTCATTCTTATCCAAAATTTCTTTATTTTGGGGCATGTCTAACACATGTGGTATAATGTACCTATTTCTTTCTGACACTTCCCACATTTGTTGTTATTAAGATTATAATTTTTGTCTAGTTTACAGGGCATATAATGCCATCTGTTAAACATTTTAAGAAAATTATCTTTTAAGTCTTGTGATGCAGTGAATTTGATGGTTCTTTTCCATGCATTTTCCCATCTCTCTAACAGAATATTATGTCCCACATCTTGCACCCATTGTATCATCGATGGTTCAACTACTTCAGCCTCTATATCTCTTTATAACAGAAGTTTGTATAATCTAGTTACTTTTTTATCTTCTCAGAACCAGAATATTTATCCATTTCATTAGAGCATTCCTCAAAACTGTCCTTAGACAGGTCTTCACTGAATTTCAGGTAGAAGATTTTTGGGATATTTGCTGAGGAAACAGCATTCTAAACCAACTGTGAATGCTCTGCCATGTTGTGAAGCATAAATGGGAATGACAGAAATGTAAACTATACATTCAAGTCATGTTAAAATTTAATGCAGTCATGCAACCCATTCAAATGTGAAAAGCACACATCACCACAAAGGGTTGTATTATTTGAAATGAATTGGATTTGTCAAACATGACTAACTTAAATCCTGCTGTTTCCAGTGGGTCTGCTGTAACTATAACTGAATGAACACAACCCGATATCCCTAAAGTGTAACAAGCCCTGCCTAGTTAGCAATATTTCCGTATTGCAAGGGCAAACAGTCTGAGATCCTGGGGATATATGCAGTCTTTGGTCACTCCTTGGTCAATCCCCAAAATTAGATACCAGTTTTCCACAGCTGGGCTCTGAGGGAGAAAAGTTTGTTCCCTAACTTTTGAGATTGTTAGGGTTGGTTGTTCTTATTTTTCTCACTTAATGGTAATGAGAAAACTGTAATCTGAGTGGAGATCAACACCTGCTCTGTTGTTTGTATGCTTATGTGGGTGTGGATGCATTCGCAACTCTACCCTTCATCTGATACCAGATGCAATCCTTATAACTATGAAGGTTGTGCATCCCTGCTGTATGAAGAAGAGGAAAATCTCTCCATTGATTACTTAGGCTTGTCAGTTAATGTTTAGCAGATGAATGGCCAGATATTAGGAAAAGCTGGTAAAATATTTGACAAATCTTTGTAATTTACAGAAGTACATATTTTGATAGCTCATTTATGTTGCATCAGCAATGTGATGCATCTCCAAATGGCTATGGAAAGTCATGCATTCTTGCTGCCATTGCACAAATGGGACTTTTTAAGAATTTGCAGTGTATTTTATAGCTTTTACTGTGCCCCTCAGAAGTCTACAGATAGGTCACAATGAATAGCACTGAGCCCATGACAGAAATAGAGCTGAGAACTAAGGGCCAGAATAGACCGACAAGAAGGGACAGCTTCCGGGCATCATTGGATCATGTGGTATGTAAACACCATGCTCCGATGATGCCCAGAAGTGGACATTCTTTGGTCATCTGTTTTGGCCCTAAGTCTCATCTATTTGTCCACTTTACCACACTAGATTTATCAGACAGCTGTCTTTTATATTTCACTATAATATTATGACCTTTAAGAGGAAAAAGCAGAGAACAATTTAGCTGCATTGTATTACAGTTTCCAACCCTGAGGTCATTAATTTGCTACAAATGTAGACTGCTGCTTAAACTGCAACAGGGAACCATAATGAACTGATTTATAATCCTAAATACATGGCTTTACAAGGAGCTGCTGTTCCTCAAAGTGTATGCCAGTCACTTTTCAGTGACTGACTGAGAAGCTGGACAAAGATAAATAAGTTATGGAAGCTCCTGGTAAAGTCAAGAACCTTTGGTTCATCTCTCTTTCATTCTCACATATAAAAGACAGAGTCACAGGTTTTGTGCCTGGAAGAGAATGAATAATGTACTGAATTTCCAAGAAATGAACAGCAGCCTGTGATTGCCCTGAGATAATCTAAAACAAAGTGAAGTGCCCTGTAAATCCCAATGCAAAGCAGATAAAGTTCAAGATTGTTTCAGGGCAATATTGCAAAATAACTTGATTGTGCCGATAAACTGCCAGGGTGAATACTTCAGAGGCAAATGGTTCTTAAGCAATAAAAACCATCTACAGTCCAGAAGGTGGGTTAGGGGACATTACAGGTGCTCAGTTTTCACAACTGATCTGCTAAGGGTGTTATGCTATTGTAGAAATTATATGGACCAATAAAAAAAAAATTCAGCCTGTGGCAGAAGGTATCAGTTCCTTTCAATATCCATCCTTGGGAAGTTAACTGTGGTCCAAAACACACTGAAGAAACAATCCAATTTGAGACTGCTTTAAGTGCCCCAGCTCAATGCTAGAGAATCCAAGGAATTGTAGTTTATTGTGGCATCAGAGCTCTCTGACAGAGAAGGGTAAATGTTTCACAAAACTACAGTTCCCAGAATTCCCTAGCATTGACCAAGGACAGTTAAAGTGTCTCAAACTGGATTGTTTCTGCAGTGTGTTTGGGACCTGATAGGCCTTGACTAAAAAAAATAAGAAAAAGAAAAAGAAAGAGGGGAAAGCTTTGTAAGAGAGAGAAGTACAAAATTAGCACCTGGAGAGAGGGGAGTACAACTGTTCATACTGAACAGGGGAATGAATGAACGTTTAAAATATATAGCTAGAATAAAAGAACCTATATCTTCATTTTTGGGAAGGCTCTCTCTAAACCTCTGGGCAAGGGTTAAAAATGAGGTTTAAGTCTTTGAGTTTTCTTTAGAGCTATATGCAATCTTGGGTTAGTCACATGAAAGGATGATTTATGTGTTCACAGTAATACATACCGCAACCAGTATGGCTGATATTCAGACATTAAGATAGTTGTGATACAAAACATCTGGAGGCAACCACTTGCATAACGAGTTATTTTTCATGACAGAGGGTTAGACTAGATAGCCCTTGAAGTTCCTTCCAGTTCTGTGGTTCTATTAAAAAATAGTTAATCCATCCACAATCGATGCATCACATTAAGATTTGGAACACCGACTTTATAATCAAATTGACTCATATAGTAACAGTGTTCAATGAAAATTAATGGATAATGCAATTCTTGCAAAAACTGTTGTTGCTGGGTGCCTATAAGTCTATCTTGAATTGGAATGAAAGAGTTCAAGATGCAGCTCAACTAACATTACTGCCATTAACTTGCATATAGTATAATCCAACCCTGCCTCAACCCTGGGCCCTTCCAAATGTTTCAGACATCAGCTCCCATGATATTTCATCATAGCTATGCTAGCTGTGTCTGAAAGGAACTGTAGTTTGGAAAAGCTGGGCGGCACCAGGTTGGAATAGGCAGTTGTAATTATTTGTCTTTAGAGTTAAAGTTGTCTTCATAGAACTATAGAGTTGGAAAAGACCACAAGGGCCATCCAGTCCAACCCCCTGCCATGCAGGAACTCAAAATCAAAGCATCCAGCCTCTGTTTAAAGACCTCCAAAGAAGGAAACTAGTTCTTTTCATCATTTCCATTATCATTTTTGTCAAATGTTTTAGTCAATGCATTATATTTCAATCCTTCTTTATTACATTATATTTTGCATTATACTTTTGTGCTTATACATGGTTTGAATATGTAAAGAAGTAAATGAAAGGAGCAGAAGGAAATGGATAAAAAAACATTATGACAACCATATTGCTTATACAAGGGACAGATGGATGGCAATATGGGATTCTGGACTGAAAATACCCTTTGTTCTTGTTTTCAGGCTAAATTACACTTTGAAATAGGAACATTAACTCTAAATAAAAGTGTACTTTAAACAGTGTTCATATGGAACAAGGCCTATCTATGCATACTTGATATGGAACAATTATGCCATGTAGCAGATATGTGTTTCAAACAAACTGAACTTAGGATTTGCCTCAAATATGTATTTATAATGTACATCTACTAGATCAAACAGTGATCTTGTTTATCCTGTCTTTAAACATTCCAAGAGTTTCAGATAAAATGAACTGGTGTACTCCACCCCTATTATCTACTCATTTCTTTTGGTTATTCCCCTCTTCCCCTTGTTGTGTGGCAAACCCACAGCAAAAGAAACTAGGTAAATGTACAAGGGACATTTATCATATCTTCTCGCATCTGATATTTAAGTGATAGATAGGTTCCTTGATGTGAAAACTGAAGAAGGGTTTGCAACTGTTTATCTGACAGAGGTCCTGCTCTTTCTATGTTTGGTTCATAAAAAGTTGGCAGATGACACTTTTCTACACAATGAGCCAAAGTAGTGGCAAAAGATTCATGCACTAAGTATCTGTTAATAAAGGTGTTAAAAATTAAAAACTTGCAGGGGTGGGGTGATGGGGAGCATATACACAACAATCATGTTGAAATTTACACTGCTGAAACTAGTGGTGCCAGGTGAAGAAGATTGTTCCTTCCTCCACCTACTCAGAACAAACACTTTATCTTATTTTGCAATCCTAGAACAATAAAATACACTGCCTAGTCATAAATGCTATAATAGGTATTTCCACTATATTTAAGTTACAGACAAGGGCAAAAGTCTGAATATATTTAATTACCTCTTGAACTATTGAAACCACAGAAATATAAAAAGCAATTTATCCCCCTCTCATTGCATCCACACTCACAAGCATATACTATAGCTTCTACATGTTCCTCTTTCCTCAAGGTTAACAGATGGCTATGCCAATAAAATATGTAATCCATGCAAAGTTAACTGTCATGGAGGAGAGAAAAGGCCAGCAAGTTTAACACACTCTATTTTGCACCAAGCACAGGTCAACCTGGATTGGTAGCTGCTAGGACAATAATGCTTAGCAAAGCAGAAAGCAGTAGGAAAAGAGGAAGAGCACATTCCAGATGGACAGACTCAATCAAAGAAGCCACTGCCCTGAGTCTGCAAGACCTGAAGAGGTTAGTTGATAACAATATGATTAGAAGTCTCTCATTCATAAGAACACAGTAAGTCAGCCATCTTCATGAGAGCAGGCACTAAGGGGGCTATCTAGAAAGCTAGAAAGACCATCTGCTGTGGTCCAGGCCTCAGAGGGGGAGAAGAACTGCTGGATCCGATCCCCTTCCCTGCTGCCATTCCCTTCTCCTTTTATGTCATGTCTTTTTAGATTGTAAGCCTGAGAGCCGGGAACCCTCTTATTAACCATTTGAAAGTCACTCTCAGAGCCTTTCTGGCTGAAGAGCAGGGTATAAATACTCCTAATAAATAAACAATAAAGCCCCATTCAAACTTATCCACACAGCTAGGTGGACAACTTTTTACCTTCACTTGAACTTTCATCTTGTCCTGCTGTTTCTCAGCCTGGCATTCGACAGGTCAGGATTGCACTTATAAATCACTGTTGTGCCCTCTGTCTCTTTTCCAGTCTTGTAGAGGAAAGAAAATCCATTCAGACCTCAAGGAAGTTTGTTGATCCTTGAACCATGCTAGAGGATGGTTAATGTTCCACTTTTCCCTATTAGTGATTGACAGCTGTCTTTATGGCTCGGTTCCTTAGAGGATTTGGTAGATTACGTACCAAGTTTCTTCACTGCACGACACTTAAAGCAAGACACAGGTCAAGGTGTCTGGTGGAATTTGGCTGGCATTTCTCTATGCAGCTTCTTCTATATAAATCACCAACTGATAATGTTTCTTCACTGTAGGTAACTCAGTACTCTCAGATTAAAATAATAAATGAGGGAGTTTCAAAGAAACCTTTATTGGAAACCTGTCAAGCAGGGCTGGGTCAGGCCAACTAGCCAGCCAATCTCAGCTTTCACTTTAAAAGGGAGCTGGCCTGTGAGATACAGTCACGTTTTCAAGATTCTCTGCAACACATAGTTTGAAAGCCTTGTCATGAACTGTGACACAGAGATGCCTTACTTTGTAATTTTCAGAGAGCAGAGATTTTTCAAGACAAAAACAGGAGTAAGGAAGAATAAAAAGTCACTCTGCCATTCTTAATTTTGGATCTCTCAATACCCTAAAGGCACCAGATCTTATCTGATCTTGGAAGCTAAGCAGGGGCAGCCTTGGTTATTACTTGAATGGGAGACCTCCAATGAATACCAGATTCTGTTATGTTTCAGAGGAAGGAATGACAAAATCACCTCTGAATCTTTCTTGCCTAAGAAAACCCCATGAAGTTCATGGGGTGACCACAAGCTGACAGGCAATTTGAAGGTGTGTGTGTGTGTGTGTCATTTGTAAGAACTCTGTAGAGTTCCAAAATCTGACAACTCCTACCATATGTTAGAAAACTCCCATTATCCCTAGCAAGCCATATTGGCAAAGAATGATGCGAGCTGCATTGCAACACATCTGGAAGACACCAGATTAATACTTAAAATTTCAGCCACACTAATTTGCATAAACAAACAAGGAGCATTTCCTTCTCTACAGATCAACTCACATCATGGGATATATTTGCATAAATAAACCAGTAAGGCACATTTCCTTCTCTGAGATCAACTCTCATCTTGGTCATTAGGGTAAGAATTCAATCTTCTAGGGCTGGAATTCTCTAAACTCTAAACAAATACAACTGCTAATAAACCAAGAGCCTCACAATAGTCTGAGTGGATAAAAGCCATTTAACTCTTTCATTTTGTTTTCTGAGTATTCAGATTTTTAAACCAACTGCCTTTCCTCCTATGAGGGCAAGATCCCACAGCGTAGACTCTCCCACTACCTACTCTCTGCTTGAACACTGAAGTATTCTGTGTGCAGAACACATTCTCTGCAACTCATTTATGATCCCAAGTTTTAAAAGAATGCAAGAGGCTTACTTCTTAAATCTTTCTCATTTGGACACATCCTGTACAAAATATTCAAAAGGGAAAGGTTTAAGAAGCTTCTTGCATTCTTGTGCTAAAACATGGGGTCATTGCTCAGTAATAGTGTGTGTGTGATCAAGTAGCTTGTAAAGGGAAAGATCACTGTTGGCAATCCTGGAGAACTATTGCAGTCAATAATAAATAATACTGGACTTGATGGATAAACAGTTATCCTGATACAAGGAAGCTACCTAAGTTTCTATGAATTCATAGCCTCTTGTTGATCAGTTTTAAAAAAACAAACCCAAAAACCTGTTGAATGTAATGCATGAGTGCAGAAACATTTCAGCAACAGTTTCAACTACTAGAGATCTACCTTGTCTCTTAGGAACAACAAACATGGAAATTTACAAGTCAATTCACTTGAAATTTTTCCAGTCAAGAGATTTGACCAGATCAGTCACCTAAAACAAAAAGTAACCAAATACAAGCTACTCACCTAGTTCACACATGCATGCCAATCACTTGGTGTGAACTCAAATGTTGATTTCTATGTGCTATGAGAAACACATTACCCAGAAGGATACTGCACAAATGCGACATTAATTACAAAAAGTAGCAATTTCTTTAAAAATGTACCAATTTTTATTTCTTGCCAATACATATGTGTATGTGGCTCACTCAAAAGCACCATACATATTTAGTGACATGCAGTGGAATTCTATACATTCTTACTCATAAGTCCATGTGTTTAGTGAGACTTATTTCCTTGTGAAGTCTGTTGAATAACCCTACAGACTATGCTCAGGTTTTTAAAGGAATAAACGCTTGCCATAATTTCTCTACAAGTTTCAAACGTTGGCTGTATTTTAATTATCTTTATCATATCCTAGTTACTTTTTCAGAATATATATCTTCAGGATTTAGATATTATATATATAAAAAAATTCTCCATTATTTTTATTGCAAGGAACTGTAAGAACAAATCAGAAGAAAAAAAGCTTTCTTAAAAGTAACTAACAAAAAAAAAACCAATTAGCAAACTGCTTTACTGATCAGCTTTACTATCTGAATAGCTGCCAAAAGAATGCTGAACCACTAGCATGTCACACATAAGCAAAAGTACCAGAGTGAAGTCTTTTTCATAAGGTTTGACTGACTTTTTATTTAATTAGAATGAAAATAATAATTAACACAATATATACTATAATTTCCAAATTCTTTACCCTACTTAATAGGTCCTTGTACGTAACTGAAGAGAGGCTTGCAAAATCACAATCTAAGTATTTCATACTGATGGATAGTATGATGTTCAAAGATGTTTCCTTTTATTGGTAATATATTCAACTGTTTAAAACTGTTTCCAATATCTCTTGCATCACTTTACAAGTTGGACCAAAATTTCAATGCTGCCAGCACAAATGTTTTTATTTCAAATTTGTTCTTTCTTGTCCTTACCTTCTCATAGAATTTCTATTAGCAATTTTAAAAAATGCACTTCCATTTAACAAACACAAAAAACCATATCTCCCAAACAAAAGCCTGTTAGAATGCTTCATAAAATATTTTTATTCAAAAAGTACTACTTGGTAACAAAACTTCCAAACAGTACAGTAGAAAAGTTGCTTACTCACCTTCTTCATCTTCATCACTAAAAAATAACATTTTTGAAACCTTCAGCCAGTGGATTTCAGACTGAAGTTTCCATCTACCTCACAATCAGATAAAGCATGCTTAGCCCCAGCAGCTAATGGAAACAATGCTGAAAAGCAATGATTACAAATTTCCATGTGCTTAAACTTAAAAGCTTTAATGGGAGAGGGGAAAGAGATGGACTCTGAAAGATTTGTACTGCAATTAAACTGAAGAGACTATCACCTTGTAATCAGGAACATGTGACTTGATCTGGTTTTAAGTTTATATACCACAATTAGGGGAATGATTAACATTCATAATGTGATGTTTGAAGCTTCAACAATTTGTTTCAGAACAAAAGTTTTATAATTTCAAATTTGAAGTTTATTAGGATTCTCTATTGCCATGTAAAGAGTATTGTTTATAGACATCCAGTTTATAAGCAGCAAGTAACAATTTGCACTGCACTCATTTTTGGTTAATATACATACCATGTGTGTATGTTCTCCCAGTATATGGACAAAGATGTGAAACATTTGTGACTATTCACAAATGATAGTAGTTGCCACAAAATGAGCTGCAACAATTACCTTCAGAATGTTCTTTTTGTTTGTTGTAGCCAAAGGTGTTCCTTTAAATTCAGATTAAACCTGTGAACTGCAAAAACCAGTTTTTCAGATTACCCTGGATGAAGATCTAGAGTCCAGGGAAAAAATTCCATGCCCCAATTACAGTTCATGCATAACATTTTTTTCTAACTAGAAAATGTGTCAACTCACATAACTCTAGCACTTGCTCAAGAACAATTAACATGTTACCTATACTAAACAAGTGATGTTATTAAAAAGTAGTTCCTTCAACAAGGATGGCTCTTTAGACTATCCTGTTGGACACTTCTATACCTTGTGTTTATTTTCTTCATTGGATATTTTTGCTGTCTTGATACATAACTCACAACAAGGACCTAATGCTGGCAAAGGGACAACATTTAAGCCAATCCAGAGATCCTACGATAGCCTTTCTGCACTCCTGACTGAACAGTGGAGGAAGAGAGAAAACTGTGACTGAGAAGCATTTTTTCTTTGGGGAGATTTCCCCAAACTTGGAGTACGGTATTTTATTCCCCAAACTTTTATTCCTGAGTAGTGGGACTTTGGTGAGGCATAGGGGCACAGCTAACAACCTAGCTGTTTAGAACTGCTTCAGAGGCTTTAAACTCCATTTCCTGCAAAGGAGGAGAGAGAAACCTGTGCCTGAGAAGTCATTTTCATTGGGTGAGGGTTTTTGTTTTGTTTTTCAAACTTGGAGTATTTTTATTCATGAATGGTGTGTTAGCACAGAAGGAAAATTGAGTCCATACGCTGAAGGCTGCCAGCTAGGAAACAGATGCCACTGCCAAGTCTGGAAAGTCACTCACAACTGCTGGGTTCTTCTGAAAAGGCTTTTAATTCTTAGTTGCAGCAAAGTATTTATAAACACAATATAGCAATATTTACACCAACTGACATAATGCTCTGCCATCAACCGACATCCACACCACTACATGGTACACTGGAGCATTTCTGCTTATATACACAAACACAGCTAGGATTATGACCCCCTGCTATTGTTCCATCATCTTCCTGTCATGTGTCCACCGTGACAGTCCAGTTTTGAACCTGCTATGACTCATCCCCATGCTCAAGTTGCATCAGTTTCCTCTGAGTCAGTATTTCCTCTTTAACCCATTGCATGCACTTGAGACATTTTACACAGGCTGGGGCAAAAATGTACCGACAATCTCCTCCAGAATGTCTTAATTGACATGCATGATAAACAAACTACATCAGAATACATTTTTACTCATACAGATCCAAGTGTTTTTTACTGAGTACAATTCTTTGTCCCAAGGCCCAGTCTACCTGTTAGTCTCTTGTGACTTTCTACAGGTAATGTCTTTGTGGGTAAATCTGCAATGTTTCCCTCAGAAACACAGTATTGCAATTTTAGGATTCTACCTTGTATCAACTCACACACATTCTGATACCTTACTCCAATGTATTTTGTCCTGCTTTTCAAGTTCTCTGCTTCTGCCATTGCGATGCAGGCTTGTGAATCCTCATGGATCACTATTGGTGTATGGCATGGTTCACCAAGATCCCCCAATAACTGCCTGACCCACTGAACTTCACTAGCCATTTCTGAAGGTGTAGCAAATTCAGCTTCTGTGGGGCTCAGAGCTATACAACTTTGCTTTCTGGACTACCAGCAAAACAGGACTATCAGCAAATCTGATGACCAAACCAGAAACTGACTTCTTGTCTGCTACCTCTGATGCAAAGGACCTCTCTGCATAGCATTCCAGCTGGGACACACATCCAGTCATCACCAGACATCTCTCCCTTGTTCCCTTGAGGTATCGCACCACACGCTTCAAAGCAGTCCAATCCACTAACCTGGGTTTTGAGGGTCTCCTACTCAACAACCTCACTGCAAAGCTTATGTCATGTCTAGTGTTACTGGCAATGAATATAATACTACCAAGCACTGAATGGAACAATTCAGGATGCTCAAACACTTTTACTGACTCTAAACTAGCAAACTCAGGTGTCATGGGACTTCTTACTATCTTTGCCTTGCTCAATCCACACTTCTCCATAATCTTGACAATCTTCTTTTTCTGACAAAACGGAATCTCCTCATCCTGGGTTCTCTCCACTTCAATTCCTAAGTAATTCTTCAAACTGCCCAAATCCTTGAGTTTGAATTTTCTTGCTAGCTCCTCCTGTGCATGCGTCACATAATCCAAACAACTTGCAGCTGCACAAAGATCATCAACATAGATCATTAGAATAACACTACCCTTGGTATATACACACACGCAGCAGCCATGCTGCATTGGTACCCAAGTTTGACAAGCTCATTATGAGTGCATCTGTTCCAGCACCTAGCACTCTGCTTCAATCCATACAGGGTTTTCTTCAACTTGTATACTTTGTTGCTACCAACACAGGCATACCCTGGAAGTTGCTCCAGCATATGCTGTCTCAAAATCAAAATGCCTTATCTCCAGGTTTCTTTTTGCTGCTACTGCCAACACTATCCTCAAGCTCTCAGGCATGGTTGTCATAACTCTCATACCTTTCATGTGCAAAACCTTTTGGAACAAGCCTGGCTTTGTACTTCTGAATTCCATCTGGCATTTCCTTCTTCCTATACGCTCACTTGCAGCCAACTACCTTGTGATCTACTGGCCTTTCTACTAATTCAAACACTTCCCTTACCACAAGTGATTCAAATTCAGAGTCCACGGCCTGGTTCCACTTCTCTTGTTCCTCCTGAGGAAATCTCAATATGTCCTGAAAACTGACAGGTTCCTCAACTACCACAGTGCAAACCCTTGCCTCTTGGATGTCAAATCTATCTGGTTCCCTTCTGACTCTGTAAGTCCTTCTGGGAATGATTACTTTTGTTCTTCCTGACTCACTCTCACTATCCTCACTATCAGTCTGCCTCTCTGGTATCACATCTGACCCTTTCCTAGGCTCAAACGTGTGTGGAAATGGTTTGTACAGGTATTTGTGTGTGTGGCATGGAGGCAGTGTCCTGTGATGTGCCTGGTTCTACATCTTCTGCCCTAGGCGAATCTACCCTTACCTTTCTGACATTTTGTGGCTTAATGCCCAGTGGTACAAACACATCTTGGTTACAGTGAAATGTCTCCCAACTACTATGTTCTTTCAAAATTTGCACTTCTAGAGAACATTACTTTGCCATTGCTCATCAAAAACCTCTATTTGTTGCCCCCTTCAATAGGTCTATAGGGGACAGCCAGATCAGCATCTACTACCGGAAATGGCCTCTGGATGGTACACTTGCTTTCCTTGGGCACATGGAAAGCTTTCAGCTTTATCTTTTTGGACACTGAACAATTCAAATAGTTATTACAGGACTTTACCTTTAACCCTGGACAGACCTTTTCCAAATGAGAAAGACTAGAAAAAAACTTACATATCTCATTAGCCTATACAAGTAATGGGCACAGTTCAAATGCAATGGTACATTAGACACATTAGCACACTTTGCTTTTGCCACCATGTGGTAAAGCTTATTCCTTTTTACCCCTCTGGCACAGACAGACCCATTTGAATATATTGGTGCATCCACCCCCTTGGAATTACACTTGATACCAATCAGATGTTAGTCTGGAAACACTCACTAAACAATTTTCAAGATTGTTTGCATACAGTACATTATTAAATGTTTTGTCAAAACTGGAAATGAAACAGTTCCCATTTGCTACACCTTGGTAGGAGCTCCATCTGCTAAACAAACAGATGACACTGGAGCAGGTCTTAAATCCTTTAGGAGCTTTGTACTGTTGACCATGTGGTGAGTGGCTCCACTGTCCTGCAGCCACACACCCTCTGGAGTGCTTGCCTGATAGGCAATAGCAACACTCCCTTCAGCTTGTGAAGCAATGTCCCTCCTTTCCTGAGGCTTCTTCTTCTTATGGCTGGCTGACGTTCCCTTTCATGCTGCAGAAGACATCCAGCAGTCTCTCTAGAATTGCCCTGTCTTCCCACAGTTAAAAACAGTGTTTCTCTCGGCAGACTGCAGCTCTCTCACCTTCAGACATTGTGGGAGACATCTTCACCCAAATCACGCGAAACAAGGTGCTATCAGACTAGTGGATAGCTCTGAAAGCATTCCATAGCTCAAAATTAGTTCTTTTCTCTCTCATGTAGATCAACTGAGATTGCTCTAAGGTAAGCAAAAAAGTTGGTCTCACCCTCCTGTCCTCCTCTGCCTCTTTCGCCATCGCATGTGCCTGCACGACTCCCCATAAACCTCTTCTCAACAAGACTTTGGCATAAGATGACCAAGAAGGATAATCTCAGCTCTTAATTTCTCAATGGAGGCTCAACTTCATGTTTTGCTTTCACTTTGCAACTTGCCAAGAACACAGTCTTTTGGCAGACCTCCAAACCACAGCTCACAGATAAAGACTAGCAAACAGGCACTCAGTCTTTATTTTTCTGCCAAATTCTCTGGCTACTTGAGAACTTTGGCTTTACCTACACAATTGGTGAACTTACTTAGAGCTCCGAGAGTTGTCCTAGTGGCTAACTGGGCCCATAACCCTTGTTAGCACAGAGGGAAAATTGAGTCCATATACTGAAGGCTGCCAGCTAGGAAACAGACACCACTGGCAAATCTGGAAAGTCACTCATGACTGCTGGGTTCTTCTGAAGAGGCTTTTTAATCTTAGTTGCAGCAAAGTATTTACAAATATGATACAGCAATATTTACACCGACATAATGCTCCGCCATCAACTGACATCCACACCATTACATGGTACACTGGAGCATTTCTCTTTATATACACAAACACAGCTAGGATTCTGATCCAACCCCCTGCTATTGTTCCATCATCTTCCTGTCATGTGTCCACAGTGACAGTGCAGTTTTGAACCTGCTATGACTCACCTCCATGCTCAAGTTGCATCAGCTTCCTTTGAGTCAGCATTTCCTCTTTTACCCATTGCATGCACCTGAGACATTTTACACAGCCTGGGGCAAAAATATACTGACATGGTGAGGCTTTGGTGAGCTAACAGTCTAGCTGTTTAGAACTGCTTTAGAGGTGCACATCATTAGGTGTGTGAAATTTCAAAATCAGGGAAGACTCAAAGCACAAAGCACAAGACTTGGGAGCTGTGTTTGAGGGTTCTCAATTACTTCTCAACTGTTTTTCTTTAAGGGGTTATGTGTGGGGCTTTTGCTCACACTAAGTGAGTCAGAGACTTGCTTGGAGAGGGAACCCAGAGTTCTGTTTCACTTTAGACTGTCCAGGAAAGCAGCCAATGGAGTAGCTGATAAGAACAAACACACAAATGCAAGTCTGAAGCACAAAGGCAATTCCAAAAGTACAATACCAGCCCAATGTTCCAAGAAGCAAAACCAGGGAGCAAACCAAGTGTCCAGGAGTCCAAAGAGCAAGTCAGTGAATCCAGTCCAGGGTTAAGAGTTCCAAGTCAATCCAAGGTCTAGGAGGCAAGGTTTCAGGCAACAAAGGAGTCAGAGTCAGATGCTTTCATCAGGGAATGCAGATTAGACTCTGACGAAGAAGCTCAGCATCTCACAGCTGTTTATATTGGCTCAGCTCCTAATCACAGCTGGTTGGTGATTGCTGAGTGTTTCTCATATAATCTCTGGGAACGCCCTTTCTGTCCTTCTCTGGCTGAAGATAGGTACCTCCTCGTCCTGCTCCTCTATGTCTCCTAGGCCTGAAACCTCTGCTGGGGGGAGGCTAGGCTGCTGAGTCACGGACTTTGCTTGAGCTGGCATAGCAGAGCTAGGTTCTGGCTCAGCCAGCTCTGCTGCAGCTGGTAGAGCAAAGCTAGGGCCTGGCTCAGCCTCCGAGTTCTGTGAGTCCTCAGCATGGCTGGCCATGACATAGACTTCTCAATATGGACAGTGAGGGAGCTGCTCTAGTCACCTGCCACAGTTGTGGGATGTTTATCTTCTTACCTATGAATGTAGGTAACTTCACCTGCACCAAGTGCAAGTTGGTAGCCCTGTTGGAAGAGAAGATCCAGCAGCTGGAGTCCCCGGTAGGGACACTTCAGTATATTAGGGAGCAAGAGTTTTCCTGGACAGAATGGAACGGATGGTCCTGGATAAGGAACACACACAGAAAGTTTCTACAGAGGAGGTAACTTCCATACATAGGAGTAGGCAAGCCTCAGAAGAGATGTATGGTGGGGGGACTCCTTGCTGAGGGGTACAGCAGTGGTTTGTGAGCCTGATGTCTCAGAAGGTGTGCTGTCTCCCAGACGCAAAGATTGGTGATGTGACAGAGAGGCTGACAAGACTTGTCAAGCCTACTGACCATTACCGCTTCCTTTTGGTCCATTTGGGAACCAATGATACTGCAAGGCACAGCCTTCAGAATATCATAAGGGGCTATGAGGCTCTGGGTAGGAAGCTGAAAGAGCTGGATGCACAGGTTGTCATCTCATCTCTGTTCCCAGTTGAAGGACATATTACAGGAAAGGGAGAGGAAAGTAGCACATGTGAATAACTGGGTCCGCAAATGGTTCCACCAAGAACAATTTGGATTCTTGGATCATGGGCTGCTATTCCATGAGGGGGGACTTCTGGCAAGGGGTGGGTTTGGCCATTTGGCAAAAACAGTTTTTCCAACAGTCTCAAAAATTTGATCAGGAGGGTTTTAAACTGAGTTATGTTGGGGAGGGAGACAGTACTTTGGAAGGCAGAAGTTCATCAAAAGCTGGAGATAATAGTCAAACAGAGGGAACAAGGCAAATAGTGCAGGGACCCAACAGTGGGAGGGAGAAAATGTTACACAGGCACCTAGGCAGGAGAACCCATGGCATTCAGTGCCTATAAACCAGGGGTAGGCAACCTAAGGCCTCCGGGGGCCGGATGTGCCCCCCCGAGGCCTTTGGACCGGCCCCAAGCTGGTCCTGCCGCCACCACCCCCCATGATGATATTATTGTTATTATTTGTTCTTGGGGCTTTCTTGGTAAAATCTCCACAGGGGTTTTGCCATGGCTTTTCTGGGGCTGAGTGTGCATGCATATTTTTTTTTATTTTTTTATTTTTGGTGCTTCGGCCCCCCAATTGTCTGAGGGACAGCAACCTGGCCCCTGGCTCAAAAAGGTTGCCTACCCCTGCTATAAACTAATGCACATTGTATGGGAAATAAACAAGATGAACTTGAACTAGCACAACAAAGCAAATACAATATAATAGACATCACTGAAACATGGTGGGATGAGTCTCATGATTGGATTGGAATGTAATAATAATAATAATAATAATAATAATAATAATTTATATCCCGCCCCTCTTCAGAGCAATCAGGGCGGCTTACAACATTAAAATTTACATAAATATATGTTAATATAAACAGAACCTAAAAATCCTGAAACCCGCCTGCCCCTTAAAAGGTAAGGGCTCTTCTCCTTAGTCTAGGCCCAATGGTGCTGGGCCTGGTGTCTCTCTCCCAGATGACATCGGATGGAATGGAGGGAGGGTATAGTAATAATGTAGTAATAGAGGGTATAACCTTTTTAAGAGAAATAGGCCAAACAGGAAAAGAGGAGTAGCAGCATTTTATGTCAGGGATGTCTACATCTGTGAAGAGATCCAGGACTTAAATCCTGGAAGCCAAGTGGAGAGCATCTGAATAAAAATTAAAGGGAAGGAAAACAACAGGGATGTTATTGTGGGAGTCTACGACAGACCCTCAAGTCAGACTGAGGAACTGTCTGATGCCTTTCTAGAACAGATGACCACACACTCTGAAGAGATGTAGTAGTTATGGGTGGTTTCAACTATCCTGATATTTGTTGGAAATCAAACTCATCCAAAACATTAAGGTCTAGCAAGTTACTTACTTGCCTAGAAGATAATTTCATTGTCCAAAAGGTGGAAGAGGCAAGAAGGGGATCCGCCTTAATCTGATCCAAACCAACAAGGATAACCTGGTTAATGGGGTGCAATTGGTGGGATCCTTAGGTGGGAGTGACCATGTTCTCTTGGAGTTATACAGTGGGCCCTTTCTGTATGTGGAGGATACATTCCGCCCTCCTGCCCCCCGCATATGGAAAATATCATGGGACCTCAAGTCCCATTGAGTTCTATGGCCACACGCCGTTGTGTGCAGCATGGGCACCACAGGTGCACGCGCCATTTTAAAGGCCCAAGCTTGCCATGCACAGCTTAGGTCTGCGTATGGCAAGCCCACGTAAGTGGGCACACTGTACAGTGGAAAGGAGAAGCCAGGCATAGTCAGACACACATTCTAGACTTTAAGAGAGCTGATTTCAGTAAACTTAGGGAAATACTGGGGGTGATCCCATGGTCAGGAATAGTAAAAAAGGGAGTTCAGGATGGATGGGAGTTTCTCAAAAGGGAGATACTGAAAGCACAATTTCAAACAGTTCCAATAAGGAGGAAGAATGGGAGGTGTCTCAAGAAACCGGGATGGATGGCCAAAGAACTTTCAACTGACCTATGTTTTAAACGGGGCATGTATAAGAAATGGAAAAGGGGGGAAATAACCAAGGAGGAATTCAAGCAAATAGCTAGGACATGTAAGGGGAAAGTCAGAAAGCAAAAGCACAGAACAAGCTCAAGAATAAAAAGGGCTTTTGGAGGTATGTCCGTAGCAAAAGAAAGAAAAAGGAAATGGTAGGGCCACTACATGGAGAAGGTAACAAAATGCTAACGGGGGCAGAGACACGGCAGAACTACTTAACATCTTCTTTGCCTCAGTGTTCTCAGAAAAGGGTGAGGAAAATGGAGCAGAGGACACAACAGGAGAATTTCAGCACAGAATAAGGAAAGAGGAGGTACAGGTATCCCTGGTTAATCTAAATGAATTTAAGTCTCCAGGACCAGATGAACCACACCCAAGGATATTAAAAGAACTGGCAAATGTAATCTCGGATCCATTGGCAATAATTTTTTAGAACTCCTGGAAAACAGGAGTAGTTCCAGCAGACTGGAGGAAGGTAAACCTTGTCCCCATCTTCAAAAAGGGGAAAAAAGAGGATTCCAACAATTATCATCCAGTTAGTCTGACATCAGTACCAGAAAAGATTCTAGAGCTGACCGTTAAACAATCTGTGAACATTTAGAAAGCAATGTCATTATCACAAAAAGTCAACATGGGTTTCTGAGAAACAAGTCATGCCTCAATAATCTGGTCTCTTTTTTCGATAAAATTATCAGCTTGGTAGAAAAAGGGAATGCTGTAGATATAACATATCTTTCAGTAAGGCTTTTGACAAGGTTCCCCATGACATTCTTGCAAACAAGCTTGTAAAATGTGGGCTAGACAAGGCAACTGTTACATGGATTTGTAATTGGTTTACCGACAGAACCCAAAGGGTGCTCAGCAATGGCTCTTCATCCTCGAATGAAGTGACCAGTGCGGTGCCACAGGGTTCTGTCCTGGGCCCAGTGCTATTCAATATCTTTATTAATGACTTGGATGAAGGAATAGAAGGCATGCTTATCAAATTTGCAGATGACACCAAATTAAGAATAGCTAATAACCCAGAGGACAGGATCAAAATTCAAGACCTGAATAGATTAGAAAGCTGGGTCAAAGCTAACAAAATGAATTTCAACATGGTGAAATGTAAGGCACTGCATTTAGGGTGGAAATAGGATGGGGGACACCTGACTTAACGCGACTACGTGTGAAAGGGATCTAGGAGCCCTAGTAGATAACAAATTGAACATGAGTTCAGTGTGATGCAGCAACTAAAACAATGCGATTTTAGGCTGCATCAATAGAAGTATAGTATCTTGATCAGGGGTAGGCAACCTTTCCCCTTTAAGGGCCGAGGGACTTCAGCTCCCAGAATCCCAGGAGCTATTGGCCAACATGGGACTATTGGCCAACATGGCTGAGGCTTCTGGGAGCTGAAGTCCCTCGGCCCTTAAAGGGGAAAGGTTGCCTACCCCTGGTCTAGATCAAGGGAAGTAATAGTGCCACTCTATTCTGCTTTGGTCAGGCCTCACCTGGAATCCTGTGTCCAGTTCTGGGCACAATTCAAAAAATATGTTGACCCAGAGGAGGGTGACCAAAATCGTGAAGGGTCTGAAAGCCATGCCCTATGATAGGGGTAGGCAACCTTTGCCCTTTAAGGGCCGAGGGACTTCAGCTCCCAGAAGCCTCAGCCATGTTGGCCAATAGTCCCATGTTGGCCAATAGCTCTTGGGCTTCTGGGAGCTGAAGTCCCTCAGCCCTTAAAGGGGAAAGGTTGCCTACCCCTGCCCTATGAGGAAAGACTTACGGGGATGCAGATAGCGAAAAGTGTTGTCTTCAAGCCCAGGAAGGGGAGGGGCAGCCGGATGCTGGGCGCCCCAACCCCTTCCTGAGGACGTCCATACATGCTGAGCCGGAAGGAGTGCGGAAGAGGGGCCCGGCCCCTCTTCCGGCATCCCTTTTGGCTCCTCTGAAAGGAGCGCTATATTAGCGCTCCTTTTCAGAGGCACCATAAGGGTGGATCAGGGCCAAGGTGTGGGGCAGCCTCAGTCCCAATCTGCAGCTTCTCGAGGCGGCCCATGGCCACCCGTTTGTAGAGGCTCATAGGGAGTATGTTTAGCCTGGAGAAGAGACAGTTAAGGGGTGATATAACCATTTAAGTATTTGAAGGGGTGTTATACTGAGGATAGAGCAAGCTTGTTTTCTGCTGGTCCAGAAACTAGAACACAGAACAATAGAATAGTTACAGGAAAAGAGACTCCACCTCAATGTTACGAGGACCATCTTGACAGTAAGAGCTGTTTGACAGTGGAACACACTCATATGGAATGTGGAGGAATCTCTTTCCTTGGAGGTCTTTAAACAGAGGCTAGATGGCTATCTGTCAGGGATACTTTGATTGTGATTTCCTGCATGGCAGGGGGTTGGACTGGATGGCCCTTGTGGTCTCTTCTTCCAACTCTATGATTCTAATTCTAAGAACCTGGAAGAAGTAGAGTGCATTTCCTTCCCAATTCCAGTTAGGGGAGAAAAAAATGCAGGGTGCTTGGCATCAATACAGGAAAGAAGAGGAAGCTGGGTATCCATATGTAACATCTTCTTATACTCTCACTGGGAATATGCATGTACCTTATTTTCCTGCGTATAAGACTACTTTTTTACCTGCAAAATCTGTGGCTAAAGTGGGGGGGGGGGTCGTCTTATATGCCGGATATAAGGATAATGAAGATAGAGGTGCTAAAACTCTATATTTTGACTGGGAAAATGGGGGGACGTCTTATACGTGGGTCATCTTATACGCCGGAAAATACGGTACATCTATGCCCTGATTGGGTTGAAATCACAAATCCTAGGAGTAAGCTCCATTTAACATTTATCACTGAGATTATGAATATGAACTCACTGGACTTTTGAGGTGTGTCACAGTGAACCTCTCTGATTTATGAATATACATAGTGTAAACAGAATTACATGTGGACAAAGATACAAAGTGAAGTATGCACTGTTAGATAGTGGAAAAGCAAATAAAACATCATGTTCCAAGTTGCACATAAGTCTAACTATATTTTCCTTTATGGAGGAAGAAAATATATAAACATATTCAATCAAATCTGAACACAAATATTGGAAACAGTATCCTCTGCCTCAAAAATGTTTACTGATAAAGTATCCAGGTGCACAGGGAAATGTTATCAAAATGAGATTGTCACTATAAGTAGTACTACATACTGTATAAATAAAACTAGTGGAATTTTTTTTCATACCATCCAAAGGCTTTTATAAAATTTGCCAAAGTTATGGTGTATTATTGTAAAGAATGGCTCATTACTTGACTGAAAATGAAACAACTGTCTGAAGTTTAAAGATACATTTTTTGATTTCAGGTAGTCACATTGATGCAATAGTAAAGAACATTTATACTAACGTCAATGTAAAAATATAATACAAGCCATAAAAAATCCTGCATATTTAAGTGGGCAGCATTGGAACTCTCCAGGATGAACGCCTCCATCACCTAGCGCTGAAAAGTGAGCTCAAATATTTTTCATTGCTCTGGATGGTTTCCTTTCCCTGTCCATTATGGTATATGTATTTGGCTAAACTCTTAGCATCAGTTATACTTCCTAATTATCAGCAAGTGTAAGAAAACTGGTATGATGATAATTACTGGCAGAAAATGTCTGCCTCAATAATGTTCATTCTGTATAGAAGTGTGGATTTTTATTACTATCATCATTGGTTTAGCTCTTCTAATAACGACAGTGCAGATCTCATTGATGTTATTTCTGCTGGCTGCACATTAGAACACACTCTTCTGAAGCACTTTATGCTGTTCTAATTCCCTTTACTGGCTTTGAAATACAATCTTTATGTTAGGAGATTTGCTGAAGTGTCATTTTTCAGGTTTCCATTTCTGACATGCCAATACTGCTGGACTCTCTTTCATCTACTGCTTTGTTGTTTTCTAAATCCAGAATATCAGACAGATGGATGGTAGGTAAAGGAGATCTCCAGTACTGGAAAGAGTTGTAGTGCCAAACATCATCTTCATTCTATGAAAATAAATAAACAGGTTTCATTACAGCAATAAATTAAATAACACTAAAAATTCCTCTGCAGATAATTTGTATTTTATTAATAAAAACTTTACATTTATGGAGTCTTATGGTTTAACAAAGGGAGAATCTGTACACCAGAAAAGGACCACAAATGTAGCCAAAAGTTTTTCTAGCTATTTTCACTGCAGAGGTCCCCACTACTAGCTGTTCTATTTTTCAGCTCTTCTTTTCAATGAAATAGGGACAGACACATTAATGAGGCCATATACACAGTCCACATTTTCACATGCATACTGTTTCTTGGATTATGATCTACTATATTATATGCTAGCAGTCTAACAGATAGAGAAAAAAGTCTCCTCTAGCATTAAGCATAACTGCCTTATAATAGTGTAGCTCGCACCCCCTCTACTGGATTACCTAAAGCAAAAAATTAATATTTTGTGAAATCAATATTTTGAATAATAATCTAGAATCTTGTAGCCTGCCAGGAATCCACCAACTTTGTCTTATCTTGCGACTGTCAGGATCAGGCCCTTCCCTTACAGAGTGGATGTCACTGCTGTTGATGCTATACTTCTCAAATACAAAGGGGGAAAATCTATTTTTAAGAATGGAGCTGATAAGAGAGCTAAGGAATTCTGTGAAAGGCAAAACCCAAGTCAAAATGAAAATGAGAATAAGACTAGCTTTGGTTCTGTCTGCTAGGTACTTGGAATACAAAGGAAAAGCAGGAAAGCATTATTAACCGGGGAGGGGCTAATTTTATGCACAAAATTAAGTTGCAATAAAGTGTAGATACCAGGTTGAAAAGGTTTTAAAGACTGTGCATAAAATTGTCTGATATATGTTAAGCTCTGCAAAAACCAACACCAAAAGCTGTCATTTCTTCCTTCTTGTTCCAGGCCCTTAACACTCTCAAGTAAGCAAAAGCCAAGCTTATCTGCCTTTTTTGTTTGTTGCTTTTCCCTCCCACCCCAAGATGGGCAAAAGAGGCAAAGGCACATTAGCTGGACATCCTGAGACTGCAGAATATGGTAGGGACAGACACAAAGCCCACCTATCTTCTCCATCTGACTTCCTCTAGCTCAGACCAGGAAAAGAAAAGGAAACATTGTGGCTTTGTCTGTGGTGATTGTGAAGTATTTCAAGTATCAAATGAGCACCAAAAAAACAAACAAACAAACAAACAAACAGATCAATCCTGTTTCCTAGACAAAAAGGGGGAATGGAGGCTTACTTGTCTCTACACCAGTGCTCAGTATGAACTGAACAAAAATAATTCATATTTCTACCTGTCTTTAGGGTGGGGGACAGGGATGAAGACTGTCCTTCTGCTGCTGAAACTGCAGGGCCACACAAGCCCAAAGCAGACAGGCTAAAAGTGCCGGCTTTGGGCTCCGTTGAGGGCATGGCGTTTACACAATGCAAGCCCCAAACGTGGCTGGAAGCTGTGCCGAGCCTGCCTCAACCTGGAAGAGCCAGCACAAAAAGGAGCAGTGAAAAGCTGCTCCTTGCTGGCATCCTAGATTGGGGTGAGGCACGTGTGGTTGCCGCAGCCCCAGTGCGATCGGCGCTGGCGTGTGCACCACTCTTTCGGGTCCATCTGCATGACCCCACAGATAGTAAAATATTAATGATGTAACAAGACCCACTTTTAGCACACATAATGCATTTATGGTAGTACGACTTGGCCAAAAACCAATGTTTAAAAATGCAGGGTGTAGAACTATTACTCATGTCTGCAAGAGACTACACAGCAAGCACAGAACAAAGCGAGACAGCTAGTCACATGATTTTAATTTTCCATTATTTTAAACATGCTGTAATGAAGCTGCAAACTACTTTGAATATTATTTATGGTAGAAAGGCAGCATAAAGTTGCAATAAACAAATTAATAATTTTGTCATGGGCACATAGAGGGAGGTCACAACTATAAATTCTTACTTAAATTCACAGCTCTATCTACTATGCCATATTAATAATTTTACGAACCATTGTAACCAGAAGTCTCAAAGCCATGTCTGGAGCTAAAGTGAAAATAGTACTTATTGTTAAGTATTTGGGCACAGAATCTGCTTTAAATAAGACCATTATTTTCATGTCAAATTCTCTGGTTAAACACAATTCTTCTTTTCTGTGACTGGGATATCAAGAACCATGCACTAGTTTTGAATGCCCAACATGGTGGGGTTTTTTTTCAAAAGCAGACCTCCTTAAAAATGAAATTAATTTGAAAGTGAAGAGACTTTCCAAACAAGTTTGTGATGTGACATAATAGGCTCCAGGGAAAGCACAGGCTCTCAAGCACAGCTAAAGTAGCTCTTAAATCTGATTCTATGATTTCAGTAGAATTAGTCTAGTTTTCTTTCTTGTTAAGTATTTGTTGTTGCTGTTACGCACCTTCAAGCTGACTCTAACTTATGGGGATCCTATCCTAGGGTTTTCTTGGCAAAACTTACTTGGAAGAGAAGCCTCTTAGGCTGAGAGAATGCAATTTATCCAAGGTCACCTCAGCTTTCCTCTTAGGTTAAAAGAATGCAACTTATCCAACTTCGTGGGCTTCTGTGGCTGAACATGGATTTGAACCCAGGTTTCCCAGAGTTCTTGCACAACACTCAGACCACCATACCATGCTGATGCAGCAACAACAACAAAAAAGTTAATTCTCTGGAACACAGGAAGCTAATTTATATTACATCAGACATCAGCCCAAACAGCCTGGTACTCTCTACAATAACTAGCAGCAACTCTCCATGGAGTAAGAGACTGGACCCAAGGACCTTTTGCATGCAAAAACTGCCTATGATCATAGTATGTACTGATAAATTACAGTCAGCATCCTCCATCCACAATCTTTTTTATCCACAAATCCACAAGCATAAAATATTTTGAAAATAGATTCCCAAAAGGAAACCTTGATTTTGACACGTTATACAAGGGACACCATATTACTGTGCCATTGTATATAATGGGACCTCCGCACCCACAGATTTTAGTATCCACGGGGGGGGGGGGGGGGGGGGCTGATTCTGGAACAAAATACCAGTGGATACCAAGGCCCCACTTCTTAGTTTAGAGAAAAGGCAATTAGCAGACAGATAACAGAGGTTTACAAAATCTGGAATGAAGCAAACAAACAAACAACAACAACTCCTTTGTCTACCTATCTTGTGCAATACAATATGGGTGTGATAGAGAGAGAGAGAAGAGAGAGAGAGACAAACAGACAGAGGTCCAAAGCACACTGTAGAAATAATCCAGTCTGACAGCTTTAGCTGGCCTGGCTGTGCTAGGGAATTCTGGGAACTGTAGTTTATTGTAGCGCTAGAGTTCTCTGACAGAGAAGGCTAAATGTCTCACAAAACTACAATTCCCAGGATTCCCTAGCACTGAGCCAGGGCAGTTAAAGTAGTCTCAAACTGGATTATTTCTGCAGTGTGTTTTGGATCATTGTTAACACAACAAAGGAATTGATCTTGTGCTTTTGCACTTTCCTGGAGTTAGGTAATTTAGGAGCATGTTCTACCTGTTGGCAAAACTTTACCACAGCACAGGCCTGGAACTGCTCCACCTCCTTTACAGGAAAGGCAAATTTTGGAAAACTATAACTTTGCCTCAGGACCTTCTGCCCTACTATTTTCTTCACATCTTCCTTCTTAGTTCTCCCTCTTTTTTCTTCCGGTTAATTTTTACATAAGTGGATGCCTGTCTTGTTCATAAAACCCTCAAAGGGCCATATGAACAGCAGCCGTGGTCCTTGTTGTTCAAAAGGCAGTTGTTTTTTGTCTTGCTAATAGAGTTTAAAGTTTATTTCCTGGACTTTGAGAATCTCCCAGCACCCACATGGCCAAAAGGAGGAGCGACCCACCTTCATGAATGTCCCCTCCATACCATCTGAACTGAGGACAACAACCATAACATCTTGAACAAATGCAGGCCTATAACTAACATTATCAATCCCCCCCCCCTTTTTCATCTGTGTGATATTTAACACCTTTTGCCTGATGAAGAAGCCAGTGGAGCTTCGAAAGCTTGCAACATGTATACTGTGCGTTTCAGCTGGCCCCATAAAGCTATCCCTGGTGGATTTTGGACAGTTATGCTGTTATTGATGAAAATGGACTGACAAGAGTCATGTTCTATGACCATGTTAGTCTGTAGGATTAGTATGTAGAGAGATCTTGTAGCACAGGGGTAGGCAACCTTTCCCCTTTAAGGGCTGAGGGACTTCAGCTCCCAGAAGCCTCAGCCATGTTGGCCAATAGTCCCATGTTGGCCAATAGCTCCTGGGATTCTGGGAGCTGAAGTCCCTCGGCCCTTAAAGGGGAAAGGTTGCCTACCCCTGTGTAGCACATTTGAGACTAACTGAAAGAAGTTGGCAGCATGAGCTTTCCTAGACTTAAGTCTACTTCCTCAGATGCACACAGTGGAGTGGAAACAGACCTACATCTATGCCATTGGTAAGTGAGAATGTTGATTTAAATTCAAAATCCTTTGTGCATCAAAATGAGGTGTCAAGTCAGAAACCTGTCCAGAGGAGGGCAGGTTTTGCAGAGCCGTGCTCGAGAGGTGAAAACTGGACAAGGCACCAGTTTTGTGTGGATTCCAAGGACCCACAACACACCACAGTGGCGTCATTAGGGGGGTGCAGGCTGCACTTGTGACCCCCTAAAGGGGAGGGGGGTGACATCACTCAAACACCTACGTTTTGGCCGAAATGGGCTGTGGCATTCACCTGCTTCCCTTTAAAATGCTTAAGAGACGGAGGGAGTGGGGTGAAGCTCAGTGGGAGGAGAAAGGAGATGTCTCTGAATATTTTTTAATCAAAATTTCTAATTCCAAAATTTTAATATTTTTTTGAAATTCTTACATTTCTTATTCTTTTTAAAATTTTCTTTACAAAGTTCCAAATCTCCACTATGTATATGTAAATACATTTAGGCTGCGTGTGTGGTATTGTAATCTGAAGGTACAGTTTTAATTTTATGAGTTGTTTATGTCACAAGTGTTAGCATTACATTCAGTGGTAGATGGGAATTACGATTTATGAGGAGGTCAAGGGGAGTGACACCATGAGGGACCGCACCGGGTGACCACAACTGACACAAACCATAGTTTTTGTGGGTTTTTCGGGCTGTGTGGCCATGTTCTAGAAAAGATTCTTTCTGACATTTCGCAAATCCACAAACACTTGGACACCTTCAACAGGAAAGAAGAAGCCCTTAAAGTAAACGACACACAACACTTCGCCCTCTTTCCTGGGCCGTTTTCTCAGCGGCATTTCCCCGCCCCGCTAGAGCCGGTCCAATGGCGGCTTCCTTCCTTCCTTCCTTCCCAGAGGCCCCGCTCCCAGCCTCCGCCTATTTTACCTCCTCCTCGGGCGGCTCTTGGGTCGGGCTTCCCGGCGAGGCGGCCTCTTCAGCCCCGGCCAAAGGCAACGGCTTCAAGAGGGCGCCAAGGAGTCCCTGCCCTTTCTCCTTCGGGCTCTCCTCAGCCGCGGAGGGGCGCTTGCCGTTAACGGCAGCTTCTTCCCGGTCTCCGTCGTTGTTGCTCCTTCTTCCTCCTCCTTCTTCTTCTCGGGGCTCCATGCCTTCTTTCCTTTTGCGCTTCTGCCCCCCCCTTTCCATCCAGCGCGCGGCCCATGGCGGCTCGAGCTCCCTCCGCGAGCGCTTCGGGAGAGGCGCGTGAGGAGGGGGGAAGGGGAGGAAGCGCGGGAAAGGCGCGCCCAACGCCAACGCCTCCGACCGCCGTTTGGCCATAGAACGCCGCGCGACCCTCGCGAGGATGGGGAAGAAGCGGGGGGGGGGGGGAAGAATTAGCTTCAACGGGCGCGTTCGGGGGCGGGGCTGAGGGACAGAGCGCGCGCCCTAAAGAAGGGAGGGGAGAGGGTACTCCGAGCTTAATGGCGCCCCCTGTCGGCCGTCGTCTCTTGCTTGGTTTAGCCCTCACTTCAGTGCTTTTACTCCCAAGTATGTAGAGAGGCCCTGTAGCACCTTTGAGGCTAACGAACTAAAGAAGTTGGCAGCAGCATGAACTTTCCTAGACTTAAGTCTATTTCCTCAGATGCATTTGCTGGAGTGCAAAAGCTAGGGACAGACATATATATACCATTGATGTGTGTGGCACGTCTGTTCCTGGCTTCCACTCCACCAAAAGTCTCTGAGGAAGTAGACTGAAGTCTATGGAAGCTCCTGCTGCCAACTTCTTTCTTTCATTGAGTCTCAAAGGTGCTTCAAGGTCTCTCTACACACTACACATTCATTGAAAATTATTATTATTATTATTATTATTATTATTATTATTATGAAAGAAAGACGTTGGCAGCAGGAACTTCCATAGAATTCATTCTACTTCCCCAGATTCATTTAGTGGAGTGGAAATCTAGGGACAAACCTATCCTTTCTTTCAGTGAGTCTCAAAGGTGCTACAAGAGGTCTCTCTACATACTGATTCTACAGACTAACACAGCTATATCTTTGAATTTTACTCAAAAAGGAATAGTGCCCTAGTTATGTTGGTCAGAAAAGACACACATACCCAGGGGCCCATGTCTGAAAGGGGGTACTAACTCCTTCCACACTGAAGAAATAATCCAGGTTGACAACCATTTTAATTACGTGTCTCAATGCTGTGGAATTCTGGGAATTGTAGTTTGTTGTGGTCCCAGAGCTCCCTGACAGGAAAGGCTAAACATCCACAAAACTACAGTTCCCAGAATTCCATAGCATTCAGCCATGACAGTTAAAGTGGTGTCCAGCTGGATCAGGGATAGGCAACCCTTCCCCTTTAAGGGCCGAGGGACTTCAGCTCCCAGAAGCCTCAGCCATGTTGGCCAATAGTCCCATGTTGGCCAATAGCTCCTGGGATTCTGGGAGCTGAAGTCCCTCGGCCCTTAAAGGGGAAAGGTTGCCTACCCCTGAGCGGATGCAGCCCTGTGTCTCTTGAAAAGTGCAACCCTATGCATTCCATGTGACAGAATTCATAGCCGTCTTGATCTGGAAACTCAGTAGGCAAAAGGACCTTGTAGCACCATTGGGAGTAACTGAGCAAAAGCAGCTGTAGCATAAATTGTCCTAGATTTGCGCCAAAAGAAGTAAGCTCGAGTCAAGTCTATACCAGCTTCTCTGTTAAGTCTCAAAGGTGCTACATTTTCTTTTGCATTCAGTGTGACAGTCTGTGCTATACGTGCTTCATAGTAAGTAAACAATGAAGCATGGATGGTCAGCACTTTAACATTGCTACCGTTGGTCCATTCCATACTGCAGAAATAATCCAGTTTGAGACAGTTTATCTGCCCTGGCTCAGTACTAGGGAATCCTGGGAATGGTAGTTTACTGTGGCACTAGAGCTCTCTGACAGAAGACTAAATGTCTCACAAAACTACAGTTCCCAGAATTCCCTAGCATTGAGCCAGGGCAGTTAAAGCTGTGTCAAACTGGATTATTTCTGCAGTATGGATTGGACCCTGGTTACTACTTTTACTGTTTAATGTATATTCTGCTTTTCTCTTTGCTTGAGACCTAAGGTGGCTTATTTAGGGCCTTTACAGACTGCCAGAAATAATGCAGCTTGAGGTCACTTTAACTGCCCTGGCTCATTGCTAGGGAATCATGGGAATTGTTTTGTTTTTTTTCTGGGACATTGAGCCTTCTCTGTCAGAGAGCTCTGGTGCCACAATAAACCACAGTTCCCATGATTCCTTAGCACTGAGCCAGGACAGTTAAAGTGGCCTCTGGCTGCATTATTTCTGGCAGTCTGTAAAGGCCCTTACTTCATTTATACCCTGCCTTTTTACAAATGTGGGAGCCAATGCAGGGGAAAAACCATTAAAATTGAATCTAATACTAAAAATCAGTTTGAAGGCCCTTAAGTAAACTATCCTACTTTCTTTCTCTGGGGAAAAAAAATTCAATTTCATCCTGGAGAAAAAGCTGCTTATAGTCCAACAGTCTTCAGCACAGCACTTTTTAACTAGCTAAAAAATATGCAGCACTGGGGCTTGCAAGTCAAATGATGGTTAATTCACACACACCCGACATACCCATAGCAATAGCAATGCTTCATTTATATACTGCTTCACATTGCATTGAGCAATCTCTAAGCGGTTTACAATTGTAAGTTAATTTCCCCCAACAAGCTGGGTACTCATTTTAGCCGCCTCAGAAGAATGCAAGCCTGAGTTGACCCATTTTTGTGGGAGATTCATTCTTTGTACCAGAATGACATTTTACCACCCAGGAAGGTCATGTGAACTTCTTACAAACCTATAGAAAACCAAGTCTGCTACCTTAACAAGTTTCTACTAACAAGAAAATGAGGAGTGGAGGGCTAAATTGTATAGTCCACAATTGTTTTATTATTATTATTATTATTATTATTATTATTATTATTATTATTATATGTTAAGGTAATACAAAGTATTATATCAGTAGTTTCCTTCTTTCAAATTAGTAAACAATTAGTAAACACTTAGTAAACACTTCTTCCTTATGGGAGTTACCGGTATGTGTCTTGATTTTCCGAGGTAATGTTGAACAGGTTTTCAAATTAATAAATTATACTAGCCTCTTTAATGTTACACATGATCAATTAAGGGGATGGCCTACAATACAATTTGTTTGGGGCTGTTGCGTGTGTATGTATATGTGTATATATATATATATATATATATATATATATATATATACACACACATATACATACACACGCAACAGCCCCAAACAAATGGTATGTGACAAAGGGTATGTATTCTATTCATTTTAGCCTAACTCACTGTAAAGATCTAGCTGTGTTAGTCCGGGGAATCGGTGTGCAAAGGGATCTTGTAGCATCTTTGAGCTTATTTCTTTTAGTTTAGTCAAAGGTGCTCCAAGATCCCATTGCTCATTGTAAATATAGAAGATTCTATACTCAAAAGCAGCACTATTCAAAGTGGACCACCACAGACCAGTGCTGGTCCACAAATGCCAGCTGCTTGACCCTGGAGATTTCCCAGGAAATAAACAATTGTAGCCAATGGGCATAAATATGGCATTCATCCTTGGCACAATGGTGGGGAAAATGGCTTAAGAAATGCTGCTCTAAAGCAGGAAAACAGAATCAATGTTCACAGCTTAAGCGGCATTACCTTGGTCAGAGAAGTAAAAGATACATATTTAGTAACCATGTGTCTGAACATGATTCAAATTATATTAACAAGTAACATTTTTTTTTGAAATGCATGTATATGACTCATTAATGTTAAATCAATGTTATGGGAATGTTGGTGTTTTTTGCTACAAATGACAGACATTTCCTAAGCATAGACATTTTATATAATCATAGAACACAGATATAGAACACATACATTTATACAGTCGCTTCTCCATTTTCACAGATCTGTTCTGGACACCCCACCCCACCCCGCAAAAACGGAAAATTGCCAATATTCAAGCCCCATTTCTTGAATGGCAGTGCATACCCACGGGCACACCATTTTGTTCCCCCATTTGCCACCTGTGAACAGCTGAGGGACGCAGACTCCAAGTCCACAAAAACAGAAGGGCGACTGTATAACCAGACAAGTAAATTCAATTTTAGCATGCAGGGGGCTCTTAGTATCTGCTATGATTTGGATCCAGGAACCCTCCCCCATACCAAAATCCATAAATGCTCAAAGTCCCATTACACACAATGGGAAAATCAAGGTTTGCTTTTTGGAATATGTGTTTGGATGCTGGAATCTGTGGATGCATAGGGATGACTGTACTTGGTACTTCAAAGATATTACTGATAAGAAATGGCTTAGTCCCAGTACACTTAGAGAGAAAGCAGAACAACAAGTAAGCCTGCTTAATTTCCCTATCTTGTAATTTGCTGATAAATTGCCATAGGGAGATTGATAGGAATTCCCTACAGCCATTAAGTGATTAGAGAATCAAGATAGAATCATAGAATCATAAGTTGTAAGAGACCACAAGGGCCATCCAGTCCAATCCCCTGCCATGCAGGAAATCACAATCCCCGACAGATGGCCATCCAGCCTCTGTTTAAAGACCTCCAAAAAAGGAGACTCCACCACTCTCTGAGGGAGTGTGTTCCACTGTCAAACAGGTCTTACTGTCAAGAAGTTCCTCCTAATGTTCAGGTGGAATCTCTTTCCTGGAGCTTGCACCCATTGTTCCATGTTCTAGTCTCTAGAGCAGCAGAAAACAAGCTTGCTCCATCCTCAGAATGTCACTCCTTCAAATACTTAAACAGGGTTATCATATCACCCCTTAACTGTCTTTTCTCCAGGCTAAACATACCAGCTCCCTAATTCTTTCCTCATAGGGCATGGTTTCTAGACTCTTCACAATTTTTGTCACCCTCCTCTGGACATGCTGCAGCTTCTCAACATCCTTTTGGAATTGGGCCCAAAACTAGACACAGTATTCCAGGTGAGGCCTGACTAAAACAGAATAGAATAGCACTATTACTTCCCTTGATCTAGACCAGGGGTAGGCAAACTAAGGCCTGGGGGCTGGATGTGGCCCCCCGAGGCCTTTAGACTGGCCCCAGGTTGGTCCTGCCACCGCCGCCGCCTGCTATGATGATATTGATTATTGTTATTACTTGTTCTTGGGGTTTTCTTGGCAAAATCTCCACAGGGGTTTTGCCATGGCTTTTCTGGGGCTGAGAGAGTGTGCATGCATATTTTTTATTTTTATTTATTTATTTATTTATTTTTATTTTTGGTGCTTCGGCCCCCCAATTGTCTGAGGGACAGCAACCTGGCCCCCGGCTCAAAAAGGTTGCCTACCCCTGATCTAGACACTATACTTCTCTTGATGTAGCCTAGAATCACATTGGCCTTTTTAGCTGTGGCATCACACTGTTGACTCATGTTCAAATTGTGGTCTACTAGAACTCCTAGATCCTTTTTACATGTAGTCTTGTTAAGCCAGGTGTTCCCCATCCTATATCTATGCATTTCATTTTTCCTGCCTACATGCAGTACCTTACATTTCTCCCTGTTGAAATTCATTGTTAGTTTTGGTCCAGCTTTGTAATCTATTAAGGTAAGGCTGAAGCAATTAAAGCAATTGTGGTACACAAGGGCCTAAATACCCTAAAGACACCAGATTCTGTCTTATCTTGGGTCAGCCCTGGTTTGAGAAATCACCAACGAATGCCAGGTATTGTATGCTGTATTTCAGAGGAAGAAACTGGCAAAACCACCTAGTAAAGCTATGAAATTAATGGGATTTGAAGATAGATTCACATGCACACACATACACTCTCCACCCACACAGACCTGTCTTTAAGATCGAAACATTCAACTGTTTACTTGCTGTGAGATGGGCAAAGCTTAGATGTTAAATAAATAAAAGTCCATTTACTAAAAATTCAACTTTGTTGTGATGTTTGAGTGTGCCTGTTAGCAGGTATGATTTGCTCCATAGGACTTGCGGTTTGTCCTCACTATTCCACTGACCTACCCCCATGTATGCCCCCATGTGTGCATATAAGTTCTGCTGATTCCAGCCAGCATTCTCTAACTGCTCTTAACCAAGCAGCCATAGCAGATAAAGTGGTGCCTACGATTTGTTAGTTCTTTGTTATTTAAGTAAAAATTCAGACTTTCAAGCTTATTATCTTGGTTTTCTGTGTGTTCTTATATAGACTGAATCTGACAGCCAATAACAAAGTTGAAGAAAAGAGACATACAATAAGGACACTATTACAGAAAGGCTTTACTTTTCATTTTACCAATTAAACTGGAAGACATGTTCCAAAAAGATTTCTAATTAACACATCCACAACTGGTTGCAAATTCATTTTTAAAGCAGGATGCTTTACATTTTTCTGTTTATTCAGATTATTTAATGGGCTGAGTATGCAACATAAACTTTACACTACAGGGCATTTTTAATTTACAAGGTCCATACTGCCTGATTTCCATTGATCAAAAGAGGCAATTTCCCTTTGTTTATAAACACCAAGGAATAAGACACTATTTAATCCATGACCTGTCCAATCTACCATGCGCAGGACATGAATTCTAGAGACCAACAGTAAAGAATCTTAATCCCTAACAATCAATGGTTACCCAGACTTCTGTCTGCAGTTACTGTACACATTAAAGGGAAAATCTCCACATTCCTCCAAAAGTAATTATTGTAGTACATTAGAATCTTTGCACAAGTACTGTGAATAAAAATGGGGATTCAAATGCAGGGGGGGGGCATATTTTAAAAAAATATATACAACCTTAATATTGTGATTTAAAAAAAATCATATAAATTTAAGAAGCTTGATATGAAGAATAATATTATGTTATGCACAATACGAATACTATTATAACAATTTTGCTTTAGTCTCAAGGTCTTTCCACACTGTATGTCTTAAGGAATAAAAGGTTTGATCCCTTGCCAACTGTGATGCAGGGAAGGTGAGTGAGAGAAGAAAGTTCTGTGCAAGACTGAGGAGAAGCAACAGCTCCTACTTCCTAGGGCACTGTGTTGGTGCAATGCAAGCAAAGCCTTCACTCCTAAGTACCAGGAAAAGTGTCCGCATTAAACTCAAGATTAGCAGCATGATTTTACAGCTATTTAACAAAGACGTGTTCATGAAATCTGATGGAAGTTATTCCTAGGGACATATGTACAGGACAGAAAATTTATCTGAATCTGCAGGACGAGTAGAAAGTTACTGAACAGTGTATTTCCTTTGAGATAAGATCCTTGGTTTTCCTGGGGATTTGGATAGGGGAGAACCCCCTATCTTGCAAAAAGGCCAAGAAAAGAAAGTACAATGATTTAATTTCGTATACTGGACCAAACAATATAAATTTAATTGCCATCCAAGCTGTTTTACCAGCATAAATTAGTACAATAGTTTTGCTCACTGAGCAAATATGTTACATTTTAAATTAAAGATGTCTTCCTTCAAAAAGGAACATCTAAAAGCATCTTTGTTTAGTCAGATCTTGTTAGCACAGGAGGAACTCCCCACCCCATTATTTAGTGTCTTCAAGCAAAAGCCTCTAGATTTCAATATTTTAAGTTTACCTCTAATTTAAAAATATTTTTAAAGCCATGTATCTGAGACAGTCCAACAGAATCATATGGATATTATTTGCCTGACAAGTCAGTATATTCAATATAGAACAAGGGTAGGAATTGTGTAGCCTTTCATTTGTTCTTGGACTGCAGTACCCAGCAATCCTAGCCAGGATGGCCAATGGCAAGGAAAGCTAGATACTGCAATTCAGCATCATCTGGAGGATTGCATAGTATCCAATCCTGATAGGAAAACACTTCTCATTCCTGTCATGACAGATTTGAAATTCCAGATTAGTCTCAGTAGTACATTTGATTACTTTTAAGGAAATGTTGCCTATGCAGATACTTGTTACATGCCACCAATGGCACATAAGGCTAAACAGAACTTCAAAGTGAATATAATAAATAAGAGGCCAGAGTGAATAGGGCAAAATCCAGTTTAAGAATCTCTTAACAAGCAGGTCACAAGTGAACTAGCAGTAGCTAGAATTGGCAGTACACATATTTGCTTCAATGTAGTTATCATCCAGTTTGTTAACACATGCATTGTAATGTGGGTGTATAGAGAACTTGCAATGCTACTATCACAGAAGAACTGTAACTGGAAATTACTTTGGGTTTGGGTGATTTTGTTTAAAAATACTCCTTAAAAGCACAGGTCAACCCCACCACAGTGAAGTGCATTTTAGATCATCAACGTGTGCTGAATTATAGTGATGTCAAAATAAAGAAAACATTATCTTGCAGACATCACTTGAGGAAACATATTCAGGGGTAGTTTCTGTACTCTACGAATTAGCAGTCAGATAGGTCCTAGTTTTTAATGACCACAACCATATCTCAGCAGCGGCGGTGGTTGAGGCCGAGTGCCAGGCTTTGGGCAGGGGACCTCCATCTACCCCACCCAGCCCTCCTCCTCCACTGACATCTGGAGCACTGCAGTGGCGGCGGCAAGACCGGAAGCAAGACCGGGGGTTGTTTAGCCCACCCACATTCTCCTTCCTCCAGCAGCGGCGGCGGTGGTCGAGGCCGAGTGCTGGGCTTTGGGCAGCAGACCTCCATCTACCCCACCCAGTCCTCCTCCTCCACTGACATCTGGAGCACCGCGGCGGCAAGACCGGGAGCAAAGCTGGGGGTTATTTAACCCGTCCACATCCTCCTTCCTCCAGCAGCAGCAGCAGCAGCGGTGGTTGAGGCCGAGTGCCGGACTTTGGGCAGGGGACCTCTATCTACCCCACCCAGCTCTCCTCCTCTACTGACATCTGGAGCACCGCAGCAGCGGCAGCAACACCGGGAGCAGGGCCAGGGGTTATTTAACCCACCCACATTCTCCGTCCTCCAGCAGCGGCGGCAGTGGTTGAGGCCGAGTGCCAGACTTTGGGCAGGGGACCTCCATCTACCCCACACAGCCCTCTTCCTCCACTGACACCTGGAGCACCGCAGCAGCGGCGGCGGCAAGGCTGGGAGCAGGACTGGGGGTTATTTAGACCACCCACATCCTCCTTCCTCCAGCAGTGATGGCGGCGGTTGAGGCCGAGTGCCGGGCAGGGGACCTCATCCACCCCACCCAGCCCTCCTCCTCCACTGACACCTGGAGCACCATGGGAAGGCCGGGCGGAGCCACAAAAAGCTTGCCCACACCATCTCCTCCTGGCAGCGGAGCAGCTGAAGCGGCGACGGGGCTGAGAATGCTGGTCGGAGCCATAAAAAGCTCACCCATACCATCTCCTCCCAGCAGCAGAGCAGCTGAAGCGGGACACTGCAGAGGTGTTGTTGCCAGTGGCAGGACTTGGGCAGGGTACTTTGGTTTAGCCCATCCTGTCCTCTTATCATCTGGGGCATTCAGAGCACCAGCACAGTGGGGAGAGCTATTTAGTTTCTTGGGCTCCTTCATCAATAGAGGCTGGGAATGATTGGGGGGGGCGGAGATTGGGGTTGTGTGGGGGAGAGGGAGGTATGGTCGGAACAGAGTAAACAAATGTTACAAAAGGAAGTGGGATCATTGTTTGAAAGCTATCCCACTTTCAGTTCACTGTTTCTCGGAATGGTTTGGAGAGCGTACCAACCATTCCACAAACCTCACCTTGCTCCTCTTCAATGTCAGGTTGGTAAAAAAAATAAGACTCATATTATATATGATCCCCTCTTAGATAAGGATGCCAACCTGGCTTGCTTTACAGAAACCTAGATGGGAGAGGATAGCGCCATAAGTTGGCCGCAGGCCCTCTCAGCCAGGTATTCTGTCAGTGAGCAGGGGAGGAAAAGTGGGCAGGGGGGGCAGAGTGGCCCTGGTTTATAAAAATACCTTGACCTTGACCAGGATACCTGTCTGGAACACAGTCCACTTCAAGTGCATGTACTTGAGCCTGGGGACCAGGGATAGTTTGGGGATTCTGCTAGTCTACCAACTATCCCGTTGTCTAGCAGACTCCCAAACCGAGCTGACCTAGCTGGTCTCAGAGTTGCTGTTGGAGTCACCCAGATTTTTAGTTCTGGGCAACTTTAACATTCTACTCAAGACCAGCCTGTCAAATCTAACTGGTGCAGGTCAGGAGTTCATGGAATCCATGACAAACATGGACAGGTTGCTTACCTGTAACAGTATTTCTTCGAGTGGTCATCTGTGAATTCACACAAATGGGTTATTCTGCGCCTGTGCAGAAAACTTCGGAACCTTCTTAGAGCTATTAGAGGTGTTTTGGCAGTAGCCCCGCCCACTCTCCAACTGCCTTATTGGCCGGCTTCCCGCCTAAACCCTCAGTCCATGGACGCCAAAGCAGCAGCCCAGGATCAAAGGAGAGGCAGGGCACCACTCTGAGGGGAGGATGGGCAGGGTTTGTGTGAATTCGCAGATGACCACTCAAAGAAATACTGTTACAGGTAAGCAACCTGTCCTCCTTCTTCGTGATCTCTGTGAATCACACAAATGGTTATTTAGACTGACAAGCTTTGGTCAGTGGAGGAGGGAGTGCCATGCCACATAAGACGGCATATTGCCTCAAACAAAATCACCATGTGAGTCTGAGCCCCAGGCATGTAATATATAGGGGCAACAGTACCGCTAACATGACTCTACATGAATCAAATTGAAATTCCAATAGCAAGACCTAATGGAAACAATCACCAATGCAGGTGAGAACATGCACAGTGGCACAGAAAAACAGGCTTGCCAGTTAACCCTGGTGGCGCAGTGGTTAAATGCCTGTACTGCAGCCACTCACTCATAGACCACAAGGCTGCGAGTTCAATACTAGCCAGGGCTCAGGCTACTCAGGCTTGCATCCTTCCGAGGTCGCTAAAATGAGTACCAACTGTTAGGGGGCAATGAGCTTACAGTTGTAAACCGTTTAGACCAGGGGTCGGCAACCTTTGTTGCCGGGGGGCCGGGGGGGGAAATGGCACGGGGGGGGCAGAGGCGAGCGCGCGCTTTCCCCATGCACATGCGCCCGCCATTTTGATAGACCACATATTATGCAGGTCATACCCTCGATGCGGTCTTTAGTACAGAACAGGAATATTCATGGGCGGAGGTTATTAAAACCACTGCATTGTCATGGACAGATTATTTCCTGGTCAAGACTGAACTAAGCCACTGTCTGCCCTACCGAGGGTGGTAGACCTATTAGAGTGGTCTGCCCTCGAAGGCTAATGGAACCAACTGGATTCCAGAAAGCCTTGGGAGGGTTTAATGGTTGGTAACGCTGGTGACCCTATCGAAGCTTTAATTAATACCTCGAACACTGATCTTACCAAGGCTATCGAAATGATCACTCCCAAGCATCCTTTCCAACCCGCTTCAAATCAGAAGCAATGATATACAACAGAGCTTAGGAAAGTGAAGCGGATTGGACAATGACTAGAGCAGGGGTTGGCAACATTTGTTGCAGGGGGGCCGGGAGGGGGGGGGGAAATGGCGCAGGGGCGGGTGGGCACGCACGCACACACTTCACCTTCGTGCGCATGCCCGCGCACGTGGCAGTGCACCATTTTGGAAGGCTGCAGCGCGTGTGCGCCGGGCGAATTCGCCCAGAGCAGGTGCGCTGGAGCCTTGCCAGGGACCAGGGAAGGCCCCAGCATGCCTGCTCCAGGCGAATTCGCCTGGCGCAAGTGCAGTGGCCTTCCAAAATGGCCGGGCCATAGGTTGCCGACCCCTGGACTAGAGTATACCTGGCAGAAAACTCGACTCTTATCTGACAAGACTTGTCATAGGAACTTTCTTTGGTCTTACATGCAGCACAGAGATCCTTCTGTTCTGCACGTATTGCATCTGCAGAGTCCCATCCGGCAGAGCTGTTTAGGGTGGTAAGGGAGCTGACGCAGGTTCCTCCTGCACAGAACCTATTGCTTAATCCAACAACGGCCTGCTGTGACACATTTAACAACTTTTTTGCAGATAAAATCTCTCAGATAAGAGTCAACCTAGACGCCAGAGTTTTGACAGAAACAATTGATGAGGTGTCCAGCAACTCCATTAATGAAATTATTCTGGATCAATTTCAATCTGTGAGTGCTGATGACGTGGACAAGCTCCTTGGCAGAGTGAGGAAAACGACTTGCCCTCTCGATCCTTGTCCATCATGGCTGGCCATCCGGGGGGATGCATTGAGGATGTTCCTTACGGGAAGGTCATATTCCATCTTGTTTGAAGGAAGCGGCTCTTAGGCCGCTTCCGAAAAAACCTTCCCTGGACCCCCTAGATATGAACAACTATAGGCCAGTCTCTTTGTTACCATTTTTGAGCAAAGTAATTGAGTGGGCGGTTGCTCAGCTCACAGTTGTAAACCGCTTAGACATCCCATAGTGTGATATGAAGCGGTATATAAATAAGCTGCTTTGCTCTTCAACTCCAAGCTGTCTTGGATGAAACCAATTATCTAGACCCATTTCAAACTGGCTTTAGGGCAGTTTAATCCTTATAATTCTTATAAGGATTAAAAAACACCAAAATTGTACTGAAATATGATAAGATGATACTTTGTTTTGTATTTCTATTGACTGGTATCCAACATGATGTTAGGTATTCTTTCAGAGAAATGTGGAAGTATACAGTTTTGTAAATTATAATAAACGTCTGTAATGATATATCAAAAGTATCTGCTTGCTCAGGAAAAAGTGATTAATCAGAATGTAATGAAAAGATGTGGGAATATTTGCCCTGTACATTCATAATATCCAGAAGGATGTATCTGACAAGATTTAGAAAACAGAAAGGGCTATTCTGAGGAAAAAGAAGGCACTGCCAATATGAGGTTGGTTCCAGTCATTGTTCACAGACAATTCTGTGCTAACAACAAAAATGCCAGCATTCTTTCCTTTAGATAATCCATTTCATATACTGCTCTCTGGTTTTCTAACCACAAACATCACACATTCATAGTAGTATTTCATCATAGACAGCTCATTCACAGTATATGTTGTCAAAACAGATTCATTCTCCACCTGAAAAAACAGCATTTTATTACATTTGCAAGCATTTCATTAATATATATAATTATTATGTATCTATATTATATATAGATAACATACTTATCTATCTTGCCCTTTATTAGAAATTATTCAGGTTAACCATGGTGTTTTGTTTTTATATTGGATTTAAACCAATATAATTAGCCATTAGAAACTAATCTTACACATTGCAACCTATATCACTGTAGATAAGTAAAACTCCATTGTACTCCCAGCCTTAACAATATTATATAGTGCTACTTGGGGCTCATGGGGGCAAAGGGCAGGGAAGCTACCCATACTGCTGGCAGTATCCCATTCTATGGTACATAGGGGCCTCTATCCCTAAATATGAGAACTTTACAGAGGATTCTGGACAGCTGGAAAAAATTTTGTTTTTTCCACTTCCTCTGTTCCTGAAAGCAAAGTCATATGAAAAGGCCTAATGCATGCTATTCCTCTATTATAATCCCACTGCTCCAGGATACTTATTATTAAACTACTAGGCACCTATAAGCCTGTTCCCTTGTCCCACCATCAGTATCCTTTCCATCTGTCCCTGGAACTGACATTTTAATACTCTTCACTTTTTTGTACTGCCAAACTGATAAGACACTCATTCATATGAGTTCAGCTATATGCATATGATGAATAAAATGTCATCATAACACTATAGGGCTGCAGGACAAGGAAAGGTGAAACATTATTTGAATTCAAAACAGCCAATGCCATTATTATTGTTGATGCTGATATTATAAAAGGAATATCTAAGTGCTCCTGACCTTTGTCTCTCTGCCTGTTATATACATATTTGTGTAGGTATCTCTTTGTACCTTTTATTGTACTATATAGTTGTATTTTAATAAAGTTATTAAAAATTAAACAAATGCTTACCTCTATATGGAATCCATATTGCAACATTACATTTTTTATGTCTTCATAGCTCAACTCAATAGATAATTCATTTGCTAAATTTTCAAAGTGGTACAGCAGAGGACCTATTGGAAGAATAAGGCAATTTAGCTAAAAAATTATCTCTGGCAACCATTCATTCTACATATTCATTCTTCAATCGCCATTAGAAAACAAGACTATGGAATACTTAAAATTCATTTGAGTTCAAGATAACCTGGTAGTTTTGTTTTTGTTGTTGTGTTGTGTGTGCCTTCAGGTCATTTCTGATATGATTATCCTAAGGTGACCCTATCACAAAGTTTTCTTGGCAGTATTTCTTTTTTTTTGGGGGGGGGGGGGGGAGGTTGCCCTTCCCTTCCTCTGAGGCTGAGAGATTGTGACTTGTCCAAGGTCACCTAGTGGGTTTCTATGGCTGGATGGGGATTTGAACCCAGGTCTCCCAGTGTCCTAGGCCAACACTCAAACTGCTATTCCACACTAATTCTCATCATAGTAGTACATCAGGATTTATTAACACATGACATCTCTTTTTGCTACAGTCATTGCAAATTACAATTTGTTATAGCAATTTGTTAAAAGGTATAGCAAATTACCTAAATTGATCCATATTCCTCCTGGTTTGAGTATTTTCCATATTGTATCAATGTAATCTATGACATTATGTGCTGTGTCTATGAAGAAACAGGTTGCTATACAATCCCATATATCTGTATAAAGGAAAAAAATCTACTTGTAAAACTTTGATATTGCACATCAGGTTAGTTGCACTTAAAAAAAAATCACAAGAGATTTTCTCTGGATCCCAGCAAAAAGTCACTTCTTCTTGCTCAGTAGAGAGCAGTTTCCATGAATCCTTTCTCTCCAACTTCAGCCCTCTGTTATGCTACTGCTGCTGTTCAGAAGCTAACACCAGCTCACAGGAGTAACCTTCCAGGGGAGTGGCCGGTCTGAAGTGGGATAGCCCCATCCCATTCATGATTTGTAGCATACAGATTTTTTTTTTCAAACGGAGGCAAGATTCCATGACTGCTTTTGACTCCCCTGGACTTGAAAATAATCCCCTGGCAACAGAAAAAAATAATCTAGGATTTGAATAACCACCATGATGATGTCTGGGAGTTTCTAATTGGAGAGTCCACTGCATCTCAAGAACACAGAGAGATACACATACATACATACATACATACACACGCACATGCTCACTAGTTATTCCATTTGTCCTGGTCTTTACCAATAGGAAATATTGATATCACACCTGATCCTCAATTATAGGGGTAGGCAACCTTTCCCCTTTAAGGGCCGAGGGACTTCAGCTCCCAGAATCCCAGGAGCTATTGGCCAACATGGGACTATTGGCCAACATGGCTGAGGCTTCTGGGAGCTGAAGTCCCTCGGCCCTTAAAGGGGAAAGGTTGCCTACCCCTGCTCAATTATGATCTTGCTTTTTACAAATGCAAACAGGAACTGGGATGAGAAAATGAAATGAACTTCAGAGACAGCAGTTTACTGTCTAAGGAGCCTGCCATCAGTTTACTATCAAAACAGCAACATTGTTACATCTGTGAGCAGCAGAAGTGGACCTTTTTCATTGAAGCCTATTATTATAGATGATGATGATGATGATGATAATAATATTTATATCCCGCCTCTCTGTAAAAACAACTGTGGCGGCTTACAAGATAAAACAGACAATCTTTTCCTCCAATAGCCCACCGCCCTTAAAATGCAATTAAACAGACAAAATATAAAAACATACTTAAAAAATTACAAATAACAAATAATTTAAAATGGCTATAGCGAAAATCAGGGACAGACTTAACTATTTTCGGTGGCTGGTTACCTACTCAGGAAAGGCCTGCCGTAAGAGATCCGTCTTAACAGCTTTTTCAATACTGTTTAGGGTGGTCAAATGACGGATCTCATCCGGCAGGCTGTTCCAAAGTCTGGGAGTGATAGCTGAAAACGTCCTCTGGACGGTTGCAGATAATCTAATTTTTATAGGTTGCAATAAATTCTTCCCAGAGGACCTTAGTGCGTGGGGTGGATTCTATGGAAGGAGGTGGTCCCAAAGATAGGTTGGACCCAAGCCATTTAGGGCTTTAAAGGTAATAACCAACACCTTGTATTGCGCCCGGAAACTGACAGGCAGCCAGTGAAGTGATCTTAGAATAGGTGTTACATGGCCTCTCCTGGTTTTACCTGAGACCAGCTTGGCTGCCATGTTCTGTATCAGTTGAAGTTTCCGAACTAGGCACAAGGGCAGCCCCTTGTAGAGTGCATTGCAGAAATCGAGATGAGAGGTTACCGGCACATGTACCACGGTTTCGAGCTCCCTAACCTCCAGGAAAGGGCACAGTTGGCTTATCAGCCAAAGCTGATAACGGGCGATCCTGACCACCGCATTCACCTGATTTGTCATCTGAAGCGACTACGAACACATTCGAGAGTGTGACCCCATCTAGGACTGGGGATTGTATCCTAATACCTGGGTTCGGGGCCGTTACCGTTAGTACCTCTGTTTTGTCTGGATTCAGTTTCAATCTGTTTTTCCTCATCCAGTCCATTACCGCTTTAAGACATTCTTGAGAGGGGAGATGCCATCTGAAATCAAAGCTGTAGACCGAGACAGGGAGAAATATATCTGGGTGTCGTCAGCATACTGATAACACCCCGCCCCATGTCTCTGGATTATCTCCCCCAGCAGCTTCATATATATGTTGAATAGCATCGGGGACAGGATGGTGCCCTGAGGGACGCCACAATTATGCTCCTTTTTTGCTGAGCAACTGTCCCCAAGCATCACCCTCTGGAATCTGCCCGAGAAAGGAACGGAACCATTACAATGCAATGCCTCCAATTCCTAATTCTCTCAGGCATTACAAGAGGATGTCATGATCTATTGTGTCAAAGGCTGCTGAGAGGTCCAGTAGCATCAACAGGCTCACACTACCCCTGTCGGTGCCCAGACGAAGGTCACCAGCTAAGGCAACCATGGCAGTCTCCACTCCACAGCCTGTCCTAAAGCCAGTTTGAAATGGATCCAGATAATTGGTTTCCTCCAAGACAGCTTGGAGCTGAAGAGCAACAGCCCTCTCGATCACCTTGCTCAGAAAAGGTAGCAATGAGACTAGCCTATAGCTGTTCATGTCCAGAGGGTCAAGGGAAGGTTTTTTCAGAAGCGGCCTAACTACCTCTTCCTTTAAGGAAGATGGAACACAACCTTCCCCAAGGGATGCATTAATGATGTCCCTCAGGAACATCCTCACGACATCTCCCTCCTGACAGCCAGCGAGGAAGGGCAAGGGTCAAGAGGGCAAGTTGTCTTCCTCACTCTACCAAGGAGCTTGTCCACGTCATCGGTACTCACCGGTTGGAACTGATCCAGTATAATCTCATAAGCTGAGTTGTTGGATGCCTCATGTATCGATTCTACTATAACACCAGTGTCCAAGTCGGCTCTTATCTGAGAGATTTTATCTGCAAAGAAGTTGTTAAACGCATCACAGCAGGCTGTTGTCGGGTTAAGTAATGGGTTCTGCACAGACGGAACCTGTGTCAGTTCCCGTACCACCCTAAACAGCTCTGCTGGACAGGACTCTGCAGACACAATACGTGCAGAGAGGAAAGATTTCCTCGCTGCATGTATTGCCTCTCTGTAGGAGCAAAGAAATTTCTTATGATGAGTTCTAGATAATAATGATGGGTTGTGTGTGTGCTTAATAGTTAAGACGCTGACTCTGACAATTGCAAGATCAGCAGTTTGAGACCCAAGTGCCGCCTGACAGAATGAACTCCTGTCACTAGTACCAGCTTCTACCAACCCAGCAGTTCGAAAGCATGTAAAAGTGCAAGTAGATAAATAGATACGACTTCAGTGGGAAGGTAACAGCATCCTATGTAATCATGCTGGCCACATGACCACAGAGTTGTCTTTCACAATGCTGGCTCCCTCAGCTTAATAATAAAGATGAGCACTGTCCCCTACAGTTGGAAACGACTAGACAAACTTGTCAAAGGGTAAACCTTTACCTTTACCTTGTTATTATAGGTAATGGATTTTGTTTTATAGGGTTGGATAAATATTTCATTGCTTTACAAATTTTTATCATCCAAGACCTGTGAGTGCATATTTCCTTACTTACTACACTCTGAGTAGATTTCTTGAAAATCGCCTGCTGTCATAGAAAAATTTGCACCAGGAGGAAGACTGTGAGGATCAACATCAGGGAAATAAATTGGCTGTATCTGATCTGCAGATCTCTTGTTATTGCTAAACTGATGAATCCAGGGATATAGTTTGTATGAATTGGTTTCACAGCATCTGAAATATTATCAGAAACAATGTTATTTATATTTCAATATTGCAAACTATTAATAATTTTAGCTTGCTACTTATTAACACTACAAGCTGACAGTTGTTGTCAATACTGTTATGTCTTTTTTTAAACAGCTGACTCTGGAAAATCTCTCTTAAGCCTTATTAATTAATAACATCCTATAAAGGGTTATAAAATATGCAACTAAAAAATCCACTCACCGTTCAAAATTTAAAACTACTTCAGAAAATACAGTCAACAGTTCTAAGATTCTTAAAGGAACAACTGTAGATTAGGTTTACAGTTTTCTTAGATAAACTTAGAATAAATATTTTACTGGCCTGTAAGCAACAAAGAGCTTCAATGTATTTACATACTAGTCTACTTTTGATTTCTTAAGTATCTCTCTAAGCCAAATTGCAGAAATTCATGTTTGAAGTAAGGATTTCTCTTGGTTACATGTTGCCTTTATTTGCTCATTTCATGTTCTTAACAGTTCTGCCTATTATACACAGAGAGACAGAGAGACCCACTCACTCATAGAGAGGTGCCCAGTTCAGACACAATGAATTCTGGCTGATGGTCTGTTGGCCCCTGCCCAAATCATGTGCCTGCATACTCCTTCTTGGCCTGTCCTTCTACCCAGGTGTGTCCTGCTTTGCAGATGATCGTCAAACTAGATTAAGCCACATAGGGCCTTTACAGACTGCCAGAAATACTGCAGCTTGAGGCCACTTTAACTGTCCTGGCTCAGTGCTAGGGAATCATGAGAACTGTATTTTTTCTGGGGCATTGAGCCTTCTCTGTCAGAGAACTCTGGTGCCACAATAAACTACAGTTTCCATGATTCCTTAGCACTGAACCAAGACAGTTAAAGTGGCCTCAAGCTGCATTATTTCTGGCAGTCTGTAAAGGCCCATAGTATCTGAGACTGGGTTTAATCCCTGCTTACTAACTGGGATATGAAGATAGAGTGAGATTCTGGTAAGTAGGCAGTAGAACTAAAACTGTTAGGATATGGATGGGATATATAGTCAAAGGTGAAATGTAAAGATGTGTGTGTGTCTGTAATTTTCCACTTGAGAACAGTTTTTGGACAAGGCACAAACAATATTTAGAGAAACAGGGTGAATCAATGCCAGGTGGTAACAGAGACATCAACAATGTACTTTCCCAGTGATAGAACTAATGGAACCAGACTTTGTTATGGTTAACAAAGAGATATCAAATAAGTAAACATCGTTAGCTTGGGAAAGAGAGTCACGTGGTGGATGATGGACAGCAAGAGGCTGGGTTAACATGCATCATACAGATATTATCCAATTAACATAAGGTTAACACCTAAAAGGTGGAGTATGGGAAGGGCCTAAAAAATCCTTTGTCTAAAATTGTTTATTGTTCAAGATGTGAGCGTGTGTGGCTGGAAGCAGTGGTTTTAACTGCAACAAGTTGGATCTTAATGCTTTTGGGATTGTTAAGGATGTAATCTTATATGGCTGAACTGGACAAGTTCATCACAATGGATTTTACTTAGTTGTCTTATTTTTATTTTTATATGCATTAATAAAGCTATGCTTTTGGACTTTACAATGTGTCTTCTTGACTGAGGAAGACAGGATTGCCTGGAGAAGAGAAGCTGAGCCAGTTGATGGCAAATCTACACAGTGGCTGTGGATCACAGCAGCCAGCTTGTCCTGCAAGACTCTGCTGGGTGCCAAAGGGCATCACTACAACACTCATCATCTACACACCAACAAAAACACAGTTTTCTGGCTTAGCTATAGCAGTAAAATGGGAGTTTTAAAAAACCCCTATATCAGTACCAGCTGATGCATAAACACAGAACTAGATACATAAGAAAGGAAAAACAGCAGCTAAAATAAGTTTTTATACCTGTTCAGTACAAAATTAGAAGAAAAGAGCATAAAGAGGCTCCATTCATTTCCTTGGCAAGTATAACCAAGCATAGCTATTTCCCAGGCCAATCTACCTAGTCCAGCACCAGGTACCAGGATATTAACTTTGGAGAGATCCCTGAAACACAACAAAAATAATTATTAATCCTTTCTAATGTATCTTTGATAGAATAAATATCTCTGGTCACTGTCATTTCTCTCCCAGTATGTTCAATTCCATTTACTTGTATAATTTGTCCAGTTTCCCAAATTTAGATTACCATGTAATTTTGAATATCCAACATGGATACTACTCTAAATACAGAATGCACAATAAGTATAATCTCTAGATTTGCTAATATAATTATGTTTTCTTCTCTCTTAAAGGGATGCTACATTTTGATTAGTGCTGAAGAGAACTGTGAATAATGACTGGCATTTGTACTTTAAAAAAACAACCATTGTTTAATTGCTTTGTAGTTGGAGTGATGTGTTCTTGCACTTCCAGCTGCATTCTGTACAAGCAAATTTACAGAGGAATCCTATATACCATTATGTAGGAGTAAAACCTTCTGAGTGAATGGCCTTACATCAAAGCAAACATACATAGTGTTGTTGCTATATAGCTAGCACCAAGTGTAAGACTCAAAGACTGCAAACAAGTTTTAACCATGTCTTTTAGCCAAACATCCTATACTCATATACAAAAACACACCCTTTTGTTTAGTCTCTGGCCTATCTTATTTGGAAAGTTTATTATGCTGTGAATAAAAGAAATACTATTGCTGCTGTTTGGATTTAGCCTACATTTAATTATATTTTATAAATACTTCTAGTAAAAAAGCAAGTTTAATGGACGGCTCACTGAATCACTGCTCCTGTTCTGTAACAAGACAAATCCATTCATTACACAACAGAAACATGGCCTGGAAGTTATAAAATATTAATAAACCTAGATAGTTGCTCTGCTCTAGATTATGCAAAGAGCAGTGGATTAAACAAATACCGACACTACTGTTTATCTTGAGAAAAATATCTGCATAGTGGAAAATGAACAATCAAATAGTAGATAGCCAGCATGGTGTAGTGGTCTGAGCACTATACTACGATTCTGGAACCCCGCTGGACCATGGAAACTCATTGGGTGACCTTGAACAAGTCACACTGTCTCAACCTCAGAGGAAGGCAAAGGCAACTGTTTTTGAACAAATCGTGCCAAAGAAACCTCATGACAGGTTAGTCTTAGGCTTAGCATAAGTCAGAAATGACTTGAAGGCACACAACAACAATAGATATGTTGAACAGCATATTCTTCAGGGGAAAAACCCTGAACTCAGTCAACCCAGTTAAAATGCATCCTGCTTTAAGGCACTAATATTGTCCAGTGGCTCTGGGCAGCTCATTGTTATGTATGTGAAGGATTCCAGAACTTTAAGCAATCTGATTCAGATGCATTCACTCTGACACATAACGACGTTCCCATCCAGCACAATGCTTCAATTCATTCAGCTGAAAGAATCAATTTGTGTATATCAATTCTTTACACTACCACATGAATTCTGCCACAGCAGAGCAAACAGAAGTCTTTCCAAAGTCTCACAAGAATGTTTAAAAATGTTATTATCAACGTACAAACATTAAGACTTCTCTTAATTGAATAATGGGCTTGCCTAACACCCCATTATTGTCAGATTACTGAAAACTGCAGTTACACCAATTAATTTTAACAATGAAACCAAAAAGATAGTGTAAACAAACAAACAAAATCTTATTCCTTCTTCATTATGTTAGAGAGCTAGTGTGGCATAGTGGTTTGAGTGTTACACTATGACTCTGGAGACAAGGTTTCGAATCCCCACTCAGCCATGAAACCCACTGGGTGACCTTGGGGGGTGATCTGAGGGGAAAAAAGCAAACCCCAGCCTCAGGGGAAGGCAAATGGCAAACCTCCTCTGAACAAATCTTGCCATGAAAACCCCATGATAGGTTTGCCTTGGGTTTGCTGTAAGTCAGAAACGACTTGAAGGCACACAACAACAGCAACAACAATGAAGCGTCCAGGGATGTTATGAATATAACCAATTAGGCTGTACAAACTGATCCCAGCATAATCATCATATTGTGCACCATGTGTACAATTTCTGCATCACTAAATGCTTCAAAATATGGCAGAAGGAAACCTTTCAAACCGAAACAATGTTTAACATTTTAGTAATTTAATTTTGAAATAAAACTGATAAAAATTGTTTAGGAAAGCTAAATATTTTAAGACACACTTACACCTCCTTTAAAGTGATGAACTATGCTGGGGGGGGGGGGGGGGAGGAACCTCAGGCCCCTTGGGGTCCCAATCTGGCTATCAGGGCTTTCATAGAAAGCCACGCTTACTTCCCTTGTTCAGTGGTTTCCAGAATTTGTATGAGATCTTCCCATGTTCTAAAAACTTGGAAGACTAATTTCTTAGGTCTACTGTCCTAAATACTCTGATTGTGGAAGCTAAGCAGCATCAGCCCTGGTTAGTACTTGAACAGGAGCCCTCCAACAAATACCAGGTGCTGGATTTCAGAGGAAGGAACTAGCAAAAAACACCTGAGTATTCCTTGCCTAAGAAAACATTATGAAAATCATAGGTCACCATAAGTTAACATGTGACTTGAAGGCACATAGAGAAGGTGCTGGCTGTTAAGGGGTTTATGATAAAATGTGCTGGAGTGAGCTGTTAAGATATGTACACCCCACTCAATATAAAATGATCTCAGGGCAGTGTACATGTACAAATAAAATCAATCTGAAAAATTAAACAAGTAAAAGCAGAAAATAATTCAAACAGTCTAAAAGCACATCAGACCCTTTTATTTAAATGCATAAAACAAATTCCACCCTTTGGTCTATGGTTCCACCCAGTATTAGAAAGAAGCTCTGACAACTTCCCTGAAATTGAACCCAGCTATCTGGTTGTCCAATGGTGGCACTGCAGTAGTGCAAAGGTTATGAATTGGAAAACATCCATCTGCACCATTTCCCATACTGTTCTGGATAATCTCTCAACTACCAGGAACTTTCTGGAAGCACAGGGGACTATCAGTAACTTTTTGTAAGCACAGGGGACTGAAGTACATTATTTGCAGGGAGGATGAAGGTTCAAGAAAAAGCTTATCACAAAAAGAGACCTCCTTCACATGCCCTTGTCTGGTTGTTAAGATCATGTTTAGAAGATCATCTTTTCTGGGTGCCTTACAGAGTAACCAGGGAATGAACCTTCACCATAGTGACACGGTCTGTGTGGAATGTCATCCCCAAGGATGCTAGGTGTCCTCATAATATTAATTCCGACACTTCTCCCTCAGTAAGGATTCAGTCTTTTAATTTGTTATTTTTATTATCAGGTGTGGCTTTGTTTTTGCTGGCTTTCAAACTTGGTATTTTAACATTTTAATATTAGAATCACCTCTTCTATAGATTATGCATTTCAAGCACTATCATTTTCAATTGCCATTAAAAATGTTTTCCAGACAAATCCAGTCATTATGTGGTTGATACTTCAGACTAATGTTTACTTGCACCAAAAGAACAAAAAAATTCTACAGTGTGAATTTTCTAAGTAGAAATTCCTCAGAAATGTTAATAAGTGGACTGAAAATTCACAAATATATTCATAACTGAAAGATGATCAGGATGTTCATGAGCACAGTTTTGTTTTGTTTTAAAAAAACAAGTTAAATTTCAGCTGAATGTTGTTTACAGTCAAAGTAAATTTTTGGGTCACCTCCTGTTAAGGAAAAAAAGGCCTTCTCTGGGCCTAAAATATCCTGGGGAGACAAAAACATTGCAAAACTACCCTCCCTCCATATATACTCCTGTTTATTTTTATTTATTTATTTATTTTGCTTGTATGGGTCCGCACATCATACTTTACAGCTAACTAATTTTTAGCTGTAAGCATCCCTACCTAAGCTTCCTATGTAACCCACAAATGTTCCTACCAAACACATGGAAATATTCCCTTTTCTCCTAAACTAAAGTAGTTGGGAGGATTATTAAAAAACAAACCCTTTTATTTAAATGTTTAAAAACTTACCATAGTTTTTTCTATAATTGAAGACATTCTTGAATGCCTTGAATCTAACAAGGGAAGGGTATTCATGTTACATTTTGAATGAGCTTTTAAGCCTTTACCTTTTTAAAATGTCTCTGTTGGCTAAGTAATCTAGCAGCACTGATTTAAAGCTAAGTTAAAAGTGGGGCTGAACAGAACTGATTGTTTCAAACAACCTTTCACAGTTACAAACAGAATTCTGCCAATAGGATCACATCAGAAGAGGTACAATGGGATAAGACTACCAAGCAACTTCCATAATAGAAGGGGACTCAGATAAATAATTGTTTGCTACTTTGATAACTGCTTATAAACATGTATTTGTGCCTCCCATTTGTGAATATGAAAAGCACAAACATAAAAAGCATTATGTGAATCACAGTGTATCATTAACTCCTTTCCGGCTTTGCTTTGAGGAGATCTTTCCACCTCTCCTCCAAAATGTGCCCATCTCCTGCAAGACGACTTAAGATACTACCCATTTAAGTGTCTTTCAAGACAACATTTGGTCTATAATTGTGGTACACTGTGGGCCTTTTACTTCACAACTAAAAATTGGAATAGAGAGTCCTTTGTCTCTTTCAGCCCTGATTCTGTGATAATTTTAAAATACAGTCAAAGCAGTTACTTGTATTTCAATATGTTCTTGTACATGGTAAAATATAAACAGAATCACTGGCAGATGAGGTCTACTTAAATGAGACTTGTTTGTGGGGTTTTGCAATATTTCACGTATGGGTTCCCTAGTTGTGGTCTGAAGATGGTGCCAGATCCCCAGTAACCTGCTGCCAGTCAACGGACAACTTTGTAGAAAGAACATGGTAATCTACGGGCTATAATATAGCCGGTTCCTGACACATTAGCAAATAAATAAATAAATAAATAAATAAAATCTGCTAGTCCTCCATATCAGACAGCTTTAAAAACACTGCTAGAGCCATGGTCTATTCAGGAGGTAGTGAGTCACTGACTTGGTTGGGGGCAGAATTGGCAGCCATTTATACCGCTGCTTTCACAAACCCTAAGAGTTCATTGGCAAGAGTTTATTAACAAGGATAACAAACAAGGGCATCTCACAGGCATGTGAAGGTGGGTTCTGTGTTACAGAATAAAGAAACATGAATGGTGAGAGAGCTACTGTAGTGACCTATAACATCTGCACCATATTTGTTTCCTGCCTGTGGATGCAGAAAGTTATTACAACAAATGAATGTAAATTTAGTTAAGATGGTGTATGGTGGGGAGAATATATTCTGCAGGCAGGCTCCTCCTCCTTCTGGCCATGTGGCTATAGGGGGATTCTCAAAGTCCAGGAAATTTAAAATCCATTTGCATCTCAACAGGGACCCCTCTTTTGCAATCCAATGTCTCCATTCCAGTGAGGTCACAGTCCTCTTTGTGGCAGAGAACAATGGATTCCTCAAGAAGTCTCCATGTTTTTGCATCAGGAATATTTTGGTGGATGTAGAGCTAAAACATGCAAATTCAGTCCAAATTTAAGAAAGAAAAAAAACATTCATGGGTAGCACATGGCCAGAAGGAGGAGGAGCCTGCCTGCAAAAGATACCCTCCCCACCATATAGCATCTTAACTCAGGGATAGGCAACCTTTCCCCTTTAAGGGCCGAGGGACTTCAGCTCCCAGAATCCCAGGAGCTATTGGCCAACATGGCTGAGGCTTCTGGGAGCTGAAGTCCCTCGGCCCTTAAAGGGGAAAGGTTGCCTACCCCTGATCTTAACTAAAGACTGAAACAACATGTAGGCACCTGACTAACATTTCCAATGTTTGGGTTGTAATATCTTGCCTGATGAAGAAGCCTATGGAGCTTTGAAAGCTTGCAACAAGTATATTGTGCATTTTGGTTGGCCAACGAAGGTATCACTGATGGATTTTTATTTGAATTTGCTAATGCCCAACACAGCTACCTCTGAATGGTCAATAATGTGTAAGGTGGAAGTGAACACATCCTTCTATAATTCGTTATGTAGAGGAAAGGAAAAACCATAAATAATTGGACATGTACTCAGGATTTTAAAAGCCAATTTCAATAAACTTAAAGAAATAGTGGGTGAGATCCCATGGTCTATTATTCAAAAAGAAGGAAATTTATGAAGGAGAGTAGCTTCTCAAAAGTGAGATTTTGACAGTTAACCACAAAAAATTGAATGAGACAAAAATCTAATTTTTTTAGGAAGGATACATAAGGAACTACTAGATGAATTGAGATTTAAAACTGGCACGTATAAGGGAAGAAAGAGCAACCCATTAATGAAGAGTACAAATGACTAGCCAATATTTGTTAGGAGAAGGATGGCAAGGCTAAATCTTAGACAAAACAGAGGCTTGCAAAAGAGTTTAATGATTAAAAAGGATATTTTCTGCTATGTTTGGAGCAAGAAGGACATGCTGTATAGCTGCAGCATGGAGAAGTGAATGACAGAGAGAAATGAATGACAGAGAGAAAGCAGAACTACTGAATAACAGCTTTGTTACTGCTTTCACTCAAAAGGAAACAGTGCTCAAACTGCTAAAAATATAATGAATGATATAAAATAGGTAAAAATATGGCACAGCTATTTTAAATCTCTTATTTCCAGGTCCTGATGAACTGTGCTAACAATCATAATAAAGGAGTTTGTAGACATAATCTGAGAACCTCTGTGCATAACCTTGGTGAACCCATGAAGACTTTTAAAAAGAAAAAGAGGTTCTGGGCCACTACAGGAAGATCGGAGAAGAGTTCACTGAATAGATTATGTAAGTTAAAAGAATGCTTTGAGTACTAAAAGTGATGAGCTTCTTAAAAATAAATCATGACAGACAAAACATGTCTTTACTTATATAGAGAATTACAAGTACCGTAAATTAGATCAGAGGAATGTTGTTAATCTAGTGTAACTCAGCTCTAAAGGTTCTCCATGACAAATTGGAGAAATGTTGGTTAGATGACACTACTGCTAGATAAATTTGTAACTGGATGATGGAACAAACCAAAGGAATGCTCACCAATGTTCCTTGTCATCCTGGAAAGAATTTACAAGCCGTATACTCCAGGGTTCTGTCCTGAGCCTAGTGTTGTTCAACATCCTTTTAAATGACATCTGGATAACGGAACAAAGGGAATGCTCATAAAATTTGCAGACCGCACCAAACAGAGGGGCAGCTAATACCTCAGAGGATTGAATCTTAAATTGGAGGAGTACTAACATGAATTTCAACAGGGATAAATGTAAGGTGATAAAATTAGGCAGGAAAAAACTGATGCACAAGTATAGGATGCTTTGCACCTGGCCTGAAAATGATTTAGCGGTCTTAGTAGACTACAAGATAAACATGAGTTAAAAGTGTGATGCAAAGACAAAAAAGTCAATGCAATTTAAGGCTGTATCAACAGAATTATAGATTGTTGTAGTTTTTTTTACATAGATGCAATAGTACTACTCTATTCTGCCTTGATGAGATCTTATCCAGAGAACTGTGTCAATTCCTGGTACCACAGTTTAAGAAAGATATTAACAAACTGGAATGAGTTCAGAGGACAAATGGACATTTATTAACTTCTTTAAAACATTTCTATCACAACTCAAATCATAAGATCTCTGGGGAACTTACAATAACATGGCAAAGTATTGTAAAATAAAGCCCTACATGGAAAAGTTGAAGGAGATGGTTAGGTTTAGGCTGGAGAAGAAAACTGAAAGTTTTAGCCATTTTAAAATAACTAAAGGGATGTTATGTGGTAGATGAAGTAGGCTTGTTTTCTACTGCTCCAGATAAAAGGATCCAATCCAGGGATTTCAAATTACAAGGAAAAAAAATTCACCTAAATATTAGGAAAAACCTCCTGGTGATAAGAGGTATTTGACTGTGGAACAGACTATTTTGGAAGATGGTACATGCTCCTTCAACTTTTAAAAGAAAGATGGTACTCCCACTTTTCAAATACTTTGGTGGTGGACTAATGAATGGCGGGGGGTTGGGCAAAATAGCTGTTTGAGCCACATCAAACTTTATGATTAATACTTTATACTTGCTGCTTATCGAAATTTGATGCTGTCAAATGTAGTGTCCTGCATTCAACTGTTTTCAACCAAAACACTAAGCTGCTGAAATAGCTTTAACTTTTGGAACAAAGTCTTATTAATAAGATGTACCAAAGTTTGACATTTTCTCCAGTTTGTGGTAAACCAACATGATTTCAAAAAAACAATTTAAACTGCATTTTAAGTTTTTTTTCCTTCTGGTTTGAGGTCATTTGGAACAAATATATTACTGTTTATTTAGCCCTTCAAATAAGTCTTCCAAAAATTATTTACCATCTGTCTTTTGGAAAGTTCTTTATAATTTCATTGATGATTGGCTGATAGCAGGAATCTCTCTCAGGCTTTCCAGTTTCACTCCAATCTCTTACAAATTGTTTCAAAGTGGACTTTAATTTATCCATGTCAAATGTCGAGGCTGGTGTAATTCTTCTGTTACCCTAATAAAAATGTAAAAACAAGATAACCACAGTATCAACCCAGAAACTAAGAAAAATCAAGTCACATATTTTCATAATGCTTTCATCAGCCATATTATTGGATACACAGCTGAGTCCTTTGAGGTAAGAATCATAAATGAAATAAACAAATGGACTAAAATAGCATCTTCTCTACATGCCATTCTCTATTGAAAAACAGAACCACCACTCATCAAAATAAGAATGCCAGGGTGACTTAAGCATGTAAATAGGTATGATTTGCTCTAGGAAAATAGTTTAATATTAAATCTATTTTATTGGCGAGTACATTTTGTTGAAGGCTACATCACCATGATTATGTATCCTTTCTTAGTTAGACATTCCTCCACACTACTAAACAGATAGAATTTCCAGTAGAAAAGCTTGCACTGGAACTCATTACAATTAAACTCAGTCTGTGAAATCAAATAAAGAGAAGCTTCCATCATTTTGCAAGGGGGGAAAAATCCCAGCGAAATTATGACATTTGTAACTTAACCCAAGAAGTAGGAAAAATTATTCCTAAATATAAAAGTAAGTCTATAAATCTCTAAACAAAAACAAATGTTTGATGGCATCTTGAAACCAACTTCAAACCTCATGACCAAGACAGAGACACTGTAAACCACTAGAATTTTAATCTTGTTATAGAATCCACAAAAACTAGGCATGCAGTGTAGACATTGTGATACATTGTTCCTGAATCATTGCAAACAATATTCCCAAATTTTAGTCACTTCCACTTATAGATTTTCTAGCAAATAAAATACCCAGGACAAAAAACAGTCTCAAGAAATCTACTGACTTTGCCATTTTACAGCCAACCAATGTAATATATTATGACAAAAAATATCCCATGTTGGTTTTATATATATAAATATATGTATGTGTGTGTGTGTGTGTGAGTTTTGGTGAATCATGACACAGCCTATAATTGGAGTATTAGGCTAAACCTGAACCTCATTACATTAGAATTATCATTGGGGCCAGAAAATACCCCCACAGTAAGTCAACACGTTTTTTAAAAAATAATCTGGAGAATGACAGCAAGTTTTTTTGTTATAAAGTGTGGTATAAACTTTTGTAAGCAAAAGCCTTTGTAGCCACTGAAAATTTATGCCATCTTGTTATAAAAAAAAGTAAAGAGTTGCTCTTAAACTTCAAAATCTATGTCTATCTTTATAAATAAAAATTAACACCACTTTTCTATTATACAAATCTCTGAATTATTTTGGTTTAACAGCTCCTGACATTACTACCATGTGGTCTAATCAAATTAGACAATGAAGAACAAAGAGACTTTACTTTAATAATAACCCTGTTTGACTATCTCTATACAATCTATATGTTATTAAAGTGGGAGGGGGGGAGGGGGAACAAACCAAAATACAACTAAGTAAAAACCTGAAAGTTTTAAACAGCTTTTAATAATTGCTTTTAAAATACAATTTAAAAAACCCACATCATCACCATATTCTTTATTTTCAAACATGTTTGTGCAGTCATTCACAATTGTCTGCAAGATTCCTTGATTGTGGTCAATGCATTTCCGGATCTTGTCAAGGTGAGGAAGAAACTGAGGAAGCAATTTCTGCTGAGCAGCTGGAAGAGATCTGAATTGTCTTTCTGCACGATTCACTCTTTCATGCATATTAATTCTAGAAATGAAAAAAGGCAGCATGAATATTGGAAACTGATATAAAAAAGGAGTTAAAGTATTATATTACCATTATTATAAATTTATTTAATTTTTATCCCATCTTTCTCCTAATATGGGACACGAAGTGGCTCACAATGTAAGTTAAAACAAAATACAGTAGGTAACACAAATGTTAAAAACAATTAAACAATCACATTAAAATATTAACTTAAAGGTTTAAAAGGCAATTAAAACATAATGAAAAATACAACAGACTTCAACTGGAATACCTTCTACAATGTCCAATTAACAACCAAAGGATTGGAAAAACAAAAAGCTCTTTGCCTTATAATGGAAAGAGGAGTCTTACCACTGGAGCAAATTCTATAACCTGGAAGAAGACTCCATGCCTGTGATGGTGGTAGGACTACCGTAATAGAAGCACTCCCCTAAAACTCAGGCAGGCTCATATCAAGAGATAGGTTTTTCAAGTACATTTTTGTACACAGGCTGAGAATGCCCACATTGGGTCAGAGGAAGCTAGGTTGTTATATCCCACCATATAACCAATGCCAGCTGACACCAAAAACTTCAGAAAAGAAATTATGGTTCTAAAACAGCCAAGAATTAGCTTTAAAATCCTACAAGTTTCACATGTAGAATTCTCAGTATGTTTGACGCTATTTGATATAGAAGGGATCAAATCTCCTTAATTTTCACTGGACTAGGCCTTATTTCAAAAAGTTCAAAAATTTATTGTTTAACTTTCACCAGTAGTCAAATGTACTCAGGCAAGATTTTAAAAAGCACATGTGCAACTTCATAAAAAAAGAAACTCAAGAAAAAAATGTAATTTTAATTTCCTTTACTGATGTTGGTTTTATTTGGTGAACTGTTTTATCTATTATATTGTTAGATTTATTTTGTGGCCTACCCACAACTGGATTACTAGACATTATAGAAATACAGTAAATAAAAATAAAATAAATGCACACTAGGCCTGGCCTACAGATGTGGGGTGGATTATTTGTGGTTATGTTTATTTAGTTATATTAAAACATTGCTTTAACTACACTACACTACAGATGAGAGGTTTCCAGACATTCTGAACCTATGAAAAAAGATTTCCCCATGATTCTTTTTCAAGAAAAAATTTGAAAATTTTCAGAATAAATTGAAAATTGCATAATCAGTATCCTATACAAATTGAAAGCCACTCTGCTGCTTTAGGAACATAAAGTGTGTTGTGTTAAAATTAGTTTGGCATTAAAATTATCATGTTTATTGAAAATACAGTTTATTCAGAAAATAACTGCAAATCAAATTTACTTTTTTAATTTTTTTCTTGCAAATGAAGATACAAGGTCCTGAACTATATGGAACACTGTGTCTGTAAGGAACTGCTTTGATTTTGGTAGACCACAAAAATCAGGCAAAAAACCAACCAAAACTGCAAGAAAGAAGATACAGTCAGTCAGTAAAGCAAAGAAAACTATTTTGTCTCCTCTAATTTTATATAGTGCCAAGCAAACATAAGACAGTTTTCCCCCATAAAAAGTGAAAAGGAAACCAGGATCAGGATTTACAATGATTTGATGCTGTACATCTCTGCTTCTTGGGCTATCTGGTGTGGAAGAAGTGACTTCCCCCACTCCATACTAATAATCCAGAGACCATTACCATATTGTGCTCATTAAGTATAACTCTTTCTTTATTTCCTGGAGATTTGCTACAGATTAGGAGTTCATGGCTCACACAAATACAGTCAGTGGTCTACGGACAATCACAATGTTTACCTGCTAGATTGTTGTTTTTTTAGAAACAATGTGAGGAGAATAAATACATAAACACCTTGTCTTACATATTTTATTCATTATTCTAGAAGAAAATATTCCATCACACACATACACAACACATTCTTTTAGAAAAAGAAGTTTGGTGGGGAAACAGGGAGAAAATAATTTATTTTCCTTAATTTTTTCTGGTTTACCCCTAGGTCTTCAGACTTTCAGCCCTACTCCTCTTGATTGGGTGGTGGTACTGTAACTGATCATTGCCAAATGCCAAAAATACAAGCCAACCAATGAAACTGAGAAAGTGGAAAGGTCCTCCCCTCATTTGCTAAGCAAGCTCCAGCTGCTCAGTCCCACACCTTTGTCTTCAGAGGCTTTTTGGTGGGAGATGCTCTTTGTCCCATGATGAGAGACAGAACAACTGGGAGAGCAGGAAAATCTGCCTTGTTTCTATACAAATGTCATATAGTTTATAATGTGCATATTTATTTTACTTTGAGAGCCTCTGGACATTACAAAAACAAAAAATAAAATAAACCAAAGTAGTCTGTATCCACAAATTCAACCACCCACAACTTGAAAATATTTTAATTTTTTTTAAATTCCAAAAAACAAATCTTGATTTTTTTCATTTTAAAAAGGGACATTATTTTTACTACCCCACTGTATATAATGGGACTTGAGCATCCACACATTTTGGTATCCATGGTGGGGTGGGTGTGTCTTGGAACCATAACCCAGCAGATACCAAAGGCACACTGGATTCTGCTCAACACTCAATATTGCACACACACACAAAGATTTCTCCTTGCATTCTTTGCACCCCCTATTGTCCCTCAACTTTGATTTAGGGGGTCTACCAGTGGTCCAGAGCAGATCTGAGGGGATACCTGAGCAGATACCTGAGAATCTATTCCTTCTGTGGTATCCACTGCCCTAGCATAGAAACAGTTGGATTCAACCTTAACCGTGCATGTAGCAAGTGTTTGAGAAAGCAGCACCTGTTGAATTTTTGGATCTCCACATTGTGATATTCCAGTTTGATAAGGCATGGGTATATGGAGCCTGAAATGGCACTATATAAACTTTTTCACTAAAATGGTGCAGGAATTAAAGTATTGTAATTTATATATAGTCTAGATCCGTGGTTCCCAAACTTTTGTCTACCAGGTTTTTGGACTTCAACTCCCAGAAGCCCCTGCCAGGTTGGCCAACAGTCTGGAAGTCTGGGAACTGAAGCCAAAAACATAGAGGACTAAAGCAGGGGTAGGCAACCTTTTTGAGCTGGGGGCCAGGTTGCTGTCCCTCAGTCAATTGGGGGGACCGAAGCACCAAAAATAAATAAATGAATGAATGAATGAATAAATAAAAATAAAAAAATATGCATGCACACAAGCATGGCAAAACCCCTTTGGAGATTTTGCCAAGAAAACCCCAAGAACAAGTAATAATAACAATAATCAATGTCATCATGGCGGGCGGCGGCAGGACTGGCCTGGGGCCGGTCTAAAGGCCTCAGGGGGCCGCATCCGGCCCCCAGGCCTTGGATTGCCTACCCCTGGACTAAAGTTTGGGAATCACTGGTCTAGACTCTAGACGTTTGTGCATAAGTAAAATCATTTAAACTTATTTTTTATACTACAGTGGGCCCTTAGCACCTACAGACTTGAGCATCCATGGATGGCAAGCATGTGGCCATGCTGCCATTAGGAAGAGCCCACAGTGTTCTCAATGATGGTTCAAGCACGCACCGCCACTGGGGACAACACAGGCTTGAACATCTGTGGATTTTGGTATGGCGGAACAGATCCCCCCTGGATACCAAAAGCCCACTGTAAAAGCTCTTTGTTCTTAGAGTTAAGCACACTAATAATTTTTTTAAAAAAGTGTCACATGTATTCACTACACTTCAAAAGAGACTGACAAATGATTTCACCTCATCACTCAACACATTTCTCTCATTAACCTATGTCTGCTCTATACCAGTTTAACTGTCATGATTTTCCTTAATTCTAGAACTGCCATCTTGAGAAGCTGATAAGGATTCTGATCCAGATCTTTGAGGGAGGGAAGATGTTGCCCATCAGATATTACACTCCAACTCCCACCAGCCCAATTCTAAATGTGAAAGATGATGGGGGCTGCAGTCCAACGATACCTGAAAAGGTCACATATTTCCCAGCCAACCTGGACTCACTGTCAGAGCTCCTAAGAGGACACGTAATGACTACTCAGCCAGTTTAATGGCACAACTTAACTTTCCACTCACAAGCTTAGATTTCCAGCAATGTTTATTTTTGTTTGTTGTTAACTCCCATCGAGTCAACCTCAACTTATGGTGACCGTGTGGTTGACCCATCTCCAAGGTCCCCATCATCACCCTCTCTGCTTAGGTCCTGTAAATTCAGGCTGATGTCCTCCCTGATTGAGTCTATCCATCTGGCATCTTTCTACCATCTCCCCCAGCATTACTGTCTTCTCTAATGAGTCAAATCTTTCCATGATGATGCCAAAGTACAACAGCCTCAATTTGTGTCTTAGGATTATGTGTTTTACCTTAATGTGTTAAAATGTTGTTGTTTTTTAAATCTGTTTTTAATACCACCTCAAAACATAGGGAGAGCCAGGTAAGATTTTTTTTAAAAAATCATCCTGGTTTCTAGGGGAGAGTTCAGGCTTGATCTGATCAAGGACTCATTTGTTTGTCTTTTTGGCTGTCCACAGTCTCCTCAGCACTCTTCTTGAGCACATCTCAAATGAGTTGATTGTCTTCCTATCCGCTTTTTTCATCTTGCATCTGTACATGGTGCAATAGACAGCAACAATTATGGTCGACATAATGTTACAACCCTGCATGTGAGTAAGTATGTAAGTAAGTAAGGTCCAAAACACACTGTAGAAATAATCCAGATTGAGACCGCTTTAACTGCCCTGGCCAGTGCTAGGGCATCATGGGAATTGTAGTTTATTGTGGCACCAGAGCTCTCTGACAGAGAAGGCTCAATGTCTCAGAAAAAACTACAATTCCCATTATTCCCTAGCATTCAGCCAGGGCAGTTAAAGCGGTCTCAAACTGGATTACTTCTGCAGTGTGTTTTGGACCTAAATTTCTATGCATGTATGTGAGACTCATTCAATTCACCGGGAGTTACTTTTTGACTGAACAGCCAAGACAGGAGGATTGAAATGAAAGTCAAAAAAATGGAGGGACTGTATTAGAGCAGCACTACTCCAAGGTGGTCCCTGGACCTGTGGCAAGTTTCCAGGAAGGAAGAAAAAAGAAAGAAAGAAGCAACTGTTGCCCAAATACAGTGCTTTTTAATGCTCCCCCCCTTCCTTTAAGGATGCTAAAATGAGTGCAGGAGAGCTAGCGTACTGTAGTGGTTTGAGTGTTGGGAATATGACTCTGGAGACCAGAGTTCAAATCCTGGCTCGGCCATGGAAAGCCACTGGGTGACCTTGGGCAAGTCACACTCTCTCAGCCTCAGAGGATAGCAAAGGCAAACCCCTCCCTGAAGAAAATTGCCAAGAAAACCCTAGGATAGGTGCACCTTAAGGTCGGCATAAGTCAAAAATGACTTGGAGGCACAGACCAACGAGAGAGCCTGAAAATCCCTGCCCTACTAGGACTTGTCGGGTGAATTGATCCCTTCAGGATCCGCCTCCCCGCCTCAAGCCGGTTACCCGTAGTAGCGGAAGGCGTTGATGATCCTCCGAAAGTGCTCCCGCTCCAGCTTCTCCTCCTCCTCCTCCTTCCCGTCCGTCAGAGCCGGGGGGTCCTGCCGTGGTGGTGGCGGCGGTGGTCCCCGCTCGCTGCCCGGCGCCACTTCTCCGTCCCACATTTCCTCGTCGCCGTTCTCCCTTCCCCTTCTCTTTCCCCTTCCCGCTCCTCCCGGCCGGCTCCCCCTCCGCGTCGCCTTCACCGGCGACACCGCGCATGCGCCGGCGGCAACCGACATCCCAGGCCGGCTGCTCGCTCGCGCCCACTTCTCCGTTCGCGCGCTTCCGGCTTCGCGGAGAAGGCCACACGGAGCCAATCCCCCTTCAGAGGAGAAAAAAGGGAGGGAGCATGCGCAGTAGGCAGGTTTCCCTCCTCCCCTCCCCGCCCGTTTGGCAAACTCGCGCGAGTTCTCGCGAGAGAGGGATTGCTGGTTTGGTCACCTCCTGAGAAGCCAGGAATGGCTCGAAGGTGAAAGGAAAAGAGGAGGAAGACCGCATTGCAAAGGGATACGATTCAGTCAGGGAGGCCACGGTCCTGAGTCTGCGAGGCCTGAGTGGGGCTGTTGAGGGTAAAGTGGCCTGGGGTGCTTCTAGATTGCAAAAATAATCCAGTTCCACACCGCTTTAATTGCCATGACGCCATGCTGTGGAATTCTGGGAACTGTAGGTTGTTGTGGCACTAGAGCTCTCTGGCGGGAAAGGCTAAATCTCTCACAAAACTACAGTTCCCAGCATTTCATAGCATTGAGCCATGGCAGTTAAGGGTGGTGGCACTGCAGATGCAGCCTTTAAGTGCTGTAGCTCCATCCTATGGAATCCTAGGGTTTGTATTCTTACAAGGTCTTTAGCCTTCTCTGCTCAAGAGTGTTGCTGCATCATTAAACTACAAGTCCCAGGACTCTGTAGGAAGAGCTGTGTCAGTTGGAGCAGTGTCAAACTGCATTGTTTCTACTGGAGGTGTCTCAGGCTACAGCTGCACTTCAGAATTAATACAGTTTGACACCAATTTAATTGCCACGGCTCCATTCTATGGAGTTCTGGAATTTGTAGTTTTGTGAGACATTTAACCCTCTCTGTGAGAGAGCTCTGGTGCCACAACAAGCTACAAATCCCAGGATTTCATAGCATTGAGCCATAACAGTTAAAGTGGTATTAAACTACATTAATACTGCAGTGTGGCCGCAGACTTATTCACAGGGTTGCTATGAATCAAGGTCAACTTGAAGGCAGTTAACAAACCCGAGTTACCATTATGTTGTTCAAACCCAAAGGTGGCCGACTGTGTCCTTTGTGATGGTTTTAGCAGTTAGAAGACCTCTTTTCCTTCATAATTGGCTATGCTGGCAAGGGATTTTGGTAGTGTAGTTGTTGGCCAAAATTATATGTAGGTTCATAATTGACCAAAGAGCAACTGTGGGTGACTATGGTACTCCTGGAGACCAGGGTTTGAATGCTGACTCAGCTGTGGGAACCCACTGGGTGACCTTGGGCAGGTCATGCGCTCTCAGCCTCAGAGGAAGGCAAACATCTGAATAAAACTTGCCAAACCCCACCCCTGTGATAGATTAGCCTTAGGGTTGCCAGAGGTTTGGAACACAATGTTAATTGCTCACCTATGTTCAGGTTGATGTCTCATTCCATAGCTGGGAAGTAAGCATCCTTCATTTAATGTTGCTGTCTTTATGTCGGGTGCAGTGAGATTGATTAAAGCTAGCCTGACTGGCTCGATACCAAAGCCCACAAGTGTTTTAGAGGCCAACTTCTGAAATATTGCATGTGCTGTTTTCCATAACGCATGTTTGTTTGTTTGTTTTGTGATGACTTATCTGGTTTTCCTCTTCACTACCTTGAGCACTCCAGATTGCACTGACTAGAAGCATTATGATGCAGGGACGGGAATTGTGCATCCCAACAGATGCTGGACTGCACCTGCCAGCAGCCCTAGCAAATCTAGCCAAAGAGGGAAAACCACAATTTCGGTCCCTGGATTAAAGCCTTATAAAAGAAAAGTCACCCACCCACCCCAAAATGGGCCTCCCGTCTTTTTGTGTGGTGTTAGCATACCACGCATTACAGTTGGGGGTCTCCATATTTTCATATTGTCATATCTGGAACCAAGCATATTTGAGAGGTCACAATGACCTTTGGAATATAGGGAGATTTCCCATGGGAAAAAATGTAGACCCAGGACATGTGTAAGACCCAGGTAATGTTGCAATAAAAGCTGGATGGGTTTGCTGATTGCCCTTTCCTTCCTCTCCCAGGCTTTCTGCATATCCTTTCACACTGTAGGCAAAAGAGGTTTCATTGCACCAAAGCAAGTGAGCCAATATCTCCTGCCTATTCCCTGCCATGTACTCAGCCAACCTCCCTGTCCTGCTCTCCTTTTTTCTTGTTGTGCCTTCAAGTTGTTTCCAATTTATGGCAACTCCACGGCGAACCTATCACGGGGTTTTCTTGGTCAGATTTGTTGAGAAGTTTGCCATTGCCTTCCCCTGAGGCTGAGAGCATGTGACTTGCCCAAGGTCACGTAGGTGATTTCATAGGGTTGTCCTAATCCCATTGCTGTTTTTTTGCAACCCTAAAGTTAAAGCTGTCAACCAGCCTGGAATCCCATTGTTGATCCCTGGGAAGACCATAATGTCTGTTACATTGCATGATATCACTGAGTACCTGGAGATATTAAATATAAATATCAGTCCTAAATCTAGCCCTGTGTGTGCCCCCCAACATTTTTTTTCACTAGATTCTCACTGATGAGAACAACCATCTTTGGTCTGTGCAGTTGAAGAGTGTTGATTTATCTCAAAAAATGACTTGACAAAGAAGCTGTGATTAATATGAATATGTGATTAATATGAATGTTGGGCCACTCATGCTGAAGCAGGAGTTTTCACAGCAGCTTTAGACTTATTTTGAGAAGAACACGGAAGGTTATGTTCCATTAAACAGTTTTTTAAAATTGCACTATTGTTGCACATTCCAGTTTCTTTCACTATGTATATATGTACAGAAGTCATGTGTGGCTTCAGAGCTGGAAGCCCACTACAGTTCACTGTTCCAATGCCGGCTGTGGCCTTGACCCTGTCTTGTCACTGAGTTTGATAGGACTGCAACCCTTCCCAACAAAGTACTCAATGGTCTGAAGTGTGCATCAGATTACTAGCCTAAACTGACAAAGAGGGCTTAACTCTTACAGATATGATCTGAATAAGAGGAAGTGTTTCTGGAAGAGACTACTTCTCCTTTGTGGTCTGCTTTTTCTTTCCAAAGAATAACTGCAAGCAGAAAGCCAAACACTGTATGTAATGGTTTTAGATTTCCGCAGACAGTAATCTTTTTCATATTTCATGTAAAGATTGTGGCAGAAACAGTACAAGAACCCAGTTATTCATAGATGTTTGGACTGCAGCACCCATAATTCTTCACTGTTGGATATTCTGACTAAGGCTAATGAATTTGTACCAAAATATGGGAGGGACACAGTTACCTACTGCTGCAGTTCATCTACACAGAAGTTCATATTTACCGAGCCAATAAAGCAGAGCACACAAGATGTACAGGAGGAACTTGTCCCTGGCTAGAGAACTGTTAAAAGATGACAGCAGGGCACCCACACCAACTGGAGGACAAGATTCAGCCCAGGTACATGCATAGAACATACCTTGTGTGCATCCCTCAATGTTTTCCTTCAGTACCTTGACCCATCACAAGCCAGTGTGGTATGCCCTTTGTCTATTCCACATAAGAATGCAAATTCCATATGCAAAAAAAAGGAAAAGTGCCATGAGATGAAAGCATTCCTAGGGCAGACAAGTTTGTGATGGGAACACTGTGTTTGTTAGGATGTGTGCTTCTTTGGTTTCAGTAACAGGCCTGTAGCAGAACATGTTATTACAGCAGCTCTCCCAAATGCAGAAGCTAGGGCTTCCAACTTATATTATCAAATAATGTCTTTCAATTACAACTCTGTAATGACAGATTTTCTATGTTGAGACAGTGTCCCAGGGAAAATGTTCAACGTGGTTTGATATAGTAGTGACCAGGCATGAAAGGGTCACAGGCAGCCATAATGACAAAGCACTTTTCACCAGGTGCTGAGTCATGGGAAGTGACATCAGCTGATAGTCACCAGCCTTGTACATAGAGGAACCAAGATTAAAGCATCATCTGAGAGACACCTGTTTGTAGAGTCTCTACTCTTTCTGGAAGGGGAGAGGTGCTTCTCCAGCTCACAAGCTACTGCCTGCATCTGAGAAGGTGGTAACCCTGGTGCTGCACATTGACGTGGATCATCACGCGCTGCATAACCATGCTAACAAGGGTTATGGGCTCAGTCTGTGCCAGTGGATCCACCTGGATGACCATGTGAGTAACTGTTTGTGTGCAGTTGTCCAGAAGAGCAGTTCTAGCTGTCTGAGTACCGGAAGGCAGAGAGTTAAGAAGCCAAGCTGCTTGCCGTGCTTCTTATCTCCAACTGATAGTGAGAGCTGGGAAGGCTGCCAACGCTGAGCGTTTGTCTTGTTTTGCTGCCAGCATGGATTTTGTAAAGTTCCCAAGGCTAAATGATCAAAACTACTCCCAGTGGGCTGTTTATGCCAAGGCGATCCTGGTGAGGGAAGGGCTCTGGGATATTGAAGGAGATCCAACAGTGAAAAATGCTAAGCTTGATAGGAAAGCAAGAGCAACCATAAATCTTTCCCTGGACCCAAACCAATTAGACTGTGTCAGAGATAAGAGATCTGCTCAGGAGGTCTGGTTTGCATTGACCAATGTGCACCAGTCAGACTCTGCTCTTTCCAAAATGCTTTGGAGCAAAAGGCTGTACGCCTGTAGAATGCAAAAAGGACAGTCCTCAGAGGAGCATCTGGCCACCATGAAGCATCTGTTTTTGGAGGTAGAATCCAGAGGAATAAACCTCTCAAAAGAACAAAAAGCATATATCCTGCTGGGCAGTTTATCCAGTGACTTTGATCACATACTGTACAGCCTGCAGGGAGTGCCAGAGAATCAGCTCACAATGGACTTGGTGTCGACACGTGTCTTAGAGGAATGTCAAACACAGCGTTTTGAGAGTGGCATTGAGAGACAGCAACATGCTGAGCCAAGATCAAACACACCATCAGAGGCATTTCAAAAAACTGAGAGTGCAGCTGTCTGCAGAGATCAACGATGTTATAATTGTGGACAGCCAGATCATTTCAGGAGGAACTGCAAGAGGACACCTGCTGCCAGAAGGAAGGAACAACACTGGTCTCCTGCGAACAGGAAGGGAGTTGTTTCAGCAGTAAAGAACAGTGACTGTCAAGCCCATCTTGCTGTTGCAGCCAGACATCTGTGACAGCGACTGTCAAGCCAAATAAGGGACATGGGGACTTCCAGGGTTTGACAAAGATTTTGAAAATGTGCTGTGTGCTCCCCAGTTACAAAATGGTCTGGTCAGTGTGTCCTCACTGATTACAGATGGGTATGCCCTACATTTTGAGGGGGATGATTGTGTTATCACTAAGGGGGGGCAGGTTTGTGCAAAAGCACATAAGCACAATAGGTTATACTACCTAGACACCCATGCAGAGTGTGCCACAGTTGGCAATGTGCCACTGCACTCGAATTGTGCACACTACCTTTCTAGGGTGTTGGGACACACGGGCTTTACAAGTTTAGAGAAACTGAGAAGTGTAAGAACCATTTGGAATGCTTTGTGTGCAGCAAGATAAAGCTGAGGGCTTTTCCTGTTGCAAAGAGGAGCAAGTGCGCCACCCAGAGCCCATTCCAAGCAGTGAATGCAGATTTGGCTGGGCCTTTTGCCAAATCGGTAGGCAATAGTAGATATCTGATGGTGATAGCTGATAGACACATCTGGTACTCCTATGCTACATGCTCAAGGAGAAGAATGAGGTGGCTGCCACATTCAAGAACTGGGTGGAAATGGTGGAAAGGGAATTTGAGTACAAAGTTGGTACTCTGGTGACAGACCGTGGGGGCGAGTTTCTGTCTCAAGCTTGGGCAATTGGCTAAAACAAAAGGGCATCTGCCATAACACCACTAACCCAGCCACCCTGCAGGAAGACAACTCAGCGGAGATAAAAATTGGGATGTTAAAGCAGATCAAGGACTGTATACTGCTTGATGCAGGGGCCCCAGAAGGTCTTTGGGGGGGAGGCAATCCTGACTGACTGCCACATCACCAACCGGGTGTGGAACTCTGCAGTCAAGCAAACACCCTACTTTATGCTGTATGGGAGGCCACCCAACCTCAGCTACCTAAGGATGTTTGGGCAGCATGCAACGTTTTGGTTCCCCAGACTTTCAGGAAGAAAGATGACCCCAAGTGGTGCAGATTGATGTTTGTGGGGTACCAGGGGAACAGTTACAGGTTTTACCTGGGAAATGGCTGCATCCTGTTATCCAGGAGTGCACATTTTGAGAAACACTCTGGGTAGGAAAAGATCCACACAAATCGGGAAGTGTTTGTCAGATTGGGACAACAGGGAGGCAGTACTGGAACTGGAGGGGTAGAAACACCAGAGGCTACACCAGAAAGCCAGCCTAGCACCTCCAGCGAACCCACAGGTACACAGATTTCACCCATCACTACACGAAAGTTCGAGACACCATCATCCACAGAGACGGGTACAGACGAGTGAGGATAAGAAGGGACCAACCAAGATGATCATATCCAAGGGGACTCAGAGAGTCAGGAGGCCACCTGAGCATTTTGTGGTACAGAATGCCAGGGTATGTACTGTAGCAGCTGATGAGCCAGAAAACTACCAGGAGCTTCTCACCTATCCTAGGGAGGAACAGGAGAAGTGGTTTGAGGGCATGGATAGCGAATTCTCATCTCTAGTGAATAGGGAGGTGTTTGAAGTGGTGGATAGGTCAGGAGACCAGAAGGTCATAGGTTGCAAGTGGGTATTCAAAAGGAAAGAGATGCCTGATGGAACCCACAAGTATAAGGCCAGATTAGTAGCCAAGGGACTCTCTATTTATTTCTGGGTATGTTAGCTGTCTTTCATATTTAGTAAAATGCAATATAGCAATATAGTAAAATGCAAAATGCAATAGAAAGAATTCAACAGTCATTGAAAACTGATTTATCTTTATTTAAAAATTAAAAATATTTTTCTTGATGCTACACAGATTTCAATCAAATGGAATATTTTAGATTTCCAATCTTTCAAGAGTATATAAATGATCCACCCAAGGTGGCTCAATTTGCTATGTCTTTCATTGCTTGAACAGCACGTGCATTCATTCTGGAAATATTATCTGGAGAGTAGAAGTATTATTGGGGAATAGAATGGTAAAAACTAAAAAGCTGAGGGTACAGTAGAGCAAAAGCAAGCTTGGATCCCTTTGATAGCTTCAGATGAGGAAGACAATGAATACACCTTGGCTGATGTTGCAGAAAGCTAAAAAAAACCTGAGTAACTTGGTGTCTATTGGAGGAAGTAAAGATCACAGGGGTTTTCTTCCACTCAGAACCTGAGAGTTTTAAGGCACTAGAATGAGAATTCCAAAATTAATGATTAGCACCACTGCATATGGCTAGCATCTGCAACAGGAAACAAATGGATGACAGATCCACTAGGACACCATGGCATTCTGGCTGTGCGGTGCTACTTTTGTAAGGGTTTCTGTTACCTTCTTAAAACATCCTTAAAACATATGCATCAATATTTTCATGGTTGTTCTCATTATGGAGTATGAATTTATACATGCATAGTAGTGCCTTGTTCACCTGCGGGAGAAAGAATCACACAAATCAATAATTAGTTCACAAACACTGTGTTAGCACTTTTATAACCAATGTTATTTCCAATTTTATTTTTATATCCTCATGTTTGCTAGAATTTCAAGATGTACAAATACGAAATTCAGCATAGAATTATTTTTGTAAACTACTAAAATGTCAATATATGCTATCAATCGTATTATATTATTTAAAGCCAAAATAGTGTCATGGCTTGAGTGTTCAACTAGGACTCTGGGAGACCAAGTTTCAAATCCCCACTGAGACATGGAAACTCACTCAGCAACCTTGCGCAAGTTCTCTCAACCTCACAAGAAGGCAATGACAAATCTTCTCTGAATAAATCTTTCCAAGAAAACCTTATGATAGGGTTGCCACAAGTTGAAGGCATATTGAAGACACATGACAACAAAGTCTGTATTATTTGCTTTAAAACATGTTATGGTAGTTTTAAAAACAATAAGGCTGGAATCCCATGCATTCTTATACTATTTTATAAAATTGTTTAGACATCTTCCTGAATTTTTTCTCAACAGAAGTTCATCTCAGACCATGTTAACTGCTCACCTGTCAATTCCATATCCTGTACTATATCACTATACACTCTTGAAAAGAGGTCTTCCTGTGACTGCATTCCATCCAAATAAACTGCAAGTGAAAGAGTGGAAGATCCAATCATTTTCAGTAGAGCAAGAAATTCTCAATATAAACTGTCTTCAGAGCAACATATACAAAAGGACCTAACTGAATAGATTTGTCTTGCAAATAACAGTCATGCATTATGTGCGGTTCACAACTGTCACTTATAATTACAGCTTATTTATACATAGATGACTTAAAGCAACAACAATTCATATAAGGCTGCAGATCAGATTGTACACTTAAGTATTATCCAAAAATGTCTACTCATATGGCAGTCCATTGAGAGGAAAAGTCTATATTTACCTATTAACTTTCTTATTCCTCCATCTTATCTGTATCAGACAAATATTGAAACATTCTGGCAAATCCATTCTTCCTACAGAACTAAACAACTTACGCTAGCACCCTATGCTTGGATGACCATGTATTTGAAAATGTTTGCCATACCTATGCCAGTTTCATTTTCTTCCATTTCTCTCTTGTGCTTCAGATACATGGGCCATACATGTCCATCAAAGTATCCTGGTGTGTCTGGTGGATTATAGACTCTGTTGCTACATAAAAATATAGATAGGAACTTCACTTGTACACCTTGCATAATCATAACTTCTGTATGAGATACTGAAAGTCTTGGGCAGGAAGACCTAATATTTGTAAATGCTATAGAGAAGTACTTGTTTGGTATTACCACAGAGTGGTAATTACTAAATGGTATCCTCATGCTTTTGTACTAGAAGTTTAGGTATGATTATGTAGCACAGGTTACTCTGAATCACCTTTTGATTTTGCAACTGGCTTCTTCAAGTGTGCCTTATATAGACATTTAGCAACTTATTAGCAGGTAGTTCCTGTATTGTATACCTAGTTAGCCTACTCCATAACAGCTTCCTGATGTGTTAGATTACAACTCCCACAATCTAATTCAATGTGCCTTTGATAACGGGCTGGGGTCAATGGGAATTGTAGTCCAACCTATCTGGACAGTACCGTCTAAGAAAGGAAACTTGGTCCGTTCTGTGTCATCATTTTTTTTATACGCGTTTGTGATCAAGGGACATGACTGTGAGTGTTAATGTCTGTGTTTCACATTATTGTATATGATGTTATCACAAAAACAGCTATTGAACTGGATGTGTCATTGTGACTTAAGAGATAATCACACAGGAGGAAATTAGGGTCTTGTTCCCACTATGATTTTAAGCGAATTGCTGATTGGATTATATGACCGTCATTCCCACTTGAAACTGATTCTGATCCTATTGAGCTCAGTATCAATTGCGATGAAACGAGGCAAACACAAAAAACCCACTGTTTCTTGATACTACTTCTTTGGCGGTTCTTTTGAAAAGAATCAATTCTGAAGAGTGTTCAACAAGTGGGAATGATGGATCTGAATCAGATCATACTGGAGGGGAGGGACTAATGGTGGAGGGGTGTTTACCATTGCTCCTTAGTTTTTGGGAAATCAGCCGCCACCACCACCCTCATCAGCACTGCCTTTGTGCTTATGGTGTGGCTATGGGTGCAATATATATATATATATATATATATATATATATATATATATATATATGACAGAATGTGTGATCCATTGTATTCGCAACTACTTGCAATTACGGGCAGACTGCAGCTCAGCAAGGCAAATAGTTGCAAAACCAATGGATCATATATCCTGTCAATTTTTAAGTTGGGCTGCTCAAAGGGGAAATGGTGTACTTGAACACCCTGGGTTGCTGAGGGATAGAGGAAGGCTCATTTGCTAAAGTCACCCCACTCAGCGCCTGGAATGACCATGTCCTCACCGCGTTGCCACTTGCGTCACTGATAATGCACAGATGATCAACATGCATTTTGAAGTGGCACAAGCTAGTGGGAACGACAATCGTGCCAAAAAAGAAGCAATTACAAGGGAATAATGAAAAGACCCACTTTTATAGTGGGAATGACAGACCTTTTGGAATCGATTCAGCTACATGGAGCAAAGGCAAATGGCAAACTGGTTTAAATGTAAATGGGAATGAGCCCTAAGAGTTTAAACAGTAATTAACCCGTGAAAATTGCGCAATTTACATTAAAATGAGATTAACACAAAAGCCATTATCCCATGAATAACCAGGCAATAACCAGGCAACAAACAGCAAAATCCTGTGAAGGATTTGCTGCTATTTCTTGCCTGGTTATTCATAGGATAATGGCACTTTAATCACATTTCATCTCGACGTTGTGTGAAAACCATTAGTGCAATTGTGGGATTATCATGGGTTATTCACGGGATAATAGCACTTTGAACATGATGTTGTGTGAAAACCATTAGCGCAGTTGTGAGATTATCACAGGTTAATTAGCATTTATACTTCCAATTGTCCCCTGTGTGATAAAGGTGTTAGATTACATGTTCATTTTAAGTAAGTTTGAGCAGAACAGGGGTAAGCAAAGTGCAGCCTCCAAGCTATTGCTGGGCTGCAACTGCCAGCGTTACTCACAATTGGTTAATGGAAGCTATAGTTCAAATTATTTGAGGTGATACACTTTGCCCTCTATTGCTACGGAACTTAATTTGAAGGATCTGTGTTTAAGAATTAAAGCCTGAGCCTGTAGATCTACTTGGGAGTAACACTCACTGAACTTGGCAAGATTTAGAATAACCACACATTAGCATAGGCCATGTCAATGAACAGTCCAGCTCCAAATCATACCTTTCTAGTTTGTGTAGAGTTTATAGAGCAGGATTTAAAAAGCTTTAAATTGGTGAACCTCAAGGTTTGAGGACCTAATCCAATCCTCCTGGGGTTACAGTGCACCACTTTGGTATTCCCCAGACAGCCATATCTGTTTTCTCCATGAAACAAGTGTCAATTTCCCATCTTTTGTACAGATTTCTCCTTTTATTCTGAAAGGCTTGAATGTTTCTCATTAGGCTTAGTTACCAACAAAAAAAAAAGGCTTTAAATTAAAATATGCTGTTATTTTCTTCTCATGCTTTGCCCTTGGCATAGCCCATAACCAAAATGCCCATCCCCCCAAACTTTTCTGATATGGAATCTGGCCTTGAATTGAAGATGTTTTCCACCTTTTCCAAAATGTTCCTCTTGTTATGCCATAGCAGGCAGATTGCAATCATAATCAAAGGACAATTATAGTAGGCACTAATTTTTAGGAACACTGTACCTTCTCCTCCTTTTGCATTCTTCATAAGGAATGGTTAAGAAATACTTTTTATCCCATATATCACTGAGAGGCCTGCAAGAATAAAGGGGTAAATGAGCTGTACTTGTTTGCAATGGACTGCTTATTATAGCTTGCTAAACTGGCTTACTTGTAGTTATATAGAAGGAAACCTTCAACAATTAAGATACGAGTATCTTCAGCTCTTTTCTGATCATCGTATGTCCTTTCTGGTGGCCTTGTCAACACAGAGTCTTCTGGGTTTGTCATCCAAGAGCGTACATTCATCACCATTCTTTCCATGTGCAAGGCATCAAGAACTAGAAGACACATTTTGCCTTTAATGTTCAGATTGAGGTTCAAGGCCTGCATGATTTCCATTCATGAGATACTTCAGTTAATGCTTGGGTACATAAAGAGAAGAACGGGGAAAGGAGAAATTTCCTTTATTATGCTATATAAATGAGAACTGCTTTCCAGTATAGATGAGCAGAACATAGTTAAATATTGTTTCATTTCTATCCTGCCTTTCCTCCAATGAGCATAAGATGGTATACATGGCTCTTCTCCTTCCTACTATAACCTCACAACAATCAGGTGAGGTAGGTCAAGCTCACAGTGGCTGGCTCAGTGTCACCTCTTGATTTTCAAAATTCTAGTCAGGTCTGGAACTTGGATCTTCTAAGCTATGGTCCAACATTTTAATCAGTGGGTCAAACTGATACCTCATTATAGTTCTCAAATCTGTGGAATTTTCTACAAAGAACAAATTAGAATGGTAGAAGATATTAATAATAGCAAGAAGCAGTGAACACAGGTATCCTGGGTATGTTCAAGTTTGTATACCAAATTATATATTTTGAATGAAATGTCCTTGCTTCTTCAAGCACAACAGATTTACTTGCAAAATACATTATCTATATCCATTTCAGCTTACTCATAGGATTTGTGGTTATACTTAGTTCTGCAAGAGCTGTAGTATTAGAAGTCACATTTGGTTTAAGTTCCTTGTTTTTGGAGGGGAAAGTCATTTGTTGGAAAGCTTGGATGAATAATCATATTAGAAGTTACATTTACTACACTCCGAAGAGTGTATTTTGATTTCACTTCTTAACAAGAAAATAAGAAATTTCCCTACTGATTAAATTTGGAAATAAATGCAAATTTGCTATTTGAATGGTCCTTTCAGAAAGATGCCCACTCAATTTCATCACAACCCAGTTCTTTTGGCCTTTTGAGATGCTTAAAACTGGCAATCCTCTGTGCCATTATGTAACAAAACAAACAAACAAACAAACAAAAGAAGTGGCAAATCGATACTTTTTAGCTGCAGTTCCCTAGCCAGAATCAACCCCAGTCAAGTTTTCACACTGGAAGCAGGATGGACTCAAATAAACAGCTAAACACATCTACTCATACAAGTGATTTTTCTTAAAAGTCCAGCCTCTCAATTTAAGTTCATTTTTTCTGCTTTTTCAAATTTCTGGTCATTTCTGGTGAAGATGACATTTGACTTATTCATATATTATGGCTTTGTGGGACCATCTCAGAAGGATGTTCAGGATTCTGGCAAAACAACCTTTACCATTAGCTATTTACCTTGCCAACCTAAATAACAATCTCTAACACCCATCAGCACCAACTGGTTCTCTGCAAGCTATAATAATAATAATAATAATAAATTTTATTTATAGCCCGCCCCTCTGCACAGCAATCGAGGCGGGTTACAGCCTTTAAAAGTTATTATTATTGTTGCCAATATAGTTATTGACAAACAGCGCATGCTACAAGCTTTACAACCATTAGAATCCAAACCCTCAACAACAGGGGAAAGTCTGTTCCTACAATATTCTAGATGGAGGCTTATGTTGAGCAGGGAACACTTTCTTCAAGAGCTAAACAAGTAAATTTATCCCCAGTGATCAGGGATAAAAACAGTATTAAACCATTTAAATTGTATATACCCTGTTTCTAAAATAGCAAAGTACAGGGTATTCAATTTTTAAAGGCACAGTCTTGAGATGTCCTTTATATGCCTGAAAGGAATCACATTATGATGTCTTTCTAAGCAAATAAGTATAGAATTGAGCTATGCTGGGAGAGGAGATTCAAATAAAATAGTCTAGGAGCAGGGAAACACATTCTTATGTCCAACCAATAACTGGAAATAAATTAAATACCTTGGCTACTACTCTGCATGCCAGAAAGCTGTTGTATTTTGAGTACAACAGCCTTTACTGGGATTACTTCTCAATGTTATATAGATTTCCATATTTGCCATAAATTACAGTCATTTGAATGTTATATTTGCTTATTAACATCTTCTTTTCAAAACTGCAACATTCAGTTTCAATAATTGTACTCATTAATTTAGGATTCCATCTACTAACCGTCATACTGCAGAAAACCATTGTCATCTACAGCCACTTCAGACTCGGGCTATAAAAAAAGCAACAATGGAAAAGAGTAATATTGCAGAGGTAACTTGAAGGTGCAAAAAGATAAATATCAGTTCAACAAGTCTTCTGAAATCAACAGTTTAAGAGATCTGTAGTAATATTCAATAGAAAGACAGGCAGCACTGACAGTGGGCATCACATAGCAAAGGCAGTTAACATGATAGTAGCTTCGACAAATATTCAGTGTTATAAGAACATATCTATTTTAATGCAACATGAAATTTACAACAGTGTTACTCAAAATGTTGATCCATGAACCAATTCTGGTTCACAGCAAATTTCCAGGAAAGAAAAGAAAAAAACAGTCAATGGGCATAAATATGTTGCTGGTCTCTGGAATATGGGAAGAGAGGGACCCACAGGTCTCCTACACCATGTATTTTGAGAAGCACCAGTTCAAAGGACTTACAATAACACTGCCTAACAGTTGTATACTAATTAACCTAAAGTCTTCTACATCATGAAAATGTATATTACTTTATTTTAAAAATGGTATTTGCTAATTTCTAAAAACTGAGGTGGAAGCTGCAATAAAAGAAAAGGCAAAAAAAGAAGATGACTCCTGTTGCAATCCACACTGACAGAGTCAACTCTACTGCTAATCAACATATGTCAACAGATATGGAAAACAAAACGATGGCCAAAAGATTGGAAGTGATCAATATACATCCCCATACACACACACACACAAAAAGAAAAGAAAAGAAAAGAAAGAAACACAAGAGACTGCAGCAACTATAGAACCAGAGCATTAATCTCCCATGCAAACAAAATCATGCTTAAAATACTGCAACAGAGACTCCAACCACAAATGGAGAGAGAAATCCCAAGGTCCAAGCAGGGTTCAGGAAAGGAAGAGGCACCAGAGATCACAAATATACAATGACTAATGGAGTTTAACAGGGAGTTCCAAAATAAAATCAGCATGTGCTTTATAGACTACAGCAAAGCCTTTGACTGCATAGATCATGAAAGGCTATAGAACTCCCTTAAAGACATGGGAGTGCCAACACATCTGATAGTCCTAATAAGGAATCTGTACTCAGCACAAGAGGTTACTGTCAAAACAGAACACGGAGAAACAGAATGGTTCCCAGTTGGCAAAGGAGTCAGACAAGGCTGCATCCTTTCACCCTACCTATTCAACTTATATGCAGAACATATTGTAAAGAAAGCAGGCTTGGACATAGAACAAGGAGAAGTGAAAATAGGAGGAAGAAATATCAACAATCTGAGATATACTGATGACACCATAGTACTAGCAGAAATTCACAGGCCTGGAACAACTACCAAGGAAGATCAAAGAAGAAAGTGCAAAGGCAGGCTTACTGTTGTACATAAAGAAAACAAAAATAATGACCACAAAAAACTTACACACATTCAAACTAGACAAGGAGGACATAGAAATAGTAAGAGTTCTAATATCTGGGATCAAACATTGATTGGAATGGGGGCTGCAGCCAGGAAATCAGGAGAAGATGGGGAGGGTGGCTATGAAAGAACTAGAAAAGATCCTAAAATGCAAAGCACAAAAGTCTCAGCACAAAAGTCAGAATCATACAAGCTACCGTATTCCCTATTACCATGTATGGATGGGAGAGCTGGACAGTCAAGAAAGAAGATAGGAGGAAAATCAACTCATTTGAGATGTAGTTCTGGAGAAGAATGCTGAGAATTCCATGGACAGCCAAAAGGACAAACAAATGAGTCCTAGAGCAGATCAAGCCAGAAATATCCCCAGAAGCCAAGATAACAAGACTCAGACTGTCGTACTTTGGACACATCATGAGAAGGCATGAGTCATTGGAAAAGACAATAATGTTAGGAAAAGTGGAGAGAAGTAGAAAGAGAAGAAGGCCACATGCTAGATGGATGGACTTTATTAAAGAGAGCACGAATATGAGTTTGCAGGAGCTGGGAAGAGCAGTAGAGGACAGGGGAGCCTGGAGATGTCTCATCCATAGTGATGCCATGGGTCGAGATTGACGTGAAGGCAGTTAACAGAACAAAACAAAACAAACAATTTGCCAAGGACACTCTTGCCATGAAACTGATGAGGATGAGGAAGACCAAGGGCTGGGTTTGTTGGCCAACAGTGCAAGAACCCTAGGTGAAAATACAGAAGTGGCATCCTCTAACTCCCTTAGCGCTGAAAAGGGCTCTTCTGATCAATTCATCAGACCAGGAATCAGCAGAATGCAGCCACTGGGCCTCTCACCCTTCAGAAAAGAAAGAGTGTAAGTGAAGGCACCAAATCCCACCTGGTTAGCACTTGGATGGGAGACCACCAAGGAATGCCAGGTGCTGTCAGCTATATTTCAGAAGAACTGGCAAAACTACCTCTGAGAACTCCCTGCCTAAGAAAACCCTGTGAAAACCATGGAGTCACCATAACTCAACAGGGGACCTGAAAGCACATACACATGTACAAAAATGGCCAACAGTGCTCCCTTGACTCCATGGGGATGGCTGTTTTAGGCCACAAATAACTTAAGAAAAAAAACTGGAGATGAGCTGAAGGTCACTTTGTTTTTCTGAAGGGTGTTTGGAATAGGGTTGCCAAATCCCAGTTTTTGCCAAGACATGCACAGGTTTTAACCCTTTGTGAATATCCCAGCCTGGGTTTAGAGCCAATCCCGGCTCCTGGCTCACCAGAACTCAGCCTCTCTTTCCCCTAGTTTCTTGGGCTGGCCAAGGGACAGTGGCCTTGTTCCAACCTGGAAGAGGCTGCAGGCTTCCAGCTCCTCCGTCCTCCTCGTTGGCCAGACGCAGAGGGATTCAATTGTGATGGTAGGGTGGATGATTTTCTTCCCTTCATGCAATTGTGGATTGGCTTAAACATCCAACAGGATTACATGAGATTCTGCTTGTGCAAGTGAACTGCAGTTTATGAATTAGTCCCTTGAATTTGTTACCTTAAAAAAGTCATCCTGAGAGATGATAGTGCAGTTTGGAAGATGTTCCTTAAGCTTTCTTGCCAGAGTTGTTTTTCCTCCATTTGTTACACTGTATTGTATGTTTGAAGAAACAAAGCTAACATAGCAAATTATACAATACATAATAGCAACTACACAGTTCCAATAGTCTGGATTAGCAGACTTGTTATTTGTTCATTTAAACATTTTTACCCCATTCTTTTGTACAAAAGGTCACTGTCTGCATTGTATTCTGACAGGCGCACTTTGTTTGGACATTTTAATTTTTAAAAAACAGCATATACTGTAAAATCCAAGAGTGTAAGAACATACATTCTTTCTCAGAAACCCTTTAGGTGTCCAACAACTCCGTTGATAAAATTATACTGGATCAGCTTCAATCTGTGAGTACCGATGACGTGGACAAGCTCCTTGGTAGAGTGAGGAAAACAACCTGCCCTCTTGATCCTTGCCCATCATGGCTGGCCATCCAGGGGGGGAGATGCCTTGAGGATGTTCCTTAGGGACATTATCAATGCCTCCCTTAGGGAAGGTTATATTCCATCCTGTCTGAAGGAAGCGCCGGTTAGATCGCTTCTGTAAAATCTTTCCCTGGACCTCCTGGACATGAACAGCTATAGGCCAGTCTCTCTATTACTTTTCTTGAGCAAAGTGATCGAGAGAGCAGGTTGTTTTCCTCACTCTACCTCCCCCCTGGATGGCCAGCCATGATGGGCAAGGATCAAGAGGGCAGGTTGTTTTCCTCACTCTACCTTGCTCTTCAACTCCAAGCTGTCTTGGAAGAAACCGATTATCTAGACCCATTTCAAACTGGCTTTAGGATAGGATATGGAGCTGGGCAGGGGTAGTGTGACCCTGCTGGTGTTTCTGGACCTCTCAGTGGATTTTGATACAATAGATCATATCATCCTCCTGGATCGCCTGAGAAGGCTAGGAATTGGAGGCACTGCATTGCAGTGGTTCTGTTCCTTCCTGTCAGGCAGATCCCAGAGGGTGATGCTCGGGAACAGTTGCTCTACAAGAAAAGAGCTTAACTGTGGCATCCCTGATGCTATTTAATATATATATATATATATGAAGCCGCTGGAAGAGATCATTCGCAGACATGGGGCGCAGTGTTATCAATATGCTGATGACACCCAGATATACTTCTCCATGTCTCAGCCCTCAGCTTTGACTTCAGATGGTGTCTTTCCTCTCATTGACTGTCTTAAGGCAGTAATGGACTGGATGAGGAAAAACTGACTGAATCCAGATAAAACGGAGGTACTTACAGTAGCGGCCCCGAAACCAGGTATTGGGATACACCCTGCAGTCCTGGATGGGGTCATACTCTCCTCTAAGGACTCTGTTTGCAGTCTGGGGGTGCTCCTGGATTTGTCGCTCCAGATTACAAATCAAGTAAATGCGACAGTTAGGAGTGCCTGTTATCAGCTTTGGCTGATACACCAGCTGTGCCCTTTCCTGGAAGTTATGGACCTAGAAACTGTGGTGCACATGCTGGTAACCTCCCATCTTGATTTCCGTAATGCGCTCTATGTGGGGCTACCCTCGTGCTTGGTCTGGAAACTCCAATTAGTACAGAATATGGCAGCCAGGTTGGTCTCGGGAACAACAAGAAGAGACCATATTACGCCCGTTTTAAAATCACTTCACTGGCTTCCCATTAGTTTCCAAACACAGTACAAGGTGTTGGTTATTACCTTTAAAGTCCTAGAAGGCTTGGGTCCAACCTATCTCCAGGACAGCCTCCTTCTGTACAATCCACCCCGCACACTCAGATTTTCTGGGAAGAATCTGCTGCAACCTATAAAAACTAGGCTGTCGGCAACCACCCAGAGGGCCTTATCAGCAACCGCTCCCAGATTATGGAACGGCCTGCTGGACAAGATCTATCTTATTACCACCTTAAACAGCTTTTAAAAGGCTGTTAAGATGGATCTCTTCCGGCAGGCCTTTCCTGAATAGACATCCTGGCCCCAAGAGTTAATTCATCTTTCTCTCCCAAACTCTGCCGCAGTTATTGTTATTGTTGCTTGGTGTTATTTGACTTATTTTAAGTATGTTTTAAATTCTTTTATTGTTTAATTCTATTTTAAGGGGTGGGTGGGTTTGTGGGATTTGTATTACATTTGTATTATACTTTTAATTTTGTAAGCCGCCCCGGTTGTGTCTGCAGAAGGGTGGATGATGATGATGATGATGATGATGATCTTTTTAATAATAATAATAATAATAATAATAATAATACTTTATTTTTATATCCTGCCTTTTGCCGTGGCAATCGAGGCGGCTTACATATAAAATTATATTTAAATAAAACCTGCCCAAAATAAACAATACTAATAAATAACACTTAACCCCCTTTTAAAAATATATAAAATAAAAAATACAAAAGTAAAAGCATCAGATTAAAACATTCTGGGACACCAGTAAAAGCATGGAGAGGATGCCTAACGAGGAGGGAGGCCAGGTTAGGTGAGATGATCTATTCAGGGAAGGCCTGCTAGAAGAGATCCGTCTTGACGGCTTTTTTAAAGCCGTCCAAGCTGGTTATTTGATGGATCTCCTCTGGCAAGGCATTCCACAGTCTGGGAGCAGCGGCAGAAAACGTCCTCTGGGAGGTTACTGCTAATCTAGTTTTTATCGGTTGCAGTAAATTCCTCCCAAAGGACTTGAAGACGCAGGGTGGATTATATGAAAGAAGGCGATCCCTTAGATAGGCTGGACCCAAGCGTTCCACAGGGACTACATGACAAATATAGAATGGTTATTGCTAGTTTTTCCATTTTGCAGGGGCTTGTGTGTCCCCTATAACTCATTATTTTGCCAAATGACATGCTGGCTGGACTTGATGAGGGATGTGGTCTGATATATCTGGAGGGCATCATGAGAAGAAGGCTGACATGCAGCAGCAAATATACATGGGTGAAATTACTTTTCTTTTTTAAAAAAACAACACAGAAAAGCTATACCAGCACCAGATAGCCTTGGTGGCTTTGGACAATTTGCTGCTTGTCTAGGGAGGTTTAGGCTGTCAACAGTGATTTGTGCACTGGACTACTGCAATGCATAAAATGTAGGGCTACTTAGTGCCTAATTTGGAGGCTGCAGCTAGTACATTATACAGCTGCTAGGCTGCTTAGTAGATTGCTGTATTGTTTGTATAAATCCTTACACTGAAAGCCCCACACTGGCTGCCACCAAGTCAAATTCAAAGGCAACTCTTTGTTTCTAAAGCCTTAAAATGCTCAGGACAAGGTTATCTGAGAGACCACTTTCTTCCATATATATCAGCCCAGCTCCTATACATTGGAGTGGTGGGGAGAAGCTATTTACTGTACCACAGCCAAGTGAAAATCATTTGGTTACAGTTCAGAGGAGGGCCTTTTCTGTTGTGGCATCCACTATGTGGCAATCTCCTCACTGTCACAAGGTAGGTTGCCAGCTCAGGATGTCTCCAATAATGTAAGTTGAAGACTTGTTTTTCAGACATTTTTCTGATCACTAAGTCTTGCTAGTTACCATAAGTGATTCTAATGAAATATTCAGGGGTAGCTGTGATGGCCATTTAGCAAATTCAAACAAAAATCCATCAGTGATACCTTTATTGCCCAACCAAAATGAAAAATATACTTGTTGCAAGCTTTTGAAGCATTTTGGTTGGCCAATAAAGATATCACTGATGGATTTTTGTTTGAATTTAATGAAATATGTTATTGCTTTATTTATGTCTTGCTATTCTAGAGAGAAATGGCACCAGAAAAATTATTTAGAATTAGGAATAAGTTGACCCATTATCCTATACTACCATGCACAGTGGGCACTGTTAGGCCTCTCATGGAGATTAGCTGGTAACAGGCAAGCACAGCTCTAGTCTGATATAAACAATTCTGCAGCTGTCCAGTGATCCTGCTTACTTCATCCCTGTAATAAGGATGTCTTCCCCTCCTTTGAAAAGTAATTTAATTTCTCAGCCTGCATTAAGATCATAGGAAGCTATTGTAGCAAGAGCCTTGCTCTGGGGAAAGAAATTTGCACTGTCCACCCAGGTAATGTGTTGGTCTGCAGAGCATCATCTTAGTGCATCTTGAGAAACCACAAGCTGTGAGTATCTGAGTGCCCATCAATTCAGGTGCATGCAAGCTTTCTTTTGGGTGTATTATTTATATCCCATATCCATACACCAACCATAAATAATCAACAAACTGCATGTGTTATGCTTTCATGTGTGTGACTTTGTTTCATATTGGTAATCCATAATCTGACTAAGGTCTACATGGATCAGACCCCAGCTCTGTTACACTATTTTATGGTTTACTTACTTGATTTTTTTCTATTTTATGGGCTTTAATATGTAATATTGTAAACCACTTTGGAATCTTCTGGAATGAAAACATTACAGAATCATCTAAGCAAATCAAAGGAACAGGGTCAAGATACCAGCTGATCTATTAAAATAATGCTAAACAAGGTCCCCCTCCTCTTCCCCCATCCCAATCCTCCTGACCATTGAAAATGTGGTTATGCTATAGCAGTCTGCAAAATCAAAGTGAAAATGGAGATTAAAAACAGTTAATCCATATCCCACATTCAATCATTGATAAATGTGAGCATCTAAACCGAACAAGGAATGTAACTACGTATTCACACTCACCCTCCAAGTCCAATGACCAAAATTTTCATGATCCTTTTATAACCTAGAAGTTAAATTGATATTATATTATATAATTAATTATATAATATAGGAACAAATAACATGTTTTCCACAAGCTATTTATGTTTAGCGTGTGGAATCCTGTTATATTACATTTCAGATATGATTCTACATAATTTCATAGAGTGTGGGAGCTGACCATTTTGAATATGAATGGATATCCCTTTAGCATTTGTAACACAAACTGGATATGAGTTTACATGGTGCATTACAAAACATTGTTCAATAACGTAGGAAAGTCATAATGTGATGTGCTCTCCCATTATTTTAAATAAATAAATAAAAGAGAACAGATTTATTATTGGATTTATATTTACCCTATCTCCATTAAATAGAGCTAAGATGCCTAAAACAGAACTCAAGGCAAGTGATATTGTATACCAAATATTGAGAATATTGTATTCTAAGTAATAAAGCATATTACTTACTTCATTAAGTAATTATTATGTTAATTCAGCACTGCTGAAAACTGAAAATCATGCAATACACATCAATTAGACACATAAAGTTCTGGCCATGTGTATCAGTATAGCATGTGAAATGCATACCAAGTCACTGGGATATGTAAATGTCATTACTAATATTAATAAAAGTTGGTGATACAATGTTATAATAATTTAGTTGAATCCAATGATAGGCCAACCTACTGTCCAGAGTTTTGGGGTGCAGTGTCATCAATATGCAGATGACACTTTACTACTCCTTTCCACCTCAATCCAAGGAGGCTGTCCTGGTCCTGAACCAGTGCCTGTCATCAGTAATGGACTGGATGAGGGCAAACAAGTTAAAACTTAATCCAGATAAGACAGAGGTGTTCCTGGTCAGTTAGAAAGCAGATCAGGGAATAGGGATCCAGCCTGTGTTCACTGGGGTCACCCTCCCCCTGAAGATGCAGGTTCACAGTTTGGTAGTACTCCTGGATTCATCTTTGAACCTGGAGACCCAGGTCTCTGCAGGGACCAGGAGTGCTATTGTACATTTAAAGCTTATGTGCCAGCTGTGCCCTTTCCTTGAGATGCCAGATCTGGTCTCGGTGGTACATGTCTTGGTTACATCCTGTTTGGACTACTGTAGCATGCTCTACATGGGGCTGAGTGTCTGGAAACTTCAGCTGGTCCAAAGAGCTGCAGCCAGGCTGTTAACTGAGGCAGGTTACAGAGACCACACAACGCCCCTGTTAACAGCTCCACTGGCTGCCAGTTTGTTTTTGGGCACAATTCAAGGTGCTTGTTATGACCTATAAAGCCTATATGGCTCAGGTCCAAGCTATTTGGCAGACCATATCTCCCTGTATGAGCCGGCCTGGGCTCTGAGATCCTCTAGAGCAGGGGTAGGCAACCTAAGGCCCGGGGGCCAGATGCAGCCCCCTGAGGCCTTTGGACCGGCCCCAGGCCGGTCCTGCCGCCGCCGCCGCTGCCCACCATGTGATATTGATTATTATTATTACTTGTTCTTGGGGTTTTCTTGGCAAAATCTCCACAGGGGTTTTGCCATGGCTTTTCTGAGTCTGAGAGAGTGTGCATGCATATTTTTTTATTTTTCTTTAAATTTTATTTATTTATTTATTTTGGTGCTTTGGCCCCCCCAATTGTCTGAGGGACAGCAACCCGGCCCCCGGCTCAAAAAGGTTGCCTGCCCCTGCTCTAGAGAGACCCTTCTCTCTGTCCCACCACCATCACAAGCACAGTTGGTGGGGATGCGAGAGAGGGCCTTCTTGGTGGCTGCCCCTAGACTGTGAATCCCCTTCCCAGGGAGACCAGAATGGACCCTTCCTTGCGGGCCTTCCGCTGGCAGGCTAAGGCCTACCTTTTCAGACAGGCTTTTAAAACAGAATGTTTGTATAGGACCAGCTTGGGATGTTGTTTCATTTTAAAGTGTTTTAAAATGTTTTATACAGTTTTATCTATTAAAATGTATTTTAATAGCTATCTATTTTAACATTGTAACAACATAATTCCTTTTTAATGCACCTCTTTTCTATGTTTTTAATTGTATTGTGTTTTTTAATACTGTGAAGATGCTCTGAGTCCCAGTTTTGGTAAAAGAGCAGGATACAAATAAATATAATAATAATAATAATAACCTTGAATAGACCACTGAAATGAATGGATAAGGCCTGTTTTAGATCGACAACAATGGTCAATTAAGTGGAAAGCCACTAGAAGTGCTCAACCTACAAAGCAACAGGATGAATATGAGATATCTTTGTTAATGTTATCAACTTCAGTCCATTCACTCAAATCACATTCTTTTCCCATAAACAACCATAAACACACAAATATCAAGTCTATCCCCTACTAAGGGAATGGGTGCTAGATTTGTCAGGCTCTAGAGGCAGATCTCTGGTCAATTTGCAGTAGGTCAGGAAGGGCTTCTGACTTCCAGCTAGTTAACAGTGTTGTTGCTGTTGTGGCTTCAAGTAACTTTTGACTTATGGTGACCCTAAGGTGACCCTATCATGGGGTTTTCTTGGCAAGATTTGTTCAGAAGAGGTTTGCCATTGCCTTCCCCTGAGACTGAGAGTGTGTGACTTTCCCAAAGCTACCCAGTGGGTTTTTATGCTCAAGCAGGGATTCAAACCCTGGTCTCCAGATTCCTAGTCCAATGTTCAACCATTACGCCATGCTAGCTCACAATTTAACAATAGGCTGACGAAATAAAGACAGTTTGGGATAACCAGGAATTGATTTTGCGTGGAAAGATGCTGCTGCCATGGTACCAAGAACGAAATTCTAGGCTCAGCATGTGTTCAAAAGCACCCCTTTCTTTCATTCTAAATTATAACTTTCACACTTGGTGGAACTTGTTAGAGTATGAAATTAAAGCATGTATCTAAATCCTGACATGTCCCTACTCCTGTTCTACAGTGTTCTCTTTCACAAATGTTTGGCAGGGTAAGCTATGCACATTTGCACATTTCTTAGCTGCCTGTGTATTTGTAAAAGCTTTTCTTTTCTTTCTTACTGCCATGCTGAATCTTAAAACAGTGCAAAGCTTTCATTCATATGCGGCTCTCTACCAGAAATTCAAAAAGACAAAGTCTTGAACTTTGTAGATTGCCCAAGGTACAGAACAGAAGCATTTTATGTATAATGTTTTAGACAGACATTATACATAAAATATGGTGTGTGAGCACACACAAATAGTTACTGAAATATTATAGATGCACAGTATACTAAGGATGAGGTACCCAGTACATGTACTTGTGACATGACACATTTTGTTATAATCAATGTTTCAAGGCTCATGTCTGAAAAAGTGCTGATAGGATACAAACCCAAAACTATCAGTACAAATAGTAATAAACATGAATGTAACAACTCTCAAACATTGGGAAGGAGTTGCTGATAAACTACACTTGTCTCTCCACATTCGCTGGGGCTAGGGGCACAGGATCCCCATGAAAGTGGAAAAACCGCAAATAACAAAACCACTATGTTTTTACCTGAGAGAACACCTCTCTAGGAATCTCTAGGTCCTCCAGTACAACTCTGTGGTCAACATCTGCCAGACACTGACCACAGATTTGTGCCAGAGGAGCTACAAATGCCTAGTGGAGTGTTCTCTCTAGGAATGTCTAGGTCTTTCAGTGTCGCTTTTGGTTAAAGTTGAGCATAGAGTTGTGCTGGAGGACCTACATATTCCTAGAGAGAACATATTAATAAAACCTGTGAATAATCAAATCCGCAAAAGTCAAAGCCGCAAATGTGGAGGGATGAGTGTATTTATCAACTAAAAGACAAAGCTTCTGAACTCTCTGGCATGTAAATTATGATGCAATTTAGAAGTTCTGGTCAGCAGGGCAGAAGGCCAACACAAATATCACAGAGGAAGAACATTATATAGAGAAAGGACTGCCCTGAGTTGTATTCTGTACTACTGTCTGTTACACACATTGAGTCTGATTCTCCTCTACCCATGAAATACTCTCAACAATTCTTCAAAAATCTCTGCAAAGATAAAATTGCAGCTTATGGCTTTCCCAGGTTTATAACCAAAGTGTGTTGATACTCAATCTAAGAAAAGGCTTTGCTAGAAAACAATGCCATTACAATTACAGCTTTCTTGCATAAGGCCTTGTGGAATATTCAACAACATGGGAATTTAATGAGTCTGGCAGCCCAGTCCTAAGCACATTTAGTTAAAAGCAAGCCCCATTAAATTCACTGTGATTGGTTTCCCAGTAAGCAACTGAGCCAGTGTGATGGAGTGGTTTGAGCACTGGACTACAACTCTGGAAACCAGGGTTCGAATGTCTGCTCGGCCACAGAAGCCCACTGGGTGACCTTGGACAAGTCACATTCTCTCAGTTTCTGAGGAAGACAAAGGCAACTCCCACTCTGAACGAATCTTGCTAACAGGTTCTCCTTAGGGTCACCATAAATCGAAAATGACTTGGAGACACAACCACAACATCAAGCATGCTAACAGTGGTAGATTTGGACAGCTTTCACATGGCTTGGAAAGTGGAAAAGTCTATTTTGAATCCAGTATACTAATGTAATCTTCCATGCAGGTCACAGATGCAGAATGTAATGTAATCTTCCATACAAGTTAAAGATGCAGAACATGCAAATGCTAAATTCAGGGCCTTTGCAGACTGCCAGAAATAGTGCAAATTGAGTCCACTTTAACTGCCCAGGCTCAGTGTTAGGGAATCATGGGAACTGTAGTTTACCGTGGCACCAGAGCTCCCTGACAGAGAAGGTTCAATGTCACAGTAAAAAATACAATTCCCATGATTCCCTAGCACTGAGCCAGGGCAGTTAAAGTGGACTCAGTTTGCACTATTTCTGGCAGTCTGCAATGGCCCTAAGTGTCACTTTATCAGCACAATACCAAGTAAGCCAGAAACTGGGAAGAGGAACCTATAAATAGAAGCCAGGATCTCAAAAACATGTTTCCATGGGTTTATCTACAAAAAGCCTGAAAGGAAAAAAAAATGGAACCTCTGGAAACCTAAACAGCACTCTTTAAAAAATACAATCTAAAAACCTTGCACCACTTAGGATAGGGTAAATAAAGTTAAGATTTCAGATTTTGAGAAATGGGGCAATGCTGCAAGTAGCAATTAAATCCCACCATGTTCATTTGGCTCATTTTACGTGACTCACAAGTAAATAGTAATGCAACTTAATTGCAGACAAACATTCATAGGACCAAATTGCTAGTTTCCCAATCCACCTGGTGTGTGAAGCAAGTTGTACATGATATAGAGCTCCACGTATACATATACAGACATTAGGAATGGGAATACACAAAAACTGGTTGCAGAATATTTCAGTCTTCCTGGGCATCCCATCTTGGACCTCAGAACAGCAGTCCTTGAACAACAACAACAACAACAACAAAAACAACAACAACAACACTACTACAAAGGAAGATTGGAAACAGAAATTAGAGTATATCAACAAACTGCAGTCCATCAGCAGTGGATCGAACAGAGATACACCACACACATTACAACACTAGCTAATACCCCAACCTTATGGGAGCTCTCTTGGCCAGTTCATCACATCTTCTTTTTAATTACCACACTATGGAGATTATCACACCAGCAAAAAAGACAGGAGCATAGCAGGATGCTCCCGTCGAATTTAGCAAAGATTATCACATGACGTTGTGTGATGTCGCGGGTATCCTGTTAATAAAGAGGAATTCTAGTGCTGCTTTTTATTCACAAGGCGGCACTAGAATTCCTCTTTATTCACAGGATAACTGTGGGATAATTGTGACGTCATGGGATAGTCTTTGCCAAATCATGCAATATTGATGGGAGAATCCTGCTATACTCCCATCTTTTTTGCTGGTGTGATAATCTCTTACATCAACACTCATTCATATGGTCATCTACTAACCTTGGCTTTATGCGACATTCTTCCTTCTGCCTTGTTGTCCGATGACTATCCTTAAAACTGAACCTGTCACCTTATCTTTACACCCACAAAGCTTTGCATTCCTACGGACATTCTCATACACCAAATGCTATATAAGTCTGTTCCTGGACTTTCCACTCTGCCCCATGCATCTAGGTCTGTCTACAAAAGCTCATGCTACCCGCTTCTCTCTTTCATTAGTCTCAAAGGTGCTACAATATATACATACTGAACAGCATGAGTCTGTATTTGCAAGAGAGCTTGTTTCACCAGCTTTGAGTATACGCAGTCTTCTTCACATCCAGTGGAGAACAAAAGAAGAGTGTCCTGTGGCATCTCAGAGACTAGTAAAATGTGTTTACAGCATGAACTTTGGCGGAGTATGTCCCATTTAAAATGCATGCAGAATATATTGGTTAGCCTTTGAGCTGCCACAGGATTCTTCCTTGCTATTTTCAGAGAAAGCCACCTGTGCTAGGTTCTTGTGGAATTGTTAAAGCTAACTAGTTTATTTCAACAGAAGTTGAAAGAAATTGACTGGTGGAATCCACGAAAGCTTAAAACTGATCTTGGAGGTTGCACAAAAGACAAACTAGGCTATACTTGCACTAAATCAGGTTTATCACTGAACAGTAACATCCAAAAGCCACTAAAGAGTGATATCTTTATTTGGACAACCAAAATGAAAGTCAATAAAGGTCTCACACTTTTGTGGGATCTAGGGTGTTACCGACATGACTACTCCGGAATAGGTTTGTCACCATTACCACGAGATAATAATTCAGTTTTCCTCCCGAGCAGCACCGTCACGGCCTCTTATGCAACCAGACACAGCAGGAACCTCACCCACCTACTGTCCTTCTCTGGGCACTGAGTGCGAAACACCACCAGCCCTTCTTCGCTCCGGCCCAGCTTCATGCCAAAAACAAGCCCCGCCCCTTTCTCCTCCTAGAACCCTGGAAGAGCAAAAGACCCTTGAGCCCTCCCTCCAGGGAAAGAGAACCCGTTCCATGCAAATATGTCCGGCACGGCCACCTCTTTCCTGCGTTCTGATTGGTCAAGACTGGCAGCAAGAGCAGAAAGGTGTGATTGGCTGGCTTGGGCAAGATGGTCCGGGCCAGCTTCTGCTCACCATCAACTCTTCTTTCCCAACGCCTGCGGTGTAGTTCAGAGGCCGCTAAAGAGCGCGGAGACAGAGATCTACTTCGGTGCTGCGGCTGCGGTGTGCTACAGCGGCCGCTAGAGGGCGCAGCTGGTCTGGCGCTGTGGCTGTGATGTCCTTCAGAGGGCACTGGAGGGCGTTGCGCCACGGTCTTGCGTCTGCGGTTCCCACTTCCCTTCTCCTTCTTTCCCAAAGCTTGCTGTGTCCGCTAGAGGGCGCAGAGCCACAGATCTACTTCGGTGCTGCGGCTGCGGTGTGCTACAGCGGCCGCTAGAGGGCGCAGCTGGCCCGGCGCTGTAGCTGCGGTTCCCACTTCCCTCCTTTCCTTTTCCCAATGCCTGCTGTGTCCGCTAGAGGGCGCAGCGCCACGGTTCTGCGGCTGCGGTTCCCACTTCCCTCCTCCTCTTCCTTTCCCAATGCCTGCTGTGTCCCCGAGTGGCCACGAGAGGGCGCGGCGCCACAGAGCTGGTGTTGCGCTGCTTCTGCAGCGGCTGCGACCCGCACTTCCTCATCCTCTCGAAAGCTGCTCCGCTCTCTGCTGGGAGGCTCCCCAGCTTCCCTCCCTCCCTCCCGCCTCGCCTTCTGCCCGGAGCTGGGCGGCCAGGGGACCCTCTCCCGAGAGCCAGAGCCTTGACGAGGAGCCATGTCCAAGCCGCCCCCGAAACCGGCCAAGCCAGGTAAGTCAGGGAGGCTCCCTCGCCTCGCTCTCTGCCTGGAAAAGTCTTGCCTTGGAAGAAAAGGGAGCCAGGAAGAAAAGGGAGGGGGGGGTCCAGCCTGACACCTGGATCATGGGTTGCCTCTCTTCCCCTGCCCACTTTTACTTTACTTTTTTATTTCCCTCCCCCCTTTATTTTTTTATTATTATTATTTTTTTTATTATTCCAAATACTACAACAACAGTAATAAGAAATAGATAGTGGCAACATATTCTCTAATTTACCCCAAACCTCTCTCCCCCTCCTCCTCCACAACAAATAATAATGTTAAGTAACCTATAGATAACATAATTCCTGCATAAGAGAATATCTTTCCGGATTAATAACAAAATAGACGCGAAAATGTAGTCTCTCTTTCGAGCTAAGCTTTGTATCGACATATTTCCGCTCCACTCCCAGCAGCAGCGTCAGCAGAAACTTTCTCTCTGCTCCGGATTAACACTCCTGGGTGCGTCTACACTAGAGAAAGAATGGCTTTCTCCACTGGAGAAATGATGGTAGGGTGCACCTATGCTAGAGAAATAATGGCTTTCTCCATTATAGAAATTGTGGTTTTCTTCACTATAGAAACAATAGTTTTCTCCACTATAGAAATAATGGTTTTCTACACGATAGAAATAATGGCTTTCTCCACAATAGAACTAATGGTAGGGTGCATCTATGCTAGAAAAATAATGGCTTTCTACATTATAGAAATTATAGTTTTCTCCACTATAGAAATAATGGTTTTCTACACTGTAGAAATAATGGTAGGCATGCAGCTACCCTAGAGAAATAATGGGTTTCTCCACTATAGAAATAATGGTTTTCTACATTATAGAAATAATGGTAGGCGTGCAGCTATACTAGAGAAATAATGCAGCTTGAAGTGCTACCACTGCATCCTATGGAATCCTGGGATTTGTAGCTTGACAAGGGCTTGAGCCTCCTCTGCCCAAGAGTGTGCCAGTGTCTCACTAAAGTACAAACCCCAGGATTCCGTAGGATGGAGCTATGTCCATTAAAATGGTGTGAAACTGAGTTATTTGTACAGTGCAGATGCACCCTGTTGGCAAACATGGCTGGGTTCTGTGGCCTGGCGGGTGGCCGTGGTCTCCTCTCTGTGCAGTGTGACCTGAAGGAAGGAAGGAAGACATGCAACACACCGTGCACACACCTATTTACCTCCTCTCATACCACACCATACAGAATCCTTGGTAATGGTTCCTCCTCCTCCTTCTTTTGGTGCTAATGTTACTCATCAGTTGTCATTCCCATGTAGCAGGGAATGCAATGGCCAGACCACTCCATCCACTGGATAAATGTCCAGTGGAAAGCGATGCTGATAAACAAAGGTTGCTAAACAACCAAGTGTTGGAATATCTGCCACAGGCCTTAGATATCTCCTGAACTTTCCACAGTAGGCCATTGGACAATCCCACCAGAAGCTGTAGAGACTGTGGGCATGTTTTCGTTCCATGTCCCGGGCAATGGCTCCTCTGGAGGCAATGGGACATGGAACAAGACCTCAGGTGATAAACACTGCCATTAAGTGGACAATACACCAAGGCTGCATCCGCACTGCAGAAATAATCCGATTTGATACCACTTTAGCTGCCATGGCTCAATGCTATGGAATTCTGGGATTTGTAGTTTGTTGTGGCACCAGAGCTTTGCAGCCCACAACCAAATCTGGATATTTTGCTATCCCTATCATGGCCCTTGCACCCCACACACAGAAACTGACTAAATCAGGGGTTAGAAGTGTGTGGCCCTTCAGGTATTGTTGGATTGCAATTATCAGCAGCCTTAGTCAATGATGAGGAATGCTGGGGATTGCCGTACAATAACATGTGGATCAATGGTGGTTTATAGATCCCATGTCAGTGGTTAGTGAATCTATTCCAGATTTTAGTTCAGACTTTAAATGAGTTATCCATGCTGCTGAACATACCACAAATAGATTCACCACCCTGGGGTGGCTGCTTTAAAGTCTGAAACCTGGAGTAGATTCACTGCATCACTGACATGGAACTCACCAGCCACTGTTGATCTCAAGGGCCTTATGATTCTCAGTCATGGGGGACAAAGTGATAGTTGGAGATTGCTTCAGCACCACTGATTAGAGAGCCCCCCCCCCCAACACACACTAAAGCAAGAGGGATTGTATAGCATACATAGCTTGGTCTTCTAGCACTTCATTTCCTACCTTCCCCCATGATCTGCCACCTTAGACAGCCATCTTACTGTACCTATTGATAGGCTTGGCCCTGCTGCACTATCAGGCATCCTAGCTAGGACTGAGCTTGCAAAACCAGAAGAGATGAGTTTGATTCATTTTCCCCAGTTTTGCAAGTAGCATTTCCATCTTGGAATGTGCATGTTTCACCCCATAGGACTATCACAGCATGAGAGGCCCTTTTAAACTGGGAAAATGGCACATTGGTGAAGAGTTTATACAGAGCAGCCTCAGTCTGAGTCAACCTTTCAGTTGCTTTAGATGGGAGGTGAGACAGGATTGTGCAGCCTGTGGGCCTCATGACACTTTTGGAGGAAGTGTCTGGCCCTTCCCCCCCCCCAACCTATTTTTTTTTTTAAAGTTGGTTGAAAATTCAGCCTGAGGGGGGAAAACCCACATGCACTCATTCCTCCACATTTGTGGCTTTGACTTTTGCGGATTTGATTATTCACGGATTTGATTAAAATGTTCTCTCTAGGAATCTCTAGGTCCTCCAGTGCAACTCTGTGGCCAACTTTGACCAAATGTTGCACTGAAGGACCTAGAGATTCCTAGAGAGAAGACTCTGCTAGGCATTTGTAACTCCTCCAGCGCATTTGTGTGGTCATTGTCTGGCAAATGTTGACCACAGAGTTGCACTGGGGGACCTAGAGATTCCTAGAGAGATGTCCTCTCAGGTAAAAACATAGTGTTTTGTTATTTCAGTTTTTCCACATTCATGGGGGTCCTGTGCCTCTCACCCCAGTGAATGTGGAGGGATGAGTGTAATTGCCCCCCCCCCGAAAATTGACTCCAGAGGGGCCTCCTGATGTCACTTGACTGCATCTTCCAACAGTCCTAATCATTACAACCAATAGTGATGGCCTAAAAATTCTGTCTGTCCTTCATCCCACACTTTGAAACAGGCTAAATAAATAAATAAAATAAGCAAGTGACCAGAAATCAACCAACATTTGATTTCTTGTTATTGCTGGGCATGCTGGTGCAGCTCATCTGGATGTGCCAAAAATGATCCACATTCCCTTGTGTATGACTGTCCCTACTGTGATGGGGTGATTGTGCTGAGGAAGCCATGTGTAACATCTAGTTTGAGCACTAGATTGAACTATTTTACTAAAAGGGGTCTTGGTCTGATGCTTTGTTAGTTCATAATCTTGCCACCCATTGCCATACTTCACTTTTTGTGAGCGGACAAACAGGCAGTATTCAGATTGCAGGGATGTTTGTGGAAGATGTCTACCCTTCTTACCTTTTTTCCTGGTGCCTTTAATGTTTCTAGAAGGCAATGGACACTATTGTTTTTCTTAGGTGCCTCCAAGATGATTCTGGCTTATGGCAACCTTTATGGTGACATCAAGGTTTTCTTGACAAGTTTTGTTCAGAGTGGTTTTGCCACTGCCTTCCTCTAAAGGTGAGACAGTATGACTTGTCCAAGGTCACCCACTGGGTTTCAAGGCTGTGTGGATTCAGCACTCAAACCAAGACTCGCTCTGTGGAGACCATGATATGCCAGAATTGGAGGAAATCAAGATTATGGATTTTATTAAAGATTTGCTCTGCCTCTCCACACCATTCCTTCCCTCCTTTGCATAGTTCAGGCATGGGGACACCCCTCTCCTTTTTACAGTCTGCTATGCCAAGTTATTTCTGAGTGATTCAGAAATTCAACTGATATGATCTTTCCACTTCTCTGAGGTGGTATGGGAAAGTATGGAAAATATCTTATTGTGCAAATCATAAGATATTAGCACTCATGAACCCCTTATGTCTTGTAGGGATTTATAAATTTAAACCAATTTAATCTCAATGACATACAGTGATGGCTGGTGGTTTCCATTTCAATGGATTGGTGAATCCACTCTGGCTTTTAGTCTAAACTTTAAAGGAGCTATCCAGGATGCTGAGCCTTCTCCTCTTGATAGATTCAGCACTTTGGATAGTTCAGACTAAATCCCAGAACAGATTCATCACTACACTTGACATGGAAACCAAGTGCCATGGATGACATGAATAAGATTAAGAAGTTTAAGTAGTTAATAGTTTATTCTCCTATCATATTTGAATGAAATTCTGATGCCAATTTATTGCACACACTTCTGGGATTATATTCCTTCTGGAATTATAATTAATAACTATTATTATTGAAGATTCTTTCCTCAACCTTTGATATTGCCTCCTCTTACAAATCCATTATAGCAACCTATTGTTTGGATTTCCTGTAAAAAAAGAAGAAGAAGAAGAAGAAATTCTTTCTCATCACTTGCTAGCAAAATCTAGTATAGTTGGTCCTTGGTATCCAGTGGAGTTTGGTTTCAGGACACCCCATGGATACCAAAATCTGTGGATGCTGAAGTCCTATTAAATATAGTGGCATAGCAAAATGATGTCCCTTCATATAAAATGGCAAAATCAAGGTTTGCTTTTTGGAATTTATATATATATTTTTAATATTTTCAAGCCTTGGCTGGTTGAATCGTTAGGTAAAGAGGGCTGACTGAAATTCTTCCTCATCTCCCATCCAGACCTATAATGTGATGGGGAGAAAAAGAAAAGAGGAAGGATTCTTCAGAGCAACGCCTTTGGGTCTCAGCAGTTCCTTGGGAGGAAGTTCTGTACATCCAGTTCAATTCTCTTTGAGGATAAGTTCTAACATCAGACTGTGTTAATGTTTAGTGTTCAGAATGTTTAGTACTTTGAGCTGATTTTGTCAGGGTATTTTGGGATGTCCCAGCCAAGAACCACCAAAAACTGGAAGATACACATACTTGACAACTTGGAAATGGTCTGAGACCCAGCATATTCTGAATGCAGAAGGTTCCAGGCTCAGTCTCTGGTCTATCCTGTTAGATGGCAGAGATGAGGAAGACCATGCCAAACCCCCTGGAGGACTGCTGCCAGTCAGAGTAGCAGGAGCAGACCAGAGACCAGGAAAAGGCAGTGCCATAGGCATGTATACTTCTTTCTGAGTACTATGGAGTCAAATATAATTGAATATTACAAACACAACTGCACTTTAAATCACAGCATACGTTTTTAACATCAGTACAAACTATCCATCAGATGTGTCACATATGCACTGTTCCATCCATGTATCCTATAATGCGCCAGAGCAGGACTTGATTGAAGGACTCTTCCAATGTGCTGCTCAGTATTTATGCAACATTTGGTGCAGCTTTAAAGCATTCAATAAAAAAATATAAAATACAAGCAAACATGGACATTACACTACAAAGAATTTACCCTTTTATTCCCTCCAAAATACACAACTGAAAAAGCTAACGAAGTACAGCCCTTTCCTTAGAGTTTTCACTGGATCAAACCAATACTCACCAGGGTTATGCACGCACCTCTGTTAGCCAATAGCACAGCATGATAAAACTACTTTTTGGGGCTCCCACAACCTCCCAGCCACCAAGGCCAGAATTCAATGCCTCTTCTCCTCTGCTCAGGAATAACCTTCTGTTGCTTTTGTGCTACAAGCTCCTATGCCCAGTTGGCCTCTTCCTGGCATCGGCTTTGGTTTCCCCCAGCAATTTGGTAGGAGGAGATGACAACAGCCAGCATGGTGTAGTGGTTTGAATTTTGGATAGGACTCTGGAGACCAGATTCAGCTATGGAAAACCACTGGTGACCTTGAGCAAGTCACACCCTCTCAGCCTCAGAGGAAGGGAAAGGCATAACCCCTACTGAACAAATTCTGCCAAGAAAAACCCCATATTAGGTCTGCTTTAGGGTCGCCATAAGTCAAAAATGACATGGGAGGCACACAACAAGAGGAGATGACAGATGTTGCAGAAGGGCGGGGTATAAATAAATATTATTATTATTATTATTATTATTATTGAAGTACATTTAATTGTGATGGCTAAATTGTTTTTTTCAAAGTTGTTTTTAATATTTCATCTATTTTATCTTTCTAATATATAGCTGTTTTATGGCTGCTGCTTGTATTTAGTGTTACTGACAAGCTGTTTTAAAAATTATTGCAGTAGTGTTCTAACTGATTATGCTTGCAGTTTTGGGCTTCTTGAGGAATGGGAAGGTGGAAATGTTCTAAATCAGGGGTAGGCAACCTAAGGCCCAGGGGCCGGATGCGCCCCCCCGAGGCCTTTGGACCAGCCCCAGGCCGGTCCTGCCGCCGCCGCCAACCCCTGCCGCCCCCTGCTGCTGCCGCCGTCCTCCATGATGATATTGATTATTGTTGTTATTACTTGTTCTTAGGGTTTTCTTGGCAAAATCTCCACAGGGGGTTTGTCATGGCTTTTCTGGGGCTGAGAGAGTGTGCATGCATATTTTGTTATTTTTTTAAAAAATTATATTTATTTATTTATTTATTTATTTATTTGGTGCTTCGGCCCCCCAATTGTCTGAGGGACAGCAACCCGGCCCCCGGCTCAAAAAGGTTGCCTACCCCTGTTCTAAATATATATTGATATTGTTCCCTAAATATACAGTATAAAACCAGGTCAATGCCCTGTATAATGTGACTTTCAGAAACTCCTTGACATTCTTTTTTCTGTACATCAGTAGTTATCAAACTGTGGCGGGACCTCTGAGTATAGGTGCATGAGAGAGAGTTTCTTAAGGGGATGCAAGACTGATCTCTCCTCAGCCATTTCCCAACCTTTTTCTCTCTTGGAGGGGAAGAGTATGACAAGGCGATCACCTGGAGTAGCCACCTCTACCCAAGGGAGGAGGAGAAGGGGAAAGAGGAGAGTGGGTAAACTCGCTGGATCATGGCCATCACTTCTTCTTTCTCTACTTGTCCCATTGCTGCCCCAGTTCTCAGAATGAGATGCTGCTGCATGAATATACTCCTGTGTGTTCATGAATATGTGAACAAAAATGCACACACTAAACAATCAAAATATTTCTACTCATTTACTATGTCAATTGGGGAAGGGGATGTCTGCACGTAGCTGTAAAGCAGGTCACAAGGGCAAAAAGCTTGCGAACCACTGCTATACACGAATACATTTCTGTCTTACTTCATACAGTACTGGAAACCTGCAATGTTGATGTATTGCATTAGTTCCTCACCATTTCCTAAATGTGCATGAGTCCTCTACCACAAGACCATTTATGTGCAGCAGAGAGGCAACTGCAACTTAGCATCCAGTGTTGCAAGCTTTTCCTCCCAAGAGGAGGTCTCAGCCAAGCCAGAATGTTGCAATAAAACAACTTTGTGAGTTAAAATGTATTCTTCTGCTGTGTGGGGGAGAGATGGATACACTGCAGAGGCAAGAAAAGAAAGCATTTTAATAGAATGTTTCCATGATGAGATAGTTCTACACCAGCCTTCCCTTACCTGACAATATCCTGATGGACTACAACTCCCAGCAATAGAATGGAAAAGTAGGGTTGGGTGTCCAACACATTAGGTAGTTGTCAATTTAAGGAATGCTCTTTGACACAAATACCTACAAGATGAAGGGAGGGGTCAGAGGAAAAACAGAGTAGAAAAGCCCTAGTATTGAAAAGCAGTGGCCCATTTGTTGCTGAATTGAACACTGCCCTTACAAAGTGTTACAGTAATTAATGCAATCGCAGATCATGACAACCTTTCCCCATATCTTGAGAGAGCAATTATTTTAAAACGAAAGCTACTACAAAAGTACTGTAATACTTAAGGAAAGAAAAATGTGCTTTTGGTGATTGCTGTGATCCCATCACATCTTTTGGTTTCCTGTGTTGGCCTCAGTAGTTGTCATTGCCAGCTCCACATTCTAAGTCTCACTTTAAGCAAATCATCTTCTAAGCTGGGGAAAAATAGTTTTAAACACTTGGTGAACAGCTTCTTGTTCTTCTTTCTGGCCTTATAAGGGAGCCATAAAACATAAAAAGTCAAAAGGAAAACAGTCTTTGTTGCTGTTGACATAAACATAAGAAAACAGTTGAAATGATTAATTCATTTTATTTCTTCCCTCCTGAGTTTGGGGATCAATGGGGTGAAAATGGTAACACACTTGACAGATTAACACCTGCGCTTAGATTTATTAGGATTTCAGTAGAGTTTGTTGTAGGCCAGTAATTGAGGCTTCTTTGTGCATTTAACATAAATCCTGCAGTCCTTAGATTGCATGATGCTTGCTTTTAGTCATTTGTGTTTTCATGGTCTCAGGGTACCACTGTTTATTAAAACGTGCTCAGCTGAATTTTGAAACAGTTGATAAAAATCTAAAGATAAATCCTTATTCCATTAATAAAATCAAACTTGGCAAATAATAAATAAGGCACTCAAAACCCAACCAGTTTACATGGAGAAAATTAAATGGCATATGTATTATAACTTTCAAAGGTACACTGCCACTTAACAATATGAGAAGTAAAAACAATAAGAAAGCCAAAAGGTTTTGCATAGACAGATTCCAACAAACACTAATCATATCAGGTTATACTTCAAAACAAAATACTTACTTCTTCTGAGAAAAAGCATAATTATCCAGTCTAATAAAGAGAAAATGATTAATCCAATAAGAAATAAGATGGCTTCATTTAGCTGAACATATTTTCAGGTTATGTTTGCATTTCTGCATGATCCATCTTTGCCCTATCTAGTCTAGCCCTAAGTCCCAAAGAAAGCAATGGAATATATGTGTATGCAGAGTGGTATTACCCTCATTTGGTGTAGTGTTATTTCACTATGGGAGGTTAGAAATGGGGAGGTCACTATCTATCTCTGCTTGGTAATGGAGTGATTAAATCCCCTTCCAGCAAAAGTCAGAATTTACTAGGAGACAAAGCTGTTGTAGACATGACAAGTTTGTATATTTCAAAATGCCACTGACCATATCTATTAGGGCCCTTACACATGACACAGTTTTCGGTAGTTGTCCCCAGATTATGGAACGGCCTGCCGGACGAGATCCGTCAGATTGCAACGTTAAACAGCTTCAAAAAGGCTGTTAAGACGGATCTCTTCTGGCAGGCCTTTCCAGAATAGATTTCCTGGCTTCAGGAACCTCCCTTAGTTCACCCTCTCCCATTTTGGATACTGCCGCTACTATTATATATATGGAATATATGTGTGTGCAGTGTGGTATTACCCTTGTCAATTGTCTATAATCTAATTTCATTCTATGTTTATTTAATTAAGATGTTTTGATCGTTGCTGGTTTAATACTTTTTTAAGGGGTGGGTGGGTCTTGGGTTTCTTTGTATTTATATTGTACAAATTTTAATTGTTCTTAGCCGCCTCGATTGTGCTCAGAGGGGCAGGGTATAAATAAAAAATTATTATTTATTAATTATTTATTATAGCACAATGATTCCACTTTGACTGTCACAGCAGGATCCCGTGGAATCCTAGGATTCACAGTTTAAAGAGGGATATTTACAATTCTAACCAGAGGGTTCTAGTGCATATCTAATTTACAAGACTCCATAGGATGTTGCTATGAATATTAAAATGCAGTCATGCTGCTATAATTTTGTAGTGTGAAAGGGCCTTTAGATCAAGGAAGTATAAGAGGCAAAGAGACATGCAGGCGAGGATGCCAAATTCTTTCTCTCCTTTGTCCTTCTCTCTAAGTGTTTTTAAATATGGCTGAATTCACACCTGTAAAATTATTTGTACTTATCCTGATTTCAATCCTGTTAGAACACATTATGTTTCTCCAGATTCAAAGTGAAGGATTTTTTTTATGCCTGAGGGCTTTAATGTGATTTAAAAAAATAATTTTGCTCCACAATTTCTGGGGGGGTGGGGTTGTTTTGTAAACATCTGTCTTGCACTCCAAATTGGGATCAGGGTAGCATCTGGGGATAGGGTGGAGTTAGAGGGTGGTGAAAGTTGTTGAGAGGTTACCTTGGCATCCTCATCTGACAAATGTGGTATCACAATTTTTTGTTGTTGATATGCAGCTACCACCCCAGGAAAGCCCACAAAGGGCAGAAAAGAAAAGGAGTAGACATGAGGTTCAGTGAATTCAATGGGACATTGGTTTGAAACAGGCGGGTCAAATAACCCTGCTTCCAGCCTTGTTCATCATTAAGATCAGGGGTAGGCAACCTTTCCCCTTTAAGGGCCGAAGGACTTCAACTCCCAGAAGCCTCAGCCATGTTGGCCAATAGTCCTATGTTGGCCAATAGCTCCTGGGATTCTGGGAGATGAAGTCCCTCGGCCCTTAAAGGGGAAAGGTTGCCTACCCCTGATTAAGATGATGCACAGCTCAAGTGCGGCCAGAACCATGCCAAGGCCGTGCCTTTGCTGAAAAAATGGGTCAAAAAAGAGCGGACAAGATCAGCTCCTTTTGCTGGTCTGGTTGAAAACTGTGACATGAGCCCAAATTGGGGCTGGGCCAGTATGGTTGCTGTGGCCCCAGCATGATCGATGTCAAAGTGGCCACAGTCCTCTTTATGGGGCTTATCTATTTTGGCCCTAAGTGGGCATTGGAGTCTTCTCTTGTGATCTGTGCAGTGGCTGTGCTTTGTGAATCAATTGTGTGAAAATTCCAGAACTAACGGAAACTGTGCAAAATGCTCCAATACTATTGTTTTTCTTTTGATTGCTAACTGGAGTTTGGACTGTTAGAATGGCAGGAAAACAAGAAAGGTGATTGATTGATATGAATATGCATGTGAGGAAGAAAAAAAGATTGCGGTGGCTGTGGGTGGGTGGCTCCAAAATAATCCAATTCATTGACCACCTGGACAGTGGCTTTGTTGTTAACTGCCCTCGAGTCGATCTCAACCCATGGCGACCCTATGGATGAGACATCTCCAAGATCCCCTATCATCCACTGCTTTGCTTAATTCCTACAAACCCATACCCATGACCTCCTTAATAGAGTCCATCCATCTAGCACGTGGCCTTCCTCTCTTCCTACATCCCTCCACCTTCCCCAGTATTATTGTCTTTTCCAATGAGTCCTCCCTTCTCACAATGTGTCCGAAGTATGATAGCCTCAGTTTGGTAGAAACACCCATTTATACCAGTGTGACTGGGTGGGTGAAACCTGGGACAATTCAGGTGAGTTTGGATTAAACAAGGGGAGCGTGGGTCAAAACTGGGCCTGGGTACTGTACACTGAAGTTGAATTATTTTGTAGGTGCTGATTCAGTGTATGACTAAGCACACATCCAGTATAGGAGTTTGGTTGAGGACAAAAGCATTTGATAAGAGATATTGGGGAAGTAAAGTGTGATATGGGAACAGAATTTGAGCTTGCGGAAATTACTTTTTTTGGACTACAACTTCTAGCAGCACCTGACCACACTATACATCAAGTTTAGGCATGATGGTGGCAGATTTAGCCTTAATACATGAGTCATGACAAAAGAAGAAAATTGCTCCATGACTACTGATTGTTGGATAACTTTTATTTAATTTTAAAGTTGGCCACTTTGTATAGATTGGTTTGTTGAACTGTATGTTCGCCTTAATATTGGCAAAAATTATCCAGTAAGACTTACAAAGATATAATGAAAAGAACATTGATTTGTTATTCATGAATATGAATGCAACCTGCAGTTCTAATGCCCTGGGGCATTGAACCAACAGCATTAAAAAGCTAGTGTAAACACCCTTTTGTCAAATGAGGGAATTGTTCAGCATCTTCCTAAAGTCAACAAATAGTGAAACACACATCAATCTAAACCAGGGGTAGGCAACCTTTTTGAGCCGGGGGCCAGGTTGCTGTCCCTCAGACAATTGGGGGGGCCGAAGCACCAAAAATAAATTAAATAAAAAAAAAATAAAAAAATATGCATGCACACTCTCTCAGCCCCATAAAAACCCCAAGAACAAGTAATAACAACAATAATCAATATCATCATGGCGGCCGGCGGCGGCGGTGGCAGAACCGGCCTAGGGCCGGTCCAAAGGCCTCGGGGGGCCGCATCCGGCCCCACGAGGCCTTAGGTTGCCTACCCCTGATCTAAACAGTAGCATGTGTTCTGAGTTAGAAAACTGCAATTCTAGGCCAAAGTCTTTGCTGGCTGAATCTGAATCCAAATGGTGATTCCTTGTCAGGACCAGCACCTTAAACCATCATGCTGCACCATTCAGGCTACAGTTCATCTGCCTTCTGTTATCTCGCCATGATTTGACTGAAGCATCAGAGACCAAATTAATGTCCCCAGTTCCAGAACTGATCCATTAAGGCCCTGAACATCCTCAAGGAAAGGCCCTGCCAGAACACACATCCACTGATCGGATTCATGATGATTGTCTGAGGTCACAAGGATGTGTATGCTGCATCAAGATTGACTGCTGGATCCTATTTCTACACCAAGAAATTAAGGAGGCAGTGACACACAATAGAAGAAAATGACATTGGGGAACCACTTTGGAGCAGTCAATGAAGCATCCTCCACCCTCCAAACTGGACTTTTCCAAGGCAGTTTTTCCCATTTTATTTCTATAAAGTTGTCCCTCTGCATCCATGAATTCTACATCCATTGATTCAACCAGCCACATTTCAAAAATATTCAAAAAAGAAAATTCCCAAGCAAACCTTGATTTGTCATTTTATATAAGGGACACTGCCGATTTTTTCTGTAACCCAGGAACAGACAATGTGCAGTCTTCCAGATGCTGATGGACTGCTACTCCCATCACTTCTAGACAGCAAAACCAATAGTAAGAGATGATGAGAGATACAGTCCAATAACTTCTTTTTTAAAAAAATAATGTTATTAAGAACCCAATAAATATATATTTAACATACAAGTTCAAAAGAAAAACAAATGCTTGTTGGTAATAAATTAAACATCATCATCATAATATGCAGTATTACTTAAAAAAGAATATGAACTAAAAAGAAGTAATCAATTAGCATAAATACATATGTACCCATTGATTTGATTTAATTGAAAATATATTAAATAAATTGGTGTACTTCATGCATATATCAACAGTTATCTTCCTGGTTTATATGAAAAAAGATTAATAACCAGTGATCTAAAGTTAAACAATATAATACTCTAGTCCAGTTCCAAATCTATCCTGAATTGGGGTTTAAGAATATGATAGTTGACCCATCATTACGTCAATATACCTGCTACATCTACCTTTTTCCTACAAATATAAATACGTATATACACACACACTGCTGATTTATTCTTCTATTAACTACTTACTGCAGGATTATAGTCCAGTAACTTCTGAAAAATCACAGTTGCCCACCCTGGTTAAATTGAAGAGCCTTAGAAATAAAGTTATCTACATTTACATGTAATGAGTACTTTGGCCCAAGGCTGGAAATCAGGAAGTCCCCAAGTCAGATCTTTACAGCAAATTTGTTAGTTTCAGACTAGCTTTTTTGGTTTCAGTTTACTTTCTCCGGTATGATGATAGCAAGACAGTTCTATTTTAGAGGAAGCCACTGCAGTGCAGCAGTTGAACTGAGTGCAGAGTGTTGAACTGAGACTTAGGAAATCCAGGTCCAAAATCCCACTGAGCCATGAAACTCACAGGATGACCTTGGAGTGCTTAGTCACTTTCTCAGCCTAGCCTACCTCACTGTGTTTTGGAAAGGCAAATATCTGCTGCCTTGAACTCATTGGAAAGAAGTGATATAAAAAGTGATGTAAAAATATACAAGTCTGTGGTAAGAGGTACTAAGAAACCTGCTTTGTGAAGTGGTTCATCTTTCATTAAATGGTTTTAAGAAGAAGGGAAGCAATTTAATATGAATATTGTTGTAGTTCTTACTTTTATGTGCCTTCAAATTAACTCTGACTTATGGTGACTCTATCCCAGGATTTTCTTAGCAAGATTTATTCAAAGGAGGTTTGCTACTGCCTTCCTTTCAGGCTGAGATGAGAGTGAGTTGTCTAATGGGTTTCTATGGTTGGGATTCAGAGTCTGGTCTCCCACAGTCCAAGGTCAACACTCAAACTACTTCATCATACTGGTTCAGAGATAATGTACGGTTTTGGGATCCTGTCAACAGTTAAGGACTGGATGATCTTTCCTTCACTTCCCAGTACAGTCAGTCCTCTGTATCCACGGATTCTGCATCCACAGACACCCTGGGAGCAGCAATCAATCGACTTGGCTGAGCAGTGACTGAGACGCTTCCTGTTTTTCTCCTCTTTCCCCTCCCGTTTTCTTAGTTTCTTTTGCTAGTTTCCCAGATCTGTTGCTTAAGTTGCCATGCCCTGCAAAATATTTGGTGTCTGATGATTCTTGTTTTACCTGCTTTGTAATGGCCTCAATTATATCACAAGGTTTAACGTGTAAGGAGATTTATCTTACAAAGAGCTGATTTGAAATCCAGTTAATCTGGCGCCCTGGTTAGTGGCACATCTAATTTAATTGGTAGTACAGAAGAGCAATTTCTATGTATTAACATTTTTCAGTCTTTGGGGAAGTTTTTTTTTTGGGGGGGGGACTATAACTCCTACAGCCATCAAGAACTGCTACATGGAGTTGTGCAAGAAAAAACAACATTTCCATACTTTGTTCTTTTCATCTCCTGCCTTTCTTCTGAGGAACTAAGGAAGAGTGAGTAGTGATTGTCTTGCTCCAGGTCTCTCCAAAGGGTTGTTTTGATGCCAAACACTGGCATAAATCATTGCTAGACCATAAGCTTTATTGATGGTAAATGTTGCATGACACATCTCCCCTCAATAATTATACATAAATGATGCATAAGCATGACACATCTCCCCTCAATAGCTATGAGAATTGTACCAGCAGGTAGCAACAGAGAAAAATTCACTCCCCCGTCCATCCCCAGCCTTCATATCTCTTTGGAGCCTCATACTGCAAAGTGAATGCAAAAAATATCCAACCATGTCATTAATATAAATTACATTCGTCCCTCCATAGTCGCTGGGGTTAGGGACACAGGACCCCCATGAATGTGGAAAAACTGCAAACAACAAAGACACCATGTTTTTACCTGAGAGAACACCTCTCTAGGAATTTAGGTCTTCCAGTGCAACTCTGGGGTCAACATCTATCAGACACTGACTATCAAATTGTTCAGGAGGAGCTACAAATGCCTAGTGGGGTGTTCTCTCTAGGTCCTTCAGTGCAACTTTTGGTTAAAGTTGGCCATAGAGTTGTGCTGGAAGACCTAGATATTCCTAGAGAGAACATATTAATAAAATCTGTGAATAATCAAATCTGCAGAAGTCAAAGTCGCAAATGTGGGGGGACGAGTGTAACACTTTCATGCCACTGGAGAGCTGTTAACCTTTAACAGTGGTGCTAGCAAGAATTATAAAAGACATCTGCCTGGGAGGTGGAGGGTGCTATGTCTGCTGTGCCTTGGGTTTTCTTTTCACATAGAGCAGGGGTAGGCAACCTTTCCCCTTTAAGGGCCGAGGGACTTCAGTTCCCAGAAGCCTCAGCCATGTTGGCCAATAGTCCCATGTTGGCCAATAGCCCCTGGGATTCTGGGAGCTGAAGTCCCTCGGCCCTTAAAGGGGAAGGTTGCCTACCCCTGACCTAGAGCACTGATTCCCAAAGTTGGTGGTACTGCTCCCCTGGGAGCAGTGGAAAGATCCAGGGGGGCGGCAGCAGGGGTCAAAGTACTGGCATTAAAAAACAACAACAAGGAAAACTGGCAGCCTTTCGGACCCTGGTGGGGATGAAGGTTACATGAAACATCTCTTTTCAGAGTCCTTAAAACCATCGCACAGCATCATTGATAGCTTAGTGTGGTGATGTCTAGAGTAGGTGTCAGGAATAGGTGGTCGAGAGTCTAGAGTAGGTGGTCCTACTCTACATTTGCCCATGTGAGCTTGCTCCCCCAAAGACAGGGAGAAGTGGCAGCAAAAAGGAGCTTTCACATTTAGGGCCCTGCTTAAGTTTTATGAGCTTTACCAGGACTAGTCTGGCAGGTTGGAACTGCCCTGGTGCTCCTGCTTTCCTTTGTCTGGCAGGTCAATAGAAGAGGTAGCAGAAAAAACAAAGTTTGTGGTGGGGGAATGATTTGAAGCCACGTGGAGAAGCCATGTCTCTGAGGAAGAAGAGAGAGGAATACCTAGGGTTGATTCTTCAAAAGATTTCTTTGCCTCTCTTGGATTGAGAGTCCTTCCTTGCCAGGGAGAAGCTTCTCCTTTTGCACCTGATCACCTTGGGAACAGCATCCAAGCAGCTGGTCAAGCAGTGATAGAGAAGCCTCTTGTCCTTACTGGCCTTTGCCACAGGGTTCTCCATTGCTGCTCAGCCAGTTGCTCCCAGGGTGCAAAGGGAGCAGGGACTGAGAATGGTTGATTTGAATTTACAACAGACCAGTAGACCTAATATCAAGAAATAGGCATGGGGGGCATTAAGGTTGTCGTGCAAGAGGAAAGGGGTGGTAGCCCTACAAAAGTTGTGGACCATTAACACAGAGCAATGTTTCCATAGTGTATATTCTGCGCTGTGTTTATCTTGTATTCTATATAATTTTGCTTTGCATTATATTTTGTGGTCCTAGTCTTAACAGATACATTAGTGAGGAAGCAGCAGTGGCCAGCTATAACCTTGTCCATGAAGGCTTTAAGAGTGGAATGGCTGTGAAGGGGTGCTGGACTCCAGCAAAAGGGCTGGAATGCTTGTCTTCCATGTACCGTCTGCTGCATTATTTACCATCAATAAAGCTTATGCTATAGCAGTCAGTGTCAGTGTTCGGTGCTTAAAAAATTCTTAGAAAAGCCTGGAACTACACCCACTTCTGGAGCAAGACACTGATGTATATGACTCCCCTGCCAATTTTATTCTCAGAACAACCTGTAAAGTGGATTAGCCAGGGTTACTGATCCAAGGTCACCTAGGGCTCATCACCACTTACATTTACACCAGTTTGCAAATCGTATTGACACTGGCTCGCAGAATCGATCGAGGCCAATGCATAATTCCCACTATGGAAGCGAATTATTCTCTTATTCCATGTCGTTCCCACAAGTGCCTTTGCACCCCAGCTTTACAGAGCAGCAGGAGGAGGAGGAGGAGAGTGCGCCTGGGACTCTTAAAATGGTGCCTTAATAACATCCAGGGATCAGGGCAAGGCCCAGCACGCCAGGCAAAGAATCGGGGAGATTGGCTGCAGCCAGGGGAGGCCCAGCATGCCCACCAACAGCACAAAGAACCAGCGGGGTGCAAGGGCAATGCAGTGCGCGCACATGCCACCAGGATAGTAGGTGGGGCCAGGAGAGGTCAGGCTACTCAGTTATTATTATTATTATTATTATTATTATTATTATTATTATTCCCGCCCCTCTGTTATAAACAATTGGGATGGCTTACAACAGTTAAAATTACATCAAAATACAGACTAAAACCCCCCAAACCCCACCCTCCCCCATTAAAAAGTATTAAACTAGACATCCATTAAAAATCATAACCTAAATCTTAAAAAATGAAATAGAATAATTGAAATGACTACAAACAAGAGCAGTAGGCCTCCCTGTGTGCCCGCTGGGAGCTTTGGAGCACAGGTGGGGCCAGAGAGCTTGCAGGAGCCCAGAGAGGCAAGGCCAAAGGTAAAGCAGGGGCCCGGGGAGGCAGCTGAGGCAGGCAGCCGCGGAAAAAAGGTGGTCAGGGAAGGCTCAGCAGCACAAGAAGTGGCAGCCAAAGCAGAGAGGTGGGCAATGAGAAGGAGGGGGTGAACCTAGCCACACTTAGTCTCACAATGTCCCTGCCTTCCAGGAAGGGGCATGCAGACAATGGAAGCCGAGCAGCTGAGCTGCCCCTCAGTGCAATGTGAGTCAGATCTGTCATTCATACTCGTTGAACATGCATCTGAATCGATTCTTTTCAAAATAACCGCCAAAAAACTAATTTTCGAATTGTGCTTTTTTTTGCATTTGTCTCATTTCAAAGCGAGTCTGAACTATTACAGTCACATCTGAAACCGTTTCCAATGGGGACAAGGCACATTTAAAGCGATCAGCAAATTGATGTAAATCATAGTGGGAATGAGCCCCTAGTGAGATTTTTGAACAAGTAGGGTTTGAATTCATGTCTCAGCAGTCCAAATCCAGCAAACTGGCTTTGGAGTGAGGGTGTTCTTTAGGGATAATATTTGTCCTTGTTGTTTAAGCTCTTCAAACTGATTCTTGAGCAATCAGACTTAAGGACATAAGAAGTAATATCTTGTTAATGCCTCTGTCTTTCTCTGTGTTTTCAGGGCAAGTCAAAGTTTTTAGAGCCCTATATACATTTGAACCCAGAACGGTGAGTATTTACATTTAAAAGATATATATATATATATATATATATTAAGGGAAAGTTGATTTTTGAATGTGATTAGGCAGTCAAATTCAGTCTAGCTCAGGGGTAGGCAACCTAAGGCCCGGGGGGGGGGGCGGCGGCGGATGCGGCCCCCCGAGGCCTTTGGACCGGCCCCAGGCCAGTCCTGCCGCCGCTGCCCGCCATAATGATATTGATTATTGTTGTTATTACTTGTTCTTGGGTTTTTCTTGGCAAAATCTCCACAGGGGTTTTGCCATGGCTTTTCTGGGGCTGAGAGAGTGTGTATGCATTTTTAAAAATATTTTTATTTATTTATTTATTTATTCATTCATTTTTGGTACTTTGGCCCCCCAATTGTCTGTGGGACAGCAACCCGGCCCCCTGCTCAAAAAGGTTGCCTAGCCTACTCATAAAACTTAGAAAACAGGTTTTGTTTTACCTCTAGAGATGAAAGGACAGAGGTTTTTAGAAGCCACTGTTGCTATTTTGCTTTCTATGTATTTGTACATGAGTAATATCTTATTAGCATAACCATCTAGGTTTGTGCATTGATCTAACAAGCCATGTGGATTTTAACCTGGATTGAGGTTTTGTTGCTTACTGAAAAGTGCCCATATTGTCAACAGTTCTGAGCAAGGGAGACACAATAACTATGGAAAACCTTCATCATGGAGGTGTGACAGCCACCACCAGTTCAGCAATTGTTTTGGTGCCAGTTCACATCAGATATGATTGCCAAGCATTATAATTGGTCAATCTGTTTTGCTGTTTTTGCTGCTGCTTTGTTTTGCTGTCATGCTTTAGGGGTTTCATTGCATAATAATATTGCATTGTTTTAACTATTTTAGTGCAGGTGGTCCATAGCTATGCTTGCACACTGCCCTGCCATCTGCGAGTGTGAAGGATAGCTTTAAAATGTTTTAATAAATAATAAAAAAAAACATGCACATGTTTTCTTGTGGGTGCACATGACTACCTGACCGTGGAGTAAAAACAAAGCAGGGATTGTGTGAATAAGTCATAGATCCTGATACCCTCAGCATAAAAGATTACTGGACAAATAACCACCACCACCATCCTCACCACCACCACTACGACTACTACTATATTTACTATTTTTAATTTATATCCCGTTTCCCTCCCCCCCAAAAAATTGGGACTCATATCAAAAGAACAATACAGTTTAAAAGAGCAATACAAGTAAAAACATAGAGAAAGTGAGCATTAGAATAGAATGAAATTATTTACAGTTTTAAAACAATTCACACTCAGTAAAAGAATAAAATGCATTTAAAGCTTAAAAAAAAGTTTTAAAAACAGTTTAGTTAAAACATTACAGCACTCAGTAGCCCATTTAGACATGGTGGGACTGAGAGAAGGCCTCTCCTGAAGATCTCAGAGCCCAGGTGGACTCATACAGGGGGATAAGGTCTGCCAGATAGCCTGAACCTTAGCCATCTGCAACTCAAAAAGAGCAGGAGAAACAGTGTTGGAAATGTCCTGGAACTTTTAGATATATAGGATTGTGAAAGAGGAGTTGTTAGGCCTCATCTTCTGTGGTGCTTTTTTATGCAAAGGCATAAAAGGGCAAAGCTGGGTTATCTAGGATTTTGAGGAGCCTCCATACATTATCTTGATCTTGACAGCAGTTAAATTGGCTGTTGGAAATAAGCTCTAAAAGAAAAGAAAACTGTTTAAGACACTGAAATGTTTTTCTCTTGCTGATTTCACTACTTTCCTGGGTAGTCACATAGGAGTTTGGCGCAAGCATAAAGGTAAGTTCTTTAAAAGCTTTTTAGTAACGATGGAGTCAGCAAACTTTATTCTTACTACAACACTAGATGAGACATACTTCTTGTAACTAAGGGCTTCATTTTTTTAAAAAAAAGCTGTAATATCTCTGTTAATTAAGCTTTAGTTAAATTATAGTGTTAATGCTGGAAGAGAGTATGTCTTCAGCAAAACTAGATTCATGCTGACTAGGGATATTGGTAGCTGCAGTTTAATAACATCTAGACTCTAGATTCTAGAGGGACACGTTTACACACACACACCTGTTGGAAATACAAGTCTCGGGTGGTGACGCTCTGCACTGATCAGTCGTCCTAATCTTTCCTTGTCCAGTGCTCTACTGCTCCATGTTCTTGATCTGTTCTCCTCTGCCTCTTCTTTCCTTCTGCTCCTCCCTCCACATCTGGAAAAGACTGAGGGAACAAAGGAAGTCCTGTGTAAGTGTGAATAAAAAAAATCATCACCTTAAAAGAGAACATGCAACTGTGCACACTCTGTATGTGCACTCAAAATAAATGTGTGTGTCCTTCTCTCTTTTTCTAGAGATCATAGAATCCAAGAATTGGAAGAGACCACAAGGGCCATGCAGTCCTACTCCTTGCCATGTAGGAATACATGATCAAAGCACTCCCGACAGATGGCCACCCAGCCTCTTTAAAAACCTCCAAAGTAGGAGACTCCACCACACTCCACGGAAACATATTCCACTGTCAAACAGCTCTTAGTGTCAGGAAGTTCTTCCTAATATTTAGGTGGAATCTCTTTTCTTGTAATTTGCATCCATTGCTCCATGTCCTAGTCTTTGGATCCGCAGAAAAGAAGTGTGCTCTATCTTCAGTATGACATCCTTTCAAATATTTAAATAGGGCTATCATATTACCTCTTAACCTTCTCTTCTGCAGACTAAACATACCCAGCTCCCTAATTCAGTCCTCATTGGGCATAGTTGCCAGATGGAAAGAAAGACAGAAAGAGAACATAATCAGTTAGATATTTGGTATCACATCTCACTTTCTGAGGGACAAAGAAAAAGAAAGAGAACTTGTAGCTAGAGGTCACCTGACAATGATCTTTACTTACCTCAGATGACCAGATTAATAGTTTTTGCCAACTGAGTTTTGAATCCTTGTGTTGGGCTCATTTTAATTTTCCCTTGTCTCACATTAGGCTAGAGAATAATGACAATTTGTCCAGGTGTGTAGAAAAGCAGGGCACTTCTGGCCTTACCAATGAGCAGAACATACTGTCTGTTGTTGTTGTTGTTGTTGTTGTTGTTGTTGTTGTTGTTGTTGTGTGCCTTCAAGTTATTTCCAACTTATTTTGACCCTAAGGTGAACATATCAAGGAGTTTTCTTGACAAGTTTCTTCAGAGGGGGTTTGCCATTGCCATCCTCTGAGGCTGAGAGAGTGTGACTTGCCCAGGATCACCCAGTGGATTTCATGGCGGAGCAGGGATTCGAACCATGGTCTCTAGGGTCATAATTCAGTGTTCAAACCACTACTCCATGCTGCCTCTCTCCCTAAGGCAAACCTATTATCGGGTTTTCTTGGCAAGTTTTTCAAAGGGTGTTTGCCATTGTACTGCAGCAAGAAATGGTGATGACAAAGGTATTAAGAAGTCTGTGTGAGTCACATCTGGCATCTATATGTGAATAATGAGAGCAAAGAGAGATGGTGAAGGGTCAGCAGAAAAATAGCCCTTTCTATTTTCCTAATTTATATCACCTCTCTCCTGTTGCTTTTAGCACTGCAGCACATAATAAAAACAAATATTGTTACAGGCATAATGAATGTACTTTTTCTACCACAGTGCTAATAGTAACTTGAGTTGTTTGGCTATCTAGGAAAAAGATAACCAAACTCTTTTCCAAGTGTTTTAACATTCAATAGGGATGTCTTTTTATCTGCTTTAAAAGAAACAAAAAACTCAGGAGATTCAACTGTAAATCCCTCATTATGTGACATTTGGCCCTGTTTACCTGGAGTGATGGAAAACAGCCATTGATTCTACATTTCTCAAGATGCAGCCTGCTATCATTGCTGACACTTCCAACCTCTGCTCCCCATCTTGAGACTTACATCTGACTACAAATTCAATTATTTTAATATCTGGCTTGGTTTTGGGAAGGCTACCTTGTTCTTCCTTATCCGAATTTTTGTAATGACCAGACTGATTAAGAGTTCTCAAGAACTTAAAAGCATATTCCAGTTTTATGACATTTTAGTGGACTTAATAAAAGGTATTGTCTAAGTCTTATTTTGGGGTTAACTCATGAGCTATACAGCTGTTTTTATTAACTTGTTTATTTTTACCATGAGAAACCAGTAGGTGGCAGCAGGGGACAGCAAACATTCCTTTTTCTTTTGCTTTTATTTTAGATCATTGCATCCTCCTTGGGGCAAGAATGCTTTTAAGCACTTTTCAAGGCAGAAACACTCTTCCTTTCTTCAGTTGCAGAGCAAAGGATCCTCAGTTCCAAAATCTAGCTTCCTTTTCTCATTTTTTGGGTTACCAAGGCCACCTTTTGATCCTTCTCAGATTCCCTGTCTTCCCATTTCCAGTAAAGTAGGAACAATTTGTGGAATTAAACATGATTTTACACTTGTTCCCCTGTTCAGGCTAGACATCAGCTCCAAACATCTGCTTCCAGGGGTTCATCAGTCCTTATGCCTCTTGTGGTTCTGGATCACTTAGCCCCCCTCCCCCTTTAAAAAAAACCTGGTTATGAATGACTGTAAGCCACTCAGTCTTTCACACTTTCCACAGCAGAACAACACTGTGTAAAAGCATTAATGGAGAAATTAAAATGGTGTGCATCTTGGAGGCATCTGTGTCTGTCCTTGAAGTCCACTTTAGTAATGAGCTCCATTAATGGCACTGAACCTGCCTCTATTTTCTGTCCTGTACAAATATGTGTGTGCAAGGAAAAAAGTGGAAGATGTTAAAGTGATGTGTGTGTGTGTGTGTGTGTGTGTGTTGTTAACTGCCTTCAAGTCGAATTCAACTTATGGTGCCCCTATGAATGAGATTTTCAAGCCTCTGCCTCCATGCCCAGTACTTGCATATTCATGACCATGGCTTCTCTGATTGAATCCATACAGTCTTCCTCTTTTCCTATTGCCCTCAACCTTACCAAGCATTATTGTCTTATGTAGTGAGTCCTTTCTTCTCATGATATGACTAAAAATAACAACCTCAGTTTAGTCATCTTTGCTTCTAGGGAGAGATTTGTTCTAGGACCCATTCGGTAGTCCAAAAAGTGATATTCACAGACCTCCCAACTTCATTCTCTGCATGTCCCTTTGGAAGTGTTTGAAGAGCAACCAGGTGGTGCTGCCTCTACCCTTGACTTGGAAGGGAAGCTACGAAAGAACTAAACTAGATCCTGATATGTAAAATATATCACCAAATACTAAAGTTAAGATGGTCCATGCCATCGTATCTCCCATTTGTGCCTGTGGTTGTAAGAGCTGTACAGTTAAAGAGGGAAAAAAATCAACTAATTTGAAATGTGGTGCTGGAGAAAAGTTGGGAATCAGGATGAACTGACATGACTGTGTGAAATTACTCTTAGTCTAGGAAGCCAATCATGTATCACTTCCTTGAGATTAATGAAACAGTCTTGAAACATTGCCATACCAGTCCATGATGAGAGTTGAGTTGGAAATTCCTTGGTTGAGATCAGTACATAAACTGAAAACAGTCTGTTTGTTGTTCCAGCCGGATGAGCTATATTTTGAAGAAGGAGATATCATCTATATTTCTGATATGGTAAGTTTATAAACACAATATCGTAACAAGTGGACCATATTACATTAATTAGCAGAATCAATCTCAAATGAAATAGTGTCTTTTATAAGCAATATTTCATTTTCCTTCCAGAGTGACACAAATTGGTGGAAGGGGACCTGTAAAGGAAGGACTGGACTAATTCCCAGCAACTATGGTATATTCCAAATTTGTTTTGGTTTTCAAGACCTTCTTCTGCACAGTAGGTGGGAAGAAAAAAGAATTCATAATGTATGCCATTTCTTTCTAGGGGGTAACTGTGAGCAGGAACCAAAAGGATTCTAGTGTACTAAGCTAATGTCAGAATCAGGACTTCTGTAAGTTACTTTTTGACTACAAATTCCACAATCTCTCAACCAGTATGGCCAGTCTGAAAACTTTTCCAAGCTCTGGTCAAAACTGGCCTGAAGTAGTCCTAGGAGGTGATCTTAAATGAAACGAATGCTTCAGTGTGTTGCCATCTCCTGGATTTGAAGCAGAAAGTGCCATTTGGAGAAAATTTAATGCAATTTAAATTATTTATTTGTTTATTTAAAATTCTGTGTCAGCATCCAAAAAAACTCCTGGACCAGCTTACCATAAAATATTAAAAAGACAAATAACTAATATAGATAAGCTAACAACAGTTCTATAAAATCAGTCAAAATGATTTATGAATCATAATAAAGCAGAATCACAAACAATGAAAAGTCTTGAAAAGCTTTTGAAAAACATTGAAAGGTGGGTTAGAGAAGTTGTTTCCTAGTTTTTAAGCCAGTAGTTATGTCAGCTAAGCTAATGAGAGGGGAATTAACTTCACCAACTACGCATTTTAATTACCTGCTTTGAGGGCAAATACACATTTAGATATATATTTAAGATAACATCTACGTACATAGCTTGAATTTTATGGAAAGATTAATGCAGAAACAGGACAAAAACATGCAAAAGTGACACAAACCAGAAAGATTCTATGGTATCAGATTCACCCATCCCTACTTCTTATTCACCTTTTGTTACTTAGAGCAAAATGCTAAATTGCTTTGTGGAACAATAAAACTCTTGCCCATCCATGCAAGAATGCATGTGGTCATTTAAAATGTTTCTTGACCATCCAGAGGGTTCCAGGGCAGTATGCAAAAGTGTGAATGAAACTATTTGCTCAAAAATGTAAATACAGTATAATAAAATTACTAATAATAATAATAGAATTCAAACAATTAAACAATTTTTAAAAAGACTTTAAAAAGTGATGCTCCCTGCCAGCCCCTGAGCCATTGGATAGAAATCCCTGGCATGTTTCCAAGAAAAGAAATAGTAGTGAGTGCACGTTTAGTGCCAGTTACTGGTACAGTTGTTTTTTTTTTTAAAAAAAAAAATGGATTGCCAGTCCCTCACATCAGGTAGCCTGAGAACCATTTGGCTAAAGGCATAAAAACTAACCAAATGAGATTTCATCTGAAATATGCACATTTTTACCTGATACATTTTAAAAGAGTGCTGTTGACACCAGTTGAAGTTCTTTGAATAAGGCACCCCAAAGTCTGATTATCACTACAGGAAAATTCTACTTTTTTGTAAATGTACAGTGCTCTGCAAAAGGTGGTACATAATGAAGAACCTGAAATCTCAAGAATGACATGAGAAGAGATGCTCTGTAAGATCTTTTGGTCCAAAGTTGTTTGGGCTTTGAGGGTAAACATCAGCACCTAAAATTAACTTTGCAAGCAAATAAGCTGACAGCATAATCCTTTCAGAATAGATATAATAAACATTCTGGCTGAACCAGTCACAAATCTCACAGCTACTTTCTGTGCTAGTTTGAAACTAGTCTAATGGCCGCACAATAACTAAAAGCAATGAGAGTGGTGGGCAGTTTTCTGGACAGCAATAGGAATTCAGTTGTTTTATATCTTTTTCTTTTCACTGCAGCAGCAAAACGCTTGCTTGTCTCAGCCTATCAAGAAGGATCCTGCTGAAAAACTAGTGCAATTAGTACTTTTAGAGTTTGCCTCTGGCAGGCAGGGACTTTTTATTTAGAGAGGCCTTCAGCTATTGAAAGATTGTGGTGGAAGGGCCTTTTAAGGGGTATGCTACATTTTTATATTCCTTACTACATTCTAAATGTGTTTTAAACTGTTTTAAATTTATATTTTTAGTAGGATTGCTTATTTAATTTTTTTAAACTTTTAAATTATGTTTAGTTATGCTTATGGTACCATCTACATGGTAAACTCATTGATTGATTGATACACACACACACACACACCACCTTTCTCCCATTATTGAAGAAAAGACCCCGAAGACACTCTTGGGACTTGTGCTGTGAGAATGGTGAGATATAAATTCAATGAGTGAATACCTAAGTCTTTCCTTTAATTCTAATTCTTTTCTGGTTCACATTTTCTTTAGAATATAGTCGCCCCTCCTTTTTCTCGAGGGATCTGTTCCAGACCCCCCACTTTGCAAAAATGAAAAATTGCAGATATTCAAGCCCCATGGGGTGAGCACCATTTTAACCAATGGGGATTGCCCCTCTGTGAATAACGAAGACCGTGGACTTCAAGTCAGCTAAAACAGAGGGGCGACTGTACAGATTCCAACATTCAAATGTCTAAACTTCTGCATTCCTCCCTAAACCTTTGAGAATTAGAAACAAAACTAGAACACTCATAACCATTGTCCTTGGGGGAGGGGAGTTGAAGTATAGAGCGTACCAGCCAAATTTTTAATCCTATGTCAGTGAGTTTTAAATGACTCCCATAGGATGTTGGCAGAACTTCAGTAGCTAATGGCAGAGGTTCATAAATAGCAACCAATAAGCAGGGTAAGCAAATGACTATATAATAGAACACTCTTGTTTGAGGATAAGGAAATGTTCACTTTAATAAACAAGCTTACAAGCTTGAGAGAGTTTGGGACTGATATGTATGAACCTCAAGGGTTGCTAAGAGAAGAAGAGAGAAAGGGAAGGGAGGTTCAAAGTGAGAAAACAAAAATATTTTTCTTAAGCTACCTCACCACCACCAAAGAGGGATTAGGTGGGACAGCTGCCAATACACAAATATTATTTGAAAGACAAACTTAAGAGTAACAAAAATTACATGTCCCAAGTCTGTTTAGACTACTGAGAAAAAGCAGCAAAGGATAGTACATCTAGCAAAGAGGAAAAGGTGATAAACTAATTAAAAGTCCTCTCAGCCAGAGGTTAAGTTAATTAGATTCTTTGACTAAAAATCCCAGATTTGTCGGGGGGAGGCAGGTCTGAAAGACAGTGATTTCATGTCAGGTTTCAGTGACTTCACCTTAAAGAAGCTAGTAAGCCAAGCCTTTCAGCAATATTACAGTACATCTGGGAGTAGGACTCAGAAAGCTGCTCAGATATGAAGGTTGCAAACACAGGAATTATCCTTGGAGAATTTGTTCTTTATATGTTGCTATTGGAAGAGGCAAAAGATCCTTATGCTTTGCAGAAGCTTGCGTAGTTCATGGTCTTACACTGTCTTACTATGCTGGATCATTTTGCTGAAAAGAGTGATTATGGCCATTTTCAGTCTAACAAAGAAAACTGTTGAGCTTATCACCCTACCCCCTCACCAAAGGTGATCTTCCTTACTAGTGTAATATTAGATCCCTAATACATTGCTTATCGACTGCAAGATGTCTTACTGTGCACTTGAATTTTCCATGGAGGTATTCACTTATGTCCAATAATTAATCAGTATGAAATCTCTGACAACAGTAGTTAATGGAGTCACATTCCTGACTTCCTTTCCAGTACAGTTTTTGCTTCAAGGATTTGGTTAGAGAGGCCTTTGTAGCGAAACCTTCTCTTTCCTGGGTCAGGTAGGTGCATGCACACACACATACACTATATAGCCATTGTGGCAACAGTCCATGATTGTTGGTGAATGTTGGGGCATTAGTGCTGAAGAAATGGAAGTTCTGGGCCGATTTAGCAAGACACAGAAAGTAAATGTTAGTTACAGTTTTGTGTTTTTCCCCTTTTATTTTAGTGGCTGAACAAGCAGAATCCATTGACAACCCACTGCATGAAGCTGCCAAGAGAGGTAAGTGGAAGAGGTTTGTAGTGTCCAGATCCCTGATGTATTTGTGAGTTGCCAACCCATGTTGATAGTTGTCGCTGCAGCAGAAGTAGCTGCAGGATCAACCAGAATGCTGCTTTTATTAACCAGATTACTTAGAATTTAACTGCTCTCTTTCCATTTATTTTAGGGGTGCAATAGATATTATGTAGTGTGTTTTTTTAAGGTCAAATTGTCTCCAGCTGGATATTCACACTTGCAATGGACTTTTCCTTTCCCCTCTTCCATCCTGCAACCCCTAGCCTTCAGGACTAGAGGGTGTTTGGAGGTGGACAGGAGACTGCAGCAGAACAAACAATCTTGCTCACAAATGCTATTCTCTTAGTAAACCAAGAGATCTTGTATCTTGTCTTATAGGATACAACCTTACGAGAATGGGATGCTCCCCCCCTTTTTTTTCTTTTTGCATTTTTTGGATTCAGATAATAAAGATTTTTCTTTTTTTCATTCTCATTACCGAGAAAGGTGCTTTACAGGGTTTCTTCCTGGCTTGAATATTTTGGGCAAATAATTTGGGTTCGATGTTCTATATGTTCTTAATTTGCTGGATGATGATGATGATAATAATAATAATAATAATAATAATAATAATAATAGAATTCGGGCGGCTTACAATTTAAAACGAACCATACATTAAGCATACAGTGCAACCTAGCCCCCTCCCCCCCTTAAAACAGTATTAAATAAAGACAATATAAAACAACAAGTCAATTTAAATTTTAAAAATTAAGGTTTAGATTATAAAATATAAGAAATAGCCCTCCTAACCCAAAGTCCAAAAAAGCCTGGTCGACAGTCCTCCCATCAGATTGATGGGGCCACGTGAGGAACGTCTCTAAGGCGGGATAGCTGATCATATGTAATTAGTCTGGGAAGGCCTGCCAGAAGAGATCCGTCTTGACAGCCTTTTTAAAGCTGTCTAAAGATGTTAATAGACGGAGCTCATCCAGCAGGCCATTCCAGAGCTTAGGGGCGACAACAGAAAATGCCCCCCGGGAGGTAGCCACAAGCCTCGATTTCTGAGGCTGTAGCAATTTCCTCCCAGAGGACCAAAGAGCGCGGGGAGGATTATACGGGAGCAGGCGGTCCCTAAGATAGCTTGGACCCAAGCCATTTAGGGCTTTAAAGGTGATAACCAACACCTTGTACCTGGCCCGGAAGCTGACAGGCAGCCAGTGGAGGGACCTCAGAACCGGAGTAATATGATCCCTCCGAGATGTTCCTGAAACAAGCCTGGCTGCCATGTTCTGTACCAGCTGTAATTTCCGGACCAGGCACAAGGGTAGCCCCATGTAGAGTGCGTTACAGAAGTCAAGGCGTGAGGTTACCAACGTGTGCACAACAGTCTCGAGATCCCTTACTTCCAGAAAAGGGCGCAGCTGGCGTATCAGCCGAAGCTGATAACAGGCACTCCTGACCGTCGCGTTTACCTGATTCACCATCAGGAGCGACGAGTCAAGGAGCACCCCCAGACTGCGAACACAGTCACTGGAGGAGAGTGTGACCCCATCCAGGACTGGAGGTTGCAACCCAATTCTTGGTTTCGGGGCCGAGACCGTGAGCACCTCCGTCTTGTCTGGATTCAATTTCAATCTGTTTTTCCTCATCCAGCCCATTACCGCCCCAAGACATTCATTGAGAGAGGACATGCCAGTGGAATTCGAGGCTGACGAACGAGATATGGAGAAATAGATTTGGGTGTCATCAGCGTACTGATAACAGCCAGCACCATAACTCCGAATTATCTCACCCAGCGGCTTCATATAGATGTTAAACAACATCGGGGACAAAATAGCTCCCTGAGGGACCCCACAAGTGAGGTCTCTCTTACTGGAGCTACAGTCCCGGAGCAGCACCCTCTGGGACCGACCCGAGAGGAAGGACCGGAACCACTGCAAAGCAGTGCCCCCGATACCTAACCCCTTCAGGCGGCCCAAGAGGATGCTGTGATCTATTGTATCGAAGGCCGCTGAGAGGTCTAGGAGCACCAACAGGGTCACACTACCCCTGTCGATGCTCAGATGCAGATCGTCGGTCAAGGCAACCATGGCAGTCTCAACCCCAAATCCTGCCCTGAAGCCGGTTTGAAATGGGTCTAGATAATCGGTTTCATCCAAGACAGCGTTTACCTTTTCTAAAAATATATTTACGCAGTTTTCCACCACCAGTGTGGCAAAAGATAAGGCACTTTGGGGATCTATCAGGAACTGCTTAGTATCAACAGGTTCTTGGGGCCCCTCATTCTCCTAGCACACCTTTTGAATATTTGGATTTCAGATACTCTTAGTAAAATCCTATGCATATCTGTTCAGAATTAACTCCCACTAAGTTCAGTAAAACCAACGCAAGGTGGGAAATTAGGACAGATCTGGGGGCTGCACCCCCACTTCACTAAAGCTTGGAGGGCCAAGCTGTCCCCTGATTTTTTAAAATGTAAAAATATTCAAAATGACCTTCCTGCTTCCTGTAGGTGGTATTAGAGTAATTTGTCATATTGATTGACAAATTACAGGTTGCTTTGGGCCCAAGAGAGGTATTTTTGAACATGGAAGTAAACTAGAAGTCCCTTGCTTACTTTCTGCTTTTAAAAAGTCCTCTCCTAAGTCTAAAACAACCCAGGACCATCCTGTAGAGGAAGAGCATCTTTAATTTTTTAAAATTAGGTGAGTTAGGGACCCTTCATGCCCTCAGTTCCCTTTGGTGAGCCACCTATTCCTCATTTCTGGTGTATAGGATTCCTGATGTATAGGATTTTTGGATGAACAACATTTGATTGTGTTGATAATTTATTATTGTATAAGTTTAACTGTATAGGCTCTTTTGTTTGTAAGAGTTAAATACGGTACTTAACTTGACATTGCCTTCCCTTCAACAAAGACCTTTCCTTGTGTTCTCTGGTGAGTTTCAAATGGAAGACTGTGTTTGCATGAGATTTCCATTCCTCTAATAACACCATGATTTAGGATGCTTAAATAAATGTATACATTGATCCAAATTTAAACTGAAATGCATTGCTAACCTGTAACTTTCATGGTTCTCAATTTGATAACAGATTTTAAAAATAGTGTCCTGTTAAAAATGTGTTTCAGGAAACTTGAGCTGGTTGCGGGAATGTTTGGATAACAGAGTTGGTGTCAATGGTTTAGACAAAGCTGGAAGTACAGCATTGTACTGGGCTTGCCATGCTGGACACAAAGGTAGGGATATTTGAATTTTTTAGTTAAAATTTCTCATACACATTTTGTACACATACACCCTTAACATTTGTATCTTTGTATTTAGTTATTGATTAGAGAATAGTATTTCAAAATTTGAGAAAGTGCCAATCCCAAAAATAATTGTGTTTTATCTTGGGTGTTTGGTTTGGAAAGTGTGAATTAAACTTACATGAAGATGCAACTTGAACAAACTCCTGCCCTATCCCTACACAAAGGTATACTATAGCTTAATAGGAATGAATGATAATCTTCCTGGTTTCCTATTTGCTGAGTTATGAACCAGCTACTATTTGCTCCTCCACTGCCAGATATAACACAGGCATTTATCGCATTCCTTTGTTTGCCTGATCTGGGCATGGGCTGGGGATGCTCTTGAACGAGGGGAAATGGATTTTATTGCACTCAAAACAGTCGGGAAGCCATCGTCATGCTATCGCCTGACCACCACCCGTCCCCAAGCTGTGCTGATCCAGCCAATTTTGCTCAGCCAGAAAGCTTCTGCCCTTTAAAAATCGGCCGGCTCAGTGCGGCTTGGAGACGGGTGGTGGTCGGGCAATGGGATGGCGATGGCTTGCCAACTGTTTCAAGTGCGATAAAATCAATTTCCTCTCATTCACATGCATCCCAGCCTGTGCCCAGATTAGGCAAACAAGGGAATGCAATAAACTCCACAGTCTGAATTCCTGTATGATATCATTTCAATTGGAGTAAGTGAGGCAGCTGGTGGTTGTTAAGGAATAAATGTATTAGAAAACAAGTTGTAATAAGTAAGTGTACATCAAATGAGTGTGTGTCTAAAATTAAGTGATCTGAGTAACAACTCAGAAAATAAAAGAATTCATCCTGGATTAGGAAAATGAAAGGGAGAAAAAGTTTGTATCAGTGACTTTAGTACATTGTGTTGAAGTGCTTCTGAATCCAACATTTACAGGTTTAAAAAATTATACAAATGTTTTGAATTGATGGGGTCTGAATTCTGACTGTCATGCTATATCATGAATGCAAACAAAAAGAGTTCTAGCTTCTCATGAGCTTTTTCCTTTTCCTTTTCACTTTATGTAGACATAGTGGAAGTCTTATTGGTGCAGCCAAATGTAGAACTAAACCAACAGGTAGGGAATTATGCATTGAATGGCTTTCAAAGAATTGGCCTCTAATAATGATTGGTTTCCACTGGAATGAACTAAACATTCAATGGAACTTTAAGCTCTGATGATTATTTTCCTTCTTTTTTCACAGAATAAGCTGGGAGACACTGCATTACATGCTGCTGCATGGAAGGGCTATGCAGATATTGTAGAAACACTCCTGGTAAAAGGTAATTTATATATTAGTGCCTTCATGTTTGGCTTTGGTGTCTGGGAACAGAAAAATGTAGAAGGGTATTAGATGATGCAGGGGAGAGAGACAGTAGTGGCAAAGGGAATAGAAGAGGCCACAAGAAGAGGCAAGAAAGCATGGCAAGCAGCAGTGGAAGTACCAGTGTGTGCCCTCCTGCCTCAGGTGTCAGGATACCTTTGACCACCTCTTCTTTACTACTAGACTTAGCCATGACACAATGAACTACTGTATTTTTCTTTTTAGGCTTTAGCATATCCCCCCTTCTTTTTATCTGATTAGGACAGGAATGGGAAACTGTGGGAGGCAGCATTAGGGGGCTGTACCTCCATCACAAAAAAAAAATTATTGCTTTTGTCCCAACACCCTCTAGGGGGTAGACAATTTTTGCAAACAAATATTTCTGATCCCCAGGGATCAGAGTGCCCCAGGCACTTTGCCCACCCCTGGTTTGGGTGTCTCATTTATTTCAAAGATATTGATGGATTTGCTATGGTCTTGAGTACATTTTACACATAAATTAAGAGAGCTGGATTATACATAAAGTTAGGAATTGGATTAGATGACCTCTAAGATTTTCCAGCTTTATGTCTTAAACATAGAGTCTGAACTTCCACTAAAAACTAAAAGCTGCCGTTGACTGTGGTTCTTTTTCAAAGCAGAATGGTGCCGTTCCATCCCTTGATATAAGTGATGCAGTGGACACAGTGCTCCCATGGCATTACTGCTAGGACATGGATTAGCAGGGATGATGGCCTCATTTGTTGCCCCTCCCCTTAGGCTTCTTTGTTTCCTCCTGAGTTTAGCTGCAATTCTTATAGTAGCTGATGTGTTTGGGGGGTGGGATTTTCCCCCCCAAGCAACAATAGCTGTCCCTCTTACTATGCAAAGTGTTTCAAGGTGACTTGGGCTTGCACAGGCAATTAGGATCTATTAACTTTACAAAATATCTGCTGCTGCTGCTGCTAAAGATGAAAATGGAAGAACTGGTTTGTTTATATGGAGCCACACAATGACTTGCATTTTTAGTCTTTCTTTGGGAGTATGTCATGACAAGCCCTTCACTTCAGAATTTAGCATGACACTATTGCTTGGCATGTCTAGGATGAAAGCCCTCCTTCAAGTGAATGTTAGAGCAGAAAAATCAGTTCAGTTTTATTCAAGAACTGCCACTAAGGATGGTGAAGATGTGTGGTTCTAGTTTTTACTAGAATGGATTTTTAATGGATAAGAGTGTGCTCTGTTGTTTACACAGGTGCCAGAACAGATTTAAGAAACAATGAGAAAAAATTGGCCCTGGATATGGCTACTGATGCAATGTGTGCTTCCCTGCTTAAAAAGAAACAAGGTCAAGGTAAGATTTGAAATAAATACACACATACACGTGTATGAATACACACAACACTAAACTTCCAACTGTCCTGATATCCTGAATCTGCCTGCATGTGAACTACAAGTATTCCTTAGAACAGTAGTGCAAAAGTGGTTTTATCTGATGAAGTTAGGGATGGTATCTCTGCTTAAGTCAAACAAATAATAGTGAACTCAATTCTCTAGTAGATTCAGGGAGGTGCAGTCCAAAAAAAGAAACTTTTCCAAGCTGTGGAATTGTTCTGTCTCATAACAACTTCCATTTCTAATCTTCAAATGTTTTCTTAGGAGTGAAGCAAATTGACAACTTGGAGCGGCCTCTGGCCGCTCCAGCCCCGAGCAGCCCCCAATCGACTTGGCACCGCGGCAACTGCATGGCCCTCTCTGAAAACATGCCACCGCTGCAGTCCCAAATGAGTTACCAGCAAGGAGCACTTTTTCCATGCTCCTTTTTCAGGCAGCCCCAGAGCAGCTTCTGGCCGATCCAGGGTTATGCATCATCTGCATGCCGTGCCCCCAAAGCAGCTGGAAGCTTCCCTTTTTGGCCCGTGTGTCTCGGGCCTCAATGTTCCTTCCTTCCTATAGATAAAAACATTTATTAAGGAGACAAAGATGGAGCACAACTGCTTTTGATTGGTATCTCTAGGCACCATCACAGTGGAAACAACTAATGAAGTTACAATACATTAGATTGTGGTAAATAAAGTGTGGCCTTAGGTCAATTTAGCCTGTTAAGCCTCTTTTTGTGGATTATGACTGGCATTCTGTTAGTGACATTGTTGTCAAGTCATTCTCAATTTATGGTGTCCCTAAACCTATCACGGGGTGTTCGTGGCAAGATTTGTTCAGAGAGGGATTGCCTTTGACTTCTTCTGAGGCTGAAAGAGTGTGACTTGCCCAAGATCACTCAGTTGGTTTCCCTCCTCCGCCGCGCACGACCCCCCTGAACACGCTGCCGCCGCCGCCGCGGCCTCAGCGGCCACAGCGCATGTGCAGCCGCCATTTTTGTAGTCCAAGTCGAGGCCGTGACGTCACGGCCGCGATTTGGACTACAAAAATGGCGCCCGCATATGTGCCATGGCCGCTGAGGCCTGCAGCGACGGCCTCCGCATGTGCGGGGGGGTCGCACGCGACGGAAGAGGGTACCCTCCGCCGCCGCACGCGACCCCCCCGCACACGCTGCCGCCGCCACCACCACCACCGCCACCGTGGAGGTTGCGGCCGCAGCGTCCACGGCGCATGTGCAGCCGCCATTTTGGTAGTCCAAATCGCAGCCGTGACGTCACGGCCGCGATTTGGACTACCAAAATGGCAGCTGCACATGCGCCGTGGACGCTGCGGCCTACGTCGACGGCCGCCACGTGTGCAGGGGGGTCGCACGCGGCGGAAGAGGGTACCCTCCGCTGCCGCGCGCGACTCCCCCGCACACGCTGCCGCCGCCGCCACCGCCACCACCGTAGCGGTTGCGCAGGCAGCGTCCACGGCACATGTGCGGCTGCCATTTTGGTAGTCTAAATCGCGGCCGTGATGTAACGGCTGCGATTTGGACTACCAAAATGGCGGCCGCACATGCACCATGGACGCTGCGGTCTACGGCGACGGCCGGCGCGTGTGCGGGGGGGGTCCCACGTGGTGGAGGAGGGTACCCTCCTCCGCTGTGTGCGACCCCCCGCACACGCGGCAGCGGCCACCGTAGTGCTCGCGGCCGCAGCCGCCACGGTGCATGTCGCGGCCGCCATTTTGGATGTCAAATTGGCGGCCGCGACACGTTTGCGCATGCGCAAAAGTTGCTCATGCGCAAACGCGTCACGGCCGCCATTTTGACATCCAAAATGGCGGCCGCAGCAAGCGCGCGGCCAAAAACGCGCCTGGACAGTGGCGCACGGCGGCAGCAACGGCAGCAACCAACGACCTGGGCCGGTAAGTCCGGCGAACGGAGCCGTTTCCGGCCCGCGGGCCGTAGGTTGCCGACCCCTGCACTACACCATGCTGGCTCTTGTTAGTGGCTTACCCAGATGTATATTAACTTTACATCTACATGTGTCTGTTTTTGTTGCTGTGAAGGTTGGTATTCCCTTTCTTCCACTGCAATACCCCCCTCCCTTCCTGAGCCACTGAAGAGCCACACAGATCCCCCCAGCTGTTCTGTGCATGATGGAAAACAGGAGGTTCACAAAAGCTTCTGGATATGTCCCCATAGTTACATATAAAATAATTCCATCAGCTGCAGAGATCTCCAAAGAAGCCCAGAGAACCTCAGCAAATAATGTAATCGCTTTGTGTCTTCTTACAGGGACATAGCCATGATCTCACCAGGCCCAGAATAGTTGGGTGAGAGAGATTTAAACAGCTCCACAGAAGGTCTGAGATGGTGGTAAATGGCTCAGTATAGCATCATTTCACCGTCTATGTCTCCCAGACCCCTTCCCCATGTGAGAAAAATAGGGTTTGAAATGATTTGGAATTTAAACTGGTCAGGGGACCTGAAACTTGGACCCTCTTACCCATCATAAACCAAAACTGAAAGGAGCTATCTGGTCAGTTAATAGATTTTATTTTCTCATTTTAAAAAACTTTTGTTGTTGTTTGCACTCCAGTGGCTGCTGGGGATAAAGTGTTGCTCCGCCAAATTTGGTTATCTTTGCAGAGACCCTTAGGGTCAGATCTGTTCTCATGGAACACAGAGCTCAGTTCACTTTGAATTTTCTCAAAGGTTGAGGAGTTGTGAAGACAGGAAGCATTCTTCCCGGTTTAGGTGGAGTTTCAGTTTAAGAAAACAGATATATACAGAGAAGTTTGCTTACTGGAAACTTTAAGGTGTGAAAGATCTGAGTAGTAGGTCGTAAAACATCCAAAATGTCTTGTCCTACTACAAACGTTCAACTACAAACAAAGTTTCACATATGTTTTGTTCTCCATTTCAGACATAATGCGAACATTAAGCAATGCAGAAGAGTACCTTGATGATGAAGACTCTGACTGAATTTCCTTAATACTGTTTTGAAAAAATGTACAACCTCTGTTGCCTCCACATTCCTCAAATGCTTTGCTTCTGTAACTACAAAATGTACTTTTAACATATACCCTAATGAAGTGTTGCAATAATTTAAATAAGAAGCTCCTTCCACCAGGTAAAATAACTACTTTGTCTTCAGAGCCATGAATTCTTTAATTGCTTTTAAATAATTTTTCTAAACAAGAGTGTATGTATGATGGGTTTTTCCTTACATTCCCTGTTATACTGGATATAGGCCTAGCCGTTTAAAACACGGATATCATTTCAGATATGTATATATTTATATATATAAACCTATTTGAAAGGTGAATAGCCATCTTAAATCTATCTGCTATGATTAGCTTTATTTGCAGAGTGAAGTTATCTCAGCAGGTTGGTTGATATTTATCATATTTCTTTGCTTTTCTATAATTCCCTCCCTCCTGCATATGAAGGCACTGTGAGCTCAAATTTGCACATTGGGGCGGAAAATGTTTTATATAAAAATACTCCTAAAGTGAGCTGGAGCAGAAGCTGTCTTTCCTTCTCTCAGCTAATATTTCCTGTTCTTGCTTGAACATTATATTGCTGTAGATAATTCACACCACAACAGGCAGTGTGCATAAAACAGTCACGGGGATGGCCAGAATTTAGGGAAACATGAAAAGTTGCTTACTTCATCATCATCACAAGAAGCCACAAATGTCTCTGCCCATCAGTTGTTTAGAGGATAATAGGACGCTTCCTCTGCTGTGGAATGAAATGGGTTTCAGAAACAAGATGTGTTGTCTGAGCCCCAGTCTGTTTCCTATAATAGTTGACTATAAGGCCAAAGCAGACCAAGGTGTCTCCTGACCTCAGACATGTTGTAAGTATGGGAGGGGTTTTCCCCATCATACATCACCCTACCCCAGGCATTTCACTCTGTCCCTGTGTTTATGTACAGGTGCCTGCCTCACATAGCAGAATACCAAGGGCGGCAAAGACAGCACCACCACTCAGGGAGCCTTAGCATTCCCTCTTAGCCCACAGTGCTTGGTTCTAAGAAAGAACACCTCAGAGATAGATGTTTAGGTCTGTCAGCTTCTGTAGAGAGCAGTGCCAGTTGCTTTGTACACAGCTGATCTGCCATCCCTCTGCCTTGCTCTCAGAATGGTACAGGAGGGCGTCCAGAGACGGGTGAAGAAGGGAATGCTGAGTGGACAAATCGGAAGAGAGAAACAGCTTTGGTAACTGCTGTAAAATACAAAACTGCTCTGTGCGTGTGGTTCTCAACCTTTGGTTCACCAGATGTTTTTTGGATTTTGTCTTCAATTTGCAGGAATTCTGAAAGTTAAAGTCCAAAACATCTGGAAGACCAACAGTTGAGAATTACTGAGATATACATAGATCTCAATCAATCAATCTGAATCTCATTTTAGCAGAGAGGAGTTAAAATTAGTGAGTGAGCTATTACTGATTTTCTTTTCTCTAATGTTCTTAGATTAGTGGTCCCCAGTGTTTGGTCCTCCAGCTACTTTGAATATCAGTTCTCAGAAACAGCAGCCACCATGCCCCATGATGATGGATTCTTGGAATCTTAAAACAGCTGGAGAACCAAAGGTTGAGAAAACCTGCCTTAGAAATCAACTTATAAGCAGGTATTTCCAAAATCTATGGCCTCTATTCAGCTAAGCATACCTGTAACTGAATCAGATAATCAATTATTATCCTGGTTTCCTTCCCAAACAGAAGATTGGTGATATTGGTGTGAACAGCCACAGCTACTGACTATAGACTAAGGATATAATTCTTCACTAGGTTTCTTCTCAAAGTAACAATATCAGCAGTTTTCTTCCCGCTAAGAAAGTACAGTCGCCCCTCTGTTTTTGCGGGGGATCCATTCCAGACCCCCCCCCTCCCGAAAACAGAAAATTGCCAATATTCAAGCCCCATTGGTTTGAATGGAGACACACCCCATTTTGTCCATTGTGTCCCTCCCCGCCTGTGAATGGGTGAGACCGCAGACTTGAAGTCTGCGAAAACGAAAGGACACTCATATTTGAAAAAACCATAGCTCTTTACAATTCGAGATTTATAATTTGCAAAATTCATATATGGCTTTGTACAGGAAACATCATTTTCTACATGGAAAATAATATTTCAAAGCAGAAATATTAATGCCTGCACAGAAATACCGTTTCCTGTGCATAAAACACTTTTCTATACAAATCAACCATGCACGAATTTTACACAAAACGAATCTCTAGTTACAGCTTTTTTTCCTGGGAAGAAAACTATATTTTATACACAAGAATTAATATTCCTGTCTTGAAATATTTTCCATGCAGAAAATGCTGTGTCCTGTGCAAAACAACAACATGAGAATTTTTCAGTCCCAAACTGCAAAGATTCTTCTCAGTCCATGATTCCTCTTGGTTTTTCAACCAATGTTACTACATTGTAACATGTTTTTCAACCACTTTTGAATACTTTTGAATATTCTTTACATTTCTACTGTAGACATGATATGCCAAATCATAACTCATATTTGCAAGGTTTCTGGTCTGGAAAGAGAAATTTATAGAGAATTCACTTAGCCCAGCTAGGCAATTTATTTAAAGGAGGATCTCATTCTTTGACTCAGATTGATTGCACTGTAGTAACATTTGCAAAGTATTGGCTTCCACATCTGTAGCAGGGAGGTGGAGACTGTTTCTCACTTTATGCTCTTTTGCATTTGCCTTAGTTTCCTCCATTCTCTCTCAAAGATTATTGCTCTTATTTGCTTCTCCGAAGTGTTACCTCAGAACTAATATGTTCCTGAAATCATTTATATGGTGGAGGGAAAACAATAAACCAAAAGTATCTTCAGAAAACAATCTAGTATGAATAAAATATATTAAATGCTTTGAAATTTCATTGCACTGCCTCTTCCAAAATGTAAGAATTTCCCTGTGGTGAAATTAATAAAAGCCTACCAAGTCTCAGAGTCAGCCGTACCAGTAGTAAGAATGAGATGGCTGCTTTAGGCAGTCCATTTCAGTGTCACGAAAGAGGGACATATTCTTAACTGTACTTTTATTATTGTATTTTTTTACTGCTGAGGGGGTAATGGAAATGTGCTTGTGGATCTTTCTGCATCAGATGCCAAATGAACAACTTATCTTGAATGCTTGCCGCTTATGCTGGTGGGATGGCAAGGATGCTTCCCCCCTCCCCACCCATGCCTTTGGCAGTAGTATTTCTTGGGTTGGCCCTAGGTAGATCTACAGCAATAAGCCTTAGGGGTTGGCAACTTCTGTCTTAATAGAGTTCCACTAGTGAAGATACATTCAAAATGAGAATAAAGATATGCAGCTATAAATCCATTTCTAAAACATGTGCTTACACTATAGGTTTACATGTATCATAACATTCACATTCCATTGGGATGCACTCTTTTCTCCCTGTTAGCACATACAATTATGTTCTTGAAACATTTGTTTCATTTAACAAGGCTTTTACATGTATTTAGACATGTATACAACACAAATAGCTCTGTGGGTTAGTAGTTTACTGCAGATTTTATGAGGTTTTCACTGTATGTTCTTGTCCTATCTGCATACTGAAGAAAAAAATCGCAGCCCTGTGTGTGATCTGTAAGCAGTGCATACAAGGAATTTCATTTCATTGAAATCAGTCATTTTTTATTTTTATATTAACTAGATTTTCCCTAAACGGTATTTATTATGTGTTTATTTGCGCAATGTACATGAAAATATGTTACTTTTAATATGCATTTCTAAGCAAACCAAAAAAAAATTTTTTTTTGAAACATCCACACTCCATTTATACTCATTTTAGAAAACTTTGCAATATGGATATCAGCTAATGTGTCCCTTGTAATTATAGAGCATCACTCCAATATTAAATGGAGATCTTGACTGCTTGAATTGTAGGTTAAAACTATGTAATAACATTTTAAGTTATTACTATTTATTACTCATTTGCTACTCATGTTTCCAGGACTCAAGATTTATATGCTTTAACAGAAATCAGGAACAACAGCCAACTGAAAAATGGAATCCTTTTTCAGATTATCCAGTTGTGGGAGTGGGTGGAGACACACCGATCCATAATGGAACTGTTTAAATCTCATCTGAAAGACCAACAGTGAAGGGGGAAACACACCTGATGTGTGTGTGGGGAGGGGGGAAATAGTCGTTTCACAGGGAAAAAAGTGATGATGGCTGTCCTTAGTGCCATGTAACTGTTAAGAGGGCCTGAGAAGATTGTTAGTTTACATGAGGGCAAAACCAGAAGTAGCAAACTGGGATATATACAATGGCCATTTAAAATTATTATGCATTTCAGTTAGAAAATTCCTAGTGTAGTTTACAATCATATCATCAAAGTGCAAAATCAATCGACGTTGAGTATTTCCAGGGGGGTAGCAGTAAAAACCATAAAAGCATTTTATTTGGTATAAGCAAACCACTCTGAGAGCCTTTGTGGCTGAAGAGTGGATTATAAATTATATAAACAAACAAACAGGTTATTGCAGCCTGTTTGATCAGATAGATGCCCATCCACAAAAGTATATGCTAAATACAACATGTTAGTCGGTAAAACACTGCCAACCTTTTGCTTTTGTTGTAGCAGTATGCAGAAGCTATAAATAGTATTAAAAACAATTGCAGATACTAAAAACCTGTTGGCAATTTAAAATCCAGGGCAACCAAAATAAGTTTTTGCTTACTACATGACATTTGTTACAAGCAACAAGCAGCCCTCCCTGTAGAGCAGGGGTAGGCAAACTGTCCCCTTTAAGGGCTGAGGGATTTCAGCTCCCAGAAGCCTCAGCCATGTTGGCCAATAGTCCCATGTTGGCCAATAGCTCCTGGGATTCTGGGAGCTGAAGTCCCTCGGCCCTTAAAGGGGACAGTTTGCCTACCCCTGTTAGAGAAACATTTTTACAGATAGGGTGCCAGAGTTGAGAAGGCTCTCTCTATGTTCATCAGATGAGAGTCACCCAGAGGAGAACTTCCAAAAATACTGTACAGAAAAGATAATAGAGAGATACCATTCCCCACATAACCCCAGCCCATGTAGGCCATGTAGGTTTAAAGTTAAGCACTGGAATTTTGAGTTGTATTTGTAAATGGAATGGAGTCCATAAGCACCAACAAAATCAACTACCCTCAAGTTAACTCTGACCCATCCCTATGAATGACCTGCTCAACCAATCTGTTCAGCTATCCTAAGCTGTCCAACCAATCTGCTCAGCTCTTGCAGACTCATGACTGTGGCCTCTCTGATTGAATGTATCCATCTGGAATGTGGTCTCCTTTTCCTATTACCCTCAACTTTACCAAGCATTATAGTCTTTTCTAGTGAGTTCTTTCTTCTCATAATATGGCCAAAATATGACAACCTCTTCAGTCATCTTGGTTCTAGGTAGGGTTTGGGCCTGATTTGCTCTAGGACCCATTTATTTATCTTTCTAGCTGTGCATGGTATTCTCAGAACTCTTCTCCAGCATAACTTTTCAAATGAGGTGATTTTCTTCCTATCAGCTTTTTTCACTGTCCAGCTTTCACAACCATACATAGAAATGGGAAATACAATGGCATGGACAATCCTAACTTTAGTATTCCACGGTATATCTTTACACATCAGGATCTTGTCTTGTTTCTTCATAGCTGCCCTTCCATGTCCTAGTCTTCTTCTGATTTATTGACTGCAGTCTCCTCCCTGATTGATGATTGAGCCCAAGGTTGGAAAATATTGAGCTATTTTGATCTCTTCATTGTCTGCTTTAAAATTATGTAGATCATCTGTGGTCATAATTTATGTTTTCTTGATGTTCAGCCTGCCTTTGTGTTTTCTGCTTGAACATTCAATAATCTTTCCACATCTGATATTTTCTGCTGACATTATGATGTCATTTGGATATATTAGATGGTTGATGTTCTTTCCTCCAGTTTCCATTCCTCCCTCCTCCAAGTCCAATCCTGCTTTTTGTATGACATCCTCCGCATACAAATTAAATAGATAACTAGGGTTGGTGTTACCTCCCCCCCCATTGACTTTCTCCCATACCACAGCATACAGTATCCTCAGTAATTTTTTTTAAAGTAATGGTACTCATAAATCATAATCTCCATATATCACTGAATGTAATGGTAATAATTGTGACATAAAACAATTGGCAAAATTAAAATTATACTTCAAAATTGTGGTATCATGCATACAGCCTAAATATATTTACATGTACATAGTTTCATGTGGTTAAAGTGAAAATTTGGCAAGGCTTGATGTTTTAAAGAAAATTAAAAAATAATTTTAAATTTTAAAAAACTCCAAATTTTTTTTAAAAAAATTAAAAATGTGTGGCCTCTCCTTTCTGCTCCCATCGAACCTCGCCCCAGTCATACCATCTCTTCAGCATTTTAAAGGGGCACAGGCAAATTCCACAGCCCATTTCTGCCAAAAGGCAGATGTTTGGGGAGCAGTGGTCAGTCACCCTTGGGGTGTCACCTCATGTGGCCAAAAACCCCTACACCCCTCTAGTGATGCTCCATAGATAGAGTGATAGAATACATCCTTGCCTAAACCTCTTGCCAATTGGAAACCATTCCATTTCTCCCGATTCTGTCCTAATAGTGGCTTCTTGTCCTGAGTACAGATTACTCAGGACTATAAAATGTTGAGCATACCCATTTAAGAGTGATCCATAGTTTCTTGTGATCTATTCTATACAATCAAATGCTTTGCTATAATGTATAAAGCACAGGCTGATAATCTTTTAAAACTCCTTAGTAAATTCCATTGTCCAGCATATGTTTGCTATATGATCCCCATTGCCTCCACCTTTCCTGAACCCTGCTTGGACATCTGACCATTCCTACACCATAAATGGTAAGATTCTTTGTTGTAGAATTTTAAGCATCACCTTGCTAGCATGAGAATTTAATGCAGTGGTTCTGGGATTGGAATGTACTGAGCATTTCCAGTCTGCAGGCCATTGTTTTGTTTTCCAAAATACATTCTCATTATTTCATAAGCTACCCACTATATTTTGAGCAAATTGCAGCTTCCAAACATTCTTCAAAAACATTCTGCATTCATCACATTAGAATTCCATGGCTGACTGTACAAGATAACTGTTGAGAAATGGGCATAGCTAGTGCCCCACAGCCTCAACAGGTGGAGTGTATTCTGTGCCATGGATGTCATTCCTCCAGCAATGACAAACTGGACCAGTGACTCTAATGAACCCGAGGAGGGGAGAATGCAATTCCATTCAAAACAAGCTGAATAGCACTTCATTGGAAAGACAAGCTACTCATCAACAGGCCTTTTGTCTTTTGGTAATGTGTCTTCAAGTTTTTTCTGACTTATGGCAACCCTAATGTTAACCTGTCTTAGGAACATAAAAAGAAGCCTTATACTGAGCGCTGTCCACCTAGTCCAGTATTGTCAACATAAATTGGTAACAGTTCTCTGGGGTTTGGGGGCAGTAATTTTCCCAGATCTTTCTTAGTTTTTACTTTCTTTAAAAAATTGTTGAAAAATGCTAGACAGTAGTTCTTTATTATTTAAAGTATTTATAGTCTGCCCTTTAGCCAAAAAAAACCTTCCAGAGTGGTTTAGCAATAGCTATTGGTTGAGTAAGCTTCAAGCAGCAGGTAGTAATGCCTACCCTGTCACCAATATCTGACCCTTCTTTGTTCCTTCTCAGCAAGTCTCTATGCTCTCTTCAGCATCCCTTCCTCTTAAGTCATCCAGTAAAGCAAGATCCTGGTCTCTGAAATCCACCAAACCCTTCTATCCTCACAGAGGCAGGTAGAGAAAGACTAACATGGGGACAGAAGACCCTCAAAGAGAAAGGGCTATCCCACCATTTATCCCCAGGCTATCTATTTCCTGACTCCTCCTCTCCTCACCACACTCCACCTCTCTCTCATGGCAACATGGCTGCAATAACAGTCTAAAGACTGCATTCAGCCCTTGGGCCAGATATGGCCCTCTTGGCTCCAAGGGCTGCAGAGATTGTAAAATGTGTGTGTGTGTGTGTGTGTACGTGCCTTCAAGTAGCACAGCTTCCATGATGCAGATGATGTTGTATTTCTCAGCATTGGCTACACCAGCTAGGGGATCCTGGGATTTGCAATCCAAAAATAGCTGGAAAGCTCTATGTTACAATAAAGTCTAGCTTCAGTCTCCACCCAAAATGATACCCATGACTCCTTCCACCAATGCTAGGTAAAGCCCCATCAAGTGATGATCTGTCCATGACAATGAAACTATAGAAAGTTTCTCCACACTGAGATCACCGTCATCATGTCCAGCACAGAAAACAAAGTCCAGAGTGTGTCCTGCAGCATGAGTGGAACCAGATAATACTTCTGACAGACCGGTGGCTGCCATGGTTGGACATGCAGGTTTGAGCTGTTCCTGTTAGACTGGTCTCACCATAGATATTGAAGTTTTCCAGCACAACAAGCCAGGAGGACTCCAATACCACTGACAAGACCAACTCTGTTACCTCAGGAAAGGAGACCATTGAGCAGCAGGGTGGGGAGTACACTAACAGAATCTCTATTCTGTCCTGGTCACCCACTTACTAATAAACATAATCAAACCCAGCAGACCTCCCCATCCCCCAGGCCTCACTTTCTGCTGTACAGAGTACCCACTCAACAGATCTGAGAAAGGTTAACCTCCCTAGCTTCATCCAGTCACATCACTGTAATGTAAGCCAGGTTGGCATGTTCATCCAGAATCAGGTCCTGGATCAACAATGTTTTTCCATTCACTGACCTGGCTTTGAGCAGCAGCATTTTCAGCCCAAGGGGTTCGTTGCCGAGGCTTTCCAGGCTATTTGAAGTGGATGACAGCTTGGAGGTAACCAATACCCTGTGTCTCTCCCCTGTCTCATGGTAATGTAACTGTCTTCCTACACCTTATCTCTACCTATTAGGGGGTACCACTCATTAGTTTCATTGCCCTCACCTGCTCTCCATATGGAACATTTTATCTGCCAACAGGCACATTGTTAAAGACTAACCACAGGACCTCTCCAGTCTTCCCAGCAGGGGGACTGACCCTCACTATCACTCCACCCCAAAATGGCTGTCTCAAAGGGAGAACCCTCCTTTGGTGTCACCCCCTTCAGTGGCGACCATGCTGCCTCAGGCAACCAGCTTTTATCCTCTTAGAGAAAGGGGTGGGCGTCTGGATGGCAGTTTATTAGCACCTGGCTGAATACCTTGGGAGCTCAGTCGTGGAAGGGATAGAAGTTACAGGCAGTTATCCAACAGGGAGAGATGTGAAAGAAAGAATAGCAACAACAGCAAACAGCTGCAGGGCCTTTATCTTTTCCAAAGAGGGCATAACTTCTTTTCCCTTAGTGCTGCCATTCTGAACATTGTAAGCCACTTTGGGTCCTATGTTAGGGGAAAAGTTGGATATAAATCAAATAGTAAATAAATGCCCAACTGGAAATGTCCCATGAAATAGAATGTGAAGCCTTCTGCTCTACTTTGTAGACTCATGCACAAAAGGGAGCCAAATTATGCTAGGTCAATGTAAACAAAGGTCTACAGATCTATACCATTCCCCCCTATTCCTAGTTATAGATTGAAAGTAACTGATGTAATAATACAACACTGAAGAAGCTGCACAACATTTTGGCTACTTTTAGCACATCAAGAAGTTAGTAAAAACAGATATGCAAACAGGTGAGAAGATCCTCAACCTGGAAAACATATCATGTGTGAGCAAGTCCATAAATTGCCAAGAAAGCTAAGTTAAAGAAGATTAGTTCCCCTGTGTTTGTACTCTAGGAAAGGTAGATATTTAATTCTGACACAGTAATGCAGAGAATCCTAGCATTTAACACTAAAATTATATAGCAGAGGACTGTCATGTCAGCTACTAACTCTCTCCTGGAAAAGAAAAAGATACCTTACATGTTTGTACTTTCTCAGCAAAGATTTAATTGTAGGATACAATGGAAATGTTTGACTAGTTTTATATAAATGGGCAGCAAACATGTTCATTTTTCTAAGACACCAGTTGTTTCTTCTCACCCATCCAGTATGTTACATAGAGTCTGAGGGCTCAACAAGACATGACATTTAAAGAAAAACAAACTAATTGCAGCTGAGACAGTGGAAACGTCTGAATCACAACTAGGGGAGTAGAGGAGATTAAAAACATATGAAAAAAAATTCTACTTGACATTTCCAACACAAATTTGAGGAACCTTTATATATTTTAGAAATTTTTTCTAGTGTTAAATACCAATGGTACATCATTTTATACAAGTTTTTCCCCCTAAAGTTAAAACTCAAAGTAACTTGCAAAACTTTCCACATCTTCTCTCATTGTTCTAAATTATGACCAATGTTTTGTGCCCATTAAATACTACATTCTTTAACCTGTTCCTCCTCAGTTTCCATTTTCAATAACACCTTTTATATTGTAGATCTCAATTTATCATCATTGTAGCACAATAATTTTTCAGACTCAGTCTTATAATCTTCAAAATCCATTATCTTTAATCCATTTTAAATCTTTTTTTCTAAAAAAATGTCTATACATAAACGAATTAATGTTTTTACCTTGGCATATTAATTCTTCTTCATGTTTGATAAAAAATGACTCATATCTTAAAAGATCAGCATATCTCAACTATTTATCATATTTAAATTCTCTAGTAAACAAAGTTTCATGTGAAGAGACCCAAATTGATTGTGAATGATAGAAAACTGTTAGTTTAATGTTTAAGGACATCCTGAGAAGAATTTTGAAAAAGGGAAGGAATATATGTTTCTGACAAAACAATGTAGGCCAGAAACAGATGGGCCAAAAGGGCCACCATCAGGCCACATTGTGGGCATGGCATTTAGTCAGCATATACCCTGAATGTAGCTGGAAGACACCCCTATGCCACTCCAAGGCTGAAGAACTGGGCCAAAAAGGAGCAGAAAAATTGCTTCTTTTGCTGGCCCAGTTCAAAACCACGGCAGTGGTCCCAATTGGAGCCAGGCATGTGCAGTCACCGTTGCTTCAGCATGACCGATGACAGTGTAGTCCCACCATGATTTTTTCGGCCCCTCTGTTTGAGGCCTAAAACAACATGGAATAACTTATAGATGGAAAAATAAAGAAGGAATATCTTTCAGATATAGACAAAAAAAGAATTAAAATAAATTCAGTACAGCAGATGAAGGGGAAAAGCAGGTGCACCTTTAGGGTTTCCTAATAGGAAGAAGCCACTGACTGCACCATGTATTCCCAAAATGGGCCAAACTCAAATGGTAGTAAACATCTCCTCTCTCCTGTAAGGATAGGCCTGCCAAAACAGGGCCATGCCATTCCCTCCCCTTTTTTGATCCCAAATGCATGTGCATGAGCCCATAGATATACTGCCACCAATTGTCTTTCTCATCCTGCTGACTGACAGCCCATTGGAAGCTGCATGACTGGCCACTTCACTGCATAATCAGTTGCATGACCAGATGACTGCTGGTGCAACACACTGGTGCACTCAGTGACACATTGCCAAAGCACAGTCATCCCCCACTGGTGTTGCCAGCAGTGGCATTTGTGATGCAATCTGCTGATTAGACTACCCAAGGCACAGAACATATGGCACTATGACATGTGCTGTGAGGACCACCCCCAGGTGCACCAGCAGCCAAAGACATGGAGGTGGGAGGCAACATTGCACCCATCATCAGGACCACTGCAACCATTCTAAGCACCATAGTGCTTACTGCATGAAATTGGGGTTCGTCACTGCCTACCTCACAGGCATTCCCTGGGTACATGCATGACGGCAGGACTCCATGACCAATCAACCTCTATGAACATCTTTCCCATGGTAGTGCTGCCAACCCCAAATTTCTGGGCTATTTGGCAATAGCTGTTGTGGATGACGAGTTCTCCACTGAGATGGGCCTCCTCATGATGGTGTCCATGTCCTCCCCCTCTGCTCTATCACTATCCCGTGGAAGAGCATGTAGGGCATTCGGAAGTGGTACCATTATTGTTTGTCTGCCCAGATGCAATTGTCAGACTGCTCCCACCAGTTCCTGCTAGTTGAGTATAATCACCAGTGGTATGGATATCTGGGCAGTGGCAGCATGACTGTGACTGTGACTATGGTGCTTAGAATGGTTGCAGTGGTCTTGATGATGGGTGCAATGTTGCCTCCCACCTCCATTAACAGAACCTGTTGCTTTGGAAAGAGGCAGTGGTTTGGGGAACAACTTCCTGCTGTCTGAACAGTTTAAACTTATAAAAGAAAAAAAGAATTTTGGAAACGCTTTTCTGATGCAAAAGGGACAGATTCAACCTCAGCTGATTTTGTTTTGCGAGTGCTGGACAGGTACTAGATGGGGGGAAATTTGGTAGGAGGAGGGTTTAGTAAGTTTTTCTTAAGTTTCAGTAAAGTTTTAGGTTCTCTTCATCTGAGAAAGTGAGGGAACCAGATTATCTGAGGGATTTTGTTTTTTACTTGAAGAAATTCATGCTGAAGTACTGAGGAGGGGAAACAGGTCAACTCAGAGTATGAAGAGAGCTTTATACAGGCAAATAGTGAAATAAATTTATATTACTCCTTGTATATAGAAATGTCAGACCAAACCAGATTTGTCAGATTATTTAAAACACCGGACAGTGGGCGCCGGAAATTGAGTATTTGAAAGAAAAAAGAGTCCCCCAAAAGCTAAGGTGAACCTAAGGTGGCAGCTCTACCATCAGGTGCTTAATCAAAAAAGAGGGAAACCATGGACCTCAGAGGCCAAGCAGACTTATCTGCACCTGAAATGTAAAAAGGGTGAGATTTTGAGTGGCGTGACACAAAGGGAGATGATCAGACATTTTGTCCAAGATTGTCTCAGTGCTTGGGAAACATGGATAGAGGTGCCCCAGGTTTTGGATTGGTCAGATTTGGCAAACCAAACCTGGGAGACAGTAATTTCAGGCATAAAATCTCATAAGGGTGTCAGAGGACCCAGGAAGCCAGTGGTCCAAAAGCAAAAAAGCTGCCTAGCTCTGCCCCTGTGAGTTTTTGCACAGTGCATTGGTCCACCATGCACCTAATCAGGCTCTATATGTTTTTGAATTATATTTTTAAAGGGAGATAACATGACCAAACCTACAGGATGTTAAGAGCACTGTTTATTATGTTAAAAATACAGTTGATAGTTTAGCTAGGACCCAAAAAAGATAAATTGTCAAATCATCTTTGGAGAAAGGTTTGGGTTTGGTTTAATGATGCAACTTCAGCTATTATTTAAGGAATTTCCTCTCCATATTTTTTTTATTTGCTTTTAATTATTATTTTTAGTATGTATAATTATTATACGTAAGTTTCTATATCAGTGACAAAATGTTCACTTTTTAAGGTATACTGTTTATTAAGAGAATGAAAACGAGTGTGATTAGAGTAAACTTAGAGTAAGTTGGAAAAATTATTAGAGTGAAGATAGTTGTTTTCTTTGTTTTAGTAAGTAACGAGATGCTAATAATTTTGTTATGGCCTTTCATGGTTGGGTGCATTATTTTGTACAATGGTTTCATCTTAATAAAAAAAATCCTAAAATTTTCCTAATCCAAATTTAACCCTAAACCAACCCAAACTGTAACCCGAACCCTAACCTCAACATATGGAGGCCAGACCTCCTTTGTAGGAGTTCTTGCCCTATTATTCTGATTTATGAGTAATTTGGAGGTTGCTCCGGTAGAACCCACATTCCATTACAGAGAATGCTGGGGAAAGCAGTATGGGGGGGGGTTCTGTTTGGGGATGGAAAAGTAGCAGTTACAAAGCCAAAAAGAACTGTGGAAGAAATTAACAGTTTGGAGCAGAAACTACTGGGGAAAAAAAGGAATATCCACATCCTCATAACAGAGCATGGAGGAGAAAACAGGACAGAGCAAAAAAGCCTGTTTTTGGAAGGAAGAGTAGAATTTACAGGGCCAGAAATAACTGTGGAAGAAATGGACAGTTTGCAGTAGAAAATAGAGGCTGAAGACAAAATGGAGGATGGTGAAGCTAATCAGGGAAGAGTTCAAGAAACCACTAAAGAGGGGTGAGTCTGGAATGTTTCCCCCCAAATCTAAAGTGTTTAAGCCCATTGTTCCCTCTAATAAAAGTCTTACTGTTAAAGAAGATTTACTAGAGGAAATTAAGGCCCAGAAGGGAAAGAAAGCCTTACAGGGCCCACCCCAGTATGCAGCGTTATCTGAAGAGTGTAATGTTTCTCCTGTGAAAGGTCAGCTGGAGAATTTGGAGAATACTTTAAGGGGGTTGTGGAACTGCAAACTATGAAAAACCAGGAGCAGGGCCTTGAGAAAGAACACAGAAAACCCCAGAGCACAGTCTCCTCTGGGAGAGATCTTTCCTCCAAGAGGCAAGACGGTGAGAATGAATAGAGGGGATGTAGCTTCACTGACTGGTGGAAGGGATAGATCTCCCCTGCAGGCAAATGCAAGAGATTTTCTTGGCTCTTTCATAGGACCTTATCAAACACTGGCCACGAAGCGAAAGGTAAGCGAAAGCTTACCGAAGTAGGAGTAAATGCAGTTCAGTACCGAAACTGCATTTCCCTGCATGCCAGCATCCGGAGAAGAGGAGAGCCAGTCCCTGGCCCTTTTTCCTCCCTCTCTTTCTCCCCTTTTTCTCTTCTCTTCTCTTCTCTTCTCTCCTTCTCCTTCTCCTTCTCTCCTCCTTCTCCGTCGGCTGGCTGCCTCTGCCTCTGCCTCTCTGAGGAGGGAAGACTGGCTCGTCGTCGAAGGGAGGCAGGAGGCAGTTTAGCGTTGATGGATACACACACTTGTCTCTTATCTCCGGAGCCTCTGATCAATATGCTATTTCCCTTTGTTGCCAGAGATTTCGATCCTCTGCCCTGGAATTTGGTTCCCTGCCTTATAATTTAAACGGAAACCGGCTTCCAGTGAGCTCCGAGGGAGGGAAGGAAGGAGGGAAAGGAGGGGGAGAGGAAGGAGGGATGGGGAAAGGAAGGAAGGAAGGAAGGAAGGAAGGAAGGAAGAGGAAAGAGAGAGAGAAAGCAGAGGAATGAGGGATGGGGAAAGGAGGAGGGAAAGAAGAGGAAGGAGAGAAGGAGAAAGAGGGATGGGAAAAGAAAATGAGGAAAAGAAGAGAGGGGAAGAGGCGGCTCTGGCCGCGGAGGAGGCGGCGGCGGAGGCTCCCTCCCGCGCCTCGCTTGGTACATCCACAAAAATCCGAATGTCAAAAGATCCTCTTTGACTTCGGATCAAGTGGGTGAAATATGTTTCAGCTTTGGATATTGTGTGGACACAAGGAAAGGAAAACATTTTAGCTTTGGATTGCCTTTGGATATTGTGTGGACACAAGGAAAGGAAAAACGTTTTAGCTTTGGATTGCCTTTGGATATCTTCTGCTTGGGACCACGTGTGATAAGGCCCTTAGACGTTTATCACATGCAGTTTATCCCTCACAGAAATGGGATTTAAATTGGGGAAATTGCAGGATCATTTTCAGACAATGTCAGGGGCACTGAGCATTAACCTGACATTAACCCACATAGAAAGTGAACAAAATTGGCCACTTTTTACTTTTGAGATTCGGGATTTACTTTTGGGATTCTTTCAGGATTTTGAAAAGTCTTATTTTCCAAAATCTGTAATTATTACAGTTTGGTGAACCATTGGAGAACTCTGGCTCAGGCTCTGCCTACATGGGGCAAATAAACTGGCCTCTCCTCACCCTCTTGGCAGAGAACCCAGACAATGCAGGGCCCAATCCCAAGTCTGGCATGAATAGACTGGACAATATATGTCTGTTCAGGGCTAAACCTGAGGTGTACTCCTCTTATAACAGACTTTAAAAACTCGCTGGTTTCTCCAAATCTTCCTGGAAGTACATTATAAAGTCCATTATAAGAAGAGTGTACTCCATATTTTAAACAGCTCTCTGGCATTTGAATGGAGGGCTCCAGATCTTCCAGGAATCTTCCGTTCCAATGCCAGGCAGCTGCTTAAATGTGTCCTGCTTTGCTGCCCAGTATGGGCATCGCTGCTATGCATCATTTCCTCTGAGGTCAGAACGAGATACATAGCCATGTGACCAATGCTGGGCTCCTCTTTCTGACCTCATAGACAGCAATGTGCTGAAGCAGCAGCCTATGCCAGGTGGCAGAGTGGGACGTGTGTGTGAATAACAGCCTGGCATCAGAACAGAAGGCTCCAGGTAACGGGTGGAAGTTGGGGCAGCTTGAAGGCCAGGATACTCTAGGCCAGGGTTTGGCAAGTTCCCCTTACCTGGGGCCGGTCCGGGGATCTCCTGGTCTTCCGCGGGCCGCCTGTGCGTGTCGCAGCCGCCATTTTGTTTTCCAAAATGGCAGCCGCAGCTCGTTCACGCATGCGCAGGAGTACTGCTCATGCGCAAACGAGTCGTGGCCGCCATTTTGGAATGTGCGCGGTGGCAGTGCGGCGGTAGCGTGCGCAGCAGCATCGGCGGGGGCTGGTCCAAAGGCCTCGGGGGACTGGACCCGGCCCATGGGCCGTAGGTTGCCAACTCCTGCTCTAGGCTGTGCCTGGAGTATCCTGGCCTATGCAGACAGGATCTGCGAACTCTAAATGCTCTTCCCTAAACTGCCAATCCCAGAATTCTATAGGACAGTACCATGTCAATTAAAATGGAATAAAATCTCTGGTCTAGAAGGTACACACACACACACACACTTGGGGACAGCTGTTAACAAAAACAGCAGTCTGGCTTATTATCTTTATGAGACATTCTTTCTCTTATCATAGTTCCTACTTTGGCCAGAGGTGAGGCAGGGATAAATGCAAGGTACTGTATTTAGGCAGAAAAAAAATGAAATGCACAGATATAGGATTGGTTACACCTGGCTTGAGAATAGTACCTGTGAAAGAGATCTAGGAGTCTTATTAAGCCACATTGTGACGCAGCAGCTAAAACCCCCAATATGATTGTAGGCTACATCAATAGGAGTATAGTGTCTAGAATGAGGGAAGAAATAGTGCCACTCTATTCTGCTTTGGTCAGATCTCATCTGGAATACTGTGTCCAGTTCTGGGCATCACAGTTCAGGAGAGATATTGACAAGCTGGTGCATGTCCAGAGGAGGGCAACCAAAATGTGAATGTTCTGGAAACCATTCCCTATGAGAGGCAGCTTAAGGAGCTGGGTATGTTTAGCCTGAGGAAGAGAAGGTTAATAGGGGACATGTTAGCCATGTTTAAATATTGGAAGGGATGTCATATTGAGGATGGAGCAAACTTGTTTTCTGCTCCAGAGAATAGGACACAGAGCAATGGATTCAACCTACAATCAGAACTTCCTGATGATAAGAGCTGTTTGACAGTGAAATAGACTACCTCAAATTGTAGTGGAGTGTCTTATTTTGGATGATATTAAACAGAGGCTGGATGGCCATCTATCAGGAATGCTTTGATTATGTCTTCCTGCATGGCAGAATGTTTTAATGATTTACAATTCCTGGTTATATACTGGAATCTGAATGCATATTTGGAGGATTATTTTATATTACCACATGTTGATTTGTCCTGGAGGGACACTTTTATTTATTGTGAAATAGTACACAGAGGGATACAAGCTATGTAGAAACATGGTTGAAATACCCACTCTTATGTGCCTTGCTAGTTACATGGCCCACTCATTTACAAAGTCTGGTTATCTTCAGCTGAAGATAACCAAGGCTTGGGGCTCTATCATTTTTGTTTGGTTGGGTAGTTTCTGGTTGGTGTGTCGACTACAGTATATGGTTTTTCTGTGCTAATATGAGTACTGCTTTTTATAGTCAAAACAGCTAATTAATATTTAAATAAAGGCTGCTCCAGGATAAAAAAACTGTCCCTTTCCTTTTAAATATGTATATTCAGTTACAGTGGCTCTTTCTTGTAAAACATTCTGCATCATATGTGTGGCACAGAAGCAGCTGTTTTCCACATGGACATGGAAGAGTTAGGCCTAAGAGGTCAAATAAACAGTTGTCAATGATGCTGTGAATGGAGCTGAAGATTGATTGGGAGGTCTTTGATCCCTCTTCACTTTTCGGAAGAAAGAAGTAATGCCAGCTGTCCCAACACTGCAGATGCAATGAAGGGGAAACGCTCATTCAAATGTGGCATTTGGGCTTGATCTTTTCTTCATTGATGTCAGCATGAAAGTTCTTGCTGATTTTAAAGCTTGTGGGATCAATTGCGTTGACATAATAAAAATCCAGGCTGAAAAATATTCAGAGAAAATGAATTCAGCCTTGACTCATGTCATCAGTTTATAGCCTCTTTACAGCCTGATTAGTATGACTCATGGCAGAAGATTTTTGCTGTGTTAATTCATACCTATTTTGGCTCTAAGTCTAACAGGGGGTAAGTCCTGTAAATTTCAGTGCTATTGATTTCCATTTGTGGATTTCCACAGGATTGCACCAATGTCATTTAATTTCAGTTTAGGATCCTGAATTAGTGTTGGCATAGCAAGCATTAATGTTGCATGCAGTCTTTTCTAGACAGTATTTGAGTCCAAAGTGACACAAATAAACTTGTCATGCTTGCCTTGTCTTGCTCTCACACATACTCTCTCTCTCTCTCTCTCTCTCACACACACACACACGCACACCAGGAAGCCATATATCTTTGGGCCTTTACAGACTGCCAGAAATAATGCATCTTGAGGCCACTTTAACTGTCCTAGCTCAGTGCTAGGGAATCATGGGAATTGTATTTTTTTTCTGGGACATTGAGCCTTCTCTGTCAGAGAGCTCTGGTGCCACAATAAACTACAGTTCCCATGATTCCTTAGCACTGAGCCAGGACAGTTAAAGTGGCCTCAAGATGCATTATTTCTGGCAGTCTGTAAAGGCCCTTTCTCCCTTCTAAGTGTCCTCATTAGCTGAACTAACTAATCCCAGCCAGGATGTTAGTGATATTTAGTGTGCTCAAATGTGGACCTTTGTTGTTATCATTATAATTCTGTGGAATATTTACCTTTTATTTCAGTTCAGTTGTTTCATTCCTGGGCTTGTGGATATAGCAAAAGCCTATTAAAACTATTATACAGTACTCAAGTAGCATGCCCAATTCCTGGCAGCATGGTGCCAAAATATTCCTCCATGACATATATTCTTAGGACTATCAGAATATAGCTGGAGAGACATGGCAATTTATGCCTCCATTAGTTGTGCATAATGCACAGGTTGTATAAATTGCAAGAGCAGCAGCTTAGAGTCTGCCCTGAAACAGATACCAGTTGATTTCAGGCGGTAATTCTAGGCTTCTGTACTATGAGACTGCAAAGGAATTATATTTTGATCAATATGCATATTCTCCACACCATTCCTGGACTTGAATACAGGAGCAGCTTCTCAGGCATAGACTACAGGTTGTGTCTCTTATCTGAAATGCTTGGGACTATAGGCATTTTGGATTTTGGAATATTTCAGACTTTGGAACACTTGCATATACATGCAACGCAGCTTCATTTATATACCGTTTCATATCGTGCTATGGGATGTCTAAGCGGTTTACAACTGTAAGCTCATTGCCCCCCAACAGTTGGGTACTCATTTTAGCAACCTCGGAAGGATGCAGGCCTGAGTCTAGCCTGAGCCCTGGATAGTATTGAACTCACAACCTTTTTGGTCTATGAGTGAGTGGCTGCAGTACAGGCATTTAACCACTGCGCCACCACTGAGATATCTTGGAGATTAGACCCAAATCTAAAGAAGAACCTCATTCATGTTTCATATACAATTTATACACATAACCAGAAGGTAATTTTATATAATATTTTAAATAGTTTTGCACACAAAACAAAGTTTGTGTACATTGAACCATCAGAAAACAAATAAAACCTATTTTTATGTCTTGCATTCTGGGTCTTTTTTTATTTTCTCCCTTCTTTTTATCTTAATATAACTATATAATCTGTAATAAAAATATTATATAAAAAAGAACCATTAGGTAATGAAGGTATTACTGTCTCAGTATCCCCGTGTGGACAATCTATGGTTGTTTGAAATCATTATTTTATTTTTATTAGATGAGAAGAAACATCAGAAACAGTTGAGGGACCAGGAAGTGGGTCCTCTAGGAATGAAGCATCATTGTGCTGGATGGCTTTAAAAAATGTTTCCTCTAGAATCATCTGCCTATTAACAACAGTTTTTATCTTAGAAGTCTCTCTTTGATTTTATAAGCTGACATAATTTCTTGTTCTGTTACGAATGCGTGCTGTTCTAGTCCTTCAATAAGCCCCCACCATGCATTTTCACCACATTTTTGCCTATTACTTCCTCGTAGTCAAGGAAGAGGAGGAGATGGCAGCAACAGTGGCTGGAGACTTAGTAGTACAACCACTGCCAACATCTCCCCTCCCTTGGCACCATGGCTATTCCTGCATGCTTGTCCACTTCAGATTCAGACAGTGGCAGTGGCAATGGTGGTGAGGCACTCCCCAGAGCTGTATGCTCATCCTTCAGTCACCACATGGCCAGAAATGCTTCTAGGGAGGGGGAGCAGGAGAAAGCAGCCCTGCTGCCATCTTCGCTGCCACTGTCAAAGTTGACTGAATGAAATCCAGGGTCCAGTGGTGGAAGCAGAAAGAGGAGAGGGGTGCTGGGGTTTTTTTTTGTTTTTTGTTTTTTGTGTTTTTTTTTTTTGTTTGTTTGTTTTTTTTTTGGTGTGGGGCTCTTTTCTAGGCCAAAGTTGGAGATAGTTGCAAGCAGCCACCATTGCCGTGTCCTGCTCTAAACCTCATGGGGAGGGGGTGGCAGTGGAGGAGGAACAGCAGCCACTGTGGCTGCCATTTGTGCAAAGTTTAGCTGACCCATTTCCCTCCCTGCCTCCGCTGCTGCCCTGTCATATCAGTGGTCAAAAACAAATTAAGGATTTAGGAATATTTCAGATTTTGGAATTCCAGATAAGAGAGACTCACTTCAAGAGCATTTGTCCTGATAGAATGGGGGAATTAGTAGTGCACTGAAGATTTGAGGAGTTTGATGAGGTTGGAGCTTGGAGCAAAAACATAAAGCTGTCAAAAATTATGTTTTACTAACCTTTTTATGTCTCCTGTTTTAAAAAATCTACACAGAAATACAGTGCATGAAGTTTTAAAAAAGTAATTTATAATTAAAACTGTAAAGCAGCAGTGAAATAAAATAAAACTACCGTACACAAATTTCCATTATTTTGCTAAGAACCTAGAGCTATGGACTTTTGCATAACCAAGCCAGTGCTAATTTTTGTAAGGAAAAGAAGGCTTTTGAGAGGTCAATTTGGAGTGGAGACTGTGGGCCACAAGAGGTCTCACAGGAGTTCTCACTTCCCTGATTCTTCCCTTTATGTGAACCAGTTTTTACTCATGAAAAGCATGCATAGGGGTTGCTTCATTCATACATCTTTTAGGCCTACAGACACTTTTCTTCTTACAGAGATAATCTGTGTAGTTTGCATTGTAAGATTCCTCTGCTTTTCTGGGGGGAAGAAAAGAAAGTTTGTTATGTAAATATATCATCATTTCAGCTCCATGCAAAAAGACAGTTTTAAGAGATACTTGGAGATTTTAATGCCAAAATCTGTAATGAAACAAAATTGTTTCTCACTGAAATACATTTCCAGAAGTGATTATTCGTCAGTGCAGATGAAAGAGGTGCAAGCATTACCATGCATGATTTTGTAGGCAGTATGAAAAGCAATGCAATTACATTTATGGGCACCGGTGAGGTGCTCACCTGGTAATCATCAGAGGTCAAAAGTTTAAAACCCATACCAAAAAAATAAAATAAAAAAATTGCATGTTAAAAACTAAATTTTAAAAAATGTAATGCTGTAGTCAAGCTATCACATTTCTTACATTTTCTGGATAAGAGATGTGTGTGTGTGTGCGTCCGTGCGTGTATATGTCTCTCTCTCTCTCTGTTTGTTGTCTGAAAATGTACAGTTGTCCCTCTTGATTTATGGTCTTGCCATCTCCAGTCTTGATCCTTTGTGGATGGCAAACCAGGAAGGATATAATGGGCCGTGTGTCTGAGGCACGGGCAGCGCCGCACACAGGAGCGCCTCCCATTGTAATCAATGGGGCTCCAATATTGGCGATTTTCCCAATTTGTGGGGTGGGTGGGTGGGTCCAGAATGGATCCACCATGAATTGGAAGGGACGACTGTAATTCTATAGCCACCACCCATCAAGACTATGGTCTGTCTGAGTAGGCATTACTTCTACAAGATTTTGCAAACAGGTAATCTGTTCAAACATTGATTGGTTAACCTTGATTTTGGCAGAAAAGAAGCATTTTGGACATGGGATGGATAATTAGATGGATGGATATAACCATTTGGAAATGGTTACAAATATGACAAGCAGTTGTCTTTATTCTAGAAATCCTTAGTAAAAGATTCAAGTCTTAGCTTACAAAGAATTATGTGGCCTTTTCCAAGCAATTTTCAAGAACAAGTTCCTTCTTCACGTGGTAGAAAATAATTCTACTTTTTGGAGTCATTGGGTTTGATCCAGATTAGTAGAGTGCTTTATTAATTTATAATAATAATAATAATAATAATAATAATAAAAACTTTATTTATACCCCGCCTTTAGCCAGGGCTGTCAAGGTGGCTTACAAGTTAAAAAGAGTACACCCATACAAATCAGCAACAAATACCCCCCTTAAAAATATATTAAATCGTTAAACAGATTAAAATCTCATTTAAAACCAAATTAATAAAACATATAACATAAATAGACAGCGGCATTGCAGACATCTTGGAAAGAGCTATTTGATAGCAGGAGGGAGATTGTGTTATTCTGGGAATGCCTGCCGGAAGAGCTCCGTCTTGATGGCTCTTTTAAAGCCATCTAAGGGGGGAAGCAGACTGGCGGCACGGGGCCGCCCTGGGAAGGTGCGCCGCGGGACCGAGGCATCCCCATGCCTCGATCCTGTGGCGCACCTTCCCCGTCCCTGAAAGGAGCGCTAAAATAGCGCTCCTTTCACAAGTCAGTGAAAGTGCGCCGCAAAAGCTTGCTGCACACTTTCACTGACTTTTCCACCGCAGCGGGTCTGGCTGTGCGGAGGGCCGGCGGCTCCGAAGGCAACCTCGGGAGGAGGAAGGGGCACCGATCGTGCGGCTGCCCCTCCTCTTCCCTGCCTCCAGGACGGCTTTTTAAGCCGTCTGCCAAGGCCTTAAGTTGGTTATCTGCTGGATCTCCTCCGGCAGGACATTTCACAATCTGGGGGCCGTAGCAGAAAAGGTCCTCTGAGAGGTCATCGCCAGCCTAGTTCTTATTAGCTGAAGCAACTTCCTCCCAGAGGACCTGAGGGCACGGGGCGAATTATATGGAGATAGGCAATTCCCTAGGTAAGATGGGCCCAGGCCATGTAGAGCTTTAAAGGCCAATACCAACACCTTATACTGTGCCCGGAAACTAACTGGCAGCCAGTGTAATGATTTCAAAATAGGAGTGATATGGTCACCTTTTGTTGTTCCAGTGATCAATCTGGCTGCCATGTTTTGTACTAGTTGCAGTTTCCGAGTTAGGTATAAGGGTAGTCCCATGTAGAGTGCATTTCAGAAGTCGAGTCATGAGGTTACCAGTGCATGTACTACAGTTTCTAGGTCCCTTACTTACAGGAAAGGGCGCAGCCTATTTATTACATGGCCTTTCTCCCAGCATGGGACCCAAAGCAGCTCACAAAAAGTTCTGCTTGTCTTAGAGGAAAGGGGTAGAGAATCCATCTTTGAAATGTCTCTTTCTTGCTGTACCTCCTTGAAAAGCTGCACTGCAGAAAGCTACACTTGGAAGGCTTTGATTTTTTTGGAGGACCACAGAACACCCAGGTTAGCTCATGAAGAAGATAGAATTGGTTATCTATCCATACCTACTTTTCTCCATTGGGGGCCTTCTGCTGCAACTGTATACCTCTCATTCTTAGAATGAGCCCTTTTAATTCACAAAATGGCCAATCTCAATCGAAACATTTGTCTGCCTACCTTTGCTCCCAAGGAGCCAAAGGGAAGAAATTAAAATTAAAAATCTCAAGCTAATTTATACCTTCATAGATCCAAAGATAAGTTCACTTAGGGCCGATGCAGACGGCCCCTAAAGGGCGGGGTGACCACATGCCGCGGCCCTGATCCTTCTTTTTGCCACTCCAAAAAGAGTTGGCAAATGTTGCTTCTTTTTGGAGTGGCAATAAGCCACCCTTAGAGCCGCCACCATGGCTCTTTTGCACCCCTTTGGTGCAGCATGTGTGCACGCTGTGCCAGTGGGGTACCCTGATGCCGTGCTATGCATTTGGGCACATGGCGTGATGGCAGCATCAGGGCGGCCACTGTGCGGTCACCCTGCTTCAACTCCACCCTCAGGTCAGCCTTTAGGGTGGCCTGCATCAGCCCTTACTGAAGTTCACAAAAGGAATGTTTCTTTTCCTAACCTTCAGCCACTTGTAGCTCTGAAAGGCCACGCTAAAACATCCAAGGGCTTCTGATGAAAAATTTGGGTTGAGGCACAGTAGTTTTCTAGGGTAAGAAAAGTCATCCAGACTTAAGCTTGGTCTTCACAGCAAGTTAGCATAAGGAAGACCATGGGAGGAAAGTTATCAGGATGAATGCATCCAGAGGAAAATGTCTTAGATGAAGCAATATGGGACAAAGGCAAAAGGTTCTTATAGGTCATGCGGCAATCATGATGAGCAAGCGGTTGGAAGGGTGCTGTGTCACAGGAAGATGATGGCACACAGGCAGGACATGGCATCACCAGGCTTCAATACTGCAAAGTCATGCCACATGGGGAATAGGAAATTGTGTTTCACACCAGTAAGGAGGTGGACTAGAGGTTCCAACAATGACGGTGTATATAAGGGAGGAGCTCCAATATCCTCTGTGGTGGTGTTGATGTATAAAGTGAGTGGAGCATTTTGTCAGTCAGTGTGAGATGTTGTAAATATTGGAATGAGGATTAAAAACCTCCTTGAGAGTACTCAGCATGTTATCTGCACCTTCTGTAGGTGGGAGGAGTTCTGCAGCCTGCACTGAATTGTACAGCAGAGCTTTCTCTGGTGTGTGTTCTTGGTGCACAAGCTTCATCCTCTAGACTTTGGGTCAAAAAATGTGCCAACAACAGTAGCCTCCCCAACCAATACCATCCAATCCTTTCTGATTCAATTCGATCCGATCTTATCTTATCTTATTGTATTTATTGGGCCCCCTGACCTTAAGGAAAGGATTTTCAGGAAGACAGATAGCTAGAGCTGTGGGAGAGATGACAAACATTCATCCCATGAACATTCATCCCATGAACTAGAATATATTAGAATTCTACCCCAAAATGTTCTAAAGCAGTGGTCCTTACCCTGTGGTCTGTAGACCCCCCAGGGGTTCATTATGTCCTCCCAGGGGGTCTGTGAAGGCTTGAAGGCTGCTCAGTCTACTTCATCCTGACAGCAGAGGAGCCACATGACAGAACCCAAGGCAAAGACTGACTGGTTGGGCCTGCATGTTGCCTGTCATGTGGCCACTCCATTGCAGGGGATGGGTGGGCTGAGCAGCTGAATGACAACAGAGCTGACAGCCATCTGTGAAGGTTAGACTCACCCACCCAACTACTTTTCTCTGATGGCAGCACAATGGTTCTTTATCCCACTGTTGCCACCAATATGTCATGGAGTGGCATCTATCTCCTCAGCTGTCATCTAATTGTGCTGGGGACACTCAAACTTGGAGCTCTTTTAAGTGTCTCTTACACTATGGGCCTTTGCAGACTGCCAGAAATAGTGCAGATTGAGTCCACTTTAAGGGTTAGGGTTAGGGAATCATGGGAACTGTATTTTATTGTGGCACCAGAGCTCTCTGACAGAGAAGGCTCAATGTCTCAGAAAAAAAAAATTCCCATGATTCCCTAGCACTAACCCTAACCCTTAAAGTGGACTCAATTTGCACTATTTCTGGCAGTCTGCAAAGCTCTCTTCAGATGCCAGCCCTCAGAGTTTTTAAAATTCCCTCAGCTTGGCACCAATTGTTAATTGATAACTATACACCCACTATCTGATGTGTCCCAAGGTCTCTCTCTTTTGGTAGCATTTTGAATATGTTTCTTTAAGCACTTCAGCCAACTGCTTGTTGAACAAACAAAATGACATACAAATCAGGTAGAATACAGTATCTTTCTTAGTGGATGGCACTGAAGATGGATATGATGTATAAATACTTTAGTAGTTACGCAGTTTAACAGTTTCTTTTGCTTATCTTTGTAATTGTTTCTTTATAGCCATATAAATGTTTCTTTACAGTCTAAGTTCTCACAGAACCTTTATCTATCTTCTGGATCTTTTAACCCTTCTGGTTATCTGTGACTTCATATCTCCCACAGGATATTACAGTAACAATTTAATTAATAACTTTCCTCGTCTCTACCTTGGGTACCGAAAAACCCTTTCCAGCTGCCCCTCATAGGATCCTATGCTAGTCTCAGCAGATCTTAAACCCACAGGGTATAATAAACATGTCCCCTATCTTGGTTACTTAAACCCCCTTCTAACCACCTCATAGCAGTCTCCCCCAGCTTCCTCAGCTGCTAAACTCCTCAGGATAAAATAAAACTCTCTTAACAACTCCAAACACTGCTCTGTCCCTCTATTTATACTCACTCCTGGGAGCAGCCTCCACTTTTTCCTGGCTTAGCTCCCATTGGCTGTTGCCAATATTCTAATCTGCATATGTTCTCTCCACACTATCCAACCACCCATCCTTTGCCATTTCCTCCTCTTTTTTCCAGCTGGAAGCAGTCCAGTTTCCTATAAGAAACACTTCAACCCCCCCCTCCCCAATTTGCCTTATCAGGAGGGGAGGAGACCTAGGTGGGAGAAGGAAAACAGGAGGGAGGGCAGGAAGGAAAGAAAGAAAGAAAGAAAGAAAGAAAGAAAGAACAGTTGGACAAGCAAGCAGGTAAAGGGTCTGGGACTCTTCTAACATTGATATCAACTAACACTAACATATACAAAGTTAACCAGGGCATTTATACCAGATGAAGCTCTCCACCACCACCTACCTGCACTGTATCCTACTCAACCTCCTCACCCTCTCCATTTCCTTTCTGCCAATAACACCATACCTCCCTTACTCACCTTGGCACCTTAAACCCTTTTCTCTCTGCCTCTTTTCTACTTCCCAGTTCATTTCGGATCCCATCAAAACATAGAATCACAGAATCTTAGAGCTAGAAGGGGCTGCAAGGGGAGCAGGGTTATTGACTTCCATGTGCACAAGTCTCTTTTTGGACTGTGCTTCATGATTCCTTGCTTCCGGGGAAGCAGAGTTCAATCTGCTCTGTGGCTGGAGCAGACTGAATAGCAACACACATCCTCAGAGTAGATTGAAGAGCAACACACAAGCCCAGCTAGCTAGCCAGCCAGCTAGCCTTTGCTTTGGCTCCTGACAGTGGCTGCTAAATTAGGATTAGGGAAATTGGGCCAAAATGTGCTCCTTAAGGGGCGGCCATGGCAACCACAAACCATGACCCTGAACCTCCTTTTTGCCGCCCCCAAAAGAGTGGCAAAATGCCACTCCTTTTGGGGGCGGCAAAAGGCCGCCCTTAGAGCTGCCACTGCGTCTCTTTTGCACCCTTTTGGTGCAGCATGTATCCATATTGTGCCAGGAGGGTGTCCTGAGCGTGTGCACTGTTCAGATGGGTGTGCGATGTTGGGGTGGCCGGCGTGCGGTTGCCCCACCCCAACTCCACCCCCAGGCCGGCCTATAGTGCTGGTCTGCATCAGCCCTTAGTATAGTTAATCAAGTAGCTGATCTAGAATCTGTTTGTGATGGTGGAGGCTATTTAATCTTAAATATATTTTTTGGTTTTCTGGTAACAGAATAATTTCAACTCCATTCAGCTTTACTCCTCAAATGAAGAAGGTATATGCTGTGAGCCCTAAGGTGATTTTTTCCCTTCCTTCTGCTGCACTATTCAGCAAAAGAAACTCAAAATCTTGTATTTGTACCTGATTAAAATATATGTTTATTAAGAAACATGGGTGTTTTGTTTTGTTTTGTTTTGTTTTGTTGGCTAAACTGCTTCTGGTTTTGCTTCCCTTTTAGATTAACCAGATTTTACTGCTTGACTTGTTGTCACAAGTTGAACAAACTGTACTTACTATTAAACATGGTTTGTGAAAATAAATCAACTGCAAACTACAGTTTATTAAGCTGGCTTGTTATCACAAACCATAATTAGCTACTCACAGTTTAGGGTACCTGTAAGATGAGGGACCCTCCCTGCTTGAAGCATAGGCTTCAAAAAGTTTAGCGTCTGAGCAACAGACTATTGGTAAGCCTAAAATGTCCATGGAAATTTCTGACCTTCTCTTCACAGTTAAGCTTGGGGAAGGAGTGCAGAAGCTGGGAGGTTAGATTTGTTCTTGTAACCTGGTAGACCAGGTAAAAGGATAATGGAGCCTTTCCAAGCACTCCCAAGTCTATGTACCCTCCCAAAGTCACTAGCGTCACCCCCCTTTTTTTCAAAGTTGCTGATGCTCTGCACTCTCCACACCAAAAACTCATCAAAAATTAACTAAAAATCCAGAAGCAAAACCTGGAAGTAAACAGTGCAGCTATTGTTACTTTTTTTTTTGGTGAAAATGCCAGTAGTTTGGCTTGCCAGGGTATGAAAATAAGGCCCCATGCCCATCTTTGCACTAAACCATAGTCTGGCATTACATTAAAAAAGTGGTTGCCAGTAGCTTTGCATTGCATTTTCACCATGTTTCCATACAATTTTATTACACACAGTGATGTGTGTGTGGGGTAGAGATTGTCTACATCCTTCCTATGGGGGACTTTTATAATGAGTGATTCAGTATTAAGTCTGAGGCAGCTTTCTTCCATGGGAAAATAATCATTTTGATCTTAAAGAACTTTGCCATTTTTCACTGGAGGGCTTTGTCAAAATGTCACTATTTCTGTACTCTCAGTGGCTTTCATTGCTGCCTTAGTGTGATTTCAACTTCATTTCTGATTAACATTCACAGAGAACTTGACACTGAAAAGGTGACATTGCCCTCTTATGCATTGCCCAAATGTTGTCTGCTGAATAGTGTGTGCTAATTGGCAACACCTTTATGTAGCCTGCATCTTCACTATGTGTAAAATTATCTTAATTTATAAGAAACATCATTCTGCAAAATAATTATTTTCAGCAGGAGGTACTATTAATTGGCTTCTATTAACTGGATTCTCAGACCAAAAAGAAATAAGACAGAACACAGTGAATCAGAAACCAGGGGCATTTCCCAACTGATGTTTCTTAGCAGAGTTTGGAAAAGTTCCTTTTGAGATCTAAACTCACAGAATTCCCTAAAAAACATGGCCTTTGGCCATTCTAGCTGGGGCATTCTGAAAACAAGTAACTTTTTTGAGCTCTGACTACTTACAGTACCAGTGAAAAGATACTGCGCAACTCTTCTATTCCTTAGAACAGGGGTCAGCAACCTACGGCCCACGGGCTACATCCGGCCCACAGCCCCTTTCTTACTGCCCCCCGCCACCCCCCGCCACCACTGACGTGCATTTTGGCCGCTGCGTGGCCGCGTTCATCACAGCCGCCATTTGTTTGCCAAAATGGCAGCCACGACTTGTTTGCTCATGCGCAGTAGTCCTGCGTATGCGCAAATGAGTCGCGGCCACCATTTTGGCAAACAAAATGGCAGCCGCGACGTGCATGGAGGCGGAGGCGGGGGCGTGCATGGCGGCAGGGGCGCACGTGGCGCTGCCATTCCCCCCCCAGCCCACTGGAAGGGACTGCCGGAAGGGACCGGCCCCACGTAAGAGAAGGTTGCTGACCCCTGCCTTAGAAGATATGTTGTTGTCTGTCTAGAAGTCATTTCCAGCCTATGGTGACCCTGAAGAGAACCAACTGCCAGGTTTCCTTACACTAAGTTTGTCCAGAGAGGTTTGCCATTGCCTTCTTTTGAGGCTATGAGAGTGTCACTTGTCCAAGGTAACCCAGTGGGTTTTTATGGCTGAGTGGGGAATCAAACCCTGGTCTCCCAGAGTCCTAGGGCTAAGAGTATTATGCAAATTGTTGCAGAATTTTTGCATAGTTACACTGATGTTTAATTGTCTTCACTTTCCTGCTCAAATGCGCATCTGCTTGTATCTATTTGCCCTCCCACTGCCAAAAATGTGCAGCCATTCAAATCCATGAGCATCCTCATGGGTACTTGTGGATACTCAGTTAAAATTGCAAAGCCTTTTTCTGTGGAGTTTGTGAAGTCTCTCTCTCTCTCTCTCTCTCACACACACACACACACCCTGAACTTCTCTGAATCGAATGTGGTGGGATCACATTCTATTCAAATAGAATGAGGAGTATTTTAATCATGTCGACAAGCCCCTAGTCAAGTACTGAAACCACTACACCATGCTATCTCTAGAAGAAGATTCCTGTGGGTAAATAAAAAGATATAAGTGGACGGAAAACATGGGATAAACACAAGTGAAAAGCACCATCATCTGACTCCATATAAAAATCTCATTTTATGAATGGTAAAAGGCTCATCTAGATGCACCTCCTAGTGATTATCTTATTATACACACACATACACACACTTCTTTATTGACATTTAATGACATTATTGACCCAAACACTCTTTATTGACTAGTTATTACACACACACACAAACACACTTTATTGACACTTAATGGTATTATTGACAAAAACTCTATTGACATTTGCTCAATAAATAAAATTTAGAGAAATAATAGACACATATTGCAAAATTCTAGGTCTGTACATTTTATACATAAACATAAAGGTTAGAAATTATTTCTTCCTTAGGACTGCAAACAAATAATAGGACTTTGAGATGAGTTTGAGATGACCTGTGCTTTGGAGAGGCTGGTTCATTAGAGCAAGCAGGGCCAGAATGTTTGGAAGCTCTTTGACAACTTCTTGCAGCTTATTCTGTTTCATCTTTCAGCTTCCCGGGAGAGGTACTAAAGTTATGTATCCTTAACTTACCTAAAGTCTAATCTGCACTGCAGAAATAATATCATTTGATACTGCTTTAATTACCATGGCTCAATGCTATGAAATTCTTAATTTGTAGTGGCACCAGAGTGCTCTGACAGAGAAGGCTAAATAGCTCACAAAACTACAAGTCCTAGAATTCCATAGCGTTGAGCCATGGCAGTTAAAGCAGTGTCAAACTGCATTATTTCTGCAGTGCAGATTAGACTTAAGTAGTTGATACAGGATTCTGACCAGGTTTCAACATATGGAGGATACATTTGTCTTCCCTCTAAATAATCATAAACTATAATGAGAGCTGTGAATACAGTGATCCAGGAGGTTACATTACCTAATTTCAGAAAGTAACTGCTGTTGAACACTTTTTTTTTTACTGTCCTTAATTTATTATCCATCCTGTACTTGAAGGCTAAAGGGAATTAATAACATAGAGAAGCATATTTTAAAGAATTTTTAAAAGCATAATGTTGCTTTAAGCAACAAAAATGGATAGGGATTATGAAAACTGATGTGATATTAAAGCTATAAGCCTCCTTTTCTCCTTTACTTTTCAATGCATTTTAAAGCAAAATAAGATTTTTAATTACATCAGACACTCTCATATTTTCAAAATAGCCTTTGACTTTATTTACAATATAAATTTCATGGCAGCTAAAGGTAAATTCATCAACCACACTCACATGCAATTATTTTCACATCTGTATTTCTTTGCATGCAAAACTCAGTTGCAGGTGGGAATGTCATTTGCAGTAGCATGCATACCACATCATCAAAAGGCAGACAGAATATTTGCCTGTGGCATGCTATGAATCTGCATGTTACTAGAAGTTGTTTCTCTGTACATATTGATAGAAAAGCACAGCTCTACAAGGAATCTGAGATGTCCACTGGGAGCCTTTGAGTAGATGGGATAAGATCAGTAAAGATGCAGCCGTGTCATATCTGTAGCCTTTCAGGAAAAAGCAAACAAACATCCATGTTCATGATGAATTAATATATAAATCTGTTCTATGAATTAATTGGTCATGATATGCTTAGGTAGTTTTATGGATCCCTTTAAAAAAAAAAGTTATACCGTTTTCCATCAGCAGATGGCCATATTGTCTTTCCTGTTTGCGCTCTCTTCCTCCTAGTCCATTAAATCAAACCTTTTAAAAGGATTTGATCCGTTCTCTAGTGTATACACTCCACAGTGAAAGATTTCTTTTCCTTTGCCTCTTTCATTTTGATTCTGTAAAACTATATTACATAGAAGAATAGTGATTTCATTCTTGTGGTTCACTCTTATGTGCCTTGAGGTTACAGTACTGCTGGCTTATGGCAACCCTAAGGTGACCCTATCACTGCATTTTCTTGGCAGAATTTGTTCAGAGGGAGTATGCCTTTGCCTTCCTCTGAGGCTGAGAGAATGTGACTCACCCAGGGTCACCCAGTGGGTTTCCATGGCAAAGCGGGTAGGGGATCCAGGTCCCCAGAGTTGTACTGAAGCAGTCTAATCACTACACTACATTATGCGGTCCCTGTTTTGCTCTTTGATGGTAAAAGAAAGGAATGTTTCCACTATGGAGACAGCATCCAACAAACCTCCTGCCTGAGGTTGCTAAATTCTACAATCTCAGATGTAGGCCTCTAATTTGCATATTATTTGCAAATCTGCCAAATTGAGTATGCAAATTACTCTAACTTGCATTCTAATTATGGAAATTCAGCATATTCTCCCCTTTGCAATTTCCTCTTTCTTGCTTCTTGCATGTCTTGCATATCGTTTCTTGAACTCTGCCACTTGTCCTGCTCACTCTGCCTACCATCTAACTTCCTCCCTTGCCTCAGTTCATGCCCTTGCAATACATCCGTCCCTTGTTTCTTGCACTGTCCCATGCCTGAAATTCAGGGGTTGAATTGTGTCATGCAAAACAGTTTGGCAGAAGGGTACTTACTTACACAGCTTGCCCAATATTCCTACACCTACAACACCTAAAAATTGCTTTAAAAAACAAACAAAACAAAGCTTGAAATCTGGCCCAAATAGTATTCCAAATGTATACCAGGTAAAACCCAGCCAAACCAGGGATATAACAAACTTATGCCTGCACTCCATCTCAAATATTGGCTGAGCTATTATCAGTTCCTCTACCCTTTCCTCTTCAAAGGTAATTACCTTTCTCACCATGGACTGCCACATGTATCTAAACATGAAACAAAAGATGGCTCCTTTGCAGGGCTTCTTTCATCCTCGAACTGCTGAAAGAAGGTCACTTCTGTTTAAACCCTTGGTAAGTGAATTTTAGAATTTGTTCATTGCACATTTTCTCCATAAAGCTTTGATATGTGCTGGTGCATTTAAGCATTCAAGAGGCCAAAAGCCAAATAAGGGTAAATGTTAATCAGCAGCACCCCACCTTCTAATTTTGACCCTATGCATTATGAACAGCAAAGTCTTTAATTAAAACACCATGTGCTAGATAATATTTCATCATGCTTTGCAATCCCTGTGTCCTTTGAAAAGCTTTCAATACATTGGCATGTACTGAAAATTATGAAACACATTAACCTAATGGGCTATCATCGTGGTCAAGGCTATTTAAAGACCAGAATGCTGAGTGTTACTTTTGAGACTGTAGTTCCCAGCTAGCATGGTCATTGATCATATGCGTTGGAGAGGATTCTGGGAAGTGTAGTCTAAAAAAGTCACTTGTCTTTCCCAAACTTGAAGAACTGCATTGAATGTGGCCCATGATATGATATGCAGTGGCATACTTGGCACAGATAATTTTTTAAATGCAACAAAATTATTTTCAATAATAATCATGAATACAAAATAATCATTAAGCACAAATAAAAACTCCAACTGATCACACATAGAACTGAAGTAACTCAAGCCTTGTTTCTTTGACTTTACAGTCACTGTGCTATCATTCTTTTAAATGGTTCTATTATTATTATTTTCAAGCACCAGATCTTGCTGTCCTGAAGATGCTACCACACTTTTATTTTGCAGCTATGCTTTGATTGCACAGGATTGCAAAGACTGAATGAGTCAGAGAATAAAGAAACTAAATATGCCCTCCTCACAAATAGTGGAAAAGCTACACTCCCCCTGCACACCAGTGTGAGGAAAAACAAAACAAAACTGCTAGCCCTCAAATCTCTCACTCTGTGCCCTTTCCTCTTCTTGCCCACCCACTAATCTCTTTTAGCCCCCCATTCAATGGATCCATGCCTCAGTTTCCTCCCAGCAAAGGATGATGCCATTGCTGCTGTCTGGGTGCATTACAAGAGTTCCACTGACACTGGTTTTGTTCCCACAGACATCATCATCAGCAACAGCAGCAGCTCTTACTTGTGAGTGACCATGTGCTCCCAGCAGATGCCTTTCTTCACCATAGAACTTGAGTACATATGTTCTTGTGCACCTTCTATCCCATGCAAAGGTCCTCTCAATCTCATTCTCTCAGAAGTGGAGGGAGACAGTTGGCTGAGTAGAGTGCATGTTTGAATAGAAGAGGAATGGGGACTGTTTTCCATTTTGAACGATAAAAGAAACAAGGAAGTGGAGTAGTCAAGAGAGGAAGAAATATACAGTCAGCTCTTTCTGTCCACAGGCTTACCACCCATGGATGGGAGCATCCACTGATGGCCTTGTTCCATTCTTCTCAATGTGCACATTGCACCACAATTGAGAAGAATGAGACTTGAGATCCTGCGATATTTGGCATCTGCAGACGGGGGTGGAATCCCCACATATACGAAGGGCCGACTGTAGTTGGGAACGCTGAAATACATTTTCTATTATGCCCATTCATTCATTTCCACCCCATATCCCAAAATTGTACCCTGTGTAGCCTCAGCAGGTATATACAAAACAAATAGTTGTATCTATTGCTGCTGAAAATCTTATAGAAATTGCCATGTTGGGATGGGTGACTCACAAGATAGTGGTGGGGTTAGCATCAGAAGACGTAGTTACAGAGATGTAGTTATATACGACACATATATCTCCTAATGCAGGAACCTGGCCTATGATTCCAAATGCAGAGGTTGTCACCTCTCTGTGTTAAAATCCTGTTCCCCTACAAGTAGCTTATTTTATTAAGTTTAATCCAGACATCTGGTAAATGTTTTCTTTCTAGCCAATGGAAGAAAGAATTTCTAGTAGTACTAAATTATCAGAGGACCTGAATACATTTTTCAATGTTCTCATGAAAAGTAAACTAAAATGACAGGATACTTGAATAAATGAATGTCTCTTTCAGGGTGTGGCAGCTGTACATGGAAAGGAGAGGTAGAATTGAGTGCACAGTGTTGCTGAAACCCACACCCAAAACTAAATATGTGAAACTGAGAAAATAATCAGTAGGGTAAAGTGATAAAGTTGATGGTCATACTTTAAAGACAGGTGTGTACGCTAATTTTGGCTTTTATTTTAACCTAATTTTATAATGTTAACATTTGCCTTAAAAGAAAAGAAAAACACTGCCAAAGAACAATGTAATGTAAATTTATTAAAAAATAAAATAAAATTTCTTAGTCATTGAGACAATATTTCACTCTCAACTCCCACCCAAAGAGTAACAGCAAACTTTATCAAAGCTTTGTTAAATGAAAGCTTACTTCTGTAGGATTTGTTTTAGGCAGCACTGCTCACTTTATATGGATAAATGTAGCGTGAACTGAAAAAGTGCTAAATTTCCCCTCTCACTACCCTAAGGACGTTATCACACGGGGGGAATCTGTAGGTTATCCCACACAAATCCCAAAGAAAAACCACACTTGTGCCTGACGATTTCACATGACGTCGCACAGAAAGTGGACAGAAAGTGGTATTATCCAAGATCTTTTTAATTTCGGGAGTTTAGAGGAAATGCATTTGCGAAATTACAGTAATTACGCATTTACTTTAATCTGAAAAGCAAATATGCACAGACAATTCTCTTTTAAAACCTGGAGGAGGGCCAAGAGGAGGAGGAGGAGGGGCCTCCAGGGAGGGAGAGTCTTGGGCTCCTCCTCAGTGCCATGCAGGGAAGGGAAGGGAAGGCAGCCCAGGAGAGGGAAGTTTGGGACGGAGGAGAAGTTTGGCATTTGGGATGGAGGGAAAAGGAGGGGAAAGAAGGCTTCCCTCGCAGCAGCTGTAGGTGGATGTGGGTGCAAGTGTGGGGTGTGCTTGTGGAGCAACTTGGAAATCCATCTCACCATGACATTCTGCCCTGCAGGTCCTACAAAGGGGAAAGGCTTATGGGGGGGGAGCATGGGAACTACCTCCAGTTTCCCCCTCTCCTGGGCATCATCCAAGGCTCTGGCTCTCCCCAGGGAACACCCAGCCCTTCCTTCCTTCCTTCCTTCCTTCCTTCCTTCCTTCCTTCCTTCCCTTTCCTCCTCCTCCTCCTTCCCTGCCAGCTCTGCCTGTGATCCTACCCTCCTTGCCCATCTCCCCAGCAGCTGACAGCCTCCAATGCCAGGAAAGGAGAGAGAGAAAAGGGAGGGTGAGCCATGCCAATCTCTCCCTTGCCTCGGCTTGCCTTGCCTTTCCAGCCTCCTCCTCCTCCTCTGCTCTCTTGAGAGGTCCTAACCCCAACGGAAGGGGGTTAGGACCTGTGCAGGAGGACATGACCCCAAATGGAGGACAGTCTGACATTTCCTCCTGGGAAATGCAGGACCTGCCCTGGAAAAGGAGGAGTCTTGTCACAAAACACACCCATTTCCAGTATATGTACGGGTTCTTTTCACTTGTGTATGAAAGTTAAAAACATCTTTTTTCTCTCTTTTAACTTAATTCCGTTATTACTGTAGTTACGTGTGAAAAGCTTTTGCGTAATTAAGCTCTATTTTCACTTTCTTTTCGGGATGCTTCATTTCCACTTTATTATCTCTTTAACAACGAAACTGGCCCACATGTGATAACGTCCTTAGTTGGGGAACAGCATTATTTAGAGTTATCAGTAGATCTCTCTCTGTGTGCCTGCCATATTTATCTATGTGAATTAAATGAAAAATTTAACACATTTTCCCCTGACTGACTGTATTTTCCAAGAGTTCAGCTGTATAAGATTAGCAATGTACAAGCAGATATAAGGTATCCTATAGCACCTTTCAGATTAATTGAATAAAGAGATTGCTAGTATACACATTTGTGAGCTACAGTCTGCTTCATCTGATCAAATGAATCAAAGTCCATGAAAGCTTATGCTAGAATTTTTTTCTCAGTTAAGTCAAATTTGCTTTTTATGATGAAACATGGCTATATTCTTGAATGCATTAGCTAGATATACTACTGTTGCTCTCACTCAGGGATTCTTCTAATGGTCCAGGGGCCCCTTCATACTATGCATTTATAGCACTATATTTCTAAATTAACAACCATAGTTCCATTCTATGGAATTCTGGGATTTGTAGTTTAGGGTGGGGTAGATAGAATTCTGTGCCAGAGCACTGTAGTGCCTCACCAGATTATAAATCCTGGGATTCCACAGGATATTGTTGTAGCAGCTAAAATGAAATCATAGTACTATAACTGTATAGTGTGAAAGGGCCCTAGGTTGTTCATTTCCCACCAGGGCTTGGCAGCTGGCTTGGCTTCATTTTGAGCTTACATACTGTTGACTCTCTGTGAGGCCTCCAATAAAGGGAAAGGAACAGCTGTGTTGTATCACTACAAGCCATCTCCCATTAAGCAACATATCCCTAGGTCAAATCTGTACTATGAAAATTGGGATGCTTTTTTTGGGGGGGGGGTAGGGTAGGCACAGGGTGTAATCTTTGTAAGCAGAATAGTCATACAAGCCTTCTTTGTATTTCTTACAGAAAAGAAAAACATTATTTCCTGTTTCAGTCTTTGCTCGTGAGTTCAAGAGATGTGGTTAAAATGTCAGCACTGCCCTAACAAGGTATCAGGACCAAGAAACTGAAAAGATCACTACCTTCTGGATTCTTAATGATAGATGCCAGCTGCTGCCGCCACCACCTCATGGGACAATCCATCACTCATTTGAACTTGTCACCTTGCATTCTACCTCTCCAATAATCAGTATCATTTTACTGTTTGTTATCATAGTTGATTCCATCCTAATGAGCTGTCATTCAGACTGAAATGCTGCAGGCATGCCTGGACACAACCACATACAGATACACACACAGAAAGACAAGGCAAGGAGGTATAATGTGTGTCACAAGATTTTATTTTGATCTCAGGAAGGAAACTGAAGCCACAAAGTTTACTTTACTCTGAAAAAGCAAGATTAATAAGATATTATTCTACTTGGGCTCCTCAACTCCTTTGGGAGCTTTGGACAGGGTTTTCTTACCCAAGGCATGCAGCAAAAGCATTCATAGCTAATAGCTCTGGGGAATAGGAGGATGTAGTTAAGAGAACCCTACAGTGTCATTTGCAGTTAAAACATTTTTAAAAAGCAGAGCAGAATTGGAATATCAGCTAAGCTGTTGCAAGGAAATAGTCTAAGCACTTACGTTTCTGAAGCACTCTAGATACCTCAGGTTAAATTGTTAACTTTTTAAATGTTATCTGCCCTTGAAGAAAATACCAAGGACACTCCATTTATCTACAGTTCTAAACTGAAACCACAATCAGCTGCAATGGATTGACAGCAGGGCATGTGTCCTCCAAAACCTTTCTTCTGTAACTCTTCTGGCTCTGCTGATGCCCACCCCAAATAGGAAAAAAAAATCCACAAAAAAGGTTAACTTTGCTGCTCCTGGAGGTTTTCAGGAGTGGCAATTTTGATTTAAAAATGGAATGCATGACCACCACTATCCAATTGCTAATCACATCCCACTACATCAATTTTATCTTCTTCTCTATTTTTTCCTGGCATTTGAGGAACCTGCTGCACCCTGTGGGGGGTGTCAATGATATAAAATTAGCCTGTGGCACATTGGAAGTTGCCTATCAGCTTCACTGTTCCTTTCCTGCATAGCTGTAATCCTTACAGTAGAAGGGGACTGAGGGGGGAAATGGATTTTCTCAGCAACTACTGTATATATTGTTTTAAGTTGGCCCAATTGTAATGAAAAAAATATTTGGAGTAGTGGTGGAATTTGTGTGCCCAATTAAGACTCATTTGAGCTTTAGAAAATACCTGCTCTTGGTGGAAGTAAGAACAACTAGAATTGCTTTGTGATGAAGCAAAGCAGTGCTCCCTGGGTTTGGGGGCTCTTCTTGGGAGCCTGACCATGTTATGATGAATGCCTATACTCCAAAATTTATTACTTCGGCACTTACTGCAATCCAATAATAGTACTGTATAACTGGAGCTTAGGAGAGGAGAAGATTACTTGGACCAAATTAATTGCAAATATTTTTAATGATGAGTGGTAAATTGTCAGATTTACATTTCGTGAGGAAAACTGCTCTCTAAGTGGCCACTAGAGGACTCAGAAATACTGTTTTTCTGTTGCTGATTGAGTTGAAATTTTATTACCTGTCTTTTACTGCGCTTTGTCCCTAGTCCTCACAGGGCCAATAAGAGGAGTGGCCTCTGCCTGTATTCAACTGACTTATCTGTCTTAACATTGCAATCGAATGTAGGTTTGTGACTCTAACAAAGTCATCATTTTTGTGAGGGGCTGAACAGACCAGCCAAAAATTGGTGGTGGCAAGCCGCCCCTTTCCTTGCCAGAGCAGGGCTGTGGCAACTTCATGCCGTGGCCTCAGCCCTGCACTTGGCCACTCTAAAAAGAACTGGCAAAATGCCACTCCTTTTTAGAGCAGCAAAAAGCTGCCCTTGCCGCTGCTGCGGTGGCTTTTTGGTGTTTCTTTGGTGCAGTGCATCTAAACGCTGCACCAAAGACATGCCCTTTCGCCGCTCACCATCTGGTCAGGTGGACAGCATGACAGCGGCATTGGGGTGGCTGGCATGTGGTCTCTACACCACCACTCCACCTTCAGGCCAGCCTAAAGTGCTGGTCTGTACAACCCCAAAGTATAATTTTTGTCCTGTATGATGTTTAACATTTTTGCCTGATGAAGAAGCAAATGAAGCTTTGAAAGCTTGTATGATGTGTTTTTTGCTTTGGAGTTGGCCGAATAAAGGTATCACTGTTGGTGGATTTAAGATTTTGTTGTCCTTCCCTTTTCTGTAACCTAAAGATAGAACTTAGGTCTCTGTGTGCAAAGAAACAATAGAAACTAGCATTTGAATTGGGAATAGGGCACAGTAGGAGAAACTGAGGGCTCCTAAAAGCAATCTTAACAGTATGATTAGCAGGAATTGATAGAAAAGGGGACTGAAGTCAGGAAATCAGAAGAATATTAAGAATGAGGAGGGTGGCTATGAAAGAACTAGAAAAGATTCTAAAATGCAAAGATGTGCAACTCAGCACAAAAGTTAGAATCATACAAGCCATTGTATTCCCTATCACCATGTACGGATGTGAGAGCTGGACAGTTAAGAAAGATGATAGGAAGAAAATCAATGCATTTGAGATGTGGTGCTGGAGAAGAGTGCTGAGGATCCCATGGAAAGCCAAAAGGACAAACAAATGGGTCCTAGAGCAGATCAAGCTGGAAAACTCCCTGGAAGCTAAGATGACCAAACTGAGGCTATCGTACTTCAGAAACATCATGAGAAGGGAAGACTCATTGGAAAAGACAATAATGCTGGGAAAGGTGAAAGGAAGTAGGAAGAGAGGAAGGCCACATGCCAGATGGATTAAGATCTATTAAGACCTCTATTAAAGAGGTGACGGGTATGGGGTTGCAGGAATTAAGCAGAGCAGTGGAGGACAGAGGGAGATGTCTCATCCATAGGGTCGCCATGAATCAAGATCTATGAGAAGGCAGTTAACAACAAAAGTGTCACATGTGTTTTAATCTGTTGTTTTAATATGTAATTGATTTAATGGCTTTTTAAGGGGGGGGGGGAGAGTATATTGTTCTTGTATTATTTTTAATGTTGTTAACCGCCCTGATTGGATTACCAAAGGGCGGTATATAAATATTTATTATTATTATTATTATTATTATTATTATTATTAGATGGTCCAAAAACTTTAATTTCTTAAAAAGCCCAACACATTTTGGCCTTATCACCATATGGCCTTCTTCAGGGGCTACTATGAGCAATTTCTGAAGTTACAGCCTGCACTCTCAGTAAAAGTGGACCTTCTGATTTTTAGAAGGTAGGCCTTCTTGCTAATCACACAATAGTTAAAATGACAGAAATAAGTGAAGTGAGATGAGACAGATTCCATACTTCTTGTTCAGCTAGGGTCCCTGTGACATGTGTGATGATTTCACTTTAACTGCCATTGTTATAACCTATGGAATCCTGGGATTTGCAGTTTGGGGGGAGGCTTTAAAATTCTCAGTGTGTGAGCTTTAATTTCTCACCAAACTATGAAACCTGGGATTCCATAAGATGCAGCCATGATAGTGGAACCATAACGCTCTAATTATGTAGTGTGAAAGAGCCTCAATACTGGTCAGCATTGCATCCAGAATCAAATCCTAGACAAGCGATGTTTTCCCAGTGACCTACCTGGCATCTTCATGTTGTGCTTCATGTTGTGCATTCCACCTTTGCTTCACCATGACTTCCTTAACTGAGCCTGAACATTTACTATTGAGAAAAATAATGACATGCTAAATCTATCCATAATGGGTCACTGCTCAGTTGTGGATGGATTCAGCATGCCATTGTATTCAATCCTCTTAAAGTAACTTTCCAAGTTCAGTTCCTTGGTTAGATTCCAAACTGAAAGAAGGAAAGGACATTAGTTATCCTACCCTGCTTTCCATGTTAACTGCCCAGTTGGAATGTACCACTATGTCTTCTCTCCTTGTGGTTACTGGAATAGTCATTCCCAAATCTTTCCCATTTTCCCCACTCTCCAAGACACATGTCAAAAAGCCCACTCAAGTGACAATAGAAAAAGAATTTTAATTTGCACTGTCTGCTAGAACTAGTCTTCTGCTATATTCAGCCATTAAAATATAGAGATAGCTGTGGCTGAGTCAATGTGAGGTGTGGATTTCTTCCCAGTTCCTAACTGTCCATTGAATGTTTCTATAACCTGGCTTTGTGGGCTATAATTTCTAGACTGCTGAGAAGGAGAAGGCAGAGAGAAAGAAAGAAAGAAAACAAACAGAGGAAGGGAAGCAGAGAGAGAGGGAAATGTGCAGAAAAACACACAAAACTTGTGTTATCCTTTAATTCTTTGTTTCTTTCTCCAGACCACATGTGATTGAAGAAACCATCTACTAACAAACATCAACTACAAACAAATGTTTTAAGCAGTATTATATAAATGTAGCATATTTCTCCTTCTTTCTATCATCTTTCAGCATGTAAAATAAAACATGCAATTTCTGGAATGTACATTTTCTTTTACTATTATGGCACTTGGTAGGGAAAGCAGAACTGATGACCATCTTGGCAGCTGACAACTGTAGCCAGTAAAACCTCAACATCTGTTTCCCTAATAAAGAAGCCAAAGAGGGCATGTAAATAATTTTTCCACCTACTTGTAGTTTCAACAGTCTGATCACCTCTATAGACCTTGTCCTGGTTTTGAATGTGGCTTGACAAGGGACGTTTTCACACAGAGCAAAAAAGGGAGTCGTTCCTACCTCCATCTGGCCCCACTCCGGCTCTGTGCAGGAAAAGTTCACATGACGTCGCAGCAAGCCCCTCCTCATCCTTCGCCATCCCTGCGCCATCCCTACCTCACTCCGGGGTCTTGCTCGACGTGTTCAAACTACGTCGCAGCAAGCCCCGCCCCATCTTGCGCAATCCCTGCGCCATCCCTGCCGCTAGCCGGCTTTAGCGCCATCTTTTTAATTCCTTTTTTAAAAAGGAATTACAGGCGCTTCTGCCGGAGGCAATCAGGAGTCATTCCGGCGGCTGCTGTTTTCGCCGCCGGAATGACTCCTGATGGCTTCCAGGGGGCTTCCAGGCGGCTTTAGAGCCGCCTGTGTGAATACGTCCTATGATACTATTTAGGGGAAAAAGTACATTTCCCAGCTTTGTTCCTGAGACAGCCAAAACATTTTGCTCCATTCATGGAAGAATTCTGTTTTATGCAGGTGTTCTTTGGAGGGAGGGGAAACACATACTACCATCAATTTTTTTTAGGAATAGCTATTTTTCTTCTAATCCTATGTTTTATTTCTTCTTCTACATGCTGTTTCTTCTACATGCTGTTTCTAGACGTAACAATCTATAAGGATGGTCCAGAGCATGGAAAAGTTACTTTTGGATGACAAGTTCCAGATTCTCTTAGCCAGTATAGCTAATATATCCACACTTGGTGAAGGACGGTGAAAATTGTAGTCCAAAGGGATACTCTTGCAAGTTTTACAATGGCCTGATATTTCTAGCTCAATGCTAATCTTTAGTATCTTTATATATCAGAGTTTGGAAATATTATTTTTGGATATCTCCCAGGATACCCAGTAGTGGATATAGTGGCTGGTGGAGCCTGGGTGCTATAGTCCAAAAAGTAAATTTTCTATGTTTTGCTTTACCTATCTTGACAATTCCCAACATTGGTGGAGCCAACAGCACTAATGCTTTGCTGCAGCCATTTTGCTGTGACAAAATGGAGCATCCTAGCATTTTCTTCTCTAGAAGATACAAATGTACAACTTTGGAAGCCACCTTACAAGAGAGAAATCTCTAAGGATACCGTCTGTCTCTCTCTTCATTCCTGTTCTGGAAAGGTCCTGGAAAGGGAGTTAGCAAGTTTGTTTATGCAGCATGTTGACTAAGGCAGGATTGGGCAACTTCGTGCAGTGTTGAAATCACATGGGACACCACCCACTGAGATCTCCACTGCTACTACCAAAATTTGGTGCCCACTATGGAGGTGAATTAAGAAAGTAAGTTGCAGCAGCTGCAATTGTCACGGAAATTTTATGGCAATTGTGCTGGCTATTTATGGTGAGACACTTTCTATAGTGCAGAGGTCCTCCAGCCAGTAGGTCCACTGGCCTGCACCATAGAGCCATGGAGGCTGGCAGAGTGAAATATATTTTTCCTGTGCTGTCAAAGTTTGGTAGCATGCTTCTAGTGGTAGCTAAAAAGAACTACTGACTGTGTTGGTAGTAGCAGCAGCAACAGCAGAAGTCAAGATCCACAAACATGGCTGGAAGGGATGCTTACCTCTGCTCTAAAGGAATGGCTTCAATGTTTGGACATGAATAATGTAGACATTGGATTAATGTTTGTGAGTTGAGGAAGACCATCATCCTCAGGTGAAGAAAACAAACCGAAACTTGGAAAAGTTCCTCTTTTGGAATATAGTTTTAGAATCCCTCTGCCAGCATGGCCAGTGGGCCTACTGGCTGAGGGATTCTATAAGTTGAAGTCCAAAAAAGAAACTTTTCTAAGCTTTGAGACAGATATTCTCAATGTGGCAGACCTGAAATGCCATGAAAAGAAATATCTTACAGTAGAGAGTATGCATTCAGTTCACTGCTGCTGACCTAGAATATTACACTAATTTGAGCTTGTCTGGCATACAGAAACATGTACAACCTACCATGATCTGTCTTTTGTGATTGCTAAATTAGTGCTTATCCCCATCATCCAGCAGTGACTCATGTAGAAAACAAAGTTTGAAGGAACAGCTGAACTGAAGGAATAGATCCATCTGCACATTTATCAGCCACTACCACTTAGCAGAAACTAAGGAGGACAGTACAGATGTTGCCCTGCTCCAACAAGCAGCTGGGTATTTTTTATGCATCACTGTGTAGGTGACAGCTGTCACAATTACTACCACTATCATATTGTTTGTAACAACCCAGAAAATATGAGCAGCCCATCAATTCCCAATAAGGTCAAACCAGTTGTTCTAAAATAATATCTGCCAAAACAGAGATCCTAGAATAATTACTTCTTTCTATACCAGCTGTATAGAACCTGCAGTCAGTGGGCTAAAATAAATCCTGAGCTGCACTGCCATGCCTCTGTCAAATTGCCCCCATCTCTGATGATCTGGTTCACTGGAAAGGAGAGAGCAAGGGAAGTTTCATTCCTCTCCATGCCAAGTGTAGTGAATCAGTTCTAGATTTTAGTCCAAACTTTTAAGAAGCTATCCATGGTGCTGTATCTGCAAACAGGTTTAGCACTTTGGATTACTCCTTTATAGTTCAGATTCAGAGCAGATCAGTGCAGACTAGTCCTATCCCACTGACATGGAAGCCAGCAGGCACCACTGTCAGTGACCCTTCCTCTCCCCATTGACCTTGAGGCAGCTGAGACTTCTGTTTCAGTGACACTAATGGCAGTCTGGAAACAACAATCCTGCTTGGAATCACTCTAAGGAAGTTTTCCCTTCAGCCTCTCAGATTCTCCATAGCAGCCTCTCCCACACTCCAGTCATCTTTAGCAGGATCACTGGGTGGTGGGTAAAGCCTCTTGCTCCAATGATCTTCAGCAGGGATACTAGCATAGGTGGGTTTGAGGTTATAGACTCCCACCTCAACCATCTTGAATCTCTCCACCACCATTGGGTGTGCATGTATGTGTGGTGCTCAGTACCTCCTTTATAGTTCAGACTCAACTTCATTCAACTTTATGTGTCGTCTTCAGGTTTGAAAACGTTGCATGACCTTGCTCTGCACTTACATTTAGATTTCAGTCCAGTTTATATTTATGTAAGTATAATAGATTAGCATAGTCACAGGACCTCCATTGTCTCGGTTGCAACCTACCAAGCACTGCTCAGTGCAAAGTGCATTGACATTAGGACTGTAATCATATTTGGAGATAACAAGGGTTTTGATGTGATTTCCTATACTGTACTCAGTTACTTGGAGGTGTTGACTGGGTATGTTTAGATTGCAAAGCATTCCCAACTCAATATGGAAGTTCTATCTGCAGAATTTAATCTGGGCTGGTCCATTCCACTTGCAAGACATGCCTTGAAATGTGTGGATCATCTTTTCTATCAGTAGATTGTTAGGTACTTTGCCATCTGCAGGACACATGCTATTTTAGCCAAGTTTGTCAGGACATCAGTAAGTGAAACACATGGAAGATGAAAAATAAGCAACACCCTAACACTTTCTGTTAGAAGTAACTCAAGTGAATTAAAAGTACTGCAGACATTAAAAAAAGAATAAACAAACAGCTTATCACTTACCAACCTTTCAAGCTGCTCAGTGAGCATTCCCTGGCTATCTGTTCATGAACAACATTTGTACGACTACAAAAGTTTCCCTCTACTTGTGAACACCAAAACAAGTAGGTAATGCAAAATAGTGAATGCCAACAAGTAACAGGTGATACAGTTTCTTGGCACCCAGTGCAAAATCCCTAGAAAAAGCCTACAGTGTAGGTCTTTATGGACTCAGCACAAATATGGTAAACCTTTGGCCTATAAGCCAGATGTGACTCCTGGGGGTTGCTTACTTGGCCACAAATTCTGCTATCGTTGTCTCTGATTGGTGGTTAGAGCTAAGAGATAAAAGAGCTGTTTGAAGCCTAGGAAGTGGTTGCGTGGAAGTGAGTTTTGACTGGAAGGGCAGGAAGGTGTTTTATAGAACAGACCTATGGTGTGAAGCCTAGGAAGCTATTGCAGTTAGACTTACTCCTGAGAAGACATACATATGCTTTAGTTAGCTATGCTTTGTGTGCGTGCAGGGGAAATGTCTGAGCTTGTAAATATTGAGGTTTTTTTTAAAAAAAAATCTATATGATCATGCCAGTAAAAATAAACAAACATAAAAATAAAATATATCACAGTACAAAAAGTATAAATACCATGGGATTTGTAGTTTTACAAGGTCTTTAGCCTTCTCTGCCAATGAGTGCTGGTGCCTTATAAAACTTCCTCAGCCACTGAATCAGTTTGACTTAAAGGGGCTGTAGATTCCTCTCCCCATCCCTCTCCCTTTTCCTTTCCATTCATCCTCAAATGTGAGTTATAATGTTCCTCCTTCAGTGCCTTTTCTTCTCTGCAGAATGATGAGTCCACTGGAGATTTTAAAGAGGGAAGGGGAGCATTTTCTAAGACTCATAGTGTAATGTCCCCCTATGATTGGATTGGCCAGATTAAATCCAGTCTAGGAATTGTACCCAGAAAACCTCATGCCAAAATATAAACCAGTTAGTCTTAAAGGGGGTGCTAGAGTCTCCCCCACCTTTCCATTCAACATACTAGAAGGTTTACTTTTGTGAGTGGGAAATGTTTCATTTTTTAAAGGAAGTGGCATCAATTGAAGGCCACCCCCTACTATCTCCCTTTCTCTTGCGTTACTCAAGGAAATTCCAAGGGAAGGGGAAGCTTGCCGTGAGTACTTGCCCTGAGGCAGGTTGCGAGTACCTCCTGGCCAGCTCACCTTTCTCACAATCAACCCTTTTTTGCTTTTCTGGAATTCTGGTGAGGAAGGGGAAGTGGACAGCCATCATTACACCCCCTTATTTTTCTGCATCAGGGCAGAGTGCTCCCCACCCCCCAATTAGGACACCACTAATGGTTAGAGGTATTAGATGTTAGAGCTGCCTCTTTGTGGTCTATGTGGGTAATTGATCTGATTGTGATTGAGGACTCTTCCAGACCCATCATTTGTGTCAATTTGTGCATCAAATTCTGTGCTGCTTCTTGACACTTGATATAAGATGGGGAACACCTGGCTTAATGAGACTATGTGTGAAAGGGATCTAGGAATCCTAGTAGACCACAAGTTGAACATGAGTCAACAGTGTGATGCGGCAGCTAAAAAGGCCAATGTGATTTTAGGCTGCATCAATAGAAGTATAGTATCTAGATCAGGGCTAGGCAACCTTTCCCCTTTAAGGGCCGAGGAACTTCAGCTCCCAGAATCCCAGGAGACATGGGACTATTGGCCAACATGGCTGAGGCTTCTGGGAGCTGAAGTCCCTCAGCCCTTAAAGGGGAAAGGTTGCCTACCCCTGATCTAGATCAAGGGAAGTAATAGTGCCACTGTATTCTGCTTTGGTCAGGTCCCACCTGGAATACTGTGTCCATTTTGGGCACCACAATTCAAAAAGGATGTTGAAAAACTGGAGCGTGTCCAGAGGAGGGTGACTAAAATGGTGAAGGGTGTGGAAACCATGACCTATGAGAAACGACTTAGAGAACTGGGTACGTTTAGCCTGGAGAAGAGACGGTTAAGAGGGGATATGATAGCCCTCTTTAAATATTTGAAGGGATGTCATATTGAGGATGGAGTAAGCTTGTTTTCTGCTGCTTCAGAGAATAAGACTCGGAACAACAGATGCAAGCTACAGGAAAAGAGATTCCACTTCAGTATTAGGAGGCACTTCCTGATAGTGAGAGCTGTTCGACAGTGGAACACACTCCCTTGGAAAATGGTGGAGTCTCCTTCTTTGGAGGTCTTTAAACAGAGGCTGGATGGCCATCTGTCAAGGATGCTTTGATTTTGAGTTTTTGCATGTCAGGGGGTTGGACTGGATGGCCCTTGTGGTCTCTTCCAGCTCTATGATTCTGTGACACTTCTTGTTCCCAATTGTCACCTTCCTTTCCAAAAGTTTTTCCTGACTTATATTTCTTTCAAAACTGATATCAAATTTGGCACAAGTTGGGTTGCTTGTATGTTTGTGACATGAGATGTGACAATGTACGTGTCTGTACCTGATCCTCTCTTCTCTCTCTTCTCATTATGCAGTCAGATGTATTTTCCTCTTCTGGTCCTCATCTGGTCCTCACCTGAGCTCAGTCCACTGGAAGGTTAGGCATGGAGTGGGACGATGCAAAGGAAAATGGGTGTGTGTGTGTGGGGCACATAAGAAACTTCACAGGTTCATTGACAAAAGGCTGCAACACAAGTTGGGGCTGACTGCTAGGGTAGCTGGAGTTTTGTTTTCTTAATGTGGGCTACCTGAGTGATGCAACACAAAGACCAAAGAAAGAATTCTTTCCCATAATCCTTCCTCCTTGTTTTGCTTGTGTCATCAGGGCTGAGATCCTATATCATGTACATGTGGCGTCTGCTAACCGAGTTTTGTTACTCAGCTTGTATACTTAATATCAATGTAGCACAATGTATACAAATCAAATAGTCAAGGTGCACGGCTAACAACCTCTCATGCAGTTTTGATGCACACATATGGAATGCATAGAATGTAAGTGGAAGAAAGTTTCCAACAAGATACTAGCTGGCATCCTGTTCATGAATTCTGATGGTCTTGGGCAGGTCACACACTCTCAGCCTCAGAGGAAGGCAAGTTCAAACCCTCTCTGAACAAATCTTGTCAATAAGACCCCATGATAGGTTTACTTTAGGGTCACCATAAATCAGAAATGATTTGAAGGCACACAACAACAAGGTTTGAGTCATATCATCACAATTCGTATTTGTCATTGTTGTGTAAGTTGGAAGTATCTTCCAAGCATACAACGACCCAAAGTTTTCTACCCCAAACCCACCTTTTAATTCCCTATTGCATCCTTCCACTCTCTAGCAACACAGAAATGGCTGTTGGGGGTATACTACTTAAAAGTGTGTGTGGGGGGGGCTCTAGTGACCTAACCTTAACACCTACATACAATTAAAAGTAGTATCTAAAGGAAAGGGAAATAGGGAAGAAGGTATAAACCTCCTGAAAATAGGGAGAGGGTGAGAAGGGGCTGGCTATATCTACTTCCATTGTCATAATTCATATGATAATTAAATGTTTTGGTGTTTTTTTAAAAAATAAAATAAAATGAAATCTCAACCTTTGAGTAGGAAAAATATGTTAATGGAAAAAGAGCAAAAATTGTCTGAAACACTGCATAACAGGCAAAATTGGGATTTTGTTTTTTAAGGGGGAAGATACAGGAACAAATACTTCCTCCTGCCAAATATGTCACATCTGGAAGAGCCCTTAGCTAGATTTAAAGCCTGAGTTTCAGTTTGTTTTAGTTCTTCTTAATCCTCCCTTTGTTTTGTTAACAACTCTTTCCTTTGTGTATTCACAGTCATGTGTTGATTAGATGTTTAGTTTATCCTTATTCCCACTCCCCCCATTAGGCTAGCCTTAGTTTTCTTAGGTAACTTTAAATGTTTGAGCTTCCTTCAGTTCTTATTTTGTATGCACTATATTCTTGTTTATAAGTTTTATCCTTAATTCCACCACCACCATTAGCCACAGTTTGTGAGGTGAGGCTTCTGACTGTTGCTTTTAAAAAAATCAGTTCTCCCCTTACATCATTACTGTGTGATTCTGTATGTACATAGAAACATAAATTTGAATCAAATATACTAAATGCCATTAAGATAAGAGTACACAATCCTCTTTATGTACATTAGCTATGTACATTGGTACTACAGCTTCCTGACCTTCTGTACACAGAGTATATACATCAACAAAATGGCTTTTTAATCCTATCATAAAACATATGCTGGCTGATAATTGCAGAACTGGCACAAAAATTCATTCCTCGTTAACCACTAATAATGCCTCATTTTAAGGTAAAATCAGGGGATTTTTTTTTCCTCAAAAAAGGTGGTTGTTGTTAGTAGGAGATTTGGAGATGCTGAAAAATTTTACAATATTGACTGAGGTCCAATACACATTTAGTTGGAAGAGCGTGCAGCTGAAGCCCATAGAGTAGTGGTTCTCAAGCTTTTTACACTTGAGACTCCCTTTACATCTACATGCGGATGTTGTGCTCCCCCTTGATGTAGTATAGTATGTTTGTTTAGTGTGTGTATTTTCATTCACACATTCATGTGTATTCATATTTTAACACCTTGTAAAGAAATATCTCTCCTCCTCCTCCCTTAGGCAGAGGCTCCAAGCGTGATTTGTCTTTTTGCCATTCTCTTCCCCTCCAAGACATAAACATTTTGGGAGTAGTAGTAGTAGTAGTAGTGATCAGGGCCTTCAAGTCGCACACACTCCCTTTGCAAATCTCATGCCCCCTTCAGGTCCTGTCCCACTGCCATAAAGCATGTAAGTGGAAGACAAGCAATACAAGCAAGCAGAAGTAAAAGAAAAACCCAAGTCTTGCTTGTACCCCCAAACCTTACACAAATATTAAACTGGTATATAAAAGACAAGAATGTAGGGAACCTCTGGCTCTCTAACAGAAGAGACTTCAATAACTGGGATACCACCACTGAGAAAGCCTTCCTATATGGAATAGCCCTGTGGCTGCATTATTTCTTGAAGGCTTCCCAGTAGTCCATAAATTCTGTCAGGTTCTACCAGGCTATTAAGGCTTCAGTTTTGTCCATGAAAGAGAACTGAGGGCCTGAACAGACTGCCAGAAATAATCCATCTTGAGACCACTTTAACTGACCTGGCTCAATGATAGGGTTTTATGGGAATTGTAGTTCTTCTGAGACATAGAGCCTTCTCTGTCAGGGAGCTCTGGTGTCACAATAAACTACAGTTCACATGATTCCCTAGCACTGAGCCAGGGCAGTTAAAGTGGTCTCAAACTAGATTATTTCTGGTAGTCTGTTCAGGCCCTAAGTGTCTAACACTTGTGGACCAATTGATTAAGTATAGGAGGATGGCCATCAACTATTGCAAATGTGCATGGAATAGTTAGCTTGTACCAGTAGCGAGACAGGTCTTCAAAATATTAAAGGCTACAAAATTTATCCCATATCTCCATGCAAGCTCCTAGCCACTGACAGTCTTTTGCATGGGTCCTTTACATTTTGAGCATATTTTGCTAAGTAGATTAAATGTTTCCTGAGGCCTATAGGCCCACACCTTTTAGCCAGGTTGATAAATATTTGGCTTCAAGGGCTGCACTAACTGGGAAATGCTGTTTGTGCAAACATTGTGGCAAAAGGGGAAAAAAAAACACTTTAGCACATCAGCACTTGAATAAGAATGATTATATGCAACAAATTATGCAATGATGAGGATCATGTGTCAAATTATTTTAGGGACAAGAACTTCCAAGAAGTTCACTGTTGAATATGCTTGCTACAAATTCTGGGATTTATAGTTAGTTAGCTATCGCAAAGTTAAATAATACGGCTTACCTGATCCAGCTTTCAATTTAAATAGGGCGGCTTCCTGATATTATCAGAAAGATTTTGCCGCTGAATTTGCCACCCAAATGCAGCCCGGGTCCATCCAGGTCCCAGGGGCACTCAGTGCAGCTCTTTGTGAAGCCGGGAATTTTCCGGCTTGAGAAAATGGCTGCCAGAGTGGCCCTGGGAGCGGAGATGGACTTGGGCAGTGGATTCAGTGGCTAAATCCTTGTGATAATATCAGGATGCTGCCCAATTTAAATTTTAAGCCGGATCAAGTAAGCAGCATTATTTAATTTTGCGATAAGATCCTAACTTCAAAATTTGTTAAAAGTAGGGATTATAGATTTATCAACATCTGGTATTAACCTATCAAGCTTAAAAAAACTCATCAATTTTATGCTGCTTAATATGAGGTGAGGCTGCTGTTCTTTTTATCCTGCTTTGGGCTTCTGCTGGTTATATAGTAGCCTGCTGATCATATCCCAGCAGGGCAACTGGTGCATAATCTCACAAGTGGGGCTGATGTTTTTCTTACCAACACCAATCTGAAATGACTTTAGTCCTTAGTGTCCAACTCTATGGACGTTTTCACACTAGGGTCTGAAACCGGCAGACAAGCGGCATTAAAGCATGCTGGAATCTAGCCGGACCCATTCCGGCATAGACCCTGCCTGACGGAATTACCTTTCAGACGCAACTATCATCCTTGCGGAATTAGCGGCACTCCCGATTGATCCGCTCCTTGGAGCCGGAACTCCTGTTCACACATAAGTCCGAGGATCCCTGCCTCGATCCGGCAGAAGAAGTTCTTGCATATGCGCAGAAAAAGGAATGCTCGCCGCGACCGTCGCATGCGATTTTCGTCACTTCCGTCGCTATGGCGCTATTGCTGTTCTATCGCCGTTGCCGTCCGTGGAGCCTCCCCCCCCTTCTCTCATTTGAAGGAACACATAGGCTGCATCTGCACTGCAGAAAAAAAATCCGGTTTGACACCAGTTTAACCACCACGGTTCCAGGCTATGGAAAACTCTGGGAGGTGTAGTTCTCCCTCCGAGATTTACTCGCGAGGAACCCCCTCCAGGGGAGTAAAACGGAGACTTTGGAAACACATCCCTTGCCCAACTCGGTCCAAAGGAAAGCCCCTTCTTAATGGACAAAAGGTGCCCGCTTTTATGGGAAAGGGAGCCTTACTTCCGAGGAAACCCACCCGCCCGCCCCTTCATATACTTCGGAGCCCAGGCCCCGCGCCGACTTGGGAAGGAGGGGTGCGTTTGACAGCCGGCTGTCAAACACACCCCTCCTTCCCAGAGCCCAGGCCCTGGGGTTTTGCCATGGCCATCCTCTGAGGCTGAGAGAGTGCGACTTGCCCCCAAGATTCTTTTGTCATGGTTTTTCTCTTCAGGGGGTTTGCCATGGCCATCCTCTGAGGCTGAGAGGGTGTGACTTGCTCCAGGTCACCCACCTATCATGGTTTTTCTCTTCAGAGGGGGTTTGCCATGGCCGTCCTCTGTCCAACTCGGTCCAAAGGAAAGCCCCTTCTTAATGGACAAAAGGTGCCCGCTTTTAAGGGAAAGGGAGCCTTACTTCCGAGGAAACCCACCCGCCCGCCCCTTCATATACTTCGGAGCCCAGGCCCCGCGCCGACTTGGGAAGGAGGGGTGCGTTTGACAGCCGGCTGTCAAACACACCCCTCCTTCCCAGAGCCCAGGCCCTAGGGCTTCCTCTGAGGCTAAGAGAGTGTGACTTGCCCAAGCCCTAGGTGATTGGATTATCTTCCTTTTCCAAGGGAGGGGGCGGGGTAGGAGAGGGACTAGGAAGTGCGACGCTCCTGATCCAATCTCCCACCCAAGTGTTGACTTTTTGGTTCTTTTTAAGAAATTCACCTTCTTGCCTTTGGAGGGATGGATGGGTTCCCTAGAGAGCCTTCTGGGCAACCCTTGGCAGCTGCTCTGGTCCTTAGGACTTTTAGAGCCTCCCCCCCCCTTTCTCTCATTTGAAGGAACACATAGGCTGCATTTGCACTGCAGAAAAAAAATCCGGTTTGACACCAGTTTAACCGCCATGGTTCCAGGCTATGGAAAACTCTGCTTCTGAATGCTGCCCAGGTGTTGATGTCAATGGGCTTTGGAGTCCTCCTCAGCCTGGACACTGTCTCCTCCGCTGCCTTGGTGCCTGGAGAGGTGTTCCTGCGGGGTTTTATCCCAGCATCCTCCAGGCTCCATCCCCCCCCCCCGAATTCTGGGCAACAAAACCATCCCTATTGATCTCCCCCCCCACCCCTGGTCGCGCGGCGGCACATATCCTCCAAAAGAAAAATAAATTGCCTTAATAGAGAGGACCATGTTTACTCGCATGTTTGTTGCCCGATCCAAACAGGAAGTACACGTCATAAGATGCTTCCTACAGATCCATGGGAAATAGCGCAGGGAACCATGGGCCATAACTTGGAAATGCTCCACGATCGGTATGTCGTGTTCACACACACAGCGCGACCGGCACCATTGCGGCATAGCTCCGGCAGCAAGAGTGTAATTCCTCAGAAATTCCGGAATTTAAAAGAGCCGGGCGGATGCCGGGTAGCGCTGGGGATGGCGCAGGATGGGGCGTGGCTAGGGACGACGTCGTGTGAACACACGGAAAAAAGATCCGGAGTGACGCCGGACGGAGGTAGGATTGCCTCCGCAAAAATCGTAGTGTGAAAACGTCCTATGTTTATACGTTTACCAATTTGCTCTTCAAATTCTTTCTTTGCTTGTCTTATCAGCAGCTTGAATTTGTTTGGCTAGATTCATGCTCTTGAGCAAGATTTGCCTCTGAAGTTCTTCCTTTGTGCAAGTTTTGTTAGCTCCTCTTTCTCAATATCTCCAGGTCAGCATCAAAGGAGCAAGCTGCTTCCAGCATACCTCCCAATACCAGCTGCACAACAACTCAAGTGGAAGGGTGCTGTTGCATTCATGCTTGTAGTCTTCCCATATAGGTCTCTGGTTGGCCATTGACTTCCAGAATCTAACTTCAGGCACATGAACATGAAAAAAGGGTCTGAAAAACATAGTCCATGTGGAAGTGGGGCAAGACATTATTAAGAGTTTAGAAGCAGTTAAAAATGTTGTTTAAGGACAGATCTAAGTATTGCTATACTTTTGTGAATGAATTTACCATAATCCTTATATTAGTTTTTGTTTTTTGTGCTGATATCACTACATTGTTTGGCCAATGTAGTGAGATCAGTATTGCCAGATAGTATACTGAGTGGCTTGCATCTGTATAAACAGTTATACTGATATCAGTTTGTGTGTTGGACACACAAAAAAATTAAAAAATTAAGCAGTGGAATTAATCAGCACTGTTTAACGCACTTAGTTCCAGTTGTGATAATTTACAGGGGTGGGCAAAATGAGGTCTTTTAGATGTTGTTCCCAGCATCCCTCACCACTGGCTAATAGTGGCTAGGGCTGATGGAGTTCCAGCCTAGCAACATCTGGAAGGATGAACTTTGCTCACAAGCTGATTTAAAACAGATTGTCTGCTGCTCCATCATTGACGCTTGGCATTTAATTGACTGGAAAACATTCAGGACTCCCTCCCTCCAAAGACTAGAAGACTGGCCCTCCTACTTTATGAAGGTGTTGAGAAAGACTGCTGTTATTAGCAAAGCTAGTTTGGCAGCTGTGTACTGGTGGATTTAGTCCCATTTGAAATATCATATAGGTTTAAAAGTTTGGTTTCCTTGGACTATTACTACATCAAGCCTGCTTTTTTGTTTAAGAGAACTACATTGAAATACAATATCTGAAGAGAAATACATCAAGACAGGAAAACTAATTGATTAGCTGGGCTGAAAAAGTAAGGAGCTATTTCTGTCATCTGTTCATGGAACATGGCCAAAAGTTTTCTTCTTGTTAGAAGATCAAAAGCAACTTTAGAAGAAGTGGGAAAAGAAACATTCGCAACCCTAAGAGGATCAATCTAGGTCAGAAGAAAATCAGCAAAGAAAGGATCCAGACAAAGGCAGGATTGCTGTTGATGACGTAGCCTGGAGTAACATAAGTGCAAGTACTTTTTAAGACCATTGTGCAAGAAGGTATTCAATATTTTCTTGCCCACTACTTCCTCCCCTCAGGCAAGGCATCTTCACAATGGAGTTTATCACACAGGAGGGAATCGGCCAAATTCCATGCAGAAAAGAAATTTAAATCCACAAAAACGGGATCATTTTCAGATGAGCATTAATCTGAAATTAACCCACACAGAAAGTGGACAAAATCAGCGGCTTTTTACTTTTGGGATTTTTCCTGAAAGTAAAAAGCGACCAATTTTGTCCACTTTCTGTGCGGGTTAATGTTGTAAGCTTATTGCACCAGTATTTGTAACGTTCCCACCGAGTCCCTGGAATGTAATGATATGGGAATGGTGCATTAGACTATTAATAATGTGATAGTAACATTATGAGAACACATCGCACTGCATTTACTGTTGTACCAGTACCGGCGCAAAATTAGTTCCTCAGCCATCCCTCATTGATGCATGCTCACTGTTGCGAAAACCCCTATGTCTGCATTGGAAAGAATGTTACCAAGAGATTTAGGTAGTGAGCATTCATTGTTTTTTCTCGTAAACATGTCACAATTTAATCTACAAAAATCAAAAATATTTTTAAAATTACCTGTGACACCTTCCTTACGTCAACACTGGAAGAATTGAGTTGAGTTTGTGGACGTTCTAGGATGGGAGGGGAGGAGGTTGTCTTAGCCAATCAGAACATGAGGACAGATTGAGACTGGGTAGGATTATCACACACACATCATATGGAATGGACTGTAAGCATTCTTGCTGGCTGAGAATGCATTTTTACAGTTCTGCTGGAATGGGCTAGGGACTGTCCAGAGCATGGAACAGGAACTTGATGAGGATCATACCATGTGATAAAATACGTTCTGTTCCGTTCACATTACGTACCCATTTCGTTACGAGAACACAGTGCAATAAGCTTATTGGATTAATGCTCAGTGCCCCCAATGTGTCTGAAAACAACCCCGCTTTTGTGGGATACTCCCAGAATTTGAATCCAGTTTCTGCACAGGATTTGGGCACTTAGCCTCCCATGTGATCAACTCCATAGGCAGTTTTCACCTCCATAGTCACTTGAATATGTGGCCAGAGGAAGTCACTTAGACTCAGAGCTTGTGGAGGCTGGGCACACAGGCATCATGAAGCTGCAAGTCTGCACCTGGGAGAAAAGAGAAGCTGTCACTATACTGGATCTTTAACATACAGAACCTGCTTGCACGGCCTTTCCCCTCCTTGATCACTAAATAGCCATGGATATATGAGCTGGCGCTAGAAAGGTGCTTTTTTTCGGAGGGATGTGAAGTAGTAACCCAACAGAAGTGTGCAGGCAGAACATTATGCTCTGCCTGTGTGATATAGGTTCTTGGCCTAGAAAACCAAAGGAGGTTTATCTATTGTGCAAATTCAGGGATCTTCAGTGAGTTGTCCCTTGGTCATTTCCAGTCACTGTGAGCCATCATTGATAGGTAATTATACTCTGCTGGCTGGTAAACTTGTAGACAATTGACTCAAGTTGTATGGTGGGGGGAGTGCATTGTATTTGGAGGGGGGATGTATTATGCTTGTTATCAGTATGACTGGCTTGTACTTGATTTATGTTTCTGACTACACATTCTGTTTAAGTCTGGTAAATTCTTACACTGTTTGGGGAAACGATCCTCTGAATATTAAGGCTTCAACTCTGAGGATCTTCAGACACCACAGCAGATGAAAAGAAATTATGGGAGTTAAGTTCCAGAGGTCCTCCACCTTGCCTTAAACATTGATCTAGAGATTTGTCTACACTGGTGAAAAATGCCACACTCATACTGAAACCTACACAGGCAGTCTTCATGAGGTACAGCTACTTCCAGGGAGGATCCATGACTTTCGGCCCTTAACCCAACTTGACTTCAAAGGAAGCAAAGTTAAGGGAAATCCTGAGGTTTCCAGGAAATGATGGAGTGCCTCTGGTTCTTTAAGCCATGTGGACAGCTGGATCTGCTGATCCAGTTGATTGCACAGACATAATGCTCCAGACTGACCCTAGATTAAGTGGCCAGTGTAGATGAACAGTAGGTGTTTTTGTATGTATGTGTTTGGTTTTATACAGTTACAAAAAGTTTAAAGAAATTAAATCACAAGAAGAGACAAAATGCACACAATCAACATGGCAAGAAACTGTCAATGCCTTCCACTTATTAATGTTTAAACTTCCATATGCATAACTCTAGGGTAATAAACTTGCCAACAACCCCACACACATTGCAAAGTAAACTATTATAAATTGAAGGTTACAAAATCCACCCACAGTATCACACTACTGCCTCTATCCACACCATAGTAGAGATGCAAAAACTGAGAACTGAACAAAATGTTTTTACTCTAATACAATAGTCCTATTTCTGTGTTTCTGATGCATTATTACAATATGAACTGCTGAGCAGCAGAGATGAAATTTCAGGGAAATGCAAGTTTTCATAAACCCTGAAAGTAATTAAGAGTGGCCTTCAGTTATGATCCTTTTGGACTGTTCTCTGGAGAGCACTTTATCTATGGCAGTGCTTCTCCAATTATGATTCCCTATTCATTTTATTTTATTTATTGGATTTATATTAGATATTAAATTTATATCTAGCCTTTCCCAAAATGTGATTCAAGGTGGCTAACATTCTTCAGATGTTCTGGACTTCAGCTCCCAGAAGTCCCAGAAAGCATGGCTAGTGATTAGGGATTCTGGGAAGTCTGAAGCACCTCAGTTTGAGAAGCACTAGGGCTGTTGGAGGCTGCATAGAATCACAGAATCATAGAGTTAGAAGGCACTACAAGGCCATTCAATCCAATCCCCTGCCATGCAGGAAGACACAATCAAAGCACTCCTAACAAATGACCATGCAGCCTCTGTTTAAAAACCTTCTAAGAAGGAGAGTCACCACACTCTCTGGTAGAATATTCCACTGTTAAACAGCTCTTACTATCAGCAAGTTCTTCCTAATGTTTAAGTGGAATCTTTTTTCCTATAGTTTGAATCCATTGCTCTGTGTGCTAGTCTCTGGAGCAGCAGAAAACAAACTTGTTCCATTTTCAGTATGATATCCTTTTAAATATTTCAACATGACTATCATGTCACTTCTTAACCTTCTCTTCCCAGGCTACACATGCTCTGCTCCCTAAACTGCATGTCATAGGGCATGGCTTCCAGACCATGAAGTCCATGGCCCATACTTAGCTCACCTCTTATCTTCTCGTATCTCATCTTCACATCTCATATCAAGAGAGTTGAGTTTTACTTTACTTCCTTTCACCAGCCTGAGATATATCTATGCAGCATTGCAACTATAACATCCTATTTTCTTTTCCTGTAGGGTCAATGTAGCCAGTGGGCCATACTAAGCAAGCAAAACATGAAAGTATACTCTAAATTCAGTAACTGAAAAGAACTCCTGGACTCCTTCAAGGTTCAGTTCACCACTCGGATGAAAGATTATTGTTAGCAATGCATTAGAATGCCTCATATTAGTACTATCAACAGGTTAAATTATAATATTAAACAATGCTGCTTGTGCAATTATAGAGTTATTTCAGATTTTCTAATCTGTATTCCCAACTCTCTTTCTTAAAAAGAACACACACACACATTTTCAGACATACAACTCTAAATCCCTTTCTAATAATTTTGCAAGATATAATCAGCTGAAAGCTGTATGAGACTATTTATGAACAAACACTGTCAATCTTTCTTTTGTGCAGCATCTTATGTTATTATGGTACACTTCTAGCCCTCTGTTCTTACATTCTAAACCATACTGACAGTGAAACAGAAAAAGTGGGAAGCCTGATTCACAGGGATATACAACTTTGGCTGTGGGTTTTTGGTTCTTGCAGTGAATGGGGGTGGCTGCCTTCCCATGTGACCCCCGTTCATTGTCTGGCACTGTTGCTGAGAAGTGCCCAGCCACACTATCAATGCTGGGTACATCATTCTGACCTCAGAACAATTTTCACTTGCAGTGGTGGCTCCAGGCTGCCTGCAGGGATTGCAAGTGAAGTGAAAGTAGCTACCACTACGAAGAGAGTTGAAAACCCCATCAAAAGGTGAGTTATCTAAATGTGAGTTAGGGGGAGGAAGTACTGAATTGGTAGGCTTATCACACTGTGTTCTCATAACATACTGGGTCCATAATGTGAATGGAATGAATTTTATCACATAATAAGATCCTCATCCAGCTCCCGTTCTGTGCTTTGTCCCTAGCCCGTTCCAACAGGAGAACTATAAAAATGCATCCTCAGCCAGCAAGAGCGCTTACATCCGGCCCCCTTAGGTTACCCGGCCTCTTCTTCCTCTCGTGGCCCCATCATTCATTCTGATGGATGAGGAAGGTTTCAGAGGTTCCCCGGGTTTTATTCTGTTCTGTTTGTTTGTTTTGTCGCTCTGTAGGTTTTTTAATGTTCTTATAAATGCTTTGACTTTTTTTTAATCATGTAATGTTTAATACTGTTTTAAGGGGGGGTATTCTGTTTATTGTAAATTGTGTTTTAGGCTGTAAACCGCCTGGATTGGGTTACCATTGGGCAGTATATAAATAAATAATAATAATAATAATAATAATAATAATAATTACAGATGATGTGTGTGCAATAATCCTACCCAGTCTCCATCCATCCTCTTGTTCTGATGGGCTAAGACTACCTTCTCCCCTCCCATCCTAGAACATTCACAAACTCAGCTCTTCTTCCGGTGTTGACAGAAGGGTGTGTGTGTGTGTGTGTGTGTGTGCCACAAGTAATTTTAAAAATATTTTCTTTTATTTTAATAGATGGAATTGCATCATGTTTATGAGGGGGGAAAAAAATGAATGCTCGCAACCTAAACTTCTCGGTAGCATTCCTTCCAATGCAGACATAGGGGGTTTTGCCATACATTGTTAATATCTTTTTTACATACAACCTCGCCCCAACAGTACGCATGCGCCAAAGAAGGACAGATGGGGAATGACCTGAGTGCCAATACCAGTACAACAGTAAATGCAGTGTGATAATATGTGTTCTCATAACGTTATCATCGCATTATCACTAGTCTAATGCGGTAACATCCGTTCCCATATCGTTAAGTTTTCAGGATTTGGTGGGAATGTTACAGGTACTGGTGCAATAAACTTATGGGTGTGGGTATCATGAAGACAGTCCAAACCAGATTCAGGGTTTTGGCCCTGCATCATGTAAACCCCCTGTAGACAAGCTCATTGTTTTGTTTGACACAGAGCTTGGATTTTTTTTTTAACTGCTGTTCTTAACCCCATCAGCATGGCACATTTCTATAGTGGCTGGGGGATTCTGGGAATTGTAGTCCAGAAAAGTAACTTTCCCAAGCTCTCAGACATGTTCTGTAAATGATTTTCAAAGGAAACACTTTTCTTTGATATCTAAGTGAAATTTATTGTGAGCTGATTTGGCCTACCATGAAAACACGTGGCAGTCAAGAAAGAATGATGAGCTTTTCTTGTCTGATAGAAATTCTTAAGCAAAAGCAGTGACTTTCTTGCTAGCACAGATGGTTGAAGGTCAGGCAATGAACCCAAGCCAAGGCACTGAACAGCTGGCCTGATGCAGAGAATTCACACAGAGCCTTCTTCCAGAGGGTGATGTTGGAGGTGGACATATAACATTGCCTGAGTTGCATTGGCTCCAACTAAATTGGCTGAAGCGATCTCAGCTCTGCATTCTCTCTGCCAGGAAAAGATCACAGTTCAACTCCTTGTGGCTTATTTGTTTAAACATCTGCCATTTCCTCAGAATGGTTTCTTAAGTGTGTGTGGTTGATTAACAAAACAGGAATAAAACTAGCTTCTCTCACCTTTCCTGCCACAAAAAATCCAGGAGATTTGGGGAGCTGCTTGTGGCAATAAAAGCACCAGACAGCTGGCCTGTGGCTGATTTTTGATTCAATATAAATAAATGATGTGTGTGTGTATGTGCATGTGCGCCTGCTTCTAACTCCAGAATTTTTAAAGGAAGGTGGCACAGATTTCAGCAGAGCCAAACTCTATCTGGCCCACACACATTGCCTGTCTAGACTGATCAAACCAGACATTACCACTACCATGTGTTTTAAAATTAAGTTAGATCTCCTGATCAAAGAAACAGGATCACCTTAAACTTTCCATGTATCTTAAATATGTACTTAGACTGCAGAAATGTATAAGTAGTGCCTTTTTATTTAAAACAGATGGATGAGTCTCTACCATCTTAGATATCACAAAGTGAAAATTCATGTGAACCTTTGGCTGCAGAATCATAATTTTACTCAGTAAAAAATATTGGTTACATTTCAGTGAAATCTGATCTCTTTAATGTCCCATTGATTTGAGCTGGAGAGAATTAAGCACCTGCTGGATGTTGGCTTGTTTTATACATCTAGCCTCCCTAGATTGTAAAAAGTGTGTGTGGAAGGGGGTGGGGTGGAGATCTTAAATGAAAATATGGTTGCTATGTGTATGCTATTAAGGGATGAAATCAGGAATAAAACAAAAATGCCAAGAGAAGGAAACCCATATTGCTTTGCTTTATTTCATATTAGTCTTATTTTATTTTATTCATGAATCTGTGAGAACAGAAACATGAGGGGCACCCAGAGCAGCTGCAGCAATGGTAATAGGTGTGCGAGGAAGAAAGTACAGTACAATACTTCATAAGCCTTGTGCCATTCATTTTTCACAGAAACATTGTGAAGCAGAATCTAATTGCTCCCATGTCACTCTGCCTGTGAAGTTCTAGAAGCTGTCACAGCAGAGATCTGTGAGTGAGCTGCTCATGTGATACAGTGCTCCTGTGAATGCAAAACAATGACCATATCTGCAAAATGGAGCAATATCTGAACCACTCTTGAGAGACTTGGGATGCTGAGGGACTGTTCATGTTTCTCCAAAACTGTAGTTGGGGGTCGAAACCAAGCCCAGCATGCACAGACTCAAATCAAATATTTTCATTGCTTCACTCTCTTTCATCTCAGTTCTTAATGTTTGCACTGCTGAAAAGAATACAGAAGCTTTCCTTTCCCTTTCCCCATCTCATTATTTTACTGCCATTGTTCTTTCAGAAGGTGGTCAGCCACAATTAAGTGAATCCAACATATAGTGTCCTTGGCAGAGTGACCTACCAGGTAAGTCTTTTTCTTCTTTATATTTTCTTCAACCTTCTATGGGTAGTAGAGCTGATCAGCTTCATTCCACTATTTAAAATAGCATTTGAATAAAACTGAAAATATTTGGGTATGCTCCCTCAGTATAGTCCATAGAAACAATCCTCCACTGAAATCAATGAGGCCAGACATTAATCATGAGACTTCTGCATAAGTTCTCATTTTATCAGATTTCTTTACTAACAGTAAAAAACAGGGTCCCCCCCCCCCCCGCCAGTTGACCAGCAGGCATAAAATAAATCATTTTAAATATGCAGAGCATATTTGGATTGACATGCTTCAGTCCCTCCACTCTGTCCTTGCAACTTCCATACAAATTATCTCAACTTCTTTCTACTGAGATTGTTATAACTGCAGCATTAAAGTGAATCTAGGGATGTTTCTAAATCCACTTTGATAACTCAGTTTATTTTTAACTTGACTGCTCAATGTGGATAGGGATAAGTATACAGTACACATAACTTAGAGTACTACAGTAATATTGTTAGTGCCTTCACTGTATAAGTCACATGGGACAGGTGCTTCTAAACTTCCAGTCCATGAGTACTAAAGTGTCAAAGTGCTATAACCTCAGCATATTATTAACAAGTCTTTAGACCAGGGGTAGGCAACCTAAGGCCTGGGGGCCGGATGCGCCCCCCCCGAGGCCTTTGGACTGGCCCCAGGCTGGTCCTGCCGCCGCCGCCGCCGCCCGCCATGATGATATTGATTATTGTTGTTATTACTTGTTCTTGAGGTTTTCTTGGCAAAATCTCCACAGGGGGTTTGCCATGGCTTTTCTGGGGCTGAGAGAGTGTGCATGCATATATTTTTTTAATTTTTAATTTTTAAATTTTTTAAAAAATATTTATTTATTTATTTATTTATTTATTTATTTTTGGTGCTTCGGCCCCCCAATTGTCTGAGGGACAGCAACCCGGCCCTCCGGCTCAAAAAGGTTGCCTACCCCTGCTTTAGACTTTAAATCAATGCAGTTGGGCAGTCTAAGACTGCAATTTCTGTATTTCTTTGTGGAAGAAAGACTAATGAAAAGCAAGCAAATCTTATGTTTTTCTCTTTAGTAGATGTGACTATATTTTTGTACTGAAAGATGATGAACTAGTAGGATCAGTCATGCAGTATGCACAACATCTCTCTGTAAGAGAAAACAACGGGTTATAATAGCAGCTGTCTTTTTTCTTTATGTGGGTGTGGTTATCTCTATGATCCATCTAGAACAGGTTAGGATATATTAATCTGTCTATGCAACAAACTCAAACTGTAGTGTTATGTACTGGAGAAGAGTGCTGAGAATACCGTGGACACCCAAAAAGATAAACAAATGGGTCCTTGAACAGATCAAGCCTGAACTCTCCCTGGAAGCTAAGATGATAAAACAGAGGCTGTTATACTTTGGGCACATCATGAGAAAGCATGACTCATTAGAAAATGTCCTTTAAATAAACCTCTGTGCAATGTTGTTTGCAGCCTAAAGGCTAAACTCAATGTCAAGCATATTGAAAATGTGTCTGTGTTAGAAGTGTGAACAGTGCTAGCATAAACATAAACAGTGCAAACATGGATGATCAGTATTCTTGATCAATCTCCCTTTGATGAGTGACAAGAGGAATGTAGACTTTATCTCTGTAATAAATGTTCTTGTTACCATATAACAGAGAACTGTTTGTTTAACCACACACACATATATGCGATGGTGTTGGTTGTGTCATGATAAAGAAGAAATACCAACTGTCTTATGCCTATGGGCAGCAAGTGTTCACAGAGACAGATTATTGTAAAGGAAACAGCTATAGGTAAATCAATCCAGTCCAGGTCATGTACAGGTAATCCAGGAAGATGAGTAATCCAGGAAGATGAAGGGAGGTACATGTTGTTACATGTAGCCAGTCCAGAGGACAGGAATCCCAAGAAACACATAAACACTGAGGGCAGTACTAATCAAGGAGACTGAATAGCTGGGAGTAACCAGAACTCCCAGCAGGTGATGGGAGATTTATACATGGCTAACTCTGGGTGCCAGGTGCTTGATGTGTCAGTGTTTCCTATTTAACACATCTTGATTCCTATGAACTGTCTCCTTCTCTGTTTGCCGGACTTCAAAGGATGGGGGTGTTTCTTCAGTGTTTATGAAGTTCTGTGGCAGGGAGAGCCCATCATGCTTAAGCTACCAGCTGCTCACAATCAGAGAGGAAGCTACCATCTAGAGAAAGAAGCTCTTCATAGTCCAAATCTGTATCAAATTCCTCAGATTCTAGAGTGTGAATTATGACACCAGTAACCTGATCTGAAACAGGAACTCAGCGGTGACCCCTGATGTTTTATTTGGTTGTTTCTGTGACAGATTAGAAACTGTACGGGACCTGAACTCTATAATCCTGGCAGTAGCTATCAGGCCCACAATTCTACATATCATCATCTCTTTCTGTACATACTCTTGAGCAATGCTATAGCCAAATACTCCTCCACTACTGTAGTATATTTTCCCCTGGAAAGTACTCTTGGCTAAACATTCTTACATATTTAGTCTCCAGATTGGCATATAAGTGTGATCAAGGATTCTTCCAAGTGTATGTTCTATTAGTTGTCCTTGTGAATGAAGAAGTCCCAATCAAGTCAGGGATTTTGCATCATTAGAATATTACAAACCATTAATATGTCACTAATTAATGCTGGGATTTCCATATGCTGTGAATGGGGAAACTAGGTTTAAAAGAGGTTGTGCTCATTTTCTGTATGCTCCTCTGTGCTACCATAATTGACACCCAAGTAGTAAAAATGTCTAGGTAGGAAGGATTATGCATTGATCATTAAACCATTCTTTAATATGTGATATCATATGATCACATATTAAACCACTTGCTCCAAAGGTTTTACCACACCTGTGCACAGTTTCTTTATGGTTCCCTGCCAATTCCCAATATTCCAATAGTAGCAACAGCACTGATGATGTTGTCTGTCAATGAACAAGGCTTCTAACACAACAAGACTAGATTATTTCTGCAGTGTTTAGTTCTTGGCCATCTCTGTATACTCACATAGCCTAAAAACAAAGCGAACAACACACTATGCAATTTTTTTAAAGCAAGTGTTGTATACCGTATTTTTCGCCCTATAGGGCGCTCCGGCATATTGGGCGCACCCAATTTTTAAGGGGGAAAATCCAAGAAAAAAGGATTCCTCCCTTTAGCCGGAGTTGTTCAATGGGCTGGTGCTGGGATTGGAGACCGATCCCAGCACCAGCCCATTGAACTGAGGTCGCGGGGGGGGGGGGGGGAAGGAGGGCTTCTTCCCCCCCCCCGCGACCTCAGTCTTTGAATGGGCTGGGGCCGGGATCGAAGCGATTGAAGACCCGCCGGCGAGGGAAGGAGCCTTCCTTCCCCCCCCCCGCCTCGGTCTTGGAATGGGCTGGTGCCGGGATCGTTTCGATCCCGGCACAAGCCCATTGAAAGACTGAGGCCGGGGGGAGAAGGAGCCCTCCTTCCACCCCGGCCTCAGTCTTTCAATGGGTTTGTGCCGGGATCGTTTCGATCCCGGCACAAGCCCATTGAAAGACTGAGGCCGGGGGGAGAAGGAGCCCTCCTTCTCGCCCCGGCCTCAGTCTTGGAATGGGCTTGTGCCGGGATCGTTTCGATCCCGGCACAAGCCCATTGAAAGACTGAGGCCGGGGGGAGAAGGAGCCCTCCTTCTCCCCCCGGCCTCAGTCTTGGAATGGGCTTGTGCCGGGATCGAAACGATCCCGGCCCCAGCCGATTCCAAACCGAGGCCGGGGGGGGGGAAGGAAGGCTCCTTCCCCCGCCGGCCTCGGTCTTCAATCGGCTGGGGCCGGGATCGCTTCGATCCCGGCACCAGCCGATTCCAAGACTGAGGCCGCGGGGAGAAGGAGCCCTCCTTCTCCCCGTGGCCTCAGTCTTTCAATGGGCTGGTGCCGGGATCGCTTCGATCCCAGCACCAGTCCATTCAAAGACTGAGGTCGCGGGGGGAAGGAGGGCTCCTTCTCCCCACGGCCTCGGCCCCTTCGCCCTATAGGGCGCACTCACTTCCCCACGCACGTTTTGGGGAAGAAAAAGTGCGCCCTATAGGGCGAAAAATACGGTACATATTATGTAGAGAAGGAGGGAGGGAATGTGGAAAAGCTTAAGAAGAAAGAAAAATAAAGTTGTTCCTACCTGATAAGAATCTTCTACATCAAAATGTCCAGAATTAAAAGGTAGTAGTCTGTTCACTAACTGAAGTATATTTTAGTCAATGAAAACTTATAATACATTTGTTAGCCTTTAAAGTGTCACAAGATACTTTTATGTTTTCATTTTGCCTTTAGGTGTTTGATTCTTGATCTTTCTCCTCTTCAATTTGTATTCAATGAAAGCATCAGAGGAAACATGAAAGGGCTACACTAACTGAAGTAAGTATCATGATCATAACTGTCTGTCATATAAGCTATGTAAATATAACCGCTTTCAAATTTTCACCTGCAGCTACTGTCCACCTGATACAGAACTGACAGGTCCACTGTTGCCTGTGCACTTTGCTTCTATAATAAGGATTTAGACTTAACATAGAGTTTTCTTATCAGAATCAGGGCTAATCCAAGCTGTTTCACTGGTTGAGGTAGAAGCAAAAACAAAAAACAAAAACATGGAATTCCTTGTCACCCAAATCAGGCTGCATGCCAGCTAATTTATTTGGTAGCTCTGGGAGTGAATCCTGCAAACTTTTCTCCACCTTCAGCAGAGAAAAAATGTTACAGAAACAGCTTTTAAAGCCCCAACTAAGAATTCCCAGTCTGTTTAGGACACCTCAAATTTGCTGGTTCAATTGGTTGGTCCTTCTTGTTTGCTTCGTAATGGAGTCAGCCTGATCAGAGCTTTGTGTAATACAGTAACTTGAGGCTATCAGTATTCTGGTTTCTGCATCCTGTATGACCCTCCAAATATTGAAGGACTGCAATTCCCAGCATTTTTCATGCATTGTGCTGGCTGCAGACCACATCTGGAGAACTGCATGATCCCTATGTTTGTTTTAGAAACATGCTATTTTTGAAGATGTACTTATAGAGGTGGAAAGAATATTTGACAGTATGGCCAAATGCTTTCTCAAGTGGCAGGCAACTCTCACAAGAATAATCACCACAAATCTTCTCAGACTGGGAATCATTCTTTACTAAAAATGCATGAGGAAGTAAATTCTACAGAAAATGGCATTTTCTACAAAAAATAAAAATAAATAAAAATAAATTTTCTGCATAGAAAACAGCATTTTCTCTACAGAAAGTAGTACTTTTGTATGCAGAATTTATGCATTTGGGAAATTTGTTTTCCAAGTAGAAAATAGTATTTTCTTTGTAAAAATGTGCATTTTTTGCACTAAGTCCTGAACTGCAAACAGACTTTGAAAACTTTGGTTTTTATGAGTTTTTCACAGTGAGAAACAAACAATAGTGAATTATGCACTCTTGTTTGTAAGAACAAAATTTGTGAACAATAAGACATATTGGCTTATTCCACAAGGCCTAAGAAAACAATGCACTTTAAAAAAAAAATAGATGTGTTGGTTGCGAGAAGCAAAGCTGAACTTTGACAGTTTCATCTATTTTCATGTTGTTTGGGACTGCCAAAAAATAATATTCCCAGACCTTTACAGTCTTGAAAATAATATGGCAGGTATTGATCAGCAAAGGCAAACACATTTAATCCAGCTATAATCCTCCAGTGCATATGGGCAAAGTTCATTCATATCTCAGCAAAACCCCTAGACAGCATAGTATGTGAGGAAAATCTGAGCATCCCAAGTGGAATATTTGAGTTATCATAATATAATGTGCACATCAATGGAAGGGAGGAGGTGGAAGTATAGCAAACAATGTCCTTCTTTCCTGCTTAGGAAACTGGTTTAAAAGTAAAATAATGTGCCTGGATACACTGGTTTTTTTTTGTTTTGGATACTGGTCAAGTCTGAGTTACTAGGCTTTTGCAAAGCAAGCTCAATTAAATCCTTGTTGAAGATATCTGCTTGCTTTATGTCATTTTGAGCTTTTAGCTGAGAAACACAATGTTCTAGTTATTCTTCAACATGAGTTTTGCATCATGATGCTTGTTTACATATGCATGTGGCCACAGCAATTAAATGAGGTAATGCCTTAACCATCATACAGAACTGAAATTATGCATTTAACTCTGGCAAGGAATGAGACCACATTTTGGAGAAGTGCTGGAAGTGTTTTTGATTGGAGGTTCATAATATATTAAAGTCATTTTAGGTAAAGATGTAGGACTTGTCAATTAATTATAAAAGAACTGCCTAATGTGTATGCTGCCAACCATTTAGATGAGTTTACCCTCCTTTTAAACTTTCACAATGTTTAGAAATGTCATGTACCATTTTTCCAATAATGAATCTACCAATTAAATAATGGAATTTGAATTTTGAAAGACGACCTTCTCTCTGTCAGCTGCTCAGCTGTTAAATATCCACTTATGTAAAAGTAAATGCCATTGAACCTAGTAGGAATTGATTATAAGAGATGTGCATATTGTTAGTATATTTTTACCTAGGCTGTATAAAATATCTCAGGTGCATGCAATGCATTAAAAGAGGAAATGCTGACTCAGAGGAAGCTGATGCAACTAGAGCATGGAGATGAGTCATAGGAGGTCCAAACTCCCTCCATCCACCATCATTGAGGGAGAGATGGCAGGCCAGCTCCATCGGGCCTAGCCTGACAAAGCAGTCTATCTGCTTTGGTCCAGGCTTTAGAGGGAGAGAAGATCTGCTGGACTTATTCCCCTTCCCCACCACCATTCCCTTCTCCTTTTGTGTCTTGTCTTTTTAGATTGTAAGCCTGAGGTCAGGGAACCGTCTAATTAAGCCGCTCTGATAGCCTTTTGGCTGAAGAGCGGGGTATAAATACATCATCATCATCACCATCATCACTGTCACTGTGGACACATGTACCTAAAATCACTTTAGGCACATAAGATCTAGTATAAATAATTTGGCTTGGCCTAAAAATATCACCTTTGGTATATTGAAAGTCCAGTTTATTTAGTTTAATTCCAAAATGAGTTTACGTTTATAAATGTTCTCTTCTGTTACAAATGGAGCTATGAGGTCGTAAATGAATGAATAGCTGGACTTTATAAAGAACTTGTTTGGTTTTGCTAGTTTGAAGAGCAGGAAAAATAAATAAATAAAAAGTAAACCAATTTAAACCAGAATAAACCAGGGCCAGTATGATACAATGGTTTGTGTGTAGGACTCTGACTCTGGAGACGAGGGTTTGATTCCTCACTTGGCCTTGGAAACTCGCTAGGTGACCTTGGACAAGTCACACTCTCTGACCAGAAAGTCTCCTCGGAGGCAGGGCTGGTTCATATAAGGTATTTGCACATTTTCGGCCCACAAGTGGGATGGGGAGTATCAAGAGGAGACTTCTGCCGCCGAGTTTTTCATAAAGGTTTTTCTGTTTGTATCATGAACAAGCTTTGCATTGGGATGCCTCATAAATCCTGATTCCTCTTTTCAGAGGCTCAGTCTTTTCCTGGACGTCTGTGAGGAGTGTAAACCCCACATTCCCAAGAAGATATTACAAACCCTTTGTGACTTCATGTTCAAGCAGGTGAGACAACGGGGTTTTAGGATTTCACGGGACCTTGAAGATCTTTGTAACCTTGAGGCTGGAGCTTGGAAAGGCTACTAGAACCCCTGTTTTCTTGGAAGAAAGTCTCAGGGGTTATTATGATTGAATTGTATTAATTTTAATTTTTGTTTTTATATTGCTAAATGGTTTTAATTATAATGTGGTTTAATAACATTTTAAGGGGGGGGGGAGGGAAAATGTTGTTTTACGTTGTATGCTAATTTTTATGCTGTAAACCGCCCGGATTGGACTACCAATGGGCGGTATAAAAATAAAATTTATTATTATTATTATTATTAAGCTGATGAAACACTAGCAGGGGGTTGGATCAGAATCCTAGCTGTGTTTGTGTATATAAGAATGAATGCTCCAGTATACAGTGTGGTGTTATGGATATCGGTTGATAGCGGAGCATTATGCTGGTTTGTGTAAATATTGCTGCATTGTGATTGTAAATATTTGCTTCAACTAAGATTAAAAGCCTCTTCGGAAGAACTTCAGCAGTTGTGAACTACTTCCAGACTCGACAGTGGTGTTTGTCTTCCTGGCTGGCAGTCTTCTGCATATGCGCACAGTTGTACCCCAGCGCTAATACATAGAACTGTATTATATATAGTTGGCCCTCCATATCCATGGATTCTGCATTGATGGATTCAACTATAAAAGGTTTCAAAAAAGCAAACCTTGATTTTGTCAGTTTATATAAGGAACACCATTTTACAACCCCCATTGTATATAAGCATCCATGGTGGCGGGGGGGGGGGGCATGTCCTGGAACCTCTAAAAGATACCAAGGGGCCATTTTATATAGTGGGCTCTTGGCATCTGATGGGGTTTGGTTCCCGAATCCTCAGTGGATACCAAAATCTGTGGATGTTCAAGTCACATTAAATACAATCAATAGTAAAATGGTGTCCCTTGTATAAAATGGCAATAATAATAATAATAATAATAATAATAATTTTTATTTAATACCCTGCCCCTCTGAGCGCAATCAGGGCGGCTTACATCATAAAATCACAACAAACAATTAAGAATAATTTCCTCCCCCTCCCCCCCCTTAAAAAATTATTAAACCAATTCCAAATTAAAATAAAGTATAAAAGAGGTAGATTCCTCCATACAAAAAAAGACAACAATACAAACAAAAATGCTGGCGATGTATAAACACTGGTTCATATGAACCTGGTCACATAAAGGGGAGAATCTCGGAGAGAGATTCTGGAGCCAGAGCTGGTAAATTTGATTAATCCGGGAAGGCCTGCCGGAAGAGATCCGTCTTGACAGCTTTCTTGAAGCTGTCAAGTGATGACAATTGACGGATCTCCTCCGGCAGGCCATTCCACAGTTTGGGGCAACTACCGAAAATGCCCTCTGGGAGGTTGTCACCAGCCTCGTTTTTTGAGGCTGCAACAGATTCCTCCCAGAGGACCGGAGGGTGCGGGGAGGATTATACGGGAGGAGGCGGTCCTTGAGATAGTCTGGACCCAAGCCATTTAGGGCTTTAAAGGTAATAACCAACACCTTGTACTGGGTTCAGAAGCTGATAGGCAGCCAGTGGAGGGACTTCAAAACCGGTGTAATATGATCCCTCCGAGATGTTCCTGAAACAAGTCTGGCTGCCATGTTCTGTACCAGCTGTAATTTCCGAACCAGGCACAAGGGTAGCCCCATGTAGAGTGCATTGCAGAAGTCGAGGCGGGAGGTTACCAACGCGTGCACCACAGTCTCAAGATCCCTTACTTCCAGAAAAGGGCGCAGCTGGCGTATCAGCCGAAGCTGATAACAGGCGCTCCTGACCGTCGCATTAACCTGATTTGTCATCAGGAGCGGCGAGTCAAGGAGCACACCCCAAGCGAACACAGTCCCTGGAGGAGAGCGTGACCCCATCCAGGACTGGAGGTTGCAACCCAATTCCTGGTTTCAGGGCCGCTACCGTGAGTACCTCCGTCTTGTCTGGATTCAGCTTCAATCTGTTTTTCCTCATCCAGCCCATTACCGCCCTAAGACATTCATTGAGAGAAGAGATGCCATTGGAATTCGAGGCCGACGAACGAGATATGGAGAAATAGATTTGGGTGTCATCAGCGTACTGATAACACCCAGCACCATAGCTCCGTATAATCTCACCCAGCGGCTTCATATAGATGTTAAACAACATCGGGGACAAGATAGCTCCCTGAGGGACACCACAAGTGAGGTCCCTCTTACTGGAGCTACTGTCCCCGAGCAGCACCCTCTGGGACCGACCCGAGAGGAAGGACCAAAACCACTGCAAAGCAGTGCCTCCGATACCTAACCTCCTCAGGCGGTCCAAGAGGATGCCATGGTCTATTGTATCAAAAGCCGCTGAGAGGTCTAAGAGCACCAACAGGGTCATGCTACCCCTGTCAATGCTCAGACGCAGATCGTCGGTCAAGGCAACCATGGCAGTCTCAACCCCAAATCCTGTCCTAAAGCCAGTTTGAAATGGGTCTAGGTAATCGGTTTCATCCAAGACTGCCTGGAGCTGAAGCGCAACAGCCCTCTCGATCACCTTGCTCAAAAATGGCAGCAATGAAACAGGCCTATAGTTTTTCATATCCAGGGGGTCCAGGGAAGGCTTTTTTAGAAGCGGACTAACTGCCGCTTCCTTTAAACATGATGGAACATGTCCTTCCCTGAAGGATGCATTGATGATATCCGTGAGGAATCTCACCAATGCATCCCCCCCCTGGACGGCCAGCCATGATGGGCAAGGGTCGAGAGGGCAAATCGTCTTCCTCACCTTACCAAGCAGCTTGTCCACATCCTCGGTACTCACAGATTGCCACTGATCCAGTATAACTACATCGACGGAGTCATTGGACACCTCGCCTATAGTCTCTGAAACAATGGTGGCGTCTAAGTCGGCTCTGATCTGAGAGATTTTATCTGCGAAGAAGTTGTTAAACGCGTCACAACAGGCTATTGTCGGGTTAAGCAAGGGATTTGGCGCAGGGGGTACCTGCGTCATCTCCCTCACCACCTTAAACAGCTCTGCTGGACGGGACTCTGCAGACGCAATACGTGCAGAGGAGAAAGCTCTCTGCGCTGCACGTATTGCCTCCCGATAGGACCAAAGAAAGTTCCTATGGCAAGTTCTGTCAGATCGGAGTCGAGTTTTCCGCCACTTGCACTCTAGTCGTTGTCCAAAACGCTTCATTTTCCTAAGCTCCAAGGTATACCACGGCTTACGGTTTGAAGCGAAGTGGCAAGGACGCTTGGGAGCGATCGTGTCTATGGCCCTGGTAAGATCCCTATTCCATGTATTAACCAGGGCTTCGACAGGATCACCGGCATTTCCAACCATTAAACCCTCCAAGGCTTTTTGGAATCCTACGGGCTCCATTAGCCTTCGAGGGCGGACCATTCAAATAGCTCCGCCACCCCCGGGGGGGCAGATATTGGCTCTGATTTTTGTCTTGACCAAGAAATGATCCGTCCATGACAATGCAGAGGTACCAAGCACCTCCGCCCACGGATATACCTGTTTGGTACAGAACACCGCATCAAGTGTATGACCTGCGCAATGCGTTGGCCCGGTGACCAGCTGGGATAGGCCCATGTTTGTCATGGTATCCATGAACTCCTGAGCCGCACCTGTTAAACTGGTCTCGAGCGGAATGTTGAAGTCCCCCAGAACAAGGAGCCTGGGAGTCTCCAACAACAGCTCGGAGACCAGCTGTGTCAGCTCGGTCAGGGAGTCTGCTAGAAACGGGGTGGCCAGTAGACTAGCAGAATCCCTAAACTATCCCTGGCCTTCAGGCTAAGGTACATGCACTCGATGTGGGTCGTGTGTCGAATAGGTATCCTGGTCAAGGTCAAGGTGTTTTTATAAATCAGAGCCACCCCACCACCCCGCCCACTTCCCCTCACCTGCTCACTAACTGAGTACCCAGCTGGGAGAGCCTGCGCCCATATAGCGGCGCTCTCCTCCCCCAGCCAGGTCTCTGTAAAGCAAGCCAGGTCGGTGTCCTCATCCAGGAGAAGATCCTGGATGATGTGAGTCTTATTCTTCACTGACCTGGCGTTGCAAAGGAGCAGAGTGAGGTTCTGTGGAATGGTTGGTCTGCTCTCCAAACCATCCTGGGAAACAGGAGGAACTGAAGGCGGGATAGCTATTAAGCAGCGATCCCGCCTTCTTTTATAACATATGTTGCTCCTGTTCCAGCCATACCTCCCATTCCCCTGCACCACTCCAATTGCTGCCCCCTCATTTCCTGGCTCCAGATAGTTAAGAATCTACAATTCCCTCCCCCCCTCCCCGAACACAGTGTCAAAGACCCAAAATAGCTTTTTTATTGTTCAGCGGGTCTAAATCCCACCTCCACAATACCACAGTGGAGTTACAGACCCAGAAAAGGCCTTTATCTACTCCAACAAAGATGGTGGACCTTTTAACATGAGGATTCATCCTCAAAGTCCTCAAAGTCCATTGGCTATCAAGTGGGTTGTTGAGCCCTGAGCAGGGCCAGGTGTTGCAGTCCTCTCCCGCTGCACCACCGCCGAGGAGGAAGGCTCCGTGGGGGCCGGTTTTATGGGCCCAGAAGTCCCGCCTACCTCTGCCGCGCCGCGCCGCCAACTGCCGGGTCAGGGAGGGCTTTTTGGCCTGAGCAGGGCCAGGTGTTGTTCCTCTCCCGCTGCGCCACCGCTGAGGAGGAAGGCTCCATGGGGGCCGGTTTTATGGGCCCAGAAGTCCCACCTACCTCCGCTGCGCCGCGTCGCCAACAGCCGGGTCAGGGAGGGCTTTTTGGCCTGAGCAGGGCCAGGTGTTGTTCCTCTCCCACTGCGCCACCGCCGAGGAGGAAGGCTCCGTGGGGGCCGGTTTTATGGGCCCAGAAGTCCCGCCTACCTCCGCCGCGCCGCGCCGCCAACAGCCGGGTCAGGGAGGGCTTTTTGGCCTGAGCAGGGCCAGGTGTTGTTCCTCTCCCGCTGCGCCACCGCCGAGGAGGAAGGCTCCGTGGGGGCCGGTTTTATGGGCCCAGAAGTCCCGCCTACCTCCGCCGCGCCGCGCCGCCAACAGCCGGGTCAGGGAGGGCTTTTTGGCCTGAGCAGGGCCAGGTGTTGTTCCTCTCCCGCTGCGCCACTGCCGAGAGCAAAATCAAGGCAAAATAAAGGTTTGCTTTTTGGAATTTATTTATTTATTGAATATTTTCAAACACTGGATGCTTGAATCTGTGGATATGGAGGGCCAACTGTATATCAGTTACCCTGTCCAGAGTTGTGGATACAAGTCTTGAAAGCTTCATTTATGATTCCCAACAGACTGCACTGCTAAGAAAGATACATTAAGTGGGGTGGTAGTTTGCTCTGCAAAGTAGAGTTCTCAACAAACTTAGTAGCAATTAACTTTTGGTGGACTGTGCCCTAGATACATAGACTAACTGTAAAAAAAAAAAAAATTAAAAAAAAAGGATGCAGATGTAGTAGTAGTAGTAATAGTAGTCACCGCATCCTTTTTTTAAAAAAATAATAATGTAAAAATACATACTACTATCTTTAATCTTCAAAATACCTACTACTGTCTTCATGGCTCAAGTGGTTAAGATGCTGACTCTGTTGATTGCAAGATTGGCAGGTTGGCAGTTAGAGGCCCAGGTGCTGCACGATGGGGTGAGCTCCCATCACTAGTCCCAGCTTCTGCCAACCTAGCAGTTTGAAAGTATGCAAATGCAAGTAGATAAACAGGTACCATATCAGTGGGAAGGTAACAGCATTCTGTGCAATCATGCTGGCCACATGATCACAGAGTAGTCTCTGACAATGCTGGCTCTTTGGAGATGACCACCACCCCCTATGGTCAGACACGACTTGACAACCTTGTCAACTGGGAATACCTTTACCTTTAGTAGTAATTTACTAATTCTGGTTGCATGTTTCTTTCACAGCCTCCAACAGTGTGATGTGGCAGCAAATAAACAAACAAACAAAAAACACCCACAAAATACCCTAATACAATGCTAAGCTGCATCAACAGAAGCAGAGTCATAATTATTATAAATTGATTTCTCCAAAAGTATACCATGAGATTGATCAAATCTAAGCCTCCTTCTCTACACCTGTGCTGTGGCAAAGAATCAGTTGTGTCCACCTAGTTCTCACTCTCAAGATTTTTGTTTTCAAAATCTGGTGTATGACTATACCAGTGTTTCATTAGTTCTTAATTAATTCCTGCACATTATGAAAGAAGTTAGTTTCCCAAGGTAATGCTTTCAGAGCTTCTTCTGTTCATGATTATTTGTTTTAGCTATTTATTGTGACACACCGTCCAATCACTTTCTCATGGCAGTTTACAACTGATAAATTTTAAATTCCTTGTTTTCACTACACACAAAGCTCTGCTCAAAAATGCAAAATTATGCACATCAGTTGCAGAAATTTCCATTGCTCAAGTGATGAAGAATCTCAGGGACAGCTTTACACAATATGATTTCTTGAGGAGAAAGAGTATAGGCAACTTGGTTACAGATTTCATTTCAAAGTAATACTGGTGTAGTGTAGCTTCCTATCCCCAACTTCATTTATCAGGAAAAAAAAAATCCATGACATAAAGTCATTTTGTTAGCATTATCGGAAGGTCTTTCTCAGAATAAACAAGCATTGGACTAGCATAACTGCCCATACCATCACTATAAACACACATTTTCTGGCAGAGCTATTGGTAGGCCTCAGCCTAAGCATTTGTATCTTGCCAAGAATGTACAAGCCATAATTTCAAGATGATAAAAATTTATTTATGCCAATAGATGTACATAACATTAAATCACAGTAGGACATTGCAGCATTGTTTCAAGTTAATTCAGTTACATAATGAAGTAATCTGGCCTAAATGAAGCCATTATAAAAACATGGCTAAAACTAGTGTCACATATTTATCTTACTATAATATGATGTGCAACAGTGCACACAGAGGCATACATATGTGCAAATAAAAAATAGAGATCAACTTGTCTGATTTGTATATAAACCCAACTAGTTGCGCTTTCTAAGTGCGCAGAGCTCAACATTTTCGTACCAAAGAGAGAGATGAACATTAAGAGAGATCATATTTCATATGAAACATGGCAGCAGTTGCAATTGTCATTAAAAGTAAACAAAACAAATGTACAAAATTCTATTCTCTCTCTCTCTCTTGTGCTTTGTTAATACATACATTTTGAATCCACCAGTTATATCAGAAATACCTAGTGGTTTAGAATCATTTCTGTTATGTTTAAGAAGCAGACTTCACAAGCATACCTCCATTAACCAAGTTTCTGACAAAGAAGCTTCTTTCAACAAAGCCTTTTTGTGCCAGCCCAGCCTCTCTTATCCTCTTTCTCCTTTGTCTAAATGGGAGATTTTTTAGCAGTATTGGCACTGGTGCCAATACCTGACTTGAAAAGCTAATGTGAACCACACTGTAACCATGGAGGATAAGCAAATAGTACTTTTGAGTAGCTTAGCATTGGAAAATGCTGCCACTGTACATTTAAAGGGCAACACCTGACAAGGTCTAAATATTAATATTAATAATTATGTAAATGAGCAATGACAAAGTTTCTCTCTCTTCTAGGAGGTAGAAGCCACAATAGGCTTGTGACTGCTTAGTGACGTACTGCACACTTTTGGCTTCAACCCAGGGGCATCACTAGGGGGTGCGGTGTGTGTGGACTGCACAGCGTGACATCTCAGAGGGATGTATCACCCAATGAGCAGATGGGAAGGGGTGCCTTTAACTTCTGCTGCTCTCTGGCTGGGCAGGAAAGTGAGTCTCCTCTCTTTGCCACCTGGCCAGCAGTTCCATCAGACCTGGAAAAGTCTGTTGAAGAGAGGAGAGAGTATTAAAAAAATGATCCTCACTTGATGTCAAATATAGTAGGTAGAGGACTGCTTCCACCATCCATTTCTGTGGCTGAAAAGACATTCCACAATGTGGTGCTTAGGTCAAATCCTACACCTGATGACCAGAGGAGGAGGAGGAGCTGGATTGCAAGAAATACCTGTATGGATTGTAGGTACCCTGATTACACTATACTTAGAGAAGATCCCTGGAATAGTATTAACTTTTGAATGATTTCTACTTGGAGTGTACAAACTATACAGTAACAACTTGGTCACAGAGAATACATTTGTCCCTCCCTGTTTGCAGACTTCAAGCCTGCAGTCGAAGAGGGAGAAGTGGGAGGGGGACAAGTGGGGAGGGATAAATGGTGGTGTGCAGCATTATTTTCAATGGGGCTTGAATATTTGCGAGCTGCCATTTTTGCAGGGTGTGTGTGTGTCCGGAATGGATCCCCCACAAATTGGGAGGGGCTACTGTATATTAGATCCCTCAGCAAATATGAATTTGGGGAGGAGTTATTTCAAAATACATTTATTCTGCAAAAGAAGAAGGTTGAGGTAAGAGATGATACAAATACCGTTGCAACCTACCCAAAGGAACTGCAATAGTGTCTTGAATCCTGAGGAAGACAACAAAAGTAGATATGCTGTAGCAAAATATGAAAACAAAACATAAGGAACAATAAGCTATCTCTTCTGTCAGTTGTATTTTCTTCTACCAAAGTTTATTTCAGAAAAATTCCAGTACCCAAATGTTCCTCTTCTGTCCAGTTAAACCCCATATTGGATTATCTACCTGCTGAAATGTCTCTCATTTGAGCCCTTCTTACTTTTCTCTCTGACTGTTCAAAAACTAATTTAAATGTAAATCAAAACCAAAACACTTCTAAGAATTCAAAACACTTATCATTCCTTTATTCTTTATGCTATTTTAAGACATCCTTTTCATCTCAGTGAGTTTAGACTCTGTTATAAACAGAGAATATGATAGCATCATTAACATTTTAATACCCTTTTATTATTATTATTATTATTATTTTACTAGCTTACATACAGCTTCATACTTGGCTTTATGGATTGTGAAAGCTGGGCTCAGACCTCTAAACACAATGTGCTTAAAATCCATGTCTAGCAAAGCATAACCAAACTCCTAATAATTTTGAAGGAGCCATATCTTGTAAGAGTTCTGCCCCCAAAACCACCCGTTAACTGGAAAATTGTTCCTTGCTTATTTCAATGGGGCAAAAAATACTAAAAATGTTGTATAGTTCAAAAGGACTTCTTTTAATAAATTGTTTATTAGTTATTTGACATTCAGATTACCAAATGGATGGATGGATATGTGGATGCCTATAACAGAGCTTGAAAAAGTTACTTGTTTTGAACACAACTCCCAGAATCCTCTGGGCACATGGGCATCCTGACTGGAAGATTCTGGAAATTTTGATGTCAAAAAGAGTAATTTTTCCAAGCTCTTGGGTATAATTCACTATGTCTGTGTATGCAGTTAAAAAGCTAAATGCTAAACAATGCCATACATTAACGTCCTAGCATTCTCATGAATGCCTGTGATGCAGGTTTGTCACCAAGTATTCCTGAGATAAATACCATTCAGATGTTCTCTTTAGGTAGAATAAATGCACATATATGGAACTGGGGTTGCAGCACATGACTTTGCCCCTGACCATCAGATTTTTCTTTAAAGGTCCAGAAAGAGTCCCTGTGGGCAGTCAGGAACCCAAGAAAAAGCACCCCCCTAGACTTTCAGAAAGAGCTATAAGAGCATAATCACACAAAGAAGACCTTTCCAAACCTTCACATAATGACATTCCTCACTTGCCTCGAAGACAATTTCTTTGTCCAAAAGATGGAAGAGGCAGCAAGGGGATCAGCTATTTTAGATCTTATCCTAACCAACAGGGATGACCTGGTGAATGGGGTGCAAGTGGTGGAATCCTTAGGTGAGAGTGATCATGTTCTCCTGGAGTTTCTTATACAGTGGAAAGGAGAAGCTAGGCATAGTCAAACACTCATTCTAGACTTTGGGAGAGCTGATTTCAACAAACTTAGGGAAACACTGGGAATGATCCCGTGGTCAGGAATACTAAAGGAGAAGGGAGTTCAGGATGGATGGGAGTTTCTCAAAAGGAAGATACTGAAGGCACAATCTCAAACTGTTCCAATGAGAAGGAAAAATGGGAGGTGTCTCAAGAAACCGGGTTGGATGACAAAAGAACTTTCAACTGAACTAAGTTTTAAAAGGGAGATGTATAAGAAATGGAAAAGGGGTGAAATCACTGAAGAGGAATTTAAACAAATAGGTAGTACATGTAGGGGTAAAGTCAGGAAAGCCAAAGCACAGAATGAACTCAAGCTTGCTAGAGGGGTTAAGGACAATATAAAGGGCTTCTTTGGGTAGCAAAAGAAAGAAGGAAATGGTAGGACCATTGTGCAGAGAAAATGGAGAAATTCTAACAGGGGACAGAGAAAAGGCAGAACTACTCAACACCTTCTTTGCCTCAGTCTTCTCACAAAAGGAAAAGGGTGTTCAACCTGAGGAAAATGGAACAGAGAACACAATAGGGGAAATGCAACACAAAATAAGTAAAGAGGAAATACAGGAATACCTGGCTAACCTAAATAAATTTAAGTCTCCAGGAACAGATTAACTACATCCAAGGATATTAAAAGAACTAGCAAATGTAATCTCGGAGCCACTGGCAATAATCTTTGAGAACTCCTGGAGAACAGGAGAAGTCCCAGAGACTGGAGGAGGACAAACGTTGTCCCCATCTTCAAAAAGGGGGAAAAAGAGGATCCCAACAACTATTGCCCAGTTAGTCTGACATCAAGACTGGGAAACATTCTAGAACAGTTCATTAAACAGAGAGTCTGTGAATATTTGGAAGGGAATGCCATAATCACTAAAAGTCAACATGGGTTTCTCAAAAACAAGTCATGCCAGACTAATCTGATCTCTTTTTTTGATAAAATTACCAGCTTGCTAGATGAAGGGAATGAGTAGACATAGCATATTTTGATTTCAGTAAGGCTTTTGACAAGGTCCCCCATGATATTCTTGTAAACAAGATAGTAAAATCTGGGCTAGACAATACAACTGTTAGGTGGATTAGTAACTGGTTAGGTGGATTAGTAACCCAAAGGGTGCTCAGCAATGGTTCCACTTCATCCTGGAGAGAAGTGACCATTGGGGTGCCACGGGGTTCTGTCCTGGGCCCAGTGCTATTCAACATCTTTATCAATTATTTGGATGAACGAATAGGGGACATGCTTCTCAAATTTTCAGATGACACCAAATTAGGAGGAATAGCTAACACCCTAGAAGATAGGATGAAAATTCAAAATGATTTTAATAGATTAGAAAGAATGGCCAAAGCTAACAAAATGAATTTCGACACAGAGAAATCTATGGTACTACACTTAGGGCAAAATAATAATAATAATGAAATGTGTATAGATATAGGATGGGGGACACCTAGCTTAATGAGACTACGTGTGAAAGGGATCTAGGATTCCTAGTAGACCACAAGTTGAACGTGAGTCAACAGTGTGATGCCACAACTGAAAAGGCCAATGCAATTTTAGGCTGCATTAATAGAAGTATAGTATCTAGATCAAGGGAAGTAATAGTGCCACTCTATTCTGCTTTGGTCAGGCCCCACCTGGAATACTATGTCCCATTCTGGGCACCACAATTCAAAAAGAATGTTGAAAAACTGGAGCATGTCCAGAGGCAGGTGACTAAAATGGTGAAGGGTCTGGAAACCATGCCCTACAAGGAACGACTTAAGGAACTGTGTATGTTTAGCCTGGAGAAGAGACAGCTAAGAGGGGATATGATAGCACTGTTTAAATATTTGAAGGGATATCATATTCAGGAGGGTGCTAGGTTGTTTTCTGCTGCTCCAGAGAATAGGACTCAGAACAACGGATGCAAGCTACAGGAAAAGAGATTCCACCTCAACATTAGGAGGAACTTCCTGACAGTGAGAGCTGTTCGACAGTGGAACACACTCCCTTGGAGTGTGGTGGACTCTCTCTTCTTTGGAGGTCTTTAAACAGAAGCTGGATGGCCATCTGTCGGGGATGGTTTGATTTTGAGTTCCTGCATGGCAAGGGGTTGGACTGGATGGCCCTTGTGGTCTCTTCCAACTCTATGATTCTATGACATCCCTCCCCACAAGGTGCTGCAGCCTACCCAGTTTCTGCTGGCATGGTCACAAAAACTGACCATTTCTTGCAAAAAAAAAAACCCCAAAACCATCAGGCACATAAACCTTGTTTTCAAGGTGAATAATAATTTAGGGAGGCTTCTGGGAGCACTATGATCCCCTGAAAGCAAGTCAGGTATATGCTGCATGCCTTGTTTTCATGTGGGAAAACCACATTTTTTTCTTGCAACTACAACACAATTGGCAGTGAGATGTGAGTGATACATGGGGACACAGATATGGTCAGGAGGACTGCATATGGCTTTGTTGTTGCTGCTGCTGGGGTTGTTTTGACAGCAGCAGTTCTTGTTGTGTGCCTTCAAGTAATTTCCAACTTATGGCAACATTAAAGCCAACTTATGACAAGGTTTTCTTGACAGAATTTGTTCCGTGGAGATTTTCCATGGCCTTCTTCTAAGACTGAGAATGTATGACTTGCCCAAGGTCATCCAGTGGGTTTTCATGGAAATTGAGTTCAAAGTGCAAAAGTAATTTGCACTCAGTTAACCCAGTGGGAGAGATGAGACTCTGGGCTAGTCTACACATAAGTGTATTATGTGAATTGCTGCGGATTTTTGCACATTGACTCTTGTCTTTACTTTCCTGTGCAAATTCTCATCTCTTCACTCTTCCTCTGATGATAATGTGCAGCCATGCAAAGTGAATGGACAGTTACACATTCAATAATGAGTATCCTCACAGATATTCACAGATACTTTGGTATAAACTGTGATTCCTTTTTCTATAGACTGAGGAGAACAAATTCCTCAACTTGCAAATGGGGGGAATCACATTCTATTCGAATAGAATGAGGAGTATTTAAATAGTGTAGTCAAGTCCTCAGGCAAAAGCAAACTACTGTAGCCTCTCAAAGTTTGTGCATTTCTCCTCAATTGCCATTTGTCATCTTGGACACACTGTGCTGTTGCTTGGCCACATGTCTTCTGGTTTCCATATCTGAAATGTTGGCATGTGGGCCCAAGACTACATTCAAGAGACATCATGGCATAGTGGTTTTAGTGTTGGACTACAACTCTGGAGACCAGGGTTCAATTCCCCATTCGGCCATGAAACCCACTGGGTGACCTTAAGCAAGTCTCAGCCTCAGGGGAAGGCAATGGCAAACCTCCTCTCACCAAGAAAATCCCATGATAGGTTTGTCTTAGAGTTGCCATAAATTGGAAATGACTTGAAGGCACACAGCAGCATCAGCAGCAGCAGCAACAACAACAGGCCAAAAACATTTTGACAGTCACTACCAAAACCCCAAATAGCATCTCCTGACACTTAATGCTGTGAAAGTTTAAGATTAAAACTAATAATTGAGCATTTGCTTCACTTTAATGCCCTTTAATCTGCTACTTGAGGTGGCTTCATTGCCCTGCTTTATGGTATGACTAGTCCTGCCATAGATTTTCATTAAATGCCTGTGAGGATGCATATTATAAATGATTTCCTGTCAGTTCCTGACAGATTTCCACATCTAGGAACATTTCTGATTTCTAGTCTGTTTGTAAAACCACTGCCAAGCACAACATGATAGCACTTTTCTTACCAATCTGTGTATTCACTGTGAAAGCTGGTTAATTGCTACTGAAAGCATTTTGACACATCTTCAATCTGAAAAGATTATGCCGGTGTATGTATATGTTAAGGGTGACCTTATTTACATCCAACTCAGTGACATCAATTTGCACATCTCCCTGTTCATAGAATGTTTCTCCTTTACCCCATGATAACTATGTTAACCTTAAAAACAATATTAATTGTTCTATCTTCCAGCTTTTTGTTCTTTATTTTTTATTTCAACTGCTTTTCTGTGACATAACTAAACTCAGTGTGTCTTTGTTGTTGTTGTTGTTAACTTCCCTCAAGTTGATCTCAACTCATGGCGACCCTGTGGATGAGACATCTCCAAGACCCTCTGTCTATGGTAATTTCTGCAAACCCATACCTGTGACCTCCTTAATAGAGTCCATCCATCTAGCATGTGGCATTCCTCGCTTCCTACTTCCCTCCACCTTTCCTAGCATTATTGTCTTTTCTAATGAGTCCTTCCTTCTCATGATGTGTCTGAAGTACAAAAGCCTCAGTTTGGTCATCTTGGCTTCCAGGAAGGTTTCTGGCTTGATCTGCTCTAGGACCCATTTGTTTGTCCTTTTGGCTGTCCTCAGCACTCTTCTCCAGCACCACATCTCAAATGCATTGATTTTCTTCCTATCATCTTTCTTAACTGTCCAGCTCTCACATCCGTACATGGTGATAGGGAATACAATGGCTTGTATGATTCTAATTTTTGTGCTGAGTACACATGAATATATAAATTACACCACAATTCCCACCACTTCTACTTCTCTGGTTTTTTTAAAATGTACCAAAATGCATTTTAGTGGCAATGCATAGGTGGAAAAATGTGTACCGATGTATAAAATAGAGTTAGTGTGGTGTACTGGTCTGATCATTGAACTACAACTCTGGAGACCAGGGTTTGAATCCCTGGTCAGCCATGAAAACCCCCTGGTGACCTTGGGCAAGCCACACAGTCTCAGAGGAAAGCATAGGCAACACCCCCCCAAAAAACCCTGAACAAATCTTAACAATAAAATTCTGTGATAGGTTCATCTTAGGGTCACCATAAGTCAAAAACATGTTGAAGGTACACAACAAATGTATAAATGTTGGCCTGAAATATCGTAAAGGCATCAGATCCTGTCTGAGCTTGAAAGCTAAGCAAGGTCAACACTGCTTAGTTCTTGGATGAGGAACCACCAAGGAATACCAGGTGCCATAAACTATACATCAGATGAAGGAACTGTCAAAGCCACCTGTATGTATTCCTTGCTTAAGAAAACCTATTAAATTGATGGGGTTGCCATAAGTCAACAGGCAACCTGAAGGCATATACACATTGTATAAAATGCTCACAAAAATGTATATTAGGGGATAAAATCTGTACATATATTTTGAAAATCTTGAGAAATATAGAGATGGGTTGAAATGGACTTATGAATAAACAGAAGTGATAACAGCCACCCTAATCCAAACAGCTGACAAAGTTCTAATATTGCATTATATATACTCTCACAGTGCTATTTTCAATCTTCTTTCCATCTTTAATGTTACATTTTAAGAACCTTCCATTCTTCATCCCATCAATCTTGATACCTGCCCATGTCCCTGCCAAATAGATGGTAGCTTTGAACAGATATTGCAACATTAATCATTGCTTCCAATTATTTATTATTTGATTACTTATTCTGGGAAGGAGAAACTAACATTGGTCATTACGAGTGTGTTACAGAGCTGCAGGGAGGAGGGGAGTGTTTCTTCCTCCCTTCATGTTTTTGAGGTGTGGGGTTTCCTCTCTGTCTTTAAACTTTTAAATAGGTCCCATGCCACAGAGAAGTCAAGACCTTGCTACCCCCTGCTTGTTATCTAAACTAATAAGCAGCAAAGTGAAGTGATTCAGGAAATGTGGTAATTGTCAACAAGACTCTTTGGAGTGTTAGCTAAGCAAAGTGATGCTCTCTAGGACCATGGTAGGCAAAATATGGCCATGGACCATATACACCCAGGGCTATTTTGTACCCACCCACCAGAGTTCACCAGTACATATGTGAGAGCTGGACAGTAAAGAAAGCTCATAGAAAGAAAATCAATTCATTTGAGATGTGGTACTAGAGAAGAGTGCTGAAGATACCATGGGCAGCTAAGAAGATAAACAAATGGATCATTGAACAGATCAAACCTGAATTCTCCTTGGAAGCCAAGATCATAAACTGATGCTGTTGTATTTTGGCCACTACATGAGAAGGGATCACTCATTAGAAAAGACAATGATACTAGGAAAGGTAGAAGGCAGTAGAAAGAGAGGAAGCCCACATGCCAGATGGTTAGACTCGATCAGGGAGGACACTGGCCTGAAACTGCAGGAGAGCAGAGGAGCATAGAGGGGCTTGGAAAATCTCATTTATGGGGTTGCCATGAGTCAAAGCTGACTTGAAGGCAGTTAACAACAAATTAATCAAAGTCCCATTGATTTCAGCAGGTCAGCTCTAAGAAAATTAGTATTGGTGTTACCCAAAAGTTGACAGAAAGAGGTATTTTTGTCAAAGTGCAGTAAATTTACTACAGAGTATGATGATTAGAGAAATTCATGCAGATTTGCTATGGGGAAAATTCAGTTCTTTGGCCACAAATTGCCTCAATCCTGTTTTTTGCACTTCTAAGACTGCACAAAGCCCCCATCACCTGCATACCTAAACAAAATTCCAAATAGATGGTGCAAATTGCTCCCAGAGGGTCAATTGCTGCTTCTGGAAGATTCCATGCACAGTAGAGTGTTAATTAATTACTCCCTGATAACTCTGGCCCTGCCTCCCCCAAAACAAATGGAAACTGGTCCCTTCCACTTTGAGTTTACAGTTGATGCTTGACCAGTTTTGGAGGTCCTTCAGCCTGCTGAGAATGCAGATTTACAAAACTGGAAACCAGGTCCCTGTCCTACCACAGTTGTCCACCCTGAGGATATCATAAACTATTCTCTCACTAGGTAAACTTATTATTTATCCAAACAATAATTATTTTCCTAAATGGCAATGAATTACCTAATTATTGATTTATAACATGTCTTTCTCTCACAGATGGGATTTAAGGCAGTTTTTAAATGTAGAAATAACATATGTATATGATAGCTCAGTTTGGCACAAATTGAGAATCAGAAATACATACTTATCATTTAGGAATGTTAACGAAGTAAAAATTGTAATTCAAATGGCTGGGGCCACAAAACATTTTGGCAGGCCACAACAAGTGATAATTTGAGAAACACATTTCCTCAAATAACTTCCACAAATAATTTTGGAGAAATAAACCATTCCAAAGACATTTAATTGAGTGGAGACATCTAAAATTCACAAAAATTGTACCTACATAGACTACCACTGCACAGCAGGTAGTGCCAATTAAAACCCACAGCTTTAACCTGTAACTAAGTAAATTGATTGATTAATCACACTAATTAATTGATTAGTGTTTGAGCTCCTCTGACTCCAGTAGAATGAACTAAGGAGAAAGATAGCCTTATTTTCTTCCAGCAGATGGTCACTTTTGGGGGGTTGCTCCTAGTCATTCTAACTTGTAAATGAAGCTGTTCCATTATAATACTTCCTCTACACATAATTCTTATATACTTCTTCCTAAAAATTCTAAACAACCAGAGGCTATCAAGGTAAATGAGGACATATGAGAGAGTCTACTCTGGCATTGTTTTGTGGGATACAAATAAGTGTGTTGCACAAAACCTTTGCTATGACCCAGCAGTAATGGAACAGCAGGAAGCTCCTCCCCTGTCAACCAATAAGTTTTAAAAAAATGGTTGAAAGATTTAAAGGTCGTAATGGTTCAGCATCAGGGACAGTATGTTACATTGCCTGCTGAGATCTATGTTGACCACATGAGGTAAAGGTGGAGTGTCAGAAAACTCATTATTTGTCAGAATGTGCTACCCTGCTGTTTCTGAACATATTTAAAACATCTAAGGATGCTCAAGAGCAACTGTTGTATTTTGGCGCTACTGCCTGTCTTTGATTCCCCTTTTTAAGAAGAGAAAGGTAAGGCTGTGAGTGAGTCTTCATTTTACACAAATGTATTTAGGACTGATGGGACAGAGACAACATAGATTACTTAACAGTTTTCACTAGCAGCATTTTTAGCACTTTTATAGTATCACAGATTGTGAATTGACACTTTTATCATGCAATTCCTCTGCCATATTTATTAAATTTTAAAAGGGAGGGGTGGATACAGACTTGTAGGTGTTTTATGTTTTTGCACAACTTCCACAGAAGACTCATTAAGAAAGAAAAAGTAGATGAGATGCATAATGTTTTTGAACTGGAGATTCTATGAGACCTACACTTCAAACCATCCTATCTCTCAGCAAGAACCTCATGTTTCAAAAAGAAAGCAATAGTCTAGTTTTCATGGAGGAAAGCAGTTCAGGGCATGTGCTATATCATAATTTCACTAAAATTAATTATTTTAAAATGTTTATTCCATCATGATCCAATCATCCTTGCACAAGTCCAATTGATTACAGTGGCAAAGCTAAGTCTTACACTGTAATTTATCAGTTGACTTTGGAAGATGTTGCAATGGCTTAAGTTTGACTGGAGCTTAATTTTAAATCCTGTAGCTCTGATCCTGTGGAAAATTTAAAATATGCATTTTATATTAAAAATCAAGAAGCAGTTAGGAGTGATAAATACACTTTTTGTTACCAGAGTGAGGTTATCTGAAAATGAAATGAACAGGCATCCTGATATTTGTTATAGGGACTGGAGGATTTTTTTAAATTGTTGTTGTTTAAAGCCTCACTTATTATTTACATTTGTATTCTACCTTTTCTTTAATGAGATAAAGGCAGTGTGCATGGCTCTCTTTTGCCACAGTTTATCCTCACAATAATCTTGAAAGGTTTCTCTGAAGATGCTAGCCACAGATGCTGGCGAAACATTAGGAATAAAATGTTCTAGAACACAGCCACATAGCCTGAAAAACCCACAAAAAACCATGGCTGTTGGCTGTGAAAGCCTTTGACTTCACAAATCTTGTAAGGTATTTCAAAAATGGAGAGACTGAGTGGCCAGTCTCTCCATTTTTCCCCCCATGTAGAGACTCCAGGCTAGATCTCCAAGGAGTTTCTTGTAGAGACTCCAAGCTAGATCTCCAAGGAGCCCAGCAATCAACCCACTGCACCATGCTTGATATCATGACACCCTTTTCTATAGATGGATTTGGTGTCCATAACGATGAATATTTGAAGTCAACATACAGAATCTGGGGACCATATGGGTGTAATACAGATGATCTTAATCCTGTTTGCCCCAGCAGAGAAATGATTTCATGGTTTCTGGAAACAGTTATATTCATATAGAAAGGAAACCTATAGCCTTTATTTTAGCAAAAAAATTGCCAAAAAATTTGTTCTACCAATAATTTGCAACACACAAAAGACCACACATAGTCTTTCTCCAGTTCATCCTTGTTGTACATTAGCTCTTTCCAATCTCTCTCTCTTTCCCCTCATCTTTCATGCCTCCCCCATGTTTGCCCCATTCTTATTTCTTTGTTTGATTTTATCCCACCTGCACCATTCAGATCCAAGACTCAGGATGGCTTACAACTTTTTTCTGTATATATATTTTTATTATCATTATACATTGTTACATAGATTGCTTTTAACATAATAGTAAATGCAGTAACTTCTTCAAATCTGTCTCTTAAATCATACATATTTATAGATTTCTTAATCGAACCATCAACTGATTTTAGGTAATCTAAATGAAATATTGTTTTGCGTTCCCTCTTACTGTAATTCATGTTCTTATATTCTTTTGATTTTAGTTCTATCTGCTTTTTTTTGGTGTACATTGTTATTTATATTTTACAGTTTTCTTAATAACTCCAAATATGTACCATTTCTCAAAATCTCGGTGCTTTAACCATTCATATGTCATTATTTACAATTATTTAGTGGTATTTACACATTTTATGCTTCAAGTGGATACAAAAATATAATTCTTGTTTTATCCCTTTGTTTCTCTTGACCAAAGTTTTGCACAATAGTTTTTCAGTTTTTCCCAATCTGTTTCTGCTGTTTTTGAAGGCCTTTTTTCTATTAAATTTGTCAGTCTGTCAAGTTCTACGTTATCTAAGGTTTTTAATAGCCATTCTTCTAGTGTTGGGATTTCTTTTGTTTTTCATTTTTTAGCAATAAGAATCCTGGCTGTAGATATCATATAAAGTAATATCCTCCAATGCTTTTTAGCTTCTAAGTCCAGGATTTTATTAGTCATGTTTAGTAAGTATATCTCAGGTAGTTGGAATTTTATGTTTAACATTTTGTTTATCTCTAGATGTATTTCTTCCCAGAATTTTTTCAGCTTAGGACATCGCCACCACATATGTATCCAATCACCTTTTTCTGTTTCACATTTCCAACATTTGTTTTCTTTCCTTTTGTAGATTTTGGCTAATTTAGAGGGGGTCAAGTGCCATCTAAAGACCATTTTAAATAGTTTTCTCTGATTGTCTGGCACTTGGTGAACTGGAATGCTTTTTTCCTAGCATATGACCAACTTTCAAGATTTATATTTCTTCCAAGATCTTTAGCCCAGTTTATAATTTCTCCTTTTATTATATCCTGTTCTTGTGATCTTTCGAGCAATATCTTATATATTTTTGATACCTGTTTTTCAGGTGTTTCTTTTTCTAATATTTCATCTAGTTCATTTTTTTGAATATCAAATCCGATTTCTTTTTTATCTATTTTAAATCTTTCATTTAGTTGGTGGTAAATTAGCCAGTGATTTTTTTAAATTAAACTCTGTGATTTCATCAGTTGTTTTCATTTTATACTCCTGATAGTTGTTTCTTTTTAGAATGTCATGGTATCTAATCCATTTTGTGCTTATTTTGGTTCTTTCAAAGAGAGCCTCTTGTGGAGAAAGTCAGCCAGGTAGTTTAGAGTAGAAGATTGGGCATATTTTTTTCCATACTGAAAATATTGCCCCTGCCTAATGCCTTTTTGTATGGAGATTGAGTCAAATCTTTCTCCATTTATTATTAGATTGGCGTATTGTTCTCTGTATATATTTTTAACCCAATTCAAGAAATTATGTCCCACATTTATGGTTTCTAGTAATAATAATAATAATAAATAATAAATTTTATTTATAGCCTGCCCCTCTGCGGAGCAATCGAGGCGGGTTACAACATTTAAAATACACAAGTTAAAACATTCTATTCCACATCCAACCCTCCTACCCCTTAAAACAGTATTAAACTCGATATAAATTAAAACAACCTGCTCCGAAGTAAAAACAAAACAATATAACAATACAACAATAAGACAGTAACACAGTAATGGGCGGCATGGGAAAGGGGGCATGGGAAAGCAGTCCCAAGTTATATTATCAAAGGCCTTTTCTGCGTCTATTAGAAATAAAGCAATTTTTTCCATTATTTTTTTCATAGAATTCTAAAAGATCAATAACTGTTCTTATATTTTCTTTTAGATATCTTGTAGGTAAAAACCCAACTTGGTCCTCATGAATAATTTCTTTTAGCACTTCTTTACGCCTATTGGATAATATTGCCGTAAATATCTTGTAATCTATGTTGAGCAGTGATATTGGATGGTAATTATCCATTTTAGTTCTTTCTTTTCCCTCTTTATGTATTAGAACAATATTTGCTGACTTCCAAGTTCCTGGTATACCTTCCTTTATAATCGCATTAAAAGTATTTTTAGTGGTGTTTTAATTATATCTTGTAATTTTTTTGTAATAAAGTGCGGAAAAGCCATCCGGCCCTGGCGCTTTATCAGGTTTTAGAGCTCGGATTGTTTTTATAATTTCCTCTTCAGAAATTTCTTTGTTTAGCTTTTTTATGTATTCTTCAGGAATTTTAATTTTAACTTGATTTTGCAAAAAATCTTGTAATATTTTCTTTTTGTTTTCTGTTCTTAGAGGTTGCGTGTACAGTTTTGTGTAAAATTCCATAAATTTGCGACCGATTTCCTTCTGAGTTGTAACTGTTTCACCACTGTCTTCTATTTTGGTTATTATCTTTTTTCTCTTATCTTTCTCAGCTTATTTGCTAACCACTTCCCTGATTTGTTAGCTGATTCAAAATACTTTTGTCATGATTCTTGTAGTTTTTTATTCATCTGGATAGTTATCTCTTCTTGAAGACTTTTTTGTAGGAGTTCTATGCAGTTCTTTATTTTTTGGGGGTGGGATTTTGTTCTAGTTCTTTCTCTTTTTGTCTTAATTTTTTTTCTATTCTCTGAGTTTTTTCTTGTATTTTTTTTAACCTCTGTTCCTCTCTGGAGGTGGCTTACAACTTTAAAAACAAATGTAGATAAAACAGACAAAATGTTGTAATGTTAAAACACAATTAATATCCCTCTGACACAGGAAGACAGACAACATAGAAAACACACAACAAAGCTTCCTTCTTCACACCACCCAGCACTTACACCCTGAAGGAACTTTCTCATGATAGGACCAGCTCTGTGAAGGATTGAAAGTGGTGATAAATGGATCATTTAACTTCCTCCTTGTTGCTAGTGCTGTTTATAGTGAGACTTCACTACCACAAAAACCATAAAAATAGATATATTGTGATAGAATAACCTTATTACTAAGAATTAGTTTCAGTCCTAACAATGGGATTAGAGGCCATATTTCAATATGATTGATAATACTATCTGTTCAAACTGTATTCAAAGAGAACAGCTTGCATTTCAGACTTATGATTCTTAATGATAGAGTGGCCATGATATCAGGGAGATTCTGGGAGATTTAGACCAAAAGTGTAACTACTGAGTGTTTTAAAATCAACATTAGATTGGTTTTACTTCTTTTGCCACAGTTTATCCTCACAAGATCTCAAGTGGGAAGATCTCAAAATAACATTTTAATCTTTATTTGAGAAAGCTCCTTTGAACAAGCATGTTGATGTCCTGCAACTAAGGAAGATCAAAGGTCAGGTAAGTGTTTGCACAGTATTTCGCCCTTTTCTTCTGTACCAAGGAAGAACAATCTTGGGATGATCTGGAAAGTATTTGTGAGAAAAAGAAAGTTAAAAACCACAGCTGGGTTGATTACCTCCTGATGATGGAGATCTAAAAAGGGGCATGATGTTAGCTTTCCCCCTTGTTAAATTTCTTCATTGGAAGAACTGTTTTCTTTGTAACAAGACAAATGGGAACCAGAGACAAAGTGTGAAGACAGAATATGGGCTGTGTTAATAAAATCCTTTCATGGGAAGCATGGAAGGAAAAGCAATGGGTAAAATCCTTTTATTTTTTAAGCTTATCGCACTGTGTTCGCAGAACGTAATGAGTACATGATGAGAACGGAACGAAACGTATTTTCTTGCACGGTATGATCCTCACCGAGTTCCCATTCTGTGCTCTGACAGTCCCTAACCCTTTCCAGCAAGAGAACTGCAAAAATGCATCCTCAGCCAGCAAGAACGCTTTCAGACCGTTCCAGATGATGTGTGTGCACCATGTTCTGATTGGCTAAGACAACCTCCTCCCTTCCTGTCCTAGAACGTCCACAGACTCAACTCAATTCTTCCAGTGTTGATGAAAGGAAGGTGCCACAGGCAATTTAATTTTTTTTATTTTTGTAGATTGAATTGTGTCATGTTTATGAGAAAAAACAATAAATCCTTGTTACCTAAACCTTTCGATAGCATTCCTTCCAATGCAGACATAGGGGTTTTCACAACAGTGAGCATGCACCAAGAAGGGATGGCTGAGGAACTATTTTTAGCGCTGGTACCGGTACAACAGTAAATGCTGTGTGATAATATGTGTTCTCATAATGTTACTATCGCGTTATCAATAGTCTAATTCAGTAACACACGTTCCCATATCATTACGTTACAGGGACGTGATGGGAACGTTACAGATATTGGTGCGATAAGATTATTTGTTTTACTTTTTTTGCTCTAATAGAAGAGAAATTGACAACAAAATAATAAAGTTCTGTCAGAAGGAAATTATGCCAGATTGTTAGCTCAATAAATGAAGGAGAAATGTTAAAGATTATTTTGACTTTTAAAGATTACTTTAGCATGGGTGTTAATGAAAGATACATCCAAACTAGCTGGTGGTGTTAGTTAAAGATGTAAGATCTGTAAAATAGAGACATGATCCAATCAAACTTAAGTATTTCTAAGGTATGTTAGTGTTAAGTATCAAGTAGTGTTAATGTCAATTTTACCAATTAAATCAATAGGACAGGGGTAGGCAACCTTTCCCCTTTAAGGGCTGAGGGACTTCAGCTCCCAGAAGCCTCAGCCATGTTGGCCAATAGTCCCATGTTGGCCAATAGCTCCTGGGATTCTTCAATTTGTTTTAAACTACAAGCTTTTTCTGTCCCAGTTATGAAGCATTTTTCAAATTTTGGCAGACCCTTCAGAAGTAAGTGGTAACAAGATTCTTTCCTATCTGCACCAGCCTTACTGTCAGATACAACTATTGTGCATGATCATGTATTGTACACAAATGCCCATATATTCTTTATTCATTATTAATTCATTTAGAGCATTTATACCCTGCCCTTCAGCCCAAACATTGTGTATGCAGGTGCACATGCACATAGCATTGTGTATTTGGTTGCACAATATTACAATTCACCAATGACAGAATACAGTGTTGTGCAACTGCCACATAATTTCATATTCTAAAAGTAATCCCTTTCCTCAATGTGGGATCACAGGCACTGTGTAGTTGTTAGGCAGATATTTCTGGAAAATGGGGCACGAATACCCTTCTATTTTATTATTATTATTATTATTATTATTATTATTATTAATTGCCAGCCAGCAATTGATATTCAAGGGCCTAATGTTTCTGAACATTACATACCGTAACTTGTAATCATTAATAGCCTTATCCTGCAAGGTAAACAAATCTACTGTAAAAGCATCTAAAATATCGAATCCCTTTGGATAGCCATTTTAGTGGATGCCCTTTATTTCTTCTTCACTAGTCCACTGACAAGTTGTAACATTGATATGTTGTCAAGCTTTGTAAACCTTGCAGGGGCATCCAGTGTTAGCCTCAGTGACCTTAGAATCACAAAATAAATATTCTTATTGGCAGTGTATTTTCTTTTTTTAAAAGTAAACACCCCAAACTAGATGAAATAAATTTCACCTATCTTTGATGTACACCAGTAGTTGAATTATAGGGCTGTTGAGTTGTGGACTGCTGTAGGGGTATATAGGATGCCCTTAATGATGCTGGACACTATGAGTTTCCCCAAATCTTAGCCAGAGTTCAGAGGAGGAAATGTCACTCTCCACCTCCCAGTATATCCCAGATGGCATGGCCAGTTGGAGCTGTAACTTTCATAAGTCCTGATCCTAGCATATTATGGCCTCCATAACTTTATAAAAAAATTGTTTTCTTAGTCCTCATCTAATAACAAATCTATTTTTGACAGGCATTAATATAAGGCTGCTCTCAATTAAACAATGAGCTGAATCCTGATAATTGTTCTGGCGATGTGTGTGTGTGTGTGTGTGTGTGTGTGTGTGTGTCTAATGGTATATGTTTTAATCTGGTTTTAAATATTTTGATTGTTTAATCTTGTTTTAACTTTTGTATCTTGTGAATTTTCAGCAATGTGTTTTTTAAACTTTTGAGGAGCTTTGAGTTCTGAACTGGGGAAAAGAAAGGATTAAACAAAATCATCATCATTATCATTATCATCATTGTCATCATTATCTGGGAGAAAATAATGTGTATTGCTTGCAGGAAGTCCCAACAGCTGAAATATCCAATTTTAAAAAGTATCAGACCTCTGTGTGAAACCCTTGACAGTACAACTACCAGAGTAGACAATACGTGAACAAATATTCTAACATAGTAGAGGGCGACTTCTTATATTCATTTATACCAGAAGCAGGGAATCTGGAAGAAGTCAGAAATCAGATTATCCCTCCAATGTCTCCCATGGCTGGGTGTTTAAATGAGGTTGGCTCCCATTCTTGGCATTGTCTATTCCCTTTCTGAAGTTCTGGATAGAGATCCCTAACTTCAATAATCAATACTAATTGGAGAAGCATTTCCACAGCTAGTACCTTGGTGAAGATGACTTATCTCCTTTGTCTTCCCCACATAGGGAAGGCAGATGCAGAGAAAAGTGGTCTTCAGCAAAAAGGTGGCTTCACTTCTTCATCTTACCTACATGGACAAGGCAAGTTCTTGGAGCTCTGTTGGCTGATACACAGTTGACTTCACTTTTTTTTGATGCATTTCCTACCACCATGGCTGAGAGGAGAACACACAGCCTCAAATGAAGTTTATTAGAAAGACACTGCTTCAAAGGTGAAGGGCATACAATCTGGAGAGATGGACGTTTCTTGACTCAGATCACAACTCAGCACCATCATGAATTCATGGTGGCATGGCTTTGACAAGATATCCACCTCTTGGTCCTCTTGTTTTGAAAACACTGATATAAACAATATTGACGTATTACCACACTGGGTAATATTACTGAGATGAGCTCTGGACTGTAAGGACATGGTACCATGAATGCTAGATAATTCATTATAATTATTATCTTGAATAATTTTAATGACATTGACCTTCATAACAGTGGAACATTTTGAAACTGATGTCTCTTGTTCAGGAGAAAATATTCATTTTATATGTTCTTTCAACAAAACATACACTGCTCAGTTCACCAAACCAAATAGGAAGGTTGAGAATGTAAGCTTGGCAAATATGATTGCCACATGGAGAGCTGACTGTAGTCTCTTTCAGATGCTTTTGCATGTTCAGTAAATATGGGTATATGTGGAATAATGTTGTGGCATGGTGGCAGGCTCAGTCACTGACCTGTGCATGATAAAAGAAGTCTGCTGCATGCAAATGTACATTCAGGAATGCCTATAGTTTTACATGACACTTTCTTTTCTGATTGAATCCCATTGCCTTCAGTGGACCAGCTCTCTGCATAACTAAGCCAGAGGTCTCTTGCATACAGTTTTCTGGCATTATGATGCCACGTCTCCCATGTACTGGCTATAAGTGATATGCCCACATCCCATATGGGGCAGAAATTTAGAAAGAATGGTCAGCTTCTTCCATCATACAGTGAGCCCTTGGTATTGGCTGGAGTTTGGTTTCAGGACCCCCTATGGATACCAAAATCTCTGGATGCTCAAGTCCCATTAAATACAATGCTATAGTAAAATGATGTCCCTTATATAAAATGAAAAATTAAGGTTTACTTTTTGGAATATATATTTAACATTTTTTAGCTGTGGATGGTTGAATGTGTGGTTAAAGAATTTGTGGATATGGAAGGCTGACTGTGCCATAAAATAAATTACAGGGCTTGTGCCCGGATTGTAAGAAAGGCTAAGGTGGCCTGTTGCATCAGTGACATCCAACATTCTTATTTAATTTTCTGCCAATGGATTTGTAATTTTTTAGGTCACTTCCTCCCTGAGATAGAATAAAAATAACAAACAAAACTTCACACCACCATACTTGTTCAGAGATATGACTATTGACGTTTTCACACTGGGCTTAAGGCAGAAGCAATCCTACCTCACTCCGGCCCCATGCCGGCTCCTTTGCCAGTGTGTTCAAACGACGTCGCAGTGCCATCCCCGGCATCATTCCGGGTCCTTTCTCCGCGTGTTCAAACGACGTCCCAGCAAGCCCCGCCCCACCCCACCCCACCCTGTCCCATCCCCGGCATCAGCCCCATTCTTTGCAATTCCTCTTTTAAAAGGAATTGCATCTGCCGTGGCCAGAATCATACCGGAATGATGCTGCTGTCACCGATCTGAAGCTGCAGGATCCATTCCGGTATGATTCTTTCATTGCTTCCATGCGGCTTTAGACCTCAAGTGTGAAAACGTCCTATGTTACCTGCTTTGATATGGCAAATAAGAAATCTATATCAATAAAAATCCAGAAGGATTTCAAAGAAAACCTCACAGGTATGAGACTAAAAGCTCAATAAATATTCACTCTATATCAGGGGAAGGCAACCTTTCCCCTTTAAGGGCCGAGGGACTTCGCTCCCAGAAGCCTCAGCCATGTTGGCCAATAGTCCCATGTTGGCCAATAGCTCCTGGGATTCTGGGAGCTGAAGTCCCTCGGCCCTTAAAGGGGAAAGGTTGCCTACCCCTGCTCTATATAATCACCTTTTGCTCATGCTGTTAAACAAAATATTGTATTTATAGTATCTTCGTGTGCCCTGAATCCCTGCATAGCAAACATAACCAATGCCTCTTTAATGAAATGGTTCCACTCTTATCTTTCAAAGGATAAGTCTTAACAAAAATATATAAAACTTCTGAGACTAAGGGCCTTTGCAGACTGCCAGAAATAGTGCATATTAAAGTGAGGCACTGCCCTGGCTCAGTGCTAGGGAATTATGGGAACTGTAATTCATTGTGGCACCAGAACTCTCTGACAGAGAAGGCTCAATGTCCCAGAAAAAGATACAATTCCCATGACTCCCTAGCACTGAGCCAGGGCAGTGCCTCAATTTAATGTGCACTATTTCTGGCAGTCTGCAAAAGCCTTAAGTGGTGGAACCATCAGGAACTGGGCACATGCTAGCTTGCCATTAACTTTCTGATAGAGCAGAGTAGATGCTACCTATTTTTGTTATGGTGCTGATTTGCTCTGAAACACTGCAAAATGCCCTTGTCCTCATTAAAATCTGTTATTTTCAAAATTATGATTCAGATCAGCTTGATTTTCTAAGCCTATATTGTACAGAATATTTGCCAGAGAATTCAAGGCCAATATTATATTATGTTATTTTAGAACTGTGGCTGATCATCATTTATAATGAAAGGATTTGTGTAGAGGAAGCCAGAAAGAAAAGCAAATGAAAACTATTGTACAGACTTTTGTGTTCACAAACTCAGCAACTACCAGAACCAGAGAATTTCTGCTTTAGAATCTCCCCAGACTATACCCATAAACTGGAAACAGTATTTTTGGGCTGGGGTTATTTGACTTCTGAATCCAGCATGCTCTCTGGAGGTTCTGACACCTGTAGTCCAAAAAAGTAAGCAACGCTCCAAATCTAGCCAAGGGATACAATGTTTGTTTGTTTGTTCGTTTGTTTTATTTTACCTGATTGGATCTGCATCCACATTGCAGAAATAATCTAGTTTGACATCATTTATAACTGCCATGGCTCAATGTTATGGAATTCTAGGAATTGTAGTTTTGTGAGACATTACCTTTCTATGGAGATGATCACATTGTATTTAAAGTGACTTATCCCTGACAGGATACAGTTGTCTTATCGCAAGCAGTCACGACCAGGTGAGTGCAACCGGTATGCAGCTTGGATCCCAGCTGCGCTTATTAAGCAGCTTTTTTAAAAACAAAACAAAACAAAACAAAAAAAAAACAAAAACAAAAAAACAAGCACCCATTTTTGAAAAGCTGCAGGATAAGCATGGCTGAGATCTAGGCTGCTTATGGGTGGCACTCGCCCAGCCACATTGTGTGTGATAACGCCCGGTTTTAAAATTAAACATGACTGTACCCTGTTAAATACAATGCGATAATCTTCTATATCAGAAAGATCTGGTGCTACAACAAATTACAATTCCCAGAATTCCATAGCATTGAGGAATGGCAGTTAAAGTGATGTCAAACTGGATTATTTCTGCAGTGCAGATGCAGTCTGGGTCCTAGGAGGGTGCTAGTGGCCAGTTGTTCACTTGCTGAATCATCTGCTTGTTTTCTGCTGCTCCAGAGACTAAAACACAAACCAGTGGTTTCAAATGGCAAGAAAAGAGATTCCACCTAAACATAGAGAAGAACTTCTTTACTGTAAGACCTATTCATCAATGGATTAAACTACTTCAGAGGCTGGTGGACTCTCCATCTTTGGAGGTCTTTAAAAAAAAATTGGATGAACATCTTTTGGGGTTGCTTTAGTTATGTACTCTTGCATGTACTCACTCCAAGACTACACCCTCAACCTTCTCTTGGGTGAAATACCTGAACTCGGTGGCAATCCAATAACTAGGTTGCTCCCTGGCCACTCACTTACTGGAAGGCAAACCCAGGGGGTTCTCACTTGTAAAGATCCAGGACTTTACAAGTGAAAGCAACCCCTTCCCAATATGCCTCCAGGGCCAAGTCCTTCCCCACCCCTGAGAGACAGTTCCAGAGCCCAGCCCTACACCAAAAGGGGTGTCAAGGTATATGCCAAAATTATTATAATCTTCCTTCACTTCCTAACAAGGGGAACCCTATTTATTGACACTACACATAGCCAATTGTCCAAGTCTCCCAGATACATTGTGATGTAAGCAAAACAACCTCTGGTAAAGGGGAAAAAAAATCCAACCTGAGCCCAAAGAGGCCAGCCTTACACTGCACTGAGGATGGGAGAGTGGGTCACAAAGGAAAGACTGGAAGAAGGCATGTGGAGGGGCAAGCAGGCCTTATATAGCCCATGGCTCTGCTCTCCCCGACTGTATCATGGCACTTTGTGCCAGCTGTGATGGCTTCTGGTGTCCTCTCCCTGAAAGCCATCAAAAAGAAGTCCTTTCCCCACAGTGATTGGGTGGTGCAGATCTGGAATGCCATTTTCTAGTCAACTTCAAACTCACTAATTAATTGTTCTGGTTAAAAACACTACAGGATTGAGTTATGTCACCTTCTGACACTTGAAAGGTCTCCTTTGGTTTGTTGTATGCAGTTGTTTTTTTAAAGGAAGAAAATGCTCTTATGCCAACATAGTGAAATGTTTATTAAGTAAAAATCAAGCAAGTGCCAAAAGGAAGACTTATAACAGATCCTACACCTATCTATTCAATAAGCAGTTCACTGAGATCTCCTCCTGCTTTAGAAATTCCCCAAAGCCTTGGGTGGTGGTGGTAAAAGGCCTCCTTTGTAGAATACAATATGTCCCTGCAGTCAGAAAAGCACAAGAAGTGATAGAGCAAGGAGAGGCAACCCCAACATGTCATCATCTTCTCCAGGAACTGTTTCTCCAACTTGGCCTCAATTACACATACTCTGCACCTGCTGAAAAACTGTGCTATTGGGCTGCTTTTATCTAGTTACAAAACAAACACAGCAGAGGCTGACTACAAATTAATACTGCATGGACGTCCAGTAAGAGTCAGGGTGGATCACAAGCTGTGCAGATCTGTTCTACACCTTGAAGTCACAAAACAGCAAACACATACCTTGTGTCTAACTCCTCCAACATTTGCAGAAAAAAAATAAGAACATACGTTTGCAAATTAGACAGAGAGACAATCTTTACATCACAACAGATCAACAAGATATAGGCTAGGGAAATGTCTTCCATAGGAACTTGTCCTTGGTTTTCTGACCACAGCAAAACTATTTTGTTGTTGTGTGCCTTCAAGTTGTTTCTGACTTATGGCGACCTTAACATTTGTTCAGAAGAGTTATTGCCTTCCTCTGGCTGAGAGCATGTGACTTGCCTATGATCACCCAGTGGGTTTCATGGCCGAGTGTGGAATCAAACCCTTGTCTCCAGAGACACAATCCAACACTCAAACCATACTATGCCATGCTGGCTATCCCCAAAACTATTTTAGACAACTGAATCTCACTGCATTTCTTCACCTCCTAAACTCCATCTTTTTTTACATTAAAATCTTATTTATGTACATCCTTGCACTTCTTATATATCTATCATCCAAATACTGTACCACAATTTAAGTAGTAAAACAATGGGATCTTGTGCTACATATACGAATAGAAGCTTTTTTTGGTGGTTCTTTTGTAAAAAAATCAATTCAGAGGAGTTTTCTAATAGTGGAAACGAGGGATCTGATTCACATCTTGCCATGAGCTGGGCTCCCTTGGCCTCACAAGCCTTCACCTGGCAGAACAGGGCCCCACTTTTGGGGACCCATCTTTGGTCCTGCTGTGGTCATGGAGAACATATATGGCCCGGAGGGAGTGAGCTGGGCGTGGGACCGCTCTAGCTTGGCGGCTGCCTCAGAGGAGTCAGGGCCGTTCAGCTGGCTCAGCCTCACCTACTCCTCCTGGGGTCTCTCAAGGAGGGCGTTCTTTTCCTGGCCCCTCTTCCCCCTCCCTCCCTGCCACCTTCCTCCTTCCTCCTGCTCCTCTTCCTTTCTCAATGTGATTTCTGGGGCTGAAGTGGGTCCAGGGCAAGGAGGCCCCAGGCTGGCTTGCAAGAGAGCCAGCAAGGCAAGGAGGAGAAGAGGGAGACGGAGCGCCATGGATGGAGAGAGTCCCCTGGAGGGTTCTGGTGAGCAGCAGCAAGGCAAGGAGCACACCAAAGGACACCCCAACAGGAGGAGGTGGAGCCACTGGGGCCCAAGCCTATCCATTATGCCACCGCCCCTCCTCTATTATTGTTGTTGTTGTTGTTGTTGTTTGCCTTCAAGTCATTTCCAACTTAGGGCACACCTGTCATGGGGTTTTCTTAGCAAGGGTTGTTTAGAAGAAGTTTGTCTTTTCTTCTCTCCCCTCCCCCTCCCCCCCACCATCACATTTTTCCTCCTCTTCCTCCCCCCACTCCTGTCATTATCATCTCTCAGTGGCAGCGTTCTTTCTCTCCCCTCTCCCCAGTCAGTGTGAATGACAAAGAGGAGTAAACAGCCATGGAGACATTCGATCACCAGAATAACCTGGTTTCCACATTGAGTTATTTTGTAGTGGGAATGAGCCCTAAGAAAAAGGGATTTGCCAGTAGCACTACTCAGTTATCACTGTGGCTTTAGTTTGAATATGAAAGTGTTTTCAAATGGCATCATGTGATACAGAAAGAGTCATTGTAGTCCATCCATTCTTGCACCTGGCTTTGATTGGTACCTAAGCTGTTCTTTAATACAAAACACATTTACATATTGTCTGCCTGAGACATAATAAATGTGCTATACAGATTCCGAAGTGGTTGCTTCTAAAGTTGACTTCTCACAGTACATCTGTCTGGCAAGAGAACAATAGCTCAGATCAAAGCAAGCAATGGCCTTTAGGCAGCTTATGAGCCTATTGTGTGATACTGTGGGTGCTTATCCAATGAACACGTGCTTTAAATTAAATGGGACGAGTGTGTCCACCACAAACAATTCACTTTCACTCATGAAGCAGACAACCCTTAATTTTCTTCCTTCCAGCTGCTAGGCCAGCATCTTCATCAGTAAACACTTTTGTTAACAATGTGTCATGAGTAAAATCTGACTTTGTTGTAGAAGAATACAGTCATGGAAGAAAATTTCTGGCAGATGCAGTGGCATGCTTACAATGGGGAAATTATTGTGAATACACAAGATACATATTACTAACAGATATTTTCACATACTTTCAGGTTCCTGAATGGATTTCTCTGTCTTTTAAAATATTACACTCAGGGATGAAGCAAACTGTTGGCTTGAAGCAACCTCTGACAATCATCTCAATCATCCTGGGACAGTGGCAACTGGATGCCAGTCCTGAAGCCAGCCGCTGCTGCAGTCCTCAATGAGCCCCTGGCAAGGAGCAGCTTTTTGCTGCTCCTTTTCTGGCTGGCTTTGGGCTGCCTTAGGCAGCCACGGAGTGGCTTCCAGCTGATCCGGGGGCATGCATCATCTGCACACGAGGTCCACAAAGTGGCTGGAAGCTGCACTTTTTGGCCCATGTGTTTTGGGTCTTAATGTCATTTTAACACTAGCAAGATGAATCTGCTGAATCTGTGCTAATAAATTGCCAAGATCCCCTTTGCTTTCTGCATCAAGCCTAGTTAGTTTTCAGTCTAAATGCCATCTCCTCCCTGTTGTGCCAGGCCAAAGCACAATTCCATCCCCAGGACTGTGACTGGTTCTGGATGACCCAGATGTCTATCATTCTGGAACAGTTTTGTGATATTGCCTGAACCATTGAGTATAATTGCACCACACAGTTACAGCTGTTCAATATCACTTTGACCATCATTCTACAGAGTCCTGGAATTTGTAGTTTGATGAGAATTCTCCAATAGAGAGATTAGAGTGCTGTTGCTCAGGAGAGTGGGCACTAGAGCATTTTATAACAGAGAGTTCTCAAGTATCTCACCCAGGATTCTGTATAACAGAGCCTGACAGCAAAAGTGGTATCAAACTGCTATAGTGTAGATCAGGGGTAGGCAACCTTTCCCCTTTAAGGGCCGAGGGGCTTCAGCTCCCAGAAGCCTCAACCATGTTGACCAATAGTCCCATGTTGGCCAATAGCTCCTGGGATTCTGGGAGCTGAAGTCCCTTGGCCGTTAAAGGGGAAAGGTTGCCTACGCCTGGTGTAGATGAACTCAGAGTCAGTATATATAGATGAAAACTACCTGCATGTGTTAAAACCCTGTGTCTATCAACTTCCTATAAATCAGAAATGAAGGCAATGTAAAGCTCAACATTGAGTAGATAGAAAAGGGGAACTACATTCCCGTGTGAATAACCCTTACCGCTCAACCTATTTCCAGCTCTTCTTTCTCTTCTAGGGTTCTGAAAAGATAAATAACCCTATCAGGATAGAAGCCATGGGGAGAAAACATTTCCATGGTGTGCAAAAGGGTTTGACATCACATTGGGCATCTCCACCCAGACTGGTTTGTTTGTTTGTTTGCTTTTAAATTTCTCTTCCTTAACCTTATAAGAGTTTGGGACAATCAATGTTATAGGAAAATGACCATTGGAATTCCTTTTAGACAGAAGGCTGAAATGTAGGACATGTCCTGGAAAAGGGGGACATCTGAGTCTAACATTCAAATCAGCGCACCACACTGGCTGTCTTGGGAAACCAGGCTCTTAAAAAGAAGAAAGCTTTTTGGGGGAGGGACAGGACAGGAGTGGAAAAGGAAAGTGTAAAAGGAAAGTGACCCCATCTTGGGCACAGAAGACAACTTATTGGATTGAGAATGTGCCCAGGAATATTTGTTGTTGCTATGTGCCTCCAAGTCATTTTTAACTTATGGAGAACCTAAGATGAACCTATATCTCAATCCCAATTGCATATTTTTGCTGTTTGGTTCCAATTCTTAGATCTCGGGCTTTTTGTAAAAGCAAACAAAATAGATCTCTAGTGGTGATTAGTGGCTCCAATGTTAGGGTGAGGTTGATAAATCCACTCCAGGTTTTAGTCTTAAATGAGCAGTGCAAGTTGCTGAACCTGCTTTGGGAAGTGGATTCAGGATGTTGGATAGCTTCTCTAATGTTATGGCTACTACCTATAGTGGATTCACTGCCTCACTTACATGGAAGTCATTGAACTGCCATTGTAGACCCACCATGCTGGAAGCACCCCAACCTCTGTTTTACACTTCTCAATGTGAATTTTGAAATATGTTGCACTTTTATTTTAAGAGCAAATACTAGAAAGATGCCTTCCCTTTATTATTTACATTTAAGCTACTAAAGGTGAGTATGAGCCAGCAAAGTTTAGTGGCTTGAGCATTGGACAATGACTCTGGAAATCAGGGTTCAAATCTTCACCCAGCCATGGGTGAAGCCATTGGTTGACCTTGGGCAAGCCACGCTACACTTTTTTAACTGCAGAGGAAGGCAAAGGAAAACCCGTCCAAACAAATATTGCCATGAAAGCCTTCTTTATCTTGGGGTTACTATAAGTCTAAAACAATTTGAAGGTACACAACAACAAAGGTGAGTAGATTTGTGGGTTATTTCGGGTTAGAATGTAATCTAATCCATTTGTAGTCATGATGTCAGATATATATTTTTGCTCCGTCTAAAATCATAAGACTATTGAGGTTTTCATACTAAGTTAATGTTTTATTGCCAAGTTTAAAAGTAATATCTCTTCAACATTTTGGTAGCTTTTTTTTTTTAAACCAGCCATTTATATATTTGCTCTTGCAATTATCCCCTATCAATGTGAAATTTAAAAGGAGGATGGTATTGTCCAACAGACATTGTTGAATATATAACCAACATGGTATCAGTCATCATGTAATCTGTGTTTTCTAATATGGTTACTTGATTAGCAGTGTCTGTCTGAGCTTAACTATTCATTTTACAGAGATCCTTGTCGACTTATCCCCAAATAAAGATTATTGTACTCTGTTAACCTATATCATTTTCCAAACTGGTGATCTCATGAAGATTGAATTCTGTAGCTATAACCTTTGCCAAATAGAACTGATGCAACCTCGTATAAAAGCAATGGTTCAATTCCAGATGTTAGTTGAAACTTAGCAGCACTAACACACCATATATAAAATGCTCTAAAATGATATTAAGAAGGTCAGAAGACTACTTTCTCAAATGTTTATTGTTACATGGGCTCTTCAAGGCAAATAGGACAAGAATACAGTGATGCACTTGTGTGAAAGAGAGAGAGAGGAAAAGAAAGAAGAAGCAATCTGGAAAAAAATGCCAGAGAAATGCTATGGGATTCAAAAGATCTGTTCTTGGATATATACAAGAATATATAATAATAATAATAATAATAATAATAATAATAATAATAATTTTTATTTATATCCCGCCCCTCTGCCAAGCAATTGGGGCGGCGTACAACATTCAAAACATCAAAACAACTAAAATCAATTCAAATCCCATCCCTCATTCACACCCCCAAAAACAAATCAAACAAAACAAATTAAAAGACAATTAAAATTAGCTTAACTCACAATGCACATCTATACAATAAACAAAGGTCGTCTAAATATACAAAAAAATAGAGATAGCCTCCTGCTGAGCATCAGGGCCACACCCCAAGAGTCTTAAAGGCTGAGGCTGGGGCTCTGCTGCTACATCCTCCGATCCCGTCCCTGCCTCCGCTCCCATGAGGCCAGGTGTTCCGAGGGAGGAGGGGGCGGGGGAGAAGGCTCACCGTCCAGCTCCCAAGTCTCTTCCTAGGTCTCTGCAGTAGCTGGTGGTCTGGGCTGGCAGAGGCTTTGAGGGCTCCCATGAGGCCAGGTGTTCCGAGGGAGGAGGCTCACCGTCCAGCTCCCAAGTCTCTTCCTAGGTCTCTGCAGAGCTATGTATACACACACACACACACACACACACACACACACACACACGCATGCACGCACACGCACACACAGTGAATTTTAAGAATATTTCCTGGGGTTATATTTTTAAATATTGTTTGAATACAATAATAATCAGATAATAACAAAGCTATTTCATTTATTGCATTTTATTCAACAATGGCCTGTGGCCATGCTGACTGATGACATGAAGTCCAAATTTTTTATTTTTTGAACTTCTGCTTCTGCAGATAACTGTATGTGATGGCAAATAATGCTGATCAGGTGGATAATAGCACTGTGCCCCAAATTCAGCCCTTGTGTTGAAGTCTTGTTTTCCACTTACCAATGCTTGGTATTATGCAGTGTGTTTGTCTCTGTGTGTGTTTGTTTAGGAAACCAATGGAACAGAGAGGTTGTGATATGCTTCCTTATTGCAGAGCTATGTATTGTACAGCAGCATCTTTCAAGGACTGGCTATAAAACTCCTTTAAAGGCTTTCCACAGTTTATGCTGTGCGTTGCTGAAAGCACTGAGGAAGGGTAAAGACAATTTAAAAGTTATATATATTAAATTCAGCCCAGGAACACCAGAGCCCTTCCCAACAAGAAGACCAGAAGGCTGCTGATACCACCAATGGGGACAAAGTGGGAGGCAGGGAGGAGGAAGGGAAAGTGGGGAAAACATCCAGAAGTGTAAAAAGGAAAGGGAAAAGAGAATTGAGGGAGGGAATTGAGGGAGAGAATAAGGGAATAACAGGCATAAAATATAGGAACAGCTACTGGATTGCAGCAGTAGTGGTGGGTGACACTGAAGTCAACTCTCACAGAGAGAACAGTAGGGTCACTATAGCTGACACTTGTTAGCACTGCGTGAAAGGAGGCAAAAGGTGTCCCTCCTTGTAAGACCATTTCACCAAGAAAATCCTTTAGGTGAGACAGCTCAAAAACCAACAACTAGAGTGGGGGAGGCCAGACAAAAAACATGTCCAATAAAATAAGCATAGTTAGAAGCAACATTACACATGTAACTGGAACATGAAACGTGGAAAGCATTAGCCAGGGAAAACTAGACTTAGGGCCTCTGCAGACTGGCCCAAAGGGCTGACCTGGAGGCACAGTTGGGGTGAGGCAGTCGCACGCCGGCTGCCCGAACCCCACGTTAATGCCATCCTGACGGCGTGTGCCATTACACATGGCACATGTGTCAGGATGCTCTTCGGCACAGCGTTCTGATGCGCTGTGCCAGAAAGAGCGAGAAAGAACCATGCGCCAGCTATTAGGGCGGCCTTTTGCTGCCCCTAAAAGTAGAGGCATTTTACTGTTCTTTTCGGGGTGGCAAAAGGAAGGATCAGGGCCGTGGTGTGGGGTAGCAACGGCTCTGATCTGCCACTTCCCGGGGTGGCCCAGAGCTGCCCGTCTGCACACCCCTATAGTAAAGAAGGAAATGGAACACATGAATATAGCAATACTAGGAGTGAGTGAGTTAAAATGGACAGGAATGGGTCACTTTGACTCAGACAACTATACAATAATCTCTTCAGGAAATGAAAAAACAAGAAGGATTGGGGTGGCTTTCATACTAAGGAAAGATATAGCTAGAGCACTCAAAGGATACAACTCAAATTCAGACCGTATATTATCAATAAGGCTTCGGGATAAACCTATAAACATCACAATAATCCAAGTATATGCAACAACCACAGATGCAGATGAAGAGGAAATGGAGAGATTCTATGATGCAGTCCAGGAAGAAACTGACAACATACCATCAAAAGATTTCAAACTAATCATTGGAGACTTGAATGCTAAAGTCGGCAACAAAGAAGAATCAAAAACTGTAGGAAGATTTCGATTAGGAACAAGAAATAAAGCATGTTTCCCCCCAAATTTTCTAGGTCAATTTGTCTGCCAATATCCTGTGACCACTTTATCATGATATGTTTGATCGTTTCTTGTTCTACTTCTCTTTCTTTTAGTGCTTTAAAATTCTTTCTATATGTTGTTGTCCATCATCTTCAATGATTTTATCTACCTCATTCGGTCCTACAAATCCTTTCAGTTTCCTTTCAATCTTAAATCTTTCTGTCAATCGTAAATACATTCTTCTAGAACATGGCCTCACAGCCTTAAAAACTCACAAAAATCTATTAAATCTTTCTGTTAAATGTTTATGTAGGAACCAATTGTATTTTCCCCTTCTCTGCCTAATTGTTCCCTAGATATCATTTGGAAGTCTTTATCTTTTATTATATCTTTGTATCTGATCTATATTTGTTTCTCATTCCTTCTTATTCCAAAGAGTGCCTCCTGTGTTGAAAACCACAAAGGGATGCCTCTATAGAATATTTTTTTGATTTTTAACCAAACCTTCAAGAGTGCATTTCTTATACACTGGTGGTTAAAGTATTTATTGTCCTTTAATTTATTGTAGAACATGTATGCATGCCATCCAAATCTTTTATTGTTACTGTCAATGTTCGGTAGTCTTTTATTTTTCAATTTTATCCACTCCTCTATCCAAGTTAGGCAGCATGCTTGATATTACAACTTGAAGTCTGGTAGGGCCCATCCTCCTTTTTCTTTAGATTCAATCAAAAGTTCCCATTTAATCCTTGATTTTTTTCCTTCCCAGAGGAATTTTGTTAGCTCTTTTTGCCATAATATGAAACATCCCTCATTGATAATTATTGGTATATTTTGAAATAAATACATAAATCTTGGAAGAATGTTCATTTTTATGATTGAAATTCTTCCTGAAAAGGAAATCCTCAATTTAGTCCATTTCTCTAGATCTTTCTTTATCTCCTTCCGTACTTTTATATAGTTATTTTCAAAAAGATCATTATTTTGTTTTGTTAAGTATATGCCAAGATATTTTACCTTTTTATCTATTGTGAATTTTGTTCTTTCCTTCAAGTTGTCGTCTTCTTTCTGTAGCATGTTCTTAGTTAATATTGTTGTTTTTTTCTTGATTGATTTTAAATCCTGAAGCTTTTCTGAAATCTTGCATAGTCTTAACAAGTATATCAGTGTTTCTTAGTGGATCTTCTAAGATACAGATAAGGCTTTTCTGAAATCTTGCATAGTCTTAACAAGTATATCAATGCTTCTTAGTGGATTGTCTAAGATACAGGTAAGATCATCTGCAAAAGCTTTAATTGTGTAGTTGTATCCCTTTTTTCACTCCCTAGATATCTTGTTCTCTAATTTTATTGTTAAGAATTTCAATCAAAATGACAAACAAAAGAGGAGAAAGAACACCACTGTCTTGTCCCTTTTCCAATTCTTATGTTCTCAGTTTTCTCTTCATTCAGCAGAATTTGATCTTTTTGATCTTTATATATTGCTCTTATCAATTTTTTGAATATTTCCTCCACATCCATTTTCCTAAGTACTTAGGAAAAAGCCAGCTTATCTTGTCAAAGGCTTTTCCCACATCTATAGAAACTAATGCTAATTTCTTTTCATTATTCTGTTCAAAATATTCTAAAATATTCAAAACTGTTTTTATATTGTTTTTAATATGTCTTCTTGGAAGAAATCTGATTAATCTTCATATATTATGTCAGACAGAATCTTCTTCAATCTTTCAGCAATGATCGATGTAAAAATCTTACAATCCAAATTTATTAAAGAAATCAGTCTATAATTTTTACTTCACTTTTATCTTTGCCTTCTTTTAATATTAATGTCATGTAAGTCTCTTTCCAAGAACTGTGTTGCATAACCTTAAGCATACTTAGCTATGTCATAGAGGCCTTAAGGAACCCACCTAGTAAATTGCAAAGATGCATATCAGGGCACTAGCAAGAGTGTCCCATTATGGACTGAGCTCTACTGATGTGTATTGGTACTCCCTAGCTGGTGTTCCATTGTGCAGTGGTTACTTTGCTTGTTCCCCCACAGAGTAATGTAACAGCAACCCCTTGCTGAATACAGATGTCACAAAACTGCTCAATTCAATTTCCTTGAGATGTATGTCTGCTTATAAAGATGTGACTCCCCTAGTGAATTCTAAATATTATTAACAAAAGAGCTTCCATAAAAAGCTGTTAACAGTGGAGAGAGTAACATTTCCCTGCAGCAATTATATAGAGTGCAGAAGATGCTCAACTCTTTCCAATACTTCCACTCCACACAGACATTTTCACTAATTGGCTGGGATCTTATTAAATCAACCTTCTAAAAATGTTAATGATAACACACTAAAGTGGGGAAAAGCAAATGCTTTTCTGTATTTATTTAGTTAATAGAGATATGAAGCTGTAAAAATTCCAGTAACTTCAAGGATTATTGTAAAGAAATCACAAATAAATCTTTGGACTACTGAAACTGGAAAGCTTCCTCTTTATCTTCATTCAGTGATTGGTATAGGAATATGAAAATATTAGAAAAATTCTTTGGACTACTGAAACTGGAAAGCTTCCTCTTTATCTTCATTCAGTGATTGGTATAGGAATATGAAAATATTAGAAAAAGGGAACACTGGGTGCAGTTGGAAAATGTAATCAAAGCCATACTTTTAGACCATCAACCCTAGTTTTACATGCAACTAATCAAATATTTCCAGAGAGATAACTATATTAGAAATACAGTTGCCCCCCCCCCCCCCCCCCCATATCTGTGGATTCTTTATCCACAGATTCAACCATTCATGGCTTTAAAATATTCCAAAAAGATCTAAATTTCAAAAAGCAAACCTTTATTTTGCCATTTAATATAAGGGACACCTTATATTATTTTGCCATAAGGGACACATTTCACTATACCATTCTATTTAGTGGGACTTAAGTATACATGGATTTTGATATCCACAGCAGGTCCTGGAACCAAACCCCAGTATATGCCAAGGATTCATTGTACGTATGAGTAAACCCAGTAATTTTCTAAGAAACTTGACTGAATTATTTCCACTTGTAAATTAAAACTTGCAATCCAAACAGGGATATCATACATGAGCTGGGTCAAAGTCTTTGCATTATATACTTGGATGGCAGAAGGAAAGAAATAACCACCTTGCATTGGGGGTGGGGTGGAATCTGGAAATAAGATGTTGGTTCAGATTAGTAGAATCAATTGTGCTTGCTTCCTCTGCTGACAAGAGGCCAGTATTTTGCATCTGAATTCCTAAAATTTAGAGAAAAAACTGATTTCATTCCCATTTTAGGACTGTTAATATTTCTTTCGAGTGTTGGAGAGCAAAGGTATTGAAAAGATTTTAAGGGAAGTGAACTGGTGCAAATACTGACAAGTGTTCCAAGATGCTTAGTGCTGTCAAGCGAAATTCCATATATCTTAAAGTGAGGGAGGAACAAATGATATTAACTCAAGAGCAGGATTTTGCTGTGTCCTCCTACTTCAAAATGAACTACAACACAAAGAACCAACATTTTGTGTACAGAGCTGTCTTTTTAAAAACAAAAGACAACTGGCTTGAACAGTTTTGAGGGCGAGAAAACAAGTAACTAATCTAAAGGAACAGTAGGAGATTCTGAAATGATTCAATGAAGCAGAGAAGCAGCAGAAGGTTAGATGCCAGCTGTTAAGACCTACTGACTCATGTTTACTGTTGTTATCCAGATGGTCTGTTTAGAGACTTTGTGGTTGTTAGGTTAAGTACTGGTGACTGTGGCAAAATGGAAATTGACACTTTCTACCCAATGATAACACAAAGGAGGGAGGACACTGGACACAAGAATGAAAACAATTCCAAATAAACAGAATGAAGCTGCGGCTGATAAAAAGAAAAGGAGGGTATGAACTGCTTTACCCCTTCCATATGGGTCTGTTCAGTGACTATTTTCAGATTTCTTACTATAGTTTTTTTTTTGGAATGGGCAATCTGATGTAGAGAAATGATCAATCCTCATTGAAAGGTACTATTTTCCAATTATTAAGGTTATTGGATCAAATTACACATTCTCCATTCTCCACTATTCCGGTTTTGGAGAAGATCCTGAAATGTTGTTTCAGCTTAGGGGTTGCTGGAAGGGATGAAATATCTAGATCGGAGTGGGGAAACTGTGACAGGTCTAGGGCCAAGTTGCTGCCCTGGAACTCTACAAGGGCCGTGTGGACTGTAAAACAACAACAACAAAAAAACAAAACAAAAAACAAACAAACCTGGAAGCACTTTACTTCTGGTGATGTGAAATGGGCTTCTCAGTGGCCAATCCCACCCCATGTCTCTCTGAGGGAGGCTAGTCTAATCCTCCCCCCCCCCCCCATTGTTTTTCTTCTGACAGGCAAGGACTTGTCAATTCAGACAGCCCTTCAGCAACTGGCTGCTTGATACTGGCAGAAGTTTCATTTAGATAAGCTCATGAGCAGGTCAACATGGCAGCAGTGAGGTGGGGGACAGCCCATCCCTCTCCCTCGTTGCCTCCATGTCCTCTTACTTGCAGTGGCAGCGAGGAGTGCAGGAGGAGGCCCGATTGGGAGATACCTCCTTTGGGGTGTCATCTGGTTCAGGCTGCATCCTCCACTCCCCACAACAGCATCTCTTTGAGATTTCAACATCCACTGCAGCCTATACCAGACCTGAAAAAATGGGAAAAAAATGAAATGTCAAAACTACAAGTGGCTGGATGTGGCAAAGCATGATTTTTTTTGGCAGGATGCATCTTGTTTTCACACCAAATTGCTTTTCCTGGAGTCTTTCACAAGTGGAAACTGACATTTTGGACCATTCTTCTTCCCCTCCCCCCCCCCCTCGGAGTCAGCACTGGGGAAGTCAAGGGGCTCCATGGCTGCCAGAATGACACACATGACCAAGTGCCCACCCAAGCACTTGGCCTACTTTGATTTAGAGGCACATATGCATAAAAGGGGTCTATATATTTAGATGTAGATATACATTGCTTCTTGGACTGAAGGAATGAAGAGTTGTAACATACTTTCATTTCTATAAGGGTTTTTCAAAGAAAATGGCTGTGATTTTTATATATGAAATTCTTCAAATTCCAAACTTGCATTATTTATGATTTTCACATCTAAGGAAAAACAAACAAACAAACAAATTTTATTTATTTAACATCCCACCTTTCTCTCCATGTGATACCCACCATGACTTACAAAAAGACTAAAACTTTGTTGTAGATGTCTGGTAGACTGGCATACCATAGGCATCTAATATTTGTTTCATTTATTGTATCAGCTATATACGATTTCATATTCAGATGGGGGTTCAATGTTACATCAACCTCAGCTTCACCCTAAAAGTTTGGTTGGATAATGATAGTGTCTCATTTTCTGATACTGTCAGCTCTCCAGGGAAAAATGTGTTTAGTGCTTAATTTTTCCCGTTCTCTTTAGGTAAAATGGACTCGCTTTAGAGGTAGATGAGGCGGGGGGGGGGGAAGAGAGTAGAAACACTTAAAATAAGTAAACCAAGAAACTGGGGAATATAAGCCTAACCACATTTCCACACTACGCTCTTATAGTGCTGCTATCCCACTATTACTGTCCTGTCTGTCTCCTGTTGCATTCTGAAGCTTGTAGGTCAGTGAGGCCTAAGAGCTCCCTGGCTGAATATTCTAAATGCCCCTCCTTCAACTGCAAATCCCAGAATGCAATAGGAAGCAGCCAGAACACTAATAGTGGAATAGCAACACTATAAGAGTGTAGTGCAGAAATGTGGTAACTCTCAAAAGTAAAAGAGAAGATAGTTATTAATCCAACTGATTTGAAAAGAAAATTATTGGATTTTGCCCCTCCCTCCCAAAATACGCCTGAGAGCCTTATATTCAGTGTGCATGGGACATGGAAAGCTGAGAGACAAAATGTTCTCACCCTAGAGCATTTGACTGTAGTTCTGGACTATAAAAAAAAAATACTTACTGATGGTCATTTGGATAGGGCTGATGGAAGCTGATGGAATTAGTGGCCATTTGATGAAAATGGCCACTAATCCTTATGTTGTCATATTAGATAATAATCTCACCAATATTTTTTCACTTAAATTTTATTTTTTTGCATACATGAAACAGAACAGTGAGAAAGCAGTCAGTATAAAGAAAATTAAAATTGCTATATAGAAATGAATGTGGTCACCATAGAGACAGAAGCCTCATGATAAACCAAACAAAAATTTCTTTCAGCGAGCCAGACTTTTCTCCTTAGGCTTTGCAAAACCAGTCAGTAAACAGTCTTGAAACAGTAGTATGAAGTCTCAGAAAGGTGTCCAAACAAGAACAGCAGACAGAACCGCCCCAATTAGTGCCTGATAATTTGTTAGATAATTTTAACAGCAATTTGGTGGGGTTGGTGATTGAAAAGGAATATGAAAAGATTTCCACTCTGTTCACAATATGACAAAAATTCATATATCTGGAATCAAAATATGAACCAGAATGTAGACATACTTCAGAATGTATTATCTTTTCAGAATTTGATATGCTATTCTTTGAATAAACAATTCATATAAATATATTTGAGGGAAATATACACAAATGTATGGCTGCCATTCCCTCCCAGTGATTTTGATGTTGTCCAAGAGTGAGGAAATGAGTGGGGTTGCATTTAGATATTTTATTACTGCAGGACACACTGCAAGGATATTGTGTGCAAAGAGGTTGGAAGGACCTGTGGAGGTCTCTACAGATGCCTTGAATCCAGTACTGGAAGAAAGGTGGGATATAAATACCTTAAATAAAAAAATAAAATAAAAATGCTTGTCACAATCTATCCAGCAACACCTACACACAAAAAAATGATGAAAGATCTAGATGTCATGCCTTGTGATGAGTGGCTTAGGAAAGTGGGTATGTTTAGGCTAGGGAAGAGGAGATTAAAAGGTGACATAATAGCCATGTTTAAATATTTGAAGTGATGTCATATTGATGTTATAGCAAACTTGTTTTTTGTTGTTCCAGAGACTAGGACATGGAGCAATGGATTCAAACTACAGGAAAAGAGATTCCACCTAAACTTTAGGAAGAACTTCCTGACAGTAAGAACTGTTCAACACTGGAATATGGTGCCGCGGAGAGTGGTGGCATCTCCTTCTATGGAGGTTTTTTAAAAAACAGGTTGTATGGCCATCTGTCAGAAGTTCTTTGATTAGGTGTTCCTGCATGATAGGGGGTTGGCCTGGATGGCCCTTGAGGTTTTTTCCAACTTTATGACTCTATAAAAAGAAAATAATGTAAATAGAAATCTACTTTCATTTAGACCTTTAGTAAACTATAACGTGCATCCTTAAATATCCATCAATGCATCAAAGTTATTTCCTGCATGTATTTTTACTATAAGATATGAAAACTCCCTATAGCACTGATTGGCCATCCATTACCAGGAAAAATACTATATCCAGAAACCTGTTTTTTCTCTGTAAGTCAACATTTTCATATAAGCGATAAAACTTGTAGATAGGTGGAATTTTTACTATTCTGAATGGAGTGCCAGGATACAGAACTGTGTTGATTAGAAGATACAGAAGGGCAGGACTTTATGGTTCTTTCATTCATATATAAAACCAACATATATCTGACTACAACGAATTGAATGGTTCAGTGCACAGAGTGCTCTTTTCATCAGTCAACAATTTGAAAAATTCAGCACGTGAAAACTGAAACACTGATTAATCTTCATGTATTATGTCAGACAGAATCTTCTTCAATCTTTCAGCAATGATCGATGTAAAAATCTTACAATCCAAATTTATTAAAGAAATCAGTCTATAATTTTTACTTCACTTTTATCTTTGCCTTCTTTTAATATTAATGTCATGTAAGTCTCTTTCCAAGAACTGTGTTGCATAACCTTAAGCATACTTGAAGTAAAAAAAAAAGTGAAACCGTTTGGACAACTGCAATGCTTGATGAGGCCATATCAAAGACTCTTCTGTTTGGAAGAAAATACTGCTTTAAGCTAAACTGAAACACTTTAGCAGCTTTCTTCAGTGGAAAGGAAACAAAATACCTCATTATGAATACAAACTATGAAAAGAACTATGCTGAACCAATCAAGCTCAGGAGCAGAAAGCCCCCCACCTCAACCCAAGAGCTTTCTTCATGGAAAGGAAACAAATACCTGTGACATTCTGGCTGGAGGGTGTCTATTTCTGTGCATTTGTATTTGTGTAATTCAAAAGAAAGACTTTTGGATCTATTATGATAATAATGAGATTGTCAAATAAAGAGAAAGTGGCTGCATCTGATCCCCAGGGGAAAATGTCTCAGAAAGTACAAATCACACCTCCATTCCTTGCATTTTGCTTCCACAGTGCCCCCTCCCTTAGTCCATTAGCACACTACCCTTCTTTCCCTTCCTTGCCTCATTTTGCATCCTTACCACGTTCCACTTCCTTGCTTCTTGCACCCTATACTTCCATCTCCCACCCTCATTTCCCTCTTTGCCTTTTCTTGGCCATGAGTTCTCCTTCTGTTTCAACATCCATCACCTTATCCCTATGTCTCTTGACCCTTCTACCCTCCCACTGTGCCTTCCTCTCTCCCTCTTCCCTTCTTTCCCCTCCTGTGCCTCACTGAACACATTTACCATGCCTCCCTTCTTTACTTCCTGCACTCTGATGCCAGTACACTTGCCCCTCTGTTTTCATGGATTTGAAGTCTGTGGGCTTGATTATTAGTGTGTTTCTGTTTTCACGGGGTGGGGGTGGGGTCTGGAATAGATCCCCCATGAAAACGGAGGGGCTACTGTATGCTTCACTTTCCCTTCCTTTCTTTGAGACTTAGGGGGGTTGCAGACTGTCAAAAATAGTGTGAATTCAGTCCACTTTTAGGGTTAGGGTTAAGGTTAGGGAATCATGGGAACTGAATTTTATTGTGGCACTAGAGTTCTCTGACAAAGAAGGTTCAATGTCTCAGAAAAATAACAATTCCCATGATTCCCTAGCACTAACCCTAACCCTAAAAGTGAACTGAATTCACACTATTTTTGACAGTCTGCAACCCCCATTAATTACTTTATTCAGTCTGTGTGCTTTTTTGTTAGCACATGTGCAGGTGGTTTATATTGTTTAAACTTTAACTTTTTAAATTATTCTATTGTTTAATATATTTTTAGAAAGTTTGAATTGTTTTTATTGTTTTAATTTTTTATTAACCATACTGTGTGTATGGTTTTATATTGTTTGACTTTAACTTTTAAAATTATTCTATTGTTTAATATGTTTTTAGAGAGCTTGAATTATTTTTATTGTTCTACATTTTTATCATCTTTTATTTAAATTGTTTAAATTGATATTAATGAAAACTGCCCAAATTGATTTCATTTCATAAATATCAAAATATTAGCTAGCTGGTACTTTTTTTTTTTTCAATTAAGGGAAAGAGGAAGAGGAATAATTGAATCATAGATGTGGAAGAGACCACAAAGGCCATCTAGTCCAACTCCTTGCCTTGCAGGAAGGCACAAATAAAGAGCTCCTGACTATTGGCCATCTCTAGGCTGTTTAAAAACCTTGTTTTATAAAAAAAAAAGTTTTATTTCTTGGATCTTGTGGAAGAGGTCTCTTGTTCTTTATTTTTTCTCTTTTCCTTTTTTCTACATTGATTGTTATAATACATCTGCCTATGGCAGGAGGAAGGCAGGATATAAATCATCATCATCATCATCATCATCATCATCATCATCATCCTTTTGTCCCTGCACACAAGTCATTGAATAGTTGCATATAGGGTATTGACCCCATTTCTGTCTCCTTTTATTCAACAGTCCTTAACTGCTTGAAGAGTTTCATCAATTATCCTGTGAGGCTTGTGTTTCTTTTTGGCTGCAGATAGTGTCCTTGCATTCTTTTTTCACAGTGTCCCTGGTTTCAGTGCAGATTTCTTCTGGCTCCCAGTAAATTAGGCTTAATAGTGACAATCTTTTTTTAATTATTATTATCTTTAAATTCTCTGGTGATGTTCTTCAGGTTGTATTTGGTACGATGGTTGCTTTAGTGTTCTTCTTTAGCTTGCGTTGCAGAGGGGTGGGATAGAAATAAATTTTATTATTATTATTATTATTAGCTGTATTCTAATTTTTTATGTTAGCACTTCATGGGCTGCGCAAAAATCTGCTCCTGGTTTAGTTTCTGCAGAGGGAATTTTTAGCTTCCAGTTATGTCGTCTGTATGATTTCTATATTAGTCTTCAGATGATATCCATATATATGACAGTCACCTCTTTGATTGCTTGAAAAATGTGTTTGAAATGAACATACTGAATTTTAATAATAATAATAATAATAATAATAATAATAATAAATTTTATTTGTATCCCACAATTTGGGAAATCCAATCAGGGCAGGTCACAGCAATAAAATCATACATAAGAAATCACAACATTTTGGCCTTGCAGTCCCTCTCCTGCTTCATTATTTGATCCTAGGCCAAATTCTCTTACAATCTTTGGTTCTGCTCTGTTTCCTGCTTTTGCATTTCAATCAGCTATGATTAACAACATGTCCTGTTTTGGTGTGGGATCCAGGAGTTCCTTCTGGACTCCAGCATGGAATCTCTCACTTTCTTCCTTTTCTGCCTCTCTAGTTGGAACATAATCTTGGATTATGGTTATATTGATGGGTTTTTCCTTGACGTCTTATTGATATTTGATCAGACTTTGCATTGTATCACTTGACTGCTTTTGCTACAGCTCTCTTCACTATTAATGACATTTCTTAAATTTTCATTTTCTGAGTAAAACAATGTGTAAATATCAGACTAAAAATGTCCTATTCCTTTCCACTTTAGCTTGCTCACCTCAAGTATTGCAATGTTTATAGATTCCATCTCTTGTTGATTCATGCTTGATTCATGCTTCATTCTCCATGATCTTATGTGTTTTGAACTTTCTTTTCACTTCTCAGCATGACAACAGCTGATCATCCTTTTGGCTTGATTTCAGTTGTGTCATTAGCCACCATGCTATTCATAATTGTCATTTGCTCTGCCCCAGTACAAGGTGAGTATACCTTATCCTGAATTCCAAAATCCAAATTACCCCAAATTCCAAAATTGTTCACATGGATGGCTGTGATAGTGACACCTTTGCTTTCTGATGGTTCAGTGTATACAAACTTTGTTTTGTGAACAAAATTATTTAAAATATTATGTAAACATATCTTCAGGCAATGTGTATAGGGTGTATATGAAACATAAATTAATTTCATGTTTAGGAGTCCCTAATTGGGTCCCATCTCCAAGATATCTTATTATGTATATGCAAATATTCCAAAATCCCCCCCCCCCCCATCTGAAATCCCAAACACTTCTGGTCCCAAGCATTTTTTAATAAGGGAGACTCAACCTGTAGCTCACTGAGTGCCTTCTGACCTGGGTTTTATTTTCTGGCACTATCTGTTGTTTCATTTGAGGTTTTCTCATCATAGAGTTTTCATGACAGCCAGCATGACGTAATGGTTTGAAGATAGAACTAAGACTCTGGAGATTGGGGTTCAATTTTCCATTTGGCCATGGGAACAGACTGAGGGGCCTTGGGTGAGTAACAGCTTTTCAGCTCCAGAAAACCCTGTGATAGGTTCATCTTAGGGTTGTCATAAGTCAGAAATGACTTAAAGGCACACAACAACAATGAAGTATTTTCATGGTAAAAGACATTCAAAAGGGGCTTACCATGCCTCTTTCTGTTCACTACTAACAAGTGTTAACTTTGGGGCCACTGTCATTGTTTCTGAGAGATCCCCACCAGTGTGACCCCTCTGCCACTGCTGCTGCCGAATAGCTGTTTGGCACATTTAGTCTGGCTTCTCAGCAAAAGCCTATCTGACATGGGAGATGCAACCAGCAGCACTGCTACCAGCAGCATGGTTCCTGTCCTCACAGAAGCATGCAATCGCACCAATGAGGAAAGGCCTTACAAAACAGATACAGTTTTAAAATTTTGAGTCTAAAAGTTAAAAAAAATGAAGGAACAATTAAATTAAAAGCTGTTGAAAGTAAGAGTATAAAAAAGAAAACAGCAAATAAAAGTACAGCCCATTCTGAAAAGCTCCATTCATTCATCAAATGCCTGCCCAAACAAAAAGGTCTCCACTTGCCTGTCATGGATGATAAGAGTTGTAGCTCTTCACCTCTGGCTCTAACTCACCACCTTGTTATGCAGCAGAGCTGACCAGCTTTGATCAGTGGTTAATGCTTTTCTCCAAAGCAGCAGAGTTTCAGAGAATAGGCTGAAGACCCTGACAAACTCTCCAAGCCTTCTCACTCTTCTTCCCCAGATGTCTCCAAAATTTTCCAGGATTCTGCTGGCTCTTGTATCTTCACTCAAGACACCAGACAACTCAGTAGTCTTATATAAAAGATCTACTTTATTCTACTATATACAAGTACTATATGCCCAACAAATCACAATCTCTACAAATCTCCTCAACTACCCACAATATCTCCAAAACTACTCCACAAAAATACATTGGCAAACATTGCAATTATTATAGCCATTGTTAATCACCACCCACTAGTTAGTTTCCACCCAGTGGGTGTGTATATTTATTTTGATTGGTTCACATAGTTCAACCCATACTTAAGACCAACCCAAGTATTTCATCATTTTACCTTGTACACTTAATGAATCTCAGGTGTTTCCAATATGCATTCTATAACTCTGTCCTTGGCTCTCAAGACTTCTAAATTACATTAGCTTTTGCACCTGTGTAGCTTCATAATTGCTCTTGCTTAGTCATTGTGACTTTCACATACATATTTTATTTCTATCACTGTATGTCCCATGTTGCATTTTCCTTAACATTGCCTATATAAGAATAGCAAGTAGGGTCTAATCTATCTAGGAAGGGAATTCCAGTGCTTGTGAACATTTGCTGTGGTTCATACACCAGGATACCCTATCTGTGCAAACCTGATACCTAGTCTGGACCACTGAGGGCCCACCATCGCTTCGACCCATGACACTGCCGCTACAGCTACAGTTACACACCTTCTCTTTAGATTCACTTGCAAGAAGGCTTATGAGGTGCCAACAAAGTCCACTTAGGAGGTGGAGGACAGTGTTGTAGGTGGTGCACATGGCAGTGGACCCAGGGGTTGGGGGAAGGAGCTGGTGACTGAGGTCAGAACACATGACTTTCCTCATTGATCTATCTTGCATTTATCATGCTTTGTTTTATGATAGGTCATTGAACAGTAAAAATGAGCTCAGGTCTGACAACTGAGGGTTGCATCTATGAGGAAATCCCACTTGTGGGAAGCAAAACAGATGAATCATGGTGAATATGCTTTCTCCTTAGTGTCCAGTTTGACCTAAAGGATCTAGACTCCAGTCAGGCATTCTAACTCTTATGTGACAAAGCAACAGTGGAGATATACTTATTGTCTCCCCATCTAGCTTTCACATTCTCTGCTGCCCCCTCAGCAAGCATGTCATCAGTCTCTCCTCACATGCAAGGCCTAGGCAACATTTGAACAGGCCTTGGGTTTAATGCTCATCTATAAAACACAGAATATTAATCATCCCTCATTTATAGACTTTTGTACAGTTGATTATTATTTAAATATATCAAGTTGAAATATCACCTTGATAGTGTTGGGATATGAACTGTGATGAGAGAAATGGATCTGGTAATTAACTCTCCCATTTACTAGTGGTTTCATGATAAATATGTGCATTATAAATCAAATTCAAGAGCATAACGATGCATTATAATAATGAGGTTAACATGGGGAAAGTGTTCCTGCTGTTAAATAAAAGAGGGAAGCAGAGAGAAAAAGAGAAAAGCGGAGACAGAGACAGAGATAGAGATAGAGGGAAAATGTTCATATATGAAATTTTAATTGGATGTTTTAGAAAGATATTTACATATGTTCATACGAAAAAACAAGGGTAGCCATGCTGCTCAATAGAAACATCTCAAAATACATACTACTATATTTATCTTTAGAATATCTTTACTATTCTAACCAAAATTACTAATTTTTCTGATTTTTTTATTGCTCTTATAAAACTACTATCACAATAGGAATTTGGAAATACAGTCAGCCCTTCATATAATAATAATATAATAATAAATTTTTATTTATAGCCCGCCCCTCTGCACGGGTTCCATTCCACCCCCTCCCCGCAGGGATCCAAAAAACAAGTCCCATTGATTTTAACAGTATACATCTGCTGCCATTGGGGTGAATGGGGCAGGGCCATCCACAGATGCTCAAATCTATGGATGGCCAGATCATGGTTGGGGTGGGCAGACTGTAATTGAATTCCATCTTTCTGAAAGTGCTCTTAAGACTCAATCCAATATTTCACCTACCTGGAAGTAAGATTCAAAGAATTCAGAGAGGCTTACTTCTAAGCAAGTATGCATTTGGATCACACTATTATCTTACTTCTTTAAATATTTTTCTTAATATGCAGAAGCAATATAAATAACTCTGAAATGTTGCTCCTTTCTTCTAAAATTGACTTTGTATTAGTCATGGCCCAATCACCATATATAGATGTGAGAGCTGGACAGTGAAGAAAGTGGATAAGAAGAATATCAACTCATTTGAGATGTGGTCCTGAGAAGAGTGCTGAGGATACTGTGGGTTGCCAAACAAACAAACAAATGGATGCTAGAACAGGTCAAGCCAGAACTCTCCTTGGAAGCCAAGAAGAAAAACTGAGGCTATAGTATTTTGGGCACATCATGAGAAGACACGACCATTAGAAAAGACAATAATGCTAGGGAAGGCAGCAGGTAGTAGAAAGAGAGAATGACACCAGATGGATAGAATCAATCTGGGATTCCACATGCCTGGGTCTGCAGGACATAATCAGAGCGGTGGAAGATAGGGGGTCTTAAAGATGTCTAATCCACAGTGTCACCATGAACCGGGGTCAACTCAAAAGCAGTTATCAATAACAAATAAGGCATGGCAGATGGTTAATAGCCAGAGAGAAGGGCTTATCATCAGCAGCACCCCACCTGGCCTCCACACTGTCATATTTCTCAAACCAGGTGAAGAGCTGTTTGTATTCGCAGACTTTTCAATCTTAAGGTCTTATAGCATTTTCAACTCTCCCAACTCCCTCTTATATTATCTCCTGTTGAAGGTTTCATTCCATTCCAAAGTTTATGTTTGCATTTTACTTTTTTATGGTTTTAATATTTATTTATTTATTATAATTTAAGATACATGGATGATGCCATACTACTAGCAGAAAACATTGTGGATTTGGAACAATTACTAAGGAAGGTCAAAGAAGAAAGTGCAAAGGCAAGTTTACTGCTAAACATAAACATAAACAAAACAAAAATGACCATGGAGGAACTACATAAATTCAACCTAGACAATGAAGAAAATGAAATAGTAAAGGAATTCCCATACTTTGGATCAGACATTGATCAGGAAGGAAGAAATCCAAAGAAGATTAGGGAGAACTTATGAAAAAACTAGAAAAGATCCTAAACAGTAAAGATATACAACTGATAATCAAAATTAGAATCGTACAAGCCATTGTATCCCCCATTACCATGTACAGATGTGATCAAGCCTTAACTTCCTGGAAGGTGATTAAACTGAGGCTATTATACTTTGCCACATCATGAGAAGGCATGACTAGAAATGACAACAATGCTAGGAAAGGTGAACGGATGTAGAAAGAGAGGAAGGCCATATGCTAGATTGATGGACTCTATTAGGGAGTTCACGGGTATAAATTTACAGGACTTAAGCAGAGCAATGGAGGATAGTGTCCGGGAATGCTGCCAGCACACACAGAAACACAGCTGATAAGAGCGGCTCAGCAACACAAGGCCAAGCTGCCAGCAGGCAGTCTCCAAATAACACACCTGTCCTCCATACAAATAGAAGAAGCCACAAGTCAGTCCAGGTTCAGGATTCCAGAGGTCAACAACTACCAGTTCAGTCCGAGGTCAAGATGCCAGAGGGTTGGTCAACGAGTCCGTTCCAAAGTTGTAGGTTGAAAAGCAGTCCAAGGGCTAGAGAGCAAGGTATCAAGAGACAAGGTCTAGGGAAGCCAGAGCCAGCAGCGTTCACTAAATGGAAATCTCAATAGTCTCTGACAAGGGAACTCAGCATCTCCCACGTGCCTTAAATCACAGAGCCACTCCCTTATCATAGCTGCTGAGTGATGGATGAGCATTTCTCAGCGAGCCTTCTGGAATGCCGAAGGCACGCCCTTTCAGCTCTCCTCTGGCTGAAGGTAGGGATTTCCATGTCCTGCTGCTCTACGTCTTCCAAGCCTGAGACCTCTGCTGGGGCAAGGCTGGGCTGCTGAGCCTCAGAGTCCCCTGAAGGAGATTCCACACAGCTAGGACCAGGGTGAGTCAACTCTGCAGGGGCTGGGAGAACAGAGCTGGGACCTGGCAGGGCAGAATTGGGCCCTGTCACAGCCTCAAGATCCCCCTGCACCTGAGGGGCCAAGACCTCCTCCTCGTTCTCTGAGTCCTCCTCGTGGCCGACCATGACAGATAGGGAATCTTGGAGATGTCTCATCCATAGGGTCACCATGAATTGGGATCATCATCAACAACAACAAACCACCTAGAGAACTTTGTTACTGGATAGTGTATAAATTGTGTAATTGAGTAATTAAATTCAATAAGTGAAAGGATTCGAGTAGATACAATTTACTATTGGATTTTCTGTCAATAGAACTACCTACCCTTTCTTCCTAGCAAGACAAAATGAAATGGAAGAGGGAGAGGGTTCTTTCCCACAAACTCCACAGTAAAATATATTCTCCTGTCTGCGCTAGGGATTTTTATCTCTCTCTCTGTGTAAATGTGTAAGTTTTGTATTTTTATTTTAAAAAAAATCATTAGTGAAAAATTCACTTTAGCCTAGAAAGAAGCAAATTCTCTGGCTCTCTCACTTTCTTTATTGTCAGAAAGATATAGCACAGCAGCTCTTTTAAACTATTTCCTTAGGCCAAATGTAGCAAAGAAGAATTATTCAAACAGAACGTCTGATCCATATTTGGTGTGACATTAGGTAATGATGCTAAAGAAATACTTTGCTTTTTATTGATCAAAGAGACAGTTAGAAGCAGATACATTTGTCATCTGACTATTTTTCAATGATGCTGCTCAACTGCAACACAGCTTAGCTTTCAAAGGTACTTGTGAAATAAGAGTGCCATATATCCTGTATTTTGCAGGATGGCATTTCATTTTGCATAGTATACTGTATGCACTTTCTGTTTAGTCTCCACTCTAGATCATTTGTGCATGTTTTCAGAAAAAACCCAGTAACAAAACCTATTGGCTTCTATACCCTCCCACTGTCCTGAAATGCCTTGGACAGTTCCGATAAATCTTCTGTCATTCCACTTTTTCAGATGCTTTCTAAATGTTCATCTCTCCCACTTCCCTGGCTTACTTCATCTGTTGCAACTGCAACTTCTCCTAACTTGTGGGTCTTCCCTCATTAATAATGGTTGCCATCTTGATCACATCTTGATCTGACATTGCTTGGCCACATGTCCCAGTTTCATCTGTGACATGTTGGAGGGTATGGGCCTCACACAACACCATCCATAAATAATTGCTCTCGTAAGCCTGCCAACACAGGTCTGCTTAGAACTACTTGGTGATATTCTCTCAGAAGCAAATCTTGGAAGAATTACTTTTTTAGATTACACCTCCCAGATAGTCAAGATGGCTGGGAGAATTTGGGACTTGTAGAGAGCCAACATGGCATAATGATTTGAGTGTTAGACCAGGGCACTGGAAGACCAGGGCTCAAATCCCTGCTCAGCAATGGAAACCCAATGGACGACCTTGGGCAAGTTACACTCTCTTGGCCTCAGAGATAACAAGTTTTGCCATGAAAACCCTGTGATAAATTTGCCTTAGGTTTGCCATACGTTGAAAATGTCTTTAAGACACATAACAACAATAACACACATGCACATAGTCCAATACACAGATTTCTTCATTATATCTTATATCCTATATGCCATAATCTATAGGTCATACTCTGGGCTTCAGTTAACAGAAACTAACCCTGTAATATTTCCCATGTAATTTTTGCCTCTTGTGTCAAATTTTCTGTTAGAGAAGTAATGCTCAGGAACACACTTATTTCATTAACTGAGGTATACTTGTACTCTGATGAACATCCTTTCCAACCCCAGTAACAGACAGCTAGCACTAGTCCACAAATGTGCCAACATGGAACTTTTGGGGTGAGCAGGAGAAGCGTGGTCCAGCACTAAGGATTGGCAGTGTGGCAGCCAGTATTTTACACAATGTAGGTGTATCTGGGAAAGAACTGTTTCCAGGTCTGCCAAATAATTCCCAGCAATTGGCTACTAGAGGTGTGAACTTGCTTTACATCCATGAACACCAAGCCATGTGTCTCAATGATGATGTGGGAGCCTTCCTTTCTCCCATTCAGTGGCTGGGGAGGATACAGACAGGGATTCCAGGTGACCAGACATTTGACTGAGTGACTTCAGTGTCCCTGCTCTTCTTTCGTATTCTTCTTTAAACTTTAAACCAGACTTTGTTGAGAACTTCAAATAGAGGATTAATTCAAACAACTTTTGACAGGTGTTTAAACAGAGATAAAACAGGACACATTGGCAACCTGCCACCTAACACAACTTTACTTATTTGTAAGAGTCTGACTGAGATCAATAGGACTTTTGCCCAACCAACCAAAGTGTGTGGGGCAATAATTTTAATATTATAACTATTTCTGTAGAACACCTAGGTGGGATAAACATTTTATAAGATGGAAAGGGAAAGACATTACATTTCCAGATGTGTGAAAAGTTGATTTTGGGGTCCAGTGAGAAAATACTTTTACCAGTGAATTATTACTTTTCTCTCAAAATCCAGAAAGCTGGTAATCTTCTGGAACAGAAAATATTTGCTCTCAGAAGAAACACATGTCCTTTCAAAAGATGTATGCATTAGGTAAAGAAAACAAAGGCAAAGGTATTGCTTCAAAATACCTAACAGGCCAGTAACCAAATCAAGAAAATGTTAGTGTCTCAAATTTCACAATGTGTGGATGGGCTATAAAGTGTGCTGAAAGAATATACGGATGTGATTCTTGCTTAAGAAGACCAAGGAAACCTATGAGTCTATGTTTCTATGATTCTGTTTATCTTAAAACAATTTCTTTGCTTTTTTAAAAATAATAAACTTTATTATACTTTGCAATATATAAAATACATATCACATTCATTTCACAACATTCTAAATATCCTAAACTTACATATCAAACATACATATCATACATTCCAAAATATACCTATAATACATACATACATTTTAAAACATACATATAATACTTAACGGACACAATACCTTTCTTTCAATATTATCATAGTACCATCCCATCACTATTTTTCCATTCACTTATTTCCATCTGAACTTCAATTTAGTCTTTTTTTTTTTATCTAGATGATCCTTCTCATCCATACTTTCTTATCCCACCTCATTCTTGACCTTCTATCCCATCCTGTCCTATCCCTTCACACTCTTATCTTCCAACTCTCCTTCTTCCTTTCTGTCTTAACCTCATATCTCTCACTTTGTTATTCCTCCCTTTCTCAATTCCTTTTCTCCATACTCAACCATTCTACATCCTTAGAATCGTAGAATCATAGAATCATAGAGTTGGAAGAGACCAGAAGGGTCATCCAGTCCACCCCCCCTGCCATGCAGGAACTCCCAATCAAAGCATCCCCAACAGATGGCCATCCAGCCTCTGCTTAAAGACCTCCAAGGAAGGAGACTCCATCACTCTCCGAGGGAGTGTGTTCCACTGTTGAACTGCCTTTACTGTCAGGAAGTTCCCCCTCATTTTGAGGTGGAATCTCTTTTCCTGGAGCTTACATCCATTGCTTCAGGTCCCAGTCTCTGGAGCAGCAGGAAAGAAGCTTGTTCCCTCCTCAATATGACATCCCTTCAAATATTTGAACACAGCTATCATATCACCTCTCAACCGTCTCTTCTCCAGGCTAAACATCCCCAGCTCCCTAAGTCGTTCCTCATAGGGCTTGGTTTCCAGACCCTTCACCATTTTAGTTGCCCTCCTTTGGACGTGCTCCAGTTTCTCCACATCCTTTTGAATTGTGGTGCCCAGAACTGGACACAGTATTCCAGGTGTATAATGTTTATGTATGTCTGGATGTGCCTTCAGGTTGCCTTTCAACTTATGGCAGCCCGATGGATTTCATAAGGTTTTCGTAGGCAAGGGATTATAGTCAGAAGTGACTTTGCCAGTTCCTTCCTCTAAAATATTCCTTCAGGATCTGGTGCCTTTAGCATTTATACTCTGCTCTAAACTTACAGAAATTTTAGGTTTCATTTGCAAATGTGAACACCCTTACCATTAAATCCACTGGGACCTATTTCTGAGAAAGCATCCATATAATGGCAGTATTAGCCATTTAAAATAAATTATTTAAGGAATGCTACAGCTGAATGTGATAATGCCTAGCTATTCTTTCCCTTTTGTTTCTGTTTCTTGCAAGAGGAAATTTCTTACTAGTCCAGATGAGCAATAAAAATGCTTAAGGTGTGGGTGAAGACAGTCGCACAACCATCCATTTACAAAATGTCAGTTTATATAGTCCTTAACACAGCAAGGAAACCTGAATACTTGATTTATGAGGAAACTTCTGCTCTGTGAAAACAGCTTGCAAACCACGGTAACAATAATTTGGGTCTCTGGAATCCCACTTTGAATTTAACACCCTGTTTTAAAGATGCAAGTGAAATGGCACAATTAGGCTGGCATTACAAGTTAATGTTGCTTGGTGTAGAGTTACAGGGTTATCCATAAAGATCTTTTAAAGACCTTTAAAAAGTTCTTTTGCCTTCTCACATCTTCCATTTTAAACATTACCCAGCCATTCCTTTATTATGTTTTTGTGACCCATTGCCTTCTTGGTGCACAACATGTTTTAAAGCTAATTCCATGGTCGAGGCTGCAATCCCAAATCCATTTATGTGGAAATAAATCCCACAGAAAACACTTGTCTTACAGCAGGAATGGCAATCATGTAGCCCTCCAAATGTTGTTGAACAGCAGCACCCGAGGGCCAGATTGGTACATACTTATGAAGAGAAATGTCCAGGATTGTGCTGCATGTCTTGCAATTGCTCCATGTTTAGCCACTGAATTTCACACAACTTATGTGCGCTTATTTTAGTTATTTGTAATATTTATATCAAACCTTCCAATAAATTATCATCAAGCCATTGTAGATTGCAATGACACCCAGATCAGAGCTTGGAAATGTTAATTGTTTTAGACTAAAACTCCCAGACACCCACCCAAGCCAATGGTTGACTGAGGATTCTGGGAGTTACAATCCAGAGCTGTTTCAAGCTCTCTTTGCAATCTACAAATCCCACAAGCCACTTGCCTCCTATCCAACAGATGGTGCCATGCTATGTTTCCTCATCCACATTTCAAACACACACACACACACACACACCTTTAGTTCTACTCTTTCATAACGTTTTCCCATATTTTTTTTCCCTGCCAAGTGACAGTTGCTCCTCAGACCCATGTTAGAAGGCATAGTACAGGGGGCCCTTAGTATCCATTGGGGTTTGGTTCCAGCCCCCCGCCCCCATGGATACCAAAATCCGTGGATGCTCAAGTCCCATTAAATACAATGACATAGTGAAATGGTATCTCTAATATCAAATGGCAAAATCAAGATTTCCCTTTTGGAAATTTATATATTTGTTAATTTTTTCAAGCCGTGGATAGTTGAATCCATGGATAAGGAATCTATGGATATCAAGGGCTGACTGTATATTTCCCTTCATCTGAAGCACATCTGGCCTCTCCCATCACTGAGTGATGTTATTGACTAACAGATTGACTCAATGTCATTGATATCCCAACTTTCTCCTAAAACTGAAGACATTGCCACATGAGCCCCATTCTCAACACAACAGCATTAGTTAATAAAAATGGAAATATACTGGTTTCAGAGTAGCTATTATCGCATGTCTTGTCAATCGCACGACTAGGGCTTCTTCTGCCATCGCACTCTTTTCCACACTCCCCCTTAACCCTACCTCCTTTCCCTACACCTTACCCAGCATGGCTTTTGGGTTTTCTTATTTTTACTTTTATTTCAAACACAATTCCAGAGTTCTACTAATGTAATTTAAGTTTTGAAAAAGTAAAAGAAAAGAAATAGAAAAATAAATAAATGAAATCAGACTTCTTTGGAATAGTAAGGGGGAGAGGATACAGGAGGACAGGAGGAAATGCTGACACCACATGACTGCCAATATTGCCACTGCCCTGGCAGTGACATTTTACACCCAAGGATTAACACAATTGTGAGCTCATTGATGAAACTCCCTCGTCAATGAAAAGGAACACCCTAACTATGCTTTGGAGCCCTAGGACTTTATCACATGGGGGAAATCCTGTGCAGAAATGGGGTTTTAAATAGAAAACCCCCTGCAAAAGTAGGTAGATTTTCAGACAACGTCACTGTTAAAGTGTGCTTAGCCTGAATGGAAAGTAGTCAAAAGCCGCTTCTTTTTACTTATGGAAAATCCTGAAAGTAGAACTACCGTACTTTCTGTTCGGGTTAAGCACACTTTAACAGCAATGTCTGTGAAAATCTACCCACTTTTGCAGGTTTCCCCCACCTTTTAAATCCCATTCCTTCATGGGATTTCCCCCATGTGATAAGGTCCATAGAAGATACAGGGAGAAGGAGGAGGTGTGTGATAAGGTGGCTGCTCCCACTCTGTAGAATGCCCTTCTATAGGAGGCTAGGCAGGGTCCCTTCCTGCTTTCTGGCAAAGACATTTTTATTCAAGCAAACTTTTAATATATAATCATGTCAGGGAAACTTTTATTTGGAGTTTGTACTTTAGTTATCCTTTTAATGTTTGTATGTTTCTGCAATTTTACACTATTTTTAGCTAGTTGATTTTAATTGTTTTTAAGAATTGTAAATGTAAAGTTTTTAAATGGTTTGATTTGTGAGCTGCCTTGGGTCCCTTTCTGGTAGAAAGGCGGCACAGAAAAGCCACATATAGTAATCTCCTGAGACTCAAAGTATCTCACTACAAAATTAAAATATGCCTATAAATGATAACACAGACATTTATAAAACACATTACAACAAATTATAATAATAAAGCACAACTGAATTAAAAACAGATTAAAAAAAACATATTGGCCAAGCTCCTGCATTGGGAGATACTCCTACAGAGACATTTCTGTAGCTGACTTTTGTAATACTACCTGAAAATCTTTTCTTCACTGCAGCACACCTAACAGCTATTTCCGTATTGTTGGAGAGTGGTGAAATTGGTGGAAACCTCCTGTGGTGGCCCTGAAGATCCCTATCAGTGTGTACAGCTACAGGAAGAGAGCTGGCTGGATCTCTGCTTATCCCACCATTTCCAGCAACTTGGAAATGGCCATGTGGGGGTGGGGATTACACTATTTAAAAAGGTAGGTTGGGGGGGATGGACTTTAGCTCATTGTGTACACAATGACCATAAAAATGAATTGCAATTGCAGAAGGTAGACATCGTAATTACTGAACAGGATGCCAGCTGTGATTTTTAAAAAATACAGGACACCCCATTAAAAGCTCTTTCCTCAGCAGCCAGGCAGCCATCAAAAACCTGCCTGGATAAACAAGCCTTTGCCTGCTGGTAGAGGGACAACAGTCCTACCTATGCAGACAGTTGGCAGTAACAGGGGGGAAATTCATTTGCTCCTGTCATCCATGCCTCAGCTCTGTCTGGGTCAAAGTAACTACGTATTTTAAAAAGTGTTGATTCAATCTCATCTTTTTGTCATTTCCATTTTGCTTTCCTTGTTTTATGTTTCTAGTTCTGTCCTTGGAGATGACAACTTTTACAGTGGGATACTTAAATGCATGGATGCTCAAGTTCCATTAAATACAATGGCAGAGTAAAATGGTGTCTCTTACATAAAATGGCAAAATCAAGGTTTGCTTTTTGGATTTTTTTCCCCTTGGAATATTTTTAAGCTGTAGATGGTGAAATCCATAGATGCAGAATCCATGGATTGGGGGAGCCAACTGTATTTGATATATTCAGGTGGCTTGCAGGCTGGATTGTGACATCTGAAACCATTCTGAGAGCATCTTGAAAATTGTTGTGGGCACATACCAAGCATGAAAAAGAGATCTTTATAGGAAAGCTTTTATTCTATGTCAGTAATCTTACATTGCAAAACAGTATCATATACATCAGGGGTAAGCAACCTAAGGCCCAGAGGCTGGATGTGGCCCCCCCGAGGCCTTTGGACCGGCCTCAGGCCAGTCCTGCTGCCGCCGCCGCTGCCGCCGCTGCCACCACCGCTGCCGCCGCCGCTGCTGCCGCTGCCGCCACTGCTGCCCGTCATGATGATATTGATTATTGTTATTATTACTTGTTCTTGGGGTTTTCTTGGCAGCATCTCCACAGTGGTTTTGCCATGGCTTTTCTGGGGCTGAGAGAGTGTGCATGTATTTTTTAAATTTTTTTAAAAAATATTTATTTATTATTTATTTATGGTGCTTCGGCCCCCCAATTGTCTGAGGGACAGCAACCCGGCCCCCGGCTCAAAAAGGTTGCCTACCCCTGATATACATGAAGGAACCTTCCTTTAGGTGTTACTTAGGAGTAGTTACAAAGTTACAAAATGCTCTAGGTCATATTTAGCTGAGGTTAGAAGAAGCATAACACAACTAGCTGAACATTCCTATTCTACTCATGGTACAGATGGTATTCTTGGTCTTGGATGGTCATGAGAAATGGGGAGTCTGGACACTAGCTTGTGGCAGGCAGCACCTCTCCATCCATCCCAAAGTCTCTGTGGTCAGTCTCTTTGTCTCTCTTCCTCTGCCTTGTGGCACCCCAAGTTTTTATAACCCCTCAGTTGGAAGCATCTCAAGGCTTCCACACTTATTTCCAAGCTGGTCATTCCCACAGGACAATCGTCTTTTGGCAACAATTGATCTGTGTTGCTTCTCCATGATACTGACCCCAATAAATGAAACTTAACATTATCACATCGTTAGCCCTCTGTTTACCTGGAGGACAAAAGATACCCCTCAGCTGTGTTACCTAGATAATAGAAGAGCTCACACACTCAAATCTCAGATGGCCTGGGAACAGCTGGAAGCTGGAACCACATTGGCTGTGATTTCACCCTGTATCCTAGGAAACAAGAGGGTTAAAGCATATATGCAAACACACAATACTACAGATTAGCTATCCTGTCAATTAGCAGACATGTAGGAAACATTCTCCCATAATCTCACCAGTCCTCTGTGTGACAGTTGAATAATTCCCATGTTCAACATCTCTTGCACCTCCTTTTCTATCGCCCTCTCCCTGTGGAAGACACAAATTATGGCTGCTCTGCCAATGGCCTGCTGTCACCTGCTGCTACCACATGTTGGGGATCTGTTGTAAGATGCAGGATAGGCAAAAATAGGGCAGCGAACTTGGCTGCCCATTGAAGGAACTGATTGCACTGTTTAGAGATGAGTCCTGGTGGGAGTTTAAAATTCTCCAGGCTACCAATCTGTGTCCATTCATAAAAAGCACTTTCAGGCCACTCTTTCGCCTCAATTTCCAGAACTGAAAGTATGAAAAGGTGTTTGGATTTGCCATAGAAGAACTTAAGTAAATTCACATGATACACTTTTGGTTTCATACCAAACTCTGGAAACTTTATGAGTGAGTTTGCCGTCCCAATGTGTTCACGCCCTTCCCACAAAGTTTCAACCTTGCTAGACTGGATACAATCTTGCCAAAAAATACATTGATAGGTTTGCATTAGGGTCGCCATAAGTTGGAAATTACTTGAAGGCACACAACTACAACAGACCCAATTGCCTTCAGGACCATCATAGAATCATGGAATCATAGTTGGAAGAGACCACAAGGGCCATCCAGTCCAACCCCCTGCCATATAGGAACTCACAATCAAATCATCCTTGTCAGATGGCCATCCAGCCTCTGTTTAAAGACCTTCAAGGAAGGAAACTTGATCCCCTTTCTCAAAACATCATTCTCTAGCACACTGGTCATATCAGGCTTGTTGGTCCTGTTGTGCTTGTTGGAGGTTTTCATGAGCAGCCACCCATGCATTGTTAGGAAGGATCTAATTAGGGGAAATTATAATTAGCTCAAATATGCAAGAATGGGGTCCTAACAAAGCCCCATGGGACCAGGGGCCCATATGTATACCAGAGGACTAAGGAATTTTGCAACAGATGACACTGAGACTGAGATTTTGGAGTCTTTGTTGCTGCTGTTTCCTCTGCTCTGATATCCCCTTGTTGCAATTCTACCATGTTATCTATACCCGATTCTGCTTGGTGCTCACTCCAGACCCCCACCCCCACCCTAGTAGTGCTGAGTCAGGTGAGTTGGACACAGCAGAATGGGCTTCATGTGCAAGCTGTTGAGCAGACTGGAGAGCAGACTGACAGTCCACCTGGCTTTGAATAACTGCTCCTGAACTTCCCTCAATGTTTTCTCCTTCCATTGAGACATCAGTGAGGATTTACTCAGTTTCTCCTCCCTTGATTGCTCCCCCTCCATGACTCTGGACTGTCAATGGGCTCTTCCTTTTCTGCTGCCTCACAAGGTAGAGTAGGAGTCACTGATGCTGCAGTACATCCTGCTGACTTGGCTCCTTGCTTTGAGCCTGCCATATTCTGTACTGGCCATATACAGCATTCAGCAAACAGGACTCAACAAAAAGAGGGTTATGACATGTTTTCTAGCTAAAAGAGCATTCCCTATGTAGAGTTAGCTCTAATTTCTAGTAAGAATGACATCTGGTACTCTTATTGCTGAATGGGATGTTATTCTTGGATCAAAAGGCGCCAGTCTGTGAAGTCAACATTATTATAAGGTCATATTTTGCATGCTCATTGAAAGTTATTTGAGAATGTAGGTTTTCAGTCTTTAGTACCTTGGTGAAAATGATGTCAATGGTTGTACTAAAGCAGATGAAAAGTAGTATGCAAGAGGACTGGGATGAGGAATTTAAAACATATGTTGAACTTTCAAAATAGGAAACAACAAGCATAGAAGATGATCTGGAATCATTGCTGTCTTCAGTGACATAGCCTATTTAACAAGCAAACAGATAAAAAAATAGCCCAACTATGGGCCTTTACAGACTGCCAGAAATAGTGCAGATTGAGTCTACTTTAACTGTTCTGGCTCAGTGCTAGGGAATCACGGAAATTGTATTTTTTTTCTGGGACATTGAGCCTTCTCTGTCAGAGAGCTCTGGAGACACAATAAACTACAGTTCCCATGATTCCTTAGCACTGAGCCAGGACAGTTAAAGTGGCCTCATGCAACCATAAATCTGATGTACTCCTTCAATAGGATATATACTATTTCATATTATTTTCTGTGCAGTAAATGGTGTAAATTCTGCACAAGAAAACACACACGGGGATGCTTTGATTGGGAGTTCCTGCGTGGTTGGACTGGATGGCCCTTGTGGGCTCTTCCAACTCTATGATTCTATGATTCTACTAAAATTATTTGTTGTTGTTTTTTAGCATGATATGAATAAAGAAATACATCTTAGAGCAGAGAGGGAAGTGGCCTAATCTCCTGTGGGAGAGAGTTCCACAGAGCCTAAGAGAAGTCACCAAGACAGGATCTTTCACATGTCTTCACCAGACCTGCATGTGACGGTGATAGAACTGAGTAAAATACCTTCCCAAAGATCTTCAAACTTCGGGTTGCAGACTGCCAGAAATAGTGCAAATTGAGTTCCCTTTTAGGGTTAGGGTTAGTGCTAGGGAATCATGGGAATTGTTTTTTTTCTGAGACATTGAGCATTCTCTGTCAGAGAGCTCTGGTGCCACAATAAACTACAGTTCCCATGATTCCCTAACCCTATCCCTAACCCTAAAAGTGGACTCAATTTGCACTATTTCTGGCAGTCTGCAACCTTAGGGCCTCGGCAGATGGAGGCCCCGGAGACGCCGTGGGTCGGAGCGCCGGCGGAGCTCAGCCTCTGCACCGCGGTGCTCCTGCGGCGAATCTAAAAGGAGCTCCAAATTGGCGCTCCTTTTAGATTTCAGGGAAAGTGCGCCCTAAAAGCGGCGGGCGCACTTTCCCTGACTTATCCTCCGCAGCGCGTCCGGTCGCTGCGGAGGGAGGTTGCCCTGGAAGCGCTGGCCGTGCGGAGGGCCGGCAGCTTCCAGGGCGACCTCAGGAAGAGGAAGGGATGCCGCGCGTGCGGCTGCCCCTCCTCTTCCGGTCTCGGAGACGGCCCTATTAGCTGTCTGCCGAGGCCCTTAGTCAGGCCCATATAGTATAATTTATGAATAAAATAATATAGGGTACATTTATCAGATAGTCTGGACCCAAGCCATATAGACCTTTATATGTCATAAACAGCACTCCAACTTGTGTTCCAATACAAAACAGTTTTAGAGGTATCATTTGGTGGAATGTTGGAGACAGCAACTTTTGCTTGCTAAGACTCTATGGACCTTATCACACGCGGGCCACAAAGCGATAATAAAATGAAATAAGAATAAATCCAGTAACAAACCAAAAGAAACCCCACAATACGCAAATGGCTATCACACGCCATTACCTTCATCGCGCTTTTAAGGAAAGCGCTCCCGGGAACCGTATTTGTCGTTCACATACAAGTGAGAAAATCCCGTACATAACCAAGCAATGATGTTCTTGCACATGTGCAATACAGCCGCAGCTGTCACTTGTCGCGGTTGTCACCCCTTCCCAAGCCGGCTCTCTGAGGAGGTCCTCCTTGGAGCGAGGCCCCGCGCAGGGTCCGCGCTCTGAGGAGGTCCTCCCTGGAGATCCGGCTCTCTGAGGATGTCCTCCTTGGAGCGCAGGCCCCGCGCAGGGTCGGCGCTCCGAGGAGGTCCTCCCTGGAGAGCCGGCTCTCTGAGGAGGTCCTCCTTGGAGCGAGGCCCCGCGCAGGGTCAGCACTCCGAGGAGGTCCTTCCTGGAGAGCTGGCTCTCTGAGGACGTCCACCTTGGAGCTCAGGCCCCGCGCAAGGTCCGCGCTCCAAGGAGCTCCTCCCCGGAGAGCCGGCTCTCAGAGGAGGTCTTCCTTGGAGCGCAGGCCCCGCGCAGGGTCGGCACTCCGAGGAGGTCCTCCCCAGAGAGCTGGCTCTCCAAGGACGTCCTCCTTAGAGTGCCAGCCTCGCGCAGGGTCGGCGCTCCGAGGAGGTCCTCCCCAGAGAGCTGGCTGTCTGAGGAGGTCCTCCTTGGAGCGCAGGCCCCACGCAGGGTCGGCGCTTCGAGGAGGTCCTCCCCGGAGAGCTGGCGGGGCCTGCGCTCCAAGGAGGACCTCCTCGGAGAGTCGGCTCTCCAGGGAGGACCTCCTCAGAGCGTGGACCCTGCGCTCCAAGGAGGACATCCTCAGAGAGCCGGCTCTCCAGGGAGGACCTCCTCGGAGCGCGGACCCTGCGCGGGGCCTCGCTCCAAGGAGGATCTCCTCAGAGAGCTGGCTCTCTGGGAGGACCTCCTCGGAGCACAGGCGGGGAAATGTTCCCCAATACGTATTGGGGAAATGCTCCCCAATACGTATTGGGTTTTCATACCTACGGCAAAAGAGAAATGATTCCCTTCGCGCAATTGCAATTCCTGAAGAAACCGAAATTCAAAAGATCTCGGTTCTTTCTGCATTCTGTCGGGGTTCTGTCGGGGTTCTGTGCGACGTCGTGTAGACACACAGAAAAATAATACGTATTAAGTCGGGATTTCATTTGGATTCTGTCTGGATTGGGCCCCGTGTGGTAAGGTCCTATGATTGACTCGTGCATGCTCTCTTTCTAGGAGTTTAGAAATGCATGCTTGTGGTAATTTCCTGTTTATGTGTTATTGTTTTCACAGATATCCTTCTTTTCCTGGAGCACATATACATCCTTTGACCCTGGAAAACTCTTAATTCTCCCTAGACCATGCTTGCATTTGGATGGAAATGGTGCTCTTTTTCGAAGTAGTTCATACCTACTTTGATCTAGCATGTAAACTTTCTACTTTTTCTGTTTACCTCAGGAAGCTGAACATGTGTATCTGAATTATGCATATATTGTGAATGAACTACTTTTTATATCTTTTAAAAGGAAGACTGATTCTTTCACTAGCCTAGATAAACATGTGGGGTGATGGAAGTTGTTTTTTTGCTGTTTCTGACCTACTGCTTCAATGCTGTTTTAAGCTCTACTAAAGAGATTCACCAACTCTCAATTTGTTTTTAACTAAACCCATCAAAATGTGCTATTTTGGCCCCTATGTTTGTTTGTTTGCTTGTAAAAGCATTTTTAAACAAGTCCAAGATAGTAAGAAGTAATGTGTTAGCAATCTGTTACTAATATTTTACTCGTAGTATAATGAGTGACACATTCAAAACACATTCAAAACATAGGGAAAGATATATAATATTTCTCTTTCTCCAAATAATGGTTTTTCCCTGAGTTGGATGGTTGTGGGTTTTGGCTATACAGATGTGAACATACAAAATGCATTTCCAGATGGAGAGCTTCTCATGTTAGTAATTGAAGGCACTATGCAGCTATTTCATTTTTTCTCCCTAATGGATTTTCTGAATCAAGGAAAAAGAAGATGCAGTGGAAAAACATGTAGGGGTTCTGAGTGAAGAACCACATGATGTGAAGTCTCCATTAGATTCATAAAATGAAACAGGGCAATGACATGATTAAAAACCTCATCTGAAAACACCCAAAAGCTTGATTCAGAAAAAGAGGGAGCAGATGAGCACATTGAACTATACTAGGATTTGTGGTGGGAGTTATTCTTGTCTTGGCTGCTGGAAAGTACCTCTTGTTCTTTCCAACAGCCACATCCAGGTATTCATCATTTAATGAAGTAGAGGTGTTCCTGAGTCTTACTTATTTAACAGAACATTTGGTACCAGAGGCAGAATAAATGGAAAGAATCAGGATAGGTTCCTATGCCACAAAAAATGAAGAACAGTTCAAGATGTTTCAGAAAGCATTTTATTCAAAATTTAAAATATGTGTATGAGAAATGAACAGGTCAATTAAATCTTGCATATATATATATATATATATAGAGAGAGAGAGAGAGAGAGAGAGAGAGAGGGAGGGAGGGAGAACCTTGTAAAGACTCAAAAGCTTCTTCCAGAGTGCATGTAGGAATGATGTTTTTTCCTTTCCCTAGGCTCCACTTTTCTTATGATTTCCATTTTACTGGCTGAACTGAATTTTATGTTTGTTTGTTTTTAACATGCCGGGGGGAAGCTTTTAAATATGCTTCCCCCTTCTCTCTCTTGCTGTTCACAAATGTTCAATAATGTATTCTTGAGGCAGTTGATATTTACCTTGTCTGTTGTAGGCAGGCACACACAGCTACAGTAGGATCAGCTACAGTAGAATCCCATTCTTTTCCAGCTCAAGTTTTATCACTGTAGAGAAGCTGTTGCAACTCTACACTGAAAGTTTGTTGTTGTTGTTGTTTTTACTTCCCCAATGGAAATGCTGTTTAAAAGCTTCCAGTTAGACAGAAGACAAAAAGGAAAGGGCAGGCTGTGAGGCATAGAAAGACTATAAAAATAGTTTCTTAGTCAGAGGCTTTTAAAACCAAGGTATGCTTATTGCTTCTTGGCTAAGATCAAGTGTAGTAAAAGTGAGGTGTGCTTGAAATATCAGTATATCGGTAAACCAGTCTGAGATTTGCTGTGGTTATGAAAGACGTCTTGCAGGTAAGGAGTTCCATCTGGAAACAAGACAGCTTTCCTGCTGCAGACAACCTTCAGGTACCAGCCTGGCATTGTCAATCTATGTCTTCCCCTCACTAGGTCAATACTGTAGACAGAAGAAGCCTGTTTGTATTGTACTGTTGGAGAGAATGTAGTAAAGTATTCATTGTACTGCAGAACAAGAGTACCAAAAGCCAAAAAAGGGTGAAATCCCAAACCTAAGGATTGAACATGCTCAATGGGCAAAGAAAGCTTGATAGTAGGCCTGAACCAAATAAATAAATAATTTTTTTATTTTAAAAAAAAATCACTTTTTAACTAGCTTTAAAATGCTCACACAACCAGCCATCAGCTTTCAAAATGTTGTATCTATGATGAACTATGCTGATTCTGAATTTGACATTTAGGTCCAAAACCCACTGCAGAAATAATCCAGTTTGAGACTGCTTTAACTGCCCTGACTCAGGGCCTAAGCAGACTGCCAGAAATAGTGCACATTAAATTGAGGCACTGCCCTGGCTCAGTGCTAGGGAATCATGGGAACTGTAATTTATTGTGGCACCAGAGCTCTCTGACAGAGAAGGCTCAATGTCCCAGAAAAAAATACAGTTCCCATGATTCCCTAGCACTGAGCCAGGGCAGTGCCTCAATTTAATGTGCACTATTTCTGGCAGTCTGCTTAGGCCTTCAGTGCTAGGGCATCCTGGGAATTGTAGTTTATTTTGGCACCAGAGCTCTCTGACAGAGAAGGCTAAATGTTTCACAAAACTACAGTTCCAAGAATTCCCTAGCATTGAGCCAGGGCAGTTAAAGTAGTCTCAAACTGGATTGTTTCGGCAGTGTGTTTTGGACCATAGTCTCAGTGATGTCAGCATGTAGCCAGACCAAATCTCTGATTGTCTGAGACTATCCATATGAATAATATAGGGGTCATGTCACTGCCATTGTCAAGACAAGAAATGATTCTTGATTTCCCTTAGTTAAGTATATATTAAAGACAGAAGATCACAATAAACAGTGTTCTGTGCAATCATGCTGGCCACATGATGACAGAGTAGTTTCTGACAATGCTGGCTCTTCGGCTCAGTAACGGAGATGAGCACCACTCCCTAAGGTTGGACACAACTTGAAAACCTTGTCTACAGGGAATTCCTTTACCTTTTCTTTATCATAATAAAATGTGGCAATTTTTATTGAACATCTGGTGTGCTGTGAATTGTACTAGGTGTATGTGAGATATAGCTGTCACTAATTAAAATACCTGTTTAGTTTGGCTCTTTTCCTCTGAAGTAGTTTTGTTGGTAGCAAAGCATTATAAGTCTATTACAGCTTTCTGGTCACCCTCTCTTAAGGAAATCCCAAGGATGAATTTGACCCTGGAGATTTATTGCTATGGTATGAGATAAATGCTTTCTCTGTCACCACCAAATTCACTCTTGGATTGCAGCAGTTATTCTATCAGAACAGATTTCAACAAAAAAGATTTCAGTTGAGAAATCCTTCAATTGTGGATTAAAGAACAAACACAAAAGTTATTATGCCACCTTGACTGCCCTAATACTATGAGTTGTTTTGAAGTTACTGACTGGTAGATGTAATCTTTTCCTACACATCCAGACAGATGCTCAGTGACAGCAATAGAAGAAACAATTATCATTTGGGAGGTGGTAATTAGCTCTTAAACTCACGGCTTCATTTTCAATTTCAATTTTGAAAAACTTTTCTTTCTTTCTGATGCATAGAGAACATACTTGCAAGTTAATGGCCCATATACATCTGATATATATTACTCACATATATTCTCTTTTACAATATGTTTTTAAAAGTGCAACCAAATGTTAAATCAAAGGCCATGAGCAGGGGTTTCCAGAGTATTTTCAGTGATAGTGATGTCCTGGTTCATTTTGTATTTAATAGCAAATGGCATACTCTGGTTTTGGACCTGGGCTAGTATAATATAGTACATAGTGCTGGATTTGAGAATTTTAAGATTAAATCTCTGTTCTGCCATGATGCTCACTGAGGAGCCAGCGGTTTAGCTGGTGGCTTCAATGGGGAATGGGGCAGCAATGGGGAAGCTGATTCAGCATCTTGGATAACTTCTTTAAAGTTACAACTAAAGTCTAGAGCAGCTTCACAGCCCCTCTGACATGGATGCCACTATTATCGCCATCATAGGCTGTATGCCACCCTAAACTTGAAAGAAAGCCAAGACAATAATATGACAGATAGAGAATTAAACATGACAATTAATTTATGGTTTCCAAAAGGCAGATGGATAACTTCAACCCACTACTTCTACATAATCCTATTGAAATGAAAGGAAAGTGCTTAGGAACAACCAGGGGGACTTGATTTGTCCCCTCGCTGCTCTCTTTTCACCAGCAGGCAACAACCTTGTTATTTAAATAGGCCTTCAACTTTTAACTGGTTGGGGTTGTGCAATGGACAGGTCTTAACATCCTTTTAGCTGTTTTAAATTTTTTAAGTGGAATGCGTTTAACACTTTTAAAAACTTTTGTACTTCAGACAAAGCTGTATTGTTTTAATGGATAGTGTGAGCTGCTTTGGGTTCCATATGGGAGAAAAATGAGTTATAAAACAGACAGACACATGTGGGGGGGACATGTAGCTTGCACTAAGAGAAATAATTTCTACTAAGATTTATTTTACTATTGCTTGTGTGAAATCAATAAATTTTAGACTTTTATTTTTTTCATAAACTACATAATATGACAGCAACATTTAATTTTCTTCTCAAGGAATGAGACTATCGCTCTACACCAGGGGTAGGCAACCTTTCCCCTTTAAGGGCCGAGGGACTTCAGCTCCCAGAATCCCAGGAGCTATTGGACAACATGGGTCTATTGGCCAACATGGCTGAGGCTTCTGGGAGCTGAAGTCCCTCGGCCCTTAAAGGGGAAAGGTTGCTTACCCCTGCTCTACACTTTTAAAATGTGGCAGAAGGCCTAAGCAGACGGCGCTTTGTGCCGTCTTCGAGGCCAGGAAGGAGAGGGGCAGCCTCATGCTGGGCGCCCAACCCCTTTCTGAAAACGTCGTCGGGGAGGCCGGCCCTCCGCACGGCCGGCGCTCCGACGACGCACTTCCGCTGCAGCGTCTGCACACGCTGACAGTGGAAGAGGCACCGAAAGTGCGGTTGGAGGCCTTTTGCGGCGCACCTTCAGCGTCTTGTGGAAGGAGCGCTATTTTAGTGCTCCTTCCTGGGCCTGGGACGCTGCATGGTGGGGCCGAGGAGTGCGGATACCTCGGCTCCAATCCTCAGCTTCCCGGGGCGGCCCCGTGCCACCCCTCTGCTTAGGCCCTAAGTCATTTTAACTGCTCTGGCTGCCTCCCGTTGCATTCTGGAACATGTAGTCTAGGAAGAGGTATTTAGAATATTCATCCAGAGAGCCTTTAAGCCTCATGGAACTACAACCCCCAAAATATAACAGGAGGCAGTCAGAGTTGTTAAAGCAACTAGCCCCGTTTTAAGAGTGGTGTGATTAGAAGATATTAACACTTCCCTCAGTAGTGAGAGATTTGTGTGTCCATGGATGAGTCCACTCTGCCAAATGAAGACATACATAGAAATTTGAATGAAAAAATGGCCACAACTATTTAATGATTACAGCTGCAGTTAGTTGGCAGATGCACAGGATTGAATCCAGGCATTGGCCAGCTCACCTGCTGCCCAATGAGATCATCCTCTAGACTTTACCAGAGAACAGAAGTGGGGCAATGGGAACTTGCTGAAATGGGAGTCCTCCCAGGCAAAAAACATTGTCTCCCCACTTAGGGTGGTGGTACAGAAAATGCATAAGACCCTGCTTGGGCCAGCCATTTCTACTACACTCCTTATCCCAGATCCCATGAGGAATACCCATTCATAACCTTTCCAGGGTTCTAAAACCTTCCTGGATCCCAAGCCCATGCCTCACCTTGCATAGTTGTGACAGAAGCATGCAGAACATGAATGGTAATGGTTAGGCCATCTAGGAGTGGAGATGTAGGGGGGTTGCAGACTGCCAGAAATAGTGCAAATTGAGTCCACTTTTAGGGTTAGGATTAGTGCTAGGGAATCATGGGAACTGTATTTTATTGTGGCACCAGAGCTCTCTGACAGAGAAGGCTCAATGTCTCAGAAAAAAAACAATTCCCATGATTCCCTAGCACTAACCCTAACCCTAAAAGTGGATTCAATTTGCACTATTTCTGGCAGTCTGCAACCCCCCGTAATCTCCTTTTAGCTGCCTTTCTATGGGCATGAGAGAACCATCAACTTTGTCACTGGCAACAGTAAGTCACATATATGGCAGAGTATCACAAAAATGCTGGAAAGGATGTGTGGAAACAGGATGAACTGTACAAACATTTATATATTTTGGAAGGAGATCTTTCAGAAATGTAGTAAAATCATAAACCAATCTATTGATTCTATATTTGATGGTCAAATAAATAAATAAAGAAATACTGACATTTACAATAGTGTCAACTATGTAAGTCAGGGGTAGGCAACCTAAGGCCTTGGGGGGGGGGATGCGCCCTCCCCGAGGCCTTTGGACCGGTCCCAGGCCGGTCCTGCCGCCGCCGCCTGCCACCTGCCATGATGATATTATTGTTGTTATTACTTGTTCTTGGGGTTTTCTTGGCAAAATCTCCACAGGGGTTTTGCCATGGCTTTTCTGGGGCTGCGAGAGTGTGCATGCATATATATTTTTTAATTTTTAAATTTTTTTATATATTTATTTATTTATTTATTTATTTTTGGTGCTTTGGCTCCCCAATTGTCTGAGGGACAGCAACCCGGCCCCCGGCTCAAAAAGGTTGCCTACCCCTGATGTAAGTCATAATAATAATAGTAATAAAAATTCAAAAGAATCATGTGAATGTATCATAACTTTATGGTATAACTGCCTATGGACTGCATGGTATAACCCTATGGACAATGAGCTGAAAGGTTACTTAATCAAATCAAAGCTTTAAGAGCACAAGATCAATATATGGATTACTTCATTGTACAATGACACTGTTTCATAATCTGTGAACATTGCTGTTGCCAGGAAAGACAATAATTCACATTACTGGCATCAAATTGCTCACTCTGGAGTGATGTATATTAATAAGTCATTTAATTTACTTAACATAATGTAACCCTGACTCTCAATGGAACATTTCAATAGAATTTATGTTAATATCCTTAACTGTTTATGTTTTAATCCCAATGAAATGTGAATAGTTGGCTTGTTGATTATTTGTTGTGTTAAATAAAGTGTAATTATTAATAAACTTCAAACAAATTAAGATATCAAGCAAACAAATTTTTGTAGGCAAAAAACTTTGTCAGTTAAAAAATCACAATATTCCTACTCAACATATTAATTTCTAACAATAAAATGACATTAAAATAGACAGATGGGGTAGGCAAAAAATATTTAGATGATTATCAAATGATTTAATTTTCCATTCATTGGGTAGTGAATACTACCCAAATCCAGCCAAGTTATTTTCACATAAACAAACACTCCTGAGCAATTAAAATAAAACAAATTATAAAATCTGTCTATTTCCTTTCCTTTCATGACACCAAAAAATTGCTGCCTGAGGGGGGTTTCCTCAGCCTGCCTAATTGTAGGACTGGCTCTATATTCCAACTAGAATATATATGGTAAGCCTTGGTCCTGTGTATGCTGCTAGCACTCCAAATCTACCTGCTGACCCTTCTTTAGGCTGCTAGCCTTGCCTCTGGCCAAGCTTCCCAGAGCTTGGGGATAATGTGTTAAAATGAATTCATTACACTAAAATAATTAAACTTACCATTAACAAAGATTTTAGAAATCATCATTTAAATAAGTAAATGCCAACTGTGTTTAGAGATTAGGTAACACTTAGCATTTCATTTTATTTTAATTCATTGTTATTGTAGAATTGCGATTTTTAGAGGTTTGGTAGCCTTTCAGGGTACTTACAGAAATGTTTAGTCATTTCAATCTAGGTTTTAAATTTTTAAAATGTTATTAATGCACAACAAGTGATTAATGCAACAAACCCATTTTATCATTTCACCCATATGTTCAGTGTAAAGGCAGAAAGCTTGCTCACTAGATGAATTTGAAGCTCAGCTACTACTACTACTACTCCATTTTCAAATCTGGTTTCTTGTTGAAATTAATATCTTGAAAGAAATGCCATTCTAAGGCCCATTCTCCAACTTATGTGGACTGTATATAGGGAAAGGGAGGAGGTGTTGGAATTAAGGTCAGTCCACATGACGGGTTTTCTTGATCCTTATTGCAGCTGCTTGTATGGTCAAAAAGTTGTCTGATGGCTTCACCATATCTCATAGAAGGAGGAACTGAGTAAATGTTATTTCTCTCAGTTCATTGTGTACTGAATGGAAACCTGGACACATGGCGAAACCATCGGAAATCTACTTCAGTATGCAGCCATCTGCAATTAGGATTCACTTGGTTTATATCTCAGCACCTTGTGTCATGTGAACTGACCCTTGAAGCTGGGTCAGCCAGTGAGCTTCTCCGCCATACACATGAAAGGATTCCTCTGTTTCTTTTGATACTCTGCAGAAATCACCAGCATGGAAAAGAGAGCATCATTTTTCAAGATGGTGATTGTTTTTACTACCTCCCTGAAGATTAGAGATATCCATGGTTATATGCTTGTCTAAAATGACCAAAACAAAGGAGGATAACACATTTGTAAGTATAATCACATCTGAAATGGATGCACTGAATGGAAAAGGCTAACTTTACTGAGAAGTGTGGGAGTTGTTTTTCAACTTTCTTTTTCAATGGCTTATTTTGGAAGTTTTCCAATCAATGTATTATCAGTGGCTTCCTTTGCCTTCTTCAGGGCAACAGTTCCAAACTATTGATCACAGCCTACACATTTTTAAAAGAGGCTTTTCAAATTTTGTACATTTGTACTGACATAGGTTGCATATAGAACTAAACCATGCAGGATTTCATTGATTTTTCCATGGTGATTAGCACAGAAATGTAATATATATGATGATGAAATATATAGTTCGGTGATTCCTCCTCACCACCATCTTTGGACAGATGTTGAAAGGAAAGGAAACATGTACAAAGTGTATGTTAGAAAGCTGAGCATTTTTATTCCTGCTAGGAATTATGGGATTTGGATTAGAGTGAAAATATGCTCAAGTGTATGCTCTCTTGCTTTCTTTTTCTAGCTGGTTAACAAATGTTACAAACAGCTTACAAATACTAAGGAAAATAATTTCTTTGCAAAAGAAAAACAAAAAGCAAGGCAAGGCAGGGAACATGTACATATCCAAAGCTCAGAGTAGAGTAATTGCTAATTTGTTCATTTGTTACCCTGCCTTTTTCCCAATAAACACAAGGCTGTACATACACATGCCTGTCCCTGTTCAGACATTCCTCAAAAAACCAAAAAACAAAACAAACAAACAGAAACTCCTAGGAAGTAAGTCAGGCTGAGAGTGAGTAAGTGACTGGTCTGGGGGCACACAGTGAATGTCATGGCTCAGTGAAGACTAGAATCTGGATCTCCCAAGTTCCAGGCCAAGGTGTTAACTAGCACACTACATTGCCCCTCTGTGTTTATATAAATGAGCTGCCCCATGTTTTAATAAACAAACCTGTGAGATTATTAACAAGTAGCTACTAAAGCTGACTTATAATGTGAATGCTCTGAAAGATATCTGCTTCCTTAAATTGGCATAACACCAATTCAGCCCACTACTGTGGAAATTTCCTATATAAAAAATACACTACCATTTTATCACTCACATATATTGAGTGAACCACTGCACTATCCTAAACTTTTAGTCTTATCTAGGTTGGATTTTCTGAAATGGCTGGTCCTTCTCTTGTTTAAAGTACAACAGAGACATGTCAGACTGCAGTTTTGCATTAGCACTTTGCCAATTTAGTTAAATCTCCACCAGAAGGTTTTACTGGATTGCTAAATCAAGAGGTGTACAATCCGAGCTGAGGAAAGTCACTTTTTTGTACTAAATTCCCAGAATCCCACAGCCAGCTTGGTGACACTGGTTGTGGAATACTGTGAGTTGTCATTCAAAAATAAAGTTTCCAAGTGTTGTACAAAATAAATACTTCCACTGATTCTTATTAAAAATTAATGCCAGTATGAAGATGTAGGGGCAAAGCAGATGGGCATCCAGGAGCTGCCTGGAGCCACTCCCGGCCTGATCATCCCAGGACCATGGCAAACACATGCCACAGCCCCAAGGGTGCCTCTTGTCACAGTCCCAAATGGACCACAGCAAGGAGCAGAAAAGATCTGCTCCTTTTGGGGTTTGTTTTGGGTTGCCTTAGGCACCCCCGGTGTGACCCTGGGGTGGCATCCAGGCACTGCAGAAACATGCATCGTCTAAAGACCACACACCCCAGAATGGCCAGAAACTGCCCCCATCTACCTGTCTGTTTTGAGCCCAAGAGTATAGTAGCTCTCAATGGTCTGATAGTTATTAAAAGCTTTATATTTATTAAAAGTGTCATAGCATTGATTTTTTTTAAAATACAAAAATGTGTACTGTTTAACATAATTGAGTGTTTTACTCATAGCCCCTAAGCATTTCACTTTTTCATAAAGTCCTCTACTTCAAGTATCTCCTTAAAACTCAAGTAGGAGTAACATGTTTTTAATCATTAAGGATATTTCCACCCACGCAGGCAATTCCTTGGTGATATTCTTCAGTGATCTCTCCAGCATAACAAAAAGGAAACTAGAATATGAACAAGAATAGAACTCGGTTCCTGCTCAGGGGAACTGCTCCCATGCAAGTAGAGAATTTTTTCTAATATTGTGACTGATTGGCATGCTTTACCCCTACATCACCAAAAGTTTTCCTGATGCAAAACAAGAAGACTTCTTTAGAAATTCAGCGTTCTCCACCTGCCTAGAAGCCTGAGGTTTCACAAAGGAAGGAGATATGCTGGATTCCAAGGAAACATCTTATTTGCATTCCAAATGGACATTACATTTCCTTGGCTTGCAAAATTTTTCAGTGACTGCACGGCCAAAGGGGGAAGAGCCAGCCTGCAGATAGCCCTCCCCTAACATCTGAACCCCTAAGATCAGAAACATAAAATGCAGGCCTAAGACTAACATCTTCAATTTTCTTCCTGTTTGCCTAATAAAGAAGCCAGTGTGATTTCAAAAGCTTGCAACATATAATTGTGCAATTTGGTTGGCCCAGTAAAGGTATCAATGTTTGGATGTTATTGGAGGCCAATAATTTGTTCATTATAAACACATTCTGCAAACAACCTAGGAAGCAACTGCATACACGAACATCATCTGATAAACTATATAGAAATCCATTCTCTCCCAAAAACAAGGCCATGAGCAGATTGCGGCATAGACCATGAACTACTAATAGCAAAAGTCAGAGTAAAGTTAAGGAAGAAGACTAAACCAACCATCATGCTGACATACAATACAAGATAACATGAAAAACAGATTTGCACTATTAAGCATAACCAGAAGTCAGAAGAACTCTAGGTGATCCAGCATGGCATAGTAGTTTGAGCACTGGGCTATAAACTGGAGAGCAGGGTTTGAATTCTCACTCAGCCATGAAAACCCACTGGGTGAGCTTGAGCAAGTCAAATATAGTCTCTCAGCCTCAGAGGATGGCAATGGCAAGCCCCCTATGAAGAAACTTCCAAGAAAACCCTGTTATAGATCACCATAAGTCAGAAATGACTTGAAGGCAAACAACAGAGAGAGAACTCTAGACTGAAGCCAGGGAAAGAGAAGAAAGTAGAAAGACACCATCTGTAGCCAAAAAGAAAGATAAGCCTCAGTTATCAGCAGTCAAGGACAGAAAAGAAGCAAAAATAAAAAAAATAAAAAATTGAAAGAAATAGAACCAGAACCCTGAATGAAAATGTACGACCTGTGTGCAGGGATAAGAATTACTACAATTGCTACAACTATTACAATTACTACAATAATGTACAACAAAAATGTACAACATTACAACAAATGTAGTTAAAGAGAATTCTTCAACAAGATCCAAGATGTCAAAAGGAAATTTAAATTAAGAGTGGGGATGGTCTACAATCAGCAGGGGAACATATTACATGCCCAATAAGAAATTTTAAAAACTTAAAGAGAGGAAAGATGGCATACTCATGTTAAAAAGAACTATATCAAGATGAACCTTCAGTTTTAAAAAACAAAGTGAGAGCTGCACCCAGAACACTTGGGAGAAATAAATCACCAGGAACCAGTGGCATACCATTACAGCAGCTCCAGGGTACAAAGATAGAATCTACTCAAGTTCTAACTAAAATCTGCCAATAACTTTGGAAAACAAAACAATCGCTCACAGAATGGAAATAGCCAGGGTATATTCCAATCCTCAGGAAAGGGGACACCAGGAATGGAAATAATCACAGCATGGTTGCTTAATTTCCCATATAAGCAAAGTGATGCTCAAAATTCTACAACAAGATGGGTCGAAGTCAATTTTAAGTCACTTAATAACAACAAAAACTATAATATGAAATACATTCTCCATGTGTGTCCCACTTTTCCACAATCATCTGGAGTACTGGAAAATGAGTCCCAAGTACTTATGAAGGTCAGTAGGGCACTTTTAAATAACCTTAGTGTGTGTGAGATATGCCTACTTGCATACCAAAGAAAGTGTGGTGAATTTGTTAAAGAGAATGTAAGAGCCTGTGTGGTGTAGTAATAGAGGGTTGGACTCAAGGTTGAACTGAGGCTGAGGATGCTCAGGTTGAAATCTCTAATTTCATTGAGCTAGTCATTATCTCTCAGCCTAACCTCCTTCACAGGATTGTTATGAAATTGAGAACCATGTACATTGGGTTTGGAAGGTGAATACATTCCTTCAGATAACCTGGCTAGAAACCATATAGGGACCAACCAAGCTAGGTCTCATATATTTCATTGTCTTTTAATGCCTAGTAAATATGTACAGGATTCAAGCTTCAGACATTGAGCAGAAATAATCTGTAGCAATCATTCAAGAAATGACTATGGTTTCCCTCCTCACACTGGCAGTTTCAGTGCAATTGACAGAGATGTATTTCTGGAATTTGACAGATACCGCTTTTTTGGTACATAAACTATTGCTTTGCTTTACAGATGATAAACTGGCCTCAAGAAAGCTATAAATCTTGACTTAAGCAAGGGGCAAGTTTTCACTCCTCCTCATGCAAATAATATACTCACTCCCTCTTAAAATGTGGAACTGACTTTGAATTGACCCTGCACTTTATACCTCCATGGATCCATGAAGAGATATTTATAATACTTTTGGACATCAATATTACACCAGTGGGAGTTTTCTTCATCAGCAGATGAATAGCAGGATCATGGCTAGACTAAAGCACAGCAGATATATGCAAGAGTCAGATGGAATCTGATTTATCTAGCTGTCTCTTTCATACTGTAGCTTTCTTGGCATCTTCTCTTGGGTAGCCTGCATGGCATTATTTCCTGTAACAATAAAATATTTTTAAAATGGTGTGAGGAAGACTGCACACAAAATAAAGTACCCCTTGAATAAAATAAGTTTAAATCACAAATGTTATTTCCTTGCTCCTATAAACACAATATATTTTCTTGGAAGCTTTCAAGAATGTCTGCTGTGCTCCATGCCCATAGGAAGGTAAGTAACAAGATTATTATTCAATACTGTGATCACTGTAGAAAACTCATACACTTGCGAGGCACTGCACAGAAAGAGAAGTTGGGGAAGTGGAATCACAGATTTGTCTTGAAGCAATTGCAAATGCAAATGCAAATGCAAAATAAAAAAAAGGAAAAGGAAAAAGGAAAAAAAGAAGAAGATTCTATGTAAAAATAGGAAGATACCTTGCCATAGAAAGAAAGAAAGGAAAAACTACTGAACAGACATGCTGTTAGAAAGACAAGATTTAGCCAGATGTATCAAAAGTAATATTTTAAGACACTGTTTTAAGAGCTGACTATTTAAAACAGGGATAGACAACCTTTTTGAGACCTGGGCCGGTGTCCTGTCGCCCAGATCTCGGCTGGGCCGAGGGGGGGAAGGAATGGCGGCGCGCGCGCTCACGCGTGCACGCACACTCTCCTCCACCACGCGCGACCCCCCGTGCACGCAGCCGCCACCGTAGCATGCGCGACCGCAACCGCCACAGCGCATGTCGTGGCCGCCATTTTGGAAGTCCAAATTGCGGCCGCAACGCGTTTGCGCATGCACAAGAGTACTGACCATGCGCAAACACGTCGTGACCACCATTTTGACTTCCAAAATGGCAGCCGCAGCAAGCGCAGCCGAAAACACGCCCCGACAGCGGCGAGTGGTGGTGGCGGTGAGCGGCGGCAGCAGCAGCAACTTACGGCCTGAGCCGGTAAGTCCGGGGCCTTAACTGGACCCCGGGCCGTAGGTTGCCGGTCCCTGATTTAAAATAACCCTCTTATGTCTTTAAGACAGCCTCTTTTAAATGACTATTGTATGCATTTAAGGAGCTTATCGCATTAAAAAATAAACTGTCTTACCTCTGCTATTTTCAATTCTTTTACGGGATGCAGCTGGGTATTATCATATGCAAAATGCCACTGATGCTGCTGTCCTGCTGCATCCCACCTAAAACCTGCCTACAAGCCACATTCAGATGGCCGATTTCCAAAGTGAGGAGCTTCCTGACTTTGCAAATCAGCCAGCTGAGCGTGGGTTTTAGCTGGATTTTAGGCAGCATGCATCCGGACAGCAACATCAGTGGCATTTTGCATGCAATAATACCTGGCTGCATCCCGTAATAGAATTGAAAACGGCAGGGGTAAGACAATTCATTTTTTAATGTGATAAGCTTTTAAAAGACCAACCCACATCTTTACGTCCATCCACTTACATATTGCATATGGATACATTCTCCTAGCTGTTTACTCACCCATCAGTCTGAGGCCTTATATGGCAGCAGATTCTCAGTCTGGGAAACCACTGGCAATTTTAAGTGAGTACAGTATGGCAAAATGGGAGCTAGTAGGAAAGGAGGAACACCACATTATAGACAGAGGCATTGACTCAGTCAAAGAAGCCATGGCCATGAGCTTGCAAAACCTAAGCAGAGTTGTTGATGACTGGGATTTTTGGAGGGTCCTCCTTCATAGGGTCACCACAAATTGACAGCACATAACTGTGACAAAGGACTCCAGAGATATGCAGTGTTGGCCTCTCTGTATTATTGTATGTGGAAGTTTGCCACTGTTACCATTGGCCAAAGGACCATTAGAACCAGTTGATCATGCTTGGATACCTAGCAGTTGCCTAACAATACCAGGCATCACTACTTGGCATTGCTAAGTATCTCAGCATGGTCAACTGGTTCTAATGTTCCCTTGGCCTATGGTAACAGTGGCAAACTTCCACATACAACAATAAGAGAGGCCAACATTGCATATCTCTGGGGTCCTTTGTCATTGTTATGTGCTGTCAAGTCAACTTCAAGATGACAGTAATAATAATAATAATAATAATAATAATAATAATAATAATAATTTTATTTTTAACCCGCCCCTCTGCTAGGCAACCGGGGCGGCGTACAACAAGTTAAAACAATACAGAAGTAAAACACATCACAAGTCCCCCCCAACCCTCCCACTCCTTAAAAATAAATTAAACTGAGATAATATTAAAAACAACAAATAGTAAACATCAAATACTAAAATCATCAAACAAATAGCAGCAACAATAACGGGTGGAAGTAGAGAAGCAGGTTGACAGCCAGACCATTTGAGGAACGGAGCTGAGAGATTATTCCGGGAAGGCCTGCCGGAAGATATCCGTCTTTACTGCTTTTTTTAAACAGTCAAGGGTGGTAATAAGACGGATCTCATCCGGCAGACCATTCCATAATCTTGGAGCGGCGGCAGAAATGGCCCTCTGGGAGGTCTGCAACAGCCTAGTTTTCATAGGCTGCATCAGGTTCCTCCCAGAGGACCGGAGTGTGCAGGGGGGATTGTACGGGGAGAGGCGGTCCCTGAGATAAGTTGGACCCAAGCCATGTAGGGAAGGTCAAAACCAACACCTTGTACTGTGTCCGGAAACTAATTGGTAGCCAGTGGAGAGATTTCAATACCGGTGTGATGTGCTCTCTCCTAGATACACCAGTAAGTAACCTGGCTGCCATATTTTGAACCAGTTGGAGTTTCCGGGTTAGGTACAAGGGTAGCCCCATGTAGAGCACATTACAGAAATCCAAACGTGAGGTTACCAGACCGTGTACCACAGTTTCGAGATCCCTAGTATCGAGGAAAGGGCGCAGCTGGCGTATCAGCCAAAGCTGATAACAAACATTCCTGACCGTCGCATTCACCTGACCAGTCATGTGAAGCGACAAATCTAGGAGCACCCCCAGACTGCGAACACAGTCCTTGGAGGAGAGTGTGACTCCATCCAGGACTGGGAGGTGTATTCCCAAGCCTGGTTTAGGGCCCATCACTGTTAGTACCTCCGTTTTGTCTGGATTCAGTCTCAATCTGTTTTTCCTCATCCAATCCATTACCGCTCTAAGACAGTTATTGAGAGGAGAGACACCATCTGAGGTCTGGGCAGACAATCTGGTCATGGAGAGGTATATCTGGGTGTCATCAGCGTACTGAAGACACCATGCTCCATGCCTTCGAATGATCTCTCCCAATGGCTTCATATAAATGTTAAATAGCATCGGGGACAGGATGGCGCCCTGAAGGACGCCACAATTAAGCTCAATTCTAGACGAGCAACTGTCCCCGAGCCTCACCCTCTGGGATCTGTTTGAGAGAAAGGAATGGAACCACTGCAGAGCAGTGCCTCCGATTCCTAACTCTCTCAGGCGATCCAAGAGGATGTAATGGTCTATTGTATCAAAGTCCGCTGAGAGGTCTAAGAGCACCAACAGGGTCACACTACCCCTGTCGATACCCAAGCGGAGGTCATCGGCCAGCGCAACCATGGCAGTCTCAACTCCAAATCCTGTCCTAAAGCTGGTTTGAAATGGATCGAGCTAATCAGTTTCATCCAAGACAACTTGGAGCTGGGAGGCAACCGCCCTCTTGATCACCTTGCTTTAAAAAGGCAGCAAGGAGACTGGTCTATAGTTGTTTCTGTCCAGGTGATCCAGGGAAGGCTTTTTCAGGAAGGGCTTGACCGCCTCCTCCTTTAAACAGGATGGAACAATGCCTTCCCTGAATATCTGTGGATATATATAAAAAAATCCTCCATATCTTGTCTCCTTGCTTAACCAGTGAATCTCCATTCCCTACAATACCAATAGCATCCTTCGTGGCCTCTTCTCACACTGTTGTTGTGTAATATGAAAGAGGAGGTCCAGCTGGCATGGCTCCTGCCTACATAAATGTTTTTTTCCTATGCCTCTCTCCCTTGCAAAGCCATCTTGCCTGGGAAGTATTTGCTGGGAGAAAAAGTATTTACTCAGAGCTGCCCCTCTGGCTCCTTTGTATATATATTACAGGAGCAGTGTGAAGAGAAGTTATAGAAAACAGCTTCCATACTGCTGTGAAGAATCTTTTGACTCTGTGTAAGCATAGCTACATTTCTGCACATTTAGTGTCTTTTAGCATAGGAGCTGAAACTCTTATTCTTTGCTTTGCAGAATTCAAATAAGTTACTTTTATGCAATTCAGGATCTGCCAATCATTCCAGTGGGGGTGTCTTGGAATTAGCTATCGAATTGAGTTCCCATAACTCCTTCAATTCCAGCTAATGGCCAGAATCCTGTATGGGAGGTAGGTATGCATAAGCACCATAGTTATAGTTCTGTGCAGTGAATCCCAGCCAACTCCCTCCCCCATCTCCACTTACTGGGAAGCAGTCATTGTAATTGATGGGGGTCCATCACTTGGGAAACAGATGACTGCCGATTTCTACTCCTTTCATGAGTGATCTCTGGTACAACAACCAGAAGCAGGACTCCTTCATAATTTCTCCTCATGGATATCACTTGCATGGAGACAGGGGATCATCAGCCAGCTGCTTCCCAGTCAACAGGGGAACAGACTGCCATTAATTACGGCAGCTCCTGTCTGGCATTTACCAGGGAACTTTCATGGATCCCTATGTAGCCCCTAATTTTGGGGCTACATGGGGATCCTGAATATCTAATCATCATGAGTGTGTAAGTATAGGTTATGGATGCATAACTGCCATAAAGGATTATGGACTACATATCCAAACTCCAAAGGTAATTACTGTTATTGCTGATTTTTTCAAATAGTAACTTCAAAGGTGTAGTTCAGTTTGTAAGAGGTGATCACAAACTTGTCTATCAAAAGTTTCGATTTATAAACTGAAGATCCTGATCATTTCTTGACTACAGGAATCCTTCCAAATGCAGCAGTTAACTTATGCAGAGATACTGATTCTAATTAAGTAATAGCAGAGGTTGCCTTTGAATTTATAAGGCCATAATCCGCTCCCTTGTGCTCAATAAATGCCATTGCTACAGTCGGTGGTGTTAATTTCACACTACAGTGGGAGCTCGGAGTTGTTGCCAAATATAATAATAAGTCACAGGCAATTTGGATTATTACTGTAGAGTACAGTGCACCGAGAAATGTGGTAGCTTATAATCACTTCTTAAACTCATTAACTGAGCTTTTGAATAGTATAACTTTCCTATCTGTGATAAAGTATAGTTATGTTTTGGCCTGGGAATGAACTGCAGAGGCAGAATAATAATTGTGTTCATGTTTAGAACTTTGTCTGTCTTTGATTTGTTTTGTTTGAGGGAGAATTAGGCTGGCATAGACTAAAATGGGTTTTGGACTACTTCTCATTGTCAATGTTTCCTCTTTACACTTGTGCACACAGTGAGGACCAGTGTGGTGTAGCGACTGAGGGTTGGATTGGGATTTCAGCAATCTGGGTTCAAGCCTCCAATCAGCCTTAATATTCATTTAGTATCTGTGGGCCAGTACCGTAAGTTTCTCTCAGTTTAACCTACCTCAGAGGGTAATTGTACAGGCAAATTGTGTAGATGGGAGGGAGAGAACCATGCATACTTACTGAGCTCATTGGATGAAAGATTATATAAATGTAACTATTGAAATACATAATTATACACAGACTAAAAGTTTGCTTTGAAAAAAAAACCTGGTATGGCTGAGGTTGTATATGTGAGGGGCTAAGCATTCAAGCCCATTTTACTGAATATCATATGCCCTACATACAGATCAGGACTTCCCCTCCAGGAAATCTCAGAAATATCGTTTGTGTGTGTGTGTTGTTTAAGCAGATACAAGTTTCCACTTCCTTCACACTGATGATACTATAGGCACCCGGGCCAGGAACTGGATCTGGAGAAGTTGTTTTTCAGCCTTGGGCCAGGAAAGTGGTTTCTGGAGCTAGATGATGGAGCCAGAGAGCTAGAGCTTGGAATGAATCAGGTAAAAGGAAGTTTTGGGAATGTATCAGATAAGTATTGCATCAGGTAAGGGCAAATGGCCAGTCTCCTAGTGTCTATAGCTGGCTTGGACAATCTAGATTAGTGGATCTCACATTTTGATTCTCCAGGTGTTTTTAATTTTAATGCTAGAAATTCTACCCATCTTGGCCAGTAGTCAGGGATTCTGGGAGTAGAAATCCAAAATTCTCTACAGAATTTGAGAACCACTGATCTAAAGGCCTTGCACACCTGCTGATAGTCAGAGAAAGTAATGTTGCAAATCCCTGTTCTCTTCCAGATTTATACAGATTAATCTGTATAGTGTAACCACACAAAATCATGGACCAAATTCTTTTACTTCCCAGAACCCCTAACCATGCTGGCTGTTTAGGACTTTAGGAGCGATAGTACAAAGGATTAACATTTTCTAGCTACATTCTGGTTAACTAACCACTTTAATTGTCACATATGAAGCATAAAGTTGTCAGGTCAGTCACCAACAGTACCCTGGGGAAAACTATAGTATACCTATTATGAAGAAAGTTGCAAAATTGTCCCTCCTTAGATATACTGAAGAAACAATTGGGTGCATTTGTTGGGGGCTGAGCAAATGTTGCTTTGAAAATTCTCATTTGGAAGGAAAATTAGTAAGCTTTCAACCCTCAATTTCAAATACTTGTGGATATTCATTTCAGTTCTCTTTACATTTAGAATAAGTTATCCTGCTATATCTGGTTTGTATTACTGGTAGATAGTTCCAGGAGTTTAGTTATGGGCAGAGCAAAATGAGAGTATTGCCCTCCACAGATACGAATTCTGCAGCCCACAATGAAATTTTCTTTCAGTTTCCCCAATTTCCCCAAATTCCTATCTTTGGAGAGAGTGGGTCCTTCAAACTTGTTCACATCTCTAACTCTTATGTATTTGCTGTGTTTACAGTTTGCCTGCCCCTTTTCTTTTGGTGCCTAAAGTGTGTTTCTAAAGGTTCAACTGAAGTTTCGGCTAGGAAGGCCCCAGGTGTTTATTGGACTTCATAGAATCATAGAGTTGGAAAAAGACCACAAGAGCCATCCAGTCCAACCCCCTGCCATGTAGGAACTCTCAATGAAAACATACCCGACAGGTTCCAAAGAAGGAGACTCCATCACTCTCTGAGGGAGTGTGTTCCACTGTTGAAAAGCCCTTATTGTCTGGATTCAGCCAGACTGACCAATGGGCAGGGTTTCTGAGAACTACACTCCAACAACATCCATAGTGTCCTTAGCTGAGAACCACAGTGCCAAGAAATGATTCACTGACTGTTTTCCTAGCACACTAATTCTTCTTTCAGTAGAGAAATACAAAAGATGCCTTCCAACTTCAATATTTCACTGAGTTATGAAGCTAGGGTACAGTTTTGTCCTACTCCTAGTGTTCAAAATAATAGATTGATATTCAGTTTCATAAAAACAAAGCCTAACATCTTTTGTGATTATCCACAAATATGTTTGCACTTTGGTCTCTGCTTAAATTTCGATAATGAGATGGAGTCAGCTTTAGAGAACAATATGTCTGTGAATCCTATCTACAGTAGTTATTAAAATACATTATAGTGACCTTTTCTTGCACATTATTTGTACTACTGAATATGATAAATTATAAAATGGAGTTCCAAAAGAGAGAGAGAGATGATTGATGGAACTGGAATACTGATGTTAACTGGTTAAACAGGTAACCTACAGTGCAGTTGGGTACATCTGAGAAATATGCTCTGCTGAAATCAGTGGGACTTATTTTTATATAAGTGCATAAAGTGTATAAAGGATTTCAGCTTTACATGCAACATTCTTAACAGACAAGCAAGTGGCTCACAGTTTTCATGTGAGTCAACTGTTGACCACATTGGCTTTATTTAAATAATATATTTGAAATAATGTATGTTTACATATTTATTTTAGCTACAAAAGCAGACATGAAAACATGTTCTGTGAAGTTACCAAAATCATTTTCCACAGCTAGCAGTGTCAGTTGTGACCAGATCTCATTGTCATGGAATAAAATGACTTCCCCTCCACACAGGTTTTGCTTCTTTTATCTAATTGATGTAATGCAGTGTTGAAATTTGTATTATAAATTAAACAGATTCCAGAGACTGTTTCAAATTCATCAAAGCATACAGAGAACTTCTCTGAAGCATTAAGCATCAAAGCATATATTCCTAATGAAAAAATAATCAGAAGCAATGGTTTGTGTGTTGGAATGTGTGGGTGAGTTATTTGTATATGCCGGTAGGAAACACCACCTATTAGTTGGAGTCTTTATAGAGAGAATGGTCTGATGGAACCTAAATCCATCTGAATAAGTCAGTCAAAGCCGCAAATATGACTTTGTGTAATTGTGTTACTTTTTATATCATAGTATTTTTAAAGAGTATAATAAGAAAAATAAGTAGACTCATAGAATCATAGTTGGAAGACACCCCAAGTGCCATCCAGTCCAACCCCCTGCCATGCTGGAACTCACAATGAAAGCACTCCCAACAGAAAATCATCCAGCCTCTGTTTAAAAACTGCCAAAGAAAGAGACTCCACCAGTCTCTGAGGCAGCATATTTAAAGTGAATATGTGCTTTCCTAGGTAAAAGGAAAGTAATTTGCTCATAGCAAGGGGCCACATTGGAAACTGTTGCCTTTCCTCACCTTCACTTCATGGGTGGATTCTGGGAATCCAAGGCTGCATCTACACAGCAGAATTAATGGAGTTTGACACCCCTGTAAATGCCATGGTTCAATGCTCTGGAATTCTGAGATAGTTTTGTGAGATAATTAGCCTTTCCTTGTCTGAGAGCTCTGGTGCCACAAGAAACCAAAAATCCCAGGATTCCATAGAATAAAGCCATGACAGTTAAAAAAAAGTGTCAAACTGCATTAATCTTGTAGTGTGGTAGAAGCCCAAGAAACACATTTTGGGGTATTTGCTTGTACACCTCTCACAGAAACCCATACGAGAAGTAAGTAGGCTGATTCTGAGAAACATGTCCCCTAGAAACTGAGCACCTGGAGGAACTCCAGACAAGATTTAAGTGCCCCCCCCCCCCCGCTTATGTCTGTATGGTTACATAAAGTAGCAATTAATGGTTTCTGGATCACTGGGGCAATGAATATATTCTAGGTTCTCCCTCCCTCCTTTCTTTCCTCCCTCCCTTCTCTCCCTCCTTTCTTTCCTTCCTCCCTTCCCCTCAGCAAAAGCCCCCCACCACCACGGGGGGAGGAGGAGGAAGAAGAGAGAGGGTCAGGGAAGCCCCCTTGCAGGGTGGGGATACCCTCTTCCTCCTCCTCCTCCTCCTTTTCCTCTTCTTCTCTCCCAGGGAGTCCCCTCCCTGCTATCTCTCTGAGGCCCCGGCACTTGCCAGCCTTCCTCCTCTTCTTCCTGATGATGGCGGATGAAGCATCTCTTGGGGGGGGGGCTTGGCTGGGCTCCCTCCTTCCCTCCTGGAGCCTTTGGGGGGGAAGAGGGGGAGGAGGAGGAAGAAGACTTCTGGCAACTCAAAGATAAACCTATCCTGGGGTTTTCATGGCAAGGTTTGTTCGGAAAGGGTTTGCCATTGCTTTCCCATGAGTCTGAGAGAGTGTGACTTCAAAGAATGTGGTTGTGGTTGTGGTTGTTGTGTGCCTTCAAGTTGTTTCTGACTTCTGGCAACTCAAAGATGAACCTATACTAGAGTTTCCTTGGCAAGGTTTGTTCAGAGGAGGTTTGCCATTGCCTTCCCCTGAGGCTGAGAGTGTGTGACTTGTCCAAGTTCACCCAGTGGTTTTCATGGCAGAGTGGGGAATCAAACCCAGGTCTCCAGAGTGGTAGTCCAACACTCATACCACTTGGCAAGTTTCTCCAGAGGAGGGTTTCCATTACCATTTGGAGCTGAGAGAGTGTGGCCTGACCAGGGTAATCCAGTGCCTTCGAGTTATTTCTGACTTATTTTGACCCTATAATGGGGGTTTGCTTGGCAAGTTTCTCCAGAGGAGGGTTTCCATTACCATTTGAGGCTGAGAGAGTGTGACCTGCTCAGGGTAATCCAGTGCCTTGGAGTCATTTCTAACTTATGGCGACCCCTATCATGGGGGTTTTCTTGGCAAGTTTCTTCAGAGGAGAGTTGCCATGGTTATCCTCTGAGGCTGAGAGGGTGTGACTTGCTCAAGGTCATGGTGTTTTGTTTTTGTTTTTGTTTTGTTTTGGTTTTTTGTTTTACTCCAGCCCTCCAATGGTCTGAGGGATGGCAAACCGGCCCCTGGCTCAAAATGTTTGAGGACAGGACCCCTGGTCTAGATCAAGGCAAGTAATAGTGCCACTATATTCTGCTCTGGTCATGCCCCACCTGGAATACTGTGTCACCACAATTCAAAAAGGATGTTGAGAAACTAGAGTGTGTCCAAAGGAGGGCAACTAAAATGGTGAAGGGTCTGGAAACCATGCCCTATGAGGAACGACTTAGGGAATTGGGAATGTTTAACCTGGAGAAGAGGCAATTAAGAGGTGATATGATAGCCCTGTTTAAGTATTTGAAAGGGTATCATATTGAGGAAGGAATAGGCTTGTTTTCTGCTGCTCCAGAGAACAGGACCTGGAGCAATGGATGCAAGCTATAGGAAAAGAGATTCCACCTCAACACTAGGAGGCACTTCCTGACAGTAAGGTCTGTTCAACAGTGGAACACATTCCCTCAGGGATTGATGGAGTCTCCTTCTTTGGAGGTCTTTAAACAGAGGCTGGATGGCCATCTGTTGGGTATACTTTGATTGAGAGTTCCTGCATGGCAGGAGGTTGGACTGGATGTCCTTTGTGGTCTTTTCCAACTCTATGTTTCTATGATTCTAAGACAGGGGTAGGCAACCTTTTTGAGCCGGGGGCAGGGTTGCTGTCCCTCAGACAATTGGGGGGCCGAAGCATCATAAATAAATAAATAAATAAAAATTAAAATTACTTTTTTAAATATATATATATATATATATATATATATATGCATGCACACTCTCTCAGCCCCAGAAAAGCCATGGCAAAACCCCTGTGGAGATTTTGCCAAGAAAACCCCATCTGGGGTTTCTTCTCCCGAGTTCCAGGCTGTTGTTACCCAAATAACAGGGGGGCCAATAGGGGGGCTCACCAACTATCAGCATTACTTCAAGTGTTAGGGAAATTAGCTTTGCAAGAGGCTTGGGTAACTTTTGGGCTGTTTGCACCAGTGTATACCAGTACTAACTGGGGAGGACTCCAGGTTTTTTGGTTTTATTTAGAAAAAAATGCAAAGTGTAATCACACACACGAGACAGCAATTCAAACAAACACAGCATATAGAGCTAACCAAAACTGAAATATGGAATAGCAAAAGTTTTAGGAGGTTGCAGTGGGTTATAATTACCTGGCTAATGAGAAGAGCATGGAAAGTTGGAATGGCTTAGACTGGGAGGTCTGAACATGTACACGTATGCCAGCTGTGTATGCAGAGGTTAGGTTTTGAAACCTTAAAACTAGCCCTAAGCAGACTATCTGGTTAGGTAACACAAGCTGAATGTCTTGTCCCAGGAATCGACAATGGCATTCCAGATAGGTTGATACCTTTAGTTTTATCAAGACAAAAAACAGGGACAGGGAGGTTTGGCTAGAGACACAACATGAGGTAGGCAAAGAGAGATTGGCTTACTTACTGCTTTAGTTGTGAAGAGACCCTTTGTCTCAAGTTTCCAGAGGAAATGCAGATGACTTGGGAGAAGGAAGGAGCACTTTTAGATTTGATAGTTTGTTTTTTTTACCTGTATGCCCACATGCCTCAGGGGAAACAATTCTTTTTTCCTGGTAATCTGACCTAGTGTTCCTGAATCAGTAATCTCTCAAAAACATGCTGTCTCCAGATATGAGATATAAAAATATGGGGATTCCAAAATGCAGCATGGGGTATGCAGGGATGCTTAACACTGCAAAAAGATTGCATCTTTTACTTGAAACCTGATTCTCTCAGACTTGAGTGTCATTAAATAATTACATGCATGAAACTGCCTTAAAACTGACTGTCTTCTTTAGGGGTTAGACTGCTCAGTCACTCGTCAAAGAAAGGCTTTGACATAGATCTGCCTGCAGATGCAAAAACTATTTAAATCACCTACTTTGCCAAATAGTATCATCTTTGTAAAATTGACCACACTCAGTAGGAAGTTTTTCATGTCCTGATAAGAAAGTCAAGATTTGCATCTCCAAACAACACTGACAAGCATACCTCAATGACAGATATGCTGGAATTCCAGCTTGTGACCATCTGTCTGCCTGGAGAAAGGCAGCTGAGGGTATAATCCATAGATTCTCTTCTACCACTTTAATTATAGGCTAAGAATGTGCTTATCAGATTATTGTCAGTTGTCTATACTTGGAAATTAGCTGTCTACAAGGTTTATTTTATATTATCTGACTGTTCTGTGTGCCATGGCTGTAAATACAATAAGGAATAATAACTACATCAAATCAATATTCCATTATTTAACATGGTTATCATTTCATTGAACTTATGTAATTACTGGTTTCTTTGTCTACTCTATTACTTAAGACATTTATGTTTGTACCCTTTCTGTCCATTTGTTCTTCTCTTAGAGAAGGAACTCAATCATTTATGACTGATCATAATGAATAAAAGCAGTCTGTAGTGACGGCTAGTAGTACACATGTCTGTGGGATGGTTAATTCTCTGGGTTTTTAGTCTAAACTTAAAAGTACATAAACAAAGCTGCATCTGCACTGCAGAAGCAATGCAGCTGACACCATTTTAACTTCCATGCCTCGATGTTATGGAATTCTGGGATTTGTAGTTTGTGAGCTATTGATCCTTTTCTGTCAGAGAGCTCTGATGCCATAACAAACTACAAATCCACAGCATTGAGCAATGGCAGTTAAAAGTTCTTAGCCCTATTCCCCTAATAGATTTAGCATTTTGGATAGCTCCTTTAAAGTTCAGATGAACGTCTGGAATGGAATCACTGTTCTACTGGCATAACCTGCCATTGGTTGCCTATCCTGAAGGTAATCCTTTTTATAGCACAGATACCTATTTGGGGCTTACCCCCCTCTTTTGTTAGGACAAATTTGCTTTGACACTCTGCATCAGATGAACCCATGTTGGTTCTATATAATAAAACAAATGTATTTATTTAAGTAAAGGAAAAATCTGCTTGATTTGTGGACATTGGTTTTAGATTCCTTTGCATAGGAGTGCCACTATATTTGATGAGAAATCTGTTTTATGACAATAGGCAACTGTTAGAACAGAATATGGAAAAAAAGAATGGTTCCCCATTGGCAAATGGATCAGGCAAGGCTGCATATTATAACATGTTCAACTTGCATGCAGAAAATATATGAAAAGCAGATTTAGACTTAAAAGGCGGATTAAAGGTAGGAAGAAGGAACATCAGCAATCTAAGATATGAAGATGACATCATACTACTAGTGGAAAATATTGTGGACATGGAACAATTCTTAAGAAAGAGCAAGGAAGAAAGAGCAAAATCAGGCTTGCTGCTGAACATAAAGAAAACAAAAATAATGGTTATGGAGAATCAACACAAATTCAACCTAATTTTAAGGAAATAAAATTGATAAAATTGTTCCTCTACCTAGAATCAAACTGATCAGAGCAGAGATTGCAGTCAAGAAATAAGAAGAAGACTAGGAATGGGAAGGGCAGCAATGAAAGAACTAGACAAGATTCTAAAGCAGGGGTAGGCAACCTTTTTGAGCCGGGGGCCGGGTTGCTGTCCCTCAGACAATTGGGGGGCCGAAGCACCAAAAATAAATAAATAAATAAATAAATGAATGAAATTTTTAATTTTTTTTAAATTAAAACATTAAAAAATATATGCATGCACACTCTCTCAGCCCCAGAAAAACCATGGCAAACCCCCTGTGGAGATTTTGCCAAGAAAACCCCACGAACAAGTAATAACAACAATAATCAATATCATCATGGCTGGGGGGCAGTGGCAGCAGCAGGACCAGCCTGGGGCCGGTCCAAAAGCCTCGGGGGGGGCGCATCCGGCCCCCGGGCCTTAGGTTGCCTACCCTTGTTCTAAAGAATAAAGATATACAACTGAGCACTAAAGTCTGAATCATCCTATGTGTTTTCTTCTCCATCACCATGTATGGATGTAAGAGCTGGACAGTGAAGAAAGCGGATAAGAAGAAAATAAACTCATTTGAGATGTGGTACTGGAGAAGAGTGCTGAGAATACCATGGACACTTCAAAAGACAAACAAATGGGTCCTTGAGCAGATCAAGCCTGAACTTGGATGATCAAACTGAGGCTGTCATACTTTGTCCACATCATGAGAAGGCAGGACTTAGAAAAGACAATAATGCTAGGAAAGATGGAAGGCAGCAGAAAGAGAGGGGGACCACTTGTCTGATGGTTAGACTCAATTAGGCTAGGGCCTGAATCTTCAAGACCTAAGAAGAGCAGTGGAGTACAGGGAGTCTTGGAGATGTCTCATCCACAGGGTCACCATGTGTTGAGATTGAGTCAAGGGCAGCTAACAACAACAATAACCCATGTTTTCCACCAATGCAGTCCACATGTGAGAGCCAAAGCTTGGGAATGTTACCTTTTTTAGTACTTCAGCTGTTGGAATCTTCCAGATACCATGGCCAATAGCCATGTTGGTTGGATTGCTAGTCATTCTGGAAGCTATAATCTAAAATAGAAATAAAAATCAATATTTCCAAGATCTGTATAAGGATGAATATACGTACACACATCATCTGTCAGCACGGGACATGACAACTCTCAGTGTTTCTGTATGTTGTAAATGACCTGTTCAGCTCATTCAGATCTTTGAAGCATCACACACATACACTGACAGAGCATCATTGCTGATGCAGTGTGACAATTGCACATTATTATTTTTTTGCTTCCACTCTTCCCTTAGTGGTTCTGGTGTTGATGTTGAAGGCATAAACAATAGATTTTCCCAGAAAAATCCAAAATGAGATTTTTAAAGTGACTGTAATTTTCGATGACTCAGAACAATCACGGTCACTTAACATCTTTATGGTGGTATTCAAAAATCTGTGAAATATCAGATCCAAAACATAAATAGGTTTTGGAAGCATAACAAACAAGATGAACGGTTTCACCCTCAAAGACATTGCTTTACATTAAAGAGACACTCACATAGCCCGATTGTTTTTTCAGTTAACCTTTCCTCTTGTCAGTTCTGGGTGCTTTTCTAGCTTGTAAAAATATTCCTATCAAATCCACCATTGTTATGTATTCTGTATAGGTGTACAAATTTTCTGCCTCATATTTTTCCTCTAGTCCCTTATCTGTTTTATATGATTGCCTTGCCATTTTTTCATACATGCTTTTAGAGAATTTGATTCATTTCATAACCCAGAATATAAAAAGCAAGCCATAAAAATGCATCTTATTTCACATGTGAAATGAACAATGGCAAAGATAACTATGTCATTAAGACTTTAAATTATGATAAAAAAAACCAACAACAAATGAGAAATGAAATGTGATCAAAATATAGTCATTGATGGGGAATGAAAAACCTGGCAACAGCGGGCACATTAATTGTACTGTGTGATATTTATTAGCAGGTAATATAATAAAAGTGACGTTTTACATGGCTTTCTCTTACCAACTTTCCATAATGCCTATCACCATAGATCTTTCCTTAGTAATAGACAAACAAAATTCACATTAATAGATAAAAGGATGTGAAGTTTTACTAACTAATCCCAACTTCTGAAGGTGGCTTCAGATAGGTCTTGCAAGTGTAGAGACAGGGAAAATACATCCATGTGGCTTTACTTTTTCCACATAAGCATTTACAATGCCAGGGTCTAATTTGTACTACAGAAATAATGCAGTGTGACAACACTTTAACTGCCATGGCTCAAAGTTATGGAATCTTGGGATTTGTAGTTTGTTGTGGCACCAGAGCTCTCTGACAGAGCAGGCCAAATATCTCACAAAACTACAGATCCAGAATTTCATAGCATTGAGCCATGGCAGTTAAAGTAGTGTCAAACTGCATTCATTCTGTAGTGCAGATTAGACCTAAGTAAGAACCCTCATTTCAGGCCAGGACTACTGCAAGAAGATGTTTTTGCTGTTATTCATGGAGATAACCAGGGGAGATGTGTCCAGTCCAAATATTCTGAACAAACAATAGCAAAAGAATCACACACACCCCTTATCCTTCTGTCTATTTAGACAGAGCTCCAAAGCCACTCTAGGTCTGACTGGTAAAGCTCAGAAAATCACAGAGGCGGAAGGAGTGGTGCTAGCATAGTTTATTAATGGAACTGGAAAGGATTAAGTAGAATCAAAATAGCAAGGAATTGGACCTCTCCTACTTGGAAATAATTGTAGTAACCTTCCTGAAGCAGGTCACAGCCCTAAAAGAGTAATAGAAATGTTAGCAGGGCCCACAGTAGAACTGTCTTCTAGTTTTTGCTCCCCCCCTCCTTGTAGTCTAAGCAGTACAATCTATATATTTATACTTGCAGCTAGTTCTGTCCCAGTTAACAGCAGTTCCTTTCCTTTTCAGTACACCCGCCTCTGAGGGTCAATTCCCATGATGAGCCAAAGGTTAATCAAGAGGAACACTTTTAACTTCAGCCCATAGTGGTGCCTCTCTGAACAGGCCAGTCCAATCATTCTCCACTAGTATTCTCCGGTTTTCCAAACAGCACTAAGTGACAGCTGACATTCATGACATGCAGGACTGACAGTCAGGAGGCAGCTATTAACATGTCTGTGTTCTATTTAAATACCAAATTAAAGTCTTGATTTCCATTAACCTAGCTAGTGTTTCTTTGTAAAAAAAAATTAACATGTTGTCCACATTCATAAATTACAGGATGAGCACATTTCTGTCTTTGTGAAGGGTCTCTTTTTCAGCCTATATAAAAAGAAAAGCTTTCCAATCCTTACGTAGGGGTGATCCTACATAATCAGGGATACCTGCCAGCCCTATAAGAGACAAGCTTTCTGGTCCTCAAATAAAGAGCTTTCCTCATAATAAGGGCCACTTGGCAACCCTATTAACTGCTGGCAGAAATGGTAACCAGTTTGACATGCTGTCACATAACGACATTAGAGGCCAAGACATGTTACATGGAGTACCAGTTAAGCAGTAAAAATGGCAAGGGAGAGATGTAGAGTACAATTTCCACACATACCATTTGTGTGTGTGTGTGTGTGTGTGTGTTGCTTGCATTTCTATTACTCTTTTAGGGCTGTGACCTGCTTCAGGAAGGTTACTACAATTATTTCCAAGTAGGAGAGGTCCAATTCCTTGCTATTTTGATTCTACTTAATCCTTTCCAGTTCCATTAATAAACTATGCTAGCACCACTCCTTCCGCCTCTGTGATTTTCTGACCTATTGTAGGAGAAGGAAAGAGTGCTATTATACTTCACTGTGCAAATTTTGAGGGACAGAAATTAATGATTACACCTGCTTTGCTTGCCATATAGGAGACAATAGAGAAGTTTGGTATGCTCATGTACCCCCTTTGCATGTTACCCAGGTTTACAGTAATTGATCTGCTGCAATATTATCTTGTCCATCTTATCCAGAGGATTCATTCTAGGAAGCAAGACTTTTTTAAAAAATATGCTAAAGAGCCACTGACTAAGCTGAATGTTTGTCTTGCCAGCTCTATATTTAGCTTGATATTTTTGATTGTAAGAGATGTGGAATATAGCCAGTGTGGTGTAGTGGTTTGAGCAGTGGACTATGGCTCTGGAGATCAGGGTTTGATTCCCGCTTGAGCATAAAAACCTACTATGTGACCTTGGGCAAGTCACACTCTCTCAGCCTCAGGGGATGTGGCAATAGCAAATTCCCTCTGAGGAAACTTGCTAAGAAACTCTATGATAGGTTCAGCTTTAGGTTCAGCTAAAGTAGGTTTTGGAGGGCATTCACAGTTCTGGCCTCAATCATGACTACATCGGAAATTATCAGACTGAGGGCAGGGAAACTGGGAGTAAAAGGCATACTCCCAGCAAAGTCGCACAACTGTGTTGGAAATTTTTAGACATTGCCCTTATCCAGGACTTTCTCAGAGAAGTTCTTGAAATCATTTGTTGCTGGAGCACTCCTGGATCTTCATGGGTTAAGTCCTGTATAAGCGTAACGTTGTCTAAAATTTTTCAGCGCAATCATGTGACTTTGCTGGGAGTATGCCTTTTTCTTCCCTGATTTTTCTCCTCCTGATAATCTCCATAAATATTAGTTACAGATCTGTACCTTGAGGTGACACATCCCCAATTCCTATACTGAATTCCAGCCAAAAACAACAACATACTAATTTCTTACCTGCCTCTTCAAGGTGGGAAACAGCAACAAATTAGACTCCAGTTAACTTAACTGAACATGCAATACAACACCAATACATATTAAAACACATACTTTAAAAATCATAGTTTTTAAAAATCTGGATAAGTCTGCTGGAAGAGACTAGTTCTTACTTCAGTTTTAAACTTGGAAAGGGTATTTCACAGCCTAGGGAAGGTGGGGAGAAGATATCCTCTGAGTAAGCCTAGTTTTAGCTGACTGAAGTCCCCCAGAGAATCTGAGTGCACAGATAAATAACCTGAACTCAAACCATGTAGGGCTTTACAGGTAGCAACCAACACTTTGTACCTTGCCCAGAAACTTGTACCTTGCAACCAGTGGAGTGATTTAAATGTTGGTATAATATAATTCCAGATGTGCCAGTAACCAATCTGGCTGCCACAGTTTGAACTAACAGAGGTTTCCAAACTTGGTACAGAGGTAGCCCAATGTACAGTTCATTCAGAAGTCCAGCCCTGAGGTGCTTATTATGAGGTGCATTACACACCTACACACATACATAAGAAAATATTTCTTGTTTCACTTACCAATTTAACTATGGTTACAGATGGTAGCAATTTAACCATGGCTGGAGAAATATTGGGGGGTTGCAGACTGCCAGAAATAGTGCAAATTAAGTCCACTTTTAGGGTTACGGTTACGGTTAGGGAATCATGGGAACTGTATTTTATTGTAGCACCAGAGCTCTCTGACAGAGAAGCCTCGATGTCTCAGAAAAAAACAACAATTCCCATGATTCCCTAGCACTAACCCTAACCCTAAAAGTGGACTCAATTTGCACTATTTCTGGCAGTCTGCAACCCCACATTGCGACAAAGTTTTCCTAGGGCTTTAAAATGTTTTTAGATATTCAGTACATACATTGAACTAATAGTTGTGAAATGTACATGTGTAGCTATTTGTTTTTGCTCAAAAACTACTAAATATATTATCAATGTACAATCTATTATGACAGATTTGGATAGTGCAGAAAAATTAAAATCCATTCGTGAGTGGTAGAAATTGGAGGGGGAATCCATTCCATGATTCATTATCCAGATTTGGTGATTGCCTTCAAACTAGCTTGTACTCATTTGACTTTGCACAAAGTATACCAAAGAGGCAACTGATGACATTCACAGCTGGTATTCAAGGCAGAGCACCTCAAAAACTGTAAATCAAGGGATGGTGTGGTCAGATCTCTTGATGAGAGAAAATAACTGCCTGCCTGAAAAAGAACTCTTTGGTAAGGAAGGACCATTAACATCTTGAAGTTAGGATCTCCACTCCACCCCCAATTCAGGAAACCTGGTCAAGGCTGGCTGTTCTTGGTGCTACCCACACTGTTTATTATTAACTAGGATCATACACCAACAGCTGTTCTTCAAGACTGGGACTTAGGATGAAGTTTTTCATTTTCATGCATTTTGACACCATATTAGACATTACTATTGAAAAAAGAACAAGGTTTTTCATTTTCATGCATTTTGACACCATGTTAGACACTACTATTGAAAAAGAATTAGAAGAGCCCTTGTCACTGAAGGAAATAAACTGACAAATCTAACACACAAATGTTGATAAAGCAGATAATTTAAAAAAAAAAAGGCAAAAGTGACAGCAAAAATTATTATAACTAGAAAAAAAGAGCATGTGGTTTTACTTTTTTTGTTAAATACTGGAAAATTATATTTCAGAAAATAACTGCAAAGGAAGTAATTGTCAGAGAGAAGAAAAAAACAACACAACCAATCATTTTCCTCCTCCCTCTCCAACACACCTAATTTTAATGTGGCAAATATATTTCCCAACTGAAACTTAATGTTTAATGTTGCTGTAGTTGGTCCATAACAGCAATCCCAACTGCTAAAATGAGAGGAGAGGTAGAGGATAGTTAGAATTCCAAATATATTTCTCATCCCTTCATTCATTGTTGTCCGAGGATGTGGGATGCCTAGTAATTCCCATTGCAGTGAGGCAGTAATTCTGTTCCTCACATTAGATGGGGTAGACCCGGGGCTGTTAATATCACTGGAGTGGAGGCTAATCTGGGAAGGCCTGCCGGAATAGATCCATCTTAACAGCCTTTTTAAAGGCTTCTAAAGTGGTAATGTGATGGATCTCCACCGGCAGGCCATTCCATAACCCAGGAGCAGCAGATGAAAAGGCCCTCTGGGTGACCGCAGCCAATCCGGTCTTCTTAGGCTGCAGTAAATTTTCCCAGAGGACCTAAGTGTGCAGGGTGGATTATATGGAGGAAAGTGCTCCCGCAAGTAGTCTGGATTTAGGCCATGTAAGGCTTTAAAGGTTATAACCAACACCTTGTACTATGCCCAGAATCTAATTGGCAGCCAATGGAGACATTTTAAAACAGGTGTTATATGGTCGGCTTTAGATGTACCTGCAACCAGCCTGGTTGCCATATTTTGCACCAATTGAAGTTTCCAGACTTGGCACAAGGGTAGCCCCATGTAGAGCGCATTGCAGAAGTCAAGATGAGAGGTTACCAGCACATGTACCACTGTTTCTAGGTTGCCTGGCTCCAGGAAGGGTCGCAGCTGGCATATCAGCCGAAGCTGATAACAGGCACTCCTGACCATCATGTCTATCTGAGGTGTCAACTGGAAAGACGAGTCCAGGAGCACCCCCAAGTTGCAAACACAGTCCTTCAGGGAAGTGTGACCTCATCCAGAACCGGTTGACATATCTCCATTACCAGGTTAGGAGTCCCTATAGCAAGTACCTCCGTCTTATCTGGATTCAGTTTTCCCTCATCTAGTCCATTACTGCCTTAAGACATTCATTCAGAGGAGAGATGCCATCCTTAGTCACTGCAGCAGTCCAAGACATAGAGAAACATATCTGGGTGTCATCAGCATACTGATAACACCCCGCCCCATATCTCCGGATGATCTCACCCAGCAGCTTCATGTAAATGTTAAATAGCATAGGAGACAGGATGGCACCCTGAAGGATGCCAGATTTTACCTCTCTTTTAGAAGAGCAACTGTCTCCCAGCATCACCATCTGGAGTCTGCCTGAGAGATAGGAACGGAACCACTGCAGTGCAGTGCCCCCAATTCCCAACTCTCCCAAGTGTTCCAGAAGGATACCATGGTTGATGGTATTGAAGGCCAGTTAGAGGTCCAAGAACACCAACAGGGTCACACTTCCCCTGTCGATGTCCAGACGGAGATCATCGACTAAGGTGACCATGGCAGTCTCAACTCCATATCCTGTCCTAAATCTGGATTGAAATGGATCTAGATAATCAGTTTCCTCCAAGACTGCTTGGAGTTGAATGGCAACTGCTCTCTCAAGCACCTTGCTCAAGAATGGCAAAAGTGAGACCAGTCTGCATTTGTTTTTGTCCAGGGGGTCTAGGGAAGGTTTTTTTAAAAAGTGGTTTAACCACTGCCTCTTTTAAATTAGATGGAAATCAATCTTCCCTAAAAGATGCATTGATTATGTGCCTTAACAGCACCTTGGTTGCATCTCCCCCCTGGATGACCAGCCAAGATGGGCAGGAATCAAGAGAACAGGTCGTCTTTTTCACACTACCAAGGAGCTTGTCCACATCCTCAGTACACACAGACTCAAATTGATCCAGTATAACAGTATTCACGGAGTCGCTGGATACCTCTCCTGTCATCTATAAGATGGTTCTGGGGCTTCATTGGTTAATTAAGCATTGCTGTCGCTCGCTGGGATTGGGTTTTTTTAAAATTATTGTCGTGTTGTATGTTGTTTTAACTTGGATTGATTTAATAATGTTTTAAGGGGGGAGGGAATCTGACTTGTTTTGTATTATGTAATATTTTATTGTTGTTAGCCGCCCTGATTGACCTCAAAGGGGCGGGATATAAATATTATTATTATTATTATTATTATTATTATTATTATTATTGTAATGCTGGCATCCAAGTCAGCTCTTATCTGAGAGATTTTATTTGTGAAGTGGTTATTTAAAGCATCACAACAGGCTTTAGTTGGTTCTAGTGAAGGGTTCTGGGTGGGGGGCATTTGTGTTAGATCCCTTACCACTCTGAACAGCTCTGCCAGACAGGACTTCGCAGATGCAATACATGCAGAATAGAAAGACTTCTTAGCTGCATCTATTGCCACTCTATAGGCATCAAGAAAATCCCTATGATGTGTCTTGTCAGATAAGAGTTGAGTTTTTTGCCAGTAGCACTCTAGTCATTGTTCAGCCCGCTTCATTCTCCTAAGATCTTCCGTATACCAAGGCTTACGGTTTGAAGTGGGTTGGAAAGGACACTTAGGAGCGATAGTGTCAATAGGCCTGGTAAGATCATTGTTCCAGGTATTAACCAAGGCTTCGACAGAATCACCAGCATTACCAACCATTAAACCCTCTAGGGCTTCCTGGAACCTAATGGGTTCCATCAGCCTTTGAGAGCGGACCATTCTAAAGGGTCCTCCATTCCCGACAGGGGGAATAGTGGCCTTCAGGAAGTGATCCATCCATGACAATGCGGAGATACTAACTACCTCCGCCCACGGATATGCCTGTTCTGAAGAAAAGACCACATTGAGGGTATGTCCTGCACAATGTATAGGCCCAGAGACTAATTGGGTTAGGCCCATGTTTGTCATGGAAACCATGAACTCCCAAGCTGCACCAGTTAAATTTGTTAAACTAGCCTCAAGCGGAATGTTGAGGTCACCCAGGACTAGAAGCCTAGGCGACTCCAACACCAGCTCTGAGACCAGTTGTGTCAGCTCAGCTAGGGAGTCTGTTAGATAACGGGGTGGACGGTATACTAACAGAATCCCTAGATTTTCCCTAGGCTTAGGTAAATACACTACTGATGCTCTGCATTAGGGACCTTACCCATTCTTGATTTAATATTACTGGTTCCAAGTCCAAGGGATGAGTAGTATCTAGCCAATAAGCCTCAGGCATGAGCATTTTGTGTCCCATCATAACTTGATTCAGGGTGAAGCCGTAGGAAGCTATGGTTCCTCTAAGGGCCATCAAAATGATTGGCAGTTTGGCATCCCAGTCTCTTCCAAAGGCTTTTACTACCTTCCGCAGTGCCCCCTTAAGGGGCTAGTTAGCCTGTTCAATATGTCCTGACCTCTGAGGATGGGCTATAGATGTGGATGAAAATTATAGTTGGATTGTGCAATGTGAAACCTCAGGTGGATCCCCAATGCTTTCCAGAGTTCTTGCATGACTTCCCTGGAGAAATGGGTCCCAGAATTATGATCTAACACACGTACTATACCCCACCTCAAAAAAATGTGATTAAATAAAAGTCTGGCAGTCATAATTGCAGTGTTGTCTTTAGTGGGGAAAGCCTCAATCCATTTGCTGAATGGATTTATAATTGTGAGGCAGTACTTGTTTTGCCTCGGAGTGGTTAGTAAGGGACCAATGAAATCTATCTGGAGATGTGCCAAGGGGACATCAATTCTCTGATGGTGGATTGGAGCCTTAGGGCCACTTTGATCCGCAATAACCATGGTTCAGGATAAACAGTTGTCTACCCATTGATCAATTTTGGACCTCATCTGGGGCCACCAAAGGGTCTCCCTGACTCTCTCAAAAGTAGCTTGTTTGTCCTTATGTCCAATTTCATGGACAAACTGAATGAGGTCTCCACAGAGCTCTTTTGGCACAATCCAGCTATAATTTTAATTCACATCTATAGCCCACCAAACTCCTTCCTTTTCTTCTACTTTGTATCTATCTGTGGGATATTTTCCTATCTCTATCAGTTCCTGGATCTCTCTATTTCCCTTTTGGAGCTGTGATAAATCCAGAATAGGTGGCATTAAAGGTTCTTTTGGGTTCACATTGATGGTCTCAACAGGAGCTTTTGATTTGGGAGCTGCAGCCACTTCCTTGGCTAGCTCGTCTGCCACATTGTTCCACTTGGCCTAATCACTGTTTCCCTTCTGATGTCCTTTGACAAAGGAAACCCAAGAGGGGAGGGCGTTCTTTCTAACAATAGCCAGGCCACTGCCTGCCAATTGTCAGTGTGGACTACCGGTTTTTCATCAGTAATTTTCCACCTCCTATTTATCTAAAATGGGGCCCAGTCTGTGGCAGTGTTGTTGGTCCATTGCAAGTCTGTATAAGCTAAGGGGACATTGGGGTTTTCAAACTCTAGCACTGCCTGGAGGGCTTCTATATCTGCTGCTTGGCTAGAATGAGGGTGAAGAGACAAAGTTTTTATGAACTATGTAGAGACAAGTTTTTTATTAATTAATTTGTATTCTTATTAAGGGATCAAGAATACAAAGACATACGTTCACTCACACAATTACACAAGGTCTCAGGAGTAAAGCAAGTTAGCTTGGGATAGATGAAAGGCTTTCTCATGGTGATAATTACCTGTCCAAAGTGCTGGGTTATAATTTTCCTGCCTTCCCTGTCTCTTGAAGTGTGAATATTTCTATTTTGCTGCTCCTAAAACTAAGTGTTTGATCTGTACATGACTTTCTCGTTTTTGGGTAAATGGTGGCATAGAAGTTTTTGTTTTAGGGCCATGACAGAACAATGCATACATAGAGAACATATATATGAAAATGCTTCACCTCTGGTAACAGTTCTATTCCCTGCTTGGCCATGGAAAACCACTGGGTGGCCTTAGGTGAGTCACTTACTCTCAGCCCCAGAAAACCCAGTGATAGGTTCACCTTATGGTCACCTGGATACATCTAATCCAGGTAGATTCAACGGACTCCCTGAATCAAAAAGATCCTTGCCTACCAACAGAAGGCCCTCAAAGAATTGACCATCATAGCATCCCTTGGCAGGGAATTGCAGAACCTGGCAGTGGTCCCTGAGAAAGTCTCTATTGGTTGTCTATTGAACGTGCATCTGATGGTAGAGGGACCAGAAGAATAGGTCTCCTGGAAATCTGAGTGCCTTGTATGGGGAAACAGATAAGTTGGACTAAAGTCTTAAGGGCTTTTAGACACTTTGAATTGTGACTGGAAACAGAACATATCCAATAAAGTTAGTGTGACAAAGGAATTGCCTGCTGTCTGTATCTGGTTCCAGCCATCTCTCCAGGGACAGCCCCGATTAATCCACTCTCATCACACTTTTCCAGCTTCTTTTAAAAAGTCCTGATTTTTGTCTCCTCCTTTCCCCCCTTTCTCCCTAGCTTGCTTCAGTTGAATTCAAAGTGCTAAGGTAGTATACCCTCAATTAGTTGAGCAAGGCAGAGAGAAGAGGAGGATGGAATCTTGTCCTTCCTAGTAGGCTCAGGCAAAATAAACTGCTGCAGCTTCTCCAAGCTTGTGTGTTCTTCCTTCTAAATAACTTTTGCCATGTCAACCACACTTGGATGTTGCTTGTTCATGGGTCCAGATGTTCATCTATGAAATATTGGAGAGTCAGCTGTTTAACTGCATTTTGGACCAGCTGAAATTTCAAGAATAGTCCAAATGGAGTATAACTAATGGCATGTATCACCAAAATTCTTTAGGAACTCTCTAGAAACAGGTGCAGAGCACTCCTGGTCACTGCTAAAGTGCAGGCATCTAATTTCAGGGCTGGAACCATGAATATTTCTGCCTTTGTCTTAGTTAAGCTTCAGTGTTTTGTTCATAATTCAAACACCAAATGACTTCATACAATGATACATGATAGGATCAGCTACATGTATAGCCCAGGAACAGGCACAGTTTACTTCAGATCAGTTTAGCTGTGACCTTAATATCTTTCCATTTATAATTTGAGATGTCTATACAAACCTCAAGAGCCAGCATGGTGTAGTGGCTTGAGCAATGGACACAGAACTCTGGAGACCAGGGTACAAACCCCTGCTCAGTCATGGAAACAATGAGTGACCTTGAGCAAGTCACATACTCAGCCTCGGAAGAAAGCAAAGGCAAATCCCCTCACTATAAATCTTGCCAAGAAAATCCTGTGATAGGTTCACCCTTATTGTTGTCATAAATTGGAAATGATTTGAATGCATACAACAACAACAACAACAACAACAACACAAAGCTATTAACAGTCCCTGCCTATCAGGCCTCGGAGACAGAGCTGAAGCTGGGAATGACCTGGAAACTAGTGTGTGTCTGGCCCAAGAGTTATTGAGGAAGAAGCCAAATCTCTGGATTTACAACTGAAAGCCTTAATACAATCAACAGTTCTGAAGAAAGCTGAAGGCACTTCAATAGAACATTTGTTACTCATTATTTCCACCAGGAACCTTATAGTCCATGGGCCATATGCACCCCAAGGCCACAGGGTAGGGAGCCAGGACCCTTTTCGGATCATCTATATCCCCACCCTCCAAACATTATGGCTCAAAAATGAGAACTGCTGCTCTTTGCAGCCTCCAGGAACTGTGATTCTAAAACCATGGAGCCTAAGTATGGGGGGAGGGGCTCAAGACCCCTAACAGCCCCCAAAAGTGAATGCTTCCCCAAACAATAATCAGGTAACAATGGCCCACCATGGCACTTATGTAGTTGAGCTCCCACAGGAATTATCAGAACTCTAAATAGTTTATTGCTCTTGGTAAATATGATCACCTCGCTATGCACTGCTAATTCCAGGTTTTGTATCAGGTGATTCTCCTTACCTCAAGCTTGGTAGACATTGCATTTTCTTTGGGGAATATTAAACATGCATCCCCTTTTATCTTCTAACACACAACCTTCATAGCTTTTGATTTTAAAATATAGTGGAAGGGTTTATTGTTTTAACTGTTTTGTAAAAATGTACCTGCAGGAAAATTACCGTAATGACTTTTCTGCCAATGTTGAGCCCTCTCCCCAGACACACACACACCAATTCTAGGGTCCCTGTCTAGAACATGGTGCATTCACCTTCATGTTCAAATAGAAAATCCCTTTTAGATTAAATAAACCCCCTTCCCCAATTAGATTTTGGTCAGTTCCACATTCACATGAAGAGGCTGGTTTGGGGAATGGAAAAAATGGATATCCCTTTTGTTTCATCCTGCTAGTGACTCTGGCTAAAGAGGTTTTGCAGCACTTAAAATAATCCAGATGAGTGCATGGCGATATTTTTGTCCTATCAGTGTCACACAAGCTGTTGTCTGTTTTCATTCTAATTCAGATCCCCCATGAAACATAATTATAGTTCTTTTAATAGTAATCTTACTTTGTGAACCTTGCAGGTTCTTTGCAATCAAACTTTCAGATCACTGTAATACTAATTTAAATTGAAAGAAGAAATGAGTCAAAAAAATGAAGGTAACCTAGGAGATTTTCCCCCCTTTTTTGTTACTCAGCTCTTTTACAGAATTAAAGTAGAGATATGTGAAAAGGCTATGAGCAGAACAAAAATTAAAAATGGGCAGCACAAGGGAAAAGGAGATGGGAAAAATTTGGCGGTAGAAAAGAAACCCTGGAGATAAGGAAAACTGCCACAAATAAATCCAAAAGGGATTAGCAAAAGGGAACTGGGTGCAGAAAAGGGGAGAAAACATTAAGGAACAGAGATAAGCAAAGCTGAGATAAAAGGCAAGAGGTAAAATATTATTATGCTACAGGTCATTGTAATATTTATTAGCCATTATTTTTTAAAAGAATAATTAAAACTTTAAAAGCAAGCACAACACTCTGTTGTGGTCACATAAAATCTTGTTTATATATTCAGCAGAGCTGGGAAACTACCTTTATAGCAAGCTGATACTGCTTCACAAAAGGCTATTCAAAGAAATTTGTTAACAAATACATCTCAACTCATGCTTGGTAATCTTGTTGGTTTTCCTTATGTGACAGTTAAACAGCTACTTCCTTAGCCTATTATTTTCCTTATGTAGTGAGGTAACACAGCTTTTCAAAAACTGGATGCTAGACATTTTGCAACACAAGATTTTCAAACCATTCAGAATCGCATAGTGTCACATTTAGTCCTTTACACCTATTTCTTGGGCTTTCTGGAATCCTTCAACCTCTCCTTTGCTTTTGACTCTTTTCTCCTCTTTCTCAGCTCCTTCTGGAACCCCTTTTATTTCTTCTATAACTGGGATACTTTAGATAAGCCCAGGGGCTTGGCATGTCATTAACATCTTCAATTTTTTTCAGTCCCGTACAGTTCAATGCAAATACATTGCAGAATTAAGAGAAAATTCTGCTATGGTATGAATGCTGAATCTCAGAAGGGGTTCACAATAACAAAGAGAAATTAAACATTTACTCTCCTAAATTATATTTGTTATTTATGTGTTTTATTTACAAGTATTCATAAACCATTTACATCTAAATATTTCAAAATTGTGTACACTAATCTGGAATGTTCAGTATAAAACAATGCATCACATCCATATGAAGCACCCACATTATAGACACACAACACTAAAACAAAACAAAAAGTAAGATAAAATACCTTGGCCCCGATCCGCAGCTTCTCCGGGCGGCCCCGTGCCACCCGTCTGCTTAGCCCCTACAGCAGGGAAGTTTCATGAAGCCAAACATCTCAAAAGTGCTTCTCTGACTAAGAAACAGCTTGATCCCATGTCAGTAAATCCGCTTCCCCAAATTCACCTTTCCAGTACCAGTCCTCCTTCTCAGATGTACCTTTAGGAAGGGCAGTGGTGAAGAACCCACATGGCTGTATATATCCTAGGATTAACACTTGCCTTTCCACTAATCCTGAGGAATGTGACTAAAGTATTTCCAATGCTTCCTGCCTTCTTTTTCTTTATTTTTTTTATTAAATATTATTTTAAAAAGTACAAAGACATAAAAACAAACAAACCTAACTTTCCATACATACCTCCATTCAAAATAGCATATCTATTTAGACATACACTCCGATATAATTTCCCACACTCATTCCCATTCATTATAACTTCCCAAGCTAGAAGAACTTTATATTTAATTTCTTTTTCTTCCCAGCTGTTTCTTATCTCATCAACTATAATACCTAATTTAATTCTACTAGATCTGAGGACTATCACAATGAATCTAAATTGTATATAAAAATAAAAATTAAAATTATACAATTATTCGATAATCCTAAGTGTCTAATTCTATCCTTATATTCCGTTGATCACTCATATATTTTATTGTCCATTACCAACCTTTTACATATTTCATCTGATTTTCATTTCTTATAATACAAGTTAATTTATCAATTTCTGCCATGTCTATTAACTATACTAACTATTCCTCCAATTTTGAAATTTAATAATTTTTCCTTTTTTGAGCTAAGAGCAGCCTAGCGGCTGCTATCATATAAAAAAAGACCCGTGCATTTTCAATTCCTATTTGGTCATCAGTCATACTTAATAGATAATTTTCAGGTTTCATTTGAAATTTAATGCCTAATATTTTTTCAATTGGTTGATGTATGTTTTTCCAAAATCTCTTAATATTTATACATGTCCACCACTGATGGTAAAAGGTTCCTATTTCTTTTTTACACTTCCAACAGGTATGATTTATCTGTTTGTACATTTTAGATAACCTTTGAGGGGTAAGGGGGGAAGCAGATGGGCGGCTATGGGCCACCCCGGGAAGCTGCGCTGCGGGGCTGAGGTATCCGCACACCTCGGCCCCGCGGCGCAGCTTCGCCACCCCTGGAAGAAGCACTAAAATAGCACTCCTTCCACAAGTCGTCAAAGGTGCGCCGCAAAAGGCTGGCGGCACACCTTCGGCGACTCTTCTGTTGCAGCGTGTGCGAACGCTGCAGCAGGAAGGCATCGTCGGAGTGCCGGCCGTGTGGAGGGGCCAGTGCTCCGATGATGCCTTTGGGAAGGGGTTGGGGCGCCCACCGTGTGGCTGCCCCTCCCCTTCCTTGCCCCCAAAATGGCCCTTTTAGCCGTCTGCTTCCCCCCAAGATACCATTTGTAATGCATTTTGTATATGTTTTCTTTAATGTTCTGTGCAACTGAAATTCTCATTGTCTTCTTCTATACTTTCTCCCATCTCTCTGGGTCAATTGTATGTCCAACATTTTGTGCCCATTTGATTATTGATATCTTTATCACCTCATCTTCTGTATCTAATTTTAACAATACTTTATAAATATTACATAAGATTTTTTGTTTTCCCCTAGAATTTTTTCTAAATCTGTTTTGTCTTTCTTTACCCCATGATTTTTATTTCTATTTTAACATTTTCTCTCATTTGTCTATCCAGTAACCAATAGCATGGGATTCCACTATTGTTTAATTCCTCTTGCATTTTTATTTTGTGTTTCTTACCTCCGAAAGAAATCATGTCCCTAAATGTGATCCAATTATCCTTCATTATATTTTCTCTTTTTTATAAAGCCTTATGTGGGGATATCCAATGGGGAGTAGAGGGGGAGCACCATTCTTTATAGATTTTTTCACACTTTCAACAGAGCCTTCTAATATAATGATTGTTGAAGTCCTTATTTGCTTTTTCTTTGTTAAACCAAAGATAGGCGTGCCATCCGAATTTTAGTTCCTCACCTTCTAGATTCAATAAACTTGTATTACCTAGAGTTACCCCTTCCTTTAACCATACCAAACATGCTGCCCAATAATACAATTTAAAATTTGGGAGACCAAAACCTTCTCTCTCTTTACTATCAAATAGATTTTTTCCCCCTTTTATCCTGAGTTTCCTTCCAGCCCAAATGTATCTGGAGATTTCCTTTAGTGAAAATTCTGGCTTTGAAATCACTAAGAAAGTGAAGCATTTAGGTATTATAATAACCAAAATTTGGATTTATTTTAAAATAATTATGGGAAAAATTTTAATTAAATGGAAAGATCTACATTTATCCTTTTTGGGGAAAATAGCTTCAATAAAAATGAATGTGTTGCCAAAATTCCTATGTCTTTACCAATCAATCCCAACAATACACAATGAAGATGTTTTAAGGAATGGCAAAAGGAAAGCTTCCTGACTTCAATAAATAAATAAATAAATAAATCCTAAAGCCAAAATGACATCCTGAAGCCAAAATGACTGAACTGAGACCATCATAGTACTATAATATGGCAATAATGCTTAGTGCATTAGAAGGGGGGAGGGAACCACATTCCAGATGGTTAGACAAAGAAACCATGGCCCTGACACTGCAAGACCTGAGCAGGGCAGTTAATGACAGAGGGACTTGCAGGACTCTCAGTCATTGGCCCCTCATAAGTCAAAGTCATTTTCATGGCAGTTAACAACAACAATGTATACTGCAACATTCTGGGTGCTTCAAATCAAAATAATATCAGTTCTTTTTGCACTTAGTAATCTTTAGGTTCAACCTATCCTATAATTAATGCCTTGTGTCCTGTAGATCTACACTGCCTGTTTCCTAGAGAACTTTCAGTATGCTTGATAAAGATCTTATGTGAAGCCCCAGCATTATTTTCTGTCAGTTTCTGCTAGTAGATCATAATCACAGGTTTTGGAGCTGCTCAGCAAATTATTTCATTTGGAGTTACTATTAAATTACTATATAACATGCTCCCTACCTGACAGCTTCTTGGCTGAGTGTACTTCTCCTGAATGAAAACACATAGAATCTCACTGTCCTAAGAAAGGATCTTATAGATTCAAGAGAGAGAGAGAAAGAGAGAATCTGATAGACAGATTAAATGGTTTTCCCTAGAAAGTGTTACTATGGGGCTTTGCAGATGGCGCAAAGCACCATCTTTGAGCCAAGGAAGGGGAAGGGCAGCCAGTCACCGGAAGCCAGTCACCCCAACCCCTTCCTGAGGATGTCATCAGAGCTCCTGCCATTGCACATGGTGGGCGCTCTGATGACGTCCTTCCGTCACAGCGTCTGGACATGCTGTGATGGAAGAGAGGCTGAAGAGTGCTCTTAGTGCTCCTTCCAGGGCCAGAAAAAGAGTGGATTGGGGCCGAGGTGTGGGGCAGCCTCGGCCCGAATCCACCGCTTCTCAGGGTGGCCCATGTCCACCCATCTGCATCCCCCTCCCATGTTCTTGAAAGAATGTATCTGTGTCTCTTTATAAATCTTTCAAAATGGTCAGTGGTTTCTTTAACCTTCAAATGTGAAGTGTAGAAACTTGGTCTTATACACATTCTTTCTATCTTAAAATTGTGCATCAGTTATGGAACTGATAAACTCTAAGCCAGAGGAACTGTTTTCCAAAAAAGGCTCTTTTTATTATTTAAAAGAAAGAAGAGAAAGAAAAGAAAAGAAAAGAAACCACTTAGAACTCCCACTTGCATCTATAGAGGCCATAAAGATAAAGGCAATCCTGTGAAACTTTTAGACAATAAAGCATTCTGAGGAAATATGTACCTCAATGTAATTAGTAACAGTGCTTTGGCAAATTGTTTGAAATGCTAGTCCAGGGGTAGGCAACCTGTCCCCTTTAAGGGCCGAGGGACTTCAGCTCCCAGAATCCCAAGAGCTATTGGCCAACATGGGACTGTTGGCCAACATGGCTGAGGCTTCTGGGAGCTGAAGTCCCTCGGCCCTTAAAGGGGACAGGTTGCCTACCCCTGTGCTAGTCAATTGCAAAATGACCGTGTCTAGTCAAAATTCTTTTCCTTATATTAATGTTGCTTTTTATGTGAGAAACTCTGAAAGTCTAGACTTTAATCTTATATGAACCCACAGCAGAATAATTTCTTTAGTATCTTAGGAATAGTCTAATTTCAACAGAAATACCCTTAAGAAATACTACAAAAGGTAGTATTTGTAGTGCATCCCTCATGGTTCTGTCTCTGCAGAGCAGTGACACCTGAGGGCCAGCTCATGAACAAGGAGGTAAGCCTTCTGAATAAGCTCTGGTTTCTTTAGGGAAAACATGGGCATAGGCTGCTTCATTTTACCTTTCCCCAGGTCTCTTTTTTTCTCCTAATCTGGCTCTTTTCATCTTCTGCTTTTATTTTGGCATCCCTCACACTCTTCCTCTCCCTTTTTAACCTTTTATTTCTGTGCCTATTTAAGTCAGTTTAGCATATTTTCTTTCTAAATTTAGCTACCTCTGTGTTGAAATCTAGTGGCTGAAGACAACACTGGGCAAGTGAAAGCCTGTACATACAACAAACCTGTCAGAGTATAGATGGGCTATGCAGTCAAAGGTGAAATGTAAAGATGTGTGTGTCTGTATTTTTTCCACTTGAGAACATGCTTCTAGGCCAAACACAAACAACTCAGTCCAGATGGCTAGAAAGACAAAACAATAGAGAACCACTAGATGGGAAAGCACCCTTGTTTACATAAGGAAACAATAATAAAAGTTGTTATGGGAAAGTAGATCACATGATGGAAGATGAACAACAAGAGGTTGGGTTAGCATACGTCACATACAGATCATCCAATCAAAAGCAAAAAGCAAAGCAGCTTATTTATATACCGCTTCATATCACGCTATGGGATGTCTAAGAGGTTTACAACTGTGAGCTGATTGCCCCCCAACAAGCTGGGTACTCATTTTAGCGACCTCGGAAGGATGCAGGCCTGAGTCGAGCCACAGCCCTGGCTGGTATTGAACTCGCAACCTTGTGGTCTATGAGTGAGTGGCTGCAGTACAGGCATTTAACCACTGCGCCACCAGGGCTGAAGGTTAACACCCAAAAGGTGGAGAGGGGCTGGGCTGAGAAATTTTGTGTTATGTATTGATATTATTATTATTTTTTGCTTCCATTGGAACGCACTTTTTTCTTCTCTTTACTTCGCAATGGATCTATAGTATGTTTATACTGCTTCACAATGTAGCCTTAAGATCTGGAAACATGGATCTGTAGTTTTGTTCCAGTTTAGCCACATCTGCAAGATGTGATCCTTTAGTGGACTGTGTTTTTACTTTGCATATTGTTATTATTCTTTCAACAATAAAGCTCAACTTTTAGAAGCTTGGATTTTTGCTTCCTGATTCTGCTGGATTTACAAACACCCTACTCCACCAAAACCGAACAATGGGTTATGGGATGCCCAGGATGCTTCAGCAGTGCTGGAAGGGAAGCGGAGATGAGCTGTCCTCCACACATTCCAAGCTTGGACTTTTGCAACTTACTTTGAAGTTTTGCAATTTGAGCTGCGAGTAATGCTTTGCTTATCTACATGATTTACAAGAAAGAAACTGTCTGCTGGCTAGCTGAATGTCCAGGTTTCAAGTGGAATGGTTGTTCCTGCCTGAGCATTTAAAGAGACAGTGTTCTTTGAAGTAGCTGGAGTGAGGCAAGCTGTTTTCAGACTCTTTGTGTCACAAGTAAAATTCATCATGGAGGTCACTAAGGGGGGAAGCAGACGAGGGCGTCCAAGATGGCCTGCGATGGTGCGCCGCGGGACTGGAGCAGTCGCACCGCGGCACACCGTCGGCACCTCTGAAAGGAGTGCAAAAATAGCGCTCCTTTCAGAAGTCAGTGAAAGTGCACCCTAAAAGCGTCGGGCGCACTTTCACTGACTTTTCCGCCACAGCGCATGCGGTCGCTGCGGCGGGAGGTTGTCCCCGGAGCGCCGGACGTGCGGAGGGCCGGCGGCTCTGAGGACGACCTCGGGAAGAGGAAGGGGCACCGCGTGTGCGGCTGCCCCTCCTCTTCCTTGCCTCGGAGATGGCTCAATAAGCCGTCTACCGAGGCCCTAAATTTCTGAAGCTGACAAGTGAGAATTTTACTTCTTGGTGTGTGTATGCTAAAGCATTATTGATAAGGGAGAATCTTTGGCAGGCTAATGATCCAGGTTTGTCTCCAGCACCCACTCCAGCTGAGACAGAAAGAAATGAGAAAGCTGTTGCTACCCTTCACCTCATTCTTTCTGAAGACCGATTAAGTCATGTAAGGGGCATATCTGTGGCTAAAGACTTATGGAATACCCTGAGGGACATCCACCAGTCTGCCTCAGCGCTAGCCAAAATGACGTGGTGTAAGCAGCTTTATGGGCAGAAGATGGATGAGAGACAATCTCCTGATAAGCATCTGGAAGTGATGAGGGAATTGTTTGCCCAAGTCCAAATGAGAGGCGTGGATATCTCAGAGCAACAGAAAAGTTACATTTTATTGGGATCCCTCTCTGCTAGTTTTGACAACATTTTGCATGGTCTGCAATGTGTGCCTGAAGCACAACTTACAATGGAGCTCGTGGCTTCTAGAGTCATGGAAGAAAGCCAACGCCAAAGGTTTGAAGCTGAGCAGCGCAAGCAGGCATCTGCAGCTTCAAAGTCTTCAAATGCCACAGAGGGAGCGTCCAGAGAAATACAGACTGAAAAGGCAGCTGTTTCCAGAGGAAAGATTTGTTACTACTGCAAGAAGGCAGGTCATCTAAGGAAGGACTGCCGGAAGCTTGCAGCTGACAACAAGAAGAGGAATCAACACCAGCCACATCCTTTGGGGGGAAACAAAGGAACTGCAGCTGTTACTCAAGGTTGTGACAGTGTGACTCAACATCCTAAAAGCCAAAACTGGGTCCTCAATTCCGGTGCCACAGAAAATATGATAAATGATCCTGAGCTACTCAGAAGCAACAAGCCCTCCACAGTGAACTTGGTTGTTCTAGCTGATGGGGCAGCAAGAGAAATCCATGAAATGGGAACTGTCTACATTCCTGGGTTTGGTAAAACTTTTGATAATGTTTTGTGTGTGCCTAAATTACAAAACTGTTTAGTTAGTGTGTCTGCTTTGACTACAGAAGGGTATACACTGAATTTTGTGAGGGAGGAATGCTTAATTTCCAAAGATGGGGAAGTTTGTGCAAAAGCTGTAAAGAAAGACAAAATGTACTACATGGTAGATAAGGCAGAATGTGCAGTTGTACAAAATGAGCCTTTGCATTCAAACTATATTCATTATTTTCACAAAGTAATGGGTCATGTTGGTTTTCAAAGTCTTGTGAAGCTGGAGGAAATTTGTAGAGATTTTAAAATGTCACCCTGTTCAAATCACCTGGAATGCTCAGTTTGCAGCAGGATTAAGTTGAAAGCTTATCCTGTGGCAAAGCGAAGCAAATTTATAGCCAAACGTCCATTTGAGGCTGTGCATTGTGATGTTTCTGGTCCCATGGTTGCAACACTAGGGGGCAGCAAATATTTCATGGTGATTGTGGATCACTTCACCAGGTTTTCTTATATGATACTTCTGAAAGAGAAGGGTGAAGCAGGGGAAAGATTTAAAGAATGGGTGAACATTGTTGAAAGGGAATTAGATTTCAAAGTGGGGTCTTTGATCACAGACACAGGAGAAGAATTCTTGTCTCACACTTTGGAAAATTGGCTAAGGAAAAGGGGATTAGACACTACACAACTAACCCTAGGACTCCTCCGGAGGATGGAATTGCGGAGAGGAGAATAGCCATCTTGAAATAGATAAAAGAGTGCATGATGCTAGAGGCAAATGCTCCCGAGAACCTCTGGGGGGGGGGGCGATTCTTACAGCTAGCTTTTTGGCAAACCGCACTTGGAACTCAGCTGTAAAGAACACTCCTTATCACATGCTTCACAAAAGAGCACCTAATTTGAAATACCTTAGAGTGTTTGGGCAATATGCAAATGTCTATGTGCCAGCTGCTTTCAGAAAGAAAAATCAACCCAAGTGGAGAAGATTAATGTTTGTGGGTTATTCTGGGAATAGTTATAGATTTCACCTGGGAGGAAGGGAAATATTGTTTTCAAGAAGCGCAAATTTTGAGAAACATTCGGGTTGGGAAAATGTGCACTCCAACAAAGAAGTTTTTCTGAGATTGGGAGAGTTAGGAACACCTGCCAGAAATGGAGGGGTGGTGAAACAGGAGTCTGCTTCTTCAGACAGTGAAGCAAGCGCATCTTATAAGGCAACACAAACCTGACCACAGGCACCTAGGTTGACTGAAACTAGGAGACACAGAGATAGGGAACCTCACACAAGTTCTGATACTGAGGATGAGGAAGGTAAAACAAAAATCGTCATCCCAAGACACACCCAAAGAATTCACAAACCACCAGACAGTTTTGTTGTGCAGGAAGCTAGGGCTTGCACAGTTGTGGTTGATGAACCTGAAAGTTACAAAGAAATGCAGAATTGTCCTGATGAGGAAAGGTTGAAATGGGAGTCTGCTATGGAGCAGGAGTTCAAGTCTTTGACAGATAAAGATGTGTTTGAAATTGTTGATAGACCTACAAATCACAAAGTGATTGGCTGCAAATGGGTGTACAAAAGAAAGCTGATGCCTGATGGTAGTCAGCGATACAAGGCTAGGTTGGTAGCAAAGGGATTTGCACAGCAGAGATTTGAAAATTTTGACAAAACATTTTCTCCAACAGCAAAACCTGAAAGCCTGAGATTGGTTTTGGTTTTAGCAGCAAGGAAGGGTCAGTTGGTGCAGCATTTTGACTTTGAGACTGCATACTTGAATGCCTGTCTTGAGGAAACAACCTTTGGGATTTCAACAAGACAGTGACAGAAAGGTGTACAAGTTGAAAAAGGCTTTGTATGGTTTGAAACAAAGTGCTAGGAGTTGGAATCTTTGCATTCATGAGGAGCTTGTGAAGCTTGGTTACAAACGCAGCATTGCTGACGCGTGTGTTTACACAAAGGGAGATGTGACATTTGTGATTTATGTTGATGACTTATGTGTGGCAGCTAAGTCAAAACAAGAGATTCAGACAGTGAGGAAGGAATTGTCAAAGAAATTTCTTGTGAAAGATCTAGGTCCTCTCAGATTCTATCTTGGAATTGAAGTGCAATGGACTGAAGATGGCAGTTGTTTACTGAGTCAACAGAAAAAGATTGAAAGTTTGATAGAGAAGTGTGGATTGCAGGATGCAAAAGTAGTGAAAAGTCCTATGTCAGTTGGATATGTAAATGATGAAGGTACTAGAGAGTTTGAAAATCCAGAGTTGTATCAAAGCCTTGTTGGGAGTTTGATGTTTATAGCTTGTAATTCTCTGCCTGACATTTCGTTTGCCATTGGTGTGCTAAGCAGAAAAACAAATTATCAAAAGTTGAAGATTGGACTGCAGTGAAACATTTGGTAAGATACCTGAAAGGTAGCTTAGACAGGAAACTGAAGATACAGAACAGTCAGGTTGGACTTGAATGGTTTGTGGATAGTTCTCTTGCTTCAGAGCTACATGACAGAAAGTCAGTGACAGGTTTGTTGATCAAGTTTGGAGAGAGTGCAATTGTATGGAGAAGTAGAAAGCAGGGATGTGTAGCACAAAGTACAGGTGAAGCAGAGTTCGCAGCACTATCAGAATTAGTTAATGAGATTGAATGGATTAGACCAGGGGTAGGCAACCTTTCCCCTTTAAGGGCCAAGGGACTTCAGCTCCCAGAATCCCAGGAGCTATTGGCCAACATGGGACTATTGGCCAACATGGCTGAGGCTTCTGGGAGCTGAAGTCCCTTGGCCCTTAAAGGGGAAAGGTTTGTGGATAGTTCTCTTGCTTCAGAGCTACATGACAGAAAGTCAGTGACAGGTTTGTTGATCAAGTTTGGAGAGAGTGCAATTGTATGGAGAAGTAGAAAGCAGGGATGTGTAGCACAAAGTACAGGTGAAGCAGAGTTCGCAGCACTATCAGAATTAGTTAATGAGATTGAATGGATTAGACCAGGGGTAGGCAACCTTTCCCCTTTAAGGGCCAAGGGACTTCAGCTCCCAGAATCCCAGGAGCTATTGGCCAACATGGGACTATTGGCCAACATGGCTGAGGCTTCTGGGAGCTGAAGTCCCTTGGCCCTTAAAGGGGAAAGGTTGCCTACCCCTGGATTAGACAGTTGATGCAGGATTTGAATCAGGAATGTGCTGAAACAGTTTTGATCAATGAAGATTCTCAATCATGCATTGCCATGTCAGAGGCAGAAAACCTGAAGTGCAGAACAAAGTACATTGGAGGTAGATACCAAAATGTCAGAGAATTGGTACAGAAGGGAATTGTACGTCTGCAGTATATAGAATCAAAACAAAATTTGGCAGACATTTTGACAAAGGCATTGACAATTGATAGACATGACCAGATGTCTCGTCTACTTGGAATGTCATCATAAGTATGTAGACCTAGCAACCGTGCTAAGTTAGTTTCACAACATATATTACTGTGCATCACACACACATCCATACATTTCAGGAGGGGATTGTCAGAGTATAGATGGACTATGCAGTCAAAGGTGAAATGTAAAGATGTGTGTGTCTGTATTTTTTCCACTTGAGAACATGCTTCTAGGCCGAACACAACAACTCAGTCCAGATGGCTAGAAAGACAAAACAATAGAGAACCACTAGATGGGAAAGCACCCTTGTTTACATAAGGAAGCAATAATAAAAGTAGATCACACCCTACTCCACCAAAACTGAATAAAACCTTCTTTTCTCCTCACTGCTGTAGCACATTTGTTTCTGTATTTTGCATTAACTGCAGCTTCCAAGTCATCTTCAAGGGCAGCCCCACATAGAGTTCACACAGCCAAATTGTGAAATTATTAATGTGTCAGTGTATCATCCCCTGCAACTGTCCTGACTTGACTGGGACAGTGCCAATTAATTCTCTGCCATATCTCTTTTCCAGCTACTTTTAAAATGTCCCAGTTTCTCACTCCTCTTCCCCTTTTCTTCTTTGCACTCAATTAACTCAGCAGGGGAGAGAGGAGAGAAGGAGGTAGACTCTTGCCCTTCCCTGTAGGCAAAAGCAAACTGCTGCAGTTTCTCCTAGCTTGTGTTTTCTTCATCAATAATAAGTTTTGCCATCTTGGCCATGCTCTGATGTGTCCTGTTTTTCATCTGTGAAATGGTGGTATAGTGTGTGGACTACTGTGGCTAAGTTACACCTGTTCAAGAAAGGCCATAGATGGTGGGCAAATTATAGCTGGCATCAGGCACACTGAGCCATAGAGTCCAACTGCACCTTCAATGACAAAAGCAGATCTAAGAATATTTCCATGCTATGTATCTGCTCACTCATGGAAAATACAACTTGTTCCTGGGCAGCTAGTTTACCCAGATTCTGGGCCTGAGAACCACCAATCTACCAGTGCCTTATCAGGATTCAGACACAGTTTGCTGGCATTCATTCAACCCATTACAGCATTCAGATACTAATCCAGCATCTTCACAGTCTCTAACAACAAGAAATATTGCTAAATGCTGTCAGCATAGCAATAGCATTTTTGTGTGTGTGTGCACGTGCTTGCACCTTAAAGTTGTCTGCCGACTTAGGTGATCCCATTAATTTTATAGGGTTTTCTTAAGAAAGGAATACTCAGAGGTGGTTTGCCAGTTACTTCCTCTGAAATATAGCCTGCAGCACTTAGTATTCACTGGCAGTCTCCCATCCAATATTAACCAGGGCTGACTCTGCTTTGCTTCCAAGATTAGACAGGATTTGGTGCCTTTAGGCTCCCGGCCCCAAAATTCTTAATTCTGCCTAGAAGATATTGTTTTTTTTGAAATGTAAGTGTGCCAGCCTGCACTACATGTGCTACCTACATGTTCAGCGTTCATTGTCTAGGATGTACTCTGACAAATCATATTAGTTATAAATAGTGGAATTAATAGAAAGAAATCGCCACATATAGAAAGCTTCTTATGAGAATCAAAGTCTGTACCACAAATTGAAAACTAGAAAAATGTCTGCAATCAATTTGAAATCTATTCAATATTTGAGAGAGAGAGAGAGAAAGACAAGTTCAGCATTCAGTAAAACTCTTGTAAATCTCTGACTCATAACTGGCATTCAATCAAAAGCAGCCATTATTTACATTATCAGTCAAGATACTTTGTCAGGCATACAGAATATGTTTAGTCTTAGTCTCATGTTTTCAAAAGGGGGAACTGGCCCTGTGGAACAAACTGACCAGGCTCATGAAATGGAAACAATCAGAAGAATGGCAGATAAATGAAAGAGTTCTTGAAGATGTAGCAGACTGTTTAATTCTGTGTTTTGAATTGTTGAGCTCTTATATAAAGGACAATGAGAGAAATGCCAAGGATCAGGTTGATAGTTATAAATCAGTATCATCACTTAAATTACATAACATTAATGATGGAATATAAAAACTATGTGTGGAGAAATTGGAGATTAGAGCCATATGTGGCTAGGGAGCCCAAAGGTGCAAAGATTCTGGGATGTGGTTCTTTCATGGATAAATAATGGGGTGGGAGAGGCACCAGGGATCACATTGCAAATATATGATGGCTAATGGAGCGTAGCAGGGAGTTCCAAAAGAAAATCAGCATGTGTTTTATATACTATAGTAAAGTCTTTGACTGCATCGATCATGAAAGGCTATGGAACGCTCTTAAAGACATGGGAGTGCCAACATATTTGATAGTCCTAATGAGGAATCTGTACTCAAGACAAGAGGCTACTATCAGGACAGAACACAGCGAAAAGAATAGTTCCCAATTGGCAAAGGAGTCAGACAAGGCTGCATCCTACCAACCCACCTATTCAACTTATATGCAGAAGATATTGTAAGGAAAGCAGGCTTGGACATGAAAGAGGGAGGAGTGAAAATAGGAGGGAGAAATATCAACAATCTGAGATATGCCGAAGACACCATAGTACTAGCAGAAAACCTAAGGAAGATCAAAGAAGAAATTGCAAAGGCAGGCTTACTGTTGAACATAAAGAAAACAAAAATAATGACCACAGAGAACTTACACACATTCAAACTAGACAATGAGGAAACAGAAAAGAGTTCTCATATCTAGGATCAAACATTGATCAGAATGGGGACTAAAGCCAACAAATCAGGACAAGATTAAGAATGGGGAAGGCAGCTATGAAGAAACTAGAAAAGATCCTAAAATGCAAAGACATACAACTCAGCACAAAAGTCAGAATCATACAATCCATCGTATTCCCTGTTACTATGTATGGATGTGAGAGGTGGACAGTCAAGAAAGAAGACAGGAGGAAAATTAATGCATTTGAGATGTGGTGCTGGAGAAGAGTACTGAGGATCCCATGGACAGCCAAAAAGACAAACAAATGAGTCCTAGACTAGATCAAGTCAGAGATATCCCTAGGAGCCAAGATCACAAGACTTAGACTGTTATACTTTGGGCACATCATGAGAAGGCATGAATAGCTGGAAAAGACAATAATGTTAGGAAAGGTGGAGGAAAGTAGAAAGAGAGGAAGGCCACATGCTAGATGGATGGACTTTATTAAAGAGACCACGAATATGGGTTTGCAGGAGCTGGGCAGAGGAGTAGAGGATGGGGGGGGGGGGCTGAAGATGTCTCATCCATAGGTTCACCATGGGTTGAGATCGACGCAAAGGCAGTTAACAACAACAACAACGTCTATTTTAGAGGAGCATTATTAATAAAATCTCTATTTGAAAGGGAGAATAAGGATTTATCATATAAAGACCTCATATCACTTACATTACTCACAACAATATTAGAAATTGTCAAAACACAGAAGAAATTTGAGAATTTATCAATTTGGAATTGGCTAAACAAGATATGGACTATAGTTCTACCCGAGAAGTTAACCTATAAGTTAAGTTTAGCAAAAGAAGATATAAACAATGGTTTCTTTTGGTATCACATGGAAACTATTTGTTATTTTTATGTGTCAGAGTTATGGTGAATTTAAACCACCAAATGATCAAGTTAAATTTTGGATCAATAATTAGATGAATAAGATAAAAAGAAATAGAATGGAAATTACAGTTGTTTTGACAATGGGCTCATTCCCACTATGATTTAAAGCAATTTGCTTTATATGTGCCTTGTTCCCATTGGAAATGGTTTCAGACCTGACTGCTATCAGTCTGACTCGCGTTGAAGCGAGACAAATGCAATAAATAAATAAATAAATAAATCTTTTCAAACACTGGTTTTCTGGTGGTTATTTTGGAAAAAAATGATTCAGAAGAATGTTCAACAAGTGTGAATGACAGATCTGATTTGCAGGGAGGCAGGTGGAGCCCTACCAGGGCCAAGGTGCAGGTGGGAGGAGCAGCCCCTGAGGTGGGGAAGAAGAGGACCCAGCAGCTGGAGAGAGGAAGGAAGAAAGGGAGGCTGGACTCCCCTTGGCCCCAGCCCCAGAGCCCTACAGGAAAGGGACTGGAAGCCACACTGGGAGGACCACACTTAGGCTGCCCCTGCTCCTCCTCAGAGTGCCTTGCCTTGTCCGGCTTTGCCTTTGAAGGGAAAAGAGAAAAGGACCCAGAGACCAGGTGCGCTTTCCCTGCTTCCACCCATTTGCAATCTTTGAGTCTCCATCTTTGCAAGGGACCACCAGCAGCAGCACCAGATCCCCCCCTGCCTCCTCCTGCAAGACCCCCAAGGCACCAAGAGAAAGAGAAGAGGAAGGACGCCTTCTGGGGTGTGCTGCAGGGCACTTTCTGGATGCTTTTGTCTCCCCAAGCTATGGGGCAGGGGGGCAGGTGTGTGTTGTGTGTGGGGACTGAATGGGGTCTACTTTTTTTGGTAGTCTGGGGCTTAGTGGCTCCCACACTGGGTGACAACAGATTCTCCTTTTTCAGTACATAGTCCTCCCTTTCAGCCTTCTATCCAAAAGTGTCCTCCATTTTGAAGCACAGTTTTCTAGGGGCTCATTCCCACTAGTGCTTTATTGGGCATTACTGATAGGGTAAGAATTTTATTTGGTTCACTTTTTGGTAAGAACTTAACAACATTTACAAGTTTCTTCTTACATGAGATACAGATGTAGAAAAAATAAATGTGAAAGAAAATTAAACTGAAATGTATTAAATGTAGAAGAAAAAAAGAGATTTGTAAATCAATTTTTTTCTGATCTAGTTCAATTTTACAAAATTAACTAGTTTGAAATCTAAAACATTTTAGATGCACATTATGTATGTAATTATTGTAGTGTTAAAATATTTAGCTGTCGCTCTTCTAAGTTGGTGCATGTTCTGCTCTTGCTTCTAGGTTCCATTTGCATTGGTAAAGGTCTACAGGTGCTGTAGGCAAGTCTTTCATTCATCCTGTTTGCCTATTAACAGACCAGAGTTCTGTTTACTCTCTGATCTGTAAGCTGAAGGATTGAAGACCTCATGCCAGCCTGAGGCCTAGCACTTAGATCTCTGGCTGAAATTTAACACTTAAGATGGTTTTTCCATTGTTTTTAGCCTTTGACCACTCATCACAGCTAGGGGTGTCAGGTTAGCCACTTTTCATTCCTTGAGATTTCAGAGTGAAAGATTGAGACACTGGGGGTAGGAAACTATGATGGCACAGATGCTGGGCCTGATATAAGAATATGCTTGTGTGGACATGAGAGAATGAGACAGACTTGGTGGATGTCCTGCACTACCTAAACAAATTATGTACAACATATAAATGGCCAGAGGGCCTACTGCTACACAAGATACTACTATTGCTAATATACACACATTAATTTTAGCAATGTCTGTTTTTTGTCACACCATGCAACATGAAATCATTTCTCAGAGCATGTGCTTTTTTCCACCAACATGTAGCATGCTTTGTTTGTCATTAGTAGATAAACACAGGATAAACTTGCAGATCATATAATTGTAGGGTTGGATGGGGTGCCATGGGTTACCTAATTCAAGTCCTTGAAAAGGCAGGATTCTATAGCTAAACCATCCTTTACAGATGACTCACCAACCTCTCTGAGATGTTCTGTACTAAAATCTCTGAAATCCTTTACCATATCATATGTCAAATGGGACTTCTGAGCAATAAAATACAAAACATTTGGAGGGCCAAATTATCTCCAGTGCTGTACAGGTATACCCTGGACTGCATCTACACTGCAGAATTAATGCAGTTTGACACCACTTTAACTGCCATGGCTCAGTGCTATGGAATTCTGGGATTTGTGAGATATTTAGCCTTCTCTGTCAGAGAACTCTAGTACCACAATAACCTATACCCTTAACAACCTTTCACCTGGGTTTAAAGTTGGTATATTACTTGGGGGGGTTGCAGACTGCCAGAAATAGTGTGAATTCAGTCCACTTTTAGGGTTAGGGTTAGTGCTAGGGAATCATGGGAACTGTTATTTTTCTGAGACATTGAGCCTTCTCTGTCAGACAACTCTGATGCCACAATAAAATACAGTTCCCATGGTTCCCTAACTCTAACCCTAACCCTAAAAGTGGACTGAATTCATACTATTTCTGGCAGTCTGCAATCCCCCTTGGTTAGCTGGACTCATTTACCCATATCATCATTGTTCCCATTTCCACAATCAGAAGCATTTTCAATCCACTTGTCAACCTTTGTCTGCTGACCTTATGACCTTACAAGGTCCTTTCCCCTGATCTCAGGTCTTGGCCTTGTAATTTCAAGAAATTGCATGCTGCTGACTGGACAATCTACTGTAGATTTCTCAGAGATCTTGCACAACAGTTACACTTGCAGATTTAAAGGGTTACCTCCTGGCTTCTCATCCATAATATTCAGAACCTATTGCTTTTACTATCTTGGTGTTGACAACAGATTTTTACATCCTTCAGAGTGTCAATCAGTTATTAATAACTGTATTACGCTGATAGACTGCTTGGGGTACTGATGATTTGGTCTGTGAAGTGCTGCTCTGAATTTTCTTTGTTCATTAACATCAGTATTGCTAAGATCTTTTTTTCACCTTGACCACCAAACTAGCAAAAGAAATATCAGGAGGCAGGGTCCTTCGAGGCACATTCCCTTCCCCTCTTCACTGCTGCCTCCTGGCCCCTGCCCAGCATTTTGCTCTGGAGCTTCCTTCCAAGCCCCTAAAACATATTTTAGGTTGCACATTGGAGGGAAAAAGTAATTGCCCATCCACATTCCAATGATACAAACATCTGAGTTGGAGCAAGGGCATAACTGGTGATGTTTTTTTCTGCTTAGCACACCAATGGCAAACGAAATGTCAGGCTGAGAATTACAAGCTATAATCCCTGAGATGCAAATCTAATCTGTCATTAGAAATAAAATGTATACCCTCTGCATGGGAAAGGAGCAGGAAGGCTGCTGTAATAATTAGCTTCACGTCTACCCATGCCCAACAAGCAACAGAGTTAAACTTCACATATGTTTGGCAAGCATTGATAGGTACTGGGATGGCACAAGCTTCAGAAATTAGGGAGCAATTCTTGTCTTCCCATACTTCAGGTGGTATGAACATCTGCACCTGGGAAGATGTCCAAGAACAGTTGACAAGAGCTGAGAACAGGAACGTCAAGGACAAATGTGAAGGATGACCTGTTATAAGGTCTAGATATACAGGTGCACTAATTAGGACACAAATGTAAAACCACATGTAGACCAAGGGGCTTTGCATGTATAAATAAGACTTCTTGGGCTCAGTGAGATTCAAGACTGACCTTGGACCAAGGTGGTACTGTGTACCTGGCCACTCAAGTGATAATGAATTTGGGTGAGCAAACCTGGCTGATTTCTCTGGCATGAACAAGAGCATGTCTCGGGGAAAGGGAAGGAGAATGAAGGATCTGTTATCTGCTCTGTTTTTACAGAAAGAGAAACCCAACATTCACTCCTCGACCTGGAGAGCCCAAACTCAAAAGAAGAAGACAGGAGAGGGAGAGAGGCCAACAGGGAAGCAGTGACTGCTGTTCTTTGGCACTTCACCACATGGAGTGCTGAGAAGTGAGAGGAGCAGTGGGGAAGCAGTGGAAGCAGTGGGTTTTTGGAGGGCAAGAGGTGAAGACATCAGTGGGTATGGGCTGCACTGTTGGCACCCTTGACTTATCTACGGGTTATACCAAAATCCAAAACCTGCCTTTGATTTATATGGGGTCAACATACATGAGTATATATGGTAGTTGCTAAGCTCAGAAAGGAGAAATATAGTAGTAATGGGTGACTTCAACTATCCTGATATTTGCTGGAATTCAAACTCAGCAAAATCATTAAGGTCTAGCAAATTCCTCACTTGCCTTGAAGACAATTTCATTGTCCAAAAGGTGGAAGAGGCAACAAGGGAGTCAGCTATTTTGGATCTGATCTTAACTAACAGGGAAGACCTAGTTAATGGGGTGCAAGTGGTTGGATCCTTAGGTGGGGGTGATCATATTCTCCTGGAGTTTATTATACAGTGGAAAGGAGAAGCCAGACATAGTCAGACACACATTCTAGACTTTAGGAAAGCTGATTTTAGTAAACTAAGGGGGGTTGCAGACTGCCAGAAATAGTGCAAATTGAGTCCACTTTAAGGGTTAGGGTTAGGGTTAGGGTTGGGGAATCATGGGAACTGTATTTTATTGTGGCACCAGAGCTCTCTGACAGAGAAGGCTATATGTCTCAGAAAAAAACCAATTCCTATGATTCCCTAGCACTAACCCTAACCCTAAAAGTGGACTCAATTTGCACTATTTCTGGCAGTCTGCAACCCCCCCCCCCTTTGAGAAATACTGGGGGTGATCCCATGGTCAGGAATACTAAATGAGAAGGGAGTTCAAGACATATGGGAGTTTCCCAAAAGGGAGATACTGAAGGCACAATTTCAAACAGTTCCAATGAGGAAGAAAAAAGGGAGGTGCCTCAAGAAACCAGGATGGATGACTAAGGAACTTGCAACTGAACTAAGTTTTAAATGGAACATGTATAAGAAATGGGAAAATGGGGAAATCACCAAAGAGGAATTCAAACAAATAGCTAGCACGTGTAGGGGTAAAGTCAGAAAAGCTAAAGCACAGAATGAACTCAGGCTTGTTAGAGAGGTAAAGAACAATAAAAAGGGCTTTTTTGGGTATGTCTGCAGCAAAAGGAAGAAGAAGGAAATGGTAGGTGCACTGTGTGGGGAAGATGGCAAAAAGTTAACAGAGGACAGAGAAAAGGCAGAATTACTCAACACTTTCTTTGCTTCAGTCTTCTCAGAAAAGGCAAAGGGTGCTCAACCTGAGGATAATGGAGTAGAGGACAGAATAGGAGAATTTCAGCACAGAATAAGTAAAGAGATAGTACAGGAATACCTGGTTAATCTAAATGAATATAAGTCTCCAGGACCAGACGAATTACATCCAAGGGTACTAAAAGAACTGGCAAATGTAATATTGGAACCACTGGCAATAATCTTTGAGAACTCCTGTCATTCAGTTAGTCTGACATCAATACCAGGAAAGATTCTGGAGCAGATCATTAAACAGAGAGTCTGTGAACACTTAGAAAGTAATTCCATAATCACAAAAAGTCAACATGGGTTTCAGAGAAACAAGTCATGCCAGACAAACATGATCTCTTTTTTTGATAAAATAACCAGCTTGGTAGATGAAGGGAATGATGTAGATATAGTATATCTTGATTTCAGTAAGGCCTTTGACAAGGTTCCCCATGACATTCTTGCAAACAAACTGGTAAAATGTGGGCTAGACAAAGTAACTGTAATTGGTTGACTGGCCAAACCAAAAGGGTGGCTCCTTTTCAACCTGGAAAGAAGTGACCAGTGGGGTGCCACAGGGCTCTGTCCTGGGCCCAGTGCTATTCAACATCTTTATCAATGACTTGGATGACAGTATTGGGGGCATAGTTATCAAATTTGCAGGCCCCCACCAAATTAGGCCCCACCAAATTTGCAGATGACACCAAATTAGGAGGAGTAGCTAATACCCCAGAAGACAGGATCAAAATTCAAAATGACTTGAACTAGAAAGCTGGGCCAAAGCTAACAAAATGAAATTCAACATGGAGAAATGTAAGGTACTGCACTTAGGGTGGAAAAACGAAAAGTACAGATATACGATGGGGGACACCTGGCTGAATGAGACTACGTGCGAAAGGGATCTAGGAGTCCAGGTACACCACAAGTTGAACATGAGTCAACAGTGCGACGCAGCAGCTAAAAAAGCCAATGCAATTTTAGGCTGCATCAATAGAAGTATAGTGTCTAGATCAAGAGAAGTAATAGTGTCACTCTATTCTGCTTTGGTCAGGCCTCACCTGGAATACTGTGTCCATTTCTGGGCACCACAATTCAAGAAGGATGTGGAGAAACTGGAGCATGTCCAAAGGAGGGCAACTAAAATGGTGAAGGGTCTGGAAACCAAGCCCTATGAGGAATGACTTAGGGAGCTGGGGATGTTTAGCCTGGAGAAGAGAAGGTTAAGAGGTGATATGATGGCCATGTTTAAATATTTGAAGAGATATCATATTGAGGAGGGAACAAGCTTGTTTTCTGCTGCTTTAGAGACTAGGACCCAGAACAATGGGTGCAAGCTCCAGGAAAAGAGATTCCACCTCAACATTAGGAGGAACTTCCTGACAGTAAGGGCTGTTCGACAGTGGAACACAATCCCTTGGAGTGTGGTGGAGTCTCCTTTCTTGGAGGTCTTTAAGCAGAGGCTGGATGGCCATCTGTTGGGGATGCTTTGATTGGGAGTTCCTGCATGGCAGGGGGGTTGGACTGGATGGCCCTTGTGGTCTCTTCCAACTCTATGATTCTATGATTCTATGATATCTTTTTTTAATGTTTATTTTTAAAAAGTTTTACATAATAAAAAGAAAAGTAAATTGTAAATTCAGCCATTTGTTATTTGTTCAAAAACTATACAATTCTTAACATAATGAAGAACAACGTAATATAATCCAACAATGTATTTCACAAATACTCTACAAATTCTCTTCTGTATTTAAATACTCTTATGTTTCCCCATTAGTTCTATTGACATAAAGCAGAGCTTACAGCCATTAAGACTTTCATACAATGCTTAATGGTTCTGAGAACTTAAAATTTAGATTTTTGTGCCACTCTTGATCTGAAAATGTTTCCATTTGTCTAATTTTCTATTTATATAAACATTGCTTTATGCTAAATTGCTTACTTTCCACTAATTGTAAGCTCATGCTTTTTGTATAAAAATTATATTATTGAACTCTCTTGTGTAATCTCTTTAATTTCATTTACTTTGGATCCATTTTCTTTAATCCTGAAGTCATTCCTTGTTTGTCCACTGCATTTCCATTTAAATTGTAATCTGCTTTTATTTTGTTTGATATTTTCCCTTAAATTTTCCAAAGGCTCTCTATTCGTTCCCATTCTTTCCTTACTTTGTTTATTTGTTTATTTTTGATTAAAAATGTTAGAATATCAAGCTTTCTCATATCGGTGATCCTTATTTTCCATTCTGCCAATACAGGTACTTCTTCTTGATTCCATTTTTTTTGCTATCTCTAACCTGGCTGCCGTCACTAGGTATAACATAATTCTCCAGGACTTGCTTTCATCTTTCTTTTGTAGTATTGCTGTTATATTAAGTAAGTACAATTCTGGTGCCAAGGGAAATTGTATATGTAGCGTCTCTTGTATTGTCATGTGGATTTTAATCCAGAATTTCCTGATAAGCGGACAGGACCACCACATATGATATAATGGCCCAGCTTCTTTATGGCATTTCCAGCACCTATCTTTGCTAGATCTTTGAATTTTCTTTATTTTAGCTGGCATCAAATACCATCTATTTGCAATTTTTACGTAGTTTTCTCTTAGGTTTTGTGATGCAGTAAATTTTTGAGTTTTTTCCCTTGTGGATTCCCAACTTTCTAACGTTATGTTGTGCCCTATATCTCTCGCCCATTTTATCATTGAGTTTTTAACTAGATCTTGTTCATTTTCTCTTTCCAGCAACAGGGCGTAATGTTTAGATATTTTTCCTTTCTCTTCGCTCCATATTATTTTATCTATTTGATTTGCTTCCAACTTGATACCTTCCTTCCTTACATCTTCTTTAATTTTTTTTCTCAATTTGGAAATAGTTAAATCAATCTATCTTCCAGTCTTGATCAGCGTTCAGAACCTCTCGATTTTTTATTATCAAATTTCCTTGTGCATCTTTTTTGATGAGATCTCTATATTTTATCCATTTGTGACTCCTCCATCTCCCAAAAAAATGCTTCTTGTGTGGAAATCCAAGCTGGGATTTTATTATAAAATTTCATTTTGATCTCTTTCCATATTTTAATTAGGGCATCTCTAACAAAGTGGTTATTAAAATCCTTGTTAATTGTTTCCTTATTATACCAAAGATAGGCATGCCAGCCGTACCTTAGCTGGATTCCCTCCAAAGCTAGTAATTTGGAGTCTTCTATTTTTACCCAATCCTGAATCCACAGCATTGATGCAGCTTGGTAATACAGTTTTAAATTGGGAAGAGCACAACCTCTTCTTGTTGTATCATCCTGTAGAATCTGCCATTTTATCCTTGGTTTTTGTCCTTGCCATATGAACTTCCTCAAATCTTTGTTCCAATTTGCAAATACTTTGTTTTTGGTTATTATGGGTAAGTTCATAAATAAGAAAAGCATTTTAGGTAGAACCATCATTTTTGTAATGGCAACTCGACCTAGGAAGGACATATTTTTTCCCCCAGCGTTGGAGGTCAGATTGTATATTATCCCAGATTTTTTTAGAATTATTTTCAAACAAATCTGCATTTTTATTTGTAAGTGTTAATCCAAGATACCTCACTTTTTAAACTACTTTATAATTCTATGATATCTTTTAAAGTAATGTGTTGTTTCCATAACCTCTTGTCTAATGGCTAGGATCAAAGTCTGTTTTTTTCTGCAGTATCAGAGCAGCTAGTAGTTGAAGCAGTGTTCTTGCTAACAGGAGGAGGGAAACAAAATCTCCACAGATAGAATCATAGGCTCATAGAGTTGGAAGGGCTATGTAGTCCAACTCACTGACACGCAAGAATACACAATTAAAGCATTCCTGAAAGATACCTATCTAACCTTTCTTTAAAGATCTCCAAAGATGGAGAATTCATCACTCTCCACAATCTATTCCACTGTCAAAAAGCTCTTATGGTAAAGACATTATTGCTAATATTTAGGTGGGATCTCTTTTCTTTTCATTTGACTCCCTTGGTTTGTGTTCTCTAGTCTCTGGTGCAGAAAAAAAATTGCTCTATTTTTTACATGACATTCCTTCAGATATTTAAAGATAGCTATCATGTCACCTCTCAGTCTTCTCTGCTCAAGCTTCTTCTCTTCTCTTGCTTTAGATGGAGCCACATTGGATGGGGCCACATTGGCCTTCCCCTGGCTATGATGTTCTTCCATGGATTCCTTTCCAGTGACAGTTAGACCCCTGACCAATGGCAGAGGACAGATATGTGCTTTAGCTCTGCAATCCACCATCCCCTTTCCAGTGTGGTCTGCCAATACTTCCAGGAAGGCCACAAGCAAGACATGAGGACTATATAGTATCACAATATTTTATTTTATCTCCTGCAGCTGGTATTCCATGACACACTGCTCCTGAATTATTAAGTTGCATATAGTTATCACAATTAATAGCTGTTGGTAGTTTTATTTTCTATAAGTTTGTATATAAGCTTTAAAAAAGGCTGTTCAGACGGATCTCTTCTGGCAGGTCTTTCCTGAATAGATATCCCGGCCATCAAAAGACAGCCCAATTTGCTCCCCTGATTCTGCTACAGTTACTGTTTATTTGTTTATTTGTATTAGCATTTTAAGTGTGTTTTAAATTATCATTGTTTAATAACATTTTAAGGGGGGTGGGTTTGTGGGATTTGAAATGTATATTTTAATGTTGTAAACTGCCCCGTTTGTGTTACACAGAGGGGCGGGGATTATTATTATTATTATTATTATTATTATTATTATTATTATGTTTCTTTTTTAAAAGGAAGAGTGGGCAGCTTCAAATGCTCTTGTGGCCATTTCCCCTACCATGGTAGATCTCCACTGTTGCAAACCACGTGAAATTTAGTAATATGGTAACCGCCAGAACTGGAGAAAAAACATTTTTTCTTGGAGGGGGATAGGAACTATGTGAGAGACATTCCCACCAGTGTTACCACAGATCACTAAATGCCTCAATAGGAATCAGATGTAACAGGGGAACCTTACCAGATGAAGCATCTTCTCACTACCATCCTAGTCCTTTATCCTGGACCATTGAATCTTACCAGTAAAATCAAACAAGAATATCCTCTTGTTGTCTCCTGCTCCTCTCTGATCTCCATTAAATTTTAACTGATGTAACTGACTGATGCTCTAGGCTCCAAAGCAGTAGGGTGCTGCCAATGCAATACCAAAGGCAGCATGAATTGCCAAGAATGAACAGTCAACAGCCTTTAAATTTTGCTTCTCTGAAAGCCAGTAAGTTTTACAAGTGCCAAATGCAAAAAAAAACTCTAGAAGTTTTAGAGTCTACTATATCCAGGGTGACCATATGTCCTCGTTTTCCAGGACATGTCCCACATTTCAACCTTCTGTTCAGAAGGAATTCCAAAATGTTCTTCATTAGGAGCATGACTAAAAAGCACATTGAATAACACCGCATTTGCTGTTCCTCTTTGAGAAATTTGTCTACTTGGCAGCCTGTCCTTGCTGCAAAATAGAATGGATTCTTCTAAACTTCTTTTTTCACAGGAGCAGCAGTGGACAAAGCTTTCTCCCAGAGCTCAGGGCCCATTTACAAAATTAACATGTTAGGACTGCTTGAGGATACAATGCAAATGTTGAAAGGGCTTTTTCTTTAATTTCAGCACAACAGACAAATGAAAGGAATAATTTAAATATAGATTCAGTCAAGTGTTTGTTGCTAGTAAAGTACAGTTTTAAGCATTTGTGTTGCTCAGAGTTCTATGAGTATACTGCAAGCCAACAAGACATTTTAACAAAGATAGGTTCATCAGAAAAATACAGCTGAGTAAATAATAAAATACAGTAATACAAGTATAATAAGAGTATAATATAGCTATAAATGAACCATATGAGATGAATTTAAATTTATATTAGTATTTTTAGCTTTTATTTTGTAGTGCCCTACATTTTTCTTGAATGTCCTTCATTTTGCAGTGTCTTGTCCTCATTTGTAGTTATGACATCTGGTCATACTGACCATATTGCCAAATTTTATGCAGATATATGGTGGGTGAGATTCAGAAGCTATAGCCACTATTGGTTTTATAGTGGAAGTCAATGTAGAAAGACTGGCAATATGCATCTAATTAGGCTCAGTTCCAAATTACCCAATTTGGTTTCCAGTCTGAATGTGTGTGGGGAGTGTGTGTGTGACTGAATCCTTAATTACAACCTACAGACCTATAGGCAGGAAAGGAAGAAAAAAAGTAAACATACTCATATTTCTGTTCTTATTAATCTTATATAAATCACTGTGGGAGCCTAATCAGCTGGAGAATGGAATGGAAATATTTGAATAATGAATAATAACTGTTAAGAATGATGTTCAATAAAAGATATGCTATTTTGAAAACAAAAATGGAGAGACAATGCTCCCCATAAAGCCTAGGGGAAGACTGGCAACTGACTACAATCATTATTGCATCTTTCAATTCTCATTCCTTCTGAAGTTTAGATCAATAAGGACAGAAGGCACAGCTGTTTTATTGGTTGTACTGATGTGGTAAAACTCCCTGCTGAAGGAAAACCATCTCGCTACCTCTCTTTATTGTCAAAACATGTTTTTGTTTTGACTGACCACTTATCATGCTGAATGTGGGAATCTAGGGACTTTGTCACACCGGCAAAAAAGACGGGAGCATAGAAGGATGCTCCCATCAATATCGCATGATCATGGTATGATTATCACATGACGTTGTGCCATGTCATGATTATCCTGTGTATAAAGAGGAATGCTACCACCACTTTTTATTCATGTGAAAATCCTGTGAATAAAAGGCAGCAATAGCATTCTTCTTTATTCATGGGATAATAGCGAGATAATTGCAACGTCATATAGTGTCATCCGGTTTTCGTGCAATATTGATAGGAGCATCTTGCTATGCTTCCATCTTTTTTGTCGGTCTCATTTCCGAGCTCTGTCTACTCCTTTCTGTAGCAACTGAAGACCTTAGATATCAACAGTCTTGGACTTATACATAGTTTCATATAATGTGTAATGGAGAATTGACTTGGAAAAATGTTTTATGATTCAGTGTTTCCATGACTTGTTCTTTTGTTTTCAAGCACAGTAGTTTGAAGGCTTTAGCAGAAAAATGTTCTATCAATACAGTTTAGTACTTAATGCAATAATAATGTGCATTTTCCCTATCTTTCATAATGTAGTTACTATATTTATGAGGGCCTAAAATAAGTGTTTAACTGAATGTCACTGTGGAAAAGCAATTTGATTTATGCTCCAACTATGGCAGGAAAAAAACCACCACATAATAATCTGAATAATCATTATAAACAATGATATAAAATGGCTGCTAGATGGAAGTGAACAGAGCCTATATTTGCATGTATGTTTTCATGTCCATAATAATAATTAATGAGAAAACTGCAGATAAATTGAATAGAGGCTAGTCACCACTTCAGGAATAATGCTATTTTTATAGCAGTCCATTGCCGAATATATAATGGAGTGCACTTCTAGGGAATGAAAATAGTCTGTCATGGGAATAAATGTCCATTTGATTATTAAATTTACCTTCTTGGCAAAATTAAAAACTATAAACATGAAAATAATTTCCAATTACATTGGGAGACTACAATTGAAGTCAAGTAGAGAATCAGCTTCTGTCTGGTTATACCTGTGTTAGATTAAACAAGGAAAAAATAACATTATAATTGTCTTGCTGAAATTACATGAACAACAGTGTCTTTGCCTCTCCATGCATGACTATTGGAAACCAAATATTATGCCTAGTGTTTTAAGGTAATTAAGACATACTCTAAAACAGGGGTAGGCAACCTTTTTGAGCCCGGGGCCAGGTTGCTGTCCCTCAGACAATTGGGGGGCCGAAGCACCAAAAATAAAAATAAATAAATAAATAAATAAAAATAAAAAATAAAAAAATATGCATGCACACTCTCTCAGCCCCAGAAAAGCCATGGCAAAATCCCTGTGGAGATTTTGCCAAGAAAACCCCAAGAACAAGTAATAACAACAATAATCAATATCATTATGGTGGGCGGTGGCGGCGGCAGGGGGGCGGCGGGAGGACCAGCCTGGGGCCGGTCCAAAGGCCTTGGGGGGGCCGCATCCGGCCCCCGGGCCTTAGGTTGCCTACCCCTGCTCTAAAAGATGTAAGGAGATCAGATTATTACCAGTGGATGCATGCTAGTTTATAGCAGCTAACATCCAGAATGGGTTTGTAATAGTAGTAGTAGTAGTAGTAGTTGTGTGCCTTCAAATCATTTACAACTTACGTTGACCATAAGGCAAACTTATCATCGGGTTTTCTTGGCAATTTGTTAGAGGGATTTGCCTTTGCCTTCCTCTGAGGCTGAGACAGTGGGACTTGCCCAAGGTCACTCAGTGGATTTCCATGGCTGAGCCAGCAGGGATTTGAACACTGGTCTCCAGAGTCATGGTCCAATGCTCAAACCACCATAACTGGTATGGCTGAAAAAATAGCTTCATTCATAGAGTGGGAATCCAGATAATTTTGTTTCTTGCAAATTGTTGTAATAAAGACAAAACCAAGTTATTTGATGGATTGTAGTCTCTCACCAGCCTGGTGCAGTGGTTTGAATGTTGGACTAGGACACTGGGAAACCAGGTTTCACATCCCCACTTGACCACTTTGAACTCAGCTCACACAAATGGAAATAAGCTGAGGATACAGAGGGAAAGTGGGAAGAAGCAAAAGAAACTGGGACATTTTAAAAGCAGTTGAAGAAGTGGGATGACAGAGGATTATTTGGGACTGTCCCTGTCAAATTGGGACAGTTGAAGGGTATGCCTTCCAAGGAAATTTTCTCCCCATTTCCAGATGTTGCAGAACGCCAAAGATTTTGAGCACCATCACCATGATCTAGTCTAGAATGCCCTACTATTTAGACAACTTCAGTTTGCTAAGGGGCATAATGAAGAGGTGTGTCATGAAATAATGCAGAAGGAACTTTAACAAATCTATAAACGGTGTCCTTAGGGCAATAATGTGTGGACATGGTGGTACCAGCAACAGAGACTTTGGAGGGAGTTGCATGTAGTTCACAGGCTATGTCTTGCCTATTTAGAATATTGATTATACCTTCTTCTGAATTGCAGATGGTTTCAATGTGAACATAGGTATTCCTATAAAAGAAATGACAATAAGTTGAATCTGTCTGTTTATTCATGGAAAATTGAGGAAAGCATGCAGTTTCCCTCATTAAATTCTTCCACTTGGGCTGGACAAGCTGTAGTTTTCCAGATGTTAGACTACAACTCCTCCAAAACATGTATGGGACAACTCCTCCAATTACTTTGCTAGCCAATGGTGAGGGATAATAGGGAGTTTAGTCCAAAACCAAGAGGACCAGAATATGTCCATGGTTCAAAGGGATCTATGCTTTGGACGCTTACTTGCATGAGATGATTAGTTTAGTTTAAAACTACCTCAGACTGCAGCAGAATGGGTGTCATGTGCCAAGAGCTGCAGGCCTGGGACCTGGAGGAAGAGTCCAATGAGGAAGCTAAGGAAGGGATCCAGGCAAGTCTTACAGACAGAGATCCCTTCCTGAAGCTCTCCCTGTTGAAGAGCAGCCAGCCCTCCCTGCTGAATTGCTTCAGCCAGCTCATCCTGGGGAATTGCAGCTTCAGCCCTCCTCTTCACTTGCTGCTGTCCCAGTTCTGTTTGTCAAAAAGAATCTGGGGAGTTGAGGCTCTGCACAGACTACTGCAAGCTCAATCAGGTGATCATTCGTAACTGGTACCCTCTACCACTCGTTGCTAAGATTCTGGAGCTACAATCTTCACTAAATTGGACTTGTGAGGAGCCTACAACCTGGTGTGCATCTAAGAAGAGGGTAATAAGAAGACAGTATTCTTCACCTGCTATGGGCATTTGAAGTACCTGGTCATGCCCTTCGGTTTGACCAATGATCCTGCCGTCTTCCTGCATTTTATGAACAATGTGTTCTGTGACCTCCTTCATTATCATTTACCTGGATGACATCTTGGTTTACTTATCTTCCCCTGCTGAGCATGACCAGCATGTACAAATGGTGCTTCAGAGACTCTGCATGCATCACTTCTTTGCTAAGCTCAGCAAGTGCGAGTTTGACAAGTCCACAATAGATTACCTGGGACATCGCATCTTAGCTACAGGCATAATCATGGACCTTGGCACGGTGGAGATAATCTTGTCCTGGCAGCCTCCACACAAACCCAAGGATGTCCAACACCTACTGAGATTTGCTAACTATTACCAGGCCTTCATTCCCCTGGTTTGCTCAAGTGATAGCTCCCCTGACCAACCTTCTACAGAAGAAGGTAGCCTTTGTTTGGGATGGAAGGACCCAGGAAGTCTTGGACACCCTTAAGGCTTCATTTGCCTCACAACCCATCCTCTGGCACCCCAATCCAACACACCCTTTTGTGCTGGAAACTGATAGTTCAGATGTGGCCATAGGAGCAGTACTGTTGCAGGCTGACCGACAGACTTCTACATACTTTCTCTGTGGTTATTACTCCCAGAAGCTCAAGCCATCTGAGAGGAATTACAGCATCTGGAACAAGGAAAGTAGCCTCTAGCACCATCTGCTGGAGGGGGCCTGACACCCAGTTGTAGTCCAGACTGACCATCAGAACCTGGAACATCTCCAGACTGCCAAAGAGCTAAGCCAAAGACAGGTCTGGTGGTTACAGTTCTTCTCTCTTTTCAACTTTAAGATCACCTATATTTCCAGCAGTCATAATAAATGGGTCGATGCACTCTCAAGGAAGCCAGAATATGAACAAGACCAGGATGACTCTCAACTGGCTGCAGTCCTTCCCCTGGAATGCTTTGCAGCAACCCAGGTTTCCATAGACTTCTTGCAGGACCTACGGGAGCAACAGCAGTGTGATCCCTATGCATAGGCCTGGCGAAAGGAAATCGAGGATGCACCTGGGAATCCTCCCCATCATTTGACTTTAGCCCGGGACCTAGTGCAATATCTGTCAGGAAATGACATGTATGTGACCACAAGATGGAGCTGTAAGTTTAGTAATGAAAGTAGTTAAGCTCCAGTGGCAGGTGTGCGTGAGTCAGCACTTGAGAGTATGTGCACTTGGGATGTCTGATGCAAGAGGAATTGGTAACCATCTATAAAAGGGAGATGGGAATTATCTCCAATGTGGGTTTGTTGTGTATGGTGGTTGGCAAAACAGTTTGTTTGAGGAGAGCTTCAAGGGAGTGGCCAGCTGGAGGAGATAACCAACTGACCAGTCTACGTCCTTGTCTGAGGAAGGGAGTGCTGCTGTCTGCAGAACACGGAGATGCTTTTCCTGTGGGGAGACCAGACATTTGATAAACTGTCCTAAGGTCTCTGCAACAAAGAAAGGACAAAACTCACAGAAGAAAAGGAAAGACAAACCCCAAGATGGGAGGGGGTTTGCTACTGCTGTAGAGGGAGTTGTAAATGAGAAAAAGGACCAGTCTGTCTGGATTTTGGACAGTGGGTGTTCTCATCATATGACCCCTGAGAGGGAAAAACTACAGAGTCCAAAGCCAGCACCAGTGGACACTGTGGTATTTGCAGATGGTGAATCTGGCAATGTAGAGATTCAAGGGTCTGCATTAATCCCTGGATTGAACAAGGTATTTCATAATGTACTGTGTGCACCAAAACTGCAAAATAGCCTTGCAAGTGTGGCATCCCTAACCAATAATGGATATCCTTTTCAAAGGAGATGAGGGGATTGTGTCCAAGAAGGGAGTAATATGTGGTAAAGCCATAAAGAAAAATCACATTTATCAAATGGTAGCACAGGTGCAGTGTGGGACAGTAACAAACAAGCCACTGCCTGATGGGTGTGCTCATTACTTACATAGAGTCATGGGCCACATAAGCTTTAAAGGGTTAAAGAATCTAGAGAAGATTTGCCCAGAGTTCAAGGTAGAGAATTGTAAAAGCTACCTTGATTGTGCTACCGCTTGTCATATTGTAAACAGGTCATGGTGCAGTGTGATAAATCAAACGCCATATTATTTGCTGTATGGGAGAGCACCAAACCTGAGGAATTTAAGGGTGTTTGGTCAATTTGCTTCAGTCTATATTCCTCCTCAATTTAGGAAGAAGAATGAGCCCAAAAGTCAAAGGTTATGTTTTGTGGGCTATGAGGGAAACAAGTACAGGTTACTGATGGATGGAAATAGGATCTTCTATTCCAGGAGTGCTAATTTTGAAACTCATGCTGGGTGGGAGAAAATTCATTCAAATCAAGATGTTTTTGTAAAACTTAAAAATATTGATGTAAACAAAAACACTGGAAAGGGAGGGGCGATAACATCCAGAGATATGAGTGATGAGCAAACAAGTTTGTCTGAGGGCACACAAACACCAAGGCAAGAGCCAGCACACAGACAGCCTAGTCAGAGTAGTAGCAGTGACACTGAGGATGAGCATGGCAGAACCAAAGTCATCATTCTGTGAAGGAGTCAATGAGTCAGGAGACCCCCAGAAAGGTTTGTGGTGCAAGAGGCACGAGCTTGCACTGTTGTGGTAGAGGAGCCTGATGATTACAAAGACAAGCTCAGGTATCCAGTAACCAAGCAGGAGAAGTGGAATATGGCTATGGATCAAGAGATCAGTGCATTGGTGGATGGGAAAGTGTTTAATGTGGTTGATAGGCCTAAAGAGCAGAAAGTAGTTGGCTGTAGATGGGTCTACAGGAAAAAGGACATGCCTGATGGGACTGTGAAGTATAAAGGTAGAATAGTGGCAAAAGGTTCCTCACAGAGACGGTTTGAGAATTATGATAAAACATTCTCACTGACAGCCAAGGCTGTCTCAGAATGGTGCTTGCTGTAGCCGCAAAAAGGAAGTTAGTGGTCCATCATTTCAATTTTGAGACAGCATATCTTAATGCCAATCTAGAAGAGATTTTATTCATGGAACAACCTCCTGGATATGAGTTTGAAGGCAGTAACAAAGGGGGGTTGCAGACTGCCAGAAATAGTGCAAATTGAGTCCACTTCTAGGGTTAGGGTTAGTGCTAGGGAATCATGGGAATTTTTTTTTTCCTGAGACATTGAGCCTTCTTTGTCAGAGAGCTCTGGTGCCACAACAAAATACAGTTCCCATGATTCCCTAACCCTAACCCTAAAAATGGACTCAATTTGCACTATTTCTGGCAGTCTGCAACCCCCCAAAGTCTATAGGCTTAGGAAAGCATTGTATGGACTTAAGCAAAGCGCCAGATGCTGGAATAGGTGTATACACAAGGAATTAGTGAAGTTAGGTTATCGGCGAAGTGTGGCTGATGCATGTGTATATACAAAAGATAGTAGAATTTTAGTAATCTATGTTGATGACCTGTGTGTAGCAGCAAGGGACACAGAAGAGATTAGACTGGTGCAGAATGAGTTAGCACATAAGTCTAAACTCAAGGACCTTGGTCATCTAAAAAGCTACCTAGGTATAGAGGTAGAAAGAGACTAGAGTGGTGGTTTCAGGTTGTGCCAGAGGAGAAAAATAGATACACTAGTGGAAAAATTGGTTTAAGTGAAGCTAAAGTTGTAGGAAGCCCAATGGCGCCTGATTACCAAAATCTGGAATCTGAGGAGATGTTTGAGAAGCTGGATATATATCAGTCAGCAATTGAGAGTTTGTTGTTTTTGGCAAATAACATGAGACCAGACATTAGCTTTGCAGTAGGGTTGCTCAGCAGAAGAGCTGCAAATCCTAGACAAATAGACTGGATGGCATTGAAACAAGTTGTGCGATATTTAAAGGGTACAAGAGACAGATGCTTATTAATAACAGGAGCAACGTCAGAACTAGAAGGTTTTGCTGACAGTTCATTTGCACCGAAAGCAGTTGATAGAAAATCGGTAACTGGTTTGACAATCAGCTATGCTGGTACCCTGGTCATTTGGAGGTCCAGAAAACAAGGATGTATAGCTTTAAGTACAACAGAGGCAGAGTTTGCTGCATTATCAGAGTTAGCAAATGAAATTCAGTGGGCTAGACAATTGTTAAAAGACCTAGGAGAGGAATGCAGTGGAGCAACAATAGTGAACGAAGACTCGCAAGCATGCATTGGCATGGCGGAGTCAGAAAATTTAAAATGCAGGATGAAGTACATCGCAGTGAGATACTAAAATGTGAGAGAACATGTACAAAGTGGAACACTGAAGCTACAGTATGTTGGCACAGAGGACAATGTAGCAGACATTCTCACAAAACCTTTACCTATAGAAAGGCACACAAAATTGGCTAACAGATTAGGTATAAGAGGTTAAGGTCACAGTATATAAAAACAAGTGTAAATGACACATGGTACACACCACATGTCATTTGGAGGGGAATGTCAGGAAATGACATGTATGTGACCACAAGATGAAGCTGTAAGCTTAGTAATGAAAGTAGTTAAGCTCCAGTGGCAGGTGTGCGTGAGTCAGCACTTGAGAGTATGCACACCTGGGATGCCTGATGCAAGAGGCATTGGTAACCATCTATAAAAGGGAGATGGGAATTATCTCTATTGTGGGTTTGTGGCGTATGGTGGTTGGCGAAGCAGTTTGTTGGAGTGTTGCATAGTTGTGAGTATTCGAGATGGCTGTCCAATACTCTGTATGTATATATTGTACATAGTGCAACTAAAGATTAAAGTCCTCATGTTGAGTGAAGGCTGGCCTTGCTGCTGTCTTTATTTAGAAGAAAGCCGGAGCTCAAGGCCGTGTGCTGCTGTGAAGGAATTTTTTCTTCTCTGCCAGAAGTCCTTTTGCAGACAATTCTCTGGAATCCTTCTCTTGGTGTCCTGTCGACGTGGAACAACTTTGCACGTGGAGGACACAGCGCGTCTTTCTATGCCCCAACAATATCAAGACCAGTACTATGTACTCCCTGCCCCCCTGAGGGGTGTTGTATTGGGATTGTGCCATGACAGCCCCCCAGCCAGGCATTTCAGCCACTTTAAGACTTTGCATCTGGTGTCCTGAGACTTTTGGTGGCCCCACCTCCACGCTCTGTCCTCTTGTCCTGTCTGTCATCAAACCAGGGTCATCCCAGGCAAGCCAGCAGAGCAGTTGCTTCCTTTGCTGCCTTCTGGGCAGCCCGGGCAAATGGTATCTCTTGATTTCATTACAGACTTGCCCCCATCACAGGGAGTGATGACCATCTTGGTAGTTGTGGAGGCCTTAATTAAGATGGATCACTTCATACCTTGTGTAGGCCTGCCCACAGCCCAGGAAACAGCAGGTCTATTTCTGGAGGACATATTCTACCTTCATGGCCTGCCAGACCACCTGATATCAGATTGTGAGCCACAATTCACTGCCCGATTCTGGCAGACACTCCTTGAAGGGTCTTGGGGTGCAAATCCATCTGTCCTAATCCCATCATCCCCAATCTGATGGGCAGACAGAATGAGTGAGCGGCATTCTGGAGCAGTATCTCTGATGCTTTATCAATTTCCACCAGGATAACTGGATCATGCTTCTGGATGCAGTGGAATTCACTTATAACAATGCCCAGCAGAGCTCGACACAGATGACCCTATTCATAGCAAACTATGGGTTCTACCCCCAATTCTTTCCCTTGATGTCTCCTTCTTCATCTAGCCCAGCTGCAGACCACTTCCTGCAGGAACTTTGGGCCATTCACCAAGTCCTCCAGGAGCAACTCTGAAATGAAGGAAGCCTACAAACAATTTGCTGACTAACACGGACAAGCAGGAACCTCCCTATATGTTAAGGACATGGTATGGATCTCCACCAGGCACCTGCCAGTCCTGGGCCCATTGAAGAAATTGGCACCCCAGTTCCTTGGGCCATTTCCCAGAGACCATGATCAATCCTGTCGCCTATCAGGTCAAACTGCTGGCATCTTTCAAGGTCCACCCAGTCTTCCATTGATCTTGCTGATCCCTGAGGATCTTGTCAGCCCTCACTGGATGACAGCCCAGCCCCCCCACACACACACACTGGTTATGGTGGAGGGCAAGCAGGAATATGAAGTGGCACAAATCCTTGACTCCCGTTTGTGCTGCTGCCAGCTTCATTATGTGGTGGACTGGAAAGGCTATCGACTGGAGGAATGGTTCTAGGAAAATGCCACCAATGTCCAAGCCCCGCAGCTGGTCCAGCAGTTCCTCCACCACTTTCCCCAGAAATCAGGTCTTCCCTCAGTGGGTGGGGAGGGCCCTGGTGTGGGGATAGTGTCATGGACCAAAAGCTGCAGGCCTGGGACCTGGAGGAAGAGTCCAATGAGGAGGCTGAGGAAGGGACCCAGGCAAGTCTTCTAAAAAGGGAGTTGCCTGCAGCTCTCCTCGTTGAAAAGCAGCCAGCTAGTTCATCCTGGGGAATTGCAACCTCAGCAGCAGGACAAGGGTAAGACTCACTGCTGATGAGGCAGAGGACACAGCTAGGGTCTTAAGACCTCAATCAAGGAGGAGGAACAAAATAATCCAACAAAAGATAGAGTTAAGACACTCAGCAGCAAGCAAGCAAGGTCTGATTAGAACCAGGTGTTGCCAGGCTACCGTATTTTCCAGCGTATAAGACAGCCCCCAACTTTTCCAGTTAAAATACAGAGTTTGGGATATACTCGACATATAAGACGACCCCTCTTCCAACGCACACAAAATAAAAAAAATAAAATCAGATTTGATTTCAATATGGTAATTTTAATTCAAATGCTTATGACATGCAGGTACTTAGCAGGAAAACTATCACTTATAAACACAACAAAGTACAGCTCCCATGTTCCCTAGCATTTATTTCTGCAATGTGTTTTGGACCTTACTTTTTAAAAAATAGTCCAGATTTAAATGCTGCTTTAAAAATTATTTCCATCTCCCAGCTATGAGATGGTTGGGGGAAAATGTGAAAGTGTTGGGGAGGAAGGACTGCCAATATACTAGGTGATGCATTCTGGGGTATGTACAATTTGTGGCCAAGTTAGTGACCCTGGGCATGTCACACACTCTCAGCCTCAGAGGATGGTAATGGCAACACCTATTTGAAGAAACATGCCAAGAAAACTTCATGATAAGGTTGCCTTAGAGTCGCCATAAGTCGGAAAGGACTTGAAGACACACAAGAACAATTGTTTTATAGGTAGTACTTGGGAATAGGAGCCAGCATGGTGTAGTAGTTTGAGTGTTGGACAACCACTCTGGAGACCTGGGTTTGATTCCCCACTCTGCCATGAAACCCAATGGGTGAACTTGGACAAGTCACACACTCTCAGCCTCAGAGGAAGGCAATGGCAAACCTCTGAGTGAATCTTGCCAAGAAAACCCCATGATCACCATAACTCAGGAACAACAACTACTACAACAACATTCTTGGACGTCACACTCTCTCAGCCTCAGGGGAAAGCAATGGCAGACCCTTTCTGAACAAACCTTGCCAAGGAAACTCCAGGACAGGTTCGTCTTTGAGTTGCCAGAAGTCAGAAACGACATGAAAGCACACAACAATAACAACAACAGTCTTGGAAGTCACACTCTCTCAGCCTCAGGGGAAAGCAATGGCAAACCCTTTCTGAACAAACCTTGCCAAGGAAACCCCAGGATAGGTTTGTCTTTGAGTTGCCAGAAGTCAACCATGTCTTCCTTCTCTTCTTGTTCTTGTTCTTCCTCCTCCTCCCTCTCCCCCCCCCCCGCAAAGACTCCAGAAGGGAAGGAGGGAGCCCAGCCCATCCACCCCCAAGAGATGCTTCCTCCGCTGCTGGGAAGAAGAGGAGGAAGGCTGGCAAGTGCCAGGGCCACAGGGAGGGGGGGAGACTACCTGGGAGAGGAGGAAGAGGAAGAGGAAGAGGGCATCCCCGCCCTGCAAGGGGGCTTCCCTGACCCTCTCTCTTCTTCTTCCTCCTCCTCCTCCTCCTGTGGGGGGGGGGCTTTTCCTGAGGGGAGGGAGGAAGAGAGGGAGGAAAGAAGGGAAGGAAGGAAGGAAGGAAGGGGGAAAGAAGGGAGGGAAGGAAGCTGAGGCCTTCCCCTGAGGCTGAGAGAGTGTGATTTGCCCAAGGCCACCCAGTGGGTTTTTACCTTCCCTGTATAGAGGTGGGACAGTCAGGGAAGAGGAGGGCAGACCAGCCCAGGGCAGCAAGGAAGGAAGGGAGGCCTTCCCAGAAACACCGTGCCTTGGCCCGCTTCCTCCTCCTCTTCCCCTGGGCCAAGCCATCACTGCCACCTCCTCCTCCCTGATCTTCCTGAGGGTCTCGCCCAGCCTGGTGAGTGCATTGAGGGGGAGGAGGAGGGAGACAAAATGGCAGCAGGGCTGAGGGGGGTCCTCTTGCCTGGCCTTCCTCTCTTCCCAGCGTATAAGTCAACCCCCTACTTTTGAGAAGATTTTCTGGGGTTAAAAAGTCATCTTATACACTGGAAAATATGTTATTTAAGAGCCGAGTTTGCTTCAGACAAGTGCTGGAAGGGCCAGCGTTCCTGTTACCTGTTCCTAGACTCCTGCATTCCTCCTTCAGACTTCTGGCTTCATCGATCTTTGGACCATGTTGATCTTGATTCCTGTTGCCTCCCTTGACTCATGCCTTTCCCTTGATGGACTGTCACAGGCAAGGACACTTGCAAGCTGTTTGTAATTCATCCTTCCAATACCAGTACCTTTCCGTACCACAGGGGTAGCATTTGGTAGCTGTTGACCAGTTTCTATGAAATGCAATTTTAACAGAGACATGGCATGTATTATTTATTTATTTACTATAACTTTGTGTTTTTATTCACTTGTTGATATGTGCCTTAAGATCAACTTCAACATATGGTTTTCTTATTAATATTCATTTAAAAGAGGTTTGCCATAGCCTTCCTTTTAGATTGAGAGATTGTGACTTCCCCAAGATATCCCAGTTTTTATTTTTATCCACACCTGTTTTTAAACTTGATGTATACCTCCTCATCCTCAAATCCCAATTTGGAAACAAAGGCAGAAGAAACATCAAACAAATAAATAGGTAATAGGTAACACCATCCTGAGATATTTTATGAGATATCTCCATGTTCACTTGTATCCAAGTCTGAAGGTTGGATCATTTTGTCAGAGGGAGAGAGAAGAAGGTTGGAAGCTAGACCATACTAATACAGTTGACAGCTTCAGATTTTTCACCAGAAAAGCCTTCTAGTCAAAACAATGTCGCCCATCTGGCTGAATTCACAGTCTAGCATTTGTGGCATTCTGTGGATACAGTGCACATCTGAAGCAGGCAGCAGTTCTAGCCAATTCTGTTAATCTGTTTGCTTAAGCAGCCATCAGTGTAGTCATTTGCCTTAAACAGTCCTTCTCTTGTTGTCTCAGAATATCTCCAGTGTGGAGTACCCAACACTGATCCAAATTACCATACAGGAAATTTCAGGGTTCTCTTCTAGATTGGATTCTGATACCTAAAAAGAAAAAAGAAGCAACCTATGAAGTCCTGCAATATGCCCCAAGCTATTTTAGTTGTTTAAAGTCATTTCAAAGGACATTGTAGAATGAGGAAGACTTGAATCCAGCATGAACAGGTAATGGAATGTGACTTGGGCCAGTTAATACAGCACGCTCTGCCCTCTCACCTCTGACATTGTTGGAACTTTCAGGCCATTTGTTTATTTGTACTGCAGGTGCAGGGCAGCCAGCTGTAAAAATGTTCCTGAAATAAATTTACTGTCAACTAGTGTCCTTGAGAGGGAGGAAACCAAGACGTTGTTGTTGTTATTGCTGCTGCTGCTGCTGTTAAACATCTTTTAAATTAGCTGCCAAAGCTAATGGAATTATTCCAGAAATGGATGCAAAGTAATATAAATCCCCTTGTGGAAAAACATCACATAAAAAAAAAGCTGATAATTACACAGGGAAATAAATGGCTGAGAAAACCAACCTTTTGAGGTTGGAAAAAAATCTTGTTACATTATTTTATTTTTCATCTCCCAAAAGCAATATGATATATGTGTGTTGTGCCTTCAAGTCATTTCCAATTTATGGTGATCCTAAGGCAAACTTATAGGGGACGTAGTGGCTTAAGTGGTTAAGACACTGACTCTGTTGATTGCAAGATTGACAGATTGGCAGTTCAGGGTCCAAGGCAGTTCGGGGTCCAAGTCCCAGCTTCTTCCAACCTAGTCATTTGAAAGCATGCAGATGCAAGTAGATAAACAGGTACTACTTTGGTGGGAAAGTAAACAGCAGTCTCTGACAATGCTGACTCTTTGGCTTAGTAACGGAGATGAGTACTGCCCCCTATGGTTGGACACAATTTGACAACCTTGTCAATGGGGAATACTGTTATCTTTACCTTTTAAGGCAAGCTTACCATGGGATTTTCTTGGCAAGTTTCTTCAGAGAGGGTTTGCCATTGCCATCATCGAACCCTGCTCTCCAGTGTCATAATCCAACAACTACATCACAATGGCTCTCAATCCAAATAAATACTAAATACTACATAATAAATAAATAAATAAATAAATAAATAAATAAATTCAGTAGTACATTTTACTAACAGTGCCATCCTATCCAAATCTATCTGGGAATAAGCTGCAATAGAGTTTATTCTTGGATACACTGGCATAGGATTTTAGCCTATGTCTTCATCTGTGTAATTTTTATAGAATTTTAAAACATTTTTTTTAAAAAAGACAATCATTCTTTTTGAATCCAAACATTTTTTATGTGAAATGGTTATGCTGAAGTACTTTTAAGCCTTATTAGCATCACAGATATCTATTTTTATCTGTGAATACCTTGTAGGTTTGTGCCTCCATATATATATATTCACATCCCCCCTTGTATTGTACTAGTTCAGTTCCAGACGTCTTCTGTGTTTAGTGAACAAAGAGACTTCCAAAGATGACTTAAATCATTATTAAAGTTCTATTAAGAAAGAAAGGATTAGCAATACAAAAGGGACAGCACTGTGCAAACACGTGCATGCTTTATGTTGTACCACTATGGCCTCACAATTCATTCATTTCTGAGGGTTCTGGATAGAGATAGTCCTACCCTCCAAAGCAGTCAGAGACTGTTGCCTCAGGTGGCAAATGATGGATGATCTGTAGGGGATGGTAATGGAAGTTCATTTCTCTCTTTTGGAGGATGGAACTCTTTGTTCCAGGCTACCTGGTTCCAACCAATGCCTACATATTCCCAAATAACAATGCATGATCAAAGAACCAATATTCTGTTGTATTATTTTCTGTCTCCAAAGTATTGTCACTTCCTTATCTGTTCCATCACTATGTTCTACTTCTTTTGTTTCATCATATGTATTAATGAGGTTGGTGGTAGTACCTTCCCACAAGAAGTAAACATGGCAAAACAGAAAAGGTGTAGTCAACACACATGACAATTGGTATATCCAATTTTCCTCCATATAAATGATATTAATGTGGGAAATCTTTGCCTCTAAATCACTCTAGCTGACCATGAACCACAAGACAATTCATGAGAAACTCTAAGGACATTAAATAATGAAATTTTCATGATGTGATTTAATGTTACCAATTCCTCACAGCCAGACTTTGTCCAATAACAAATCAAAAGAACTGATGTTTGTTAGTTTTCATGATGCAATATGGGTAATGGAAAATAAAATGAATGGTTTAGAGCAGTAGAGAATATAAACCATGGAGGAAATTATTTGTTACTGTCAAAAGTACTCAGACTGGGTACATTTAAAAAAGAATATTTATCTCAGTTCACAGGATATTAAATGGGAACTTATGTTGGTGATGCTAACATTAGCAAATAAGTTTGTTATTGATGCTGATCACTATATTTTTTGGGGGGTGATAGAGAACATAAAAATTATGAAATGAATATGACAAATAGTTATTCTAAATTAGTTTCCAGTTCTAGTGCAGTTCTGAGGTCAATGTCATTTAATGCCTTTAACTTTACTCTTTCTAATACTTCAGTACTTCAATTAAAGGTTGATTGACATGATAGCACTTCCTATACTTTGTATAAGTGCTGTGTCACTCTGAAGCAATATCCAGTGGGTGTGAATTAATGGAGCTGAGCTTGTGCTTAATAACTTTATTAAAGGATAAAAATGATTTATGGAAAGACCATTGCTGGTTATGTGTCATGATAATGAGGAGTTAATGCCAAACATTTAGCATGGTTCTATATTATCAGAAAGGAGGGGGTGGGGGCAGGGGGCAGGCTGGAACTTTTCAGAGAGCTATTCAACTTCTCTTACTTTTGTCATCACTAGTCAGAACATTGTTTGGATGACTCCTAGAAGCCCTCAGCCAGTAGGCCATTTTAGCAGGCCATACTAGTTGAGAAAATTGAGTTGTTTGAAAAAGTAACTTTTCCAAGTTCTGCTATTAGGAATGATATAATGAATCAGAGTTTCTTCTTCCTGATTCAGTATACATTCAGAAGCAAAACAAAATTGGTAAACAATCATCTCAAATTTTCCTGTCATACTTTTCTACCAACACAAGGGAACTGTCATTATAGCTAAGGTTCCCAGATTTCAGGGCCTGGCCATTCTCCTCTGGTCCTTGATGTTAGGGGAAGAATCTCAGAGTCAGAGTGTTGTATTAAAAATAGCCCCTCCCAAACACACAGATGTACTGCTGGTTCCTGTTGCAAGAGACTGGTTCTAATTGGCTGCTGTATACTTTCCAGGGGCTCCACTTGACCATCTCCCCCCTCTGAAAGTTTCTCAAACTGATGCCAGCATTATGAACTAATGTGATGGAATGGTCTATGCAAGGAAACAGGAGACACTGAACATGGTACTGCAGGATTGCTGCTGTGTTGCTTTGCCTATCTATTATCTTTCCTAGTTCTCTCCCCATCTTTTTCACTGTACCCTAAATGAGTATACAGAGGGATCTTGTAGCCTCTTTGAGACTAACTGAAAGAAAGAAGTTGGTAGCATAAGCTTTCTGTCCGGGAAAGCAGCCAAAGGGCTGATAAGACAGCTGGCTTCAAACAAACAAAATCCCCAGCACAGCAAGTCAGTGTTACTACACAGTAACTCTACCATAGGGTTTACCAAAAGAATTGTCAGACGGTCCGAGGTTTGAGGTATCAGATAGGCAGATCGATAAACAGTCCAAGGTCAAGGTTTCCGGATAGTCAAGGTGATCTAGGAGACACGGAGCCAGAGACAAAGTCTTTCCCGTAGAAGAGTCAGATATCCACTGGCAAAGCACCACCCATGCTCCAAGTTCTTAAGAAGGCAAGGAGCTGGCCTTCAGCTGTGTCTGATTATTAACACGCTTCTGCTGAAGCCTCCGTGATCTTCGCAAGCCCTCTCTTTCTGCTTGACGCTCCTTAAAGGTAGGCACACTGCCCAGATCCTCCTCCCTGACTACAGCATTAGGCAGCCCTGACTGCTGAACCTCTGGAGGGCCCACAGCCTCTGCTACAGCAGAACTAGGGCCAGCCTCTGGCTCTTCCACTACAGGTTCAAGTCCCAGGGGCCCTGGCTCCTCCCTTACAGGTTCAGGTCCCAGGGGCTCCAGCTCATCCCCTGAGTCCTCTGAATTGTCCTCCAGGCAGGGCATTCTCATCCTGAGGAGGACGAGGCCGGTCCGGGAAGCGACGACGAAAGGCTTGAACCAGGCGAGGGGCATGAACATCTAAGGCATCTTCCCAAGAGCGCTCCTCTGGCCCATAACCAACCCAGTCAATAAGATACTGGAGGTGACCCCGATAATGACGGGAGTCCAAAATTTGAGCCACCTCGAATTCCTCTTCCCCATCCACCGGGACTGGATCGGGCGGAGGAGTTGAACCCGCATCCGTCCGAACCCCTGAGGCCGGTAGTAGCAAGGAGCGATGGAAGACTGGGTGAATCCGCCATGACCGGGGAAGCTGGAGCCGAAAAGCCACAGGATTGATTTGAGCCACAATTTTATATGGCCCCACGAACCGAGCATCCAACTTGCGACCCGGCCGCTGCAGAGGAAGGTGTCTTGTGGACAGCCAAACTGGATCCCCCACCTGCAACGGGGGACCTTCTTGACGCCGCTGATCCGCTCCCCGTTTATATGCCTCCTTGGCTACCTCAAGCTGTTCTTTCAACAGGGACTGTGCCGCTTGAAGTTCCTGGAGCCACTGATCCGCCGCTGGGACCGTTGAAACAGGAACCACGGCAGGGAATCCTCGAGGATGAAAGCCCCCAGTAGCAAAGAAGGGGGTCTGCTGGGTCGAGGCATGAACCGAGTTGTTATAGGCGAACTCGGCCAGCAGGAGCAAGTCAACCCAGTTGTCCTGCCGATAGCTGGCATAGCAGCGGAGATACTGCTCCAGGGTCCCATTGGTCCTCTCCGTCTGACCATCCGACTCAGGGTGATGTGCCGAGGACAGGTGAGGCGCGATGTCCAGGAGGCGGAGCAAGCTGGTCCAGAAGAGGGCGGTAAACTGGGCACCGCGGTCAGAAATCACACCCTGAGGAAGGCCATGGAGCCTGAAGACATGCTGAAGGAACATCCGGGCCGTCTCCTTTGCCGTGGGGAGTCCAACGCAGAGTACGAAGTGGGCCATCTTGGAAAAAAGGTCCACCACCACCCAAATGGTAGTGCAACCAGCAGAGGGGGGCAAATCCGTGATAAAGTCCATCGATACTAGTTTCCAAGGCCCTGCTGAAGTTGGCAAAGGCAGCAACAATCCTGCAGGTCGTCCCCTATGGTCTTTAGCCTGGTGACACACCAGGCAAGTCGCCACGTACTGAGCCACCTCTGCCCGGACCCGAGGCCACCAAAACTCCCGGGTGAGGAGGTGCAGGGTTTTACAAAAGCCAAAGTGTCCCGCCGATTTTGAGTCATGACAAAGCCTCAAGACTGTCTCCCGACAAGGACCCACTGGCACATAAAGTCGATCCCGAAGGTAAAGCAGGCCATCCCGCATTACGAAGGGAGAGGCATCCCCCTCCGCCGAATGCTGTGCCACAAACGGGTCCTGGCCCTGAAGCGTCCGAATCTGGTCCAGCAGTGTATCCTCCCTCAGAGCAGCGGCAAAGTTCTCCAGACGCAGAATGGTGGACAGAGTCTCCCCCTCCAGGTCCATGTCATACTCAGGCTAACGGGAGAGAGCGTCGGCCTGTCGGTTCTGGGCTCGAGGCACATAGTGGAGCTGGAAGTTGAAGCAGGCAAAGAATGATGACCATCGCTGCTGCCTCTGAGAGAGCTTCCTTACCATCTGTAGGTGCTCCAAGTTCCAGTGATCCGTGTGCACCCGGACTGGGTGAGCCGCTCCCTCCAGCAAATGCCGCCAGGTCTCAAAGGCTGCCTTGATTGCTAGCAGCTCTTTCTCCCAGATGGTGTAGTTAAGCTCTGGGGTGGTGAGCTGTCGGGAGTAAAAGGTGCACAGCAACAGATGCGCCTTGGGCCCCGTGGGCTGGAGCAACACAGCCCCTATGGCCACATCAGATGCATCTGCTTCCAGGACAAAGGGCGTGCGCGGGTCAGGGTGTTGCAAGATTGGGGCTGATGTAAACCTCACCTTCAGTACCTCGAAAGACTTCTGCGCAGCAGCAGTCCACTCGAACCGAGACTTCCCTCGCAACAGTTGGGAGATAGGGCTCACTAAGGTGGCGTAGTCCTTGATGAACTTCCGATAGAAGTTCGCAAACCCTAGGAACCTCTGAACATCCTTCCTGTTGCGAGGAGGTTGCCAAGATAGCATTGACTCCACCTTGGACGTGTCCATGGCTACACCTTGAGCCGAGACATGGTAGCCCAGGAAGTCCACCTCGCGGAGGTCAAAAGCGCACTTCTCCATTTTCGCGTAAAGCCTGTGCTCCCGAAGCCTCTGGAGAACAGCACGGACGTGGGCATCATGGGCAGCCTGGTTCGGGGAGTAAATCAAAAAGTCATCCAAATAAATTATAACAAAATGGTCCAAATAGTCCCAGAAAACATCGTTCACAAAATGTTGAAAAACAGCCGGAGCATTACATAGTCCAAAGGGCATCACGGTGTACTCGTAATGCCCATACCGGGTCTGAAAGGCTGTTTTCCATTCGTCTCCCACCCGGATCTGCACCAAATTATATGCCCCACGGAGGTCCAACTTGGTGAACACCTTGGCATGGCGCAACCGCTCCAGTAGCTCTGGAATCAAAGGCAGAGGGTATCGGTTCTGAATGGTGATCTTGTTGAGGGCCCGGTAGTCATTGCAGAGATGCAACTCCCCGCATTTCTTGCGCACGAACAGTACAGGGGCCCCAGCCGGAGACTTGGAGGGACGGATGAACCCTCTCTGAAGATTCTTCTCCAGAAAGTCCCTCAGAGCCGCCAGCTCAGGCTCCGAGAGGGAGTAGAGTCGCCCCTCTGGAATAGGGGCCCCCGGCACCAGGTCGATGGCGCAGTCATAGGGCCGATGTGGAGGGAGCCGATCCGCTTCCTTCTTATCAAAAACATTGGCATAGTCCTGGTATTTTGCAGGCAACACCGCTGACCCCTCCTGGGCCTCCGCAGCCACGACCGCCGAGATCCGGTCCGGCCAGCAGTGCTCCTGACAATACTCCGAGCCAAACAGAAGTTCCCTCCGAGACCAAGAAATATGTGGGTCGTGCTGAGAGAGCCACGACATGCCCAAAACCAAAGGGAAGTGCGGGACAGCGGCCAGCAAAAACCGGATCTGCTCCACATGGCCCTGGATTTCCAGGTGGAGCATGGGAGTCTGGTGCATCACAGGACCGGACCGGAGGAGCCGTCCATCGATAGTCTCCACCGGCCGGGGCTCAGCCAGAGCCTCCAGCGGGATGTGATGACGTTCGGCAAAACTCAGATCCATAAAACAGCTGGAAGCTCCCGAGTCGATCATGGCTCCCACAGGAAGGAGCTCCATGGAGGGGAGCCTCAGGTTGGCAGCCACTAGCAAAGGGTCCTTCCTGGAAGCCGACGTAGATGAAGTGGGTTCAAGGGACAATCCCAGGTGGTGAACCCGGTCTACACCTGGGAGGGTCCGTTTCCCTGAGGGGTGGGCCGGCGTCCCTTAGCAGGGCATTCCCGAGCAAAATGTCCAGGGAGACCACAGTATAGGCAAAGGCCCTCCCTTCTCCTGTGCTCTTTCTCTGTAGCAGTGAGCCGTGGTCGCGCTCCTCCCAGCTGCATAGGTTCCTCCGTCAGCTGAGAGGGAACAGCCACAGGTGAAGCTGCAGGATCTGGACGAGCAGGACGCGGCGGTGGTGGAAGGGCCTTCTGACGAGCTTGTCTACGAGCAGAGAGGTGGCAGTCCAGTCTGATAGCTTGTGCAATCAATGAGCCCAGAGAATCAGGGGGCTCAGAGCGTGCCAATTCATCCAGCACTGTGTCCGAGAGCCCTGCCCGAAACTGAGCCTGCAAAGCACTATCATTCCACGTCAAGTCTTGAGCAAGCAAGCAGAAGTTCGTGGAGTACTCAGCTACAGTTCCTGTCCCTTGGCGAAGAGCCTGGATCTGACGTTCTGCAGACTCAGCTTTTACAGGATTCCTCCAGGTGGCTTGCATTTCTGCAATAAAGTCTTGCAGACTATTGAGGAGGGGGCTGTCCTGGTTCAGGTAAGGGGTAGCCCATTTGCTGGCAGGCCCAGAAAGCAAACTAATTATAAACGCCACCTTGTGGGAATCATCAGGAAAATCTTCCCTCCGGAGCTTAAAATGTAACTTACAATTAGCAAGAAAACTGTCCAGCATTGTAGCATCTCCCTGAAATTTATCAGGAAGGGAAGCAAAACATTTCCGTCTGCGTTCAGGAGCAGAAGAGTTCCCTTGGCCCTGAAGAGCAGCCACAGTCTGAGTCAATTGTTGCACCTGAGCAGTAAGCTGCAAATTCCTCTGCATAAGCTTGGCCATGGCTTGTTCATTTGCCATGATGCTGTTGTCAGCCCAATTACAGGGCCAGTGGATATTCTGTCCGGGAAAGCAGCCAAAGGGCTGATAAGACAGCTGGCTTCAAACAAACAAAATCCCCAGCACAGCAAGTCAGTGTTACTACACAGTAACTCTACCATAGGGTTTACCAAAAGAATTGTCAGACGGTCCGAGGTTTGAGGTATCAGATAGGCAGATCGATAAACAGTCCAAGGTCAAGGTTTCCGGATAGTCAAGGTGATCTAGGAGACACGGAGCCAGAGACAAAGTCTTTCCCGTAGAAGAGTCAGATATCCACTGGCAAAGCACCACCCATGCTCCAAGTTCTTAAGAAGGCAAGGAGCTGGCCTTCAGCTGTGTCTGATTATTAACACGCTTCTGCTGAAGCCTCCGTGATCTTCGCAAGCCCTCTCTTTCTGCTCGAAGCTCCTTAAAGGTAGGCACACTGCCCAGATCCTCCTCCCTGACTACAGCATTAGGCAGCCCTGACTGCTGAACCTCTGGAGGGCCCTCAGCCTCTGCTACAGCAGAACTAGGGCCAGCCTCTGGCTCTTCCACTACAGGTTCAAGTCCCAGGGGCCCTGGCTCCTCCCTTACAGGTTCAGGTCCCAGGGGCTCCAGCTCATCCCCTGAGTCCTCTGAATCATCCTCCAGGCAGGGCATGACACTTTCCTAGACTCAGGGCCTTTACAGACTGCCAGAAACTGCTTGAGTCCACTTTAAACTGCCCTGCCTCAGTGCTAGGGAACCATGGGAACTGTACTTTTTTCCAAGATATTGAGCCTTCTCTGTCAGAGCGCTCTGGTGCCACAATAAACTACAGTTCCCATGATTCCCTAGTACTGAGCCAGGGCAGTTAAAGTGGACTCAAGCTGCATTATTTCTGGCAGTCTGTAAAGGCTCCTCAAGAAATAGGCTCAAGTCTTCAAAAGCTCATGTTACCAACGTCTTTCTTTGAGTTAGTCTCAAAGGTGCTATAAGATCCCTTTGCATACTGATTTTGCAAACTAACATGGCCATGTCTTTGAATTGTACCCTAAATGGTTGAAGCTGCAATACAATTTCCTTTCCTACTCTCAGGCACATGTAGGTTACATCATTGCTGGCACAAAGTATGTAACACATGTCTTTTCCAGCTCTGTATAGGTACTTGATTCCTTGTTTTTTAAATTCTGAATTCCACTTCTTTCTCTTTCTCACCTTTTCTCTATTAGAGCATTTTTGCATGAGAAAAAGAAGCCAAAGCAGAGAATAGTGGCTTTCTTCATGTTTCTCTGCATGCCATCATAGCACATCTCTGAGCTGCTGTTGGAGTCCCCCAGACTTTTAGTCCTGGGGAACTTCAACATCCCGCTCGAGTCCAGCCTAACAGGTGCGGCTCGGGAGTTCATGGAGACCATGACAAACATGGGCCTATCCCAATTGGTCAATGGGCCCACACATTGTGCAGGTCATACACTCGATGCGGTCTTTAGTACGGAACAGGAATATCCATGGGCGGAGGTGGTAAGTACCTCCGCATTGTCACGGACGGATCATTTCCTGGTCAAGATGGAACTTGGAGCCAGTATCTGCCCCACCAGGGGTGGTGGACCCATTCAAATGGTCCGCCCTCGAAGGCTAATGGAGCCAGTGCGATTCCAGAAAGCCTTAGAGGGTTTAATGGTTGGGAATGCCGGTGATCCTGTCGAAGCTCTGGTTAATACTTGGAACACCGACCTTACCAGGGCTATTGACACGATCGCTCCCAAGCGCCCTTGCCATCCCGCTCTCAACCGTAGGCCTTGGTATACGCCAGAGCTTAGAAGGATGAAGCGGGTTGGACAACGGCTAGAGCGTAAGTGGCGGAAGACTCAACTCTTATCTGACAGAACTCACCATAGGAATTTTCTTCGTTCCTATCGGGAGGCAATACGTGCAGCGAAGAGAGCTTTCTCCTCTGCACGTATTGCGTCTGCAGAGTCCCATCCAGCAGAGCTGTTTAAGGTGGTGAGGGAGATGACGCAGGTGCCTCCTGCGCCAAACCCCTTACTTAACCCTATGACAGCCTGCTGTGACGCATTTAACAACTACTTTGCAGATAAAATCTCTCAGATAAGAGCCGACTTAGATGCCACTGTTGAAACAGAGTCTATAGGCGAGGCGTCCAGCGACTCCGTCAAAGTAGTTATACTGGATCAGCTTCAATCTGTAAGTACCGAGGATGTGGACAAGCTGCTTGGTAAGCTGAGGAAGACGACCTGCCCTCTCGACCCTTGCCCATCATGGTTGGCCGTCTGGGGGGGATGCATTGTTGAGGTTCCTCACGAATATCGTCAATGCATCCTTCAGGGAAGGATATGTTCCATCTTGTTTGAAGGAAGCGGCTGTTAGGCCGCTTCTGAAAAAACCTTCCCTAGACCCCCTGGATATGAGAAATTATAGGCCTGTGTCGTTGCTGCCATTTTTGAGCAAGGTAATCGAGAGGGCGGTTGCTCTTCAGCTCCAAACTGTCTTGGATGAAACCGATTATCTAGACCCATTTCAAACCGGCTTCAGGACAGGCTTTGGGGTCGAGACTGCCATGGTTGCCTTGACCGACGATCTGCGTCTGAACATCGACAGGGGTAGTGTGACCCTGCTGGTGCTCTTAGACCTCTCAGCGGCTTTTGATACAATAGATCACGGCATCCTCTTGGACCGCCTGAAGGGGTTAGGTATCGGGGGCACTGCTTTGCAGTGGTTCCGGTCCTTCCTCTCGGGTAGGTCCCAGAGGGTGCTGCTCGGGGACAGTAGCTCCAGTAAGAGGGAGCTCACTTGTGGGGTCCCTCAGGGGGCTATTTTGTCCCCGATGTTGTTTAACATCTATATGAAGCCTCTGGGTGAGATCATACGGAGTTATGGTGCTGGGTGTTATCAGTACGCTGATGACACCCAAATCTATTTTTCCGTGTCTCGTTCATCGGCCTCGAATTCCAATGGCATCTCCTCTCTCAATGAATGTCTTCGGGCGGTAATGGGCTTGATGAGGAAAAACAGATTGAAACTGAATCCAGACAAGACGGAGGTGCTCACGGTAGCGGCCCCGAAACCAAGAATTGGGTTGCAACCTCCAGTCCTGGATGGGGTCGCACTCTCCTCCAGTGACTGTGTTCGCAGTCTGGGGGTGCTTCTTGACTCGTCGCTCCTGATGACAAATCAGGTAAATGCGATGGTCAGGAGCGCCTGTTATCAGCTTCGGCTGATACGCCAGCTGCGCCCTTTTCTGGAAGTAAGGGATCTCGAGACCATTGTGCATGCATTGGTAACCTCACGCCTCGACTTCTGTAATGTGCTCTACATGGGGCTACCCATGTGCTTGGTTCGGAAGCTTCAGTTGGTTCAAAACATGGCAGCCAGGCTTATTTCTGGAACATCTAGGAGGGACCACATCACCCCGGTTTTGAGGTCCCTCCACTGGTTGCCTATTAGCTTCTGGGCCCAGTACAAGGTGTTGGTTATTACCTTTAAAGCCCTAAATGGCTTGGGTCCAAGCTATCTCAGGGATCGCCTCCTTCCAAACAATCCTCCCTGCGCTCTCCGGTCCTCTGGGAGGAATTTGCTGCAGCCTCAAAAATCTAGGCTTGCGGTGACCTCCCAGAGGGCTTTTTCTGTTGTCGCCCCCAAACTCTGGAACGGCCTGCCGGACGAGATCCGTCAGTTGACATCACTGGACAGCTTTAAAAAAGCTGTCAAGACGGATCTCTTTCGGCAGGCCTTCCCAGACTGATCACCCCGGCCTTGGGTTCCTTGACTCCTGCGTTCCTTTCGTGGCCCCATCAGTTGTTGATGGATGAGGAACGCAGTAGAGGTTGATTAGGGGGTGGGTTGGTTTTTCTTTGGAGATATTATTATTGTAAGCCGCTTGGATTGTCTGGCAATAAGCGGGATACAAATAAACTTTATTATTATTATTATTATTATTATTATTATTATTATTATTACTTCTGTATTCTTTCTGAGGGAGATGGTCATAAAAGCATGCCTTTTGTCAAATGGATTTTTCCAGTATTACAAAAGACATGTTTTTACAACCATCTCTTTTGGGAAGGGAACAAAAGTACTATGACAGCAGACAGAGAGGCACAGAGAAAACCACTACTCTCCCACTCTGTTTCAGCTTTCTTTTCTCATGCAATAAGGCTCTTCATCTCTGCAGACCCTAGCTAAAAATCTTTCCTTCCCACTCCCCCCCTCTCTCCCCTTTTCTCCTTGTTTACCCACAAATGCTGCCTACACTCATCTACTCCTTCATTCACTAGTCTCTCCTTTTCATCCTAACTACTTCTGCTTTGTCCCTAACCCTGTCTAAATGTCTCTTCCTTTTCACCCAATCTCTTTCTTTCTCCCCTTTCCATGTTACACAAGCATTCACCCTTCTTCCCTTGTTTATTCTCCTTCTTCTTTCCTAGTTCTGCCTACATTTGTCTTACTGTTGTCACATATTTTTGTTTCTCCCTCAGCCATTTCTCTCTCTCCTCTCACTTCTCCTAGCTGCATTTATCATTTTCCTTTTCCTTCCCAACCTCTCAACATTTTCTCTGTTGCCTTCCCCTCAAACACTTTGAAACCATGACTGGACATATATTAATAGTCTCACCATTTTTAAAACACAATTTTTGCTCAAAGAAACCATGTGGTTTTCTAAAAATATTGGGGAGGTGGTGAGAGAGAGGGAGAGAGGGGAAAAAAAAACCCTGTTCTTCAGTACAAAACACAATTTTCATTAAAATTACTGTTTCCAAATAAGCACATAGAATTTTTGTGCAAGATTTATTTTATTTCATTTCCTTTTTTGTCTGTATCCCCTGACACTTTTGCAAAAACCCCAAAACAAAAACAATAAAAAATCCTTGCATGGCTGTTTGGAAACACTGACTTTCCACCAAATCAATCCATAGTTTTTGTGTAAAATAACAACAAACCACCATGTGATTTATGTCCAGACTAATCTCCTGAAACACTTTGGGATGCTCAAGTACCTCCCAGTTACTGTGTTATTCTAAATGACCAGGTTTCCTGAATATCAGGACTCAACCAGACTGCCTCAAAGTATCAAGAGTTTCTGGTTCTTTTTGTCTTGATTGTACCTGCATATTCACTGGCTTTCATCTGGTCCTGTCCTGAAATATACTAGGTTCCTCACCCTCCACTTTGTGTCTTTTCTCTTCCCCCTCCCACTGACCCACTGATCACATGTCACATCCAGTCTCAGGTAATACTCAATCCCATTTTTGGGAGAATGGTGGGTTCAATACAGTAGAAATTTGCAAGACAACTAACCTATACATTTTATTTTGGAAAGTACTGAGTTAATTTAAACCAATCTTGGGAGTAAGATTTTTGTTTGTTTGTTTGTTATTGCCAGGAGCTCCCAGAAAATACTTTTGAGATGAAGAAAAAATCATATGGATCTCCAAAATAAAATTTGTTGGTACAAGAATAAAACCAGACATTTTCTGAGACTTTTTCCTATTTGGAGGATCCTTTAGGAAACCCATTTTTTGTTCAGGTAATAAATAACAGTGAATATTCATTTCACCCCTATAGGATTTGAAAGAACATTTATTGCAGTTCCAGAAAGCTGGAGGTGAGGATACTCTTAAAATGGAGAATCACATTGCTATGGGGGTATCATTCACTATTTTAAGCCTGAGTGCTCTTGTGGGAGCGAGGGGGACATCTAACAACAAGTTTGGCACCTTCATTATTTTCAACTTGCAAAGTTCTTTGGAGGAATCAATAGCAAGAAAATTAGCTTTTAACACATTTCAGTTTGTAGAAATGTGTCCGGTGTGAAACATGAGAAAGGCAGGAGAATATGTTTTCTACAGTGTTACTCAGATGTTTTAGGGTTGTAATCTATAATTTTGTAAATTGAGGCCACAGTTATTGGAGAGTTTGGGGGCAGAACAGACAGGTAGGAAAAAGCATCTGGAACCTGCATTTTTTGGGAAGCAGGTCAACCCCCCCACTGCCTGCACTGCCCACTTCCAAGGTGGCCCAAATGCACATGGCCCAACCACATGGCATAGCATTAAGCCATGCTCATGACCAGTAATCTGTGGAGTATTGCAAGGTTCCATTCTATTTCCCATGCTGTTCAATATATACATGATGGTGCTGGGAAAGGTCATTAGGAATCTAGGGACTAGGTCCCATCAGTATGCTAATGACACTCATTTCCACTTCTCCTTGTTATCAGAATTGGCTGTGGCTGTCCAGGTGTTAGACCAGTGCTTGGATGCTACAGTGGGCTGGTTAAAGGCCAATGAGGCATACTTAAATCACAGCTGTGTGGATTGGCAGTTGTTGAGCCAATGAATTGGGTACATTACCTGTCCTGGATCAGGCTATACTATCCCTAAAAGAGCAGGAATATGGTTTCAGAGTAGTCCTAGACCCATTGCAGTGGATTCTGTTGCTTGGAGTGTTTAGCACCAGGTTGAACTGGGTTGTCAGTTGCTTGGATGGGAAAATATAGCCACAGTAGTCTATGTGACAGTAATTAGAGTATTGCAACACATGCTGCATTTGACTGGCTTTGAAGACAATTCAGAAGCTGCAGCTAGAGCAAAATACAGTGGCTAGACTTTTGGCCACAGTATCACAGGGAAACTGTATAACTACTGTGCCTGGAGCCCTATGGCCCAAGGCTGTCTTAAAGGAATTTTACTGACTGTCAATATACTTCCAGTCTAAATCCAAGGTGCCGGTGATGACTTTGAAAACCTGTGGGATGCTGTGGGGATGGATATTCTTTCCTGTGACACCCAGTTATGGAATACTCTCTCCACAGAGGCCCTTGAATTCTTATTTATTTATTCCTATAGTAAAATGTTAATATCCCACTCTATATCATAATATATCAGATACAAGTATAATCAGTCTAAGCAGGTTACAATAGTTACAAATAATAAATATAATTTAAACAGATTAAAAAGCACATTAAAAATCATCAAGCTAAAAACAGAGTTAAAAATACAAAATGTTTTAAAGCCATGCATACAGACATTTGACAGTAAATTCTTATTTCTTTGCCCAGGTTTCTGATTGGCTTTTAAACTCTTCTGATCAGTCCTGGGCCAGATATTTAGAGCAAAAAGAAAATGTGAAGTCCTGTTTCAGCCACACCTCACCTAGAATTGTCTGAAAACAAAAGTGACAACTATCCCATCAAGAATGTTCCTGAGCCATTTCTTATGCAGTTTTGCATCCTTAGGGGACTGAGTTCTGTTTTGCACAGTAATTTTCATTATTTCATTATAACCTCCCCCCCCCCCACAACAACAACAACAATCCATTTTTCTTCAGCAGTTCAGTAAAGATATTTCACCTTAGGTATGAGAGGGTATTATAAAGTAATAATTATCATCTGGAACTTATTATGGTATATTGATGAAATTTTGTCAGTGTCATCATCACCATGTGACTTTTTCTTTTCCCAAAAATGAAAAATCCATTGTGGAGTCACCAGTTTGACAGCACAGATGATGTCATTCATGAAGTGGAAGAGTGGTTTAAGGGGCAATCTGCAGGCTTCTACAATAACAGTATTTGAAGGGTTAAGAAACGCTGGGGAAAATGTGTAGATCTGATTGGTGACTACATATGACTACATAGAGACAAGTTAACAACTACAAATCAAAACAAATTTTCTGTCAATTTTTTTTAAAGGTGATAATTCAAACTTTACGATACCCCCTCATATCTGTTTACAGTTTTACCCTTTTAAATATGGTTTTCAGCCCAATACCTTTCACAGAATATTTGTTACCAGAGACCTGAGACATGTGTCTAAAATGCCAAGAGACGTTAGTTGTTTTAGAAGCTGCGCTTAGCAGTACAGCTGTCATTCTGAATGAATAAAGAATAAGGACAACAACATTGTTTGCACACTGAGAAAACAACTAGTTTTGCAATGTTACCTGTTCATTTGGGGGTAGATGAAAGGTACGTAGGGGTGAACAATTGTGTAGCATTTGTGCATAATCCTGCAAGAATATCTTGTCTTTGTAAAAAAAAAAAAAAAAGATGTTATGTTCTGTACAGCTTCTTCTTACCTCAGCCAACTAGTCTTTATTTTTAAAAGAACCTTAATAGAGATGTAAAGTTTTGAAAACTTTTCTTAAGGAGTTTGTTATCATGCGCAAAGAGCATTTTGTGTAACTTGGGACCCCAATGCAAAATCTCATGATAGCTAAACATGCAAATCAAGTACTCTGAGAATGGATATTATAGACAATAGGGACTTCACTGTATGTGTCCTTTCACCAAAAAAAAAAAAAAAAAAAAAAGAAAAAAAAAAAAAAGAAAGAAAAGAAAACAGAAAAAAGAAGAAGAAGCCAATAATCCATATTTGGAATTCTTGTTTGCATTTGTACTTTCTAAATTGTAATATCAGGCCTGTTCATTGTGATTTACATTATTTATGTTAGTCAGGATTTCTGTCTCACACATGTTAACTCCGTCATTCTGTGTCTCTATTAACCATGGATGCCATTCCTCATTTTTAAATAAAGTCATAGTCTGTCAGGAACTGTTCCTGTATATTATCAATTAAAATGACTGAGGAAGAGTGTAAGGATACATCTATATTTCTATGCATTTGTTTTGCTTGGAACTTGAGAATTGTTATAGTGCAGAGGGCTCCCTCTTTGGGAATTCACTCAGACAGTTTCATCCCTCCTTCTAGTGTTACATGTTGTATTTCTTAAATAAATTATCCTCTCCAGAGTATGAAAAAGTAACACACGGACTGGGGATAATCTTGGGTGTTGAAGTCCAAAACAGTAACCTTTCCAATCTCCATCACTTTCTATGGGTCAAAAAACACATTAAGGGGAACGTTCATTACCTGTGTCTAATATGTTTGTCCTATCACTCTCAGAGATGCATCCCTTAGCAATCAGACTGGCAAAATAACCTGAGGGTAAAGTGACTCACTAGACAAACCATGCTAAGTGCACTGTTTCTAAATACATTTCATCATATAATCTAGCTTGACACTACTTTTTATGGTATCTGTCTGCTCATGTAGTCCCTAGTAACCATGGGGGGATGCAGACGGGCGGCCGTGGGCCACCCTGGGAAGCGGCGGATCGGGGCCGAGGCTGCCCCATGCCTCATCCCCGATCCTCCCTTTCACCGCCTGGGAAAGCCGCGAAAGGGGCATCCGAAGAGCGGCCATGTGGCTCTTTTGCACCTCTTCTGGCTCAGTGTGTCCAGACGCTGAGCTGGAAGGACGTCATTGGAGCGCTCGTCGTGTGCAATGACGGGCGCTCCAATGATGTTCTCAGGAAGGGGTTGGGGCACGCAGCGTCTGGCTGCCCCTACCCTTCCTGGGATTTAAGACAGTGCTTTGTGCCGTCTGCAAAGGGGGCATGTCTACATTCCATGTAGGGCCTAAATACCCTAAAGGCAGTAGACCTCATCTGGTCATGGAAGCTAAGCAGGGTTAGTACTTGGATAGGAGACTGCCAAGGAATACAAGGTATGGCTGTCGATATATTTCAGAGGAAGGAATTGGCAAAACCACTTCTGAGTATTCCTCACCTAAGAAAACCCTATGAAATTCATAGGATCATCATAAGTTAACAAACACACAGTCAATGGCTGTACTAAGTTGCTATTTCTCAACTTGAGTATCTCTCCAATAGAAAATAATATCCTTGGACTACACATGCATGTTTGCTACATTTCCTGAACCACTGAGCAAAAATGTGGGAACCAACTTAGGTGCAATTGTCCATTTGGATGTAACTGTCCATTTATTTTATTCTTCCATGCCAAAATAAATAAATAAATAAATACATAGAAAATCAAAATCAAAATCAAGTGTTCGCCCTCTCTGCAAGGTTATGAAATTTTTTGAACATATTTCATTCTTTTTCCTTCTTTTTTCTAGACTTTTCCCCTCAAAATCTTGTGACCCACCAGGAAGTCAAGCCTAATCTGGACTAGATCCTTGATCCTGGGTCATCAGGACATATGGTAAACACACCTAAGCTCCTGAAAGGTAAGAAATCTCCCAATGTGTCTTCAGTTCTTTTAGCTGATGGAGCACCAAGAGAGATAAAGGACATGGGAACTGTGTTCATCCTAGGGTTTGCAAAAGACTATGGGCCTTTACAGACTGCTAGAAATAGTGCAACTTGAGGTCACTTTAACTGTCCTGGCTCAGTGCTAAGGAATCATGGGAACTGTAGTTTATTGTGGCACCAGAGCTCTCTGACAGAGAAGGCTCAATATCCCAGAAAAAAATATATAATTCCCATGATTCCCTAGCACTGAGCCAGGACAGTTAAAGTGGCCTCAAATTGCACTATTTCTGGCAGTCTATAGAGGCCCTTTGATAATGTATTGTGTGTACCTAAATTGCAAAACTGTTTAGTTAGTGTGTCTGCTTTGACCACTGATGGGTATGCATTGAATTTCAAGGGGGATGAGTGTGTAATCTCCATGAATGATCAGGTTTGTGCAAAAGCATTGAAAAGGAACAAAATGTATTATTTGGTGGATAGGGCAGAATGTGCAGTAGTCAATAATATGCCTTTACATTTAGACTGTGTGCATTACTACCATCGGGTGTTGAACCATGCAAACTTCACCAGTCTTGGGAAGCTGGGGGAGGTTTGTCCAGAGTTCAGGATGTCTCCTTGCTCAAATCACCCAGAATGCTCAGTTTGCAGCAGGATAAAGTTGAAGGGTTTCCTGTAGCCAAACACAGCAAATGCACACCACCAATACCTTTTAAATTTTTCCATGCAGATTTAGCAGGGCCTTTGAAAAAAAGTTTGGGAAACAACCAGTATTTCTTGGTAATTGTGGACCATTTTACCAGATACTCAAGTGATGCTCCTGAAGGAGAAGAGTGAAACAGCAGAACATTTCAAGGATTGGGTTAACATGGTTGAAAGGGAGTTTGAATACAAAGTTGGGTCTTTGGTCATAGACAGGGGTGGAGAATTCTTATCAAACAATTTGAAAAATTGGTTGAGAAAGAAGGGAATTCGACACAACACCACAAACCCTGCAGTTCCGCAGGAGGATGGCTTGGCAGAAAGGTGCATTGGTGTCTTAAAGCAGATGAAAGACTGCATGTTGTTAGGTGTGGAAGCATCTGAGCAGCTTTGGGTAGAAGCTATTCTGACAGCAAATCACATTGCAAATCGTGTTTGGAATTCTGCTGTAAAGAAAACCCCATTTCATATGCTTTATGGCAGACCACCTAATTTGAAATACCTGAGAGTGTTTGGGCAGTATGCAAATATGTATGTACCTGCCAGTTTCAGAAAGAAGGGTGAGCCTAAATGGTGCAGCTTGATGTTTGTGGGATATTCTGGGAATAGCTATTGATTTCATTTTTGTCATGGGGAAATCTTGCTATCCAGAAGTGCCAACTTTGAAAAGCACTCGGGTTGGGATAAGCTGCATTCCAACAAAGAGGTTTTTCTTAGACTGGGACAAAAGGACATGAGTACTAGAAATGGAAGTGTGACAAAACAAGAAACTTCAGCAGAAAGTGAGTACTTCAGAACACCCTACACAGACACAACCAACATTTCAGTTACCAATCACAACTAGTAAGTTTGAAACAGTGCAAAAAAGAGATACAGAGGTTCAGACAAGTTCTGAGAGTGAAGATGAGAGAGGTAGAACAAAGGTAATCTTACCCAGGAGGACTCAGAGAGTGAGAAAACCTCCAGAAGATTTTGTTGTGCAGAGTGCAAGAGCCTGTACAGTGGTGGCTGATGAGCCTGAGAATTTTAAGAATTTGCAGATTATGCTGAAGAGGAAAAAGAAAAGTGGTTTTCTACTATGGATAAGGAGTACATGTCATTGGTAGAAAAAAGAGGTTTCTGAGGTTATTAAAAGCCTATAAATCACAAGGTGATAAGTTGTAGATGGATTTACAAGAGAAAGGAGATGCCGGATGGTACTCATAGATACAAAGCAAGGTTGGTGCCAAAAGGTTTTGCACAACAGAAATTTGAGAACTTTGACAAAACGTTTTATCCTACGGCCAAGCCAGAAAGCTTGAGGTTGGTTTTGGCATTAGCAGCAAGGAAAGGTCAAGTAGTAAAGCATTTTGATTTTGAAACTGCCTATTTGAACGCTAGTCTTGAGGAAGAAGTGTTCATGGAACAACCTTTGGGTTTTGAACAGGACAGTGATAGGAAAGTGTACAAGTTGAGAAAGGCTTTGTATGGTTTGAAACAGAATGCACAGAGTTGGAATCATTGCATTCATGAAGAGTTGGTGAAACTAGGGTACAAACGCAGCATTGCTGATGCATGTGTTTGCACTAAGGGAGATGTAACGTTGGTGATTTATGTTGATGACTTGTGTGTCATGGTGAGGTCAGAGCATGAAATCCAGACAGTCCAGAAAGAATTGGCCAATAAGTTTGTGCTTAAAGATTTGGGAAATCTCAAGGCTTACATAGGGATTAAGGTAGAGTGGACTGAGGATGGCAGATGTTTGTTGAGTCAACAAAAGATGATAGAAAGGTTGATTGAGCAGTGTATGCTACAAAGTGTGAAAGTAGTGAGAAGTCCAGTGACTCCTGGTTACACCAGTGGTGAGTCAACAAAGGAGTTTGACAATCCAGAATTATTTAGAAGTGTGGTTGGAAGCTTGATGTTCATAGCTAACAATGCAAGGTCTGATATTTCTTTTGCAGTGGGAGTGCTTAGCAAGAAGGTGAGCAATCCAAAAGTTGAAGATTGGAATGGAGTGAAACATGTGTTAAGGTATCTGAAAGGCAGCAAAAACAAAAAACTTGTGATACAAGGTAGCATGGTTCAACTTGATTGTTTTGTTGACAGCTCATTTGCCTCAGAGTTACATGACAGAAAGTCAGTGTCAGGATTGTCAATAAAGTTTGCAGAAAGTCCAATAGTATGGCGCAGCAGGAAGCAGAACTGTGTAACTCTGAGCACAACAGAAGCAGAATTTGCAGCTTTACCAGAGATGGTTAATGAAGTACAGTGGATAAGACAATTGCTTGAAGATTTAGGTGAGAAATGCACTGCACCTACAGTAGTACATGAAGATTCACAATCTTGCATAACAATGTCAGAAACAGAGAATTTGAAGTGCAGAACCAAATACATAGGTGTAAGGTATCAAAATGTAAGGGACATGATCCAGAACAAAGTTGTAAGTCTGGAATACATTGACACCAGAGACAACATAGCTGATGTTCTCACAAAGGCGCTGCCAGTTGAGAGACATGAACAGCTATCACATCTGATGGGAATGACACCCTAAATGCACAATTCTAGCTATCAAGCTAAAGTGCAAAATCAGGGGATAACAAAGATGCATAACACAAACAAGTAACATGACACATATCTGTACATTTGGAGGGGGATGTTGGAAAATGTAACTTGTGTGTAAATGTCCAGATGTGGGAAAGTGACAATAAGGGAACTACAGGTCACTTACACCTTGTTAGCTGGGAAAGTTTTCTGCAGCTGGGATACAAAACAACATAACAGAGTCCAAGGTCAGGATGTGTCTGAGAACTCATAGACAAGTTGTAAACAGGTTAGGTCATTATGGTTTGGGAACTACAACTCATGTGACTACATATCACAAGAAGAGGCTGGACTCTGTGGCCACATAGCAAGTGTCTATAAAACACAGTATGTTGTGGGCTGGATTTGCTCTCTCTCTTTTTCTTCTTCCACTACTCTCTTATTATTGTTGTTGGTTTGTTCCTGCTGGTGCTGGATATGCATGTACATAGTTTTCTTTGTATATACTGCAACTGAAGAATAAATGCACCTCTTTGGAGTTAAATCCTGTCTACAGTCTGTTTCATGGGAGGCTGGAAGGAGACATTCCAGCAGTGAGACAGCTCAAGGCTGCCTGGTGTTTTCCCCTCCTCATCGTAGAGAAGTGAACTTCCGTGTTGTCTGCATACTCAAATTGCTTCAGCAATGGCTATGGGTCCAAACTGCTGTGACAGTTACAACTCAGCAGAAAGTATCAAGTTACATCAATTAAGGTTGCCTGAGAAAGAAAAATGACAGTAAATGTTTTTACAAAAGAAAGATAAAAGCCTTACTTAATACATTACTTCAGCAGATAAAAGGATACCAGAACAGTGACTGGAAAATAAAGAAGATAAGAAAAGGTGGAATAAAGTAGAACAAAGAGGGAAATAATATAGAGAGAACTTTATGAATTTCTGAAAATAAAGATAAGTGAGTAAAGATGAAAGATATTTAAATAATAAGAGACAGAAGGATACAGCCTCAAATAAAGGGGATTTAAATAAGACAACAAGAATGAATGACTAAGAGAAATACAGAAAATAAGCAGTTTTTCAATCTTGAATAAGCTGAATATAAAAATTTGATTTTGATGTTTAGACCTCTTATGATAAAGAAAACAGGAACTGGTAAGATACAGAACTGAATCTCTCAGACTAGAACAGGGGTAGGCAACCTTTTTGAGTCAGGGGCCGGGTTGCTGTCCCTCAGACAATTGGGGGGCCAAAGCAAATAAATAAATAAATAAATAAAAATGTAATTTTTTAAAAAAATATATCCATGCACGCTCTCTCAGCCCCAGAAAAGCCATGATGGCAAAACCCCTGTGGAGATTTTGCCAAGAAAAAACCCCAAGAACAAGTAATAACAACAATAATCAATATCATCATGGCAGGTGGCGGCAGGCGGCGGTGGCAGGACCAGCCTGGGGCTGGTCCAAAGGCCTCGGGGGGGGGGGGCGCATCTGGCCTTGAGGCCTTAGGTTGCCTACCCCTGGACTAGAAGAAGATATTTGATGTGAATTATCTATATAGAGAGTACAAGAGGATATTATAAGAATAAATTTAAGTAATTTATCTACTGAATAATTGTATAGGAATTTACATAGCAAAGATTATTTTAGATTTAATTAGTGTAAAAATAAGAGGATTTTTGGCTCAAATGAAATAATGAATACGAATTAAAGTCTTGATTTGAATTGTCTATTGTGAGCAAGAAGAAAGGTAGTTAACTCAATCAATAGAAGAGATTGTGATTGTTGAATGTTACCTTGATTAATCTCTAATTACTTAATTAATTTGTGTACATATAGATATATAGGTTAAGCATCTTTACAAATTAATTGAAACAATTGATTTGAAGATAATTAATTTGTTATTAATGAATTTATTGATTAGTAATTATTGAACTGTGACTCTCATTTGATTCAGCTGATCTAGAGATAAGTAAAAAGAGATGATCTGGTAAATTGTTGGGGTAAAGCAATTTCAGTATTAAATTCAGTATTGTAAAAGAAATTAAGAAAAATAGAATTAGAACATCTGAATTAATCAATTCAAATATAATACAGTTATATAATACTTGACAGACAATAACTTAACTCATAAATTCAAATATTTCAAATTCAAAGTAACAAATTTGGTGCCCAAAAAAGGGAAGGAAACTAAGAAATAGTAAATTAACATATTAAAAAAAGGAAATAAGAGGACAAAGAAAAGAAAATGGTTACTGGAGTAAGGAAAGCAGCATTACAGCAACAAAGACAACCCTCAATTAAACAAAACCCAAAAAGGATAGAACAAATGGCAATATTCAAAGAACTAAAATCCATGTATTTAGAATTGAAAAAGTATATAAAATCAATGAAAGCTGACACAAATGAAATGAGGAAAGAAATAAGACAAGAAATAAAACAGGAAATAAGACCAGAACTAAAAGGAATTAAACAATTACTTGAAAAAATGATGGAGGGCATGAAACGAATGGATGAGGGATTGGGAAAAATTGAAGAAAAGTCAAACACTTTAGAAAAAAATTTACCATATGGCAATTCAAAATGAACAAGAACTAGATGAAAGAGCTCCCCAAAAGCTTAAACAAAAGGAAAACTATTTTAAATTAAGAGGCCTAAAAGAACAAGAAAATAAAAACATATGAACATTTAACACCAATCCTAGTAGAATTTATAGGAGTAAATATTTACAGGATAAATTCTTGAATAGCTAAACAAACAACAACAAAAAACTTACCTAGAGACACAGTGATTTATTTCACTAGAAAGAAAACAAGAGACTAAAAGCTGCAATTAAATTGCAAACAGAAATTAAAGATAGGAGAGGAAACATTGATATATAAGGACATCTCAATGAGATTACTTTAAAAAAGAGAATATAAAGCATTGACCACCCTGCTAAAACAGAACATATAACTTATAGATGCGAGAAACTAGAAGGTAACTCATTTAAATACAGACAGAAAATCTTCACAGTAAACACAACAACCAAAATTGAAGAATACTTGAAAAATATAGGAGAAATTTGGAAAAGAGAATGGATACATCACAAGAAGAAAGAGAAAGAGAAGAAAGGAAGAAAGGAACACATACAGATGAAAATGAAGGCAAAGTAGAAGAAGGGAAAGGAAAGTCAGATAAAGAAGAATCAGACCTAGAAACTGTATAGTAAAATAAAGAAGTAAGAAGATGAAAGTTAAAATAATATATTGGAACATAAGGGGCCTAAACTCACCTCAAAAAAGAAAGAAGGTGTTTCATTTTTTAGGGGAAAAAAGATTTTATTTGATATGCCTTCAAGAGATGCATATAAAGCAAAAAGACTTTAGGCTATTACAGAATAAGAAATTAGGTAATAAATACACATCTTCAGTTGAAAAAAGAAAGAAAGGAGGAGTTATTTATGTAAATCAACAATATAATACAGAGGACAATAATGGTCACTATATCGGATTAGAAGTAAAAATTCAGGATACAAAATACTTAATAGTCAGCATCTGTGCACCTTTGGAAGGAAAGGATAAATTCTATCAACACTTGACAAAGATAGTCGCAGAATGTAGTTATGAAAAGATACTCCTTCTAGGAGACTGGAATGGAGTAATAGATCCAGAAAAGGACATAAAAGAAGATAAAAGTAAATGCAAGGGAAACTCTCCAAAACCTTTACACACATGTCAGAAATCCTATTAGTTACAGATGTTTGGAGATATAAGTACGGTGAAGCAAAAGAATACACATATTTTTCTGAAATACACAAGTCCCTTTTAATGATCAATATGTTGTTGACATCAAAATCATTATATAAAAGCATTGGCAAAATGGATACACCACCAAGGATGTTATCGGACCATAATTCAAAAACTCTTACATGGAAAAAGAAACCTAAAGAATATACCTGGAGAATAAATGAAAATCTACTACAAAGTGAGAAGATTATCCAAAAAGCCAAGTATACATTGAAAATGTACTTTGAAGAAAATTTTGGAAAAGGGATGGATGTAAGGATGGTGTGGGAAGCCATCTAACAAAGTTGAACGATACCTAGCATACAAAGTGAAAAAGATGAAAGAATGAAACAGTATTATAAAAATCAAGGAAGGATCACAAATAATAAGAGAACAACTAAAAATTATTTCAAATTTAATTCACAAAAGTATAAGGAAATAACACAGATGAGAACAAATTAAATGATTTCTTAAAGAAAAGCTTTACTGAAAGTATGGGGGGAAAACTACAAACCACGATTATTCCAAAAATTTCATTATGGTGTTCACCACAAGAGGCATTTTTCAATAAAGAAGGCATATCACCCCCCCCCCCCCAAATGGATTAGATAGAGTGACATACTGAAAGTAAACCAAGAGGAGGCAGAAATTAAATCACAGGAAGAACTGAAAGAATCAGGAATAGACTGCCATTGGTACTTGTACTGACAATTAAAAGAAAGATATAAAGTTGACAAATTAAAAGGATTCAACACTAAGAAATCAGAATGGGAAACAATATTAGAAAAAGGCAGCAAGAAAATGATTTTAAGATGTTATAAGCTAATACTAAAATGGGATACAGAAGATGAATTAATTAAAGACAATATGATCAAATGGGCTTGTAATGTTGGTCACAATATAGAACTAGAGCAGTGGGAAAAGTCTTAGAAGAAAACAAAGAAGTATACAGTGTGGTAAGACCTGAAGGAGAACAACTGTAACATGTTTCTAAGATGGCACCTAATACCACAAAAACTAGCTAAGATGTATAAAGAAGTAAAGGTGTCCTGATGGAAATGTTCACATGAAACAGGCTCATTCTATCCCCTATAGTGGACATGTCCAAAAGCGAAAACATAGTGGACAACTATACATAAAACAATGAAGGAAATATGAAAAATAGACATTGAATTTGCATTAGAAACCTGTCTTTTAGGAATGGTAAAGATAAAGAAATTGATAGAAAATACAGCAGAACAGTTTTCTTTATGCTAACATGTGCCAGGATAGTATACGCTAAACTTTGGAAAACGCAAGAGAAACTAACAATAGCCCAATGGCTATCCAAACTATATGAAACAGCAGAAATGGACAAGATGACAAGTTGAATGAGAGAAAAGACAAAATAATATGTTAAAAAACGATTGGCAAATGTTATATAACTATCTTAAGAAGCTTTGGAAAGGGATTATAAAATGAAAATTAAATAATGTAAATAATATAAATTAAATTATTTCCTCAAAACTTTATGGATATAAGATTATGAATACAGTTATACTTTCATATTCATTAAAATCATGAGAAACAAAAATTATTAAATACAATATGAATGTTAGAACAACTAAGAAATTTGGGAGATAAAGAAGATGGTAATGCTAGATAGAAAATGATATTTTCTATCTTTTTTATTTAAGATAGAATTATATAACGTAACTTAAGTTTCTAAGATGAATTAAAAATATAAAGAAAAGCAAGACTTGTATGAGAGGAAGTCAAAAATTGAATGTTACATGTTTTTATCAAGAAAAAAAGATTGTTTATGTTTTCATGTGTAAATTTGTTAAGGTTTAAAGGTAATGTCTACCGTATTTTATGTTGTACAGTTAAATGTTTAAGTTTTTTGTAAGTATGTTTGGGGAATAAAGATATTATTCAAAACAAGAGAAATTAACGGCTGTCTGGAATAGCAACTGCCTTTTTTTTCATAGCACTAGTCATCACTCTTGTCTAATTCCAGCGTTTGGGAAAATGGAGGAGGGAGTTGGGCTACCAGCTTCCAGAAATGTCTAGCCATCAGGGAGACTGGGGATGCTGGGAGTTGTTTTTTTCTAAATAATGTGTCCCAGTCTAATTGATGTGTGTGCAAGACAAGAAGTCACCATTATAAAATCTTGTTGTTGTGAGCCTTCAAGTCATTTCTGACATATGGAGACCCTATGAAGAGGCTTTCTTGGCAGAATTTATTCAGAGTAAGGTTGCCCTTGTCTTCTTCAAAGGCTAAGAGCAGTGTGACTTGCTCAGAGTCATCTAGTAGGTTTCCATAGCTGAGCAGGGGTTCACATCCTGCAAAGAACACAGATAACTTCACAATTGCAGTCCAAATCAATTTTACTACAAAGTTGCTATTGTTCAAAAAGCAGTCCTATTTCAACACTCAGATCATACACTATGCTGGCTCCTTGTAAAACCTTACTGCAACATATATTTTCTTCACATGTCTTTATTAAATGAAAAAAAATGAAGCTGCTTTGCTTTATCATGACAGTTACATTTTTCACCTTTTAAATGGATGGCTTCTGGGACAGTGATTCTCCCGTCTGTTCTAAATTAAGTCTGACAGACTCCCTTGCTATGAATATTTATCTACCTGTAAATACGGTAAATTAAAGGGAATTGTATAGGCAACAGTCTATTGTGTTCTTTATTTATTATTTCCACAGTGTTATATGGCACTGGAAATCACTTTATGCTACATAATTATCCATATAGTGCATCTCCATGCCTCCCGATATGAGGCCAGGGCGGACCATTGTTGGTGATCAATTTGACCGAGCCTGAGATGTTGTTTCAGGGAGTCCTTGTATCACTTTTTTGGAGCACCCCTCTTACGCTGACCCATGGCGAGTTCACCATAGAGTACTATTTTTGGGAGGTGATGGTCCTCCATCCTAGAAACGTGCCCTGCCCAGCGCAGCTGCATTCTCAATAGCATGTCCTCAATGCTGGTGATCCCTGCTTGCTCAAGGACAGCAACATTCGTCACATAGTCAGTCCAGTGTATATTTAGGGTTGTGCGTTTACAGCGCTGATGAAAGCGTTCGAGGAGTCATAAGTGTTGGTGATAGGTGACCCATGTTTCAGACCAGTAAAGGAGAATAGACAGTACAATGGCTCTATACACACTGATTTTTGTGCTTCACCTCAGGTGTTTGTTACTCCAGACTCTTTTGTAAAGTCTTCCAAATGTGCTATATGCCTTTGCTAATCTGTGATCAATCTCTTTGTCAGTCTTGGCATTTGAGGAGATGATGCTTCCCAGGTAGGTGAACTGCTGAACGGACTTAAGCACAGATTTGCCTATGGCAATGTGGGGGTGGGGGTGTTCATCCTGTGGTGCAGGCTGGTAGAGGACTTCTGTTTTCTTCAGGTTGACTTCCAGCCCAAACAGCTCTACAGCTGTTGCGAAGCAGGATGTTAGACCCTGCAGAGCTGCTTCTGTGTGGGCAACAAGGGCAGCATCGTCAGCGAAGAGCAGCTCACGGACTAAATAGTTCAGAGTCTTAGTACAAGCCCTCAGATGGATTAAGTTAAACAAGCTACCATCAACACGGTAACATATATAGATGCCGTCTTCTTCTTCGAGCTCTGCTGTAGCCCTTTGGAGCATCATGCTGAAGAAGATTGTAAATAAAGTTGGAGCAAGAACACAACCTTACTTCACTCCATTAGTTATTAGAAAGGGCTCTGAAAGAGCATCGCCATATCTGACTTTACCATGCTGGTCCTCATGTAGCAAGATAGTCATTTTGAGGAATTTGGGGGGACATCCTAGTCTTTCCAGGATCTGCCATAGACCCTTTCTACTTAGTGTTGAAGGCTTTGGTGAGGTCAACAAATGTTACATAGAGTCCCTTGTTCTGCTCTTTACATTTCTCTTGCAGTTGTCTAAGGGCAAATACCATATCTGTAGTACTTCTATTGGCTCTGAAGCCACACTGGCTTTCAGGAAGAAGTTCTTCTGCAATAGCAGTAACTAATCTGTTCAGGAGTATCTTTGCAAGGATTTTTCCAGCAATAGAGAGCAGTGTTATACCTCGATAGTTTGAGCAATCATATTTTGTTCCTTTTTTCTTGTACAGGGTGATGATGACTGCATCTCAGAGATCTGATGGCAGTTCCCCTTTTTCCCAGCAACTCATAAGGAGTTTGTGGAGTTTAGCATGGAGTACATGACCTCCGTGTTTCCAAACTTCAGGTGAGATTCCATCAATCCCAGCTGCCTTGCTGTTTTTCATCTGCTGTATGGCCTTAAGGGCCTCTTCCAAAGTGGGAGCTATGTCCAATTCATTTTTCATCAGTTTCTGTATCATATGTTGGATAGCTGAGCCTTGGTCTACTTGGTTGGCACTTAAGAGACTTTGAAAATGTTCAGCCCATTGATTCAGGATGGAGGCTTTATCAGTAATTAGTGTTTGACCATCTGTACTGTATAAGGAGCTTTGGACTTGATAAGTAGGTCCAAACACTGCTTTAAGAGCTTTGTAAATTCCTCTAAGATCATCCAGATCTGCACAGCATTGTGTCTTTTCTGCTATATTGATCCAACACTTGTTCTGAATGTCTCAGAGTTTTTGTTGAAGTTTACTACATGTGAGACGGAAAGCTGCTTTTCTTACATGGCAAGTTGGTTGGCCAAGGTATGCCTGGTGAGCAGTTCTCTTCTTTGCCAACAGCTCCTGGATCTCTTGGTTGTTTTCATCAAACCAGTTTTGATTTTTCTTGTGGGAGAATCCAAGGGATTCTTCCACAGACTGGAGGATACTGTTTTTGATATGTTTCCAAAGCACTGTAGGAGAAGGATCTGTATTGTCTTCAAGTTTTGTTTGCAGATTTGCCTGGAAGTTGTCTCTCATGGTAGCTTGTTGAAGATTGTTGACTTGGAGTCTCCTCTTTAAGATGCCACCCTTCTTAGGTTTGAGCTGAAGATGAAGATTTAGTTTACATCTTACGAGGCGATGATCTGTTTGGCATTCTGCACTGGGCATCACTCAAGTATGACGGACATCGCAAATGTTTCTCTGGTGGACTAGAACATAGTCAGTGAGATGCCAGTGTTTGGATCGGGGATGCATCCAGGTTGTCTTCAAGCTATCTTTCTGCTGAAAGATAGTGTTTGTAATAGTCAGCTGTTGTTCTGCACAGAACTCTAGCAAGAGGCATCAATGGAGAGGTCATGAGTTAACAAATATGAAAATGTAAGAAGGCAAAACTGACAAGATTTGCACAGCCAGTCAAAGACTTTCAGTGAGTACTTCTTAACGTAGTAGTGTCAATGGGGTGTGTGGGGTGTGTGGGCTGCACTGGGTGACACCCCAGAAGAGGCACCCCAGAAGGAGGGTAACACCTGATAGCCCCCCGCACTCCCTGCAGGCACTCCTTGGGCCTGCATGGGTGCCCCTCAGGGCCTTGGAGGGGGTCTCTGGCCCAGGGGGCAACATGTGGCCATTTCTGTGGTCCATATGGCTGTTTCCTCGGCCTGTGTGGTGTTTCTCCTATTTACACAGCCATTTCTGAGGCCCACATGGCACTTTCCTGACCTACGGTTGTTTCTGAGGCCCCCGCAGCTGTTTGCATGTGACCCCACCCTCAAAAGTCCTGCCTGGAAGCCCCACCTCCCTGCACCAGGTGACACCCCAGGCAAGGATGCCACTGTCTTAACAATCTGGTTTGAACCCTTGGATTCAACCATGTTTATGGTGCCCCCCCCAAAGGTCTTTATTTTTCATATCTACATGGAAGGTGTATATAACAAGGTCTTCACCATACTAGGAATATCTGTACCATTTAAATTAGGCTTGCATTTGAATTTGGTCAGATCAGACATCACCAATTAATTTTTGCATTCATTTTTAAGACTTTTTACATTTCTTCATGAATTTGATGGCATTTACAAAAATTCAGATATGGGTCAAAGTAAAGTAATCTGTCTCTACACTATAAACCAGGGGTAGGTAACCTTTCCCCTTTAAGGGCCGAGGGACTTCAGCTCCCAGAATCCCAGGAGCTATTGGCCAACATGGGACTATTGGCCAACATGGCTGAGGCTTCTGGGAGCTGAAGTCCCTCGGCCCTTAAAGGGGAAAGGTTGCCTACCCCTGCTATAAACAATCAATTCCCCTCAAATGTACTGTTTACAGTGTAAATTTTACATCCATTTAAAAAAAGGTTTCAGGAAAGACCCCTATTTTTGCTGAGTATTATTCCACCCTTCAAGGACAGAAAATCTCTTTCTAGGGATAATGTTTTTTAAACCAGTAGCAACTTTGTAGTAAAATTGATTTGAACTGCAATTGTGAAGCTATTTGTGGTGTTAGCATCCAGTGTTGCCTGGTATCAATCATTTCCAAATTGTCTTGCCTCAAAGCAGATCCTTAAAGTGTTTCTCTTGTGTGTTATCTATTAAAAGCTTAAACCTCCAGTCCTGCCTTTTTAAGACAGAAGATTAACATTGTGTGAAAAATCTTTGCATTCTATTCCAGGGTTTGTTTGAATCAATAAGGGCAAATGTTCCATACCAAGAACACCTGCCCAACCCTGTTGATTGACTGACCTTCTCTCAATAGAGCTGATGGCTCCCCGAATTAGAGTCTTTGTAAGCATCATTGCCAAATTTTAATAGCTGTCCCGTTGTATGACAGAGTTAACTTGTAGTAGTGACCTTGGCCTCAAACAGATGGCCGAAAAGGGCCACTGTCAGGCTGATCTGGGGGTGAGGCGTGCACATGATGCATGCCCCCCAGATCACTTGTAGGCTATGCCAAGGCCGCTGAATGGGGCCCAAAACCAGCTGCAAAAGGAGCAGGCACCCTTGGGACCATCGTGTATGGTTGTCATGGTCCCACCACAGTCCCACATTGATCAGGGCAGGCATGGTCTCTGGCCGCTCCTACTGCCCCGTCTGCTTTGCCCCCTTGTTGGATACTTTTTGCATTAGTGTTGCAGTCTGAGGCTGGAAAAAGGTACAAAGGCTGGGAATGGAGTAAGGACAGATTTCCCCCTCCCCTCTCTGTTGCTAACTTGCTTTCACAGTTCTTATAGCTATGAGGGAAGATATGGGTCACACTTGCACACTTTTTGTTTGCACACTTTCTGTACTATATAATGCTTGGGAGTCCATCTTCCATCAACTTCAGCCAGAAAGGATGCACCCCAGCTCAAGCTCCCCATATATCCAACAATGGGGCATTTGATTGATTATCAAGGGACAGTTTGCACAGAATTCATTTAGGGGCCCAGTTCTACTATTTTTACAATTACAGTACCACTTGCTACTATTGGTTATGAGGAGATGACCCCAAAAGGATTGGAATGCTATGTACCATCTCCTGCATCATTTACCACCAATAAAGTATATACTATAGAAGTGTTTGTCATTGAAAGGACTCTTGAAGGAGTCTAGAACTACATCTAGAGCAAGGCAATAGGTATAAACATTTGTTTTATTTAAAAATCAGCTTTACTCAAGGCATGGTTTGGAGAAATCTATGTTCATGTGTTCTAATACTTTTCTCAAACACTCTGGTCCTTCCAAAGATAAAACGTTATTACCACAGTATTGGATAAGTTTCAATTTGTGCAACCTGAGGATGTGGATAGGATCCTTGGAGAGGTGAGAGCCACCATGTGAATACTGGATCCCTGCCCTTCCTGGCTTTTGAAATCAACTAGAGGGGGACTGGCCGAGTGGGTAAAGGGGGTGGTGAATGCTTCACCACAACAGGGCAAATTTCCATCCTGCCTAAAGGAAGCTGTGGTGAAGCTGTTACTAAAAAAGACCTCTCTGGATCCCACCATCCTGAATAACTATCAGCCAGTCTCTAATATTCCATTTTGGGCAAGGTTTTGGAGTGGGTAGTGGCCTCCCAGCTCCAGGGATTTCTAGATGAAATGGATTATCTAGATCCATTTTAATCTGGCTTCAGGCCTGGCTACGGCACAGAGATGGCTTTGGTTGCCTTGGTGGATGACCTTTGCAGGGAACTGGACAGGGGAAGTATGTCCCTGTTGGTCCTGTTAGATCTCTCAGCAGCTTTCGATATCATCAACCATGGTATCCTTCTGAGCTTCCTTTCTAGGATGGGACTGGGGGCACTGCTATGAAGTGGTTTTGGTCTTTCTTGGAGGGGCGGACCCAAAACATGGTGTTCAGGGACTCCTGTTCAACTCCTTGGCTTCTGGCCTATGGGGTCCCACAGGGTTCTGTCTCCCATGTTGTTCATCATCTACATGAAACCACTGGGAGAGGTAATCTGGAGTTTTGGGGTGCGGTGTCATCAGTATGCGGATGACACCCAACTCCATCTCTCCTTTCCATCTGACTCCAAGGAAACTGTTTCTGTGCTGGACCAGTGTCTGCTGTCAGTAATGGCCTGGATGATGGCAAACAAATTGAAGTTTAATCCAGACAAGACAGAGGTGCTTTTGTTCAGATGTAAGGCAGATCAGGGATTTGGGGCTGTGTCTGAGATGGATGGGGTTACACTCCCCTTGAAATCTCAGGCTCGCAGTTTGGGTGTGCTCCTGGACTCAACTTTGAGCCTGGATTGTTGGAATATAGATGGGTTATACAGTCAAAGGAGAAATGTAGAGATGTGTGTGTGGAAATTTCCTCATCAGAACAACATCCAGAGAAACAAAGAGAACTCAACAGCAGGTGGCCAAGAAGACATAAACAAGTACAGTTTTAGCTGGGAAAAAGATAGTCAATACATCAACAAGGTGAGCTCATGGGAAAGTAGTCACATGGGGGATGATGGACAGCTAGAGGCTGGGTTAAAACACATCATACAGGCATTATCCAATCAGCATAAGGTTAACACCCAGAAGGTGGAGTATGGGAAGGGCCAAAGTATCCTTTGTTTGGTTTTGTTCATATATGCAAGCACTCTGTGTGTGTGTGTGTGTTCGGCAGTGGTTTTAACTATGGAGTTAGTTTTTGACTTTTAGTTTTTGAGTATGCTTATACCACTTTTACAATGTAACTCCTGGATCTGGAAAGATGGATCTGTAACTTTTTTTTCCTACAACATCAGCAAGATGTGATCCTATGGTGGACTGTATGTTTTTCTTTTCTTATTTACTTTATGGAACAATAAAGTTCTACTTTAGAACTACAACAAGTCTCTGCATGCTTTTAGCATGGAAAGGCTGATGGAAGAAGCTGTTCACTATAATCTGCTATACTCTGCATGCTACATCCAAACATCAACATGGATGCCCAAGTTTCAGCAGTGGCCAGGAGTGCATTTGCACAATTAAAACTTGTGCACCAACTGTGCCCATTCCTTGAAACATCAGCTGGCTACAGTGACACATGCTTTGGTTACATCCCGTTTGGCCTATTGTAACACGCTCTTTGTGGGGCTGCCTTTGGAAACTGTTCAGAAACTTCAGTGGGTCCAAAATGCCGCAGCTAGAACACTGACCAGAGCCAATTATAGGGAGCACATAACTCCTGTAATGAAACAGCTTCACTGGCTACCAGTTTGTTTCCGAGCACAATTCAAGCCCTACACAACTTAGGTGAAGACTATTTGAGAGACTGTATCTCCCCATACAAACCACCTAGAGCCCTAAGATCATCAGGAGAAGGCTTTCTCTCAGTCCCATCAACATCCCATGCTCATTTGGTGAAGACAAAGTGGCTGCTTCCACCCTGTGGAAGTCCCTTCCACTGGAGGCTAGACTGGCTCCTTCACTGCTGGCCTTTCGCTGGTAGGCAAAAACATTGTTATTTAAGCAAGCCTTTTAAAATCCTACAAGCTTGGTTTCATTGTGGATAATCCACTCAGTGGATTATTTATTTATGTAGCATATTAATACTCTGTATTTCTCCTATGCAGATTTCCAGATGGCATATATGGGACTTATCAGTCATCTGTCTAAGCACTGATCACCTTAGCTTTGGTGAAATGGTCTTTTCCTGTGTCTTCAGATCACATATGGAAAAGAATTTCATTGCATCTGACACTAATGTGCACATTTTAAAGTATGAATATCTAAGATGCTTTCAACTAAAAAAAATATGCATAAATATAGTGAAGTCAATTGGAAAAATGAATGAATTAGAGGCAATGCATAAATAAATGGCAGAAATTGTATTTTAAAATTGCACAAATCTACATGTGAAAACACACAAAATGCCTAAATCCTATTTTAGTCCTGACCAGAGAAGATCCATTGAATCTGTAACATTTTCTATGTATCAACTCACCATTCAACAACTGATTGAAGGGGTTTACTTTAGTTGAGACTAACAGGATACAAGCCTTAGTGTCATAACTTAAAATGAAACAATGTGTTTCATTGAAATTGAGATAGTCCATATTGCTATCTCAGGTTGTGCCCTGAGAGTCAGTGGACACACCTTTAACTGCAGTGAAAGGTCGCTTTTTCTCTTGATTTAGGAGATTATCACACCAAGCCCTTTCTCACTTCTTTCCCACTACAGTCATGTAATCAAAAATAAAATGGGAACATTCTGATTTTACAGCAGCCACCACTGCACTTTAATTCATGCAACAGGCGCTGCTGTTCCCATTGTGTTGCCTTCATGTCCTGTCCCTTAATCCCTCCCTCTCTCCCTTATGCCTTACCCAGCATGCCTTAAGTATTTGTTTCTGTGTTTTGCACAATTACGGAGCTCTGCAGCACTGTTGAAAGCTTTTTAAAAACCACTTTTTGAAACTTCAAGGCATCAGAGCTCCAGAATTGCATGGAAAACAGAAAAATATATTAAAAAATAGCAAGGGGGGGGGGGAAGGGAAGAGGAAGGGACAATGAAATCAGATTACTGACAATTGCACAAATACCCCAGAAATGGCTTTTTGCACCAGGACCTTTGCACAATTGGTAGCTAATTCATGGGTTTCCCCTGTGAATGGAAAGAAATGGGTCAGGGATGGGGTAGCTATGTGAGGGAAGTGACATCATGCGATTAGGGAAGTGACATCATGCGATCACTGATGCCACTTCCCTTCAAATGAAATCGTAATTTAAAATCCAGGTATGAAAATGTCCTTAGAGAAAACCACTATGAGGCAATGAGTCAGCATGGTGTTGTGGTTTGAAGGTACATAACAGTAACAACAAACATACATAAATAAATTGGAAGAAATATATACACAAACAGAGTAAAGATTTCAGTACAGAAAGTTTTTAAAACAGAAAGTCCTGTAATCTGATGGGAAAAATGAACAAGAAAATACAGTAGGGTTCAAAGAACCACAAAGAAATCAAGAGTGAGGTCTCACCCTGATAGCTCCTTTTATTTCCAACCAAATATCTATAGAATTGATGCATGAGAGTTTTATTTGAGAAATTTGTTTTGTAAAACTTTGCATGCACTGTTGCTGCAATGCCATATAATTGAATCTGGGTTAGAAAAAAAAACTGAACTGTGTAGTGTTGTCCCTTGTACAAGATAATGGACTTCCCTTTGAAAGGAGGGGGCAAAAAGAGCAATATCAGAAGACATGCCTGAGCCCTGGTCTTTCTCCCAAATAATTGCTCATCATGAGGTGTCTGTTAAAAGCATTTACTTCATCCATCCCTCCATCCCATCATTAGTGCCTGGAGCTTTCAAAAACAGGCAGTGCTCTGCTCTGCTGACACAACTTTGAAAAGATCATAAGGCTTTGAACCTTCAAGCAGAACAAAAGAGAAAAAAACAGCTAAATGGCTAACCTCTAGGGGCCTTTCTCCAGGGTCTGTGCTGTCAAACAATAGAGCTAATGTAGTTCAGGGCACTGATGACAGAAATGTTTGCCCCCTCTAAATCTCACTCTTAACCTGTTTTTTCCCCTTTATGACTTTGCCTCCTTGGGTGGAAAGTGTGGAAAATACAAAGTACAGCTTTGCGAAACAATATGCACTAAGTGAACCCTTCCAGCTTAGCTTCAAGCAAGATGGTTATTGCATTATCTAATTCCAGATGTGATCATTACTTTCTTTTTCAGTAAGGAACAAATACACTGGTGAGGTCCTCTGGAAGGACCTTAGGTCACAGTGAAATTCACAGTTCTGAAATTTCAAATTCATATCTTAATATTCGTGGACCAATTTATTTCATAATATTTCTTTGTTTTTTTCCTCTCATTTACATAAAAATGGACAAAGAGATTAGGATAAATGGAGTAAATCAGATGATACATTAGGGGCTTCAAATGACTGCCCTATACATGCTAGGAAATTATGAGGAGTGTTGCATGGCTGCATAGGTTAGCAGTCCCTGCCTCCCATATGACTGGTTGCCATGCCTGCCTCATTGTCCAAAACACGAGAGAAAGAGCTCTACACATAATCCTGCACAGATGATCAAGTGACTGAGTCAGAATCCCCTTTGCATAATGGATCTTATACTCTGTACATTGATATGTAGAGAAATCTTGTAGTACCTTTGAGACTAACTGAAAGAAAGAAGTTGGTAGCATGAACTTTCATAGACTTAAGTCTACTTCCTCAGAGATACCAAATGCATCTTTCTTTCAGTTTGTCTAAAAAGATGCTACAAGATCTTTCTACATACTGATTCTACAGAGTAACATGGCTATATCTCATTGAATTCCATACATTGATGTGCATATAGAACCTCTTCTTAAGGATGTGTTTACTGGGCAGGATCAACCCAAGACATTTTGCTGTCTGAGAAGGAGAAGGGCAAGATGGTGGCCCCTCTTCACTTCAGATGCCAGGCAGTTGAAGCTTACCACCAGTACACTTGAGACAACAAGATTGTGTAAGGGGCCCAGGACAGGTTATGTGGCCTACACATCTCCATTCACTAACAGTGGGGAACTCTGGTGGCACCAGAGGAACAGCTGGGCAGGTGGACAACCTCTGCCTGAGGCAATTGCTTCACTCTCCATCATGTAAATGTAGCTGTGTCACCAATGTGCATGTGTGTGTTGGGGTTCTCCCTGGCACCACTGCTTCTTTGAGGTATTCTTTGTATTGTCTGAACCCCTCTCCTCTACAATCAGATTATCAATTTTATTGTGGATTTCTCAACTAATTGTTGCAATGTTTTTGGTTATCTTCCTAGTAATCACAGGGTTGTTATTTATTGATTTGATTTATATGTTGCCCCAGGACATAATGCAAGGAGGTTTCCAACATAAATTTTAAAATATTCCAATCAAAACTTGATAATTATACATAATGAAATATGAATTACATTAATTATACAATTAAAACAGCAATTAAAACAATTTTAAACTCCACACTATTCATAAAAAAATAAGTAAAATATTAGAAGGTCCAGCACATCAATTTTAAAACCCCAGACTATAACACAATCAGCAGTTGGAGGCCTGCTTGAATAACAAAGTCTTTGCCCATTTTGGTGAAGGCACAGTTTATTTCAGTAGAGTCTGGATGTTACCTCCACATAAAGGGGAGAGTCTGGCAAAAGTTAATCTCTGTCAGTTTTCATTGGAATAGAGTTTCATTGTTGATCACAAGGTCCCATTGCTTTCAGTATAATTTATGTTGTATTCTTAAACATAATCAAATTTATTCAAAAATAAATCCCACCATCATTAATTGGAGGGTTTTTTCACATATATTTAAAATTGTATATTGTATTTGTTTAAATTTGTTTTAATTTAATTTAATTTTAATGAATTAAATGAAAGCTATTTAAAATTGTACATTTATTTAAAATATTAAAATTGCTAAAATATTTTAAAATAAACATATAAGTTTAAATAGCTTTCATTTAATTGGTTAGAACATTTGATCTACTCTTTGGGCAAAAAGGCTTCCAGTGCAGTTTATACAGGAGGAGTAAGAAGGAGGATTCCCTGCCTGAAAATTTATCATGTGTGGGTAATATAAAAGGAAAAATGGGTATAGATGAAGAAGAAAAAGAAAAGTCAGGCATCACTTTTTAAGTCACTATGTTCATATAATGGCCAAACACGATGTCGTCATCCTTAACACTTCATATGCAGGGTTAAAATCAGACTTTTCTTTCCCTATGTTAGCTGAACTATCATTTTGAATGAATGCTGGAAGACTTTTGCAGGGTTAGACTCAGACTTTTCTTTCCCTACTGTGTAAATCATCCTATGGGGGCACTTTTTCATTGATCCTCTTGGCACAGTCATAATAATCTGAAATATATATTCCTGATTAAAATTTGGCTGCTCAAAATTTCCTTGTGTGTACCCAATGAGATAACAGAAAGAAAATGTTATTTATAATATTAAAACAGAAGTGGGGGGAAAGTAGTTGCTCCATCATACTGATATTTGAGGCTGTACCACTAGAGGGTGCTGGTTTTTAAATCAGACCAATGTCAAGTTTACCAACAGGAAGAATGTCCTGGAGAAAGTAGTTCTCCCTTTCTTTCCAGTTTAATAAATTAGGTGGAAAATGCATGATTGTTTTTTGGATTCCACATATGTTTAGTTAAAGAAATTGTCCTTGTCATCTAAAATGTCTCTTCTTAACTGTGTGCTCCCAGTCAGATACTCAATAATAATGATGGCAACACACAATATGCTGTTATTTCTGCCATGAAAGGAAAGCCCTGGAGCCATCCCAACAAGAGAATGTGAAAGAAAGAAGAAAAGAGTGCTTGCTTCAGTTTTTCATTTTAAAATTGTTTTATTGTGATTGATTATGAATCCATTGAAATTCAGATATTCAGCGAGACAAACTAAAAATAGGATGCCACTTACAAATACAGTAACACTTACTAAAGTGAAAAGCAGTAGGAAAAGAAGACCCCAACGCTATAGGTGGAGCAATTCAGATGGAAACCATGGCCCTGTGTTTGGAAGACCTGAGCAGGCTAGTGGGTTACTGGGGCTCTTGAAGGTCTCCCATTCATGTGTGCATGTATGTGCCTTCAGGTTACCTGTCAACTTATGATGATCCATGGATCTCATAGCATTAGGCAAGAAATACTCAGATGTGTTTTGGCTATATTCAACCTCTGAAATATAGGCTACCACACCTGGGCATTCGTGGGTGCTCTCCTTGCCAAGTACTAACCAGGGCTGACCCTGCTTAGCTTCTGAGATCAGATGGGATCTGGCGCTGCTGCTGCTATTATTCTTATTATTAACTATCATCATTACAGTAATTTTACAAGTAAAACAACAGCAAAACAGCTTAATATAATTAAGACAGAACACAAAAGGAAAAGGGGATGGCAGTGTGGGAGGGGATTAGGTGTATGAGAGACTATGGGCCTTTGCAGACTGCTAGAAATAAGGCCTAAGCAGACTGCCAGAAATAGTGCACATTAAATTGAGGCACTGCCCTGGCTCAGTGCTAGGGAGTCATGGGAATTGTATTTTTTTCTAGGACATTGAGCCTTCTCTGTCAGAGAGCTCTGGTGCCACAATAAATTACAGTTCCCATGATTCCCTAGCACTGAGCCAGGGCAGTGCCTCAATTTAATGTGCACTATTTCTGGCAGTCTGCTTAGGCCCATAGTGCAAATTTCAGTCCACTTTAACTGCCCTGGCTCAGTGCTAGGGAATCATGGGAACTGTATTTTATTCTGAGACATTGAGCCTTCTCTGTCAGAGAGCTCTGGTGCCACAATAAACTACAGTTCCCATGATTCCCTAGCACTGAGTCAGGGCAGTTAAAGTGGACTCAATTTGCACTATTTCTGGAAGTCTCCAAAGGCCCTACCTCTTCTCTCCCTCTGGCCAGAGCAGTGGCAGCTGGGATGCAGGGAGGTCCTTTCATCTGCTTATGGGCCTAGGCATGATGGAGCCTTACCTGCCTCTAGAATATATTCTACTGTCTTTAGAGTGTTTAGGCCCAGAAAACATCTATGAAGTGTGAATGACTGTGGGTCCTTCCAAATTACTAGGATTCCACATTAATCAGTTATGAATATATAACTCTGTGTTATGCATTTGTAACTGCAATGGTGAATTCCAGCCAACATCTTTTCTGTGCTAGGACTATGTTATACATCTTATTCAGTTGGGACGATTGGGGCCTTTTTTCCATGCCATCAATCTACAACTTTCTTCATACTGAAAGAATATGAGTTAAAAAAAGAACAACACCACAAAATCAGATGTGGGAGAAATCGAAACTGATAGATTTTTCCCATCCCTTCCTGCAGACTTAACTCTTGCTATCCTTTCAGCTAAGCTGATCTATAGAGAAGGCGACACACCTGTGTAGTACTATATTCCCATGAAATCAGTGGGCTTGAATTTCAATTGTTCTCTCTGTGTGTGTGTGACATAAAGAACTAACCATGTTAAGTGGCTTTAATACTACTGTAGCCTTTTCTTCCTGTGCAACTTTGACACAGTCTTCCAGCAAATGGCCATACTCCTGCCTGCATTAATAAACTTGCTAGCCAACTCCATTAGTCTTCCAACTAGCTAAAAATGTATGAAGAGAAAATAAAATACAAAGTGGAAAGATCACAAGATAAATTACTAGGGAAGATTGATGCCTTTCAACATCAGGTCTGAAAAAGAGTGATGTCTTGCTGACATTCTACAAAGTGACCATGTGATCATGCCGAGAAATTATTTAGCACTCTGGGCTAATGCTTGGCACTGAATGATGGAGGAGTAGGCAGGCAGGAAGATGTTGAAAGACTGACATCAATCAGAGTTAACAGTGGTGTCTTTGCTGATGATGCATGCCCTGGGGGCTGTCAAAATGTCTCCAGAACAAAATACAAAGAATCTGTGGGAGACTCTGATATTATAAAGTCTTGAGATCTTGTTTGTTTATTGGAATCTAAATTAATGGAAAACCCAGCATTTAGGTGATGATAGTTTTGCCCTCCACAGTCTATTTACTGGAAGTATGGCACAGAGAGTATCCAGCAGGATGTTTCTCCCAGCAGGATCTCTGGCCTTTCTATACAGCAAGGCAGGCCAGAACATACTCTTTTTGCCCGTCAGCTGCTCCCCTCCCTCTCTATAACATAGGCTGCTGCTAGTCATCTTTGGGGATTGAATGGAAAATATTTACCAGGCCTTGTTTTGCCTCGGATGAAGTTTTTCACCTACTGTATGCTATTTGTGGTTAAGTTTGCTTTCCATCACAACTAGTGGGGTGCAGGCACTTACTTAGCTAACATCTATATCTGAGGTCATTCTTAAGCCACCATAACATTGTGATCAAATGTTGCGAGTTCAATCCTGCAGGGCTCCAGGTTGACTCAGCCTTCCATCCTTTCATTGGTTGATAAAATGAATACCGAGCTCATTGGGGGCAACTGGCTAACACATTGTAAACTGCTTAGAGAGTGCTTAGACTATAAAGCAGTATAGTAAGTGCTATTGCTATAAGGTGAAGGAGGCTTACATACTTGCCTTTCCTTGCCAACTGGCTAGAAGGGTGAGGTGGTTGATTCCTTGCTCCAAGCTTGAATCCACTTTAAATGTACTAACCCACACAGCTTGCAGGAATCACCTAGACCAGGGGAAGGCAAACTTTTTAAGACCTGGGCCGGTCTCCCGTAGTCCAGGTCTCGGCTGGGCCTGGGGGGGGAATGGCAGCGCTCGCACTCGCGCGCGCCCTCCTCCTCCACGTGCGACCCCCCCTGCACGCGCTGCCGCCGACACTGCAGCAGCAGCACGCGTGGCTCCCGCCACGGTGCCGCATGTTGCGGCCGCCATTTTGGAAATCAAAATGGTGGCCATGACGCGTTTGCGCATGTGCAAGAGTACTGCGCATGCGCAAACGCGTTGCAACCGCCATTTTGATTTCCAAAATGGCGATCGCGGCAATCGCGGCTGCAGAGCAGCAAAAATGAGCCGCGGTGGCGGTGTGCGGCGGCAGAGGCGGCAACCTTCAGCCTGGGCCGGTAAGTCCAGGGACCGGGGCCTTAACCGGCCCCTGGGCCATAGGTTGCCAGTCTCTGACCTAGACCCACACTTCCCTTTAAGAGAATCAGATGATGATGAACTGTGAGGGACTCCTTTTGCAGTGCAGAGTGAGAAATTTAAAGCCTCAGCGAAGCTTGGCCTGAGCCTCCCAAAATGATGTAGCATCCACATGTGTCATGTGCTACTGCATTGCAGGATGCTGTTCCTGAAAAAGGCTATGGCTAGTTTTAACCTAATTATTTTTGTTTGGTCTCATAATTCTGGGTAGGAATTATTGTTAAATCCTTCTTCTCCACTTGTATTCAGAAGATACCAATCCTATAAAAAGGTGAATATAATTTACTGTTCATTCCACATTTTTAAAAAATCATGAGCAATAGACTGGCAAGAGTAATAAAATGTCCCATAGAAATCCACCTGAAAAGTTCCCCAAATCACTGAATATTTGTCTAGCCAGCATAGTATAGTGATTTCACTATTGGACATGGACTCCAGGAGACCAGGCTTCAAATCCCTGCTCAGCTATGGAACAACTATGGAACAACCCACTGGACAACTATGGGCAAGTCATACTTTTAGCCTTAGAGGACAGCAGTGGCAAGCATATGAATAAATCTTGCCAAGGATCACCATATGCCAAATTCAGTTTGGAGGCAACTATCAGCAACAAGAAATGCCGGCTCTCTACGTTTAAGTCATAGAGATTTTAAACTCAAGTTGTGTAAATAGGGAACTTCTCTGATACATGCAATAGTTTTAAATATTTGTTTGAGATTTTAAATATTTGTTTGATTTAATATTGTTTTAAGGGGGGGTGGGTGGGTTTTTTTGTACTATATGTTTTATGTGAATTGTGATTTTAAATCTGTAAGCCGCCCTGATTTGGTATCCATTGGGCGGGGTATAAATAAATTTTATTTATTATTATTATTATTATAATCATGCAGACTTCTGAGCCTTTGCTGTCTGGATAAGAGGGGGCTTATTCTTCACTTAATTTTAGGTGGGAAAAACTGCTTGTTGAATTACTTTCCCATAGGGAATTGTCTGGCATCCAGACTTAGGACTACTCTACATGTAAGTGCAGGGTGACCAGATGTCATAACTGCAAAGAAGGAAAAGGCACAGCAAAATGTAAGATGTTCAAAAAATGTAGGACAATACAAAATAAAAGCTAAAAACACTAATATAAATATAAATTTATGCCTTGGTTATGTGCAAAATAGAGGACATTTTAGAATTCCTCCTGGACAAAAGGCTGAATTGTAGGACATGTCCTGATAAAGAAGGATGTCTGGTCACCCTACGTAAGTGCATTATGCAAATTGCTGCAGATTTTCACACATTCTCATTGACACAAATTGTCTTCACTTTCTGAACAAATTTGTATCTATTCGCCCTCCTTCTGCTGAAAATACACAGCTGTGTGAATCCATGCAAAGCAGACAGATGGCCACACACCTGATAATGCACATCCTCACAAATCCGCCAGTACAAACTGTGATCCAACATCCAAATGTGGTCAAGATGGCAAAAGTTACTAATGAGGGAGAGAGGAGGTTAATAATGAAGAGAGGCTGCAGCCGTTTCCTTTTGCCTGATGCTGTTGGGAAGGGCAGGATTCTGCTCATCTCCTCTCCCGGCATCGAGTCAATTACGTGCAAACTATTTTTGTAGTTTGAGCTTAGTTTTCGGTATTTGAAGTAAGCTAAGGATAAAGCGGGAAAATGGGAGATAGAAACTGGGACTTTGTAAAAGTAGTTGAAAAAGTGGGGTGACGTAGGATTAATCAGGATTGTCTCTATCATTGTTCTTGTTAAATTGTGACACTTGGAGGGTATTTGTTATGCCCAAATGGCACCTGTTGCATCATGACTGGATGTGAATACATTGCCATGGGCCACACAGTTGGGATGAGTCATTGTTCACATTAAAAAACATTAAAATGGCTTCTAGTATTGGGCTGTGCAGACAGATTCCACTTTGGCTGGCTGAAGAACAGGAGCTTGCCTTGCCTTGCAATTTAATAGGACCTTAATTGATGATACGTGCAAAGAAGATATTAGGAGTTTCTTATTAGTTTCTTGAGACTAGAGGCACCTCTTCAGAGCATTATAGAGAATATTTGTGCTGCAATTACCCTTCTTCAACTCTTACACAGAAAGTCTTGCATTGGCAACAATATGCATGAACTACACTATTCAGTGAGAGCCCTTCATTCCTTAGCTCTCCCATACAGAAGACTAAATTCCATGGCAACGTCAAATAAAAAAGGATTTTATTAAATAATGCAATCAGCTATAGTTTACCCTTTGCTACTTAATTTAATAGTAAGCCCACTCGGGTCTTTATGCTTCTTTCAGTGCACTAAAGAATTTGATACTAGAACTACCTAACTGTATTATAGAATTTGCATTATAGAATTTGTTGCAGAACACTTTAAAGGCTTTGAACTTTTTAGGTTTTGAAGGTGGAGGGGAGAGGAAGAAAAAGAAGAGAAAGTGCAGATCTATCAGCTGAAGAGAATGTGGGGGGTGTGTGTGAACTCTGAGTGGGATCTCTTGAGTCTTTGAAAATCCCATTCAGGACTGAGGACTGGGGAGGGCAAGTGCTTAGAGTGTCGGCCAATCAGGCCTACTGGAAGCTGTTGCCCCAACCTCCCATCCCTGCCCTGGAAGGAGGAAGAATAACTAATGGGCCTTTGCAGACTGCCAGAAATAGTGCAAATTGAGTCCACTTGAACTGCCCTGACTCAGTGCTAGGGAATCATGGCAACTGTAGTTTATTGTGGCACCAGAGCTCTCTGACAGAGAAGGCTCAATGTCTCAGAAAAAAATACAATTCCCTAGCACTGAGCCAGGACAGTTAAATGGACTCAATTTGCACTATTTCTGGCAGTCTGCAAAGGCCCTAAAATTACAGTGGGAGGCACTCTTCTATACCAAGAGAGAAGGACTTACAGGGAAGTAGCTACTGGGGGGTGGGAATGAAGGCATTGCCTTCTCAATAAGAATTCTGCCCACCCACCCCCATGAAATTTTCTTCCAGTCCCCAATTGTCTAGCATTGCAGTAAATTAATATTTTAGTTGAGCATTAAGTTTTAAGGTGTGAATCATTTTCAATATCTCACCCTGTGCAATGCTAGAAATTTGGAATTCTCATAGAATCATAGAATCGCAGAGTTGGATGAGATCCCAAGGGCAATCCAGTCAAAGTTCTCTCATCAGATGGCCATTCAGACTCTACCTCTCAAAAAGTAGACTCCACTACTCTCCAAGGAAGTGTGTTCTACTGTTGAGTAGCTCTTACTGACAGGACGTACTTGCTAATGTTTTTGTGGAACCTCTTTTCTTGTAGCTTGAATCTATTGTTCTGGGTCCTAGTCTCTGCAGCAGAAGAAAACAAGCTTGCTTTATCCTCAATATGACATCCCTTCCAATATTTAAACATAGCTATTGTGTCACCTCTTAACTGTCTCTTTCCCAGGCTAAACATACCCAGCTCCCCAAGCCATTCCTCATAGGGCATGGTTTCCAGAACTTACTCCATTTTGGTCACCCTCCTCTTGAACTGTGGTTCTCAGAACTGTACACAATGGTCCATGTGAGGTCTGACCAAAGCAATCACTTCCCTCAATCCCGGCACTACACTCCTATTGATGCAGCCTAGAACCATATTGACTTTTTAAGCTGCTGCATCATACTCATGTTTAGTTTGTGGTCTGCTAAGATTCCTAGATCCTTTTTGCATGTACTATTATGGGGCAGTAGTGGTTTCATTTTGCCTGCTTATCATTACATCCTGAAAGACCTTCCCTCTTGGCATGTAGGAGTGGTCATTACTGTAATATTACACCACCCCCACCCCCATAGCTACTCCCCTGAACTTTACTAATGCTGAATTCTCCTGCTTCTTCCACGGCAGGGAATGTAAAGAGATGTAGGTAGGTGTGTGTGTGTGTACATGTGTTTATGAGAGGGACTGGGGGTGACGTCCTTTTTCTTTTTCTCTCTGATGCCAGGCCCTAAGCTGGCCCTGGTGGTGCATTGGTTAAATGCCTGTACTGCAGCCACTCACTCATAAACCACAAAGTTACGAGTTCAATACTAGCCAGGGCTCAGGCTTGACTCAGGCCTGCATCCTTCCGAGGTCGCTAAAATGAGTACCCAGCTGTTGGGGGGCAATGAGCTTACAGTTGTAAACCGCTTAGACACCCCATAGAGTGGTATGAAGTGGTATATAAATGAAGCTGCTTTGCTTTTGCTTTGCTTTCACTTCTGCCTGTGAAAACATTATGGTAACCAAGAAATTAAATGGCTAAAGCAAGAATTGTTATCTTCTTCCCACATCCAAAAAGAGAAAGAAAGAAAGAAAGAAAGAAAGAAAGAAAGAAAGAAAGAAAGAAAGACTAGCATAAACTGTTGCATCAAGAGGGGAAAATGTGCAGAAGTAAGAAGAATTTTACCTTTGAAAACAACATATAGAGGTTATTCCATAAAAGAGCAGTGTCGGTCTTGAAGTTGGAGCAAGAATAATCCTTTGCAGAATAACTGTGCACTAGAGGACAAGGCAATTGAAATATACCACAGCAACCCTTGCAAGAGTTGTGCCTAGTTAGTAATATTCTCTGCTCCTCCAGAGTTATACATTTGTATGAAATTTCACATGGACAATCTGGAGCACCATCCTCTCAGGTTAGCATGTGTACTCTCTCTGAAAACTCTTTTCCTAGCCTTTGTGGCATTTGCTTCCCGTCTTCATCACTTGATAGTTTTATTAAAAAATAACTTTGTCCATTCTGCAAAAGCAAATCTTCACCTATTTCATCCTCACATGCAAGAACAAAACATTTCCATAGGTTTCTTCCCAGTGCAGGAGAAAACTTATTTCTGAGCAATGTCTTTCCCCCCTGTAGCCATACATTATGGAGTGTCAGTTATTCTGCATCAAGATGTATGTGTGTTTTTAATGCACACAACCCCCCCCCTTTTTTTTTTGGTACAAAAACACATTTTCTATACAGGAAACACTGTGTTCTGAACAAAACACACTGTTTCCTGTGCAGAAAGCCCATTTGAATTTGAGCACAGACTAATGTCCCAGAACACTTCAGGATGTGGACATACTAGGAGAAAACTATGCAAAAATCTTGGTGCTGCATTATTGTGAATTATCAACAGTTCACAACCCACACTCCACAACCACAGTTCAACCACAACCACATGTGTGTCCAGAGGCTTGTGCCTTATATAGCCTGTGCTCCACATGGCTCTCTGGCCCTGCCTCTTCCTCCTGGACACCTGTCACTCACCTGAGTGACACAGCACTTTTGTAGCAGCTTCTGTGCTTTCCAGCACCAGGTGACTACCCCCATGATGTCATGTCCTGAGGCTGCATGACTCAGCTGTGGCCAAATGCTGTGTCATCATGGCTGCTGCACTATCCCACAATGTACATTTTCCCTTGGGACCCAATCCTAATAATCCCCTCCAAAATGTACAATGTGTGCACATCTCTTAGCTCATTTACTTGGAGTGTTTGCGTGTGAACCTCCTAGTTTCCTTAGTGTGCCATATCCCACCAGCCTGACATCACCGATGTCCTCTTGCTGACTCCCAGTGCTCTGGTCTTCTGTCAGTGCCACTGTCAACCTGACCTAGTGCCCCAGACCTCAGAACCCCATTCTAGTCTCAGAACCCTGTTCTTTTCCCCAGCAGCACTCTCCTGATATGCACCCCTATACTGGAAACTGTTCACCACTCCAGGCACATCTCTTCTAGTGCATCCGCACTCTGGCCTAGATCTTCTGGCCCTCTGGCCCAGATGTTCTCCACTCTCCCAATGCCTTGGCTGAACCTATCAGTTCCCAGAGCCTTGAGCTTCCGCTGCCGCTCTTGGTGCCAAGCCTAACTCCGATGTCATTCGCTCATACCTTTCCACCTGCAGAGCCTTTGTGAGGATGTCTGCCACATTGTCCTCTGACCGGATATAGGACAGACACAGAACACCGTTCTGGACCATCTCCCTCACATTCTGATATCTGACACCTATATACTTGGTCCTGTTCTTCAAATTCTCCGCCTCAGCCATGGCAATACAGGCCTGTGAGTCCTCGTGCACAATCATTGGGCCTGTGCACTCCTCACCAAGATCCTCCAGTAGCTGCCTGATCCACTGCACTTCCCTTGCCATCTCAGACAAGGCTGCAAACTCTGCATCTGAGGTGCTCAGTGCCACACAGCTCTGCTTCCTGCTCCTCCAAACCACTGGACTGTCAGAATATCTGATGAGTAGCCCTGTTACTGACTTCCTGTCATGCATCTCTGATGCAAAGGAGCTATCTGCATAACACTACAGCTGGGCCTCAGATCCCTGCAACACCAGCTTCTGCTCCTTACTGCCCTTCAGTTACCTCAAAAGTCTTTTTACTGTTGTCCAGTCCTCCACCTTGGAACTGCTCACCCTTGGGCTCAGCACGCTCACAGCAAAAGCTATGCCCGGCCTGGTGTTGTTGGCGATGAACATGAGACTACCAATCACTGACCTATACAGATCTGCATGTTCAAACACCTTGTCAGACTCTGCATTGCTGGGACTTCTTACCACCTTGGCATGCACCAAGCCACACTTCTCCAGCAACCTTTCGATCTTCCTGGTATGACTCAACAACACCTGACCATCTGCAGTCCTCTCAACCTCAATCCCAAGATAGGCCTTGAGGTTCCCCAGGTCTTTCAAAACAAATTTCCTGGCCAACTCTACCTTCATGGCCTTCACCTCCTGCTCTGTCCAAGCAGCCATCCAAGACAGAGGTCATCCACATATATTACCAGAGTGACCCCTCCTCTCCTGTACACACATGCATCTGCTACACTGCGTGTGCATCCAAGCCTCACCAGTTCCTCATGGATGCACATATTCCAGCAGCGCGCACTCTGCTTCAAACCATATAGGACCTTCTTGAGTCTGTAGACCTTGCCCTCTTTGCCATCATCAAAACCTGGTGCCTGTTCCATGTAAACCTCCTCCTCTAGCTTGGCATTCAGGTAGGCAGTCTCAAAATCAAAGTGCCTCACTATCTATTCTTTCCTGGCAGCCAAAGCAAGCACCAATCTCAAACTTTCTGGCTTTGCTGTGGGAGAGAAGGTCCTATCATAGCTTTCAAACTTCTGTTGAGAGAATCCTCTAGCTACTAGCCTGGCCTTGTACTTGTCCCATCAGGCATCTCCTTCTTCTTGTAGACCCACCGACAACCTACGACCTTCTGGTCACCTGGCCTACTTACCTCCTCAAATACCTCCCTCTTCACCAGTGAGTCAAACTCACTCTTCATGGCCTGGAACCACTTCTCCTGTTCCTCTCTGGGATATGTGAGAAGCTCCTGAAAACTTTCTGGTTCCTCTGCCACTGTAGCACACACCCTAGCATTCTGAACTACAAACCGCTCTGGGGGCCTTCTAACTCTTTAGGTCCTCCTGGGAATGATCACCTTTGTCCTGCCCCTCTCATCCTCACTATCACTACTGCTCTGCACACCTATGTCGACGGATGTAGGTGTTGATGCCTCAACCTTAGGTGTAGTGATAGTGGGGGCTTGTGTGTCTGTGGGCTGACTGGAGGTGCTTGGCTGGCTTTCAGATGTTTTTCTTGGTGTTTCCACCCCTCCAGTCCCAGTACTACCACCACCCTGTTGTCCCAGTCTAACAAAGACTTCATGGTTGGAGTGAATCCTCTCCCACCCAGAGTGCTTCTCAAAGTTAGCACTTCTTGACAACAGGATGCACCTATTCCCCAGGTAGAACCTGTAGCTGTTCCCCTCATACCCCACAAACATCAGGCATCGCCATTTAGGGTCACCTTTCTTCCGAAGGTTTTGGGGAACCAGCACACTGGCAAACTGCCCAAACACCCTCAGATAACTCCCATAAAGCATGAAGTATAGGGTCTGTTTTACAGCTGAATGCCACAGTCTGTTGCTAATGTGGCATGCTGTCAGGATTGCCTCCCCCCAAAGACGTTCAGGGGCCCCAGCATCCAGCATCAGACAATCCTTTATCTGTGTCAGCACCCCATCTTCCTCTCCGCCAATCCATCCTCCTGAGGGGTGGCAAGGTTAGTGGTGTTGTGGCAGATACCCTTTTGCTTCAACCAGTTCCCCAGACTGGAAGAAAGGAATTTGCCACCATGATCTGTCACCAGGGAGCCCACCTTGTAGTCGAACTCCCTCTCGACCATCTTCACCCAGGCTCTAAATGTGGGAGCTGCCTGATTCTTCTCCTTCAGGGTGAAGACATAGGTGTACCTCATGTGGCAATCCACAACCACCATCAGATATTTGCTGCCTCCTATTGACTTGGTATAAGGGCCCGCAATATCTGCATGCACCACTTGAAATGGCCTCTGGGTGGTGCACTTGTTCCTTTTTGCAACAGGATAAGCCCTCAGCTTGATCCCGCTGCACACAGAACATTCCAAGTGGTTGCTCCCACTTTAGCCCAGGACATACCCCCTTCAATCTCTCCAAATTTGTGAACCCAGTATGTCCTAATATTCTGTGGAGATAGTGTAAACCAGGGGTAGGCAGCCTTTCCTCTTTAAGGGCCGAGGGACTTCAGCTCCCAGAATCCCAGGAGCTATTGGCCAACATGGGACTATTGGCCAACATGGCTGAGGCTTCTGGGAGCTGAAGTCCCTCAGCCCTTAAAGGGGAAAGGTTGCCTACCCCTGGTGTAAACAGTTTGAGTGCAATGGCCCATCCCCAACTGTAGCACATCCTGCCTGGGCATCCAAATAGTAAAGTTTATTTTGCCTGTAAGCTTTAGCACAAACCTGCCCCCCCCCCCTCTGGTGATGAGACATTCATCTCCCTCAAAATGCACTGCATAGCCCTCTGCAGCCAGTGCTGAGACACTGATTAAGCCAGGGGTAGGCAACCTTTCCCCTTTAAGGGCTGAGGGACTTCAACTCCCAGAATCCCAGGAGTTATTGGCCAACATGGGACTATTGGCCAACATGGCTGAGGCTTCTGGGAGCTGAAGTCCCTCGGCCCTTAAAGGGGAAAGGTTGCCTACCCCTGGATTAAGCAATTCTGTAACTGGGGGGCACACAGTATATTCTCAAAGTTCCTGTCAAACCCTGGGAAATGCACTGTCCCCATGTTTCTGATTTGGCTTGAACCCCCATCAGCCAAGCCCACTTTGTTGACACAGGAGGGCTTCCTGTCCTTCAGCAAGGACCTCTGGTTCACGATTTGATGGGTCGTGCCACTATTGACCATCCATTGATGTCTGGCAGCATCAGCATGATGGGCTCGAGAGTCACTGTCCTTTACTGACGAAACAACACCTTTCCTGTTCCCAGAAGACCATCGTTGTTGTTTCCCTCTGGCAGCAGGTGACCTCTTGCAGTTCCTCTGGAAATGCCCTGGCTGTCCACAAGCAAAACATCTCTTGACCTTGCAGACTGCAGCACTTTCAGTCCCTTGAACTGCCTCTGGTGGTGTGGTTGTTGTTGTCTGTCGCTGTCTCTGAATGCCAGTCTCAAAACGCTGTCTCTGGCATTCTTCCAATACATGTGTAGTTTCAAGGTCTACTGTGAGCTGACTCTCTGGCACTCCCTGGAGGCTGTACAGTATATGGTCAAAATCAGACGACAAACTGCTCAACAGGAGGTATGCCTTTTGCTCCCTTGACAGGATGATTCCTCTGGACTGCACTTCCAGGAACAAATGCTTCATATTGGCTAGGTGCTCCTCTGGAGGCTGAAATTAGAGACTTGTTCTTTGGTCTTTTTGACCAAAGCATTTTAGACAGGGAGGAGTCAGACCAGGGGTAGGCAAGCTTTCCCCTTTAAGGGCCGAGGGACTTCAGCTCCCAGAATCCCAGGAGCTATTGGCCAACATGGGACTATTGGCCAACATGGCTGAGGATTCTGGGAGCTGAAGTCCCTCAGACCTGAAAGGGGAAAGGTTGCCTACCCCTGCATTACCTGCTAAAGATCAGAAATCACAAGATATTCTAAGAAGAAAGGAGGGAGGGGAACCAAGTGGCTCAAAAACTGATTAGAAACAAACTTCTTTTCTTGTCATATTATAAAGGACAAGACCTTTTCTGGCTGGTACCTTCCTTGTTAGGCGTAGTAACGCAGCGTGTGGAGACCACGTAATGTGAAGCACCAGGATCCAGACTTCTCCGATGAAGCAGGCTGCTTGTCAGCTGGAGAAACTCCTCTCCCCTTCCAGATAGAGCACAGAGACTCTACAGCCAGACGTCTCACGAATGAGGCTTTAATCTTTGTTGCTCTATATACAGATATGTACAGCATACACCAACGCAACTCCAACAGCAAAAACAGCAATACGCAATCCACCATCAACAATCCACAACCACATGTGTTTCCAGAGGCTTGTGCCTTATATAGCCTATGCTCCACATGGCTCTCTGGCCCTGCCTCTTCCTCCTGGACACCTGTCACTCACCTGAGTGACACAGCACTTTTGCAGAAGTTTCTGTGCTTTCCAGCACCAGGTGACTACCCCTATGATGTCATGTCCTGTGACATCAGTATGAGGCTGCATGACTCAGCTGTGGCCAAATGCTGTGTCATCATGGCTGCTGCACTATCCCACAATGTACATTTTCCCTTGGGACCCAATCCTAACATTCCTTGCAGGTTTCTGAAATTAGAGACTTGTTCTTAACATGGTGCAGACAATTAGGAATCAGCAAAATTCGTTTTCACTTGAAGCTGAAAATCCCACATTCACTTCTCTTCCCTGGTATGCAACAACAAAATCAGTCACTATTTACTGCTTTATTCTGCCTTATTTTGTCTAATGGTAGGTCTAGTCTTACTGACCTGGTCTAATTTTTCCAGAATTGAACCCAGCAAGGGCAGGGAATGTTGGATTTGGAGGTATGTAGTTAACATTCTTATGTCTGGGGATGTTAAGAAAAAAAAGAGCAAAAAAGCAAAGAAGCAAAAGGCAAAGAATCCAAGTGCAAAATGAGCATAATCCATATGCGAATCAAATTGGTTTTCCCAAATAAAATCGAGAACACACATAAATGTTGACTTGCTAAGTTGCCACAGAATCAGTGGGTCTTCTCTGATTGGAACTCTTCATAAGTGACTGCCAGAGGACTGAGGTCTTTTGGGGGGAATACTCTCCTCTGTGTTCCACCAATGAACTCAATACACTCTGCAGAGATATAGGAGAGAGAGACTTATTAGCTGTGCACACCAATTGTGGAACATCCTCCACTTGGAGGCCAAATTGGACCAAAACTGAGTTTGTTTGGGCACCAAGTAAAACCCTGGCTGCTCATCTTTGGGACTCACTCAGATACTCTTAAATATTCTCTCAAATTCTGATGTACATAATTTTAACCTATTTTAATTTTTAAATATGTTTTAACTCATATATTATGTTTAAAATTGTTTAATTTAAGTTATTTTTATTGTTTTACATGGTTTGTTTTCATTTTACTTGTAAGCTGCCCTGACACCTTTTTGATATCAGGTAAGAAAGAAATATTTTAATAAAGAAAGAAAGAAATAATAAACTAAGGTTTAGGAGTTAGGTCTAAGAAAGCTATATAGAAGCAATGGATGATTTATATTCTCAGGTGTGGATTGCTTCAATTGTACGAATCATCGTAAAGCTTTTGCTTTACATCTGGAGCATGCAAGGTGATCTATGGTAAGACGATGGACAGATAATATAAGAATATTCATTATACACAGTTGAAACATGGTTCCATTCAACTCATTGTTGTGTATAGATACTGGTGGCAACTTCTTTCCAGAATTTTAGACAGGAAGGTTTACCAGCCCTGACTGAAGATGTCAGAGATTAAAGTTGGGGTTTCTTGCATGCAAAGCCAGCTAAGTAATATTCCTCAAATCCACACTGATTCTCCAGTTCTATGAATGGAAGGCAACAGAGAAGTCAACAGAGGAAAGTACATCAAATGAAGAAAGAAATTCCCAAATCATTTCCTGGAGTAAAAGAATCTGGAACTGATTTCAGCAGTATAATGATTAATATAAAAGAAGGTGGAAGACTGTGGGAAGATCTTAAAGGAGATTTAAGCTTGAGAGATGATAGTAGATGAGATAATGGCAACTACCACCAAATAAAAGGCATGTGTACACAACAGAGGAATCTGAAACAGTTAAGTAAAGGTAACATCAGAACTGGGGAATATAACTTTCTCCCTAATAAAATCCAGATAATGTCAATGAAAAGTATCATCACTGAATGAAACAGAAGAATGAATTAAAGCAACTAAAACCAGATGGGGTACTGAGAAACAAAATAAAATAAAATAAGAGGTCTTGAATTTAATGTTCACCATCTAGCCTCAGAGTATATTAGGACCTGTGACAGGTTCAGCACCAGCTATATTCCCATATCTACCATGGCAACACTGTCTCAGGCCTACTTGTGTCATCTACTACACTAGGAGGTTCATAGACTTGCTCATCTTCCAGTGTTATATATGCCATTATTTGCTACCAATGCCTTACTGCCATTCCATATAACAAAGAAAGGTGAGTCCTATGCAAAAGAATAAATAGACATAAATCTGACATTAAAATGGTAACATTGAAAAAAACCATTCAAGAAACACTTCAGTCTCCCAGGATGCTCTGTTTTTGGCATCAAGGTGGTGACTCCTGATCAAAAATAATTTACATTGGGCTTATGTAGCTCTGCTCCCAACCATCTGTAAGTCAACCTAACACTTCATAATGATGTGAAATGCAGTCCACAAAATCTCATGCCACAATTGTTTGTTAGTCTTTAAGGTGTCGCAAAAGTCTGTGCCAAAACAGGTAGCTACTCTGCTAGAAATATTCCTGTTATCATTTGTCTATATGTTCTTGTCCTATAATATGGAAAAATATTACATTTATTCCACTGTTGCATATTCTCATCATTTATTTGAAGCATTTCTTTTAAATTCCAGTAACCAAAATATATATGGAGGAAATAAAAAATGAGTGAGTGGGAAAGAGATTCATAGTGTAAACCAATCTCAGAATAAAGGAATGAATGAAAGCAGGACTTCACTTGGACTAAACTTTGTTTATGTCTTTGCAAAAAATTATGGATGAGATGAAGTAGTTGTTTATATTGATCATAAAAGAAAATGCTTATTTCCTTTAAGGCATTGATGGTAGCAGAGAAGTGCTGGGTGAAGTCCACATGGCATGTATCAGCATTGTTTGTGGATTAGCTGTATATGTACCGCACACATACCCTTAAAAGGAAGAGTTGCAGCAATTGAAAGTAATGGTCTGCATAAGGGTTTTTGATATATCTCAAATGTCAGCATGGAAGAAAATGTAAGGATTGGTATTTGGAGAATAATGCTACTGGCTGAATTCTATTACCAAAGGGTATTTCGAAGTTAGTTTTTTTCTATACATCTTTGACACTGAATTTGGTATTTAATTATAAACCTTTGCAATACCAAATATCATCTATTATTGAATTCAAACAAAAAACCCATCAGTGATACCTTTATTGGTCAACCAAAATGCACAATATACTTGTTGCAAGCTTTTGAAGCTCCACGGGCTTCTTAATTAGGCAAGATGTTACAAACCAAACAGGGGAGAAACAATAGGAGATGTTAAGATAAAACATTTTTTCTTCTTCTTAAATTTGGACTGAATTCTCATGTTTTACCTCTACATCCACCAAAATATTCCTGATGCAAACACATGGAGAGTTCTTGAGGAATCCATTGCTCTCTGCCACAAAGAGGCCTGTGGCCTCACTGGAATGGAGACATATTGGACTGCAGAGAGAGGGGTCCCTGTTGAGATGCAAATGGATTTTAAATTTCCTGGACTTTGCAAATCTCCCTATAGCCAAATAGCCAGAAGGAGGAGGAGCCCACCTACAAAAGATATCCTCCCCACCATAGACCATCTTCACTAAAGACTGAAACAACATGTAGGCATCTGACTAACATCGCCAATTGTTTTTCTCCTGTTTGGTTTGTAACATCTTGCCTGATGAAGAAGCCCATGAGGCTTTGAAAGCTTGCAACAAGTATATTGTGCATTTTTGTTGGCAATAAAGGTATCATTGATGGGTTTTTGTTTGAATTTGCTAAATGGCCAGTACAGCTATCCCTGGATGTTTTCATCTATTATTAAGTCATGAGTTGCAACAAAGATAACAAAAGGGGATAAATACAGTATTAACTAGCTGTTGAAATTCTGTTTTTGTTGGCTGTAGCCCTAAAGCCAAAAATGATTACATATGAATAAACAGATAACTTGTGGAATATGAGAAGCCTACATTGCTGTTGTTTTATTGACTCTTGCATGGGATGGTTTGTATAGCACAGTAGAAGTTACTAATCTGCTGTGATTCCTATTGCTCAGGATGCTAGGACCTACTCATACATAAAAAAATTAAAGTTTTAGTTTCCAGAATCATTATCCTAGGAATTCTAATGTTTGAAAAAAACAAGGACTTCTAGCCTTTATGGAGATTGTGGGGGCATTGTGGAGAGGTGTCTTCTAAAGGCACTGCAGCTTGAGGGAATTATTTTAAAAAAGACAAGAATGAGATTGTTTCAGTTTTATTCATTTTCCTGCCTCTGATCATATGTACTGTCACCTTCTCCCATGTTAGCGTGGAAGCTGCCTCATTGTGGTACATTACAGGGGCATATATGGGAATGATGCAACTCCATATGTGCAGCTAATCTCACAAATCATTTGTTTGCTTGCCATACTCTTTCTTGGCTAGGGATACCAGTGATACCTGCCACAGAATCCACTGACTATTGAATTTTCCCTGTTCTGAAGAGGCAACATCCTCGTAGTACTGAACTGCCTTGCCTCAATTGAATCTGTGGCCAGGCAGGAAGAATTCACTGCCCTTGAGTCCATTTTGACACACAAATCACTTCACCATAATGGTGCTGTATAAATATTTTTGTAAATGAATGTCAAAATGGACTCCAGGAGACCAAGGTTCAAATCTCCACTCAGCCATGGAAATTCACTAAGGGACTTTGGATAAGTCACACATTCCCAGTCTTAGAGGAAGGAAATGACACACCTCCTCTGAATTACTCTCACCAAGAAAACAAATTTACATATATGCCTGTGAAAAATGTTTCATTGCTTTCAAAAGTGATGAAAGTAATGGTGGTGCAAATAAAGAAATGCAAATAGGGAAAGGAGAAGAAACACATTTTAGCATATACAGCTACATGTAAATGGCTTTGTATTAGTGCAACTTGTAGAAAAAATGCATATTATTTTGCACATTACTTCCCACTGCAAATCCACTAGCATGAGAGAAAAAAATCCAGAAGGAGTGCTTTATCAATAACAGAGTGGAGAAGAGCACCTGACCTGTCAAAACAAATACAGGACAGATTATGTTTGATTCATTCCTCTCTACTCTTGCAGGGTACAGAGTATGTGACCAGGACTCTTTAATTACCCTGACTCATGATGCTGTATTATCTGCATACATACATCTCTACAATATATGGAAGAAAGCTCAACATGACAAGAAGGAAAAAGTGGAAAAGGTCATTTTTCGACCTGTATATTTCATATAAAATTATATGGCACAGACAAAGCCCCATCAAATAATAAAAGACATATGTAGAACTTACAGAATACATTTGAGAAGCCCATTCATAACTTAGGCTAGTGTATGCAAGTGGTAGGAGGTTGTGAAAGGATGGTATATTAATTAGGATTGTTGAAATTGTTAGAATATAGATGGGTAATACAGTCAAAGGTGAAATGTAGAGATGTGTGTGTGGAAATTTCCTCATGAGAACAACATCTAGAGAAACAAAGTGAATCTAACACCAGATGGCCAAGAAGACATAAACATGAACTTTCCCAAAGGTACAACTCATAGACACAGACTTTGTTATGGAAAACAAGAGATATCAAAAAAGGTAAACATTGTTAGGCTAGGAAAGAAAACCATGTGGTGGATGATGGACAGCAAGAGGCTGGGTTAACATACATCATTCAAACATTATCCAATCAACATAAGGTTAACACCCAGAAGGTGGAGTATGGGAAGGGCCTAGAGAAGCCTTTGTCATGTTTATTTTTTCAAGATGTGAGTGGATGCGTGTGTGTGCCTGGCAGCAGTAGTTTCAACTGCAACAAGATGGGATCCTAAGCTTTTGGGATTGGTAAAGATGTAATATTTCATGGCTGAACTGGACAAGTTCATCAGAATGGATTTTACTTAGCTATCTTATTTTTACTTTTATATGCATTAATAAACTATGCTTTTGGACTTTACAATGTGTCTTCTTGACTGAGGAAGACAGGATCCTGAAGAAGGGAAGCTGAGCCAGTTGATGGTAAGAGATACAAAGTGGCTGTTGATCACAGCAGCCAGCTTGTCCTGCAGATTCTGCTGGGTGCCAAAGAGCATCACTGCAACACCCATCATCCACATACTGACAGAAATGGTGTAATAAGAGTAGAGCTTTGCTGCCCATTGCATAATCTGTGGCACAATGGTACAATACAATACATATGGATACATTTATACTATGCAACTGCTGGAAAGCTTGTAGAATTAGCTGTTCATTTTTTTAAAAAAAATAAGAACAAATTAACCACTTTGAGGTGCATCCAGACTAATTAAAAGGACCAGAAACTCCCAGATTTTGTTCCTGTTCTTTCTTATTTTATTTTGGAGATCCATGCATGTTTTGCTTATCCCAGAATATTTTCTCCCAGCTCCTGGTACAATCAAAGACTTTTTATACCAGCTACCCAAGTCGGTTTGTTTTAACCCAGTATAAAATCAGAAAGAAAAGGAACAAAATCTGGGACTATTCAATCAGTCTAGATGTGCCCTCTTAGTGAGCAGAGGCCGACAATTTTTAGCTATGGTACATTTAACCTAGCAGGAAACATGATGTGGAATGTCCCTGTCCCTGCCTAATTGTGTACCTTTCTGGGTGATCCTGGGCAAGCCTCTATCTCAATCTAGCCGAGGAGAGAATGCTTGTGAAAGCTGGATGCTAGTGGAAGCTAGATGCTTTTTGGGAGGAGTGGAGTACCTTTGCCAGGAGGAAGAGACTCAGAAACTTCTTTGGGTCAGTGGAGCCAAAGGTACAGTTATATACTCCTATTGGTGTCCCAGAATGTATGTTGTTTTAATCTTTATCTTTTCATTATTGTATTTAGTTTAATGGGGGTATTGTATTACGGTTTTATGGCATGCATGTGTTTAATCTGCATTTGTACTTGTAAGCCGTCTTGATTGCCAAGGCAAAAGGCGGGGTATACGATATTATTATTATTATTATTATTATTATTATTATTATTATTAATTACTGTTTGCCAATCCCAGATCCAGTTTCTGTCCATTTCTACATAACCACTTTATGTGATGCTTTGTGCAATGTCTTCTAAAACACCAACAAAAGCTACACAATGCCATCCCATCTGACATTTGTCATCTCTGTTACATTCAAGTCAAATGACACATTGGCACAGCAGAATACAACTCCCTCTAACACATTTGATGATGCACATTGAAGCCTAAATTACAGCTGGACATGAGCCAATGGTTTTGCTTCAAGCAATTCTTGCTATTGTATCCAAAAATAGACAATAAACTTTTAAGTTTTAATAAACTTTTAATAAACTTTTAAGCATGAGAATGGCTTTAACCATTGTTCATCACTATAGTTCTATCCATGCAGTATCTATACATTGATGGATCCCACTACAACTGCCAGGACACTCTCCTCTGGAATCTGGGAGATGGTAATATTGTGAGGTTCCTAGAATTCTCCACTGGAGAGCTATAGTTCATTCCCCTGTACTACAGCACTAACGTTCTCTTGCCAAGGATTCTAAGTTCCCTCTCAAAGTACTTATCCCAGGATCCCTGACAATGGAACCAAGGCAGTTCAAATAGAGTCTAACATTGATATTTGTGTAGTGTAGACACAATCTTTGTCTCTCAGAAGTAAACCTGAACCATGTCTATTCTCTATCATGCCTGATGCCAGTTATCAGTCTGGGGAAGGCCAGTGATGGGAGGCAACTGCATTAGTTATCTCTCTTATCAGTAGCTGGCATCATCACATTAGATGTAGCAAGGCTTTGTATATGTTCATAGTGAATACTGCAGTTTTAATACTGTATTCTCATTCTCTCTCTCTCTCTCTCTTGTTTATTCTTACTGACCAATACCATTATCAATTGTTAAACAACTCCGAGGTTCCATCACCATGAAAAGTGCAGGATAAAAACTCCTGTATCCATAAAATAAATAAATATGGAGCCAGGTATAGAGTTAAGGGTGACTTTTGCACTGACCAGCTCATGATGCTTTCTGCTGTGAATTTGCTGCTATAACCTCTGCCACTCCTTAACCCTCCTTCCTTTTTCCTATTCTACAGCTACCCTTGCATATTGATACATTGGGTATTAAAATGGGGGTAAAACCTTGATAAAATAATTGTTTAATGTATTAATAGATATTTTCTCTAATATGATTTTAAAAGATCAAGAGAGAACATATTCTTAAAGCATACATTAAGATCTGAAGAGAACCAATTCTATAGTAATGAATCAAATCACTGCTTTAAAAAACATCACTCAAACTATCAACTTTCAGGTTTCAGATTTGAGATGTTGCTCATTCAGAGGTGAGAGCTTTCAGGAAGGTGGGAAGGGACGAGAAGGTTAACTGCTTTACAGGCAACAAGGATATGTGCTATTTTCTATACCAGTCATTTCAGGGTGAAATGTATTAGATCTTGTTATGTATTTTCTTCTCACTGTCATCTGTGGATTGGATATTTCCATTTAGAACAACTCATATCCAGTCATTCTGACTTTGTTGTGACAGCAGCATGACTAAAACAATGCTTAGCCTGAGACCCATAAAGCACAACATTATTTCCTTCTACTCAAAAGGTGTGTGTTTAGAGGGGGAGCTTTAAAAGACAGGATGGAAAAATTGACCTACAGTGTTTTGTTTGATTATTCTACCAAATATGCCTGAAATTTCTAAAACAATTGTATTATCAGGGTCAACAGTAATATATTTGGGGAAGAATAGGGCTCAGTAGAACAATAAATACTATGTAATTCAGATTTTATGGTTTGTTTAGAGTTTTTAATACATTTAAAATTTTAACAAATAATTGTTTTAACATTTAAATTTTTTTTTTAATTTTATAAGTATACATTTTTAATGATTTTGTGTTATTGTAAATTGCATTGTTTTAAATTTTCTGTGCACTGCCTTGAGTCCCTATATTGGGAGAAAAGTGGGATCTATGTAAACAGGAGGAGGAGGAGCTTGTCAGGGTCAGTCCCTATTCTCTGTAGGTGAAATGATCTGGATTAGCTAGGCTAGGAACAACTCTTCTTTAGCTGGGATCTAGGAGAGCTTCTCCCAATCAAAGTAGATGAAGGTGGAGAATCTCAGACTCTTAAGTCTCAGGGTCTTAAGTCACCCTTCCTCTAGCTCTAGTCTGGCCCACTTCCTTGCAGTGGCATCTCTAGGGTTGGTGTCACCTGGTGTGGGAACTCATGGTGTCATCCCCCAATTGACCTCCTCCCATTTCACACCATACAGAATCCTTAGTAATGCTTTTTTGCATTAATGTTACTCATGAATCATAATTCCCATATACCACTGAATGTAATGCTAATAGTCGTGACATAAACAACTAGCAAAATTAAAATTATACCTTCAAATTACAATATCATAAGCTTAACATAAATGTATTTACATATACATAGTGAAGATTTGGTTAAAATGTAATACTTTTAAAGAAAATTTTAAAAGAATTTTAAAAATCATTTTTTTAAAAGAAAACATGAATTTTGAAATGTTAATTTTAAAAATTCTGGGGACCACTCCTTTTTTCTCCGACTGAGCTTCATCTTACTCCCACCCTCTGAAAGGCAAATGCCACAATGTTTCTGCCAAAATACAGGTGTTTGAGCAGAAGTGGTGTCACCCCCCCTTAGGATGTCACCTGGAGCAGTCTGCATGCCCCGCACCACCCTAGTGACACCACTGCTTCCTTGCAACACTACCATGCCATGGCTTCCAAGATTTTGTGTTGCACGATGAACAAAGGATTTGATTCAGTAGAAAATTAGCTGTGCATATTTTTTAGTCTTCTCTAGGAAGAAAATAACAATTACAAATATAGTTCAAGGTTGGAAAAATTAGTTTTGGTGAATACAACTCACAAAATTCCTTAGCCATCATGGCCAGGCTGATTAGGGTGATTCTGTGAGAAGTTGTTAAAACAAAAACTTTCCCAAACTCTACAGATATTCCTGTGCTTCTAGGGAGGTGGGGCTAATATAAACAAGGTGAATATATTTCTTTATTGACTAGAAGATGAGTGAGGTTGGCAAAAATGTCATTTTTTGCCCACATTACCTAGTCGTCAGCCTACAGCCCAGTAGCATTATTCCATGTGGCAAAGAGCCTGTTGGAATCAGATACAGCAAAACTGCAAATGGAGCCTTGGTTATCAGTTGTGACAAATGTTCTAGGCACTCCCAGGAGAAAGTATCTTGAATTCACTCAGAATTTGATGTCACAATTATCACAGAGTCTCTGTAAAATCTGGCCAGTTTTCTTGGGATCAGTTTCACTTGTTGGGGAAGTAATGATATGGGTGATATTCCATCCCACCATGTGTATGTTGACCCTTGTCCGATAAGATCCAGCAGAAGTGGATTGACTGGCTGAATCCAGGAGGTAGTCAATGCCTCTTTTTGTCAGTGAGAGGTGTCTGCTGCTTGAAGAAGGCTATAGAATATTTCCTTCCTGAAGAGGACCTCTCTGGATCCAGAGGTACATAAGAATCATATACTATTGGTCATATTTGTATGAGCAAGACACTTGTGCTTGTGGTAGCTGGTTCAGTTTTTCCCCAATGCTGTTCAATATCTACATAAAGCTGCTAGGAGAAGTCATTAGGAGTTTGGAGATTAGCTCTACTTCTCCTTGTCGTCAAAATTGTCTTGGCTTGGCTGCTGTGATGGGCTAGATAAAGTCTGAGCCTGAATCTCAATAAGGAATGGCGATTCTGTGGATTGGTGAGTCCCAAGTTCAGAAATTGGGTAATCGACCAGTCTGGATGGAATTTCACTCCCATTAAAAGAGCAGTTGTGAAGCTTGAGAATACTCCTAGATCCATTTCTGTCACTGGAAGTCCACATGGACTCTGTAACTTTTGAGTGCTTGAGGCTAGTTTTGACTGTCACTTATGGACTTTCCTAGACATAGATAACCTGACCACAAGTGCAGTAGTTCATGCCCTGGTAACTGTAGGCTTGTCTACATGGGCAGGAAAATCCATACTCATCCCACAGCCACTCTTTTCTGGGCACACAATGTTCCTGAGGATTCACAGGCAATGCGGGGCTTTTTTCCAAAACTCCAGAAAAAACAGAACTGCCTCTTACTCCGCATTTGCTTGGGAATTCTGGTGCAGCATTGCAGACACATCTGTGTGGCCAGAAATACTCTTCATTATAGGTCACATGATCATCATTGTCTTCCAGATTACTCCAATCTCACCATGGTGAGTGTGGTATTATCTGAGTTGCCACAGACCAGGAAATTGCCACGGCTGCAGGATGAGTACGGATTTTCCTGTTTATGTAGACAAGACAAGACAAGACAAGACCCTAGACTCCATGATGAATTGTACCCTATTACATTCTTGTCTTGTAGGTGCACAACAGGGCCAAATAGTATAGTAAGCACATAAAATAGTTCCAAGGGATGTTGTTGTGGTTGTTATTTATCTCATTTTTGGGACTAAAAACAGCTCACAATTTAAAAGAACAATACAATTAAAATATGCAAAAAGTGAGCATTATAATAGAATTAAATTACTATAGTATTAAAACAAATCTCCCAATAAAAGATTAAAATGCAATTTACAAAACAAAAGTTCTTAAACAGTTCAATTAAAAACTTATCAAACTCATTAGCCCATTATTTTAAAGCTTTCTGTTTTGAAAGCTTGTCTGAACAAAAAGATTTTAGCCTGTCACTGGAAGGATAATAAGGAGGGGCCCATTCTGGCCTTCATGAGAATCGAATTCCAGTGTCTAGGAGCAGTCACTGAGAAGGCTCTCTTTCATGTTCCCACCAATCATTCTTGCTTGTTGATGGAAGAAAGTCAGTCAGGCCAGCATCTGTACTCAATCTATTGAAGCAGTAGTTCAAAACATAGGGCAAAAGAGAGAATACCAGGTGAGCCAAGCTAAAAGAGTGGAATCATTATCAGGTCGTCAATCTGAGCAATGAGTAGCCAGAAGAAAAGTCAGAAGAGCATGCTAAGGTCAGGTTGAGATCAGAGAGATCAATAGAGCAGGAATCCAAGGAATGCTGAGAGTATGGAATAAGGCAGACAAAAATGACATTTGTTCACTGAACTGATCACTGGAACAGAATGTGTTTATATATAGTGGCAGCTGGTGAACTCCTTTACACACCTGCAGTTGTTAATGTCAGATTACTCCAGAGATGTTTTCTGCAGGCCCTGATGTTCTGTAGCTTCAAACACCTCTCTTTGCTTCCAAGCCCCCCACTTCTGATGAGGCAGATCCTCATTAGAGGGTGCAGGTGCTTCCAGAGAAATGATGTGAATTGGAGCCTCGAGTTCTTCTTCTATGCAAACCCTTCCAGCTGGGTTTCAGGTTCCTGGATCAGAGAGAATTCCTCCAAAGAGAATTCCTCCAAACGAGGCATGATCACAACAGCTAATGCCATAATTGGAAGCATGATGCAGTCTGATTTGACCTATGGTTGTAAGACCTAATTTGGGTTCACACCTTTACTATGTTCATCCCATTCTTTGGCCATTAGGGGACCAGTGACCATTTTATTTCATCTTATGTATTTTTGAATGATGAGAGAGCCACAGTTCTGGCTACAAGGGTCTAGAAAACAAAAGAAGTTAAAAAGAGATTCTGTATTTGTCATTAAATGACAAATCTGGTTAAGATTGTACCAAAACATTTTAGTCTCATGAGTTTTCTAGTGAAAGAAGTGCATGATAAAATGAACTGCACTCTCATATGACAGCTTGTACCTGAGAACATATAGCGCAGTCAACCTTGAACTATGGGCTCATGGAGGAGAGCAAAGCAGACGTAGATATAATGAAAATACTGGCTGGCAGAGAAGATAAATTGGCTGTCTTGCCAAATTTTAAATTTTGAGAAAGGACTTCTAAAATTACCCAGGAAAGTAAACCTAGCCTAGGCTAATCCAGAAACATATTTGCATTCACTGCAAGTGAGCATTTCTTGATGTATCTTGATGTTTTCCAGGGCTGAGCTATAACATTTTCAAATGAGTGTTTTTACAACATGGACAGCTATTATGTTGCATGTGAGGAATGATGTTATTTTTGCAGGACACTGCTGGAATCCTCAGCGTGAATTAAGAGGTAAAGCATATCAATCAGTGTGGAAAAATAGACTGCTCTTCTTCTATTCCACTTTTCCTTAACACTGCAGACTGCTTAGGGAGCTTCAAGAAGGAGCTGCATCTCAAGGAGATGTCTTTTTGTCATTGTTCTTTTTTTATTATTCTTCATGAGTTTTCCCCATATTGGTAGTCAGTGGTCCTCAGATCAAAAATTTTCAGTCTTTTAGTGTAGCTCAGATCATAAACAAAAAATATCAAAGGAAAACATGGGCTCTGAGCGTCTCAGAGATATTTGGAGGTGAAAAATAGCATCCAAAATGAAAGAATGCCCTTGAAGATTTGTTTTAATCAAACAGTTTGAGCACTGTCTAGAAGTTTAGTTTAGTTTAGAGGCTGATCCAGCAGATTGCCTAGCGCTCTTATCTCATAGTGACTGGAAGTCTGAAAGAGCTCGGGGCCTTGTGGAACTGTGTCCTTGACTTTCATTTTATGTAAATGTACATACACATGCACATACACATGCACACACAATATTTACAAATACATTAGAAGTAAATGGAATTTGTACATATTGCATCTTATGATTGCATCTAAACCTAATGTCAGCTTGTTTCAGCCTGGACTCTGGGTCACAACATAACTCAGGCTGATTCTGACAAAACCCAGCTTAGAGTGTATATCTGTTTTTTCTATGTGATAAGTCCCTAATTGGCTGAAAAGAAATGAAAGGTGTTAAAACAACCAAATCTAACCCTTTCTGGGTTGAAAGACCTAATTCTACTTGTTAGCTCAAGTCCTAAACCAGGAATCATATTGCATCTGCATGAAATACTCTTTGTCTTGTATACCTCAGCTTTAAAACACTAAATACACTTATTAAAATCAGAGGTTTATAGTCTTCCAGCTGTTCGAAGTCTTCCATTAGCCTCTACCAGCATGATCAGTAGTCAGGGAGTTACAGCGTCCAAATATTTGGAGGGCTACAGATTTCCCACCTTTGTTTAAATACAAAGAAAGAAACTATGAAACAAGCTGCTTTATAAAATAAAAGCTGTGATGCCCCAGATGGCCTACCCTAAAATTCAGATTGGGGATGCAAATATAGCATGGGGGCCATATGCAGCCCTATGTTTTTGTGGTCCTCAACTGCCCCTTAACTCTCTTTTGTTCTACCACAAGAGGTTGCTGAATTGCATCTCCTGGAAGCCAGATAGCAGAAATGAGTGCTTCTCAATAGTTGCTGGATGTATGAAGAGACAACCATTATTTCCAGTAAGCGATCTCAGCAAGATAGCTAGGTATTTAAACATGCACATGCGCACGCACACACATGCACATACACTAAGGGGGGAAGCAGACGGCGCAAAGTGCCGTTTTCGGGGCAAGGAAGGGGAGGGGCAGCCACACGCTGGGCGCCCCAACCCCTTCCCCAAAACGTCCTTGGAGCAGCCGGCCCTCCGCACGGCCGGCGCTCCGAGGATGACCTCCCGCTGCAGTGTCCATACACACTGCAGCGGAAGAGTCACCGAAGGTGTGCCGGCAGCCTTTTGCAGCGCACCTTCGGCTACTTGTGGAAGGAGCGCTATTTTAGAGCTCCTTCCAGGGGTGGCGAAGCTGCGCCGCGGGGCCGAGGTGTGCAGATACTTCAGCCCCGCGGCGCAGCTTCCTGGGGTGGCCCTGTGCCGCCCGTCTGCTTCCCCCCTAAAATAGGCAATTTCAGCTCACATATGCAAACACACCACCTTTACAAACATTATCTTTTAAGCCCCATATTCCAGCTACTATTCCTCCAACAGATGAAATGTAATCACTAAAACTTTGAATTTAACTTTAGTCTTAAAGAATTAGAATATTCTCCCTATATTTTATGGATAAATAAACTATGTTCAGCTATGTGGGTTTATATCTTAGTAGCTGCTTCCAAAACTCTACCAGCTATATTAATTATGCATTTTTGTGGTTGTAGTTATTGCAGGGTTGTTGTTTTTTTTACCACTAGGAGGCTACACCATTGTGGCTACCAATTCCTGCAGGTCTACACAAAATTCTGGATCCCTTTGTGAATTACAATAATTAGTAACTTTTAGAAGTTGTTCAAGAACTAGTCAACAGAATGAAACAGTCTAAAGAGGTATGAATGCTTTGTGTCAATATGGATCTTTGCTCACTATTGGTGCCAGATTAAAACAGATGGAAATCCTAAGAAATGTCAGGTTTACAAGGACACATAGCTGTGCTAAAACTTGAAATGCAGTTTAAAAAATTGTACGAGGAAGCTGTATTACATATCTGAGACTGTAACTAGTGCACAAATCCAGCACTGTGCAGTGGTAGACTACAGAGTTTACTGTATGTACTCATGTATAAGTCTAGAAATTTTAGCAAAAAAAAATGACCCAAAACATCTGGTCTGATTTATCCAAGGATCAAGGTAAATACTGTACCTTAACTCTTATCAAAATAGGAACCATCCCCTTCTTTGAATAGAATAGCAGAAGTAGAGACCTTAGTCCATCCCAGGTTCACCTAAAAGAAACACTGACCCCCTCTGTTGTCTCCACTGCAGCACCACTACTGGCCTTTTTGAATGCTTGCATGGGAAAATAGTGGCAAAGCAAAACAAAGCAAAGCAGCCTCATTTATATACCGCTTCATACCACACTATGGGGTGTCTAAGCGGTTTACAACTGTGAGCTGATTGCCCCCCCCCCCATCAAGCTGGATACTCATTTTAGCGACCTCGGAAGGATGCAGGGCTGAGTCGAGCCTCAGCCCTGGCTCGCAATCTTGTGGTCTATGAGTGAGTGGCTGCAGTACAGGCATTTAACCACTGTGCCACCAGGGCATTCTTTAGTATCATTTTCTCTTTGCTTCATCCATTATATTCTTTGTTACATGTCCCTAAATTTTACAGTCAACTTATCAACAGGTCATATCAAAACCCATAATGTTGGCCCCCAAACCTGCCATCAACTTATACAGGAGGTTGATTTATACATGAGTATATACAGTGCATGCAGAAGATTCCAAGCTTAGTCCCTAGCATCTCAAATTTTAAGTTGTAGGTGAAAATCAGTGTATTGTCCTAGGTTCTAAAGAGTAACTGCTGGTTTCAATAGTCAATAGTTGGCTACAAATGCCCATTGCCTGACTCAATGTCAGATTTAATTATCTATGTACAGTCGCCTCTCTGTTATCATGGGGGATCTGTTCCAGACCCCCCTGTGAAAACAGAAAACCACAAATATTCAAGCCCCATAGGCTTGAATGGGGGCACATGCCTCTGGGTGCCCATGGGTGCACACCACTGGTGCCCCCCCATTTTGTCCCCCTCCATTTATCACCCGCAAACTGGTGAGGGACGCAGACTTCAAGTCCATGAAAATGGAGGGGCAACTGTATATTTCTGTTTTCCAGTTTTGAACAGTAGATTTTGTGAGTTCATATATTAATTGGTACTGGTTTTATGTCAGTTTATTCAATCTTATCAGCTGTTCACTCTAATTAAATCCTTCATTTTTCTACGTGTATTTTATTTGCTTTTGCAAATCATGAACTTCGTAGTTTGTGGATTTTGCTACACTATCTCAAGGATTTGGATATTGTGAGAAAAATGATCTTTTGGTGCAAAATACAGCTGGTTTGGCAAAGGAAAGGTAAAATATCACAAGTGAAAATATGACTCATAGGCAGATTTACTGAAAGCATGATGAATTCAGTATGTTTGCCAGAATTTTGAAGCTTTTGAAATAATAGAACTATCATAATTGACCTGAATTCTGGTTGCAGTCTATTTACCACTACGTCTTCCTATCCAATTCTACATAAAAGTTCTCCGGAAAACACACAGCATGTTCACTTACTGGAAGTGAAATGATAACTGAGGTTACTATATGCAACCACCAAGTACAGAAAGGAAAGCTTTACTCTCATATTGTGCACACAGTTTGGCTGGAGGCTGGATTCTGGTACATTAGCCTAATTTGGTCCAGAATGGGTCTGGACTGGATTACCCCATGCCAAAGTGAGCCAGAGCTTTTGGGGATCACTCTGAAGTAACAGTTTCTAACTTTATCCCCTTCCATTCTGTGTCAGAATGTATGTTGTTACTTTCAGTCACTTTAGTGTTCAAGGTTGTTCTCCATAGCCAGAACTGCCTTCTGTGCAATTCTTTCTTGACATCTGACCACCATATGACAGGACTGCAACCAAAGTTTTCTTTCAAAATTTTCCATAGATGAGCCAAACCATTATCCAGTGTGTGGATTTTACCATAGTTCACTCATGCTGTCATCACAGCAGGCAGGGGGCCTAAAGTTTATTGTTCACCTCAAGTAGAAGAGACCCATTAATTCAGTGAAAGATACAGAGGTGTTGACTTACTGAATTTCCATTTATTCAATGTCTACTGTTGGATATCTGCTGACAATTGGATTTAGGCCAAGAAGTGCAATAGGTGAGAATTTCCCAGATGAAAATATAGCTGCAGTTGTATATTCCAATACATCACACTCAAACACAAAGTGTTTAGATTTATGACAGATATCTATCTGGCCTCTATTGTCTAAGGAGACATTGGATGTTTTCTTTGTGCCAAATGAATACTTTGCATCAAAGGGATGGCCTTCTTTTCCTTTTCCTTCCATTGAGTAATTCCCCCCTGAGGACCTGGGGGAAGGGAAATGGAATGATGATCAGGTGTTTAGCCCTGTATTTTGAAGGTACTGTTCCACCCTCAGAAAAAAGTGGTGAAATATGTAAGATGCTTTCTTTAAAACGATCCTCTTCTCTAACAGATACAGTATTATCTCAGACTAACCAACTGAAAATCTTTTTCGGAGGAGGGGGGTACACTGGAATTGGATCACTCCTTTCTTTCTTCTACATTATATTTAACATTTCCCACAGTCCTCACACATGCAAGAACAACCTAAGGTGCTTTGACATTCCTTTTAATTTCTGCCTGGGATGTCCAACTGTGTCCATTAGCAAAAAGGCTGAATCATTCCTAATATTTCCTAACAATCTCCATTCTTTGTCTGAGTAATGCCCACCATACTTAGACATCCATGGTATACTCCAGACACAGACAAAGTGTGGCCCTATGGTAGCATGTGTACCCCAAAATTGTTTTAATTGCCCTCAATCCCTCCAGGCTCTCCAGATTATCATTTTACTCTGCAAAATAAAAACTGAACTGCTTTTCTTGAAAAGCCTCCAGGAACAGCAATTCACCTTTGAAATAACTCAGAGTAGACGCTGTTTGATATTTTAAAATATTCATTTTTTAATATGAGATGTAGTGTTGCTGTTCTTGGGAAGTCTGTGTTGCCCCCTGAGGGTCCCAAATGGAAGTGGGACAGACATGGAGGTCCATGGAAAGACTTGTTGAGATTTCCCAGATTATATTGCGATATGTAGGATTGACGGTCACTTGCCTTGCAAGGCTGACAGCTTGTTCCCCTTCACACACTATTGGATCAATTCCACACCTTCCAGCAAGACGCCACTGTATAGAACACATGTGTTTCTTACCTGTTTTATTCTTCTATGCCTTCTTTCCACCTCTCCCAGCAAGATTCCACTTGCTCAGATTTGCTTCCTCCATCTGTGTGAGTTGTGTTTTCCTATTAGTAATCAAATCACCTCCGTGAGTGATTCCTCTGACTGGTCACAGCATGCCAGTCAGAGAGTATCAGGACCAAGTTTTCATGAAATGGCAAAACTGAATGGTTTCTACTTAAAAACACATTTTTTAAAAATGTTACCAACCCAAAACTCCCTGAAATGAATTGTATGCAGTTTGGCAGAATTACTCCTCTATCCCTCCAAGTTTTATCTGGATCTGTTAACAAATAGAAAAAAAATTAGAAAAGTTATACTTGTTTTAGATTTCCCAGCAGAAATGAAGAAAGAGGATCTGGATGACTGTGTTACAATCTGCTTCCAGACTCCTGACTGGGTCAAATCAGGTCCAGACTGATCCTGATTAAAAAACAACCAACCAACCAGGAAATACTCTGATCCACTGAATGAGGTCCCTCCTCTATTTTAATTCTAGGTTTCTCACACACATACATAGGCCCAACTATCCTGTTTTTCAAGGTGACTTGACAGGATCATGGCCACATAGTGAAGATGGTGAGCTAGCATACGGTAAGCTAGCAGGCCATTTTTTTTAATTCAGTCATATGCTGTATGTTCTCAAATTAAAATAAAACTAATCTATGCTACTATGGGGTGAACACCCACCCATCCCTGCACTGACCCAGGGAGCAACCTGGGTGAGCACCAGGGCCAGGATAGCACCAACTGAGCCTGTGCTATTCTGGCCAATCTGCTCAGGCCTCAAAGCTTAAGAGGAAGAACTTTGAAATGGCTTTGTTTTTAAACTCTGAGATTTCTTAGTGTCTTCTAGAAAAAACACTGTTCACTAGTCCCACCTAAGGAATACACACACGCCCTCATACCCACTCACCCACTCATATATTTCTTAGGAGGATCTGGTGAACAATGACATTAAATCAAAACTCCTATAGGGTGATATTTTGATGTCAACATCAAAGTATAGGCCTAACTCTTAGTTGTTAGTCACAATTTCAGTAGTCTCATTGAATCAATGTGAAATTTATAAATCAACAGTCATGTAAGTTTCACTAATTCATTGAATCTACTTTAGTCCAACTAACCACTAAAATTAAGACAATGTGTTTGTGTCTGTGGCCTCAGGGAAACAGATAGAATACAATACAGTGTATGATATCCAAGTCAATTGTCAACAATTGTCACCTTGAGTCATTGCATGATCTCAACATCCTGGTAGGCCCCACTGTCACTGATAGATTCTCTTGGCTTCCAAAGCAGGATTGGGGCTAAGGGCTTTACCGCATGAGCCCCATTCTTGCAGCAGTCACACTAGTTTTAAAAAAGGGAATATACCACTTGTAGAAAAGGTATCACCACACTCTTCTGTCATGCAGCTGGGACTACTGCCCCCATCTCACTTTATTCCTGATTCTCCCTTAATCCCACCCCCCTGCATTATGCCGTACCCAGTAGGCCTTTAAGTTATCTTTTTAAATGTTCTTTCCACTTTTTCCACATGATTCCAGAGCTCTGCTACCATGATTAAAGTTAAAAGAAATAAAGAAAAAGCATGGAAAAATAAATAAATGTAACCAGTGTGCTTAAGAATAGTAAAGGAGAGGGGAGGGCAGTGAGAAGGAGGGGACACTGACACCACATGATTGGCAATCATGCTGGGAGTTACATTTTGTACCTGGGGATATTTCAGCTTGCCAAGTCCTTGATGGGTTTCCCCTGTCAATGAGAAGGGATGGGCCAGGGAAAGAGCAGCTACACCAAAGTATCACCAAAGCCACATCTTTCCTGGTGTAATTGTGGTTTAAAAGCTGCATGTAGCTGCAATGTCCTAAGGCATGGCCATTTTCAATTTTCCTGCATGCCCAGGATTAATGATACATTGGGCTATGTATCATTAATTGATGCATTGGGCTATCTAGGACATTGTAGAAAATATAACATTATGAGTTCCTGGTTTCCATACCCTCCAACATTTCACAGATGAAAACTGGGACACACATGATCAAGCAACCTTTGAGTGTGGTCAAGATGTCCAAAATTATTAGTGAGGAAAAGCACACAAGCTATGAGAGGCTGAAGCAGTTTCCTTTTGCCTGAACCTACTGGGAATAGCAACACTGCACCCTCTCCTCTCCCCCTGCTGATTTAAGTGGAAACTACTTTGGCATTTTGAACCCAGTTTACAGCAATTGAAGCATGCTGAGGACAAAGGGGGGAAGTGGGAAGGGACAGAGAAAAGCTTGGGCACTTTAATAACAGTTGGAATAATGGAATGGCAGAGGATTAATCAGGAATGTTCTTCCCAAACTAGGACTATTGAAGGGTATGGGCCTACTACTACCACCACCAGGAAAGCCTGTGACTAAGTAGACATCACTGACAGCAATAGCAATAACAATGGCATTTACATTTTTATACTGCTTCATACAGAACTAAGCAGTCTCTACATGGTTTACGACATGTAAGCCAATTGCCCCCAACAAGTTGAGTACTCATTTTACCGACCTATGAAAGGATGGAAGGCTGAGTTGACCTTGGAGCCCCTCAGGGTCGAATTCACAATGTTGTCACTGCAGTACAGGCATTTAACCACTGTGTCACCAGGGCTCCATAATTTGGAAAGGAAGTTCTAGATACTATTCTGCTGTGGGGAAAATTCTGGTTGTGTCCCTGAATCAATTGCAAGCTTTTCTTGATTACTATTTGGCTGCTACTTCACTTTCAAAGGGGGATTGGGGCCCTCCAGATTTTGAGGGACTGCAACTTCCAGCATTTTCCATGCTGGCTAGGACTGATGGGAGCTGCAGATCAACAAGATCTGGAAGACTATGCAATTCCCATCCCTAATATTACTCCAGCCCAGAAAATACATCAGTTCTTGCAACATTTTGAACTGACTCACTTTCTTATACTGTTGGTAGTCTTGGCAAAACAAAATATGAATACAGAACTTTTTAAACATGCTACTTACATTTTTAAGAGAAACAAAGCTGTACCACATTTTTGTCTAAATGCAAGCCAGTTTCTATTCTGCAAAAGCACTGGGTGTACAACTTAATTTAGTTTATTTATACACAGCATTTCAAGTCATTTTAAACATTCTCCATGATGACATGATGATCCTACCCCATGCTGAATTACACATCCTCTTTTGAAAAATACAAAAGAAAAATGACTGTGATCATAAGAATTTTCATCCCTTTTATGTTATCCTAAGAAGGCTGTGAGTTTTTTTTTAATTATTATTTTTTTTTTTTTTTGCCCCTAAATCGCTGGTTTATTTGACAGCAGGACTATTTTTGGTAGAGCTGCCTGCAATTAAAGCAATTATTGAGATCACACATCTTTCTAGTTAAAGTCATGCTGGGTTTCTTTTAGTGGGGAAACCTCTGTTAGTCTGGGAAGATAAAGAGAGGATTTAAGAACAGCAGAAAGAAATTGGCTACCGCCTGGTTAGGTCCCACCCACAATAAGAAGATGGAGGAAGGGCTGTAGATTACTGGTCAGACTGGAAAACATCTGAAATACTGGAGGTGCTGAAAGCCAGCATCAACAACACTGAGCTATGTGGACCATTGATCTGACAAAGACATTTCCTGTATCTTGAGAATTGACCTCATGTTTCTGTAGCTTCTTTGTATGGTCTTTCAAGTATGTTTTCTACCTCATAATCAACAACTTGGTTAAAATAAAATAAGTAAGATTTTTTTTTTAAAAAAAATGACCTGTCACTGCTAACATGTGATAAGCAGACTTCAAAATAAAATAAAAATACAAGCCACAGTTTTGCCTCATTCTTTTATCAACATTAAAAACAACAAGAAGAATCAGCTTGCATATCCAATTGTCTTTATGTCCATGCCATAGCTCCAAGACGTAAACCTAAACACCTAGAATGGGATATCAGTACTATATACTGGGGAAGTAGAATTAAATTAGTTTGATACCATGAACTAAGGGGATACAGTGCCTTAGTGGTTAAGACACCAATTCTGATGATCAGAAGATCAGAAGGTTGGCAGTTCGAGGCCTGAGTGCTGCATGATGGGGTGAGGTCCTGTCACTAGTTCCAGCTTCTGCAAACCTAACAGTTCAAAAGCATGCAAACACAAGTAGATAGGTACCACTTTGGTGGGAAGGTAACACCATTTGGTGCAGTCATGCTGGCCACATGACCACCAGAGCAGTCCTCGGACAATGCTGGCTCTTCGGGTTAGTAACGGAGATGAGCACTGACCCCTACAGTCGGTTATGACTAGATATTCATGTCAAAGGACTACCTTTACCTTTACTTTTTACCATGAACTAGCAAGTTGGGAATCAGTTGTTGATCCCAGTCCTTTTTAAGTTAGTGTAGTAGTTGTAGTAGTGTGTAATTTTTGTAGATGTCGAAGTAGATAAAGTTTTTGTTTTTGTTTTGTTTGTTTGTTGTATTTGTAGTGCCATAACCTTGTACTTTAATGCAACATCTCTGTCTAAATACAATATATTTTTTAAAAGGAACATGATATCAGTACTAAGGGATCTAGAGATGTGTGCCAAGATCAGTACTAGGAGACCTGGAAATCTGCACCTCAGGTTTATTTTGTTTCTAAATGAATTAATTAATCAAACTCTGCTAGTACCCTGCAATGCCACTTTCATTCATAAGGTGGCAGACTTCCCTAGCCTTCTATTATTATTCAAGAGGAAGCTGTAAGTCTTCAGGCACTGATTTCTTCACTGGGCTTCTAGGCAACATGAGTGTTGTTTCTGTCTGCAAGGCTTCAAATTTTTCAGAGAGAGGGAGCAAGAAGGGGTTCTGCTGCTTGGTGTGAGAAAGAAGGAGATTGAGGGAGAAGCACCTGCATGGAAAGAGAAAAGGTCCAGTTTGAAAGAAAAAGAATGAATCATAGAATCATAGAGTTGGAAGAGACCACAATAGCCATCCAATCCAACCCCCTGCCACGCAGGAATACACAATCAAAGCACCCCTGGCCCATGGCCATCTAGCCTCTGTTTGAAAACCTCCAAAAGAGGAGACTCCATCACACTTTGAGGGAGTGTGTTCCACTGTTGAACAGCTCTTATTGTCAGGACGTTCTTCCTAATGTTGAGGTGGAATCTCTTTTCCTGTAATTTGAATCCATTACTCCATGTCCTAGTCTCTGGAGCAGCAGAAAACAAGCTTGCTCTATCCTCAATATGACATCCCTTCAAATATTTAAACAGGCTATCATGGCACCTCTTAATCTTCTCTTCTCCAGGCTAAACATACCCAGTTCCCTAAGTCGCTCCTCATAAGGCATGGTTTCCAGACCCTTCACCATTTTGGTTGCCCTCCTCAAAAGATTAAGAAAGTTAAGAGGTGATATGATAGCCCTGTTTAAATATTTAAATGGATGTCATATTGAGGATGGAACAAGCTTGTTTTCTGCTCCTCCAGAGGCTGGTGTTAGTACAGAAAAAAACCAAAGGACAGAGACAGAGCACTGCAATAGGGACCAAAGAGTCTCTAAACCTAGTGAAAGGCTATGGAATGCCCTTGAAGACATGGGAGTGCCAACACATATGATAATCCTGATGAAGAATCTGTGCTCAGGACAAGAGGCTACTATCAGAACACAACATGGAGAAACAGAATGGTTCCTAATTGGCAAAAGGGTTAGACAAGGCTGCATCTTATCACCCTACTTGTTCAACTTATATGCAGAACATATTATAAAAAAAGCAGGCTTGGACACAGAAAAAGGAGGAGTGAAAACAGGAGGAAGGAATAACAACAATCTAAGATATGCAGATGACACCATAGTACTAGCAGAAAACCTCACAGACCTGGAACACCTACTAAGGAAGACCAAAGAAGAAAGTCCAAAGGCAGGCTTAATGTTGACATAAAGAAAACAAAAATAATGATCACCTAGGACTGTCACAAGTTCAACCTAGACCAGGGGTAGGCAACCTTTCCCCTTTAAGGGCCAAGGGACTTCAGCTCCCAGAATCCCAGGAGCTATTGGCCAACATGGCTGAGGCTTCTGGGAGCTGAAGTCCCTCGGCCCTTAAAGGGGAAAGGTTGCCTACCCCTGACCTAGACAATGAAGCAATAGAAATAGTAAAAGAACTCCCATACCTGGGATCAAACATTGATAGAAATGGGGACTGCAGTCAGGAAATCACAAGAAAATTAAGAATGGGGAGGGTGGCTATGAAAGAAGGAAAAAAAAGATTCTAAAATGCAAAGGTATACAACTCAGCACAAAAGTTAGAATCATACAAGCCATTGTATTCCCTATTACCATGTATGGATGTGAGAGCTGGACAGTTAAGAAAAATGATAGGAAGAAAATCAATTCATTTGAGATGCGGTGCTGGAGAAGTGTGTTGAGGATCCTGTGGACAGCCAAAAGAACAAATAAATGGTTCCTAGAGCAGATCAATATCCTAGTGCAGATAAATTTTCAGAATTTACTGATAACATAAGAAACTAATTCATACTACTAAGCATAATAGACTGAGAACCACAGGAACTATGGTCTGAAGCCAGGGACATAATAAAAGAAGAATGCAGACAGATACTTTCAATGAACAAAAAGAAAGAGAGAAAAAATGGATGACAGAAAAAAACACTACAAGCAATAAAGAAAAGAAGAGAGAAAAATAAAAGAGAGATAGGAAAAAACTAAGAATTATGAATGCAACAGTACAACGGCTTGTGCGGAAAGATAAAGAAAATTACTACAATGACCAATGGAGAGAAATAGAAGACAACAATAAAAAGGGAAGAACAAGTGATCTATTTCACAAGATCTGGGAAATCAAAGAAAAATTCAAATCAAGGTCTGGGATGATCTATGACAATAAAAATAACATAATTCAAGAACAAAAAGGAATAAAAAGATGTTGAATGCAATACAAAGAAGAATTATGCAAAAGAGATGACAAAATGAAAGACACATGGAATGAAGAGCCATATGAAGATGAGCCCCAGATCCTAAAAAGTAAGGTGAAAACTGCAATAAGAAAAATAGCAAAAAACAAATCACCAAGAACAGATGATATTCCAATTGAACTGCTGCAATCCACATTGACAAAGTCAACTCTAGTGCTAAACAACATGTGTCAACAGATATGGAAAACAAAATGATGGCCAACAGATTTGAAGTGATCAATATATATCCCCATCCACAAAAAGGAAAACACAAGAGACTGCAGTAACTATAGGACCATAGCAAGCAAAATCATGCTCAAAATTCTGCAACATAGACTCCAACCATACATGGAAAGAGAGATTCCAGAGGTCCAAGCAAAGTTCAGGAAAGGAAGAGGCACTAAGGATCACATTGCAAACATACGATGGCTAATGGAACGCACCAGGGAATTCTAAAAGAAAATCAGCATGTGCTTTATAGACTATAGCAAAACCTTTGACTATGTAGACCATGAAAGGCTATGGAATGCCATTAAAGACATGGGAGTGCCAGCACATCTGATAGTCCTGATGTGGAATCTGTACTCAGGACAAGAGGCTACTGTCAGAACAGAACATGGAGAAACAGAATGGTTACCAATTGGCAAAGGGGTCAGAAAAGGCTGCATCCTTTCACCCTATCTGTTCAACTTGTATGCAGAACATATTATATGAAAAACAGGCTTGGACACAGAAGGAGGAAGAGTGAAAATAGGAGGAAGGGATATGAACAATCTAAGACATGCAGATAACACCATAATACTAGCAGAAAACCTCACAGACCTGGAACACCTACTAAGGAAGATCAAAGATGAAAGTGCTAAGGCAGGCTTAATGCTGAACATAAAGAAAACAAAAATAATGACCACTGAGGACTTTCACAAGTTTAGCCTAGACAATGAAGCAATAGATATAGTAAAAGAATTCCCATACCTGGGATCAAACATTGATAGAATTGGGGACTGCAGTCAGGTAATTAGAAGACTAAGAATGGGGAGTGTGGCTATGAAAGAATTAGAAAAGATTCTAAAATGCAAAGATATACAACTGATCACAAAAGTTAGGATCATACAAGCCATCGTATTACCTGTTACTATGTATGGATGTGAGAGCTGGGCAGTTAAGAAAGATGATGGGAAGAAAATCAATTCATTTGAGATGTGGTGCTGGAGAAGAGGGCTGAGGATGTGGTGCTGAAGAAGAATGCATTGACAGCCAAAAGGACAAACAAGTGGATCCTAGAGCAGATCAAACCGGAAACCTCCCTGGAAGCCAAGATGACCACACTGAGACTATCGTACTTCAGACACATCATAAGAAGGGAGGAAACCTTAATATTTTCCCAAGTTTCCAATTTCACCATTCAGAATCTGAATTTAAAAATATGAAGAAAAATTTCTATTTACATTTTACTGGTGAGTTCTTAACTCTTTATTACTTAAACATTAAGGTGCTTTTTGCTTGCTTGTCTGTATTATTGGTTTAATTTTGAGAAACTTAAAAGATGAAATGTCATGACAAGGTAAAGGAAAACTACCTAAAGACACAATATAGATGGTACCTAATGCCAGAAAAACTATCCAAGATCTACAAAAACAACAGTGGAAACTGCTGGAATTGTTTAAAATCAAAAGGTATCTACATGCATATGTGGTGGGAATGCAAAAGATCGGAAAAATACTGGACACAAATACACTCAGAAATAGAAAAATAAATAAATATTAAGATGAGCAAACAACCCACTACCTTTTTATTAGGTATAATAGACAAAGAAATGGAAAAGAATTTTGGAAAAAATTTGTTTATATGTTATATGCGGCAAGAACTGTGATTGCAAAGAAATGGAAAAGCAAAGAAGCCCCCAACCTTCAAGAATGGCAATACAAGTTATATGATACCATGGAAATGGATAAACTGACAACTTTTTTAAAAGGACAAACTAGGAATAAATTTGAGAGAGAATGGTCCCCGATCACAAATTATTTTAGAGAATTATGGAGGGAGAATGGTGTGATTGCTCTGAAAGAAGGCTGAAAAGAATACAGTGATCAGGTGAAATATATAGGAAACATATATGATGTAAAACTGAATAATTGGGTCCTGATAATTAAAGCAGTTGTCCAGAATAATATGTATGGTGTGTTACAGATAATGAAGAATGTGGTAGAATTTATATTTTGGAAAAAGATACAATTTAATAATAATATAGCGCAAAATACAAGATCTAGTGGAAATATATGAAAGAAGATTTAAGTAAACATTATATATTCTTAGTAAAGGAAGGGAAGTCTTTTTATGTTTGTATGTCTTGTAAATGTTATGTCTTAGATGTAAGTCTCCCTATATATAGATGAAATGTCATGGCAAGTATCAGATGCTGCTTACCTTTGTGTCCTACTTGTCATTTAATGAAATAATGCCATTATAACTGTATGTTACAATCTAATGCTTGTTACTGTTGGGTGCTAGGCATCATACAGTGCCAATTATGAAAAGGGGTTTTCAAATCATCTTCTGAGAAGTGTACATTCTTTGGGAGCTTTGGGGAATTTCATAGCTGAAAAACAACTTGCTGACCACTGCTCTCTTTTCTAGGCAATGTTTATTGCTTTTCAATAAATGTATTCAGTTCATAGTTATACAATCTTGAGGTCCAGAATTTCCCCATGTGACCTGAGTGACCTTAGGATATCTCTGGCAATAATACTTTGCAGTGTGAAAGAGTACTATAGGCTAGTGTGCAGAGGCTGATCAACATTTGTCAATAAGGAAATTGTTTTCTCAAGGTGTATTTTGAAAATCAGTGTATTGTAACAGTAATCAGAATCAGTACTATTAAATACTAAATATCACTGCATGTCATTTATCATTAGCTCAGTTTCTTCTGGGTCTTTTATTCAACTCACCCCCAGAGCCCTGATTATGGCTTCTATTTGTTGACCTCTCTCTCAGTTCTTGACTTCAAGCAAGCAACTGACTAGACTTGCACAGTGGCGTCACTAGGGGAGTCCACACTGGTTGACACCCCCGAAGAGAGGTGACACCTGGTCGAGTAGGCACCTCCCACTACCCTGGCATGGGCCATGGTGCATGGCAGGGAGGAAGAGGACCCAAAACACCTCACCTCCCTGTCTGGTGCTGTTTCACTTGTGAATAAAGCAGTGCTTGGCAGAGAGGAAGAGGCGTGGCCTTTTGGCTCTACCCTCTGGAGACCCTGAAGCTCCATCCCCAACACCAGGTGACACCCAAGACTGGAATGCCACTGGCCTTGCATACCCTTCTACTGTCCTAATTTGGTAGAGACAGTCCTGATTAATACTTTGTTGTCCCACTTTTTCACCTGCTATTAAAAGTAGTTTTCACTAAATCAACTCAGCAGGGGGATTAGAAATAAGGAGGCAGAATCTTGTCTTTCCCAACTGGCTCAGTCAAAAGCAAACAGCTACTCTCCTGGCGTGTGTATACCCTCCTTAATAACATTTGCCAATTTGACCACACTCTGATGTTGCTTGGCCACGTGTCCAGGTTTTCATCTGTGAAATGTAGGAGGGTATGGACTTGTCTTCCCCTCTTGTTCTTAGTTTTGGAATTTTCTGCCTCTTCTTTGGCTTTTCATTGTCTCCCTCATGGTCTCTACCCTTTCTTCATCCAATGCAGTTTCTGCATTGAAGCATATGGAATGGAAATTCTTCCACAAAGAATGCAAATAAACATATGGAATGGAAATTCTTCCACAAAGAATGCAAAGAAACATATGGAAGGGAAATTCTTCCATAAAAATGTAGGCCCATGTATATTGCAGCAAGCTCAGCTCTCATGATATAAAACCACAGAATTGGGAAATAGGCAAAGACTATCTAATCTACCTTCTTCATCATTCTTCTTCTACCTCCTCAGATCACCCAATTGGTGGATCCTTTTCTTCAAATCGAAATGTGAAAAGACATGTCAGAAGCAGCCTAGGACAATCTTCCTGCCCTTTCCCAGATTTATCTACCAGAAGACTAGTCCAGTTGTTTGGATACCTAGGCAGAAACTCTTATAGATGCCTTTTCTTATGGGTAAAAATACTGTAATAATAAAGCAAAATAACTAACAATTTGCTGCACTTTAATCAAATCCCCAGTCAGCTGCAGGAGGCAACTAACTCACATCATCTAATAGTAGGGTCAGCCCTGCACAGTTAGAAAAATTGTCAAAGGTTATAGCAATTAAAGACTTCACTATATCCAATTTTGGAGATGGAAAGATTGTTTTTTATTTTAAACATTAAAGTTTTGATCCCAAATTCATCATTTCTCTTAATCAGATGTGCACGTAATGTGCTTAAAACATAAAAGAAATGTGTATTAAAAAGGAAAGCTATTTATAAGATGATGGCTTCTCAAAAGATCCTGAAAGAAAAGGACAGAGTGTTAGCAGTGCCTTTTGACTAATAATATCACCCGATCTTTCTGTATTACACATATAAATTACTGAAATAAAGTCTTAAAAACTGAGAGAAGTATAGTGCTCGTAATGGAAGAATAATGGAAAGCAATGTAGGAAGAATGGCAAAAAATGTGAGTGCACACATATGTATGTATGTGTTTATGTATTTATCACTTTCACCTTGCCTATTTTGGGTTTTACTAAGCTTCAAATAGTTTCAGGATTGCTTCCTTGTTTCCTACCAGAATAACTGAAATATTTTTGTGATTAATCTGATTTCCACATGAACTGTAGCAGTTTAATTTCCCAACAGCGGAATAGGTGATGGCCTCAATATAAAGAAATAAAAGGAAAAATGCACCTTCAAAAACTAGTTAACATTCTTCTGAGACTTTATACTGAGAATCTCATCTCCTACAAACCCAACACGCTTAAAACAAATACACAATAAAATGCTCAGGGCCAAAATGGAGGTGACATGTTCAAAATTGCCCCCTTTCCCCAAAGCTGCTATTAACTCCAATGGGGGAAGAAGACAGGCACAATACAGGCACCTGTCTTCTTTCTTCACCAAGACTCAGAGCAGTTTTGGAGGCAATTTCAATCAGGAAAGAAAAAGAGTGGTGGACTAGTAAAGATTAGTATTATGATTCAAGAAATAATAAATTCTACTTGCATTATGAAATTATATTGTCTGCATTTCAGAAATTACACCATGGGCTACAGTTGGCTTTTTTTCTTACAGTGCCCCCAATGTCATTTTGTAATATTTGATTAAGTATATTAAGAATAACTCTGCTAGATGAAAGGTCCATCTAGTTCAATGTTTTTTTTTTCCTACTCTGGTCAAGTAGATGTATATGAGAAATCTACAAATAAGATATAAGTGTAATAGCAGCTTGTTTTTAAATGAATTTTACAGGTTATCTTATAAATGTTTTGATTATATTTTTATTCTAATGCAACAATGCAGCCATCATATTATAAATAGACCAATTCCCTCTAAAACTTTATGGGGGAGGCACTACTCATTGTAAAATCATGAACTGTTTTTCATTATTGTTAAATATGTCAGTGATGGTGGTGATGTTGATGATGATAATGATGAGTGTGTGTATGAACTGAACAGTTATTCACATATATTTAGAAGCTATAAAACCTACCAGAAGCACCGGTTGTCCCTAGGATCAATGTCCTTGATTATTATGATAATCTAACCTTTAAGGTGTCCTTCTTTCCTCACAGTACACTTTCAGAGTCTGGTACTTTGTACATAGAAGGCACACATTTCTCTGTTTCTCAAGTCCCACTTTAATTGCATAAGCAAACTATATATCTGCTCAGACTGAGAGCTGTGGTTTAGCATACTTGAAGGATACTAGGCAGTAACTGCCATTCAAATGTTACATGAAAGACTTCCATGGACCCCAGAAGCTGTGGTATGGATTCAAGCCTCCCTCAACACCAGAGTAGCAGGGCCTGAAATGATCAGGTAAAACTGGGCTACCCAGAGTCCTCTTCAACTGACCACCCCCATAACTAAGCAGACATGTATTATGATCAAGGAGAAAAAAAAAAAAGGGGGGGGAGATTAAGACAACTATTGCAGTTGACTCCCTGTAAGACTACCTAAGGCTAAATGCACTCTATCTTATGCCACTTACTTGAAAATAAACTCCTCTGAACATATGGAAGGGGCTTCTAAATAGACATAATGGTTATAAACATTAATAGTCAAGAGTGATATAATAATATAATGGGAGAAGCAATTTGCCTTTTCCAAGGCTGTTTTCAGAGAGCCAGCATGGTGTAGTGGCTTCAGTATTGGACTACTACTCTGGAGAACAGGGTTTGCATCCCCATTTGACCATGGGAACCGACTGGATGACCTTGAGCAAGTCACATTCTCTCAGCCTCAGAGGAGGTCAAAGGCAAGCCCACTCTGAACAAATTGATGATAAGTTTGCTGTATGGTCTCCATAAATGAGAAATGATTTGAAGGCACACTACCACCACCATCACCAGCAGAACAACATGTTTTTCAGCTTGCAAAGCATCAGAACCCATTCTGGATGTTTGCTGCTATGAACTAGCATGTTTTCACTGGTAATCTGATTTCTTTACATCTTTTATAATGTGACTAGATGACCTTAAAACACTGGGCATAATATTTAATTTCCAATAGTCATGCATGGAGAGGCAAAGGCATTGTTGTTCATGTAATTTCAGCAAGACAATATATAATGTTCTTTTTTTCCTTGTTTAATCTTACACAGGTATAACCAGACAGAAGCTGATAATCTACTTGACTTCAGTTATAGTCTCCCAATGTTACTGAAAATTATTTTCATGTTTATAGTTTTTAATTTTGCCAAGAAGGCAAATTTAATAATCAAATGCACATTTATTCCCATGACAGACAATTTTCATCCTTTAAAAGTGCAATCCATTATACATTCAGCAATGGACTGCTATAAGAACAGCATTATTCCTGAAGTGGTGATTAGCCTCTATTCAATTTTTCTGCAGTTTTCTCATTAATTATTATTATTGTGGACATGAAAACATACACACACACAGTGCCTTTGCAGACTGCCAGAAATAGTGTAAACCCACTTTAAGGGTTAGGGTTAGTGCTAGGGAATCATGGGAATTGTTATTTTTCTGAGACATTGAGCCTTCTCTGTCAGAGAGCTCTGGTGCCACAATAAAATACAGTTCCCATGATTCCCTAACCCTAATCCTAACCCTAACCCTTAAAGTGGACTCAATTTGCACTATTTCTGGCAGTCTGCAAATCTAGCAGTTGGTATTACTGTCCCTGAAATATTTCTTCAGTCATAAATGGCAGAAGAAAGCCTTCAAATCAGAGAGCTATATCATGTAGGTGGGGTTGCATACCTGAGACCCAGTGCTGCTCTGAATCCAAGTTTTGGGAAAAGGGTGGGATATAGTGATAGGAGGAGGACAATTTCTGCACAAAATAATAAGTGCACACAAATTCTATATTAGAAATGGCAGTACCCCCAAAACCTGTGGCAGAACATTTTAGTCTTCCTGGATTATCAGTGACCATTTGTTGCTTTCACACCTCAGAACTGCAGACCAAATTGAGAGACCTGTATCATCTTACACAACTATTTGAAGATTTATGGTCAGTGTTATAAACTGCATCCTTCGTTACCCTGTTCCACTCTGATCTCTCTCCCAACAACTATGTAACTGCTAATATACCTGTGATTTGATATTAATGTCATCCGAACATCTAACAAAGTGAATCCACAAAATTCTTGAAAACTCATGCTAAAACAATCAAAGGTATTGCTAGAGAACTTCTCTTCCCCCATCCCTTTCTTCCTAGGAAGATAATACTCATTTATTGTTTGGGCTTCACTCTGAAAAATTTGTCTCACTGGCTGAGTATTTGTCCACCTGACTTGACCTGTTGGTTGCCCTAGATAACACTATGGGCTTCTGGAACTTTGGAGTTTACACTGGTGCTTTTGGAACCTGACCTCCCTTAGGCTTTAAACTGTAGTACCCACTTCTTTTTTCTTGGTTACTGCTCTTTTTAAATTTGACTTGGGCTGCCTGAAATTCTTGCTTTTGGCTTTGCATATTAAAGTCAGCTCCCTTGGGACCTAGAAACCTGGCCTTCAGTAAATCTTTATGCTTTACCTGGTTGGTCCTATAGTTTTTCAACATCCATTCAGATGGATTTTTTGTGCAAATACAAGAGCTGACAGTGACAGCTACAGTGAGTTACTCTGACATTTTTTCTCCTTATGTTACTAAAACTTGGGATCATTTAATTAAACAGGAGGTATGGGTTTGGGAAAAGAAAAAAGAAAGCATACCGCTTTGTTCAGTGCAGTGTTAAACCATGGCATTTGATATCATAGGATGCAGTCTTGGCCACCAACTTAAGTGGTTTTAAAAGTGGTCAGACAAACTCATGGAAGATAAAGCAGTCAATGGCTACTGGTCATACTGGTTATATGTTACTTCCATTGTCAGAGCTGGTATAGGGAGTGCAACTGCACCAGCATGCTGAAGTGGTTTGATCATTGGACTATAATTCTGGAGCTTGAATCTCCACTTGGTCATGGAAACGCACTGGGTGATCTTGAACAAGTCACATCCTCTCAGCCTCAGAGTAAGGCAAAGGCAACCCTGCTCAGAAAAAATCTTGCCAAGAAAACAGGGTCAACATATATCATATCCTGCTTATGGACTTCCCATAAGCATCTGATACGACATTGCAAGAAATGAATGCTGAACTAAAATAGGTATTTGGTCTGATATAGCAGGGCTTTGCTCTTATATTCTTAGTTATTGTGGCATGGCATCAATGAACTTGTAAAAGCACCCACACATTTTTAGATTTGTCACAAAGCTAGCATCACAACTTTTAGTTTTGATCAAAAATCACCCATGTATGTGAAATGGCAGTTTGATATTTCAGATGAGTGTTCCAGTGTCTCCAGTATTTGAGTCTGAGGCCTTCTTCAAAGTGAATGAAACATGAACTATGTGTACTTCCTGTACCATGCTGGAAGTGTTAGAAAATGTTAGTTTATGAAGCAGCTACTTCCACTCTCATTGCCTCTTCTCCTATGAACTGGTTGCAATGAGGTCATTTTGGGAGATACTCCCACATAGATCTTTTGGCATTACAGAGCTGGCATATTAGGATTCATGCTTCTCTAGCTTGCATGTTTAAACAGTGATATCACAGTGGTATGGCATGATCACTCAGCCTCTTTTTATATCTAGAATGTTACAGAAACTAGCTTAAAATTAACAAAAATAGAACTATGAATAGTTTCTCTCCCTTATGTAACAGAACATGCTCTCTAACCTTAACATTCAACTCTCCTAAGAAATGTATCATAGTTATAGACTAATAAATGATAAGAAGAACATTGGCTGCCAAAACCATTAGAGAAACCTATAGCCAAACAAGGTAAATATTTGTTTTAGGAAGAGGAGACTAGGGAAATCCATTTTTAGAAAAAAAGCAAACAACCAATGCTGTAGTGTACTTATTTAATTAAAATTCTGGCTTAATTAGAAAGGTTAAAAATCAAACAATAGCTAGTTGTGTTCAGCAAAATGATAGGCATATTTACCTGAAAGCAAGTTCCAGTGAGATTTACTCAAAAGTAAATCTTCATAAGATTACATTTGTGCAGCATAATGCTATGCATATTTGCTTGGCAATATCCCACTTATTCAGAGGGGCTTACTCCAGTATAAACAATGCATAGGATTGCTACAATGGAGTTGCAAGTGTCTGATTAAATGTTATCACTCTATTTCCAGGTAGATTTGTTCTTTTCCATTACAGAGCAAAATATGCTACTCTGAACTCAGAGCCCCAGGCAAACTGGTTTGAACAAGAATTTCACAGTGTTGCTGAACTCAGCTGAAAAATTGCTCCCTGTTTTATAGGAGAAAACTGGATTTCAGTGTACAGTAGTAACATTACAAAACAGAAGGCTTTAAGGTGGTGTTTCTGTTTAGACAAAGACTTAAGACTCTTCATAAGAAGCGGAGGAGACTGTTGTCTGGTAGATGTTAATAATAACTTTTGAGGAAATCCAAAAAAGATACTTACCCTAACAGCCATCTTGAACAGAAATAGTACAGATCCAACAGTTTCAGGACATGATCAACTTGCTGAATATAATCAGGTGTGTGGGTCTGACCAGTGTCTGGATACAAGACCCATGGGGACATCATCTACTTCATGAATTTCATGACAGAGGAAAGGTGGGAGATAAATGCACCATATAAATAAGAGATACAGACAACAGAATTTCCAAGTGCCTTTGATCCAGGATATGTGGCTGTTATACTTAAAATGGCTTCAGAATTCTCACTCCTACAGTACACTATATGTCTGATACTGTGTGCATTTTGATAATTAATTCTTAGTAATGTGCATACATTACAAAATTAAATAATATATAAACAATATATTGGAGTCTGTGTGTAATGTACTCTGCAGAACTTACAATTTTTTTGTAGCCAGCAAATTTTTTGTAGCTACCATCAACATACTTAACTAAAACCAGAAATAAAATTACATATGGTACATATGGAAAGTGTATGTTCCCCAAAATCCAGCAGAGTATCACAGTTTAATGTCTAGACACATACCTGTTGGTTTTAAAACACGAAGAGCTTATTCTCAATTCCTGCTTTAAGTCTTGGTATCTTGCTATATATAGGTCAAAAATCACTAAAAAGCACTTATGTTCCCCAGCTCAAGTGGAATATATTTCCTACAACAAGTAAAAAAGAAATATAGAGTCACAATATTTTTTATGAACTGATATTTCACATAACCATATGAGTAATGACAAATAGCTGATGCATGGTTGAGAATTATACCTCTGTCATTGGGAAAACTCATAATGGCACTCAGAGCCCTCCATAGAATTCTTAGACTGAAGCCACATTTATGTATAAACTCATTTGAAAATTCAAATATATATATATATTTTTGATGGAAACATTGAATAGAAATGAAAGGCTTGTGTTTTGTTTTTTGTTTTACAAGGACCATTAGCCTTAAACTATTTCTGCCAGCCCATACCTACTGGCTTGATGGGATTACTTGAAGAAGAAAAATAGCTGTACATACAAGAAAGATCTATGTAACAGAATATACTCCAATTCTTAAGCACACTCTGAGGAAGGAACAAATAAATCTTGTAGGAATTCGTTTTGTAAGTTTAAAAGTAATTCCAGTCCTTCAGAAAATAGAAAAAAAGCCAAGTCAAGATTTTCTTTACTAAGGACACAAATGAAAAACAGATTATTATCTAGTGATGGTTTGAGCGCATGACTTGATCTGAGGCTGTCTGTATTTTGAGCAGGGATGGACACTCTGACTGGTGAGGTGAAGCACTCCACCTGCCCAGACCATGAGTTCCCAATGGTTGTGTCACACTGACTCTTAAAACACTGGCCACTCAAAGGTAGCATTCTCTCTTAACAGATGTATCTTTTGACATATTAACATGACCTTCCAACAGAGAGCCAAACATAGCCCTAAGCAGCTTTTGAAAAGCATATGTATCCAGTTATTTGCCCATCAGTACTGTTTGCTTAAGTTGCTCTTACTGCTAAGCATTTGCTATACAAATCAACTATTTATTTACAGAAACTTTTATGTCCTGCCCCTTCTAATATTTCCATATCACCCAGGCAGATAACAGAAGTCAAAAATAGTAAGAATAATACAACAAAATTGCAAAATACAATAAAGCAGTCAAAACAAATAAAAGAAATAAAAATGATAGTTACATTTCTCCCCAAAACAATATGGATTCTTCATATGTTCGCATACTATCCTACTGATTTTGATCAGCCAGTTAATTCATTTTTGTATTATGAAGAATTGTTGTCTAAAAGTTTATTTTGCAATAGGGAGCTATATAAGAGGTATAGGTAGAATAGAGAGACATCCTAGTACCCATAAGGGAGACAGCAGATCCATGCATGGAAACAAAGCCATTGTGTTGATACTAGTGTCCTCTTTGAACCTGAACGTGAAAGGAGTGATAACAATATTTTGTTCACACATTCACAAGATATGTTGCTATGGTCCAAAACACATTGTAGAAACAATCCAGTCTGAGGCCCCTTTAAATGCCCTAGCTCAATGCTAAGGAATTCTGAGAACTGTAGTTTTGTGAGACATTAGCCTTCTCTATCAAAGACCTCTGATGCCAAAATAAACTACAATTCCCAGGATTCCCTAGCACTGAGCCAGGGCAGTTAAAGCAGTTTCAAACTGGGTTATTTCTACAGCATATTTGGACCATAAAATCTTGTATCTCATTATTTTGACATACCTACCCTGGAGTATCATTTATTGCACTACAGTATTAGAGGCACTACTTGTTTGGCTGTTTAGTCTTTCAAATGTAGCCCCAATGGCTATATTATTGAAATATTTTTTTGGTTCTGTTCTTTTGGTATTATCACATTATATTCCAGGAAAAACAACAGTTAATGCTCAATAGCATCGTAATGAGGGAATTAAAAGCACTTAAATATTTCAGTTTGCTTGATAGAAACTGCCCATGTAATTGAAGGTAATGGCTTTGATATTAGTCCCATTAAAATACCAATAGTAAATCTACATGAAGAGCAAGAATTTATGCCACACCTTAAAAAACAAACTTGAACTGTATTTCTAAAATAGTTTTCAGAATAAAACTTACCTTTTCAGTCTGAAGAAAATGCTTCAGACTAAACTGTGTATGATAAATTATCTCTGGTGTGGTATAACATTTATGTCAGGAATGTGGGGTATTTGGGATAAATCCATGTGTTTTGGGATTCCAGTCTGGTCTTCTGGGCTTTTCCAGATGTCCATAATGCCCTTTTCACAAGATGCTATTGTTTGGTGGTTTCCCAAGTTTTGTGGTACAGTCATCCCTCCGTTTTCGCAGGGGCTCTGTTCTAGATCCCCCCCTGCGAAAATGGAAAATCTCCAATATTCAAGCCCTATTGGCTTGAATGGTGGCATGTGCCCAGGGGTGTGCCCCCCCATTTTGTCCCCCTCCATTTGCTGCCCACGAATGGATGAGGGACACGGACTCCAAGTCCGTAAAAACAGAGGGGAGACTGTATTTTTCTTTTAAGTTAACACCTCTCCTAAGCCTCATTTACTGACAGCAACAGATTTAAACTAAAATATGCAGGTATTTTTTGTCCCAGCCTTTTACCTTTGACACTTCTGCTGATTGAAAGTGGCTCCCTGAGGGTTTATCTGAAATTGAATTAGGCACTCAGGTTGGTGGATAATGATGAATAACAAAGCCTTTGACAACTGTCACAAGAGTAATTTGTAGCAAAGATCCATCAGCATAACAACCAGTGTGATGCAGTAGTTTAAGTGTTGGAATGGACTCCAGGAGACCAAGGTCCAAATCCTCACTCAGCCACAGAAACCACTGGATGACCTTGAGCAAGTCACACTCTCTCAGCCTAATAGATAGGGAATCGCAAACCTCATCTGAATAATTCTTGCCAAGAAAACCCTATGGTAATTTTGCCATAAGCCGGAGTTAATATGAAGGCACATAACAAGAACAGCCATCAGGACCTATTTCTCTTTCCATCTGAATCAGTTGCTGCTTTGCAGCTAATGGACCAGTGCCTGGATACTGTGATAGGCTGAATGAAAATGAGGTTCGGCAAGATGGAGACCTCATGGGTTAATGGTTCACACTCATACAGGAGATATATATAGGTTAACTGTTCAGAATGGGATTACATTCCCTCTGAACAATCAGATGTCTAGTTTTTTGACCCCTCTTTCCTTCAGGAAGCTCTCAGGTGATCACTGTGGGTCAGAGTATACTTTATACCATCTTCAGATGGTACACCAAATCCAGCCATTCCTGGACTGGGACTACATGGAGCCTGTAGTCAAGGTGGTGATATTCAGTGTTGGATTTTATTGGGCTGCTCTTTAAAAAGGCCAGAAAACTGCTACTGCTCATGTAGAATGTTTCAGTTGATTACCAACTGCATGTAATATCTCAGCTGAAGGAGCTGCACTGGCTGCCTGTTTAGCATTTTCTTATTAATGTATAAAGTCCTAAATAACTTGAGACCTAAGGACCTACACCCATTTTGCCCCATTTGACCCTTGAGGTTATTTGCCCTTTAAGTTATACCACATGTTCCACAGTCATTCAGAGCAGGGCATTTAACATTTAGTGGTATCTGTTAGGTGGAATATTCTTCTCGATGATATTAGTCATTAAAAATATTTCATAATTTTAGTTGCCCATGGAATGCACAGCATATATTCAAGCTTTCTTAGTATAGTTCATCATTTAAAAATCAGAGCTGTGCAATACATTCATTTTGACTGCTAAAATATTTTTAATCAAGCTTGGGGTTCTTAAAAACTCTGAATGAGGCTGGATTTTATAAAAAATGAGAGTAAAAAAAAATCATTTTCCTCCCTTGTCCAACATTCTGTAACACCCAGTCCCATGGAGAATCCTTAAGAACTTGAAAGCTCAGCTTTTTGTGATTCTTTATCTGTTTTTTAAAAATTGTACTCATTAATGGCTCATTTCTTGTTTTGCTCTACCTTGTTTTGCTCTAATTTTAGTCTTATAGATAGATGAAAATATTGTATATAGATTGTATGTTTTGTTTTATATTTTAAGTTTTATGATTTGGTTAACTGCCTTTAGTTTATGATTAGCTACCCTGAGATCTTATGAAGAAGTGTCCAGTGTAAAGCAAATTAATAAATACACAAACAAATAAAGGTGTGCATGTCTTTGAAATATTTAAAATCTTTAAAAGTAAGTGGAATAATAATAATTAGTACTACTAGTTTACTGGTAGTAAAGTAAAGGTAAAGGTAAAGTAAATAGTAGTTGCATCTTATGGGCTCCCTGGGTGCCTTTTTCTTATTAACACTGTAGATAAGCCCCAGTTGCCATTCTTTCACTTATTGTTCTCTTAGGTCTTGTCTGCACTCAGTAGGATACTCTGGGAGCAGTCTGTCCTGGCCTCACAGGTGCCCTGATTTGCCACCATTACTTTGGCCTTTGTTTTTGCACTACAGTGGCTGTCTGCATGGACATCCACTAAGTTGCCTGGCATGTCCACTGTCACTGTGGGTTGCTTGCTTCTGAGGGCAGAATTTGATGAGATTACTCAGAGAGAGAGAGAGAGAGAGAGAGCAGTTTACTGGGAGTAAACCCAATAAAACTCAGTGGGAGTTACTGCTGAGTGGGACTTAAAAGCTAGCCTGAATGAGAGCAGATTATCAGACAAACCACAGTTGGTTGGACTTCAGACCAAATAAGAAAGTGTCATTTATTAGAGAAAAGGATGGGAAGCATTATATGGAAGCTTGTGTAGAAGAGGGGAAGGAAGAGTTCATTAATCCTACCTTGTACTCATAACAAGAGACCATGGTTTCCTGGTACATGACCAGTGCATATTCTTCTAAGTCGACACCATTGACAGAGCCCTGAGTATGAAGAGACATGTTATGCAATGTACTGAAGAAAACAGCTCTGATTCTGTTTAATGATTAACAGCCTCAACTGACTAAAACCTTTGGCAATTTCTTAGAAGTAACCATAAACCCTGTGACATGCGGGGGTTATCTGTTTGCTGTGCTGAAACTTGAGGTTCTGTGGCCACAGTGTACAGTTTGTGAGGAAAATGTTCATGCAGTCGGGAAGAAAATCTGTAAGGCACTCAATAGAATCTGTAAGGTTCTCTAAGGGCCTTTACAGACTGCCAGAAATAGTGCAAATTGAGTCCACTTTAAGGGTTAGGGTTAGTGCTAGGGAATCATGGGAATTGTTTTTTTTCTGACACATTGAGCCTTCTCTGTCAGAGAGCTCTGGTGCCACAATAAAATACAGTTCCCATGATTCCCTAACCCTAACCCTTAAAGTTGACTCAATTTGCACTATTTCTAGCAGTCTGCAAAGGCCCTGAGGTCCTGCTGTTATCTCCCATTCTTTCATTCTTTCATCTACAAACTGCAGGATAAGATTGTCCAGTGATCTGGTGTGTGTTTGCCATCTGTGATGATGATAGCCACCTGCTTTTCCTTTTAATCTGAACCAGATGAGACAGCTGTGTCTGAAGTCAGCAACAGGGCCAAACTAGGGCCAAACTCTTAAGATATGTGGTGGGAGGGGGGACTGAATGTAATCTCCCATGCTTATTTAACACTGCATCATCATCATCATCATCATCATCATCATCATCATCATCATCATCATCATATTTATTTCCCACCTTTTGCCTAAGCAATCAAGGCAGCTTACAAATATAAAGTAAATACAATATTGAAATAAACATAATAAGATTAAGACAGCACACATTCTGCCTTCTCTCCCTCCAGATGATGGTGGAGGGAGGGAGGGCCTTCTTCTTTTCAGGCTAGGCCTGATGGAACCGGCCTGGCTTCTCTCCCTCCTGATGATGGTGGATGATTAGGCAATGAGGGCTTTGGATTGGGATCATGGTGTCAAGGCAAGGATTCTTTCTCTCCACACAATTTCTTCTTCAGATCCTAGCTCACTCCAGGAAACTGCTATTTTCCACAAAGGTGGAACATGCTGGTTCTAAAGAGCTGGGAAATGTTACTTTTTTTTAGCTAGAACTGTCAGAATCTCCCAGTCACAATACCCAGTGGCTTTTCTGAGTGGGTGACTCTGGGACTTGCAAAAAAAAAAAAAAAGTTTGAACTCTGGGATATGGATATCTTGCATATATTCCCCCTGAGGACAAATAGTAGCTTCAAGGGGGACATCTTTATTAGGTGGGAAATGACATGAAATAAAATTTAGACACTTCTCTTAGCCTTGTGGTCAAAGTCCAATTCGCCTCTTCCTGAATGGCCAATCTTCACTCATGAAGATGGGGAAAGATTCAGGTCACATCTCTCATACAATGACTGCTTACAGCCTAATATTTAGCCAGGATAACATGGTGGTATTACTTCAGTGTGACACAGTTGTTTGAGCACTGAACTGCAACTCTAGAAACCAGGGTTCAAATTTCTGCCTGGCCATGGAAAAACCCACTGGGTGACCAAGGCAAGTCATCTCTCTCAGCCTCAGAGGAAGGCAAAGGCAACTCCCCCCCCCCCCCCCCTTTGAACAAATCTTGTCAAGAAACTTGTGATAGGTTTTGGATTAATGTTTTATATCTTCGGTATATTCGGTTATCTGTACGACCTATTTTGTTTCATTTTGCATTACATTATAAGAGCCCTGGTGGTACAGTGGTTAAATGCCTGTATTGCAGCCACTCACTCATAGACCACAAGGTTGCGAGTTCAATACTAGCCAGGGCTCAGGCTAGACTCAGGCCTGCAGCCTTCCAAGGTCACTAAAATGAATACCCAGCTGTTGGGGGGCAATGAGCTTACAGTTGTAAACCGCTTAGACATCCCATAGCGCGATATGAAGTGGTATATAAATGAAGCTGCTTTGCTTTTGCTTTACATCTATGTGTGTGGATTTTTTCCATTGTATTTTAATATTGTATTTTATTACTTTATTTTATTGAATAGTATATACATGTTTTATTCTGGAACTGTTTGTAAAGCTCCATGTGCACAGATGGCACTATATAAATAAATGGTAACAATATCAATAACAGCAACAATAATAGGCTCCCCTTATAGTTACCAGTAGTCAGAAATGACTTGAAGGCACACAATAATAAATTAGTCCTCTAGACATGTTATTCACACAGAAGGCATTCATTTGAGCAATTTGAACAAAGATGAACAATTCAGTTTCCTGCCTATGGAGTGGTATGGACACCCCTAAAAGAAAAAGGAAATAGAAGTAGCTGGAAATAGCTTCTGGTTTTGACATACTGGGACTTTTTACATTAAACAATGCAGTCCCCTACCTACCCCCACATTGCTGATCCTAGGAATGGCAATTCACCATTGGGGTGGGGGGGGGGCAGGATAAAATGGGTGATACAGGGGTCACATGAATAACCTTGGTCTGGACTTTGCCCAGGTCTAGAAAGAACTCCTTGTGTCCCTCTTTAGATATCTGCACAACTGTGGCTCACTCATCTGTGTGATGTCAGCGAAAAGGGTCAGCAACACAATCGCACTCCTCCCCCTACACAAAACAAAGAAAAGGTCCAGTTATAGTATGGTATCTAATTCTCTTCAGAGTAGGTGGGATTAGTAAAATCATATTCCTTCCTGAAATATCAAGCTCACAGTGGTAACAGCTGTTTTCCTGACATTTAATGAGATTTTGTGAATGCCTTAAAAATCCAAGCAATGGTGCTAAAATTTACATTATTGTTGCACTCTTTATACATATAGAAGTGCTGCAGGAAGAAGCTGAGAAGGATTTGTCACTAGAAGTTCAGTATGCCATTCTATGTGTTCTAAGTTTGTCCCTTAACATTTGAACATCATCGACATGATCCCATCAAATTTAATTAAAAATACCAAGTGGAATACTTAACATTCACCCACTGAAATTAAAGGGAATTATAGGTGCTTACTTTTGGCTGGGTTGTGATCAGTAGAATTTGTTAACAGTAGTTGGGTAGAATTGGCCAATTAAGGAAAGATACTAAGTGTTTAGGGCTGATATTTTAAATTTTATTTTATTTTTAATTGGCCAGGTCCTATCTGTTTTCATAATATCCTGGAGGGAATGAATAGCATTCATTCTTTTATGCTGTTTAGTTATTATTAGGAAGAAACTGACAATCAACAGTTTATTTGAAGTAAATGCCATACCAGAGAGAGGGTCAGACAGACAGACAAACAATGCTTACAGTATAAAATGGCTTTCCAACATACTGTCAGAATCACCCAGGATGGATGACTAAGGAACTTGCAAGTGAACTATGTTTTAAACGGAACATGTATAAGAAATGGAAAAATGGGGAAATCACCAAAGAGGAATTCAAACAAATAGCTAGCACGTGTAGGGATAAAGTCAGAAAAGCTAAAGCACAGAATGAGCTCAGGCTTGCTAAAGGCGTTAAGGACAATAAAAAGGGCTTTTGGGGGTATGTCCATAGCAAAAGAAAGAAGAAGGAAATGATAGGGCCACTGTGCAGAGAAGATGGAGAAATTCTAACAGGGGACAAAGAAAAGGCAGAATTACTCAACACCTTCTTTGCTTCAGTCTTCTCAGAAAAGACAAAGGGTGCTCAACCTGAGGATAATGGAGCAGAGGACAGAATAGGAGAATTTCAGCACAGAATAAGCAAAGAGATAGTACAGAAACATCTGGTTAATCTAAATGAATATAAGTCTCCAGGACCAGATGAATTACATCCAAGGGTATTAAAAGAACTGGCAAATGTAATATCGGAACCATTGGCAATAATCTTTGAGAACTCCTGGAAAACAGGAGAAGTCCCAGTGGACTGGAGGAGGGCAAATGTTGTCCCCATCTTCAAAAAGGGAAAAAAAGAGGATCCCAACAATTATCGTCCAGTTAGTCTGACATCAATACCAGGAAAGATTCTGGAGCAGATCATTAAACAGAGAGTCTGTGAACATCTGGAAAGTAATTTCATAATAACAAAAAGTCAACATGGGTTTCAGAGAAACAGGTCATGCCAGACAAATCTGATCTCTTTTTTTGATAAAATTACCAGCTTGGTAGATGAAGGGAATGCTGTGGATATAGTATATCTTGATTTCAGTAAGGCTTTTGACAAGGTTCCCCATGACATTCTTGCAAACAAGCTGGTAAAATGTGGGCTGGACAAAGTAACTGTTACATGGATTTGTAATTGGTTGACTGGCCGAACGCAAAGGGTGCTCAACAATGGCTCCTTTTCAACTTGGAAAGAAGTGACCAGTGGGGTGCCACAGGGCTCCGTCCTGGGCCCAGTGCTATTCAATCTCTTTATCAATGACTTGGATGACGGTATTGGGGGCATAGTTATCAAATTTGCAGACGACACCAAATTAGCAGGAGTAGCTAATACTCCAGAGGACAGGATCAAAATTCAAAATGAATTGAATAGACTAGAAAGCTGGGCCGAAGCTAACAAAATGAAATTCAATGCGGAGAAATGTAAGGTACTGCACTTAGGGCGGAAAAATGAAAAGTACGGATATACGATGGGGAACACCTGGCTGAATGAGACTACGTGTGAAAGGGATCTAGGAGTCCAGGTAGACCACAAGTTGAACATGAGTCAACAGTGCGATGCAGCAGCTAAAAAGGCCAATGCAATTTTAGGCTGCATCAGTAGAAGTATAGTGTCTAGATCAAGAGAAGTAATAGTGCCACTCTATTCTGCTTTGGTCAGGCCTCACCTGGAATACTGTGTCCAGTTCTGGGCACCACAATTCAAAAAGGATGTGGAGAAACTGGAGCGTGTCCAAAGGAGGGCAACTAAAATGGTGAAAGGTCTGGAAACCAAGCCCTACGAGGAACGACTTAGGGAGCTGGGGATGTTTAGCCTGGAGAAGAGAAGACTGAGAGGTGATATGATAGCCGTGTTTAAATATTTGAAGGGATGTCATATTGAGGAGGGAACAAGCTTGTTTTCTGCTGCTCCAGAGACTAGGACCCGAAACAATGGATGCAAGCTGCAAGAAAAGAGATTCCACCTCAACATTAGGAGGAACTTCCTGACAGTAAGGGCTGTTCGACAGTGGAACACACTCCCTCGGAGAGTAGTGGAGTCTTCTTCCTTGGAGGTCTTTAAGCAGCGGCTGGATGGTCATCTGTCGGGGATGCTTTGATTGGGAGTTCCTGCATGGCGGGGGGTTGGACTGGATGGCCCTTGTGGTCTCTTCCAACTCTATGATTCTATGATTCTATGATTCTATGATTCTATGATTCTATGATTCAAAGAAAATGTACATAACAGTTATAAAAATGCAATAATGTAGCATTCTTACATAGATGATAATTTCACTGTGCATTCAATAACAAAATATGCAAATATAATCTTCACATTCACTGATGACTTGTTTAATTTCTGTTATCTTTTAGTATTTGAAGAATTGTATATTCTGATTAGTGCTAGAGAGAGATCTAAAAAACTGCTGGCTTTTGTATTTTCAAGAGATGAGTGGTCATTTCTCCCCATTATGCTTTGGAGAGAAATATTTGTACTGTATTAACTTGACTTTGCAAAGAACTTCCTGCATGACTATTAATTATTGCAGGCAGGGCTTCCATCATTTCTGGTACCATTTAAAAAAATCTAAAAACCAGAAACACTTTCTGCTTATCATCATTTATCAGCCCTTAAGGAGACTTCTGTAAAATAGAAAAGCATGCTCACTAATTCATGATTTTCAGATTGTCTTAGGGTGCATCTACATCTACACTGTAGAAATAATGCAGTTTGACTTCACTTTAACTGACATGGCTACATCATACAGAATCTGGGAACTGTAGATTTGAGAGGCACTAGCACTCTTTGGCAAAGACCATGTAAAAAGCTACAAATCCCAGGATTCCATAGGATGGAGTTAGAGCACTTAAAGTGGTGTCAAACTGCATTATTGCTACATTGTAGCTCAACAAAGCACTGTGTTTTTGCCACTGTTTGGAATTTGTTGTTGATGTGTGCCATCAAGTTGTTTCCAACTTAAAGTGATCTTAAGGCAAACCTATTACTGGGTTTTCTTGGCAAATTTCTTCAGAGGGGGTTTCCCATTGCCATCCTCTGTGGCTGAGAAAGTGTGACTTGCCCAAGGCCTGTCACCTTTGCCCATTGGGAACCATTCTGTTTCCCCATATTCTGTTCTAATCATAGCCTGTTCTCCTAAATACAGATTTCTCATCAGAACTATCAAATGTAGTGGCACTTTCATGTCCTTAAGAGTCTCCTATAGTTTTTAGTGATCTAAGCAGTTGAAGGGTTTGCTATATCATATAAAATACATGCTGATTTTCTTCTGGAAATCCTTGGTTTGCTCCATTAACCATCATATGTTTGCAATATGGTCCCTAGTGCCTCTTGCTTTTCTGAACCCTGCTTGAATCTCTGGATTTTCTCTTTCCATGTATGGTTGAAGTCTATGTTGCAGAATTCTGAGCATGATTTTGCTTGGAAATCAGGGCTATAGTCTGATACTTGCTGCAGCCTTTTGTATATCTCTTTACCACTTCACCAAATGCATCTGAGGAAGCAGGCTCAAGTCTAGGAATGCTCATCCTGGTTTTTCAAGATCCCTTTGCATACTTGATACAGCATGAATTAAAAAACAAACAAACACCTAACTATGCCATTGTATTTAATGTGATGTGACCATTTGAGAATCCACGGAAAGGGGGATCCTGGACCTAATAGTCTCAAAGGTGCTGCAATATCCCTTTGAATACTCACTGTGCCATTATATTTAATGGAAATTGAGCACTGTACAGAGGGTTCTGGGAACATTAGTCTCAAAGGAGCTACAAGATCTCTTTGCATACTTAACTACAGTATGCCATAGTATTTGATGGGAGCCGAGCATTTGGGTATTCAGTAGGGGTCGTGGATAGTCTCAAAGATGATGCAAGATCCCTTTGCATATTTAGTATGCCATAGTATTTACTGGGAGCTGAGCACTTGGGTATCCACAGGGGGGCCTGGACCCAAGAGTCTCAAAGGTGCTGCAAGATCCCTTTGCATTCTTACTGTGCCATTGCATTTAGTGGGACTTGAGCATTTGGATATCCACAGGGGTTCCTGGACCCAAGAGTGCCAGATCCCTTTGCATAATTTCTATGTCATTGGGACATGAGTGTTTGGATATCCACAGGGGGTCCTGAACCCAAGAGTCTCAAATGTACTGCAAGATCCCTTTGCGTGCTTACTGTGCCATTGTATTTAATAGGACTTGAGCACTCGGGTATCCACAGGGGGTCCTGTATCCAATAGTATCCACAGAGGGTCCTGGACCCAAGAGTCCCAAAGGTGCTGCAAGATCTCTCTGCATACTTGCTATGCCATTGCATTTCATGTGAGCATTTGGGTGTCCACGGTGGGGTGGGGGCTCCGTCCATAGGAACCACATCCCAGCTGACTGTACCTCCTTCCAGGGGCACTTTGCTAGCCCCCTAGGGCAGGGGTAGGCAACCTTTTCCCTTTAAGGGCCGAGGGACTTCAGCTCCCAGAATCCCAGGAGCTATTGGCCAACATGGGGCTATTGGCCAACATGGCTGGAGCTTTTGGGAGCTGGAGTCCCTCGGCCCTTAAAGGGGAAAGGTTGCCTACCCCTGCCCTAGGGCTTCCCAGGTGAGGTGGGAATCAGGCAGCGCTAGGACCAGGCATGCGCCTGGAGAGACGGGGGGGGGGGGGAGTCGAGGCTCCTCTCTGTGCAGAGCCTCCGCTGCCATTTCCACTCAGGCTCTCCCCGCTTACTGGGGGGGGGGGGGGAGAGAGAAAGGGAGGAGAGGGAAGAAGAGGGAGGTTTCAGAGCCGGAGTGAACGGAGGCGCTCGCCTGCCAAGACTCACACACACCGCCTGCTCCTCTGGTGCTGCTGTTTCTCCTCTGGACGAGTGAGGAGGGCTGAGTGGAGGAAAAGAGAGGAGCGGAGACAAGGAAAGGAGTCTTGAAACCAAGAGAGAAAGAAAGAGAGAGAGAGAGAGAGAGAGAGGAGCCCCGCTGCTGTTCCTTCCTTCCTTCCTTCCCTTTCTTTCCTTCTCCATCGAGAGTCTCCATGGCGCAAGAAAAAAGACTGAAGCAGAAGAAAGTGTGAGAAGGGGGGAAAAAGGGGGTCCTCAATTTCCACCGCTTTTGGGACGCTGCTTTGAGGCACAGCAAACCTCCCTCCCCCCTTTTTTTAAAAAAAACTTAGGCGTTTCAATGCACTATTCCAAGCTTTTTCTGGTTTCCCTTGTGAGGTAACTCTTGTGTGTTTGTGTGTGCTTGAAGAAGGGGAGACCCAGACTGGCGGAGGTGAGTGGAGAAGGAGAAGAAGGAGGAGGAGGAGGAGGCGCAGAAGAAGAAGAAGAAAAGTTTCTGACCCTACCCCCACCCCCACCAGCACCCCCTCCGTTCCCCGCAGTGTGGTGCTGGGGTTTTGCGTGGCCTTTGTGGGCTTGTGAGTGTGGCTTGTTGCGTGGTGCTTGAAGCCCCCGGGAGCCCCGAAGATGACTTGGCCGGGCGGCTGGGGCTGCTGCCGCCGCCGAAGCGGGGACCTCCTGTGCCTCCTGACCCTCTTGCTGGGCTTCCTGCTGCCCGGCTGCCGGACTCGCTTGTACACCAACCACTGGGCGGTGCGGATCGCCGGCGGGATCCAAGAAGCCAACCGGATAGCTAGCAAGTACGGCTACGTCAATATAGGACAGGTAACCCTCCGGCGGAAAGGACACCTGGGCTGGGAGACACACACACACACACACACACAATGGGGAATTCCCCCCTTTCCCTCCACACCACAAATCCTGCAAGGTCTTGAACCCGAGAAGGGTAGTGGTCTGCATCCACACTGCAGAAATGATCCGGTTATTTCACTACTCCAGGGCGAGTAGGTCAAAATAATGAGCTTTGTTGTTGTTGTTGTTGTTAACTGTCCTCGAGTCGATCTTGACTCATGGCGACCCTATGGATGGACATCTCCAAGACCCTCTGTCCTCCACTCCTCTGCTGAATTCCTGCAAGCCCTTCCTTCATACCCCTGACCTAGTCCATCCATCTCTAGCATGTGGCCTTCCTCTCTTCCTACTTCCCTCCACCTTCCCCAGCATTATTATTTTCCCCAAAGAGTCCTCCTTTCTCATGGTGTGTCTGAAGTACGACAGATTCAGTTTGGTCATCTGGGTCTATGTTCCAAAACACATTGCAGCAGTAATCCAGTTTGAGACCGCTTTAACTGCCCCTGGCTCAGTGCTAGGGAATCCTGTGAATTGTAGTTTATTGTGGCACCAGAGCTCTCTCTGACAGAGAAGTCTCAATGCCTCACAAAACAACACAGAATTCCTTAGCACTGAGCCGCAGGGCAGTTAAAAACGGTCTCAAAGTGGATTACGCCTGCAGTGTGTGTGTATTGGAGCAAAGTGGGCTCAAACCGGATTATTTCTATAGTGTGGACCGTATAGTGTACTGTATACCGTGTGGCTGGGAGGGTTTTCCTTGGTCGGGTATGGAAATGGAGAAGAGAGAGAAGTTGGGTGGTTGGGGTGCCTCATTTCTGGGTGTTGGAAATGGAAAAGGGGACGAGGGGGGAGAAATGTGATTCAAAAGACCTCAGTTTGGGGGCGGGAGAGAGAAGGGTCCAGAGGGACTGAGGTGGAGGAGTTTGGGGTCGGGAGGGGAAGAGAGGTGGAGCAGCTCGGGAAGAACCCGCATTTCATTTTTATTTTTTGGCGGGGTCCCACTGTGGAGGGGGGGGCATTGTTTCTTCATATCGATAGGATGGTGTGTGTGTTCCTCCTTCTAGAAGGGGTAAGATTGTTTTGGGGAAGGTGGCTGGGTTTAAAAGCGGGGGCTTTGTCGTTGTTAACCTCCCTCACGTCGACCTGGACTGAAGAAGGGGGGAAAGCGCAAGGGACTGTGAGGAAAAAGGTCGCCAAAGTTGTGCTGAAGAGAGAAAAAGTGAGGAGGAGGAGGAGGAGGAGGAGGAGGAAAGAGTGGAATCCGGTGCTCCGGGCGATGCTTTTTGTCTATGCCTGGTTGAACTCTTCCAGGAGACAAGCTTGTTGACGCCCCCCCCCCCCCAACACACACACTCCTGTTGTTGACTAGGGTGGCCAGGTGTACCAACCTCAAAGGAGGACAGATGCCCCGCAAAACGTAGGACATTCAAGAACAGTGGAGGACGTGACCAAAAACAAGCGAAAAATGACTCATAGAAATGTCAATTCTGGGCTTCTGAGTCCTGCTCGGAATGGAAGACATTTGGGAATGCCTCCTGGACAAAAGGCTGGGATGTAGGACATGGCCGGGGAAAAGGAGGACCTCTGGTCACCCTGACTAGAGAAGACCCATGGAATGAATGGTGTTTACTTACACGTTGAAGCCTCATTCCACAATGGATCAAACTGGGTCTGCTGTAGTTGAGACCAGAGACCAGGATCCCAACCACTGTCCAACCCATCATCCCAGCATGATGGGCTCTGGCACACTTTCCCAGCCTTAGTAATACCCTCTTGCCTTGATGGATACTTCAAGCACTACATGTTGTGGGGCTAAGTTTCCCTGTGTTAAACTCAGTCACCCCTCCTCTAAATCCCCCCCTTTTTTTTCCACCCGCAAAAAGAATCTCCTGCACCTTTCTCCTAAGCCTGAGGGCTCCTTTACTAAAGAGGCATTAATAGGATGCAAGCATGGAGGGCTACAACCTTTACAGTGTAAATCCAGAAAAAGGAGGTGGGTGAAAATAGGGGCCAGGAAGGAGGGTCTTGGGGGGTGGGGGGGTGGGCAGAGTGAGCCTGTTTTGGTCTTCCTTCCTTCATTGATAGGGAAAGCCAGTGGTGGATGGCATAAGACTTGGGGACTCAAACCAAAGGCAGGGCAAGGGATGCTGACCAGGTGGATTTCCTGGCTGTCCTTGGAATCCTTCTTCCTCTTCTCCTGGCTGGAGCTGGGGCTCCCTCACTTGAGTCAGAAAGCAGGAATGTGATGCAGCTACCCTGATCTTTGCTCTGATTCTCTCCAGACTTCTACAGATTGTGGCAAGACTCATGGAGGATATGTGTGAGAGAGAGAGCAGGCAAGAGATTTGGAAAAGGAGTGTGCCTTGGGGGGGGGGTGCTAATAGCATATTGTCAGACTGCAGTCTGGCCCTTCCCCATGTCCTGAACTCTCCCTGGCTCTTTATGCAGTGAACTTTCAACTCAGCAAATGGAAATGATTTTTTTTTCACAACAAGCAGATGGTGTGTGTCCTGCCTCATACAAGGGCCAAGATTTTTATTTTTATTTTGCCTGGGCTTCTGCCAGCATCACAGGGAAATGGAAGATGCAGGAACTAATGTGTGGCCAGGTTCACCAGGGCTGAGACCCAAGACTTCCCTCTGTTTATGATTGGAGCCTGGAATATGTGAACGAATGCCTGGTGAATGGAGGCAGCATCTTTCCTTTGCCTAAGAAAGAGGGAAACCTGTCACTGCCCCCCCCCCCTTCTCATTTGGACACTCTGCTGCTCTGATCTTACTTTTACCCAAAGTGAATTTCTGACAGACTGTCAGAAATTAATTTGGCTTAAGGTGAATGGAAGATCAGAGCAGCAAAGTGTCCCAGTCATGAAGATGGGGGCAGTAACAGGTTTCCCTCTTTTTGAGGAAACTCTTTCCTCCCCATGTGTATTTACCTGTTAAAAGGGTAAGATGGAGACTTTGCAGAGCTCCCAAGAATAGACCAAAGGGTTTTCTAGTCAATCATTGTTGTTGCCACAGTGGCCAACTAGATAGCTACAGTAAACCCACAAGCAGAATGTGAGAATCTTATTTCTGTTCCCCAGCAACTGGTGGTCAGAGGTATATTGTTTCAGGTGCTAGAATGCCAGCATAATCATCACAACTAGTAGCAACTGAAAGCCTTTTCTTTCATGAATTTGTTTAATTCCATATCAAAGCCATCTAAATTTATGATCCGCATTGCATTTTTTCACATGCTCATTTTGTTACTGCAGGCTGTCATGTACTCATGAGAAGTTGGTGTTTGTTCACTGCTAGCAGCAGCATGGTGGGGTGGGGTGTGTGGATTAAATAGCAGCTCCTGTTAAAAAGAAACCCCTGAAACCATGATGTGAGAGATGGTGGAGGTGGAAATACAGAGCTGCAGGGGAAAAAAAAAATCTTGAGCCTGTATGAATAGTTTGTGTGGTAGTTCACTGCACAGATTTAATTTCCAAGGTGCTTCAAATGGGCACTTAATTTGTATTGGTATTCAGTGGTATGTCTATGGCCTTTGCATTCTGTATTCAGGGATGGCATTGAGTCTCTTAAATATGGGAGATTAGCATTTATCTTAAATTTGTTTTAAATTATTGTAAGCTGCCTTAGATCCCATGCCTGGAGGAAGGTGGTGTATAAATTAGAAATTAATAAAGGAATGAAAATTGATTAAAATACATTCACAGTGAAACACGTTGAATCATGTGTCACCAACATGGAATTTTCAGAATTCTCAGATGTTTAGTTTAATGAATACCTGCAACTAGCTGGATCCAAAAGCACTCAGCAAACCCCCCCCAAACATATGGAACCAGACATCTTCAAGCACTAGGCGGGGAAACACCTGCTAGATCTGGACATAATTACAAACAACTCTATTGCTATCTTGCCATTCTAGTCAAGAAGAGGGAAGAAAAATTATAGGATTCCTGCTTCTGATGTAGTCTCCATGAGAATAGATCACTTATTTCACATCCCTTAATCCTCTAAGTGTGAAGCATGTTACCCAATGCATAAGAAATGACATGTTGAAATAACACATAATAAGATTTTCCATTCATTCTTTATGACTCTAGGACCAGTAGAAGATAATGTTTCATTTTGGATAACATTTTTTACACCAATTAAAAGGTACAGCTTTAACCTATACAGTACAAATGTTATTTGATGTGCTATAAACTCAAAGAAGACAGCTGACCTATTGTAATTTGCCTTCCCTTCTCCTTCCCAAGTGCTCTCAGATCAAAGGACAGTAACACTTGCTCAGCTGTTGTTTGTGTCATAAAATCACTTCACACATACTGTATGATTACAGTGAATGTTTCAAAAACAACTTATAATAGCTGTTAATCTAGAGAACTTCCTTCATCTACTGTGGAAATAGTGTTAGCGCATGGGTACTGTAAAACAACAATAACACTGTTTACATCACAAAAGTTGGTTTCTGCCACTGAGGTTGTATTCACTCTTAAGAAACAGGCAAATGGGATTCATTTACAACCCAAGGCTTTCAGTGAGACTACTAAAGTTGATAGTACATAGATCAGTGAGCACAAACATGCCATCACTGAAATGTAAACATATGCTCACCTTAACTAGAATTGGCATCTGAGTGTCATATCATTTACAGGTTCAAACTTTATTTTCTGTGGATTGTGTCTATATGCAGTATGATTCATATTGCTTATTCTTCTATTTTCTTGGCTGAATCACTGCAATTTGACATAAATATTTCACATTGTGTTTGAAATACATGATATTAAAGGCATGCAAAAGTATAATGTTTTCCCATGTTTTGATGGTTCCATTGTAGCCTTTCATATTGTTTAGTCCAGGGCTGTATCATCTGTGTAATATTTAAGGTTATGTGAGCAATGCAGTGAAAATGTAAGACTGTCTGCATATACATCTGTGGTATTAACAAAATGCTGGTTAAGTTTGAAGATGTGGAATGTACTGGGCAGAGGGGGAAGGATTGACATATATGCAAAAACAGTATTGACTTAGGGCCTTTGCAGACTGCCAGAAGTAGTGCAAATTGAGTCCACTTTAACTGCCCTGACTCAGTGCTAGGGAATCATGGGAACTGTAGTTTATTGTGGCACCAGAACTCTCTGACAGAGAAGGCTCAATGTCTCAGAAAAAAATACAATTCCCATGATTCCCTAGCACTGAGCCAGGGCAGTTAAAGTGAACTCAATTTGCACTATTTCTAGCAGTCTGCAAAGGCCCTCAGAGTAAATGTTAGGGCAGCGGTGCTATAAACTTAATCAGTTTTCAAACATCTGTATTATTTTATTATTAGATGTGGAACACAAATTAGAGTTCATGGTTATATGTAGGAGGCGTTTGTGGAGAATACTACGTTTGTGATAACAAGTAATTGTTGATGCATTTATTTTAAAATTACTCTTGGTTTACAGTATTTAGTTAATCTTATGCTTTCCTTTTCTGAAGATTAAAAATGGTCAGAAATAAATAAAACTTATGCCTTTTATAGGACAGTTAATAAAGGCATACATAAGTATTTGAATCATAAACCTTTATTCTCAGTTAATTATTAGTAACACAGTGAATAAAGTTAGTCAATGTGTGGTAGTACTGATTTGAAAGTGGAAATGGCATTGCTTACTTCATGCATATATAGTATATTGTCCAGCACATGTAGCATTACACACTTTTGTTATGACCTAAGAACACAAGTTCCCTGTTCACATGTTGTCCTTTGTACTCCATAGGATAGCAAATACTCCCAGGGATATGTTTTAACTTATTTGCTTTTAGGACAAAGTAAGAGTTCTTCAACTGTGAGGAATTTTCCTTCACAGGTAATAAGGTATTATTCATAATCACTTTTCTGTGTGAGTTTGTACAAGAAATAGTGTAGTAATTTTAGCTATACAATTAACATTGGGTCATGTTATTACGCATACCACATGCTGTGACTGGATGGCTCATTGAATTTGTTGTTTCTTAAGTGACTGATAGTTATTTTTATATGTATCATATTTGGAGGGGGAAATACAGCTGTGATCGGTTTTCCTTTCTACATAGTTACTTCCAGTTCTGCCAAATTAAGGTTACTGTTTAACTTGAAAGTTTGCATAGCCCTATACAAACAAAGGAGGTCCTGTAGAAGAGAATTCTGAAACAATTTTGTTTTTGTTGTTTCAATTTGTATGAGGCCAACACAAGTGTTTGTCAGAAATGGGGACATTAGCTACATGGTCATCTTCCAGGAGCTTTCTTCCGGGAATATTTATTTGGTTATTTGGAGTATTTATACCCTGCTCTTCAGCCACAAAGGGCCTCAGAGTGGCTTACAAATGGTTAATTACATGGTTCCCTGCCCTCAGGCTTATAGTCTTAAAAAAAAAAGGCATTTATTTGATTTAAACTTTATTTTATTTAAATTTTCTTTAATCTTTACATACAATTTAAAGTTCCCTATTCTTAGAAACAAAACCTCATTTTCATCAGTGCTCCAGAGGGATTGGTGGTGTGTGTAGAAGTGTTTGCACATAGGCCATGGGGCACACTTTCCCTGCCCTTGATTTACAGCAAGGGCACTTCCTAAAGGAGTGGAGTACTTGTGTTAGGAGCTGTAGTTGTTTCTTCCATTAATCCTCCAAACAATCCAAGATACAACCAACAAACTCACCAAATAGTTTACCTGCACTTGCTCTTTCTTTTCTCAGTAGAGGACAAGGGTTGTACTACTGTCTGCCATTTTCACATTCATGTTGTTGTCGTGGGCTGAAAAATTAAAATAGAGAGAAATAATTCCATTGTCATTTGTGATAGTTAAAAAGAAGCCAACATTGTGTAGTTAAGGGTAGGCAACCTTTCCCCGTTTAGGGGCCGAGGGACTTCAGCTCCCAGAAGCCTCAGCCATGTTGACCATTAGTCCCATGTTGGCCAATAGCTCCTGGGATTCTGGGAGCTGAAGTCCCTCGGTCCTTAAAGGGGAAAGGTTGCCTACCCCTGATAGTGGTTTAAGCATTGGACTATGACTCTGGAGACCAGGTTCAGATCCCCATTCAGCAATGGAAACCTACTGGGTGACCTTGGGCATGTCACACTCTCTCGGGCTCAGAGGAAGGCAAAGACATATTCTGCCAAGAAAACTGTGTGACAGGCTCACTTTAGGGTCACTATAACTCAGATATGACTTGAAGGCACACAACAACAACAAAGAACTCATTGGCTATAGTTGTTCTTCACAGCACCTACTCAGAATTAGAAATAAATGGCTATATCAAAATTGGCCACGTGAGCTCTATTGACTACTAGTAGATTTCAACAAGAGTGGCATGCCACTCACTCAAACATGGGTGTCTGGAACAATTATTAAGAAAAGTCAAAGAAGAAAGCACGAAGGCAGGCTTGGTGCAGAACATAACGAAAACAAAAATAATGACCACAGAGGACCTACATGCATTCAGCCTAGTCCTAGACAATGAGGAAATCAAAATAGTAAAAGAGTTACTGTATCTTGGATCAAACATTGATCAGAATGGAGACTGCAGTCAAGAAACCGGAAGGGTAGAAATGGAAAGAGCAGCTATGAAAGAACTAGAAAAGATCCTAAAATGTAAAAATGTACAACTGAGCACTAAAGTTAGAATTGTATTCCTCATCACCATGTATGGATGTGAAAGCTGGATAGGGAAGAAAGTGGATAGGAAGAGTATCAGCTCATTTGAAATGTGGTGCTGGAGAAGAGTGCTGGGGATACTGTGGACTTCGGCCTTTGCAGACTGCCAGAAATAGTGCACATTAAATTGAGGCACTGCCCTGGCTCAGTGCTAGGGAATCATGGGAACTGTAATTTATTGTGGCACCAGAGCTCTCTGACAGAGAAGGCTCAATGTCCCAGAAAAAAAATACAATTCCCATGACTCGCTAGCACTGAGCCAGGGCAGTGCCTCAATTTAATGTGCACTATTTCTGGCAGTCTGCAAAGGCCCTTCCAAAAAGACAAGCAAATGGGTCCTTGATCAGATCAAGCCTGAACTCTCCCTGGAACCCAAGATGACCACATTGGGACTGTCATGCTTTGGTCACATCATGAGAAGGCAGGACTCATTAGAAAAAACAGTAATGCTAGGAAAGTTGGAGGGAAGTAGAAAGAGAGGAAGACTGCATGCCAGATGGATAGACTAAAGAGTTTATCACATTACTAAAAACCCGGTTTACCTTTCCTGAGTTGAATTATAATTCTGGATGCAGCTGGGTCCTTTTGCACAAGTTCTGCTGCCAAATCCACTGGCTGAATACAGCCTGGCTGCAGCCCAGGTTCCAGTCATGCTTATCCAGCCACTTTTCAAAGTCAGGAATTTTCCAATTTTGAAAAGAGGCTTGCTGTTTGTTTATTTAAAAGCAATTAATCATTCAGGACTCTTTCTGCTTGGCGCAAGAGAAAAAGAAACTACAGTTGCCCCTCCTTTTTCATGGACTTGAAGTCCATGTCCCTCACCCATTTGCAGGTGGCAAACAGAGGGGGACAAAGTGGGGTGTGCACCTGTGGTGCATGCCCACAGGCACCCACGGGCACACGCCCCCATGCAAGTCAATGCGGTTTTCCATTTTTGCAGGGGCGTGTGTCCGGAACAGATCCCCATAAAAATGGAGGGATAACTGTATCTTGGGTCTCTGTTTCTCTAACAGCAATTAATCACTCAGGACTCTTTCTGCTTGGCACAAGAGAAAAAGAAACTATCTTCCACATGGGGAAATCTGAAAGAGCTGCTATCACATTACCACACTGACCCATAAATAAGTCAACCTGGGATTTTGGGGTCAATTTTGGGGCATAAATTTTTAGACTTATAGATGGTCATCAAAATTAAGTCATTCTTCAAGTGTGAAACATGAATTTCAGTTTTAACACATACGTGTGGGAAAGAAGAAAAATTGATGTTGTACACACAGAATTTGGTAGGTTTTTTAAAATGTCAAATTAAAGGTTAGTCACATGAACAAATTTGGGCTTGTACACCCCTATCTTCCTGAGCTTGAAAAACTCCCACTTTTGGATAGTGACCATACTGGTTGGATGATTCTGTGTGTTTTAACATTTCCACATGCTATGCTGTCCTGCTATGTTACTGCTATGAGAGGATTCTTTCCTTCTGCTTTTCCTTCTGCTTTTAAATTAAAGGAAAAATTCCCCATTACTCCAAAACATGGGAGAATATTGGTTGGTTTAAGTGTTATTTAGTCAAACAAGCCAGATCAAACCCCAATTCCAGGTTGTACTCTAAAACATTGTATAAAATAATGAGTTTGAATATAATTAGAAATGTAAATGGAATATAATTGGAAGGGATGGTTCCCATATTCTCTTGGACATATCCGAAGAGGAGGAGGAAAGCTTGATGTTCATTCACATAATGTGAAACCTTAGTTTAGTCTTACATTCTAATTGCCAAAAGGATCTAAAAAAACCCTTATAGAACAATGTGGTCTTTAAAGCAAAGCAAAGCAGCTTCATTTATATACCGCTTCATATCACGCTATGGGATGTCTAAGCAGTTTACAACTGTGAGCTGATTGCCCCCCAACAGTTGGGTACTCATTTTAGCAACCTCGGAAGGATGCAGGCCTGAGTCGAGCCTCAGCCCTGGCTGGTATTGAACTCACAACCTTGTGGTCTATGAGTGAGTGGCTGCAGTACAGGCATTTAACCACTGTGCCACCAGGGCTGTTACAATATGTGACTAAGGACCAATACAGACTGACCAAAAGGGCCAGCCTGGGGATGGAGTTGGGGCGTGGTGACTGCATGCCGACCGCCCTGACTCCACCCCCACATCGTCCTCACGCTGCCTGCCAAACAGATGGGCGGTGTCAGGGCGCTCCCTTGGTGCAGCGTTTAGACACGCTGTGCCAAAGGTGTGCAAAAGAGCTACTGCCACCGTGGCAAGCAGCAAAGTGCCAGATTGGTGCTGCGGCGTGAGGTTACTGCAGCCCTGATCTGGCACTCCCAGGGGCAGCATAGAGCCGCCCCCTTAGGGTCGATCTATATAGCCCCTAAGACTGAGGGGGGAAGCAGACGGGTAGCACGGGGCCGCCCCGGGAAGCTGCGGATCGGGGCCGAGGTATCCGCACTCCTCGGCCCCAATGGGTCCCAGGCCCAGGCCCAGGAAGGAGCACTAAAATAGTGTTCCTTCCGGAAGACGCTGAAGGTGCGCCGCAAAAGGCCTCCAGCACACCTTCGGCGCCTCTTCTGCTGCAGCGCGTGTGGACGCTGCAGTGGAAGTGCGTCATCGGAGCGTCGGCCATGCGGAGGGCCGGCCGCTCCAACAACGTTTTCAGGAGGGGGTTGGGTCGCCCAACGTGAGGCTGTCCCTCCCCTTCCTGGCCTCAAAAACAGCGCTTTGCACCGTCTGCTTAGGCCCTGAGTGTATGCAATGAGTGCAGTGCATCTGTATGATGCATATTAGGTAGAGGCTGGGCAGAGTATTTAGCCACTTTGGATCTTATGTGGAAGAAAAGTAGGATATTAAATAAATAAATACCAATAAAAATTAGGGCTGTAGCCACATAAATTTTAAAAGATCTTAGTTCTTTCAGTGTCTGCAGCAATTGTACCATATGGTTTGAGGAAGTATACATGCCCTTCAAAGATAAAATATTCAACAAGGACAAGCTTTTTGTTTTATAACATTTTTAGAACAAAGAAACAAAATGTAAAAAGAGGTAATTTTGAGATTTGAATAGATGATATCTTTGAATGCAGATGAAGAAAAAGCTCTGGTTCAGAGGCCATGGGCAAACCATCCTTCCTCCAAACCTTGTATATTTTGATGTTTTATGTTCCTCTCTTTCTGGTTTGCTATGAATGTTTCTTTGATACAGTGTTTAAAATGGACAAACTATGGTTATACCATACAATGAGCACTGAAACCAGAATGAGAAACCACAAGTTCAAGTGGATTTGAAAACTATAGTTACCATGAAGCACATTGTGAGTGAATCAGCACATACAAGGAGAGTGGGAGGAGAAACTGTGTGGCCTTGTATCACATGGAGCCAAACTGTGATCTCACAATGGTGTCTTTAACAGTGTTGAGTTGTTGGATTTCTCATTTACACCATAATCCTCTGTGTTCTTCTGCAGATATAAATCTCATTTTAGTGAGACTTGCTTTTAGGCTTACTACACTTTTAGCTCATGTAAAAATGGTGTAACAATGATGTTATGAGGAGGAGTAAAGGCTAGTGTAATGAGTAATGTTTTAGGAAGTTAGTTTTTAAAGGCCTGTTAAAGCCACATTTCAAGGCACCAGTATTTTGGCAGTTTTATGAAATTCCCTTATCAATTCTAGGATTGTTTCTTTTAAGTAAGAGAAAGTAAGAGAAAAGTAACAAATAACAAAGTTTGTACTCTTTCATCGCTGCAACAAGTAATGGCAGTAGGAGTTTTAACTTTGACTTACTTTTCAAACACTGAAATGAGTAATAGGAACAAATTAGTTTTAGAAACTAATTCTCTATGCCAGGGGTCGGCAACCTTTGTTGCTCAGGGGCCGGTGGGGGGGGGAACGGGCGTGGGGGGCAGGGCATGCATGCATGTGCACAACGGTGCCGTCGTGCCCAATGCAGGCACCATTTTGGAACCCCCCCTGTATGGGGGGGCTTCCCTGGGCCTTGGAAAGGCCCCCCACACCAGTGGTGGGCGAATTTGTCCGCCGCAGCCGCGGGGGGGGGGTTCCCTGCACCTTGGAAAGGCCACCCGCTCCCGCGGTGGGTGAATTTGCCCCCCGCGGCGTGGGGGGGCCTTCCCTTGGAAAGGCCCCCTGTGCCCGCGGCGGGCAAATTTGCCTGGCGCAGCCGCAGGGGGGCTTCCCTGGGCCTTGGAAAGGCCCCCCCGCACCCATGGCGTGGCGTTCTCAAGGCCCAACGGCAGCTGCGCAACCACCATGGGCCCTTCCAAAATGGCGCCCATGGGCCGTAGGTTTCTGATCCCTGCTCTATTCTCTGCTTCCAGGTAAGCATACATCAGGAAGAACAACCTTGAGAGTACTTTAACCTTGATCATTATTTAATTTTGATAAAATCAGCAGTATGATCATTTCACTGGTCAAAATATTTGGTCAGTTAACCAGTCAAATATTGTAAATATTCAAAATAGTTTACATATTGTAAAAATATCAAGTATTTAAAGTTGTAGTTAATTAAAATGGCTGTTGTTGTTGTTTTGAAATTCTATTACCCACACAACACTATCCAAAACCCAGTTCAGAGGGAAGCTTTTGTGACTGGCTTTGTGACATTATTATATTCACAGTGTGATCCTTGTTGGCTGGAATCACAGTGGAAAGATAGTAAGAGTTATTTAAGATGGAACTGAATAGGGCAGGAGCAGAAACTAAGGGCCTTTACAGACTGCCAGAAATAATGCAACTTGAGACCACTTTAACTGTCCTGGCTCAGTGCTAGGGAATCATGGGAACTGTAGTTTATTGTGGCACCAGAGCTCTCTGACAGAGAAGGCTCAATGTCCCAGAAAAAAATACAATTCCCATGATTCTCTAGCACTGAGCCAGGACAGTTAAAGTGGCCTCAAGGTGCATTATTTCTAGCATTCTGTAAAGGCCCTAAGAGGTTGTGAATGCTAGTGAACAGATGCAAAAACATAAACATTGGAGAAAGGATTGTTCTGTCATCCTACTTCCTCAATATCACACCAAAACATTATTTAAAGTTGCTAGATAATAATCAGTAGACCATGTTTTAAAAATAATATTAGAACTCTCAGAATGACACATTAATTATAAAATAAATAACTATCTGATATAAAACATTTTGAAACCATTACTTTAATAAATTACAATAGTATAATGAAAATATAAATGAATGAAATCTGTGCCAATGATATTAGAGTAAATATTTTTTGCTGAGTTGTATCATGGAATGCCCATGTATAGCCCAGAGAGTTCTGAAACTATTTTCAAAGGGAATGGCACTGAATCCATATATAGGTGGATATAATCTCTTCTTTAGGATTAATGATCAGTCATGCTGCATAGTGTGTTCAGTACTTCTTATGGATCATCAGTTTTCAGTAGAAAAGATAAGAGAATTTGCTGTTATGATCTTTGCGCAGGGGCAGGAGTCTGGCTCTATGGTCACATGACAAAGTGAATCTTTCATATGGAAGAACTCTATGAGGGCTGGGAAAGAGCTCTGTATGAAGCTATGGATACCAGCTACCTGTCGTCATAGGCAGTGTGCTAGAATAGTGAATGGGTCTGATTTAGTATGGGTACTTTTCAGTGATGTCGTGAACTGAACTTTTCAATGTGCTCGATGTTACAGCGCAGAGGATGACTTATCTTTTCCAAAATAAAGACTGCATTTATGTAGAGCATGAGACAAGACACCTCCCCTCCATTTCTATCTGCACTAAAGGCACTATAACAATAATGTATCAGCATACTTGGATTCATAGAACATTTAATAATGGTAAAATAATATGTAATGAATTGATCTATTCTTTGACAATCTTCAAAGAGCTTGTCCTATTCACTTTATTCTGTCCATACTGCAGAAGTGGGCATCAAAGAAATTATCAAATTTAGGAATTTTTGCAAAAAAGAAAAAAGAAAAAGGAAAAAAAAGGGGGAAAAAAGGCTCAAACTCTGGAGTTGTTACCACATAAAATATCATGTGTTGTTCTAAAAGGAAGTTTGTCTCCAGTTTTGCCAGCAGCAGTCTCAGATTTAATTGTCTTTTTGGACATGCTGTAAAGCTTAACTTTTTTCCTCTGGTTCTTAACAAAACAAGAAAACCCAGCTGTGGCTGGGGATTGAGCTTTGAGACTTGCCAAATTTTGTTACTGAAGTTTCAGATTGGGGAACTGATGGGAGCAGTTTATAGCATGTTTGCAAATTTGAAGGGCATAGCGCTCTGTTCCCATGTTTACCTGTCAGATATAAGTTTTGAGCAGATTGGTTAAAAAACATGTCCACTAGTAGCAATGAAATGTTTGTCTCTGAGACCATGGAGTTACTGCCTTTTCTTTTCTCTGCTTACTTTCAAGCAGGACTGATTGCAATATAAAGAAGAGTGAGGCTCTTCTGTCACTGGGCAGTAAGAGAGATAAGGAGCAGCAGTGCAGTGTTGGAGGACAGAGCTGTGTGTATGAAGTGGCCTGCCCTGTCTCCATAAGACACATTCTACCCTCAGGTGTTGTTTCTACCCTCAGGTGTTGTGGAAGATGTTGACCATTATCTGCACTGAAAATTCAACTGCCACTCTTGGAGATAAACTGACTTTAGTAAAAGCTCATGTGCAGTGCATGAATTTGGGGGGAAGGGTTTCTTTTGCTCAGACAGCAAAATGTGATGTTTTAGCTGTTCTTAAAGCCTCATATCTTTGTTTGAACAAGAAGTGATTGGGTGGAAAAACTAAGTTCTAGCTCCACCTTTTCTTGGATGGGATAACCTCTATATTAGGAGTGTTAGGGCTGTACCTGTTTGGGCTTGTCATCAGGCAACATTCCTAAAATGTGTGATATCAAGATTTTTCATGCACCACTTACAAACTATCTTCAGCTTTTAACAGCCAATTTGCAATTAGAAGCATTGGCCTGTACTCCACCTGCAAACCAGGACCCACTTTTCATAGTGGAAAAAATCTTTTATTGACCTTGAAGAAAGTGTGTCTTAAATACAGCCTCTTGGAGGACCTTATTAAAGGTTTATCATTTGAATTGCACTTTCCAAGGTTCACAGAAACATTGCGGCAGCTATAGTATACTACAACTTTGTGCAAAGAGAAGGGAATTTGAATACAGCCATGAAAATTACAGTGTACTGATGTATCATCTTAAGTCTTGTGGCTTCCTCCATTTCCTGTAAACACAGCTTTGTGCCAGAAATATATTTGTGCCTTTATACCAAAAGTTTCCTGATAGGCTGCACATGAGAGAACAGCTTAGTCAAGAACCATAGCCCTAATACCGTCTTTGATCTTGGACACATCAGCCAAGGGAGTTGATAATAAGGATTCAGCACATGTGTTTCCTCTAAAGTCAGATTATCTTCAAGACAGGGACTTTAAAATAAAGGAACAGTATTTAAATCCATTTTGGACTGTACATTTTCCTAGGGACTAGTAGTCTTTCCAGTTTGCTTCTTCTGTTAACCATTTTGAGCATAGACCATTCTTCCATTATTGCTTAGGGAAGAGAGCACTTTCTCATGGGTTGCTGCCACACTGCAGAATTAATGCAGTTTGACACCACTTTAACTGTCAAAGCTCTATTCTGTGGAATCCTGAAATTTGTAGTATGTTGTGGCACCAGAGCTCTCTGACAGAGAAAACTGTCTCACAAAACTACAAATCTCAGAAGTCCATAGTATTGAGCCATGGCAATTAAAGTGGTGTTAGACTGCATTAATTCTGCAGTGCAGATGCAGCCTTCATGCACATTTTCTGTATTCTGAGTGGTATGCAAGTGCTCTCATTTAAATTCAAATAGAATTACAAATTGCTTATTTGTTAAATAAATACTGATGTACACACTCCCTGATTCATAAACAAGAATTCCAGGTGGCTAATACCTCAGTTAAAACTAAAACATTAAAAGATGATTAAAAAATCTTAGCAGCTAAGGAAATGACACAGCTGTGAAACCAACTTTTTAAAAGCGATTCTAAATAATAATTCTTCCATGTTTCTTGAAAGTAGCTGTTTATTTAGTTGCTTTTAGTTTCATTAAAAATCTGAATGCATTAGCATGAGAAAACCAGATGCCAGCACTTGAACCATGTAATATCCTTCTAAAACAGTTAAACAACATACCTGTAACTATCAACATAACTAAAAGCACGCAAAGGGATCTTGTAGCACCTTTGAGACAAAGGAGATTATCACATGTCTTAAATAATGCTTCTCACCTCTCCAAAATTTAACTCTAATTCATGCTGCAGCTGTGTTTTATCGCACGGCTTTTGCAGCAGAATCCAACTTCAGAGTAGATCCCCCCTCCAATAAGAATTGGGAAACGCACTCCGGGAGCCATTTTTCCAAGTCGGAATCTTCTGACTTGGAAAAATGGCTACCGGAGTGCGTTTTCAAATGCGGATTGGAGTAGGGATCTACTTTGAAGTTAGATTCCGCTGCAAAAGCTGTGCGATAAAACACAGCTGCAGTGCAAATTAGAGTTAAATTCGAGAGAGGTAACGAGTATTATTTAAGGCATGCAGTAATCTCCTAACTGAGTGAAAGAAGTTGTAGCATAAGCTTTCATAGACTTGATCTACTTCCTCAGATCAGTAGACCAAGTCTATGAAAGCTTATGCTACAACTTCTTTCACTCATTCTCAAAGTGCTATAAGAGCCCTTTGCATACTGATTTATTTATTTATTTATTTATTTTGCCACCTTTCTTCCCAGAGGGACCCAAGGCAGCTCACAGACAAAACATTTAAAATCTCAGTAAAATTCAAAACAATTAAATACATCTACACACAATATACAATCACATAAAAATATACAAAAGTTAAAAACATAACTAAAATCCATCTTCTCCATAAAAACCACCGTGCTATGGATTATATACCAAATGCCTGCCTGCATAACAATGTTTTTACTTGTCAGCAAAAGGCAAGCAATATTCCATACTAACACAGCTGTGTCTCTGAATTCTATCCCCAACATAACTGCTGGAGAAAGCAACTAATTACTATTTATTGCACATTACTTTCGTGCTTTATGAGATAGTTGTCATAAAGCAACATTGATATTATGATGAGAGGGAGTACTCACATGATATTTCATCAAAGAAGGAAACATCATGAGAGTGTTGGGACAAAGAAGTTCTGTCATTCATTTCTGTCAAATGTGCTCCTTTTGCAGGGCCTCCCTTGAAGATCTGAGGGTCGAAAAAGATGGCCCTTTGGTGCTGTCTTCTTGGCAGCTTGGGAATGCGGCATTTATATGCCACACACTCCCAAGCCACCCAGAAGCTGTCTCTCTATTTACATGGGGGTTGGCTTCCAGGCACTGGCCACATGCAGCTGGAGTGCCTTAAAGCCAGCTTCTGGACATGGCAGCATTGGGGTCATGGCGTGCATTTGCCGTGGCCCCAATCCAGCTTCGAAAGGGACAGTCTGTTTCACCCCTTAGTTGCCTAACAATATAGAGATGGCTGGTTGTTTAAATACCACGGTCCTAGACTAGGGGTGGAAATTGTGTGGTCCTCCTGATGTTGGTGGACTGCAGTTCCCAGAGCCAATGGTGAAAGATGCTAGAGGTTGTACTCCAACAACATCTGAAAGGGTACAGAAACTCCACTTTAGTTGTTGTTGTTGTTGTTGTATTATACAATATTATTATTATTAGTTGTAGTAGTTGTTGTGTGCCTTATGTTGTTTCTGACTTATGGCGACCCTATCATGGGGTTTTCTTGGCAAGATTTGTTCAGAGGAGGTTTGCCTTTTCCTACCTCTGAGACTGAGAGAGTGTGACTTGTCCAAAGTATTATTATTATTATTATTATTATTATTTTCATTTATATCCTGCCTTTTCCCAAATACTAGATCTCAAAGGCATCTTACAATTTTTGAAAACTAATACAGATTTAAAACATGCAAAATCCACCACTCTTGTAATTAACAATCTGTAGAGTTAAAGCCATTTAAAATTCATTAAAGCAGAATCAACAAATCACCATACCATTGAAAGTCCCTCACAGTCACTTTTCAAAAGCCTGGGGGAATAGGCAAGCTTTTACTTGCCTGTGCAAAGAAGCAAGGAAGGACTCATCCTAGCCTCCCTAGTAAGGGAGTTCCAAAGCCTGGGCAAGAAGGATTATCATTTGAATTGGCCACTCAGTTGCTCTCACCTTGGAAGGACAGATAGCAGGACCTCTTCTGAAAATTCTAGAGTCCAAACAGATATATAGGGAGAAATGGTCCTTCAAATGATCCTAAACCATATAGGATTTTAAAGAATATAATCAATATTATCAGTTGATCTCAAAAACTAGATTTAAGCTGGCATGTTATTTTAAAATCTTGTCATAGTTAAAGTTCTTGAATCCCTTCTCAGAACACAGATAGGAATTTGACCAGGTTACTAGCACTTCTTTTTCTAGAACTCTTACAGGTATTCTGCCTCAGGACTCTAGATGCAAAAATCCAGGAGAAACCCCCACTGCCATTCCAGTCCAGTGAAAATGCTGAGTTGCTGCCTCTCACACAGGTAAGCAAGGGAAGAGGGATTCTTGTGGCCAGCCAAGACTGCTGTGACTGTCTTCAGGTTTTCCCATCAGAACCTTTCATATGTGAATCCTGTGCCTTGTGTGAATGGTACTGTTGTGAATGTTAATGTTCTTAGTCCATAATGGCAGAACACTATCTCCATAGGCAAGTAAGCTGCACTGCTCTAATCATTGTCATCGCATGCCATTCTTTTGTCTTGCAGGATTACAGTTTAGACGGCTGGCGAAGAACAAGCAGCTGCACAGTGTTTCCTTACAATTCCAAAGAGGGGAGGGAGAGTATATTCACAGTCATTGTAGTCTCCAGTTCTCTCCCATGGTGGTGATGAGAAACTGATGAATGAGCACAGGAAGAGTGTGCAGGTAGTACCACTTCATTTTTTTTATCTCTCTTCCACAAACACCTGCTGTGTGAATGCAGCTTTGAGGACTACATGGTTCAGCTACTTCCTGTTGCTTATGATTCTCTATTTGTCTCCCCTTCTCTGCAGGTCAATCTTCCACAACTATAAGATTGGTCCTATACCTTATTCTGCTCAGACCATAAGGAAGAGACAGCCCATGACCAGTGGCAGTGATCAGAATATTCTTAGATGCTCCTCTGCAGGGTTATTAACCTACTTGCTCCAGGCATAAGGCTCTTTGATGTCCATGATACAGCATATACACATTATGGCCAGAATCCTGTTGGGTAGTCAAAACTAGATTAGAGTCATTGAACCAATTCTTGAATGTCAGTCAAGAGACAGACAAATCCAATTGGTTCAATGGGTCTGTTTTTATTGAGACTAAGAATAGTATTTAGGCCTGTATCTGCTTTCTTGCTGGCTGTAGCCACTGTCTAAGCCATGTGTACATAGCTGAAGTGGCTGATTGACAACCCCACTGGTATGTATTGCACTTTTCAGAGTAAATCCATCCCAGATGCTGTGCAATAAAGGCCTTTGATTTTGATTCATGTGTTGTTTCTTTGTTTCTTGGAAATTGTAGATTCTGATACTACAGTACAGTCGGTGATCAATTGGTCTCATAACCAGACTTTAGACTGTGTGTCCCACTGAGAGACCAGGTTTTGAGTTCCTTCTTGGCCATGAAAACCTACTAGATGATCTTGGACAAGTCACATTCTCTTAGCATCAGAGGAAGGCAAGGACAACCCTGTCTCAGAACAAATTCTGCCAAGAAAGGGTCACCATATGTCAGAAATTACTTGAAGGCATACAATAACAAAGGAGAAGAAGGGGACAGTGGCCTTTATTCCAGCTCACTCAGGTTTCCTGCACTACTAGAGAGGAACAACTCTCAAGGTGCATATGTAGGAAAGGTGTTGCTACCGGACAGAGTACATGGACCTCTAATTGGTAGGCGAGTGGAGGGAAGGAGGAATGAGAATGTCAATGTCACTATAGGATTTGCCTGCCAAGCAAAAGAGCAGAAAACTTGTCACAAGTGGTTGCTATGATAAGGGATGGGCCAAAAAGGCTGCTTGACACATGCAGGAGCCAAGGTATTTGGTCTGTGCAATGCTAATCCGGATTGGTTCAGGTGTGTCTTGAGTGAGGGGGATCCTCAATGCTTTTTCTCATACAAGGTTGTATGCTGGATTACCTGAATGCAAACTTAAACTTGTTCTACTTGGCTAAGGCTCTTTCTTCAACTTTGTGCTCACAGCAGTTGTGGCTTGTGGATCAAGCATTTATTTGTTTTTGGCCAGGCATGCAAAAAGTGGGTCTTGAACTCCTCTCTCCTGCTTCCAAACCCTAGACCCTATTCAGTGAGTCCCTGGTCTCCCTCTGTAGTTGGCTGCCTTTGTTACCATGGCACATTCCCTTGCCTACTTGTCAAAGGAGTCTTTCCGTGCTTAGGTGGTGCTTGCACCCTTGGATCTGGTTCATTCTGTATTCTTCCTGTTGTGCCTCCCCCAGAAAACAAAGCAGGTTCCCAGAATCAGCTCTCTCTGAGGCTTATGACATCAAGAGGTGAATTGACCATGCCCTCTGACTTCATTTGGCCCACAAAGGGTGTGGTTGTAGGGTTCTCCCTCCCTCCCCTCATCTAACCAATATTCCTTTCACCTGATGAAAAGTCTCTTTGGTGTAGTACCAGCATGTTTAATCACCTATTTAGTATGAAGACCCTGTTTTAGGAAAGACCCTATTACATGAACTAAGATATATTTGATGTTTTAATTAAACATCAAAAAAAAATATCTATAAACTTTTTTGTGTATACAGTATTTTGTACACAGCCTCAACCTCAGAGGAAGGCAAAGGCAAACCTACTCTGAAAAAAATCTTGCCTAGAAAACCCTGTGATAGGCTTGCCTTAGGGCAAGTGGGAAGTAACTTGAATACACACAACAACAACAAGAACAACCAGTACTAGTGAAAGTTGCTGACATTAGTTATGCTTCCATCAGTAAGATTCCTTTGATTTTGCTATTACTAATAATCTTATGATTCCAACAGTACAACAAAAATACTGATATATCACCAATATTTACCAAATCATTAGTGCAAACCTGTAAACGTTTTCTCAAAAGTAATTTTCATTGTATCTAATAGAGTTGCCACTCTAGTAACATATGTTTAGGATTTCAGCACAAGGGGATATTGATACAATTTTAATATACTTGTATAAGCCTTGCTTTTTACAGTAACTATATTCTAAATAATATTTACTCAAGGGTAATTATTGCTCAGCTAATTCAGGCTAAGTACAACAATTTCTGCACACAAGAAAGATGCAGAAACAAGTTTGGATATTTTATTCCTGTAGTGGTACAGAATTTATGCATGGTTCTTCTTGCAGTGATTGAATAAATATTGTGTTTATTGTTACTGATATATCTGGATAGGGATAGGTTTTGCTGTTTTCCATGCTTAGTTAAACCTGTTTTACAGATGGACACATGAACAGACTTTGAGTACAAAGTCTGAAAGGGTTATTACAGTTTTACTGCAGTAGCTGCTGACACAGATTAAATGAATGAATGTGCTGGTGTGATGGATATTTAACACTTCTCCATGTCACTTAGTGAATGAAACTTATTCCTAATAATATCCATGTGTCTAAGCTTTATTATTTCTTAGTAAATTGTATTGAGGTTGGTGGTGATGAAGGATTATTTAATCAACTTTGATTCTAGAGCCAGTGAAATGTAAACACTGCAGTTATTCTGACCAGTCATTTCTGGTTTCATATTTGAAAGGCAAAGGCAAAGCACATATTAAAATGCTTATTGACGATGCTGTTAAAGTTCTTTGGAAGCAGTGTAACTGTTGTATACTCCTGCATCCATTACCATGAAAAGTAGATGCTCCTTTGACATAAATGCAAATGTATATTTTATGTTTGAAGTTAAAATAAGCAGAAAAGCATCTGACTCTAGACTCATCAATATCTCAAATTACTGCTTTCCACTGAGGCTGATTTGTTTGCTTGTGTCCATTTAACTTCCATGAGCTAGGATAGGGGGGGAAAAAGAAGTACGTTGTTGACCCTAATGAGAATTCCAATATATTATTGAGTATTTAAAAAGTTCCATTTCAAAATGAGTATTTGTGTGTGCAGAATCAAGTGTGTTCTACTACTCTAAAGGCAAAGGAACAGTTTGTCCCAGCCATTTTTGGCCAAAAACTTTAAAATATATATTTTTACTTAGCAAGAGGCTGAAATTTGCTCTGCAAGTGACAATGGAGTTTATCACATGGGAAGGAAGCGCCCAAATCCTGTGGATAAATGGGGTTTATTGTTTTCAGATAACGTTGGGCTAATTGAGCATTAACGCAACATTAACCTGTGCAGCAAGTCACAAAATCATGCTGCTTTTTACTTTCAGGAAAATCCTGAATGTTGTGGGTTAATGTTGTGTTAATGCTCAATTAACTCTATGTGTCTGAAAACAATCCCGCTTTTGCAGTTTTCCCCCAGGGATTTAAACCCTGTTTATCCATATAATTTGGGCACTTTACCTCTGTGTGATAAACTCCTATGCTAGAAGTGACAATGCAGTAGAACACCTACATTATCGAATTAATTCTGTCTGGGGCTTGCACTAAAATGTGATGTTAGGAAGATACAATGCCCCTAGTGCAGGAAGATTAACTGCATTCATTTCAGTTATTGTATTTCTGATTCAGACTAAAACAGATAAGATTGGATATGATACATAAGGTGTTTTGTTGGTAAAGATGAGGAGCAAATTTAATTCAGCTTATTTCATTATCATCATCATCATCATCATCATCTAAAGATTAAAAAAATGTGTTGTTACAGAGAGCTTTTTGCTAAGTGTAGTCACTTATATGTTATGCTTGGTTAGATTATTCTGGAATAAATATTAGGGATTTTTTAAAAATGTTAGTATTAAAATCATAGCAATATAGGGATGGAAGAAGTTAAGATTCACTCTATTTCACCTCATGTCATATACAAACCATTTTGATAAAAGTGTATTTTACAACACTACTTTTTTGTCCAGATGCCTTTGATCTACTTGTATGTTTCCTGTCTGACACACTATTGAGACATTTCTTCCACTTGGTAATAGATTTTATTCTTTCACCAGCTTTATTTCTTGCCTTAGCCCCTGGTGCCTGCTTTGCCACTTTCTACAAGTGTACAGCTTCAGCTTTCTTTGCCAACTTCCAGAATTCTCTAAAGATGTTGTGGGTAATGTAATGTAAGCTATGGAGTTTCAGGCTCAAATCTTGTCTCACATCAATTAAGTCACATTTATTTTGAGAAAACCAATGTCTCCAACACAAACTAGACATGACAGCCAATCATACAGAAAGTGAGGAATCAGATTTTAAAAATTAAAAGGACATTGAGGAGTTGACAACTATCAAACACATTTCTCTGAACAGCTATCCTTGAAAGCAAGAAGTGTGTTTCTGTCATATAAAAGCTCTTAGAGAGACAGTTGTTTACCATTATACTGTTGGCAAGAGTCCAGTTCCCTTGCTTTTAAAATCGGACCCTAAACCAATTTCCTATTTGATTGGGGTGCTTCCATGTTTAAAAATACAGGACTGCTACCATCTAGTTTAGTTGTCAGCTTCCATGCACCACTCTTATCATTATAATTTGCATAATGTACATAAATAAGTATATAATAAAATTATCATTTCCTACAGTTTATTATATACACACATTATAATGTGGTCATATATACATTAAAAAGCAGACATTCCCTGCTTACAGACTTAGAATTTAAGAGATCACACAATAGCGAAAAGGGACAAGGAAGAAGGAAGAAAACTTCCAAACCAGTTCTTACGATAAGCATAGACCACCAGATTTGCTGAGAAGTCCACTGCCAGATGGTCAGTCAGCCAGGGTGGCATGGCAAACAGGAGACTCTGTTTTGCTTCAGTGTCCTATCTTCTTCCTAGAAGGATGCACACTATTTTCATGTGCCCTGGGTCAGTTTGCAGGCTGGTTGACAGTGGAAGGTACAGGACCTCCCCAAGGCTGGGTTTCAGGTAGGTTCGCCTGGGGAGTACTTAAGCAGTTCCCCAACACTCTTACTCCATTCAGCAGGATGGAGAAAATTCAGGGAGAAAGCTAAATCAGCGAAGCTTAAGGATGAAGTTGGTTTTATTTTATTTTATTTTTTATGTAAGGACTGTCAAGGGAAGCATGTGAAATTCTTTGGATACTCTAAAGTATTACATATCCGTTTCATCTACTGTTCTAGTTTTTCCTGTTGCATCAATATTTTTCAGAATTTGGACTACCTGTGGATATTTGGCCATAAAATCATGCTATAGTGGTATCTCTAAATTCTCAGTATTTTCTGAGGAAGACACTTATTTTATAATGAGAGGATTTCAACACTATCTCTTCTGGACTGAATCTGTAACATGGTCTGTTGTTTTGGATGGATAGATATAAGTATGTTGCTAAATCTTGCATCCATTCTGTGTTCTTTCAGCTCTTAGGCACACATCCTAGGGAGGTTAAAATTCATTTCTACACCATTGCAGTCCTGAAAAAAATTATTCTAGAGGGATCATATTGAAGCAAAGTGGGAGCGGAATCAAATTTATGATGGTGTTGTGCTTTTAGCTGTTTTCCAACAGCATTTAAATCCTGTGTTTGGGTGTTTAATCACATTCTCCTCTAACCTTTCACACAATTTTCTAGTATTTTTTTCTGTAACATTGAAACAACTAGGAAGTTTTCTTATTAGCTTATGGTTGCAAGTGAACTTGCAATGAAATACTGAAGTGTATCATCCCAGGAGACTCCATCTTGCTTCTCCAGTTGTCTTCTGATTTCCCATTCCCACTAACATTCAACATTTATGGCTAGTACAGTTTTCACCAATGTCTAATCCCAGTGTAATAGTCTTTCCATTATACCATATTGTATTTCCATAGAAATTCAGAACTGAACTCCCTATCAGATGGTCATACAGGAATGAACAAAAAGCTTGATATCTGGGATTTGCAAAAAGCCCTGAGAATTTCCCAGACATTCCTGTATTACATTTAGAACAAAATTATATGTACTGGAACAGTTAGAAATTGAAATGATGGGCATAGGAGCTTCCATTATCCATTTATATATCATGTGCCAAGAGGTAAGCTAGAACCTTTGTGATTCAGGGAAAATGAAGAGGAACAAGCACCGAATATGCCAAGAGAAAAAAACAGAACTCAGGGAGAGACAGGGCAAAGTAAAGTAAAAGAATAATAACCTCCCCCCTTTATTAACTCACAATACAGATCAGGCACATTCTAATAACAGCCAGTGAATGAAATGCATGCAGTATTAAAAAATCCAAATGATTGTGTAATATATTTGCATAATGGATAAGTAAACAGTAAGAACTATACATAATATGAAGCCCACAGTCCAACAAAAAAAGAAAGTTAAAAACCTGGATGAGTTGTAGTGTCAACAGATTTCATTGGGAATGTACCATGAGAAGACTGGAATCATTATTGAAACATATGAATTCTATACATGGCAATTATGCCAGATTGCTCTTTGGCAAATATTAATCTGCCCTTTGAAGGAGTGTCTTTTTCAGTGACATTGCATTCAATGTTCAACTATATCTGCAGGTTCAGCATCTTCAAAGTGGTAATGGAATGGAGCAAAAGATATTTATGAAGCTAACTGAAATGCATACTTGCAAGCTTACTTTGCAGTACATCTTTGTTTCAGACCAATTGCTTTGATTCAGACCGATCATGTTTCATACACATAGCTCCACTGTAGGATGTAGAGAAACCCTAGACTTTCCCACATGTTCATTAAGAGGAGAGATTAATATTCATTTCACACTTGATTGAAAGGGTTATATTTTCCTCATTTGTGTTACATAGGAGAAATGTAAAAACTGTAGTGAAATATTGTGAGTTTGTAGATGTAGAAAGGAATTTATTCTTATCCCTGTTCCTGCTGCTGCACACCAACTATTAAGATAACATAAGGAGCAGTATTTCATATTGATAAAACTATCTATAGAGAATATCATTTTACATTTTGCCAGCAACATTCAGAATTGAACAGAGCTGAACTAAGGCTGTACACAGATTTAGTAACTTATTTATTTAATTTACCTTAGAGCAATTTTCATGCTTAGGCTCAGGTCTGCTTGACTTTGGACTGTTCTAGAAAAGACCTGCTAAGCCAAGAATTGAAGACAAAGCCTTACTTTGGGTTGTTGTTGTTGTTTGGAAGATTTACGTATAGTATTGACTATAATGAGGAAATCCACATATTGATTATAGCTTTTCGTTATAGCAGAATTGGAAAGAATTTTCAAGCATAACAGTACTGTATGAGTGGATGAAACCTGCAAAAAATAAATAAATACAGACAAGTGGAAGGGGGGTCATGCTTGCCATCTTTAAAGTTAATCAGGGAGATCTCATCACCTCTGTCTCTGTTTTCTAGAAAACCATTTGTGGGCACAATTAGCTTTGCAATTATCTTGTTTTATCCTTTTCAGAAGTGAAATGTAACTAAAATGTGAAATGTTATATGAATGTAGTACTTTGGCACACTGCAACTCTTGTCTGTGTGCACAAGAGAGCTTATCATAATTATATGCAACATACACAAAGAAAGTGGATGCCAAATCAGACTGGTAATGTATAGTAGTATTAATTAGAGACACACAGGCCCTCATTTAACACTGAATCTAAATCAAATGCAACAAGTGATAGAACTAGAGAGATGAAAAGTGACTAATAACTAACATTTGCTGTAGACATAAACAACAGGAAGAGTAAACAAAAATGAGGGTGAAATGATTGCATTTGTAGACCCAGCAGAGAGTATAAGCTTTCTCTTTTAGTTAAAATGAACAGCAATCACATATTTTTGGAATGGAGAAGAACCCAACTCTATTAATCACAGCTGAATAGGCTTGGCCCACGACATGGCATTAGTCAACCTTCCACCTTTATAATGGAAACCCATTCACCCAGCCCCCTTCCTGGTAGGGCCAGAATGACAGATTTGAGAATCCATGAGTATATAAACCACTGTGTGGTTCTCCTGTCATCTGGGAGTGAGACAGAACCATGTGTTCCCAAGCCTGGTTGCCTATACCACCAAAGTCCTTTAAAGGAACCCTCTACCAAATATGATGGGTGCATAGGCCCCAGCTACCCACAAACTCTTTCACTCTTTTCAGAAGTGAAATGTAACTAAAATGTGAAATGTTATATGAATGTAGTACTTTGGCACACTGCAACTCTGTCTGTGTGCACAAGAGAGCTTATCATAATTACATGCAACATACACAAAGAAAGTGGATGCCAAATCAGACTGGTAATGTATAGTAGTATTAATTAGAGACACACAGGCCCTCATTTAACACTGAATCTAAATCAAATGCAACAAGTGATAGAACTAGAGAGATGAAAAGTGCCAAAACTACCAGAATTGTGTATTAGCAATCTGTTAGCACTAATTAATTAATCATTAATCATTAATCATTGGAGCAGCTGAAAATACCTGGCACCATCTTTTACATGATGCCACCTCAGATATTTGAAGATAGCTGTCATGTCACCTTTCAGTCTTCTTTTTCATGATTATGAGTTCCACAGTAAAGTTACCAGAATCCTGTAGCTGATTATTTGGGTGGCTACTTCAAATCAATTAATTGATCTAAATTTGAAATTATTGGTGGTCAAATTTCAGATCAATACACTATCCCTCACCTTGGTTGCACTTGGTCCCATAAAACCACCTCTGTGCATTTTATTTTCTATTTTCCTTCTCCCTTCATCTCTTCCCTCCCTCCTTTCTATCCCTTATTCAGGAGAATGAAAGTGTTAGTGTACTGTTTAAATAATCATGAGTTTAAAGTTTTATTAAACCAATAGATCATGTTAGTCATGAAAAAATCCCATTGATTTCAGTTAAATTACCTAATTTTCATCTAGCCTATGTCTCTAACAGATCATGAATTAGAATTCATTATTATGCAATTATTAATTTCATCTCCAAAACTGACTCTTTAAATTGACTCTTTAAAATACTGTACATAACAGCTTATCAGTACATATTTAATAATCAATATATAATGTCTGAATTTGAAAACCAATCTATCACATACTTCGCTTATTCTAAGTTCTAATACAATTGGCGAAATGTGAATTAATATGATTATCAGTTAGTGTTTGGCTTTCATCTCAATTCCATTATGATTGTACTTTTATATATGTAAAGTATTTCTTTGTAATTTTATTTTTATGCAGTCAAACAGTGATATATTGGCAAAAGTGCTACAGGTTGGCAATTTGAGACCCAAGTGCTGCATGATGGGGTGAGATCCCATCACTATTTCCAGCTTCTGTCAACCTAGCAGTTTGAAAGCATGTAAAAATGCAAGTAGATAAATAGGTAGCTCTTCAGTGGGAAGGTAACAGTTTTCTATTCTGTCATGCTGGCCACATGATCACAGAGTCATCTTGAGCTCCCTCAGCTTAGTAACTGAGATAAGCACCACTCCTACAGTCGGACATGACTTGACAACCTTGTCAAAGGGGAAACCTTTACCTTTTACCTCTTTCTGGCTTACCTTTGAGTGACTGTATATCAATCTTGATAGTAGTAAGATCTACCCTTTAATTTGATGTTTATAAATTGTAATTATAATTAAGTGGTAAGAGAATGAAATAATAAATAATAGAAATAGTGTCTTTGAATATCCATTCATGTAAAAATATCCTCAAAATGGTTTGGTCTGATCTCTGATCTACTTGCACAGAGGTAGCTCTTGTTATTGTTTGTCTCTTTCCTACTCCACTTGTGCATACACCTGCTTCCCTGCCCACATAATTGTTATCTTCCTTTCTTTCTTCGTTTTCTCTCAGTGTGGTCATTTTGTCTTCACAGCGAGCAGTCCATATGTCATACAAGATGATTTGGGCCAAATCTGGGCCTTTCCAGCACCTCAGGGTTTTAATCTGTATTGGAAAAAGTGGAGATTTATTGTGTGTTTGAGAGAAAAATCCAGATATTTGCATGTGTGTGTGGACTGAATGTCACAATTGTTTTTACTGTTTTCACTCTTTCCTATCTGATTCTCCTCTCCAGTATTGTGTCATCTTTGCTTTCACTTCAGTGAATGGAACGTGCACATTCCTCTCTCCCCCTCTGATTCTACCATCATTTGTTTTCTAGTATGGAAATCTCACATATTCCCTTGGCCCGATCCTCCCCATTCATTTACTTGCTCACTTGTGCAGAGATCTCACACACTCCCTCTCCTCTGATTGATCATTTGTTCACTTGCTCATGTGGAGATCTGCAGTGTATGAATGGGAGGGTTGGGAGGAGAGGATGCATGAGAGCTCCATGTGAGCGAATGAGTGAATGATCAGGGGGATGGGAGGAAGAGGAATGTGTGTGCCTCATTCACTGAAGTGAAATCAAACATGACATAATGCTGATTTGGTGAGGAGAGGATTGTGTGTGTGTGTGGGGGGGAGTGAAAACAGTAAAAACAAATGCAACACTCAGGTGTAGGGGAGGAAGAGGGAGGGGTGGCCCAGTTTAACCTCTATTCACTGATCTCATGGCTGAACATTTTCATATATAAATGATACATAAAATGTATATTTTTAAATTTTATTTCTCCATCATGTGTGTGTGTGTGTGTGATTTAAAATCCCCTCACTCACTCACTGGGCTGGCAAAGGAGGAACGGGGATTGGATGGGAAGCATCTAATCAAAGTGGATCCAATAGATTGACAGGAAAACAGTAATGATAATTGGCTGGTCAGACATGCTGGGAAGGGGAAAAACATAGTTCACCAGGGGGGAAATATGTGGCCAGTTATGCCACCTACTCTAAAGAAGTTGTTGATGGAAGAGAAAATAAAAACAACTGAAAAAATGGATAACCTCACTGCATGTCCAAGCATATTGCTTGTGCATGTCTGCATGAAACAGCAAATTTTACAAGCAGAAGCACTGGCAGAATTTGTCATATTAAACTAATTATGATGTTCAATTCTACCAACGTCATGTATTATTATTATTATTTTATTTACTGATATCCTGCCTTTCTCCCAATATAAGGACTCAAGGGGGCTCACAGCATTTTAAAACAATACAAAAGCATTAAAATGTGTGTGTGTGTGTGTGTGTGTATTTTCATTAAAATTTACAATGAATTAAAAACTCTAAACAAATCTTGTACGTGGCTGAAAGCCAGGAACCGACCCAGATACGGGACACAACTTTTCCAGCATGGCTGAATTTGCATTAAAGAAACTTTGTGATCCAGCCATACTTGAGAAGAGAGAATTTTTTTTTTTAATTACAGATCTGACAGCTTAACACTGTATACGGCCTTAGGTTGGAGGGGCAATTAATTGCATCTTCCAAACTCCATACCTAGATAGTGGGAATTCTATTACTGTCCCTGGATGGTGTTTATCATTCTCATGCTGGTAGACATCAGTCAGGAAGGTGGAAGTTGAAATGTCTGATGCTTTTTATAAATACTTGTTTTTAACCATTTTATTAATTTTACTTCAGTTTTAAATCTTCTCTAAAGCATTCCTTTATGATCCAAGTTGAGTTCGAAAACACTACTGTTCAGTTGCTTTCTTCAACTGTTTTACACATACATGCATTTGTATGTATATTTGTGTGAGCCAGAGTTGTGTAGTGGCTTTGAGTGCCACACCAGGACTCTGGAAGATTAATGTTCGAATACCTGCTCAGCCATAGAAACCCACTGGGGGACCTTGGGACCTTGGATTTCAATCTCAGAGAAAGGCCACGGGAAAACCCCTCTGAACAAATTCTGCCAAGAAAATCTATGATAGGTTTGGCTTAGGGTTGCCATAAATCAGCAATGACTTGAAGGCACACAATAACAAAGGTATATTTGTGTGTGCATCTATTTTCTTACTTGCAGAAAGTAATGAATTTGGAAATTGTTGAATAAATTGATTTCTGATGTGGTTACCTTGCAGCTTTATAGTAACGTTAATTATCAGGGTGAGGTAATATGTTTCTCATTAAAGTATAGAACCTCTTTGATCTGAACTAATTAAAGGCACTTAGGAATACACTATACTGTACTTAATATTTTAGCTTAATAACTACAATATGTGAAAAGTAGACAGAGCAAATGCACATGCTCTACTTGGCCCTCATCCTCTTGTATCACAACAATCTTAGTTCACATAACCGAGGTCTTTGTCAGTGCTAAGAACATAGGTAGAAATTCTTTACCTATTCACTAGATAGTTGCATCTAATTGTTCACTATTTAACCTGGTCTTGTTATGTAAATAACACATGAAATATCTTTTGCCTATTACTTTCCAATTAATGTGAAATCCAAAATTTAGATCCTGTTTGATCTTGGAAGCTAAGCAGGGTAAATTCTGGCTAGTATTTGGATGGGAGACTACCAATGAGTAGCAGGTGCTCTAGGCTATATTTCAGAGGAAGGAACTGGGGAAAAACACTTCTGCATATTCCTTGCTTAATAAAACCCTATAAAATTCATGGGATCACCGTAGGTCAGCAGGTGACTTGAAGGCACATATACACTGGGAAAGTACTTATTACTAGTAGTTTTTGAAGAGGATCTATGAAAATGTCACAGGGAAGGCATTTTTAGGAGATGACCTTATGTTATCTATATTAATATATTGGTTGTCTGATCCTTAAATGAGATGGAATATATATTTATTCGTTGTTTGTACAGCTCATAGATCTGTAAACATGAAAAAGTTGCAGTACTCTGGTAGTCTGCTGCCAGTATGATTTTGACTTCATGCACATTCATAGAAACACTTAGCTGCTGCCTAGGAATTCTTCCTTGTTTACCTTCAGAAGATTTAAGAATCCTTTTGGTTAAGTGTATTGGAATGTGGAAGGAATAGAAGTTAAACATAGAACTCTGTGATACAGCTACAGATTAAGAAAATAGGGAGATCTACAATTAACAAGCAACAGTAGTCTGAGATACAATGAAATTTAAGAATCAGTCTGTTTTAATCCCCCTTGCAAATTGAGTTGTCCTTCATATTCATCCATATATATATTATATATATATATTAGAAGTACACTAGAAGTTTATAGAGATATACCTGCAGGAGTTGTAAAGCAATATTAACCTCTAATTGACAAATTCTTTGCCTATTTCCTAATTTTTCATAAAAAGATCAATCATATTAAAATATTTGATTCATCACCATCCCTGCAACATCTGAAATTCCAATATGAATTTATTCTTTGTGATACTTGGTTGGATTTAGTGTGTGATGTAATGGTTTTAAATAACTGGACATAGTGCCTTTACAGGAAATTTCCTTAAACTTACTAGACTGAATGTTTTTAAATAACCATACTGCTATTTGATGATTTTTATACTTGTCTTGTGAAGACTGTTTGGATACAGATTTGGTGCAAAATTACTTAAAATGCTGCATATAAATTAAACATTAAAAAGATAGAGACAAAATAAGCAGCTCAGTTATAATCTTTGGTTATGCAGCTCCTGCCTCAAGGACAGTCCATTCATTTCATATCATATGTCGTCCTTTTGAAAGATGAGCACTAGGTTCAAGTAACATTTCAGCAAGGCAGGAAATTGCATAATTTATAGACCTTTTAAAAAGTAAAAAACAGACAAACTGCTTTTTATAAATTAAATCTCTCTCTTTCTCCCCCTCCCCCCAACCTTTTCCCTCTCTACAGATTGGTGCATTGAAGGATTACTACCACTTCTACCATAGTAAAACAATTAAAAGGTCAGTTCTTTCAAGTAGAGGTACTCACAGCTTCATTTCAATGGAACCAAAGGTAAGATAATACAACAAGTCAATCATATAAGATGCAAGCAACTGCATTTTTAATTTGAAACTTTATGCGAGGCGATATTTACCTGGATGGCATCTAAGATTACAAGAGCTGATGTATCATCTGTTCATCAGGTTTCTGCTTTGCATTAGGCTGGGATGAAACAATATTGTATTATTAACAGGCAAGCTGTCCTAAGAATATCATGTGCATCATAGTTTATGGGAATAGCGCATGTATCTGGTGATCAATGTGTCAGCCCTGACTAATTTAAACAGGCCCAGATTAATACAACAGCCTTTAAAAAAAGCAGTGACCTCCTTCTTAGAATGAAGAAATGTATCTTGTGACAGTAGGCAGTACTGGTGTACAAATTCAAGTAAATGCTGTTTCACAGCAACTGTGCTTGCTAGATTACAGCCTTTGGAACAATATAACAGGTGTATCTGTTTGCAGCCTGTGTTGATGAAAGTGCTACAGTCTTCAAACCACTTGTTTAATTCAGAATATTACAGCCAGGGTGGAACTCCTACAAATGTAAATAATATAAATGGTTTGGGCATAAGTAATGAGTAAATCTGGTTGCCTGCCCGCCTGTTTCCTTTTTTTCAAACTTTCTTTTAATTCTGATAAAAGGCATCTTTATTAGCATCACAACAGGCAGAAATTTAACAGCTCCAAGTAGGCAGAAAAGCTGTGATGTAACATTTTTCCTTTTCCTGCAACTGCACTTTGCTATGCACGGAAAAAAGTGACATTGGGCCTTTGCAGACTGCCAGAAATAGTGCAAATTGAGTCCACTTTAAGGGTTAGGGTTGGGGTTAGGGAACCATGGAAACTGTATTTTATTGTGGTACCAGAGCTCTCTGACAGAGAAGACTCAATGTCTCAGAAAAAAGCAATTCCCATGATTCCCTATCACTAACCCTAACCCTTAAAGTGGACTCAATTTGCACTATTTCTGGCAGTCTGCAAAGGCCCATTGTATATGAATATAATTATGGGTTGTTGTTTTGTATCAGACACAATTGCAGATTTTACATTACCACTTTAATTTTTTGTAAGGTAAGTGTTGACTTACAAAGCCAGTCTCTCATCAGTTCCATTGGTCTTTTCTGGTTGAGACTAAGGGCCTTGGCAGACGACTAATAGAGTCGTCTTCCGGGCCCGGAAGAGGAGGGGCAGCCGCACGTTCGGCGCCCCTCCCTCTTCCTGAGGTCGCCCCCGGAAGCGCCGGCCATCCGCACGGCCGGCGCTTCCGGGTTGGCCTCACGTCGCGGCGACCGCACTCGCCGCAGCATTTAAGGCAGGGAAAGTGCGCCCGCCGCTTTTAGGGTGCACTTTCCCTTAAATCTAAAAGGAGCGCCAATTTGGCGCTCCTTTTAGATTCGGCGGGGATGCGCCACGGTGAGGCTGCCTTGGCCCCGTGGCGCTGCGGACCAGGGCGTCTTGGACGCCCTCGTCTGCATCCCCCCTAAGAATTGGATTTAGGTTGTTGTTGCAGCAGCTGCTGCTGTTGTACCACATTTCAGAGAGTGCACAGTGTTCCCCCAACTTTTCACAGTGTTATGCATGGATCATTCAATGTCAGTTTTAGCCTCTTATTATGAGTTAAAATATACTGTTGCTCTCATATCCAAATATCTGAAAGCCTGAATCTCTCTGTATGAGCATGCTCAGTTCTTGCAACCTTCAGGAAAGAACTTTCTTTCCTTTCCACCACCCTCAGAGGCTTCTGAGGACACAAGAGAGAGCCTTTTTTGGTGGCTGCTCTTGGGCTATGAAACTCACTCTCAAGAGAGGCTCAGTTGGCCCCTTCTCTGCTCTCTCTTAATTGGTTGGCCATGAAACAGGCTTGCGTCATTTAACTGTTTGGGATAGAAGGATGTGCAATGGGTTGCTGTTTTTTTAACATGCGTAATATGTGTTTTATGTGTTTTTAAATGTTTTAAATTAACATTTTGGTTTAATTTAATGGTTCTTTAGGCAACTACTTGGCTAATATATGAACAGATAATAAACAAGATAGTCTGATTCATTATGACTGTTCTTACGCTTAGACCCTGAAAGCAAGATGCAAGAGAGCAAAGGCCTGTCTAGAGATGGGAAGGCCTGGGAAAAACCTGGAAAAATTAGGGGAAAAACTGGAAAAATTAGGGGAAAACTTTTTTTTAAATGAAGCCTTTTTTTGTTTTGTTTTTTCTGAAAAATTGGAAAAATTGAAAAAAGGAAGAAACCAATTATGAAATGTCTTATTTTAGCATGATGAATAAAATCTTTAAGACAAGGTGTTCATATATTCTCCAGATCATTTCTTAAAACTATGTACAGTATCAGATTATTCTAATTTCTGTACACTGAATTAGGATAAGCAAGTCCTAAGTTACAAACTGAACACTCCAATGCAAGAGCAAGAGGCTTTTCTTCCTTTAGGGGGCACTGAAAGAACCTGATCTATGGGGCTATGTCAGGGGTAGGCAACCTAAGGCTCAGGGGCCGGATGTGGCCCCCTGAGGCCTTTGGACTGGCCCCAGGCCGGTCCTGCCGCCGCAGCCACCACCCCCCACTGCCTGCCATGATGATATTGATTACTGTTGTTATTACTTGTTCTTGGGGTTTTCTTGGCAAGATCTCCACAGGGGTTTTGCTATGCCTTTTCTGGGGCTGAGAGAGTGTGCACGCATATATATATATATATATATATATATATATATATATTTAAAAAAATATTTTTAATTTTATTTATTTATTTATTTATTTATGGTGCTTCGCCCCCCCCCCCCCCAATTGTCTGAGGGACAGCAACCCGGCCCCCAGCTCAAAAAGGTTGCCTACCCCTGAGCTATGCAGACGGGCAGGAAAAGGTGACCTGAAGTTGCCTTTTCCCTGTCCTGCATTTGCCCTAAATGGGGATGGAGCAACCGCACTGGGGGGAGTCAATGCGCTTTTCTGAGGCTGTATTGAAGCCCCAACAACCGCACTGCCAGCACCGAGGACGCTGCAAAGGGAGACGGAGCAACTGCACGGGCTGTCAGTGGCTGCTTTAATTTTTTTTTTCTCAAACTCATGTGCACGTGTGCAGGACAGCCTCTCCATACTTACACATCTGTGCAGGACAACATCCCTGTGCACCTGAACAGGACCTGTTATAGGGTGGTATACAGTCTGTCAGTCTCTGTGTACAAAGGTGACTGAAGTTTGGCATTCCTGTGCACCTGCACAGGTTCTGTCATACACCCACATATCATGCAAGGATTCGCTGACCTCTGCTTCCCCACAAGGAGTGGGTGCAGTAGACAGGTGCCACTGTCTGATTGTGCCACCCTTGGGGTGAAGGAACGGGTTTGTCAACTGAAAAGACACTCCATCAGCCTCCACAAAACATGTCCCACACAGATCAGGGGGGAGGGGAGAGGTACATGCAAGGGAGGTTTGTGTGGACAGACTTGATATATGCAGCTGGTGGTCATGCAAGGGACATGGTCAACAGGACACATGGACAAATGTTACTCCAGGAGCCCCCCCCCCATCATGCCAGGAAGTGGTGTGCAGGTCTTACGCATACCTGCACACCTGCACAGAAGAGGTCACAAAAGCCTCTTTCATGTAAACTGCCGTGCATGCTGACAGCAGGCGTATATGCAACAGAATGCATTTATTGTCATAATAGAGGACAGTTGCTAGGGCGCATGCATAGGATTACAATTAGGGTTAGGGTTAGGGTTCTAATATTCAAGTGTACCTGTGCCAGTGTATCCACACCTGGAAGCATAGGGCGCTTTAAATGAAAGCTTGCATTGTAGGGCGCACGCTCTGGATCACCAAGTCAATTTCCACCGCACATGCGACAGTGCATTTATACGGCCGTTTTCTGGTACATCAGTGTCGCTGCATACATACAAACATGCGAAGGTGCGCATCTTCACTGAAGGAGTGAAAAAAAGTGGCTCCTTTTTGGAGCGGCTTTTCTCGGCATACGACGGCTAAAGGGCGCTTTCCTGGAGACTTTTAGGTGTGCGTCACCTAAAGGCCACACCTACAAGTCACCCTCAAAGCACCCCTTTTTGCCCATCTGCATAGCCCCTATGTTTAGAAACACTCACACTAAATCAAGAAATAAACTGACATTTGAAAAGGGTAGACAACGGTACACCTTCGGTTTCTAGAAGTCCGTGATAACTTTGATGATGACAAACATAACAAAGCAAAAGCAGACTGAAACTGATACTGATAACCAGAACTGCATCCACACTGCCGAAATATTGCAGTTTGACACCACTGCCATGCCTCAGTGCTATGGAATTCTGGGATTTTCAGTTTTATGAGATATTTAGCCTTATGTGTCAGAGAGTTCTGGTTCCACAACAAACTACAATTGCACCGGCACAAAGGACACAAGATGCCTCTTTTTGGGTTTAAACAGGCCACAACTTTTATTTCTGCTATACAGGGTCTATTTACAAAGATTTACAATTAAACACCTAACACTTTGTCACATGTGTATGTGAAGGTGTAACCAACCCAGTGGTTGGTCCTTCACAACATGTGACAAAGTATGTAAATAAATATCAACAACTAAATTACAAACCCCTCCCACCAGAAATGATGTCACTATGTCATATGATGTCATTGCTTAATGACGTCATGCACTTAGCTGCATACGTCACTTCCGTTAATTTAACTTTTTGCCAAATTTACCCCAATTAAATTTAATTAGCCAATTAATTTCCCTGTGGGGTGGGGGTCATTACCCGCCACAAGAGGGGGCCAGCCTTGCTAGGCATCCCCTCTCCCGCCCCCAGACTGCTCTTTTAATATGTTTGGAGAGTGCCTGAACATAGATCTCCGAACCTTCTGAGGAGAGGTGCACCCCCTCCCCCCTGTACAGCTGAGGCCTATCCAACTTGATTCCCAAATGTTCAATTATAAGAATACCAAGTCTTGATAGCTGTTTAGCTACTGAACGATTTAGCCACCATCGAGCACAATTAATGGTGGCATCTTTGCGAGCTCCAGGCCAGCTATGCCTTGGCAGCAACTTAGTCCATAACAAAATAGCTCCAGGGACAATATTTCTAATTTCCTGGAGATCTTTCACCATCTGCTTCACCAACTGAAGACATGGGACTTTCACTAAGTCAATCTCCCCCAGGTGTATGATTAGGACCTGGGGTTGTGGGTATGACCTTGACAGCTGGATAATCCAGGGAAGCAGCGCTCCCCATAGCATACTCCTGTGACCAAACCATTGTTTAGCGCCAATGTTCACCAGCCCCAAGGTAGTATTGTGCTGATGCTCAAGTAGATGGCATTCTGCCCAAAACACTAAGCTGTGGCCCACAATCCAAATCTTGCCATGTAAAAAGCCAGCTGAAATGCAAATAAAGCCATTAGTATAATTAATCAGAATTAGTGTTCCCCGAAGGCTGAACATAAGACTTAAATGCCTTAGAACGCCACCGGCCAATTTGGCAAATAGCGGCTTCACTTAAACCGTGTCTGGCCGCAGCCATTGCCGCACCGATATGGAAGGAGTGAGAAGAGAAATAAGCCTGGGGCAAATTAATGTTTCCTTCAACACCGCCCTAAATTGATACTGAGTTAAAGGCATGCCTGATACATGGAGAAACAATAACCTGCCACTTTTGGCCTAACCCTCATATAATCAGCCATTGCTAACACCGAGCAAATTTGCCCACTAGGTGCTTTAGCCAAGGAAATAGTCTGACCTTTTGCCAACTGGTCAGTCTTCGAGCGCCTAATGCAAATCTGAATCCCCTGTTCTGTTAAGAAAACATCAGAAATTAGAAGTGCCCTACCAGACTGATCATAGTGAGATCCAGGAACAATCTCACTAATCCGCAAAGCTGTAAAGAAAGCAATGGCAAATAATGCCTTGAACAAAGCCACTTCCTCTAGTGAATAACATGTATTGGCTAATTGTTCCCATATCTTAGTCAGAACCGTGCCTGTTATCGGCCAGTGTGAATCCCTTACTACAGGGGATTCTCTGGACCAGCCTTCTACAGCTCTCCTAACCCTAAAGTCTGTGGTAGGGTCAAAGCAACCCCTCACCCTGGAGTAAAATGCCAGGGCAGCCAACCTGCCCCTAATGGTAACAGGTGACAAACTGGCATGCCTCAAATGTACTATGAAATGCAGGACCAGATCTACCCTAATAGGCCAGGCTTCCACCTCCCCAATTTCCAATAAAAATTGATTAAATGCATTCAAGGCTACCTAGTAGGACTTGCGTGTAGATGGGGCGATAGAATGTAGGATCGCCCTGTCAATTTCTAGTCTCCAAGGCTCCATAGAAGTGCCGGTACCTCCATCGGGTGTGTCGACGCCTCGGCAGCCAGCTGCCGGAACCTGGAAAACTGGAAACGAGAAAGGGCGTCCGCCAAAGGGTTAAGCACACCAGGAACATGTTGAGCTTGGAACAAAACATTAAACTTCAAACACTGCATGACTATTGCCCTCACCAACCACATTATTCTGGGGGACTTGGAAGACTGAGAGTTTACCACCTGAACGACTGCCTGGTTGTCACACCAGAATCAGATGGTCTTATTTGCAAATTGGCTTGCCCACAGGTGTACAGCCACAACTATAGGAAAAAGTTCCAAAAACGTCAGGTCTCTAGTCAGACCATGTTCAGTCCAGGCAGAAGGCCACGCCTCTGCAGCCCACTGGCCGTTCCAGTAAACACCAAAGCCATGGGCACCAGCAGCATCAGAGTGTACCTGAAAGTCCGCCCTCAGCAGCATTTCAGATCTCCAAAATGGTCTGACTAGAGACCTGCCGTTCCTGGAAGTCACCATTGAATTGCTTCAAAAAGGACTCCCAAACCTTCAAGTCCTCACAAATTCCCCTTGTGATCCTAATATGATGATGTAGCCCTATACAATCGTGCCCTGAATGCTCATCCTGTAAGTATTACCTTACAAGCAAAGTTTAACAAGCCTGTAAGGGATTGGAAATCATGAAGTGTAGCTTTTTGCTTCTCTAGCATCAATCTAACCTGCTGTCTCATAGCCACCAGTTTGTCATTCGGTAAACGAGAAATCCCAGCAATGGTGTCTATCTCGATACCCAAAAAGGTAAGCTGTGTGTTAGGACCCTCGGTTTTTTCATCAGCTAAAGGAACTCCCAACTCCGACATCAATTCCTGGAAGTCAGTTAATGTGTCCCTACATTGTGAAGAATTAGGATTGCCAGCAATCAAGAAATCATCTAAGTAGTGGGTTATAGCCCTATTCTCTGACCTCTTGACTGCACACCAATGAAAAAAGGTGCTAAAAGTCTCAAAAGCCGAACAAGAAATCGAGCAGCCCATTGGCATGGCTTTATCAAAATAATACTTTCCTTCAAACTGAAACCCTAATAGGTCAAAGTTGTCTGGGTATACAGGGAGCAGCTGAAAGGCGGATTTTATGTCGCACTTTGCTAAGAGCTCTCCCTTGCCTAAGTTCCTGACCATCTTGACTTCTGAGTCAAAAGATGCATACTTAACAGACGTAAGTTCAGGATCTATGGCATCATTCACGGAGTCACTCTTCGGATAAGATAAATTATGAATTAACCTAAATTCCCCAGGGGTTTTCTTGGGCACCACACCCAAAGGGGATAAATGAAAGGTGGGAATTGGCAGATGATCATGAGGTCCTGAAATCCTTCCAGCAGCTATCTCTTTTGCCAGCTTAACCCTTATGATGGCCAGCAAATCCTTCACAGAACGAGCATTGGGTGCATAACGATGTACCCTAGAAACTGTATAGGGGATGTGAAAACCTTGAGAGAAACCATAAAATAAATAAGTTGCAGCCTCCTTGTTTGGGTAGGCCCTCAGCCAAGCCACCATTGCATCTAATTTAATTGGTGACGGAGCCTTTTCCTCCTGGTGACACTGGCTGGGGCGCACCCCCCACTCCTGACCTCTGCTGCAGGAAGCCCCGGGGTGACCACCCCCCACAGGTGTTACACTTGTGATCAAACCTGCAGGGCTGCCTCTTGCACTTACCTGTGTTAAAATCCCAGCATATGCCAAATTGTTTTCTTTCTTCCGTACCAGGCCTTGCATTCTGCCCTCTCGGCTGAGTGACCATGGGAATGAACCCATTGTCACACCTGCTCGAAGGGGAGGCCCCCACCATTACATCTGCCCATAGTTCAGATTGTACATGTCTCCAGGACAGGGAGCAATCTTGGGCAGCCCTCATTCTGAACTGCTCATCATATTGCAACCAAGCTGCACCCCTAGCATTATGATGGCAGTTGGTATAGGCTTTTATCATAATCTCCTGATACTTAGAAAAATCAGGAGACCTGTGGGGCTCGTTTTCCTCAATAACTCCCCTATAAATTGTAAAACCCTAAGCTGCAGCTTAGGGTGTTTGAGCACCTGAAAGTCTTTTGGGAGGCTAAACACTATCCCATCCTTTACCATGATCCTTGGTTCAGGATCCCTAAAAGTAAGAGAAAATAAATCAATATAATCTCCCTTCCAGATTCTTTCTTTAGTGGAAAGTGGAAGGTGTGAGCCAAGGAGTGTAGACATTCCAGTGTATGGATTGCATTCAGCGTGTGCATTAACTCCTAATAACGCAGGAGCACCCAATGGGACACCCTTGAGGTGTCACTAGCCAAATCAATTGGCTGACCAACCTGCACCCTAGTGTCAAGCACCTGTGAAACCCCAGGTGCCTGCACAGGTGCACCCGAAGTTACAGGGATGGGGCGTTCCAACCCCAAACCCTGGCTAACCTGGCCACCTGGAGCCCATACCGAGATAGGCCAATTTGCATGTGAAGGATTAGAAGGAGACAAACCTGATGTTGAAGCTTGCTGGGATGCATCACCAGCCAACTGAACAGGTCCCCCGAAGTGTGGCCCTGCAACAGCTCGGGTGTCAGGCAGAGATGCAGCAGCAGCTGCCTGTTCTCTCCTCTGCACTTCTGAGGTCTGCTCCATTGCACCACCACCTGGAAGAGCCACTCCTCGCAAGAGGTTATATAAATCTGCCACAGTGGGCTGCTCAGATGCAGGGGCAGTGGCACCCTGAATCTCCACACCAGGGGCCCTTTTCAGGAGTTCCCAAACATCGGCTATAGTTGGTTGCCCAACCTCTAAAGCCGAACCACCGAAGGACCCTGTGTTGCATCAATTACCTGAGAGTCAGGTGTAGAACGAGGGGGCAGCACTTCTGTGTCAGGGTTAGCAGAAGTGCTGGCAGAAGGGCTGGTGGCTGTAGCCTGAAGTCCCTTTTGGGCAAGCTGATTACAGACCGCAACACAGGCCTGTATTGTCTTGTCCAGTTGTGCTAGCTGAGCAATGATCTCATCATCTCTGCTGGCCGATTGTGAGGGCCTCTTCGAATCAGAGTGACTAGAGCCTGGCACAGCCAGAGCTGCACACTTCTTAGATTGCGTCTTACTGCAGGGCATCGTTCCCCACAAAAGTGTAAAGCACGGGTCCTTGCAACAGTCACCCAACTTTGGATGACTACCACCAGGACAATGACTACCACCAGGCCAAAGGCCACCCTTCCCTTCAACAAGAGACGCAAATAGCCAGGAAGCATCACTGGCAACCACCAACAGGGGGGAAGGTGTCCACAAGGGTCCTAAATTAGGCACCCCGCCTGAAGACAGTTGTTGCCTTCACAGACCCCACCGCTGGGGAGAGGTGTAAAATTCCCTCCCCCACCAGGCGATGGAGATGGGGTCCGACCTTACCAGTCTGGAGTAACCGGGGCGCCGCCGGGCCTGTGATCAAGCGCAGGGTCCACGCACCCGGCGGAGAATGCCTGTCGCAGCACCCACCTCGGCCCGGTGTTAAGCCAACTGAGTGTTGGAGGTGCGCAGGCCACCCTCAAGGCCCGAGGTGACCGGCCTGAAGGCCTTGCCTGGTCTTTTCCACCAAAAAGAGCATGAGAGGCTTGAATTAACAACTCCCACCATGCAAGAAGAATGAGTAAATCATATGAATAAGCAGCAAAAGCCAAGAATTCGCTAAGCCAAAGCCAAGCAAATAACCAAAGAACGGAGCAGAGCGAAGTGACTCACTCAATTCCAACTCTAAAATGGCTGCCGCCACGTGGCAGCACAGAGCTATATAGAACAAACTCTTACAGGAAATCTTGTGAGGATATGAGCACTGCGAGCTCTCCTGGCATTGTACAAACACTTGATTGGCCAAGCGCGCAGGAACTATACAGAGATCCCTGCGTGCTTGGCAAATCAGGCATCCCATGTCCTTATATGGCCGGTGCAACAAGAAACCCCTCCCGACTCGTTGGGGGATGTCTTTCTCAGGATTCCCTAGCATAGAGCCATGACAGTTAAAGTGGTGTCAGACTGGAATATTTCTGCAGTGCAGATACAGCCCAGAGCTTGGAAAATGAATCTGATTAAATGTCATGCCTATTAATTGAATCTTAGTCCCTCCTCCCTTCCACACACACACACCCCTAATTCTTTTTAAGGGAATGGGTGCTTTATGTCTATTTGATACTGTGGAAAGGAAATAAAAACAATTTTCTTTGTTACTAATGTTGATGATTTCTTCTGATTTTCAATTTTTTTTATTGTTTTACCCACTCCACATAAATTAGCAAAACCAAAGTTCAGGAGATTATTACTCCATTTGTTACAAATAAAAAAATTAAAAAATAAAAGTAAATTCTGTTCACAATAATTGTTTGAATACACTGTATTTTAATATACCAATTGTGATAATTTTATGCCAAATCAAATTGTACATAGTTATATTTTATGTTCATAAAGTAACAGAATGACTTTCAATCTGCAAAAGGTACTAATGTTGCATTTTTTCAATTTTTCCAAAAAAATCCATTTTCTTATGGGGAAAAAAACAGGAAAAAAAAAACATTTTTTCCATGGCTTCACAATTTCCAGAAATTTTAAATCTCTGCCCCTGTCTAGCTCTTCTGCTCACAAGATGGCGAAACAGTTGCTATGGGGTGCTTACAAGAAGAACATGAGCACAATTGCACCTTCCACCTGTGCTCCCCATGACTGACATAATGCCTTTCATACAAGAGGTGACATATGACCATCCTGACTAGTAATCATGGATCACTTCTTCTTCCATAAATGTATCCAATATATTTTTTAAAACCGTCAGATTTGGCATTCATCACATTATCTTGTGGCAGGAATTCCACAATTTAGTTATGTGCCAGGTGCTTCCTTTTATCTGTCCTGAATCTCCTGTCATTCAACTTTGGTGGATGATTCCAGGTTCTGTAATAATGAGAGTGGGAGAAAACATTCCTCTATCAACTTTCTCCACACAATACATAATTTTTTAGTTCACTATTATATCTCCCTTATCTGCTTTTTTTGTAAGCTAAATATTGTAAGCTTTCTTTTAGGGCAGTTTTTCCAGTCATTTTGGTTACCCTTTTCTGTACCTTTTCCAGCTGTAGAATACCCCTTTTTGGAATTCAGTGACCAGAACTGTACACAGATATGAGTAGAGCAGATGTGATTGCACCATGAATTTGTGCAAGGAAATGAAGATATGAGCCTTCTTCCTTTTCAATGCATTTGGCTAAGTGTAGCAAGTAGAATGCTTTACTAATGGTGTATTGGCCACCAGAGTTGCCTATGTCCCATATCTAGAAGAATAAATGAAATCAGTCTAAAGGAGAGACATTGTATTCTGAAACTGCATTGCACTTCCCTCATTATATATTATGATTGCCCTCACTCTGAATAGCTGATGGGGAGGGCTTGAACCACAGTGCAGAAAGTATGGCCACAGCCAATTTAGAATGAGAACAATGCTTCCTATATTATATCATCCTCATTCTTTAAAAATGACTAGAATAAAGGATAGATGTTCTTTACTGTAGAATTGTGTGAATGCAGAATGCATCTTAAAGGGTAGGGGAATATGAATATGTATGTCTTTCTTTATACCTCCCTCACCATTCAAAGAGAAATAACTGGAAAATATTTTGGTTGGTGACTTGCAACTTCTTCATTTTGGCTCAGCCATACTTTATTATTACCTAATTTTATATTGTATGTTTGTGATTTCCCAACTGTTAATTTTGTAATTTTCATTCTTCCTAGGAATCTCTCTCTCTCTCTCTTTCCCTCTCTCTCTCCTTGCATCAGAATTTAGTTTCCTGCTTATCAAGAGTCATGTGTCATTTGATGTAGTAAATTAAATTGTTGTATTTATTGAGTTTAGTCTGTTTAGTCACCAGAAAGACACTTACAACAACAGCTGTTTTATAATGGTTTTACCTTTTTTAAAAGCCAGTTCCAAGAACATCTTGATATACACTATGACTCTAAAACCTGCTGTGTCAGCACATTGTCCATACATGTTACATTTATATGCCAGTAGGGCAATGATGTTATATTGGTTTTTGAGGCAGGATATACATACAGATGCTAAGAATTAAGGTGCCAAATATATTGCAGTATTATTGATTCATCTTCTTTGTCTGGTTTAATTTTACTAGTGATGACAGATTGCAGATAGAAATGAATCCAACGATTCATTGAAAAACTGGGGTCTTACCTTGTAATAAATGTTGTGTTTGAGTCTTTACATTCATGGTTCATTTCTTTCTAATATTCTCTACTATCTGTAGATGCTCAAAAAGATTCATCCTTCAGTTTTTTAATTGCATATTAATTTGTTTAAATGGCATTTAAAAATTCCACCTTGCCCACTGCCCCAGCTACTAGGTCCTTCATACAGTTTCATTATACTGACAATTTCATTACACTGGGCAAGAAACAGTTTTGTCTACAACTTTAGAAGAATTCCCTCCCTAACTAATATGATGAATAGATAAGGTTGTGAAATATATTAAGTACGATTACACTCATTTGTTCTCTTTTGCTTAAAGTCCTCATTAGACTTGCTTCAAAGGTGGACTAACACTTTGTTTTTACTTAGACACTTGGTGCAGCTTGTTGTGGAAAAAGTGATGATATCTTGCTGTCCACCTTATCCTGTTATCAGATCATCTTAGAAACCTAAGCTCCAGAAAATAGTATCATTTTCTTACAAGTTGCAGCGTTGATAGTGGTTGTCCTGAAGGCAGATTAAGGTCTTTAGATATTTCTTAGGCTGAAGGAAAGCTCATCATTGTGCCAATAAATTTTGACAGATGTAATACAGATGTGATGAAATCAAAACATTCAACAACACAGCAGACTTTTTTGGACTGTGATATATTAGCTTCTACTGTGTCTCACTGAATACATATGCATATCAATACAAACCATTGTTTCTGTTAACTTTGGTTTGTTGCTTCAGCTATGACTTTCATAGTAATCAAATAAACAATGGCTTGTCTTCACCATTTCTGTTTTTTCCCCAGGGGTGTTTTTTTTTCTGGACCTTCTATTAGTTTCTGTTCTATAGTGAACAAGCCATGGTTCAGATATGCCAGAATTCATGAGGTCATAACATGAGCTCCTGTGTTCATATTGTGATTTGTGGCTTGTTAACAAACTAGGGCTTGTAAGAGAGAAAAAAAGTGTATGTAAGAATGAGTCATACTTCAGCAAACCGCACTGTGGCTTGTTGTGATGTATGAACATAGCAGCAGCAGCACTATAACAAAGTATTTACATAGTATTTTTGCTAAGTGTTCACATCTGTTAATTTACTATCTCAACAGTACAAGCTTGTAAAGTAAGGCTGTGTTATCATCAGTATTGCCTCTCACAATGCAGCAAAAGTGCATGTTTATGTGTGTCAGCCAGCCAGAAAAGTTCAAATTTGCAGGTATTCTGAAATATAGGGATGTAAGTTTTCATATTTTTTGTTTTCATAGGCAAGAATAAATAATATTATTGCATATCTCCCCACTACAAGAAAGCTGGAAAACAGTAGCCATGTGGCCACTGGCTTCTGGTAGTAGTCCTTCAGACAATTTAAAAAGTGACCACATTGACAAGATGGAAACCAACTTTGTTTCCAGCAGTGGGGGATATATGCAGAGGTGTGCCTATAGAGGCAATCAACAATGATACTCTAGACAAGTCTGAGGACAGCAAGTTACTGTCAGTTTCAGACTAGGGGCCCATTCACATTACTGTATTAACTACCATGGTTCCATCCTATGGAATCATTTGGTTGGCAGTTTAGGGAAGGGAATTTAGAATTCTCAGCCAGGGTGCTCCTGTGCCTCACCAAATTATAAACCCTAGGATTCCATAGGATAGAGGCATGGAAGTTAAAGTGAAATAATAGCACTATTATTCTGTAGTGTGAATAGGCCCAAAGGAGGAATGTAGTCATATGGCTTGAATCCAAGTGAAAATCCAGCACAATCTCATTGTTACTCTGAATGTATCAGTAACATCTCAGTCAATAACACATGATGTATCAACCATCTTGCCTCAACTGCTGTTTACTGATCTAAAAAGAATGTTGTAACAGTAAATGTCATATATGGCTACCAACTGAGGATGATGCCACAGAGGGGAAGGGAGTCAAGACGGGGGGGGGGGGGGGGAAGCAAAGCAGATGATAGCGGGCATAAAGTTGTCCCTGAAGCATCTGTCATTTCACCTAAATAAGGTGTGAATAATGGGACTTTCTAATTTATTTATGTATTTATTATTTATTATTTCTAAGATAGAACCCTAGGTGAAGAATAAGGAGGAAAGAAGCAAGAATGGATTGTTTCTTTATTTTGCTGTCTCTTGTCCTGATCCAAACTAAACAGCATATAGAGGGTGATTGTGTAATACCTTAGATACGTATAAGTTGTACATAAATGGTACATGTTCCGGTGCACGCTTAGCTTACCCATACGTACCTATACTGTACAGGGGTTGATTGTAGTTATTGTGGTATATTTATATTTTATATATTGTCGTGATATTGCTTTTATTATTATGTACTCACTACTTTGAAATGGCCTTTGGGCTATTCAATAAACTAAACTAACTAACTAATTGTGTAATACCTCTTTTTCAGTTGTGGTTCTTCTCTTACTCTCTTTAGTATCACCATTACTGATTTTCAAATATTGGTAGAAATGCAGGATTGTGCTGAATGATGTCCTGTTAGCTATAGCCATGTGGGAAAAGGCACATGTCTATATGAGATAACAACATAGCACTAAGAATGGTCTTGGTCCTTTGCCTCCCATAAATGCCTCTATGCTATTTTGTAATTCTTTTCCATGTACTCAGCAGCTTTCTTTGGTCAATCACTGCTCCTGCTTTTAATTCTGTTGATGGCTTTTTCACCAAGATAGTTTGGAGCAAAGCAAATAGCAGGTGTTCATGATGTGCATTAGCAATTGGACACATCTGTATTTGGATGGCCAGAAGAGTCCTAGACAGGAAATGGAGAAACAAATAACGGAAAATAAATCCCATGCTTGTGATGGGGAGAGCTTAAAGTCATGTTAGAAGGAAAGTGATCTTAGAGACAGCTATCATGCATTTTAACATAAAAAAGGAACATTTATGATTTTGTTAACAGATTTCTATTTGTAAATGTAAAATATTTTCATTGTTTTTCAGCTTGACTTGGTGTTATGTAGAAAAAATGAATTAAACAATTGAGTAGCTTCATAATGTAAGTCTTCATAATGAAACAGAATATCACAGACAAACAGAATTCCCTGTAGCATATTTGAAGAGTTCAGCAGGACAAGGACCAAGAAAAAAGAAAAGAAAGAAAAGAAAAATTATTGTCAGCTGTAGTCTTCGAGGATTGTTAGGAGACTTTACTCAGTTTACTTGCCAGCAAAGGAAAGACATCAAGTAGCTGTTTTGGCTGATGGGCTGATGTGTTACAGATTGATCCAGAAAAGGAAGAGATGAAGAGACAGAAGTTTGGGATCAAAATAAAGAACAACAGTTTGGGGGAGGGGGAGAAGCTAATCGTGCAGGGCTGGCTGCCATAAGGTCCTTTAGCAGAGGATGGAGAGAAAGGGAACATTTTGGAAAGAAACGATGTAGACCACACTGTCTAGGAATGTGATAGCAAAGGGCTATTTTTGCAGGGTACAATACAATGTATGAGTTCAAAATCTGTATGATAGTTTGAGAGGAATACCCTGCCTTTTAAGTATATAAAGAGATATAAAATTCATACTGACTACTCTGCTCGCACAGAACGAGGGAAGAATCCCTCCTAGAATCTTTAGACTTGTATGGCCAGAGTCTATGTCTGTTAGGGGATTATGGGAGTTGTACTCCAGAAAAGCTGCCCATACTACATACACAGGGTTTTGAAAATCACAACTCAAGTCTAGATCAAGATGACCTAACATGGAAGCAGCTTCTGTATGTTTTCAAAGGCAACAGTGAAGTTTTATTTTATAACAACATGGAGTTTATCACACGGGGGAAATCCCATGCAGAAATGGGATTTAAAAGATGGGGGAAAGCCGCAAAAGTGGTTAGTTTTTCACATACAGCACTGTTAAAATGGGGTTAACCCGAACGGAAAGTAGTCAGAAACTACTTCTTTTTACTTTCGGGATTTTATGAAAGTAAAAAGAAGCAGTTTCTGACTACTTTCCGTTCGGGTTAACCCCATTTTAACAGCGTTGCCGTCTGAAAAACTAACTGCTTTTGCAGTTTTTTTTCTAATTTAAAGCCCCGTTTCTGCACAGGATTTCTCCTGTGTGATAAACTCCTTATAGTATGAAGGAGTTACCCTATGTCTAGGTTTTTTGTGGGGTTTCCCCCTGTAATTGTAGGAAAGAGTTTTTGTAAAACTTAAATATGCAAGTCATGTTCCAGTGATTACTGGTTTGGACTGAAAGTGGTATTGTTTTGAAAGGGGCCCAACCAACCTAAGAAAATCATATAGACTAAATTGTTGTTGTTGTGTGGGAGTCTTAAAGTCATTTCCAGCTTATGGTGATTCTAAGGTGGACGTAACACAAGGTTGGGTTTTTTTTGGGGGGGGTGGTTAGATTTGTTCAGAGTGCATTTACTTTTGCCCTCATCTGAGCCTGAGATAGTGTGACTTGCTCAAGGCCACTCAGTGGGTTTTCATGGATGAGCAGTTTTATGATAGTTTTATGAGAAATCAGGTGCAGTTTTATTATAGTTATGGTACTACTGAGAAACAAGAGAATCCAGAAGTAGGAAAAAGATCTTAGGGGGACAAAATAACTAATAACCCTCAAATAGACTGATATAAAGAATGTATACTCAGAAGCTAGAAGCATACTAATCTGTTTGCTAGATTTTATCCAGATTTTAGTATGCTTTTCTGTGTGCCTGTTTGGACCCTTAGCTAGGCCAGATTCCAGTCTTTCCTTTTAAAAATGAAAATTCTAGCTTTCCTGAAATAATAGTTGTTAGGGGAAATATTTAGCCCTATTTTCTTTTGTGAGGAACAAGATGGCCTTTCAGCATTTAGCCTCAAAGTCATAGCTTTCACTATATTCCATAAAGATTGAAGATGCAGGAGTGAATCTATTCTAATTCCCTGGGCAAATGTTGCAGTTTTGGGGAAAAGTTTAGTATGCTTGAGAAAGATGAGAGGGTGTTTTTTGTTTTTGTTTTTGTAGAACTACCTGCAAACAATGCATAGAATGCCAAGCCATGGAAATGAATAGGATGGAAAATTCAACAGAACATGATGACATTAGTACTGTTTAAGGCAGGGGCCGGCAACCTGCAGCCCCCGGGCCGGTTCTGGCCCCTGGCCCCGCACTTACCGGCCCAGGCGGACTGCTGCTGCCACCGCCTGCCACTGCCGCCGCGTGTTTTGGTCTCCGTGCGGCCGCGCGCACCGCGACTGCCATTTTGTTTTCAAAAATGGTGGCCGTGACACGTTTGTGCATGCGCAGGAGTACTGTGCATGCACAAATGCGCCGCGGCTGCCATTTTAGAGAACAAAATGGCAGCTGCGACATGCGTGGAGACAGAGGCGGCAGCGCGTGCAGCGGTGGTAGCGGTGGTGGTGGCGGCGGCACACGCCACCATTTCCACCCCCCCCCGGACCCGCCAGAAGGAACGAGTTCGGGGGATCGGCCTCTGGCTCAAAAAGGTTGCCTACCCCTGGTTTAAGGTATCATTGGGCCTTTACAGACTGTCAGAAATAATGCAGCTTGAGATCACTTTAACTGTCCTGGCTCAATGCTAGGGAATCATGGGAATTGTAGGTTTTTTTTTCTGAGACATTGAGCCTTTTCTGTCGGAGAGCTCTGGTGCCACAATAAACTACAGCTCCCATGATTCCCTAGCACTGAGTCAGGGCAGTTAAAGTAGTTTCAAGCTGCATTATTTCTGGCAGTCTGTAAAGGCCCATAGACTCAGTGACAACCTCTGCAGGGGTGGGGGACCCAGTAAGATGCTCTGCCCCAGGAGGCCTGTAGATCTGTATGGACTTTTGATGGCTCTCAGGAAGTTTCTTGTTGCTTTGACAGGCAAACCTGTCAAAGTCCTGGCTGACTTTTAGAATAGTGAAATGGCTAGTGTGGTGAACATGATCACTCCTGAGCATCCCCTCTCCCAAAGTGGAGCCAAATTAGCCTTCTGGTTTTCCAGGAAACTGGTGGTGATGAAAGAAGTGAGAAAGTGATTAAAGCGGCATTGGCAGAAAACCCAAAATGCATTCAGTTGAACACAGGCTAAAACTTATCTGAAGGCTTGCTCTGTGGCAACAGAGGCAGCAAATGCAAATTTCTTTTCTGCTTCTATTCTGCTCCACAGGGAGCCATGCAGCAGAGCTGTTTCAAGTAGCCATGGGTCTTTTACATATGGGACCAAGAGAAGAAAATCCAGATCCCTCAACAGTCTGCTGAGAACAACTTGCTCAGTACTTTGTAGATAAAATTACTAGGATCTGCTCTGACTCAAATGCTGCAATTGATACAAATCTGGTAAATATAACTCTGGACCCTGTTTGCCCAGTGACAATGGATACTTTCAATTTGTGCAGCCTTAGAATGTGGACAGGATTCTTGGATATATGAGAGCTACCACATGTAGGTTAGAACCTTGCCCTTCCTGGCTTATTAAAAAAGTTAAAGGGGACCTGGTTGAGTGGGTAAAGAGAGTGGTTAATGTCTTGCTGAAACAAGAGGCAGAATACCAGCTTGTCTGACAGAGACCATTATAAAACAATTACATACTAAAAGAGCCATCCCTGGATCCCATCATTCTTGATAATTATTGGCCAGTCTACCATTCCATTCTTAGGCAAGTTTCTGGGGCCTCAGCTCTAAGGATTTCTGGATGAAACAGATTATCTAGATCCATTTCAATCTGGTTTCAGGTCTGGTTGTGGGACAGAGATGGCTTTGGTCACCTTAGTGGATGACTTACGCTAGAGGCTAAATGGGGGAATGTGTCCCTGTTGGTTCTTCTGAACCTCTTGGCAGCTTTCAGTACTACCGACCATGGTATCCTTCTGGATCGCCTTGTTGGGATGGGATTTGGGAGCCCTGTTTTACCAGGGCTTGGGAGTACTGGTGATTTGGGGGTTACTCCTTGTCCGGCTCCATAGCAAGATTTTTTTTTAATGTTACTCCTCCTACTCTTGTAAAAACATTTACTCCTTATTCCTTACTTCTACTCCCCAGCCCTGATTAATACAGGGCTGGGGAGGAGTAGCTATTTGGGGGTTACTCCTTGTCCTACTCCAGAGTAAGATATTTTTCTTAATGTTACTCCTACTCCTACTTCTGTAAAATCCTCTTACTTATTTATTCCTTACTCCTACTTCTATTCCCCAACCCTGTGTTTTATAGTGAGTTTGCTCCTTCCTGGAGGGGCAAAGCCAGAAAGTAGTGCTGGGGGACTCCTGTTTGACCCCCCTGGCCTGTGGATCCCTCACAGTTGGTTCAGTCCCTCTATTTAATTTAACCTCTTGGAAGAGGTGTCTGGAGTTTTGGGTTTCAATGCCATTAGTATGTGGATGATACCTAATTCTATTACACCTTTCCACCACAAGCCAAGGCAACTATTTTTGTCCTAAATTGGTGCCTGTCATCAGTAATGGACTGGATGAGGGCAAACAAATTGAAACAAGCCAGATAAGACCAAGGTACTTTTGGTCAGTGGAAAGAGTTCAGGGAATAGGGATTACACCCCACCCACCCCGAACACACAGGTTCACACCTTGGGTGTGCTCCTGTATTCATCTGTGAACCTGGAAGACCAGGTTTCTGTGGTGGCTAGAAGAGGATTTGTACAGTTAAAGCTTGTGCACCAGCTGCAGCTGTTTTTTTGAGATGTCAGATCTGGCCACAGTGACACATACCTTAGTTACATCCTGGTTGGATTACTGTAATGTGCTCTACACAGAGCTGCCTTTGAAGAGTGTTCAGAAACTTCAACTGGTCCAAAGAGCTGCAGCCAGATTGCTAAGTGGACTACTCTACTAGCTATTGGTCCATTTCCAACCACAATTCAAAGTGCTTGTTATGATTTTTAAACCCCTACACTGTTCATGTCCAGGTTTTTGAAGGACAGTATTTTTTGTTACAAACCAGCCCATGCCTTGAGATCTTCTGGGGAGGTCCTTCTCTCTATCACTCCAACCTCACAGGTATACCTGGTAGGAACACAGGAGAGGGCCTTCTTAGTGGCTGCCCCCAGGCTCTAGAACTCCCATTCCAGGGAATTAATACTGGCTCCATCCCTACTTCTTTTCATAAAAAAAAATAAGACTTTTCTATTCCGACAAGCATTTATTTGAGGAGTGATTATATAATTCCCATTTTACACAGTGTGCTGGATATTGCTAATTTTAGTGCTGGTGTATGTATATGTGTGTTTAATGATACATACTTTAATCTGGTTTTAATTTTTTTCATTGTTAATCTTGTTTTAACTTTTGTATCTTGTAGATATTTAATTATTTATTTTTTAATGATTGTAAGCCACTTTGAGTCTCGAGCTGGGAAAAAGGACACGAAATAAACAAACAAATAAATAAAATCATAGAATCATAGAGTTGGAAGAGACCACAAAGGCCATCAAGTCCAAACCCCCTGCCATGCAGGAACTCACAATCAAAGCACTCCCAACAGATGGTCATCCAGCGTCTGTTTAAAGACCTCCAAAGAAGGAGATTCCATCACACTGCAAGGAAGTGTGTTCTACTGTCGAATAGCTCTTACTGTCAGGAAGTTCTTCCTAATGTTTAGGTGGAATCTCTTTTCCTGTAGCTTGCCTCTGCTGTTCCATGTCCTTTTCTCTGGAGCAGCAGAAAACAAGCTTGTTCCATCCTCAATATGATACTCCTTCAAATACTTAAACAGGGCTATCATATCACCTCTTAATCATCTCTTCTGTAGGCTAAACATCCCCAGCTCCCTAAGTCTATCCTCATAAGGCATGGTTTCCAGGAGTAATATTATTAATATTCAGAAAGTTTTCAGAAAAATGCAAGCTTTTATCTATCACAGGCTTTTTGGAGAAGATACACGAGATTGTGCTAGGACAAAAAGCAAACATAGAGATGAAACAAATCTTCTTTATTAATTAAATATATTTATATTCTGCCCTGTGACATATGATCTTAGCATACCATACAATAAAATCAGTTTACCCAATTTAATATAGTAAGAAATAAACAAACTAAATGTGTGTTAAAATTCAGTAGGTTAAAACAAGATAATTAAAGCAAGATTAAGTTTAAGAATTCTATACAGGTGAAAGCTTACTGAGGTAGGCAAATGAATGTTGTGGAAGTAGATTCAAATAAAAAAGGGTAAAACTGTTTTGGAAGGATTAACTCCTCATTTACTTGTCTGGGCTTATATGTTAGAATCCTTTGAACTGATTGCTCAGATATGTATCTTAGTAAAATGGGTCTTTGTTGTTGTTGTTGTTGTTGTTAACTGCCTTCGCATCGATCTCGACCAATGGCAACCCTATGGATGAGACATCTCTAGGTCCATTTGTCCTCTACTGCTCTGCCCAGCTCCTGCAAACTCATGTTCGTGGTCTCTTTAATAAAGTCCATGCATCTAGTATGTGGCCTTCCTCTCTTTCTACTTCCCTCCACCTTTCCTAACATCATTGTCTTTTTCAATGACTCATGCCTTCTCACGATGCGTCCAAAGTACAGCAGTCTAAGGACCTCTACAGACTGGCCCAAAGGGCTGGCCTGGAGGCAGGGATGGGGAGGGGCAGCCACATGCTGGGTGCCCTAACCCCACGCTGAGGACGTCGTGATGCCACGTGCTGTTACGCATGGTGTGCGATGTCAAGACGTCCTTCTGGCACAGCCCAAGCAGAAGAGGCACTGCTTGATCACGCCCAAGCAGAAGAGGTACTAAAGAGTCACACGGCAGCTCTTAGGGTGCCCTTTTGCCAGATCTGAAAGGAGCGGCATTTTGTCGCTCTTTTCCGGGCCAGCAAATGGGTGAATCGGGGCCGCTGTGTGTGGTAGCAGCGGCCCTGATCCTCTGCTTCCCAGGGCAGCCCAGGGCTGCCCGTCTGCATCCCTCCTAAGGGCCTGTACAGACTGCCAGAAATAATCCATCTTGAGACCATTTTAACTGTCCTGGCTCAGTGCTAGAGAATCATGGGAATTGTAGTTTTTTTTCTGAGACATTGAGCCTTCTCTGTCAAGAGAGCTCTGGTGCCACAATAAACTACAGTTCCCATTATTCCTTAGCACTGAGCCAGGACAGTTAAAGTGGTCTCAAGATGGATTATTTCTGGCAGTCTGTACAGGCCCTAAGTCTTGACATCTTGGCTTCTAGGGATATATCTGGCTTGATCTGCTCTAGGACCCATGTGTTTGTCCTTTTGGCTGTCCATGGGATCCTCAGCAATCTTCTCAAGCACCACATCTCAAATGTGTTGATTTTCCTCCTGTCTTCTTTCTTGACTGTCCAGCTCTCACTTCCATACATGGTAATAGGGAATATGATGGCTTGTATGATTGTAACTTTTGTGCTGAGTTGTATATCTTTGCATTTTAGCATCTTTTCTAGTTTTTTCTTAGCCACCCTTCCCTTCTTAATCTTCTTCTGATTTCCTGGCTTCACTACCCGTTCTGATCAATGTTTGATTCCAGATATGAGAACTCTTTTACTATTTCTATTTCCTCCTTGTCTAGTTTGAATGTGTGTAAGTTCTCTGTCATTATTTTTGTTTTCTTTATGTTCAACAATAAGCCTGCCTTTGCACTTTCTTCTTTGATCTTCCTTAGCAGGTGTTCCAGGTCTGTGAGGTTCTCTGCTAGTATTATGGTGTCATCAGTATATCTCAGATTATTGATAGTTCTTCCTCCTATTTTCATTCCTCCCTCTTCCATGTCCAAGCCTGCTTTCTTTACAATATGTTCTGCATATAGGTTGAATAGGTAGGGTGAAAGGATGCAGCCTTGTCTGACTCCTTTGCCAATTGGGAACCATTCTGTTTCTCCGTGTTCTGTTTTGACAGTAGCCTCTTGTGCTGAGTACAGATTCCGTATTAGGCCTATCAGATGTGTTGGCACACTCATGTCTTTAAGGGTGTTCCATAGCCTTTCATGATCTATGCCAGGGGTAGGCAACCTTTTTGAGCTGGGGTCCGGGTTGCTGTCCCTCAGACAATTGGGGGCCGAAGCACCATAAATAAATAAATAAAAAATAAAAAATTTAAAAAGTTTTTTTAAAAAAATATGCATGCACACTCTCTCAGCCCCAGAAAAGCCATGGCAAAACCGCTGTGGAGATTTTGCCAAGAAAACCCCAAGAACAAGTAATAACAATAATAATCAATATCATCATGGTGGGCGGCGGCGGCGGCAAGACCAGCCTGGGGCCGGTCCAAAGGCCTCGGGGGGCCACATCCGGCCCCTGGGCCTTAGGTTGCCTACCCCTGATCTATGCAGTCAAAGGCTTTGCTATAGTCTATAAAGCACGTGCTGATTTTCTTTTGGAACCCCTTGCTACGCTTCATTAGCCATCCTATATTGCAGTGTGATCCCTGGTGCCTCTTCCTTTCCTGAACCCTGCTTGGACCTCTGGGATTTCTTGCCATGTGTGGTTGGAGACTCTGTTGCAGAATTTTGAGCATGATTTTGCTTGTGTGGGAGATTAGTGCTATGGTTCTAAATTTGTTGCAGTCTCTTGTGTCTCCTTTTTTGTCGATGGGGATGTATATTGATCACCCCCAAGCAGTTGGCATCATTTTGTTTTCCTTATCTGTTGACATATGTTGGTTAGCAGTAGAGTTGACTCTGTCAGTGTGGATTGCAACAGTTCTGTTGGTATATCATCTGTTCCTGGAGTCTTGTTTTTTGCTATTTCTTTTATTGCAGCTTCCAACTCAGTTTTAGAATTTGTGGTTCATCTTCATACCGCTCTTCACTCCATGTGTCCTCCATTTTGTCATCTCGTTTGTATAGTTCTTCTGTGTATTGCATCCAAAGTCTTTTTATTCCTTCCTCGTCTTGAATTATGTTATTTTTATTGTCAGAGTGTCCCGGTCCTTGGTTTGAACTTTCCCTTGATTTCTCAAATCTTGTGGAATAGGTCTCTCATTCTTCCCTTTTTGTTGTTGTCTTCTATTTCTCTACATTTGTTGTTGTAGTAATTTTCCTTATCTTTGCACACTAGCCATTGTACTGTTGCGTTCATGGTTCTTAGTTTATTCCTATCTTCTTTTTGTTTTGTTTCTCTTCTTTCCTTTATTGCTTGTAGCATTTTATCTGTCATCTATGGTTTCTTCACTTTCCTTTTGTCTGTTGGAAGTGTCTTCATGCATTCTTCTTTTATTATGTCCCTGGCTTCAGACCAAAGCTCTTCTGGTTCATGATCTATTATACTTAGTACTGCAAATCTCTTCCTTATATTGTCAATCAATTCTGTGGAAATGTTTAAATTGTATTGTGGTATGATGACTGGTTTTGTTCTCTTCTTGAGTTTTATTTTTATTTTTGAAATGAGTAGTTTGTGATCTGTGCCACAATCAGCACTTGGTCTAGTCTTGGCCACCAGTATGGAGCTTTGCCATCTTTTACTTCCAATTATGTAATCTATTTGGTTTTTGTGTTGGCCATCTGGTGATGTCCATGCATATAACATTTTCTCTGGCTGTATGAAAAAATGTGTTTGCAATGAGTAGGTTGTTGGCTTTACAAAAATCTATCAGATACTCACCTGCTTCATTCCTTTTGCCTAGTCCAAATCTGCCTACTGTTCTTGATTCTTCTTTACTTCCAACCATTGCATTCCAATCTCCAATGATCAGCTTGACATCCCGTGTTGGTATATTGTCAATTTCTTCCTGTACTCCTTCATAAAGTCTATCAATGTCTTCTTGCTCTGCCTCAGTGGTTGGTGCATATACTTGAATTATGGTCTTAACCTTACATTAATGTGCACATGAGATTTATATATTATTATTTATTATGAATTCATATAATTCCCTACTGCAGTATACCACCTGGGAGGGACTCAAATAGAAGATACAAGATGTGGTGGTGTAGATTCAGTTCAAGAAGTGGAAGTTTTAAAAAAATGATAAGTTGAAGTAAAATATGGAAGGTTGATTTTGAGTGAGGAAAACATGTGTGCAACACCTAACTGGTACTTGTTTTGAAAGAGCTATCAGGTGAAGCAGACAGGCAGCAAGGAGTGACCTCTGGCTGGTTCAGCTGTGATTAGGCTGTGATCACGCTGCAATCAGCCCAGGACCATGGTGACTGCATGGCTTGCTCCTGAAGAAGGCTGCTGCTGAGGTCCAAAATGTGCTTCCATCAGGAGCAGATCTTTTCTGGTGGCTTTGGGCTGCATGTGGTGGCTTTGGAGAGGCTTCCAGACACTTTGGGGTGTGTGTGTCATTTGAATGCTACACCCCTGAAGTGGCCAGAAACTGCTCTTTTGGCGCATCTTTTCAGGACCATTTTTCTTACACAAAGGAATGCCTTTCATATTTTTCTAAGAGGTAGCCATGTTTCAATAAAAAGTCCTAGGTACCTAAGTGGCATCACTAACTGTAGTGAAACCTAATGTAGGAAGGGTGTGTGTGCACCCCTCCTACTCCCCTGTCCCTGGGCTTTGCTATCAGCAATGGCGCCCGTATACCCCTGCCCTGAAAGGGGAGGAGGGCTGAACTGGGTGTAACCCCTCTTATGGGTGTCACATGGTGTGGTTCAAACAACCCCCCCCCCCTCAGTGATGCCACTGAGGTTCCTAAAGACTAATAAGGGTCTGTGGGAGGTTTTTTTCCTAATTCATTTTTCCTTTATTTTTTATTTTTGTTTTTGTATAAGCTTTTGTAGAGTATTTTGTGGTGTACTGGCTAAACTATCTTGGTGCCTGAAATGTTTATAAGCTGCACTGCTGTCTCTGTCTTAGACCTGCTTGCTTTCCATTACCTAGTGCAATCAGAGTTTTGCCAGCATTGTGCAAGCAGCACTGGCAAAAAAGATAGCAACTGCCACAAAAATGGCCAGATGGGAAATAGAGGAGGTATCAGGGAGCCACAGTGGCATAAAGGAGAAACAGCACCTGCCCCTACAGTGAAAGTGAGCATGGGGTGAAATGTGCATCATGCAGATGAGCAGGGTTAAGGAGCTGCTGCTGTCACTATCACTGTGCAAGAAAGGAGGAGATGGCAGGGGAAGTTAGTGAATACTGCAGTAAGAAAAGTTGCAGTCAATGTCATGCAGATGAATGAGCAGATAAGCATAGATATGGAAGTGGAAGGAGTGATGAAAAGCAGTAGGTGTTGCAGCAAAAGAGAGAAGCAGCAGCAGGCAGCTGCATGAGTGAACAGGAAGTGGAGGCCAGGAATAGAATAGTGGTGGAGAGGCACAGCAACAAGATGAGGTGAATTGAGCAGGATTGGGAGTACCTTGGGAGGTGGCGGTGGGCAACACAGTTGCCCAATCCAGGTATCTAGCTCCTTCTAAAGATCACCCCTGAACTTTGGTTAACTTATTCTAAACCTAGCATTTTTTAAGTGCTTAAGTGCAGGCTTTCTCAAATCAATGCTTATTATACAAATGCTGTAACAGCTGACACTGAGTGGTAGAGAAGTGCTGCAGAAATTAATATATGTAATTTTCATGATGTGAAATAATGTACAATTGTATAATTTCTTTAATATTTATAATATATGAATTAGGTCACCTGGATCTGGAAAACTGGAATATGGCAACCATATCAGTAACCATAGAATGTTGAGTGTTTTTTAGGGGGTGAGATGGAAAAGGGGGTTGGCTGGGGAACAGTGGAATGGAGTATCATTAAAAAAAGCCATGACTGGAACATGGGCATGCTATGAAGAGTCCCCACATTTTATTATTAGTTCTTCATTTATTTCTTTATTTACTTGCTTAGTGTAGTCCTGCACTGTTTAAAATACCTTCCCTTTAAAAGAAGCCATGTAATAAAAACAGCAAGAGGAGGAAAAGTGCAGTTAAAATAAACTAAGGGGCTCTGTAAATGGCGCTTTGCGCCATCTTGGAGCCAGGGAAGGGGAGGGGCAGCCAGACGCCAGACTCTCCAACCCCTTCCCGAAGACATCATTGGAGCACCCGCTGTTGCACACGGCGAGCGCTCTGTTGACGTCCTTCCGGCTCAGCTTCCAGACACACTGGGCTGGAAGAGATATGCGGCATTTCTTCAGGCTCCCCTTCTGCCCGCTCTGGAAGCAGTGCTATTTTAGCACTCCTTCCAAAGCCGCCCAAAGGGTGGATTGGGGCCGAAGCGTGGGGCAGCTTCTGCCCCAATCCTCATTTCTCCGGGCAGCCCACAGCCGCCCATCTGTAGAGGTCCTAAATGAAAAGCACTCGCTGATTCCAGCAATAGGATTCTGCTAAGTTCCCAAGGATGCAATATTCACATGTGCCTTACCTAAGTGTTAAACTGCATAAAATTAAATCAGTGTTAGCTTTCACTGACATTTTCTAATCTGCTAGCAGAACTTTGGGCAACTGCATTTACCACTTTATGGCTAGCACTATGACAGCATGTTACCTAAAAGATATAGGTCATAGGCCCATGACATTAATTGGCCTAAAATTTGGATGTGCTAATTTATAGCAATAGCAGCTTCATTTATATACCACTTCATACCATGCTATGCAGTCTCTAAACAGTTTACAACTGTAAGCTAATTGACCCCAACAAGCTGGGTACTCATTTTAGCAACCTCGGAAGGATGGTGATAAAATAATTTATATAAAATAATTTATATTGATAAGCAAATTTAAAATAACAGCTAAATAAAAGCATATGCTGGATGTTCTCCTCTCAGCTTTAGCATTTCCATCCTCTCCTCATCCTTCCACACTTAACAGCTCAATCCCATACATGTCAATTCAAAATTAAGACTAATCATTGGGGATTTTGTGAAGTCCAAAACATCTGGAGTACCAAAACCTGAGAATCGTTTAATTAAAGCAGTATTCCTTTTTAAAGAGATTAAACATTCATGACTCCTGTCACAAGCCAAGTATGATTAGATCACATATATTCTGTATTCCTCTATGCACAAATCTTTTATAAACTCCTTTGTGGGTGTTGGGTTTTTTGTTTTATTTTGCTATACGTGTGACAATGCAACTCTTGAATATTTTATGTGGATTTGAAGATACCAGATTTAGCTACAACAGATGAATCCTAAACTAAGAGGAACTAAGGACTGGAACTTAACTTTTTGAGGTGTATACCTTCAACAAAAGTAAAACCTTTCCTTTTTTGGACTATAATTGGCTGTGTTTTACGTATACAACACCTAAAAGATGTTCCAGACATACCAGTACGGAGTCTTCTTGACAAATTTAATGTTTTCTGCCTACATAAGAGGCCTGTGGCTTCACAAAAGACAGTGACACCCTGGATCCCAAGAGGAATTACTTTACTACTGCTAATGAAGTTTGAATTTTATTTTCCTTTCTCTCAGTCCCTGCATGGCCTGGAGAGCGGTGGCCTCTGTTTGCAACTGAACAACAGAAACAACATCTTATACAAAACGTAGGCCTGTGACTTCAACACTGTCACTTTTCTTTTGTATGATTTTTAAAATATCTTTTGCCTGATGAAGACACCAGTGGAGCTTCCAAGGCTTGCATTATGTTTTGTGCATTTTGGCTGTCCAATAAAGGAATTGCACTTTTGTGGATTTTGGATTTTGTTTTATTTTGGTGCATGGCCAACCTGGCTATCCCTGCCTAAGGGGGGTTGCAGACTGCCAGAAATAGTGTGAATTCAGTCCACTTTTAGGGTTAGGGTTAGAGTTAGGGAACCATGGGAACTGTATTTTATTGTGGCATCAGAGTTGTCTGACAGAGAAGGCTCAATGTCTCAGAAAAATAACAGTTCCCATGATTCCCTAGCACTAACCCTAACCCTAAAAGTGGACTGAATTCACACTATTTCTGGCAGTCTGCAACCCCCCTAAGTTTACTGGATTTTCTAAGCAAGTTAGTGCTAAATCTCCTAGCTAATGCAGGTGCATTGAGTTCAGAGGGAGACAGGCTTTGGGAGAGGTCTACATTATTTGGGGGGGACACCTTCACTCACTTTGAATTGGTGACAATCGGGACACATGGCATTCTGACCAATTCATGGTGGGTACAGGGCTTTTAGGCTCCTGAGGGCTTTAATCTGTAGAAAAAGGAATGTAGATTTTCTCCAGATTTTCCTGGAAAATTTGGATGAACAGATGTGGAACCAGTTGATTCATATTGGTGGTGGAGGGAGAAACGTGTCGTGGTTGGCGTGGATTGGGCAGTTATAAAGTGGAGCAGCCATGGATGCATGAGAGAAAATAATTTGGGGAAAATTATTTCATCGGGCATCATTTTACAATGAGGCAACGCCAGAATGGGGAAAAGTGTGACTGCTTAAGACAAATTTGTCATGATTTGCTTGATATCCATAGTGATAGTGTAGACAAGCCCAGGGTTGTTGTGAATTTGGAAAACCCAGGGCCCATCTGGATTTTACATTAAGTGTAGATTTGCCCTTGTATTAAGGAAGATTATGTCAACATGTCATCTCAAAACATTTCCTGTGGTAGGCTCACCATGTGAGTTTGGAATAAATGTAAGTAGTAGTGGATATCAATGGCACTGTGTTTCCATGGTGGTGGGACTGCATGCTCCTGTGAGGTAAGATGCTATGCTGATGGCAGCAATGCTGCTGGTAGGGTCTCTCATGTTATACAGGCTTTTTTGAGGAGCCAGACAAAATATACCAAACAGCTATTGGACAGCAGCTGTAGTGGAGGTTGACAATGGTGGAAGATCTCCTAGAAACAATGGCAGTGGCGCCATAGCCAATGTTTGCTTATGCAGCACAGAAAGAGGCATGGCAAATCTCATTCTGAAGATCTTTTATCATGAAAACCCTATGATTAAACAATTCAAAATTAAACAAGAGAAAATGCCAGAAAATGAGACTCCCAGGTAAGATGGCACTCAACTAGCTACTGGAATAGAACAGTGGACAATTACGAGTAGGGCTTTGGCTAGTGACACAAGTAGATTCAAGTTGAAATGTTCAGCTGTTGTCATGCTCAGAGGCAAAAGGAAAGTCCAAAGATGCACAAAACATACGAACATGGAATGTGGAAAGCATGAATCAGAGGAAGCTAGACATAATAAAACAAGAAATGAAACATATAAAGATTGCAATACTTGGGAAGAGCGAGCTAAAGTAAACAGGAATGGGACATTTTGAGTTAGATAATTACAGTGTTTTACTCAGGAAATTAAAATCTAAGAACAAATGGGATGACATTAATAATGAGGAAAGATGTAGCAAAAGCAGTAAAAGGATATAATGTGAAGTCTGACCAAATAATTTCAATAAAACTTCAGGGAACACCATAACCCAGGTTTATGCTCTAACTGCAGAGGCAGAAGAAGAAGAAATTAAAAGATTCTGTGTTGGAGTCCAGGAGGAAACTGACTACACATTAAAATAGGACTTCTTGTTAATCATAGCTGATTGGAATGCAAAAGTAGGAAACGGAGCACAATCAAAGTTTGTAGGAAATTTTGGTTTAGGATCAAGAAATGAAGCAGGAGACTGACTGACTGACTGACTGAATTTTGAGATGCCAACAGTTTTTTCATCTCAAAAACATTCTTCTAGCAACCAGAGAGGTGACTGTATACATGGATATCACCTGATGGCTAATAGACTATATAAGTGGAAGCAGAAGATGGTGAAGATCAATTTTCTTTGCAAAAACAAGACCAGGAGCAGATTGTGGCACAGATCATGAATTACTGATATAAAAAATTAGAATAAAGTTAAAGAACACTAAATCAACCATTATGTCAAAATACAACCTGAAGAACATTCCCATAGAATTTAAAAATAATGTGAAAAATAGATTTGCACTATCAAGTCTAATTGACCAGGAGCCAGAAGAATTCTGGACTGAATCCAGGGACATTTTTGGAGAGTAATGCAGAAAGACACTATGTATAGCCAAAAAGAAATATAAGCCTCACTGGATAATAGATAAAGGAAGCAAGAATGAAAAGTGACAGAAATAGCACCAGAACTCTGAATGCAAATGTACAATGGCTTGTACACAGAGATAAGAACTATGTGATGAAATAGAACAAAACAACAAAAAGGAAGAACAAGAAACCTCTTCAACTAGATCTGAGAGGTGAAAGGAACATTTAAATCAAGAGTGGGGATGCTCTATGACCATCAGATATCCTTCAGTTTCTTTATGTGCTTGGGCTCTCAGGAGCCTTCCTTCAATTTATTGGCCCATTCTCAACATCCTCCCTCTTTGTGACATAGAGGTGAAACAGCCAGGGGTGGATACTTTTTTTTACTGTTCTCCCACCATCCCTGCACATCTTTGCAGGAGTGAACTGCGTCCTATTGGATGCCCATCCCTGTGAACCTGCACACATTCACATGTGCAGCGCTTCACTGCCACAGGGCATCGGAGCAGAGGTATGCCCTTGCAGATGCCGGCAAGGTACAATCATGCACCTCCTTCACCCCATGCCCCCTCTTTGACTGTCTGTTTTGTGTATGGTGTACTCATCTCCATGAGATGTGTCATGGTTTCTATTTTGGGCATTGCCACCCTCACCACTTGGGTACAGCAGCTCTGTCCCTTTTAAATTCGATCCTGCGACAGGGTGTTTATATGCACAATTAGAATTAGAGTTTGGAAAGAGTGCCCTTTTAGAGCTGCCCTGGCATTGGTGCATTTATACGTAAATGCAAAGATGTGCACTTTCTGGGAAGAAGCAGAAAAATCCAACTCCTTTTTAGTCTGGCTTTTCTTTCCATAGGGTAGCTTGAGAGCAGTTTCCGGACAGCTTCAAGGTGTGCGTCGTCTAGATGCCCTGCCTTGAAGCCAGCCAGACACCTACTTATTTTGACTGTCTGTTTCTCCCCATAGTTTCTTTTGCCTGTATGATTTGCGCGATCTTTTAATCTAAAATGAGATTTCTGTTTAGTTTGCTACTTCTTTCTTGCAGAAGCATTGTGTATTCATTAATTCCTTAGGAGACTAAAATCCAGCAAGTGTTGGATTTCCCTGAAGGCATTCTGTTTCTTGGCATGCACTGATTGTGAAAGCTGTAATATGATACAGAGAGAAATATTTTGAAAATAGTTGGAAGTGCTATTGTTCATATAAATCCTTAAAATTGGAAGGAGCTGTAGGAGCCACATATTCTGTCCCTCTGCCATGCAGGAATACACAATCATAGCACTCCTGAAAGATGACCATCCAACTTCTGTTTAAAGAAGGAGAGTCCAACATACGCCAGGCAATCTGCTCCACTGTTGAAACATTCTTAAAGAAGTTCTACCTTGCGTTTAGGAAGTCAACCAAGTACAAATCAGCCTAACAATAGCACTGTTTAGTCTGCACTTCACCAACTTGACTACAAGAAGATCATGGGGGATGCTGTCAAAAGCTGTAATGAAATCAAGATATACTGTACTACATCCACAGCACTCCCCTGATGTACTGAGCTTGTAGCCCTATATCAGAAAAAAAAGACATGAGATTAATTTGGCATGATTTGTTTTTGTGAGACCTATCCTAGCCCTTAATAATTACAGGATTCCTTTGTAAATATGCAGAGACTGGCTGTTTAATGATCTGTTCTAGAACCTTTCCTGGTATAATTATCAAGCTGACTGGTCAGTAGTTGCTCAGGTCCTCATTTCTTCCCTTTCTGAAGATGAGAACACAATTTGCCCTCCTCAGTTTGCTGAGCCTCTTATTTCTTCAAAGAAGCCTGAAAGATTATTGACACTGGCTTTGAGATTTCAGAGAATAGAATCTATAGCCCTCTGGATATTGGACTCAAATGCCTAATATCCCTGAATACTGCACATGCCATCTGGAGTTGATGAGGCTTAGAGTCCATGCTGCGTCTTTGCTGCTTTACTATGAGGAGACTGCAGGCAGGGACTTTTCATGTCTGAAAAGCCCAGTTTTTTTCTGCATGCTTGATAACTGTACAGAATATGTTCCTTAAATCTGTTCAAACCTGACCACATTCTCCTTGCACTATGATTACAGACTTCACCTGCATAATATTGTACAAGGCAATGAATGTACTTTTATTTTATAAGTTTTTTAATTGTTCACCCACAAAGTATATATATCAGTCTATCTGAAGAAGTGACTGCCTAATTACTAATATAATCTTTGTATTATCTGGGTGCCACCACCCAAAGTGGAGCAACAGGTGACTACTAGGAATGGCACTTTATTTGGTAGTCACCATGCTAAGACTTTGCTCTTCTTACAGGCAAGCCATCTTTAATTTGTGTGTGTGTGTGTGGGGGGGGTGTTACTGTTCATACTATTGCTGGTTCTCAGTGAGAGTTCTTAACATTATTTTAGCAGTCTAAGATTATGAAACCTTGATTCTCCTTTGTATATCTTGCATGTTTTATCACCATATTTGTGACTTTATTAACTGACTATGGGGGGGATGCAGACGAGCGCCCCTGGGCCGCTCTGGGAAATGGAGGATCGAGGCCAAGGCTGCCGGACACGTCAGCCCCAATCCTCCCTTTTGCCGCCTCAGAAAGGAGCACCAAAATAACACTCCTTTCAGAGGCCGCAAATAGGCCGCCCCAAGAGCTTATGCACGGCTCTTTTACACCTCATCTGGCACAGTGTGTTAAGATGCTGCGCCATGATCACGTCTTCGGCATGGGGTTGGGGTGCCCAGTGTGTGGCTGCCCCTCCCCTTCCCTGCCTTCAAGATGGTGCAAAGAGCCATCTGTAGAGGCCCGAAATTTTTATGTGTGCAAAGCTGCCTGGGAGGTGTTGTTAGCTGATAAGAAAGCAAACATTTCAAATAAATAAATGTTGGGGAATAATGATGGCAGCAGACTCACAGGTATTTCTGACCCACAACTGGCTATTTGAGTCCTCCTGAGCATGTTGCCTGATCCAGTGATGCTTTCATGGGCTATATAAAGCCACCCACCAATTCATCTTTTCTTTCCTATGAAGGTTGTGGTTGTGTGGAAATGGCTATATCTGTGGAGTGAAGAAGTCATTTACTTTCATGGAGAATTTAGTAAATGTGAAGTGCTTTTGTGGGGCGGGGGGGATGTATGTAAAGATAAGAGCTGCTTAACATCACTAAGATGCCAGGCTGCTTACTAGTGCACTTTTTGAATGGGGCCAGGGAATGTCTCAGCAGACTCTGGACGTTATCACACGCGGGTCTCAAAGCGGCAAGAAAGCGGTATGGAATCAATCCAGAATTATACCGGTATAGACCCCACAAGACGGAAATGGCTATCAGACGCAACTAGCATCATTGCGCAATTAACAAAACCGTGATAGATGCGCTCCTGGGAACCGTATCTGCCGTTCACACACAAGTGAGAAGATCCCTTCCAGAACCCAGCAAGGATGTTCTTGCTGCCCGATCAAAACAGGAAGTACACGTCATAAGATGCTTCCTCACAGATCCATGGGAAATAGCGCGGGGAACCATGGGTCATGACGGGGAAATGCTCCACAATATGTATCTCGTGATCAGACATACGGTGAAAGCGGTATTATTGTGGTATCATTCTGGTCGCGCGATTGCAATTCCCCAAGAAACCGGCATTCAGAAGAATGGGGATGATGCCGCATTGGGACGGGGTTGGGACGGGGTTCTGTGCGACGTCGTGTGAACACACGGGAAAAAAACCCGCAATAGGACAGGATTGAGTGTGGATTCTTTCTGCTTTAGGCCCCGTGTAATAACGTCCAATGATACATGAGAATGCAGCCTTGTTTGCATGGAGAAATAAAGATGACAGCCCCATGAAGAGGATACTGTATTATCCTCCTTGCCAGGTTGAAAAAGCTCCAGCATGATTGTCGTGAATATCTAGCAAAGCTGTAATGGAAAAAGAATAATTTAGGAACCTGTAAGCAATTACAACAACACCCACATTTTCCCTCTTTGCTTTTCACAGGCTTTTAAAAACAGATCACTATGAACATAATTAAATGTTAATCTATCATGTGGCTTGATTTGCAGAAATTCAGTGAAATCATCCAATTTTCAGAGGTGGAATGTTTGTATTGTCTAGTTATTGTTATTTGTTTTTTAATATATGAATAAAGATATTTTTTAAAAAAGAAATCATCCAATTTTCAAGAGTTCTGAAGGTGTAGAAATGGTATTTCTATTCAAGAGACAAGGTTTTTCTTTTAAAAAATAAAATAAAATAAAGTCCATTATTGTTGTTATAGCAAGTTATATTGTTGTGCCCTTTGTAGGAGCAGCTGCTTGCAAAGTATTTGAGAAGGTGAAAGTTGCTTTAGTCCATGTTTTGGCAGGAGTAACCTCACTAGCAAGAGAGCTGAGAGTTCAGGAGAAAATGAGTTGGAAGTGGAGCTTAGGTCAAGGAAATCAAGTGATCAACATCTCATTCCATGGCCGGTAAAGAAAAGCGGCCATTGTTTCTCCTCCAATTCCCCATATAACAATAGAGTTTTAATTAGAGATCAAAGCAGTTTTGCTGTTCTCTTGATCTGTAGTAAGAAAATAGAAATAACAATAGAAATTATCATTATGCTATTGATATTATTTTAATTTAACATTCACACTAAAAAGATATACACACCTTTTTCAGAAGCAACAAGAAAGCCAAAAAGGTAATGTAGAGCATAGAATTATAAAGGAATGAGAAAAAAAAATGATCATGGTCTCCATTTAAAATTCTGAAATATAATAAATAGTTTCCTGCCTTCTTAACTGTGATGAAAATTCAGCTTCACAGATCTCTTTTTCATTCTGGTCAAATATAGTTGCAGATATGAAGAAGTAAAAAAGAAGGACAAAATGTCCAACTGAATTATATTGTTAAGAGATGTTTTTAAAAAGACTCTCTTGGCTTAGCTACAGATGTTCTGTTGAAATATCCGAGATATATATTTTATTTGATACAGATCTATAATGTCAACTGTTATTAATGAAAAAGGGAGCAAGGTTTAAAAATAGTTAAGTTTCAGATATCAGTGGAACCACAGTGAGCAGAGGCTACTTGAAAACATTATGCTTTTCAGTCTGTGAAAAAACTTGAATCTTCTATATAAATTCTTCTGTTCTGCATCTCTTAGCCATGCATACTTAGCTCAAACATAGCTTTGATACATTTCAGGGCTGGTTCTCATTTTAATTTCTTAAGCAGACCAGTGATGACTTGTACAGACACAAGTCTTCACACTGTCTAATATAAATTTGACAAATGAAAATTTCAGGGTTTTTCTAGTAGGACTGTACATTTGTCAAATTTGTGTCTATTTTACCATTTTGGAAACATCTATTTTCCACCAAAAATACCTGCTTCCCTATGCACATCTTGAATAGATGAGTAGGGGGGAATCTCTTACTACTCTTCAGCATGAACTCAAACACAAGGAAGCCAAAAATGTAATGGAAAAGCTAGAGTAAAAAAGGAATTGGACAGCAGTGTTCATTCCAATGTCAAAGTGAGCAAGAAGGGGAAAGAGAGGCCTCTTTTTCATCACTGATGAAACTTGGAACACCATCAGAAGCAGCCATCAGAGAAGGGATATTGGGGGCTCACCAGGGGCTAATTTAGAAATCTCATTTTAAGTACAGTATTCAACAATGTTGCTTATAAATGCCAACAGAGTCTGTGGGGATTTGTACACTACAGTTGAGGATTATAAGGGGGAATCTCTTCTATTCCCTTGGTTCAGTCTGTGGTGTGCAGAATCACTGTCTTGCTGTTCACGAAAAGCAGAAATAGCCATAACAATTGTGACATTGTTTTCTTCTCAGTGGGTTTTTTGAAGACATTAGATTAAAAGCACCAATTGAACTAGCCTACCTTTGGTGCATTACAACTACAGACAGTTTGTCCTGCAGTTTTTCATTGTATTTCTGTCAGGGATGATGGGAGTTGTAGCTCTTCACCTCTGGCTCTAACTCCCCACCTTGTTATGCAGCAGAGCTGACCAGCTTTGATCAGTGGTTGATGCTTCTTTCCCAAGCAGCAGAGTTTCAGAGAATAGACTGAAGACCCTGACAAACTCTCCAAGCCTTCTCACTCTTCTTCCTGAGATGTCTCCAAACTTCTCCAGGATTCTTCTGGTTCTTGTATCTTCCCTCAAGACACCAGACAACTCAGTAGTCTTATATAAAAGATCTACTTTATTCTACTAAATACATAAATACTATAATCTCTACACTTCACAATATCTCCAAAACTACTCCACAATGTACATTAGCAAAAATTGCAATTTATAGCCATTGTTAGACACCACCCACCAGTCAGTTTCCACCCAGTGGGTGTGTACATACGTTTTGATTGGTCCACATAGATCATCCCATACCTAAGACCAACCCAAGTGTTTCATCACTTTACCTTGACCACTTAATGAGTCTCAGGTGTTTGCAATCTATCACAGGTGTTCTCAATATACCTTCTATAACTTTGTCCTTGGCTCTCAAGGCTTCTTAATTATATTATCTTTTTCACCTGTGTATCTTCCTGATTGCTCCTGCTTAGTCACTTTGACATTCACATACATATTTTTATTTCTATTACTGTATATCCCATGTTGCTTTTTCCTTAACATTTCATACAGGATCATAGTTTTTGGTTGTGTTATTACCTGCTCAAAGTGTTAAAATAATCTGTATGCTACTTCCTAGAAAAATTAAAAGCATTAATTAATTGTGGAATCGTATTGTTACCCATTGGTAAATGGTGGATTGGGGCACTGGAATTTTTTTCTTTTGGATTTATATAAATTTATATAAATTTATATTTATATAGTGGGGCTTTTTTATCTGCTAGGGTTTGGTTCCAGCAGCTCCCATGGATACAAAAGTCCATGGATGCTCAAATACAAATACAATGGCATAGTAAAATGGTATCCCTTACATAAAACAGCAAAATCAAAGTTTGCTATTTGGAATGTATAATTTTTAAAAATATTTTCAAACCATTAATGCTTGAATCCATGGATAAAGAATCTGTGGATATGGAGAAAAACTGTATTTTCCTCAAGCAGAATGTGATTCAGTGCAGTGACAGTGAAACAATTTATAAATAATCAGAGGATATTTGATGTTAGCATATGCAGATTTCTGAGGGACTTAAGTGGTTCAAGAACAAACCCGTACAGCTAGTTTAAGGCAAGCTACAATAATGTTAAAATATTAGCAATGCTTTTAGTGTAAAATTAAAACATTTTATTAATATCTAAACAGAGAAGCTCAAAAAAATTTCAGTTCCAGAACCTTAAAGTCCCAAAGTAATTAAAAGGAACAGATTATTAACAACCTTGAAAATGCTCCCTTGATTTATCCATTAATGTATATATTATGTGAAATTCTAAAATGTGAAATTCTAAAAATGATGTGTGTTTGATAACTTTGATTAGAAAATTTCAGCTCTGTTGTTTTGATTTCATAATATGTTAATATGAAGTTTGTACAACAGGAGATTCATAGGTCAGACATGAAATTTAATGTATCACATGATGTGATCTTATAGGAGAGCCATAAACTAATTAATACACATTTCAAAGACCCCTTTCTTCATTCCATTCTCATTCTTCAGCAGTGCAGTATTTCACTAGGACTGTATTGGAGTACTAGATGATACCAGTCTTATTCTACTCTGCAATACCATGAGATACTCCCCTTTTACCTTCCTGATTATCCTTCTTATTCTTAGAGAGGCAACCACAATGCAGAAAGAGAGCAGTTACCATCAGTGGCTCAAAAACTTTCAATTTGAAAGATTCCAGCATACACCAGATAGAATTTACATTAGAAATGTAACTTCCTAATCAGGGGTCCACAAACTCTGGCCTGTGGGCCAGCCTCGGCCCGCCGAGGCCTTCCTACCGGCCTGCTGCCACTGCCGTTCGCGCAGCCACCACTTGCACCTGCCGACGGATGCCATTTTGGCTTCCAAAATGGCATCCGGAGTCGTGCGCATGCATGTGCCTCCGGCCCCCCGGAAGATCTGGGGGCCAGCAAACTGGCCCCCGGATCAAAAAGTCCGGGGACCCCTGCTCCAGATTCTGTTTCACTGTTGCTAAACCTGCTTATACAAAAAGCACCTGCTATTTTTTGCTTTTCAATACAGTGTGTATGCTGTATGTATACATGCTCAGGAGTGGTGAGGCAGAGGTGAATTGCATGAGTTGTCTGGCTATGTTGTACTTAACTGATCAAATTGGGAGCTATGAGCAAAGAACATACAAGACTAGAAACAGTTGGAATGAAAATAAACTTGAGTGCAATGCCTTGAGTCTACTTCCAATAAATGTAGTGAGCACAGAGGGCAGCAACACTTCAGTGGGGAAGGGCCAATGGCATTGTTAGGGGGGTGAGGGTATGCAGACTGCACTAGGTGGCACCCTAAGGAGGGAGCGACATCACTGCTCCTCAAACATCTGCCTTGGGGCAGAAATGGGCTGTGGCCGCTGCCTGTGTCTCTTTAAAATGCTGAAGAGATGGTGTGAGTTGGCTGAGGTTTAGTGGGAGGAAAAAGGAAAGGCACTAATTTTTAAATTTTATTTTTTAAATTTATTTATTTATTTATTTATTTATTTACGGTATTTATTTATGTGTTGCTTAAATCTTTAAAAACATCACATTTTACCAAATTTTCACTTCAACCACATGAAACTATGTATATCTATATATAAATACAGTTAGGCTGTGCATATGATATTGTAATTTAAAGATATAATTTCAATTTTGCTAGTTGTTTATGGCACAACTATTACATTCAGTAATATACAGTGGGTCCTTGTTATCCACTGGAGGTTGGCTCCAGGGCCTTCCATGAATAACAAAAACTGTGGATGCTTAAGTCCCATTAAATACAATGGTATAGCAAAATAGTGTCCCTTATATAAAATGGAAAATCAGGGTTTGCTATTTGGAATTTATACTTTTTTTGGATTATTTTCAAGCCGTGGATGCTTGAATCCATAGATTTAAAAAAAATCTGTGGATAAGGAGGGCTGACTGTACAGGAATTATGATTAGTAAGTAACATTAGTCATTTTTTTTTTTTTTACTAAGGATTCTGTATGGTGTAGTATGGGAGGTCAATGGGGGTGTGGCACTATGAGTTACTGCACTGGGTGACCCCAAAACTAGTGATGCCACTGGCAAGGGCTACAGGAATTACACTCAAGGAGAACTTTGTCTTCAGCCCATCATGCACTTCGTAGTAACATTAGTGGGAACACAAGAAGGCGCATGCTCAATGGCCTCTCCCAGGCTCTGGAACTCCTATCTTAGGGCTGATGAAGACCAGCACTGTAGGCCGGCCTGGGGGTGGAGTTGGGGTGGAGCAACTGCACACCAGCTGCCCTGACTCCACCCTGATGCCGCCCTGACACCACATGCCCGTGGCGGCTCAAAGGGCGGCCTTCTGCCGCCCCCAAAAGAGTGGCATTTTGCTGTTCTTTTTGGGGTGGTAAAAAGGAAGATCGGGGCTGCGGCGTGGGATTGCTGTGGCCCCGATCTGCCACTCCCAGGGCCAGCCAAGAGCCGCCCCAAACGGGCTGTCTGCATCGGGCCTTAGATTGGCCTCCTCCATGGTATCCTTCCAGTGGCAGGTGAAGGCTTTTGGGTTCAGGCAGGCCTTTGGGTGCTGACTGCTTATATATGCATCAGCTCCTCTCTGGACTTGGAAGCTAAGCAGAGTCAACTCTGGTTAGTACTTAGATGGGAGACCACCAACAAATATGTAGGCTATAATTCAGAGGAGGGAACTAGCCATCTCTGAATCTAAGGGCCTAAGCAGACTGCCAGAAATAGTGCACATTAAATTGAGGCACTGCCCTGGCTCAGTGCTAGGGAATCATGGGAACTGTAATTTATTGTGGCACCAGAGCTCTCTGACAGAGAAGGCTCAATGTCCCAGAAAAAAACACAATTCCCATGACTTCCTAGCACTGAGCCAGGGCAGTGCCTCAATTTAATGTGCACTATTTCTGGCAGTCTGCTTAGGCCTTAAGAAAACCCAATGAAATTCATGGGGTCTCTATAAGTTGATAGGTTACTAAAAAGCACATATACACATTGTCTGGGACTGAGACTCACCTAAGGTCACCCAGTGGGTTTCCATGGCCAATGAGGAAATCTGGTCTCCAGAGTCCTAGTCTGTCAAACCACCACACTGACTCTACTTCATTTGCTACTATGCTGAAACTTGAAAGAATGTGTGTTGAGTTTTTCACAAGTCACTCAGCAGGCAGCTTTCTTCTGCTGGTGAGACTTCTGTAGTTTATCCTGTTGTTACAGAGTGTACCTTTATACAAGCAGAAGCTGCAGTTTCAAAATATTTTATTTCTATGCTTTTCTGCCCCAAGCTTGTCCTGACATCTGTAGATCTGTTGTTTCAGATAAATCATACACGTGCAATGGTATAGTGACATCATAAACCTGCTGCTTTGATTATGAGCTAGTCATTGACCCTTATTGCAATACATGTTTTGAAAGTCGATGAGAATGCATCGCTTGGCATTGTTGGACACATTGATATTTTTTGTAATAAAAAAAACAGCCCTAAGGCTGCTGTTATTCATGAAATGATATTAACAATAATGTCCTATACTCTTGACCTATATCAGTTTCCTCCTTGCCTTATCATTCTTGACCAATTTTATATACTCCTGTTTGCTATACTTGGAGTACTAGTATGAAGCTGGCTATGTAAAATATGTAACAATTTTCAAAGTGCCCCTATTTTGATTCATAATATTGTTAAAAAATAATCCCATGAAAATTATTCTCTATGGAACACATTGCTTTTTAAGATGCACCCTTCTTATGTATTCTTCACAGTTCTTACATTTTTTGTGATTTCACGAGCCAGATTAAGAATTACAGTGATTAATATTGTGGTGAACTTAAAATTTCTTCCATTTAAAATTACCTTTGCCCTGTTTTTCTCACTCTTCTGTTGATATATATTCCTCCTTTAACCCACTTCCCCCAGCAACTCCTTGCAGGGGATTGACTGAAGCTGAATAAGCAATCCAGAGATGCAGGGTGGGTCAGAAATCAGTTTCCTATTATTTGAAAATTCTCAAACCATTATAAATTCAGTATCCTAGCTTGCTTAATGGCTTTGTGTAGTCCTCTTTAGTCTGCTAAATCCCTATAGTTTTCCATACTTACAAAGTTGTGGAGTGGAGTAAACAAAAGAAGCAGTTCTGAGAGCTCTTCAAAAGTGTTCATTGCAGAATGTGAGGATCAAATTAGAAACTATGGATGTGGCAGCAGTGGCATTACTGGGAGTGTGTGGGGTGTGTGGGCTGCACCCCAGGTGACACCCCAGAAGGAGGGGTGACTACAGCTCAGCTCCCCACCCTCCTGGTGCTGTTTCAACCCTCTTGGCAACTTTTTAGGGCTGCAGCAGGCACTCCTGGCCCACCTGGGTCTTTTTGCACCGCGGCGGGTGCTACTGGCCCTGGCTGGGCCTTTCCCCAGCTTCAGCGGGCACTCCTAGGCCCCACTGTCATGCCCAGCCAGATGGAGGACTCAGAGGACAAGGAGGAGGCTGAGCCAGAACCTCATCTGGGACCTGTGTCTGAACCTGCAGCAGAGCCTGACCCTGACCTTTGCCAGCTCCGGCAGTCTGTGGCCTCCCAGCAGCCAAGCCTTCCAGCAGCATAGCCTTCAGGCATGGAACACACAATACCTACCAACCAGTGTCGAGCAGAAATGGAGGACCTCCAATGCTCAAGGAGGCTTTATGAAAAACACCAAAGAAATCAACGACAGCTGAGCACCTGCGGTTTCATAATTTAAACAGGTGCCAGATGCCAGCATACTGCTTCAGAGATTATCTGAGCTTCCTAGTGAAAGTATGCTTGATCCTGACTCTCCTTGTCTTCTTGGCTGGAAACCTTGACCTTGGATTGCCTACATGACTTGTCTCTCTCTCTCTCTCTTTCTGGAACTCAGGACTTTGTCTAGCTATACCCTTGGTTTGTTGCTACACGACTTTTGCTTTATGACTGTTTGTGTGCACAGAACTCTTGACTGCCTTAGCTCTGCACTCTGTTTTGTGACTACGGCTATCAGCATACTTGGCCACTTTCCTGGACACCCACCTGGGCATATCCATGCTGTGGCCAGTGCTCTTGGGCCCTGCCTGGGCCTTTTCCCAGCAGGTGTTCCTCAGCCCTGCCCAGGTGTTCTTCGGGACCATGGGAGTGCCGCTCCAGCCTGTGGGGACACTCCCATGCACCCCCACCCCGGAAACCCTGCCAGAAGTCCAAGGCTGGAAGTCCTGCCTCTGGAAGCCCCACCTCCCCTACACCTGGTGTCACCAAGCTTGGCAATGCCACTGTGTGACAGTCTGTCAGGTTTTTCTCAGAATATTAGTTTTCTAATTCATTTACTCCCCCTATTGTTTGCAGAAATTCTTTCCTCATTCACAAACAAACAAATGGTCCATGTTTCGAAATGCTCTTTTTCAAATATGCACATTTCTTTGTTTTCTTCTTGATGTACCCTTTTCAATGTAGTTTTTCCAGTTGTGTATTTGTACACATTTTAAAAATATGTATTTTTAATAGTGCACAATAACTTGTGCGTAATTCAAAAAGAAAATCAGATAATCTAATGCTCACATCTTCTTCCTAATGACAGGTGAGTGACAAGATAGGCATACACTTTGATAACAACTTCAGCATTTCTTTTTCATCCTCATTAGAAGTAATCCAGATTATTGGTCTCTTGGTTACCATTTTCCTTCCTCTCTTTGTCTTCCAGTTTGTGAGAAAAAGGGATGGAATGGTAACAGGTAGATAGGACTAATGATGGTAAAGAAGTTCCCCAAGACTGGTGTTAGTTTGCTATGTAGAACTTGCAGAAAGAACCCACAAGAACCTCTGAAATGATAGTTATACTGGCACTATGAGCATCTTAGGTGCATCCATAACTAGATGCATCCAAAAATGGAACAGGAGGGTGGGGGTAAGAATGTAGCTCGTAGAGGTCAAGAGTATGGAAAAATATTGACAATATTCTTTCATGATTAAGAGGGTTCTTAAAACTGAACTTCAAACAACAACGATAGATAACAGTGTACCCAACAATGCTAAGAGGCTGCATTCTTGTTTATTTCCAAAGTATGTATTCCAGTTAGGGTCAACAATTAAATGGCTGGTATTACAATCCCATTACTCCACTGCACAAGTATTATTAATTTAAATAATTGAATTTACTGTTATCAGGACATGCTAAGAAAACACCCCACCCTGCCCCGCAGAGCCTACTATCAAAGCTTTAGAGTGGCCTTGGTGGTCTCCTCAGTTACATCACCCATAACACCTGAGACAGTAGGCTAGGTCTGGGGTGCAGGGCAGGGTACATCATCATCATCATTTATTTATAGCCCGCCTCTCCCCAAAGGATCAAGGCAGATGACAATAACAATCATAAAATATCATAATGACATTAATTAAACATAATTCCGTGACCCCCAATTAAAATAGAAAACATCATAAAATACAATCAATTTACTAAAATCAATCTAAAATTAACCCTTGATAAAATGAGGCATTGTGGGATGAGTAGAGCAACCACACTTATAGGACAATGGGAGAGTCGGTCTATCAATCTGGGAATGCCTGCCGGAAGAGATCTATCTTGATAGCCTTCTTGAAGGCATTCAGAGTTGTAATATGATGGATCTCCTCTGGGAGGTCATTCCAAATTTTACATGTACATATATATAACTCTTTCTAACAAAAGAAAATTCCCAGGGCCTCAGGAATAGAATTAGAAAGATTATTATTTGCTTCCTGGTCAGAAATTGGTTTCCTGACAGTTGGGAAACTTCATTAGGAAGAATAATAAAGTACTAAGATTTTGGAAAGTTTTCCCTGTGTTTAAAGATCCCAAAGTATTCAGAGGTGCTTTTTCTTTCCTTCTTTAAAAGGACATGTGGGGGTGGGGGTGGGGGGTTGTGTGCAAAAACATGTTTTCTATTGCACACCTATACACCCTCATCTCCTTTTGCTCAGAATAATCCCAGTAGTGGTTTTCTGGAAAGGTTTGTCAGCAGCTACATTGAGAAGAAGAGGGTGGGAGATTTTTGTTTCATGCATAGACATCCACTTTTATACTGTGAATGATTCTTTGGGGAATAGGGGATAGGTTGTGGGAGAGAAAACTTTTTTTGTCTATTCTAAATCTGTTCTGTAACATCAAACGGAAGAGTCGGGGCCAATTACTTTGCCTTATGAAAAGAATATGTATTATCCTATCTTTTACATTTACACCAAAATGTATTTTATTTGAATTGATTCAGGCTCAGTTGTGCTATAAAGGTTTGTTTATAAAATGCTGAAGTCTGCCTGTGAGAGGACAAGATTGGAAATTACATATTTTAAAAAATCATTTGGATTCCAGTCCTGCTTGGCTTTGATTTCTAGACATTCAAGAAATAGAAAAATAAAATTGTGGGATGAAAATGGATGGGAGATGTGCACAGTTACCCCTACAGCTAAGTGTGACTTTATGGAAATTTAAAATGTGGAGTTTTGTTTTCAAAGTGTCTCATTTTCTCCAGAAAGGAGGATCTGTATAATCAATCACTCCGAAGACTTTCCTTCAAGGACTAGAAAAGATGGATTGTTTTGAAATAAAAACTCTTCCATGAAATTGATCCATTTCAGAATCTGTTTCACAACTATTTGATACTGTAGTGAGTCTATACATTGGAAATATATTTACAGGAAATAGATTAACCCAAAATATTGCCCATTCCTATTAAATGCTTCAATTGTGTAGCAAGACAATAAGCAAATTGTACTTATTCTGAAACAAACCAACAGCGAAAGATTTATACAATCTGAAGAGAAACTGGAGAAAGAACTATAAGGGGGAGTAAGAAATTCATGAACTAGTTTGAGCTCCCGATTAGAAATGTTTAAGAATGTAAATGACAGCTCAAAATGTGTGAATAATCTGAAAATTGTTTCCCTAAATGTTAAAGGACTGAATGGCTGTGCAAAAAGAGGAAGGGTTTTTCAGTATTTAAAAAAACTTAATGCAGAAATTTTGTGTTAACAGGAACTACGGATTAAAAAAGATAATGTAAAGTTAATTCAAAACTGAAAGTTAGGCAAGGTTTTTGTCTCTGCTGCAGATAAAAAACAGAAGGGTGTTGCTATATATGTTAAAGAAACATATGATGTGGAAGAAATCTTGAATGATAACAGAGGTCATTATATTGGATTACAAATTGTGTTAGAGGGAAAGAAAGTCCTTTTGTTGGGTGTCTATGGACCTTTAGCAAAGCAAGGGAAATTTTATGAAAAATTATTGAATAAAGTTGACAGTCTTTCATTTGACTCATGTATATTCATGGGAGATTGGAACGGGGTTATTAACCCCCAATTAGACAGACTCGTCGAAAAAAATAAGGACTAATCAGGGTAAATTGCCCCATAAATTTTCTGATATTATGGATAGACTGGAGTTACCTGATATATGGAGAGAATTAAACCCTGGAAGGAAGGAATTTTCTTTTTACTCAGATAGACATTGTTCTTGGGCGAGAATAGACATGATATTAGTGTCAAAAAAATATCTCCCATTTGGTTTTGAATGTAAAAATAAGTCCGAGAGTAGTATCTGATCATGGTTTAATCTCCCTTGAAATAAAACGAAGACCTAAGGAGTATTGCTGGAGGTTAAACGATAGTTTATTAAATAATGATAACATCTCCAAAGAAGCTCTAATCTGTTTACAGAATTATTTTAATGAAAACCAGGGTAACGATACTTCTGTAACTGTGGTCTGGGAAGCTGCGAAAGCAGTTATGAGAGGGTTTTTTTTTTCTGAAAAAGTTGTTATTACAACTTTTTCCAAAAAAATTGCAAAATTTGAAGATATGGCAAGAGACATTAAAGAAAAAAGAAACTCAGTTAAAACAACACCCCAATAAGCGCAATATAAAAATGGAAATTAAAGATCTACAGTTACAGATAGCTACAAAGCTTTCGGAGGAGAGACAAAAAGAACTTAAGTTTATTAAACAATTTTTTTTGAAGGGGGTAATAAACCTGGTAAATGGCTGGCATATCAACTGAGAAAAGAAAGAACAAAAAGACAAATTATACATCTAAGAGATCAAGGGAGGAAATTCACGGAACAATACCAGGTGAAAAAAATTGTCTATGATTTCTATAAACATCTTTATAGAAAAGGGGAGGAGATTTCTGACGAAACCATGTCCAAATACCTAAATAGCTGTAAAGTAACAGCTTTAATGCAACTCAAAAAGAACAATTAAATAAGCCTATAATCACACAGGAAGTCTTAGAAGAAATTAAAAGAATTAAGTTGGGTAAGGCATCAGGACCAGACGGCTTCCCTGCAGAGTTGTATAAGAAGTTTGCATGGCAGGTAGCCCCATATTGCGCAAAGTGATGAATGAGATAGTCTGTGGGAAATACCCGTTAACATGGGCACAAGCAAATATAGTGTTATTACAAAAAGAAAATAAAAATACACAAGATATCAGGAATTACAGACCTATCTCTCTCCTGAATGCAGATTATAAGATCTTTGTTTCTATTTTAGCCGAGAGGTTAAAAAATATCTTAAAGGATTGGATCAATAAAGACCAATGTGGTTTTTTACCACAGAGACAAATTAAAGATAATTTGCGGGTGCTACTTAATTTGATTGAGATTCATGAAAAAAGCATTGATAAAAAAACTGGTCATGACTTTTACTGACTTCGAGAAGGCATTTGATAAAGTAGACTGGTCCTTTCTCTTTTTAGTTTTGGAAAAAGTGGAGGCTGGAAAGAACTTTATTAGCTGGATTAGGGCCATATATGACATACAAGAATCAAGAATAGTAGTTAACGGAGAAAGAGCGGAGAGAATCCAAATCTATAACGGGACTAGGCAGGGATGTCCGTTGTCTCCCTTATTGTTTCTTATGGTCATAGAAATACATAGATCAGAGCCGAGGAAAAGATTGTGGGGATAAAGTGTAAAGGACATGAATTTAAGCTCCGTGCCTGTGTGGATGACCTTCTGGTGATTATGGCTGACCCCGACGAAAGCATAGAAAGGCTTGTAAATATCCTAAATGAATTTTGCAGTGCTTCCGGATTAAAAATTAATAAAGAAAAAACTTCTGTACTAACTATGAATGTATCTAAGGATGAGGAAGCTAAAATTAAAGAATTTTCAGGATTTCAAATCTGTAAGAAGGTAAAATACCTTGGGATAACATTGTCTAATAAAAATGTTGATCTCTATAAAAATAACTATGAGAAAAATACTAGGGAAGTGGTTAAAGATCTAAAATTATGGAGCCAATTGCAATTGTCATGGCTGAGGAAAATTTACGTTATAAAGATGAAAATCCTACCTAAATTTATGTTTCTCTTTCAGAATCTCCCAATAATTACTAATTTTAAACCATTTAAAATTTGGCACAAAGAAATTTCTAAATGTATTTGGGGCGGGAAAAAGGCCAGAGTGAGATTTAAACTTTTGCAAAATAAGCTTAACAGGGGTGGACTTGCCTTGCCCAATCTACAAGTGTATTATGCGGCTTGTTGCTTCACCTGGATGTTGGAATGGTTTTTGTTAGCTAATGAAGGTATTTTAGCACTTGAAGGGAAAGGACTTAGATTTGGGTGGCATAGTTATCTATTATATGAAAAACACAAAGTACATAAAGATTTTGGGAATCATTTTATACGCAAATCCCTGTTTAATGTTTGGTTAAAATATAAAGCCAGAGTTTGTCCGGAACTACCTAGGTGGGTTTCAATACATGAGGCATTTCATCAGAGGGAGGTTATTATAAAGGGGAAATGAATTACATATGATGATTTATTGGAAATAAACAGGATGGATGGAAATTTATTTTTTAAAAAACATCAGCAATTAGCGGAAGAGGGCTATGTGTGTGGATGGCTCCTCTACAGACAGTTGAGAGAGAGATATCTCTCTGATCAGAAATTAATTGGTATCAGAAAAGAAAATAATGAATTCGATAAAATTATCCTCTCAGAAAATAAACATAAAATATCGAGGTTTTATGATTATCTAATGAATTTTGAGATGGAAGAAGAGTTAATCACAGATACAATGATTAAATGGTGTCAAGATTTAGATTATAATATTAATCTGGATCAACGGGAGAGAATGTGGAGGAATAGACTAAAGTATTCCCCTTGCTGTGACCTTAGAGAAAATCATGTAAAGATGCAATTTAGATGGCATCTCACTCCAGGAAAAATTGGAAGAATCTATAAAGGCACATCAAATAAATGTTGGCGATGTAAGAAAGCCACTGGTACATATATGCACATGTGGTGGTTCTGTAAAAAGGTTCAGAAGTACTGGAAAAAAATTCATGGTGTCATTGAAAATATTTTACATCTAAAATTAAATTTGGATCCAAAATTTTATTTGTTGAGCTTATGTGAAAATTTGGACTTAGAATGCAAATTCGGAAAGCTAATCTTTCATTTGACAACGTCTGCCAGAATGGTCTTAGCTAGAATGTGGAAAACAGAAGAAATCCCATCGGTGGTTCAAGTAAGAGGATTTGGAAACCGTTTCGGGATTACATGAATGGATTATACAAGGATAAAGATAAATAAAGTAAAAAAAAAATATTTGACTTTTTAGTTTTTGAAGCTAAGGTGATTACCGCGAGTAGCTGGTTTAAGCAATTTAAGTTTTTGAGATTGAATACAAATTTAATTTAATTTGTGATTAATAGCGTATATTAAAGAATGGAGGTTAAATCCGATAGGAAACATAGCTTCATGTAATCAACTAGGAAAGTGAATTCAAAAAACCTTTTTTCTTTAAGATTGGTGTCCTAGTCCAGGAGGTTTAGTTATTGTCTTTAGTGTTGTTTATGTTAGGTATTATGTTAGTGATGTAATGTAATGTAGTTATGTTTGTCGTTGTTAGTTGTATGTTTTTGTGTTCTAATCAATAAAGTATTATATATATATATATATATATATACACATACCTGTTAAGTCCAAAGAGTAATGTAAAACTAAGAGAAATGCTTAATAAATTGAACAAAATGATTCATTCCTCTAGTAAGCAGCTTTATGTGTTGGCATATTCTCAATACAGTTATGAGAAAAAATCAAAATGGATCTGGCACAGTGTGCAACTCATTTAAAAACCCCAAAGAAGCAACTCACCATCAGTAGTCCTTGCATGTCATTGAACACATAGAGTGTACTCCGTTAGGTTTGTTGCAGCTATTTGCACTAATTTACATCCCATGGGGATAAATTTGTTTGATTATTAGTTTTTAAAATACTTGTTTTACTCAGATGTTAGAGATTACAAAGGAAGGGACAGCACAGTCCCATTGTCCCTAATGGCAGCATGGGCATGTGGCTGCAGCACCATTAGGGACAACTGGACTGAAGTCCTCCCTCCCCCTCCAAGGCTTATGGTTTGGAAGTGGAGGCTAGAGCCCCGTTGGCTGGAGGGAGACAGAACCAGGGCTTGGGTCTCAGAGGCTCTCCCAGGCCCAGCACCCGGGACAGAACCTCCAGGCTCCAGGCCCCAAGCCCTGGCCCTAGCGCCAGCACTGACTCCCTCTGGCCACTGCAGAACTGCAGAAGCCTCAGAGGGGGAGAGAGGGGGGAGAGAGGAGGGAGGAAGGACTTTAGTCCAGTTGTTGTCAATGGTGGCATGGCTGGCAAGTCTGCGGATAGTGAGGTTGCACTGTACAACACTCATTAGAAGACAAAAATGCAGTCAAAAAGATAAAAGTGCTTAAAATCAGTCCATATTAAAATAGTTAAAATACTAATATGCCCTCAAAAATAAATATAAATATAATTTGCCTTCCCAATTCATGGCTTTAACATTTGCAGATTTGCTTATTTGTGAGTTTATCCAGAGAGACAGAAAGGATGAAAGAGAACTAGAGAGAGAAAGTGGGCTCTTTCCCTCCACATTTGTTCTGGCCATGGGAGAAAGAGGGAGAGAGGATTGACAGGTAGGTAGAGAATAAGACGAGGAAGGAGCTCAAAGGAAGAGGCAGCGAAGGCTAGGGGGCACAGAGAAAGAGGAGCAGAAAAGAGGCAGCAAAGGCTAGTAAGCAAGGCTAGAAGGCTAGAAAGAAGCAGCGAGAGAGGCAGAGAAAGAGGCAGCATGAGAGGGACAATGAAATAGGCACAGTCAGTGAGTGAACTATCCAGGACTACAGAAACACCCCTCATCTCCTCTCACCATCCCCAAGAGAGTCCTGCTGAGGAAGAGTTTTATCATGGATATTTGCAGTTTTTCCACTTTCGTGGAGGTCCTGTGCCCCTAAGCCCCACAAATGTGGAGTACAACTGTATATACATATTCTTGAAACCTCAAAAACTAGCATTGCATAGCATCAAGTACCCAACCTCAACTGTTTGTGAAGGATGGGACCATTCTGACCTCTCATGGGAGGGAGTTCCAAACTCTTTAGATTCTTTCAATTTAGAATTTATGTGCTAAAGCCATTAGTAGTGTTGTTGCTTCTCTGTATGTAATACTTTGGATCAAAAAAACAGCCTTTTCTTTGTAGGGATGCAATTCTTCACTAAGAATTAGTTCACGGGTAAAAGCCAAAAACCAGTGTCACCTCATTTTGAGCCTCAGTTTTTTATACAATGCACGAGGATGAAACTGGATGAAACCTGGATGATGCCACTCTTTGGGGCAAAAAAACCCCACAGTGAAAATAAAGCCCTTTTCCTCTGCTCTAATGTGGAAAATGCACATTATTGCACTGGCATATAAACAAAAGGATGCAAGTGGCTTCCAGAAGTGGTGTGGAGCACGCATCCTGGGCCCAGTGAAATGCAGTGCCATTGTTTGCCATATGGTGTTTTTCTTTGTTGAGCATATAAGTGCACAAGTAGCCAGATGCACCATTGATCAGTTGCACCAACAAGCCAAACACACACAATGAAACAAAATTATGACAAATACAGCAGGTTGCTAATAATGCAATGGATGTAATAAAAATATACACAAACTGGCCAGTCCTACAGGTGGCATGTGGTAAAGAGGGGAAAAGGATCATGTATGGGGGCCTCCATGATTGTGCTTTGCCAAAGTGTCACTGGGTGCATGGCTGCATTGTATGGGCAGTGTATCACTCATATGACTGTATGGCCAGTCACATGGGGTGTCCAATGGGATGGTAGCTGGGTGGGACAAGGGAGGCAGTTTGTTCATGTGATGGTGCACATACATGGGGAAGGCAAAAAACAAACAAACCCAGCAGTGCAGCTTGATGCCATGTGATGTGGTGAAAATGTTCAGCCTGCCTTGGGAACAGGCCCTGCAGATAGCAGGAATTCCAGCTGAAAGCCCAGGAAAGTCTGGGAGTGGCCCGGTTTTTCCTTGCCATCTGCTCAGCCCCTAAGTTTCTTCTCAAAGATAGCAAAGATTAATTTCAATAATTTTCTTCCCTCTAGGAGAAATTCTTGCAAAAACAATAGATTTCTAAGAATATTCACAACTCAGGTTTTATTTTGTGCAAAAATCACCCATTTTTGTTTTGCACAGGAAATAGTATTTTCTGCATGGGAAAACAACTTTTTTGGTAACATTTTAATGCAGAAATAATAATTCCTTCACAGAAAGTGCTGTTTTCTGTTCAAAACAACCATGTGTACATTTTGTGCAGAATTAAATCTCAAACTGTGAAGATTCTTATCTGGCTAGGATTCTTGCCTTCATGGTTTCTCAATACACTCATCACTCCACAATACACTCATGACTCGCTTTGACTTTTGTGGATTTGATTATTCATGGATTTTATTAATATGTTCTCTCTGGGAATATCCAGGTCCTTCAGCACAACTCTGTGGTCAACTTTAACCAGACATCGCACTGGAGGACCTAGAGATTCCTAAAGAGAACACTCCACTAGACATTTGTAACTCCTTCAGCACAATTCTATGGTCAGTGTCTGGCAGATGTTGACAACAGGGTTGCAGTGGAGGACCTAAAGATTCCTAGAGAGGTATTCTCTCAGGTAAAACATAGTGTTGTTGTTATTTGCAGTTTGTCCACATTCACGGGGGTCCTGTGCCCCTAACCCCTGTGAATGTGGAGGGACAAGTGTACTTGAAATTCATGTCCTTTGACCACTTATGAATATATTTTTGAATATCATTTCTATCCATATTTCTGTACCACTTTTCTTGTTGTAAAGCCATCACTGAGCACCATGAGACCTTTGAATGGTATAAAATGTGTTATGAAGTGTGGATTGATAGAAATGTGCAAGCAGGAGTCTACTTGATATAAGGAGCTGATTTGATAGGCTGCACCTTGAAAAATAGTTAGTGGTGGATAAAAGGCCACCTCTGTTAGGAATCAAGTGGTCAAATTGTGTGTGTGTGTGTCCTGGTAAAAGGAGTTTTCCTAAAATGAGAAATGGCTTCATTGGTTTGTTTAAAAGTCTAATGTTGAATGGATGTCCATGGGAAAAATGCTTTGAGACTGTCATTGATTAAATCCAAATAGGGCTGCCACATCAAAACAGATTCCAGGGTGATCATAATGAGACAAAGACTTTAGTGCAAAAATAGGCTTACTGATGTTTTATGAATGCAGCAAATATTTGGAGAGAAAGTCCATCTTTCTTTGCCACCATAGCTGCACTTTACAGGCCATGAATGTGATTCCCAAGGTACCTGTGCACACCTCTTAGTGTGGAATGAACTCCACAGAATCTGCCTGTATTCTCTGTTTATATGTCTGTGCCATTCTGCAACCATATTCTAGAAGATACTCCAAGGCTCTGAAAAGTACAGCAGGGAAAAGAGGTAATTTGACATGACTTCTGACCAGCTACCCAACTGATGAGAAGAAATAGCCCCCCCAGTATGCGGGTGAGATAAAGCTAGAGAATATAGGTGAAATGATATAATTGATACCACAAAGGTTTATGCCAGAAAGCTCACTAGTTCCTTGCTTTCTTTCAAATGCTGAGACCACCACATGTTCGTGTTATTGTTGTGTGCCTTCAATTGTTTTTGACCCTAAGGCAAACTTATCACGGGATTTTCTTGACAAGAGAAGGAGGTTGCCTTTGCCTTCCTTTGAGGTTGGGAAAAGTAGTATCCAGTGGGTTATTGGACTAGGTGAGCATTGGCCTAGGACACTAAGACTAAATCTGCACTGCAGAAATGGTCCAGTTTGACACCACTTAAACTGCCATGGCTCAATGCTATGGAATTCTGGGATTTGTAATTTGTTGTGGCACCCTCTGTGTTTCTGTAAACTCTAGAGTTACAAATATGAACAAAAGATACATTATTTGAAGCAGTTCTGCGTTACTTCTTTCCTACTTAAAATATGTGCATTGATTTTTATGTGTACAGTAGCTGTATTTCATCTGTAAAAGAGGAGGTGGAACAGGAGAAATGGTATTGTTTGAATGGTTACTTGCATAGTCTTGTTTTCTCTGCTTTAATCAATAACTAACCTTGTAATACTGTGATATATTCAAAAAAAGCTTTCATTATGTCTGCTTTAGCAGACCTATAATCAGGGAAGGTAAAATGGCAATTCATTGCAAATGTACCACTTATCATAATTCATACAATGATTAATATTTAGAAGACATTTTTATGTGAAATTAAAAAACTAAAATGAGACTACCTGTTCCCAACAATGAAGTAGGCAATGAACAAAAGATTAAATAACAACAAGAAGCTTAGAAGAGATGCCAAAGGAAGAGCATCAAGGTCACAGGCCATGTTAGACCATTGCATTTTTTATAATCAGAAAAGTACTGAAAATTCAGAACACATAGAACTGATACAGACCTGAGAAAGTTAGACTTTATGTAGGCATTGTTTCCCTACATATTTTAAAATAAGCTTCTTGCTAAAATTACATATTCTAAAGCAAACTTTCTGTTAACGTGTATGCACTATGTGTGCTAAAGTGTATGTTCCTTTATGCAGTAGCACATTTCTTCCCATTCCTTTACTTGTTCTTTAGATTGAGTGGGATAGAGCAAATACATAAAAATATTCATTTCAGGAAATCTTTTTATTTCAGGTAATCCAGACTACTGCCACATGTAATGACTAGGTGTTGCAGTATATTTTAGGGCCATTTTGTAGAATATATCTAAGCAGTGGTGCTAACTATCCAGTTATTCTTAAGAAAGGGATTTATTAAAATGAACTCTGCACTTAGAAATGTCTTAATCTTCTGTTTCTAACAAGTATCTTCATATTTGTATTTATTTATTTTATAGCATTTTGATATTTGTTTAGCATCGTATTAATTCATTTCCTAATATTTACCAAATATTTTCCTTATTGACAGGTGGAATGGATAGAACAGCAGGTTGTAAAAATAAGGACAAAAAGAGATTACAAACCTGGCAGCATCCAATCCATGTATTTTAATGATCCCAAATGGCAGAGTATGTGGTACATGGTAAGTGCATATAGATTAGTTGCTGTTTATTTTTTACATTGTAGTCTTTCATGATAAGCAAAAAATTGAGGCATATGTTTTTTCTTGTTTTATGATATGTAATAACTGTTATGAAACCTGAACCTGACTTGTTATCAAAAATTACCGGAAGTTATAAACATGATAAACTACAGTTTGTTTTATATTAGAGGGAGGAGAATTTCTTAATTGGACGCAAAGAACTCACAGTGGTAATATTTAATTTATTGTTTACAGTTTATTTCCTGCTTGTCATGAGTTGCAAATATGCCTTTTCTGCCATAAAATATTGGGAAGGGTATGTGATGGGTTATACAGTAGAAACAGCTATTGCAGAGACATTTTAGCCACAGGTATTCAAGCTCGTTTGTGTGAGAAGAATCTAGCTGCAACAACAAAGAAGGGGTGTTATGGGAATGATGGGGCAAATGTGTTTATTCATTGTAACAAATGAGAATTGAGCCCATCAGGAGTTTGAAATTGTGTGTAGTTTAATTCAGTAATGTTAATGCTAGCTGTTTAATTCTGACAATGAATGTCTTTGAACTGGATCTATAGTTACTGAATAAAGGCTTACTGAGTTTTAACTACTGAATCAGGGGTAGGCAACCTTTCCCCTTTAAGGGCCGAGGGACTTCAGCTCCCAGAAGCCTCAGCCATGTTGGCCAATAGTCCCATGTTGGCCAATAGCTCCTAGGATTCTGGGAGCTGAAGTCCTTCGGCCCTTAAAGGGGAAAGGTTGCCTACCCCTGTACTGAATACTGAGTGTGACAGCCATACATTCAAAGATATGAATGTGGGTTTCTGGCATTTCTGTTTTTCATTAGTGCAAGCTCTTTCCATTTTTCTTAATCATAAATATCCTTGCTAAATTAGGTGGGATCTTTGAACATGGATTTTTGAGGAGGACCAATTCCCAATGACTTTATTGTCATGCATATACCTTTAAGACTTCACTTGATCCAGAATGGGGAACCTATTCTGGGGCCAGCAAGTCCAATCCTACCCATAGTCAACTTTACTGACTGCCATTTCATTTCCAGTCTCAGTTCAGGATGCTGGTTTTGAGTACCAGGGTTTGGTGTCCATACTTTGGAAGTGTCTCCCAAAGGAAGTAACATCTTGTTTCCTCATTGTCCATTTTGAAAGGAAAACTGAGAGCTCTCGAATACACTTAATCATGTGAATTAAAACATGTAGTTTTGTACTGGTTTTGTTGTTGTTTTGTTGTTGTTTTTATATATAATACGACTAATAATAATTTTATTTATACCACGCCTTTTGCCAAAGCAGTCAGGGTGGCTTACATTTAAAACAACACATAAATCAGGGGTAGGCAACCTTTCCCCTTTAAGGGCCAAGGGACTTCAGCTCCCAGAATCCCAGGTGCTATTGGCCAACATGGGACTATTGGCCAACATGGCTGAGGCTTCTGGGAGTTGAAGTCCCTCAGCCCTTAAAGGGGAAAGGTTGCCTACCCCTGACATAAATTATCCTGCAATCATCAACAAATCATATTAATAATCACACTAACCCCCCTTAAAAATATATTAAATTCAGATATCAGTTAAAAACAAAGATTAAAACCATAAACAGAGTTAAAAACACTAGGCATTCTAAAAAATGTGGGGGAGTATGGTAGAAAACAGACAAATAGTTATTCTGGATAGGCCTGCTGGAAGAGATCCATCTTAACAACTTTTTTAAAGGCTTCTAAACTGGTTATCTGACGGATCTCTTCTGGCAAGGTGTTCCAGAGTCTGGGAGCAGTAGCGGAAAATGTCCTCTGGGAGGTCACCGCCAACCTAGTTTTCATTGGTTGAAGCAGCTTCCTCCCAGAGGACCTGAGGGCACGGGACGGATTATATGGAAGCAGGTGCTCCCTAAGGTAGCCCATGCCATGTAGGGCTTTAAAGGTCATCACCAACACCTTATACTGTGCTCGGAAAACAATAGGCAGCCAGTGGAGGGATCTTAAAATCGGTGAAATATGATCACTCCTCGATGTTCTGGTGATCAACCTGGCAGCCATATACTGTACTAATTGTAGTTTCCAAGTTAGGTATAAGGATAGCCCCATGCAGAGTGCATTGCAGAAGTCGAGTTGTGTTACTACCATTTGCAGGTCCCTTACTTTCAGGAAAGGGCGCAGCTGGCGTATCAGCCGAAGATGATAACAAGCGCTCCTGACTGTCGCAGGATGTCAATTGTCACATTTTTTAAAAGGAATTCTTCATTGAATGGAAAAATCCATGGAAGAAATCCAGATTACACTAAACCACTCATTGTAATTCTATTGCAATCTACTTCATGAGCAGGAGACATAGCCCCGAATCCTTTTGGCCATCTCAATAAATGAATGCTTCAATTGTGAGTCAACACACATGCAAACACCCACTATGATGGGTCTACTGTAGTTGGGGTTGCCAATGGAAGTCAAGTTGAAGTCTCTCCATTTAGAAAGGTCTCATGAATCAAAGCAAAGAGACAAAATTCCTAGCCATTGTATGATAAAAGGGCAATGTTTTCCATTTAATACAACACATAAAAATACAGCAAGTGGATGGTATTCTTGCCTAAAATGTATAATGGGCATGAAATGGATGGCTTGTACTGCCCAGATTATGTAATAAACAACTCAGAGTAGCAGTTGAAGACTTTTAAAAATGTTATTGGTCTATGTCCAATCTGAACAATATAGCTTGGCAAGGCAGTAGAGAAAGGGAGCACAAACCAGCTCCATTTCACCCCAGAGTACAAAAGAGAGGACTCCTTTAGATGGGGATTCTCTTACTTTTTCCTTCTCCTCTTCCCCCCTGGCAAAAACTTATCTCTACTTTCTGACATCCTCTGTTTGGAATAGGAGCATATATAGAGATACGTGTTAAACATGTAAAATTATGACTTTATTTGTACTTGGTTTCTCTTATGGTAGCCTCCATCAACCGCTGCTTCCCCCCCCCCCCATTGTTTCTTTAGATGTTTGGAATAGGTACATTTATCACAGGTAAACCCAAGCCTACATGTCTGAAGCTCAGGTATTCTTTATTATTTCTGTTATAATACATGACTGATCGTTTATGAAAGGCTTTCCAGCTGTTTTGATATGAAAATATACCTTCAGATTCTTTTGGAACAAACACTGTTTTGGATACAGTGGAAGAAGCCAATTTCGACATGTGTTTGCTTTCCAGAGAGAAGACTTGAGATGGTTGTTTTATAGTTAGGGCAGTAACAGTTGTCATCTACCCTAAATGGGTTTATCTACTTTAAGCAAATATGCCATCAACTTGCTGCAATTTATAAGAACAGAAACAAGGGGAGATAATGTAATATCCTACTTGTTGTAGGTTCTAAGATTTAAACATATAAACATGGTATTCTTTTTACAAAATTAATTGGATTTTTTCTCATTTATGGAACAAAAGTACCATTAATGCTAAGAGGCTTTACATGAAATGAATAATTTTTCATACAACTAGCAATTCTGCTTAAAGCCTGATATATGTGTGTGTGAGAGAGAGAATTTCATTTGATACCAGAATAGTTGACAATAAAAGCAGTCTATTTTCAGATATGATTTGGGGGTTGATGAAGGCCGTTGCATGAAAACAAATTCAAGGATGGTCATGATGAGACAAAGCTGTTGGCACAATAAGGAGCTTTTGTAGTGGACTAAACAGGAACAGAGACCCTCGGAATATCCAGGAAAGTGGAGTTTATTTTTACGTCGACGGACGCTCAGGCAGGTTAGCCCTGTGACTTGAGGGCCCCTCTCTCAGCTAATCAACATCCTTATATAACATCTTACACAGCTAGTTTATAATTACATTGACATATGCATAATTCAAAATTTTCATTGGTTACAAGATACAGTTTCAATCTCCACCTCTGCTGATTACATATTACACTTCTACTTGCCATACGTGAACTATTTTGGCATTACTCATTGACACCTGGATTAACTAATTGGGTCCTATCTTCTTAGTTTCCTAACTTTACTTCCACTCCATACCATCAGTCTTACTAATTGACATCAACAAAAATTCCTTTTCCTATCTCTTTGTCTCTGAAACAGTCTTTGCTATCTTTTCCAGTGAAACCAAAACTAAAAGTCTTCTACAATTGCTTTGCAAATGCACAGTTTTAAACATAGAGTATGAGACCCTAAGGATCATCCAATCCAGCCCCTCATTAGCCATGAGCTTTGTAGTTTCTTTTACATTATTTCATCCCCTACAGTTTATTCATTTTTCATGGGTACAACAGGTGTTTTTCAGGGTGTTTTTTTTTTTTTAATAAAAAGCCATTCTCCTGTTCTTCCATGATGGGCTCCTCACCTGTATTTCTCAAGTGGTTGCTTACCTTTCCTCTTTTTGAGGAGGCCAAAGATGAAGTCAAAAGCAAATCTGTATACAGAATATCTAAGGGTGAATTTGCACTGTAGTAATAATGCAGTTTGACTTAGGGCCTTTGCAGACTGCCAGAAATAGTGCAAATTGAGTCCACTTTAAGGGTTAGGGTTAGTGCTAGGGAGTCATGGGAATTGTTTCACCCCCCCCCCCCCGAAGACATTGAGCCTTCTCTGTCAGAGAGCTCTGGTGCCACAATCAAATACAGTTCCCATGATTCCCTAACTCTAACCCTAACCCTTAAAGTGGACTCAATTTGCACTCAATTTCTGGCAGTCTGCAAAGGCCCATACTTTAGTGCTGTAGCTCCATCCTATGAAATCCTGGGATTTTTAGTTTACAAGGTTGGTAGCCCTCTCTGCCAAGAGTGCTGTCACCTCACAAAACAACAAATCCTAGGATTCTGTAAGATGGAGCCATGGCAGTAAAAGTAGTATCAAACTGCATTATTTCTACAGTGTAGATGCACCCTAAAAATGTTGAATAGAGAAATCCATATTGTGTGGAAGCAAGTTCTTCCCTCCTTCTAGAAACATCAAGAAGAAACACTACAAATATTCTCTCCTTATTGCCACTCATAGTTAGGCTGAGAGGAGGCAAGGAAAGAACTTCACTAGGTTTTGTTTTGTTTTAAGAGTCTGATATGTTACATCACTTTCTCTTGCTTCTTGGGATGTCTTGTTGGGGTAGATAGTTCCTTGCTCTATTTTATACTGTGCTACAATGCTCTGTGCATGGTGCAGGTATCTGTAGCATGCCTCACTACTAACAAGGGTTATATTCAAGATGTTTCACTAAGTGCCTCTCTGCTACTTCATGTGACCATGATGCATCAAAATCCTTGATGCTGAGCTGATAAAGGTTTCGAAATTTGTACTTATTAATGTCTGTTGTTTTTGTTGTTTTTGTTGTTGTTGTTGTGTGCCTTATGATGACCCCCCAAGGCCATCCTTCACAGGTTTTCTTGGCATGTTTCCTCAGAAGGGGTTTGCCACTTCCATCCTCTTAAGCTGAGAGAGTGTGACCTGCTCAGGGTCACTCAGTGGGTTTCATGGCTGACCTGGGAATTGAATCCTTGTCTCCAGAGTCATTGGTCAACACTCAAACCACTATGCCACAGTGGTACTCTGTGGCCCCTCTGTATTGGCAGGCTGGCGATCTGCAGATTTGACCACCCACAGATTGCCATGCCCCATATTGTTCAGTGGCCGTGCTTGTGAATGTGCTGATGCATCTGTACACACAGCTCTACCATTGAATAATTTAAGGCTTGAGCATCTGCTTTTTTCTATCCCTAGCTCCCCCCCCCCCCCCCAAGAAATGAACCTGCACTGATGGGAATAGTCCACTGTATTATGAAAACAGTAGAACACAAGTTAGGAAGAAGTATTTTCAAAGTTAAAATGCACTAGGAAATCAAATTAGTATTTCAATAAGTTGCTACAGAGATCATGATGAAGTTGGATTGTGAATGGACAAATGATTATCCATCCTTTCTTTTAACTCCACACAATATTATTTATTTATATTCATTTATTTTAGAAATTTATATACCACTTTATTTTCAAGATAGATCCCTGGCAGCTAACTTTGGTTTATAAACATAGTGTATAAGAACATATGTACCTTTTTCGATTCCTAGTAAGAGCTGCTTATTCCTAGTAAGAAGAAGATATTAATGAGCAGTGGCTTGAGGGTGCTTTCATTCAAGTCAGAAAATACTGTGTATCTGAATCCTGTAGCAACTTTGGAAATAACTCGGGGGGGGGGGGGGGTGCGAATAAATTTCTAGCATAAGCTTTTGTGGACTCCAGTCTACTTCAGTAGACACAGTATATTGGAGACAACAAAAGATTATGATATATATATATTTTTAGGCCGAAAACAGACTGCAGAAATAATCCAATTTGAGACCACTTTAAGTGCCCTGGCTCAATGCTAGGGAATTCTGGAAACTGTTTTCTGTGAGACATTGAGCCTTCTCTGTCAGAAAGTTTTGGTGCCACAATAAACTACAATTCCCAGAATCCTCTTGCACTGAGCCACGGCAGTTAAATTGATCTCAAACTGGATTATTTCTGCAGTGTGTTTTGGACCTTAGTCTCAAAGGTGCTAAAGGATTCCATTATGTCTTTTTTTAATGCTGAAACAAACATAGCTATGCCTTTGAATACTGTGAATTTGGAGTTTGATTAATGAGTAACTCAGAAATGGAGATAATTCATTACCTTTGGTCCTTGATGTGATCTAAATATATTAACAGAATCTGTCAATAAAAGGTTCCTTCATTTATATAATTTGTGAACTCACATGGTCTTTAGGTTATTGGGTTTTTCATCCATGTTTTATTCTTCTTGATCCTTCTCCCGGATTCCTCCTCTTTGCTGATGCTTCTGAAAGGGAAGCAAGTGGCAGAACTCTATTGTGCAGGGGATTGTGTTGATATTCTCCTGCACTGTAGAGATGCTGCAGGTGCTGCTGAATTTGGTTGTGTTGACAAACGTGGTGTCATTTGCTAAATTTTGACAGAGTTGACAGTGCAGATTGATGGTCAAGTTGTGCAATCCAGACCCCTCAATCACAGAACCCTTGATTTGTGCAACAGTCAAGATAGTACTTTGGAATTCAGAGTAAAGTTGTGAAAAGTCACAGTGAAGAAAAATCTGAGAATATTTCAAAAGAATATAGCAAATGTGGAGGGACCACTGTATACACTCAGTGTGGTTCAGTTACCTGATAGGTACACAAAGTGTTGGTTATTACCTTTAATGCCCTACATGGTTTGGGTCCAGGTTACCTGTGAGATTGCGTCCTCCCATATAATACAGCCCATATACTCAGGTCCTCTGGGGGATATTTATTTCAACTGGTCAAAACTAGACTGGCAGCTGTCACCCAGATAACTATTTTTTTTTTTTTGGCTTCCCCTTGACTGTGGAATGACCTGCCAGGAGAGAGTCAACAGCTCTACATATTGGCTTAATTTAAAACAGCTTTAAAGACCTTCTCTTCTGGCAGGCTTACCCAATCAATTTTAAACAATTAATTTTAAAATGATATGTTTTTAATTTTATGTTACATGATTTTAATGTAAACTATGTTTATGTGTGTTAACTTAATATGTTTAAAGTGTTTTTTGTGTGTTTAATCGGTGTTGTATCCCTCAAGCCTTGGGAAGAGGTGAGTAAAAAATAACAACAACAACAACAACAACAACAACAACAATTATTTTAATTGTACTGTTTTTAAGTGCTTTTCTCTTTTTAACTGCATTTTGTTCTTTTAATAACTGATATGTTTTAATACTGTACCACTTAATTCTATTTTAATGCTCACTTTTGTATGTTTTAATTCTATTCCTCTAAATTGTAAGCCTCTTTGAGTTCCAATTTTTTTGGAATAATTTTTCTTGTTGCTAAATTTGTACATGTGGTTGCCTTTCTTTTCACCTAGTAACAGGGACTAGGATACTTTATTATTGTGGTAGAGATGTAGCTCTTCATAAACATTGTTCTCACGTATAAGAATGAACAGTTTTACCATTCCCCCCCCCTTACTGTAAATAAATAATAATAAAATAAAAATTGAATTTAAAAAAAGGAGGGGGGAGAAATGTTTTCTGCACACAAACATCCCACATGTATTTTTTGTATTGACTACAACCCAAAATCTATCTAGAATTCTTCTTGTCAGGATTTCCCGACACTTGAGAAACCCATTTTTTTCATCATTTTCCCAAATATTTTTGAATATTCTTTCCATTCCTACATTGAGGCCCTTCTCACACTTAGGAGATGGTACTCGCAAGATTGTCTTACTCATAGGCATGTCTCACTTCTTTCACTTGATGCTGCAGCCATAAGATTAAAAATTTTCAGTTCATAAAAGACAGGAAGGTTTTAAACAACTCCTTGAGTGCATCTACACTTCAGAAATAATACAGTTTGACATCATTTTAACTGCGACATCATCATCCTACAGAATCCTGGGATATGTAGTTTTCTGAGGCACTAGCATTCTTTGGCAGAGAAGGCTAAAACTACAAATCCCAGGATTTCATAGGGTAGAGCTACAGCACTTAAAGTGATGTCAAACTGCATTATTTTAACAGTGTAGATACATCCCTAGTCAATTACAGACTATTTTCATATGATGCAATATACATACATTTGTGATTAAGAACGTAATTACCAGTAACAACAAATGTAATTGTATGGTGCATTGTTTGGTACATTACTAGCAATTGAAAAAAGTTTTCACCTATAAATAGTGGATAGAGGGCCGATGCAGATAGCCCGAAAGGAGCAGCACAGAGCCACCCCCAAGAGCGGTGGACCGCGGCAACCATACGCTGCAGTCCCGATCCTCTTTTTTGCTGCCCCCAAAAGAGCGGCAAAATGCCGCTCCTTCAGCAGGTGGCAAAAGGCCTCCTTTAGAGCCAGCGCCATGGCTCTTTTGAGCCCTTTTGGCGCAGCATGCCAGGAGGGTGTCCTGATGCCGCATGCCATGCAGATGGGCACGTGGCATCAGGACAGTGTCAGTGTGGAATCGGGGCAGCCGGCGTGGGGCTGCCTCATCCCAACTCCACCCCCAGGCCGGCCCTTTGTGCCGATCTGCATCAGCCCTTAGTATCCTGCGATCTAGTACAGTGAATAATACCTTTAAAATTTCATCTCTGAAAAAAAAGTCTGATATTTTGTTTTACTGTTCAAAAGCAGTTAAAATAAAAATTCATAGAATGATCAGATGAAAAAAACTTCAGAAAAAAAAAAGTACAGTTGCCCCTCCACAACTATTCAAGCCCCTTAGGTTTGAATGAGAGCATGCACCTGTGGGCATGTGCCCCATTTTATCCCCCTCCATTTCCCACCCACGAACGGGTGAGGGACGTAGACTTGAAGTCGCAAAAATGGAGGGGCAACTGTACTAGCCTTTTGGTATGAATCATTAACATCTCTCATGTTTTATTTAATTGTGTTCTTAACTGCATAGGCAATTAATATATTTTCATGCCGAGTTTCATCTAATGTGTATGTGTGTATGTTCTTTCAATCTGTCTATTGACTTATGATGATCCCATGAATTTTGTAGGATTTTCTTATGCAAGAATATTAGCACTCTCTAAAAGAAAGTTCTAGCCATTACTTTCCCTGAACCAAGAAGCTATGACAGTACAGCTATTGCCTATCATGTCATATTTCTGTGCTTATCACAGATAGGATGGTATCATTCCCCCAAAACATAAATGATGTGGGCATTTTTCCACTGATGCTTCAAATAGCACTAAATGTTTTGGTCACACATGACTGTTGATTTTGTCTTCAGAGAGGGATAATCCACTCTTATCTTTTAAGTGGGTGTATGGCAGCAATACCTTGCTAGGAGCGTTTTCATCTTTTCATTTAATATTTTGAACTTTCAGTAATCTCTTTAAATTCACCTTTTCAACCAAACTAGAATCAACACACACAACATTCAATATTTCTTTAACAATAGAAAATCTGTTTGGTTTTCTTTTGAGAGTGAAATGAAGTGTTAGATATGAATTTTATATCAATCCTTATTACTACCACATAAATTGAAAGCTGGGTAACTGTTATATTGCATAACACAACAAAATACAAGGGCCACAAAACAGTGATACTAAAATGCACAAAATGCATATTGTAAGATTTCAAGGCTGCACTGGATTTTTCATCAGGTAACGATGTTAAAAGTCATACCGGAGAAGAAAATTGAGGAGTCACAGGCCTACATTCTATTTCAGATGTTACTTCTGTTGTCAGTTAAGATGGCCATGTGGGGATCCAGCACAAAGGGCAGTAAGTGACAGGCAATACATTATGAAATCCATTAGCAGCAACAAAGTAATTTTCCTTTGGGCACACTGATCCTGCTTCTCAGTCTAATCAGGCTTAAAGTTACAAGAGCCCTGTCCTATATATTGAATTATATTTCATAATATTAAAAAGAGGGGATGCATTTGCCAGCTTTTTCTGCACATCTCCATGGGCAGCATGCAGCTGGAAGACTTCATGTGGCTTTTGCTTCCCTTTTTTGTGCCCCAGGTATCTGCTATTGCAGAATCAACTGCACAGCTGCTGAAATCATGGCCTCATTGCCTTCACTTCCTCTTACTTCTTGAAAGTAAAAATGTGTTTTGTGCTGCACCTTGTCAAGGAATTTTTTCTTTCTAAATAACCATTGTTGGCAGTGGTGAATTTTAGAACAGGGGTAGGCAACCTAAGGCCCGGGGGCCAGATGCGGCCCGCCGAGGCCTTTGGACCGGCCCCAGGCTGATCCTGCCGCCGCCGCCCACCATGATGATATTGATTATTGTTGTTATAACTTGTTCTTGGGGTTTTCTTGGCAAAATCTCCACAGGGGTTTTGCCATGGCTTTTCTAGGGCTGAGAGAGTGTGCCTGCATATATTTTTATTTTTCAATTTTTTTAAAAAAAAATATTTATTTATTTATTTATTTATGATGCTTCCTCCCCCCCTTCCCCAATTGTCTGAGGGACAGCAACCCGGCCCCCGGCTCAAAAAGGTTGCATACCCCTGTTTTAGAACCTAGTGCTGTGCTAGAAAATTCAGCAGCAGTGGTACTAGGAAAGTCAGCACAGGGGGTCCAGGAAGTCCACTGACGCCCCTAGACTCACAAACCTTTGTTGTATGTATTCACAACTGACTTTGGTTTAGTGTAAACATTTCCTCTTAACGATAGTTATAATTATGCCTGCCAGGTTGGATATGGGACAAGGCTCTTGTCACTTTAAACCTAAACAAATTGAGAAGCAGCACGAGATACCATAAAAATCTGTAAAGCTAGGTGAAAGTACCTCCCCCCCCCCTTTACTTTCTGGCTTGAACTTTCAGCTGCAGCCATTCCCTCCTAATCCCTTCTTGATTCTCCAGTGATGGCAAAAGCCATGTGCCTAAGGAAGACTGGAACCTTTGCTTGGCTTCATAGAGTTCTGCTTCTCAGTCTTCAAGTTTGAAGAGTTCAGTGCCATATCCAATCTGGCCACCCTAATTATACTATAAGATACCATTCTTGCCATTGGTTTTGGGGAATGCTTCTACTGCCTTAACATAACTGATCTACTCTAACTAGTTTAAGTAAAATGGCAACGGCCATCCATCTTAAGGCACAGAGGAAGAGGAGTTGGTATTCTTAGCTCTTATTGTTTTTGTTTCTTGGATTCCCCCCCCCCCTCTCCAAATAGCAAAACAAATGAACCAAAAACCATAACGTATACAAAATTAATAACAGTTAAAGCTATATAAAAGAATAAATAACAAATTCTAGGGATAATCAACTTTTCTAAGGCCAATATTCTTAAAATCAATCAACTATATTTCCTTGAATACCATGGGAAGTCTTTATCTGGCACTAAAGTAATTATCACAACAGGCAGGCAATTTAGGGGGAAGCTACAGGAAGGCTACTTGGGGGAAACATTCTGTGGCTGGAAGGAAGGAGCCCATCTTCTAACTTTTGCTCTCAAAAGTGTTGGGGAAAACTACTAGCTGTGTGTGTGTGGGGGGGGTAGTGTAGTGGCACACAGTAACTCTTCCATCTCCATTTGTGACCCCCCCTCCAATTCTCTGTGCTTTGAAGCAGTTAAGCTTTAGATACATTTCCTTTGGCATAAATAGAAATTTTTGTCTTTTTAAAAAAATTGTTTGCATGGAGAAGTTGGGAGCAGCCACCTCCATTCTTATATATCCTTTTTTCAAAACATGAAAAAATAGATTGTTAAAATATTATTGCAAAAAAAGTGGGAGTAAGGGAAAAAAGGAAAAGGGAAGTACATACGGACTAGGCATTTACATTAGTGTAAACTGACCATATTTCCAAAAATACACATTTTTGAAGTTGGCATCTTTGACACATGCATAGCTAGAGCTGTAAGATCTTCTGACCATTGAACAAACGATGATGAATATCTGTCTTTCCAACCCTGAGATACGTCTTTTTTGCAACAGTAAAAGCACACAGAATTTAACTATGTTAGATTCACAGGGATATAATTCACACCACTCACATATATCATGAACTGAGAAGAGGCAGAGGCACTACCTACTTGACCTCATGATTTCTATATATTTTTTCATTCACTCGAGGAAGACTTGAAAGGAAATCACTATGGCAAAACTGAGAAAGATTGGATCTTCTGGATATAACAGGGCTGCATTCAACTGTGTTAGAACAAAGTAGAGTTCCTTCTTAACTATCATTGTGCCTTCCCAAATGTATTCCACAGAGTTGGGGATCATTTCAGGGTGATGTGGGATTGCAGGATGAGAAAGGAGCTGAAAAGTTCTGTTGTGCAAGAAGAAGACTACTTCTGCAACATTGATTTTAATTTTAGGGTGTTACTGTTCAAATACATAGCATAGTTACCTATCTATGTAGCTTGCCAGAAGACTAGCAATTGTTTCAGCAAGTGCAGAACATTTGTTAGGTTCTAGAAAAGTTATTGTGGAAAACATGTTTTTTGTGTTTGGCAATAACTGTGGTTTCAGGTAGAACTTGGGCATTTTTTATTTACTGACTATGAATATAACTACTAGAGTTGACTATTAATAAAAGTACTGTATCTGCCTTTGTGTGGATTGGGAAAGCCCTTAGTTTGACACACTCAGGCCTTCAAATAAAGGAGATTATTGCACCACCCTTTCCCATCCTTTCCTCCCAAGCTAGGCATGGAATGTAAACTTTAATACACAGATTTTACCACATATCTCTGTGCCCTGGCAGGAGGCATCCCATACCTGATCTGGACTTCTCCCACACCTTGCAAAGAATGGGAAAATTCCATTCTTTCAAAAAGTGCGGGAGAAGTCTGGATCAGGTATGGGATGCCATGCTTAGGTACAGGACACCTGCTGCCTGGGCATGGAGGTGTGCAATAAAATCTGTGTATTAAAGTTCACATTCTGTGCCTAGCTCAGGAGGAAAGGATGGGAAAGGGTGGTGCGATAATCTCCAAAGTTACACAACTGACAGAGTTTGAAACACTGTGCCACTCTTTCAGTGAAGCAGTGCTTGCTGGGACACACTGTTATAGGGCATCTCTAGTGCCCCCTGAAAGAGTGATTGCACTGTTTACTCCCTGCCCTAGTGTTACCAGCAGATAGCTACATATCCCTTCGAATTCAAACTGCATGAACTGTAAACTTATGTGCTTGTTAGGGAAGTAATATATCTGGTTACTGAAGATGGTACCACAATTTATCTAGTATGTGAGAATTTGCTCTTTTTTTCTTTTTCTTTTTCTTTCTTTCTTTCTTTCTTTCTTTTTTTTTTTTTAATTGCAATTATGGCTTCCATTCACTTGTCATGACTGAAAACAGGTACTCATGAGCAGGGCCTTGTTATTGTGTCAGGCTTGCAGACATGCAACCCGGTCCTTTGTATGATACCTTGACAATAAGTCCCAGTGAGCTCTATTACACTCCACTCCCTGCACCAAGGGTGTATAGAGTGAAAGTTTAAGCCATGCAAAAGAGTTCTGAAATTGGGTGGGAGAATTTCTTTATTACCATTGAAGTAACTACGGGGCTATGCAGATGGGCAGGAAAGTTGCCTTTTCCCTAAGCTGCAGCAACCACAATGCCTGCCCTGAGGTTGCCTTAAATGGGGGACGGAGCAACTGCACTTGGGGGAGTCAATGCAGCTTTTCCGAGACTGTATTGAAGCTCCAGCAACTTCACCACCAGCTCCAAGGATGTCTTACATCTAGACCAGGGGTAGGCAACCTTTTTGAGCCGGGGTCCGGGTTGCTGTCCCTCAGACAATTGGGGGCCAAAGCACCATAAATAAATAAATAAAATTAAAAATTAAAAATAAAAAAATTAAAAATATACATGCACACTCTCTCAGCCCCAGAAAAGCCATGGCAAAACCGCTGTGGAGATTTTGCCAAGAAAACCCCAAGAACAAGTAATAACAACAATAATCAATATCATCATGGCAGGCGGCGGCGGCGGCAAGACCAGCCTGGGGCCAGTCCAAAGGCCTCGGGGGGCCACATCTGCCCCTGGGCCTTAGGATGCCTACCCCTGATCTAGACAGATGAAATTGCTTGTTTTATGTGAAGATTTTAAAGAAAGACAGAAAAAAAAGTCTGTCTTTAAAAATCTTTCTTAAAAAAGATTTTAAAGAAAGACAATATACAGTCTCCTGAAGGTAAGGCAAGTTACCTGTGGACAATAAAGAGGAAAATAGTAGGTTTTATTTTTGAGTAGGGAAACCATAGACTTTAACATACAGTAAGTGGAATAATTAGAATAACTAATTCTACAAAGACACAACTAAAGAATTGTGTTTTGATGATAACTGTGTTTTGATAAAGTTTTGATGATAACCGATGGACTCCTGCACTTTAATATTATATTTAATATTAAATATTAATATTATTAATATTATTAATATTTAATATTATAAAATATTATATATAAACTATAATATTTCACTATATCAGTGATGTAATTCTGCTATACTGCCTTAAAACCAATCATCCACTCACATGTACATATTTGCTTTCTTGCTCTTAAAAGATTTATGGAGAGCCTATATTAATCCACAGACTTCTAAGATGTTAAAGATAGAATATTGATCATGCAGTTATATTCTGACATAGACTATAGCTGCTAGAACCACTTGTTAACCTACTAGCTTAGATTGCCCTACCATAGGTCGCTCCAGAAGTTTTTATCCTACAACTCTCATCATACCTAATCACTACTCATGCTGGCTGAGATTTGTATTCCAAAACATCTGGAGGACCCATGTTTGGGGAAGGTGCCTGTAGCATTTGTGCATGTTGCTCATGTTTCACATATATCTTGACCCCATGCTAGTTTGATAGATCTATATGTAACAGATCTTTAAAAGAAACTAAAATGTACATGTAGCCATCTAATGTATTAGGAGAAACATCTAATTTTAGGTCCTACTTGAGGCTGAGACATGGAAAAAGCTAAAATCTTACTTACTGTATAATGTCATAGTGTCAATTAGACCTCCAATTAATGTGATTAAATACATTTGAGAGCATAACATCTTATATGGTCTCTCTAAAATTGAAAGGAGATGGCAGAGCTCGTGCTGTGAAATAGATAATAGAAATGAAATACAATATAAATACCCAAAACATTGAGTTTTCAACTTTAGTTTGTTTCCATCTAATGTTTAGTGCTTCATATGTCAACAAAGATTAAAGAAGGTTCTCATAGATTTCTTTAGCACAAATTAAATTAACCCAAATATCTTCTGTAACAAGCACATGTAAGTGATCTGGAAAAAATATGTTGGTGATTGAATATTTATTCTGTAGAGGGTGAGGTGGAGTGGAGACACGCATCTGCTTACAGGGATCATCCTGGTCTAGTTGCAGCTAATAGGACATCAAACCTCTGGTTATCCTGTAGTAAAAAAGGGTCATTTTTCCTGAGTGGACACCTGACTGATGGCAAGAATTATTATGACTGTGTTACACTGAGTGGATGGGGTAAGGAGAGCAGGCACTTACTCTTGAATTCTATACATTCAACACATGCACAAATTATACATATTCCAGGGATTCTGATCCTAAAGAAAGAACTCTTATTGTTCCACCCCTAAAGGTGCTACATCTGCACCTTAGTATCACATATTAAGTTAAACTCATGAAGGTTAGAGGCAGAGATGGTACATATGTGATCACATGGACATAAATTCTGTAAAATGGATTAAGAATGCCTGTTCTGCGTTCCAAGTCTGAGTTCCAACAGTAAAAGTTTTGAGATGAATGAAACTCATGTTTCAGTGATAAGAGTAGGCATGTATTTTTTATTTTTTATTTCTTTCACATTTAAGCAAACTTTTAATTCAAAACTTAGCTGAATGTAAAATGAAACAGCTAGAGTGGGCATGCACAGTGGGCCCTTCTTATTCAGGGAGACCCTGTTCCAGACTACCTCCACCACCACCACCACCCGTGGATATAAAAAAAAAATGTGGGACCACAAGTCCCACAGGTTTCAATGGTGATGTGCTCATGCAGCCATTAGTGGCAATGGAATTTGTCATGCATGGATGCTTAAATCCTTGGATGGCAAGCATGCGGTTGGGGAGGGTGAACTGTATTTTAAAAGATTAAATTATTATTGCTTTGCTTTTGTTTAAATGCATGTGAATAAGGGCGTTGCAGATCGGTCCAAAGGGCTGGTCTGGGGGTGGAGCTGGGGTGCAGCAGCCACATGCCAGCCACCCCAAACCCACCCCGATGCCATGCGGCCGTACGCATGGCGCGCAGCATCAGGACACCCTCCTGGTGCAGCGTTTAAACACGCTGCACCTGAAAGGGCGTGGAAGAGCCGTGCCGCCAGCTCTTAGGGCGACCTTTTGCTACTCTTTTCGGGGTGGCAAAAGGGAGGATTGGGGCCGCAGCATGGGGTTGTTGTGGCCCCAATCTGCTGCTTCCCAGGGCAGCTCTGTGCTGCCCCAAATGGCCAGTCTACTTTGGCCCTAAGTTTGCTGGTGGGTTCTGCCCAAAGTTCTATATAATAGCTTCAAAACTTGCTAGTAAAATGCTTCAAGCAACTGAAACTTTTCAAGGAGGGGGGAAAATGATGATTTTAAAGCTTATCATAGCATCCGTATAAACTGTTGTACACAACTTGATGTATTTTACCTTATCATAGTAGCTGTAGTAACTGTTGATATGCCTGTGCATCCTTCTGGCAATGTGTATAGCTTTTAAGTAATAATAATAATAATAAAAATACTGCCCATGATCCAAAGAGATGCTTAGACTCACAGAATAGTTATGATAAACTACTTTTGAGAATTCCATTTCAATAGTAGTTTGCCATGAACCAGGGATAGGATCTCCCATCTGAGAGAAATCCGACTAGTATCCCTATTAACTTAGAGAGCTAGTTCTACAATTCTTTGGCCTTTAGCTGCTGTGTTCCTTTTTCATATTCTCTCGAGGCATCACAATCACTAACACAAACATTTAGAAACAACTTAGAATGATTTCAGTCTGCAGACTTACTTACTGGCTTTCCATTATTTACCACCAATAAGACTACACCCTTAGTAGCCATATCTTAGATTTTTCTATTGAAACATGATAATTGTTTTGTTTCCTTCTCATAAGCTTTATGTTACTTTTTTTATTATGACACCAACATTTTGGTTAGCATAGTTCACAAACTCTATAGTAATATTGCTTGTAAACTAACAACACACACAGAATGACAGGAGAAAACTAATGAATAGGCATAGGTCAGTGGTTCTTAAATGGTGGGACATTTCTGTTTCTGTTTCTGCTAGGAAGGAGAAGGAAAGCAGTTCCTGAGCAGCCATATTGAGTGGGTGAGTGTTTAAATTCTTTTTAAAAACACTTGGGGAGGGTGTGACTGTTGCTGAGCTAGCCTATACAACTCCTCCCAGAGGCTTTCTAGGTCAGTTCCTGCTAGGAAGGAGAAGGAAAGCAGTTTCTGGGCAGCTATTTTGAGTGAGTGAATTTTTAAATTCTTTTAAAAACACTTGGGCAGAGTGTGACTTTTTTTCATAGGACAAGGGAAAGCACAGCAGAGGTAGACTTTGATCCTTCTCTTTACAGGTTCTCCTAATAATAATAATAATTAATTTAAAGAGCTTTGAGGTTGTTGTTTTTTGCTCAGAGGGAAGGAGACAGAGACTTGCCTCCAGAATAAGGTAGCATCCAGGAGCTCTCTGTAGAGTTAGAAACCTATTGAGCTCGCTGACAGAGCCTGGTGAAAAGACCAAGAGGACAGAGGCCCTTGACGTGAGTCTTTACCAGGGGACTTTTTGAGGGAGAAGCCCATGTCACGCAGTTGGGCGTGTAGACAAAATAATTTGGAAGCTTTCTTCACTTTGCAGAGAAGAACACCCAGTGACCTTGGAGCTGTCTGGCTGCTTTAGGGATTCATCCTCCCAGCCTCCAATGAAAACAGACTGAAACCAAGTTTAAACTCCAAAGAAGCACATTTATTGTTCAGTTGCAATATGTACAGAAAAGCTATATACACTCAACAAGAAGGAACAAAGAACTAACTAAGCACCCACATGCTGTGGTCCCGGTGTTTTTATAGACACTTGCCATGAGGTCTCAAAGTCCAGCCTCTTCCTGTGACTTCTTCCTGTGTCACTTGAATTGTTGTTCCCCCAAACATAATGACATAATATGTTTACACTTGGTCTATGTGCTCTCAGGCACATACTGACCTTGGACATTGCTAAGATGTTTTGAGTCCCAGCTGCAAACAACTTTCCCAACTAGCAAGCTGTAAAGTGACCTGTAGTACCCTTTTTCATTTTCCCACATCTGGACATTTAAACTCAAGTTACAAATCCCAACAGCCCACAGATTTCGCAAAATGGACACTGAGGGAGTTGCTGCAGTCACCTGCAACACTTGAGAGATGTTTGTCTTCTTCCAAGAGATGTGGGGAACTTCACCTGCACCAAGTCAAGTTTGTAGCCCTCCTGGAAGAGAAAGTCAAGCACCTGGAGGCCGGGGTAGCTACGCTTCAGTATATTAGGGAGCAAGAGGTTTTCCTGGACAGAGCGGAAAGAACGGTCTTGGACGGGGACCACACAGAGGAAGTTGTTGAGGAGGAGGTCATTTCATGCACACAGGAGGTGGACATCTGGAGGAACATCACACATAGAAGTAGGGAAACCAGGGATCGTTCTGGGAGCTTGCAGCTATAGAATTGATTTGAAGCTCTCTCCCTTATCAAGGATGAAGAGGAAGAGCAGCAGGAACAGTCCTCAGTGACAGTGCAGGAGACCTGAAGAGTACCACCGCAGGGAACAGCCACTGCTAAGGAGGAGGCGTGTGGTGGTGGTTGGGCACTCCTTGTTGAGGGGTACAGAAGCAGTAATTTGTGGTCCTGACAAGATGTCCCGAGAGGTGTGTTGTCTCCCTGGGGCAAAAATCCGTGATGTGACAGCGAGACTGACAAGACTTGTCAAGAATACTGACCATTACCCCTTCCTCTTGGTCCACGTGGGAACCAATGATACTGCAAGGCATAGTCTTCAGAATATCAGAAGGGATTATGAGGTTTTGGGCAGGAAGCTGAAAGAGCTGGACGCACAGATTGTTATCTCATCTCTTCTTCGAGTTGAAGGGCATGGTCGAGGAAGGGAGAGGAAGATAGCAGACATGAATAACTGGCTCCGCAGATTGTGCCACCAAGAACGATTTGGATTCATGGATCATGGGCTGCGGTTTCATGAGGTGGACTTCTAGCAAGAGATGGACTGCATCTCACACCAGTTGGCAGAAGTGTTTTTGCCAATAGTCTCAAACATTTGATCAGGAGGGCTTTAAATTGAGTCATGTTGGGGAGGGAGACAGTATCTTGGAAGGTATCTTAGAAGGCAGGAGTATATCATAGGCTGGAGATAATCGTCAAAGTATTATAGAGGGAACAAGGCAAATGATGCAAGGGCACAACAGTGGAAGGAAAAACACCTCGCACAGGCAGCAAGTGGGAGGGAAAAATGCTCTTAGATGTCTCTACACTAATGCACAGAGCATGAGAAATAAACAAGAGGAACTTGAACTCCTAGCACAACAAAGCAAATATGATATAATAGGCATCACTGAAACCTGGTGGGATGAGTCTCATGATTCGAATGTAGGAATAGAGGGGTATCTGCTTTTTAAGAGAAATAGGCCAAACAGGAAAGGAGGAGGAATAGCATTATATGTCAGGGATGCTTACACCTGTGAAGAGATCCAGGACTTAAATCCTGGAAATCAGGTGGAGAGCATTTGGATAAAAATTAGGGATGTTATAGTAGGAGTCTACTACAGACCCCCAAGACAGACTGAGGAATTGGATGGTGCCTTTCTAGAACAGATGACCACACACTCAGAAAGGAAATATGTAGTAGTGATAGGTGACTTCAACTATCCTGATATTTGCTGGAAGTCAAACTCAGCCAGTACTTGATGGTCTAGCAAATTCCTCACTTGCCTTGAAGACAATTTCTTTGTCCAAAAGGTGGAAGAGGCAATAAGGGGATCAGCTATTTTAGATCTGATCCTAACCAACAGGGATGACCTGGTCAGTGGGGTGCAAGTGGTGGGATCGTTAGGTCTGAGTGATCATGTTCTCCTGGAGTTTCTTATACAGTGGAAAGGAGAAGCTAGACATAGTCAAACACTCATTCTAGACTTTAGGAGAGCTGATTTCAACAAACCTAGGTAAACACTGGGAGTGATTCCATGGTCAGGAATACTAAAGGAGAAGGGAGTTCAGGATGGATGGGAGTTTCTTAAAAGAGAGATACTGAAGGCACAATCTCAAACTGTTCCAATGAGAAGGAAAAATGGGAGATGCCTCAAGAAACCAGATTGGATGACAAAAGAACTTTCAACTGAACTAAGTTTTAAATGGGAGATGTATAAGAAATGGGAAAGGGGTGAAACCACTAAAGAGGAATTCAAACAGATAGCTAGCACATGTAAAGTCAGGAAAGCCAAAGCAGAGAATGAGCTCAGGCTTGCTAGAGCAGTTAAGCACAATAAAAAGGGCTTCTTTGGGTATGTCCGTAGCAAAAGAAAGAAGAAGGTAATGGTAGGGCCACTGCATATAGAAGATGGAGAAATTCTAACAGGGGACAGAGAAAAGGCAGAACTACTCAATACCTTCTTTGGCTCAGTCTTCTCACAAAAGGAAAAGGGTGTTCGACCTGAGAAAAATGGAGCAGAGGACACAATAGGGGAAATGTAGCACAGAACAAGTAAAGAGGAAGTACAGGAATAATTGGTTAGCCTAAATGAATTTAAGTCTCCAGGACCAGATGAACTACATCCAAGGATATTAAAAGAACTGGCAAATGTAATCTCAAAGCCACTGGCAATAATCTTTGAGAACTCTTGGAGAACAGGAGAAGTCCCAGCAGACTGGAGGAGGGCAAACATTGTCCCCATCTTCAAAAAGGGCAAAAAAGAGGATCCCAACAACTTTCACCCAGTTAGTCTGACATCAATACTGGGAAAGATTCTAGAACAGTTCATGTGAACATTTAGAAGGGAATGCCATAATAACTAAAAGTCAACATGGGTTTCTCAAAAACAAGTCATGCCAGACTAATCTGATCTCTTTTATTTGATAAAATTACCAGCTTGCTAGATGAAGGGAATGCGGTAGACATAGCATATCATGATTTCAGTAAGGCTTTTGACAAGGTCCCCCACAATATTCTTGCAATCAAGATAATAAAATGTGGGCTAGACAATACAACTGTTAGGTGGATTAGTAATTGGTTGACTGACCGAACTCAAATGGTGCTCAGCAGTGGCTCCTCTTCATCCTGGAGAGAAGTGACAAGTGGGGTGCCACAGGGTTCTGGCCTGGGCCCAGTGCTCTTCAACCTCTTTGTCAATGACCTTGATGAAAGAATAGGGGGCATGCTTCTCAAATTTGCAGATGACACCAAATTAGGAGGAATAGCTAATACCCCAGAAGACAGGATGAAAATTCAAAATGACCTTAATAGATTAGAAAGCTGGGCCAAAGCTAACAAAATAAATTTCAACACAGGAGAAATGTAAAGTACTGCACTTAGGGCAAAAAAATGAAATGCATAGATATAAGATGGGGGACAACTGACTTAACGAGACTACGTGTGAAAGGGATCTAGGAGTCCTAGTAGACCACAAGTTGAACATGAGTCAACAGTGTGATGTCACAGCTAAAAAGGCCAATGCAATTTTAGGCTGCATTAATAGAAGTATAGTATCTAGATCAAGGGAAGTAATAGTGCCATTGTATTCTGCTTTGGTCAGGCCCCACCTGGAATACTGTGTCCAGTTCTGGGCACCACAATTCAAAAAGGATGTTGAAAAACTGGAGCGTGTCCAGAGGAGGGTGACTAAAATGGTGAAGGGTCTGGAAACCATGCCCTACAAGGATCAACTTAAGGAACTGGGTATGTTTAACCTGGAGAAGAGACAGCTAAGAGGGGTTATGATAGCCCTGTTTAAATATTTGAAGGGATGTCATATTGAGGAGGGCGCTAGCTTGTTTTCTGCTGCTCCAGGGAATAGGACTCAGAACAACAGATGCAAGCTACAGGAAAAGAGATTCTACCTCCACATTAGGAGGAACTTCCTGACAGTGAGAGCTGTTTGACAGTGGAACACACTCCCTCAGAGTGTGGTGGAGTCTCCTTCTTTGGAGGTCTTTAAACAGGGGTTGGATGGCCATTTGTCAGGGATGCTTTGATTTTGAGTTCCTGCATGGCAGGGGGTTGGACTGCATAGCCCTTGTGTTCTCTTCCAACTCTATGATTCTATGATTCTATGACAGTACCCCCAGGATGGATGTGAGAGTTGTTTAAGGGCAGGTGTGAGACTAGGGCCCAAAACAAACAGGCCAAATAGGTGGCTTCTGGAATAGATAGTTTTCACCCAGAGAGCCAGAGTGCTGTAGTGGTTTGAGTGTTGGATTATGACTCTGGAGATTCCCCACTTGACCATGGAAATTCACTGAGTGACCATAGGCAAGTCACACACTCTCAGTGCAGAAAACCCTGTAATAGTTTTGTCTTAAAAGGGTAAAGGAAGTCCATTGACATGAATGTCTAGTCGTGACCAACTGTAGGGAGTGGTGCTCACCTCTGCTTCTAAGCCGAAGAGCCAGCGTTGTCCAAGGACTGCTCCTGTGGTCATGTTATCCTCCCACTTAAAAGTGATACCTATATATCTACTTGCACTGCCATGCTTTCAAACTGCTAGTTTGGCAGAAACTGGGACTAGTGACAGGAGCTCACCCCATCATGCAGCATTCATGCTTCAAATTGCTAACCTTCCGATCTTCCGATCATCAGAATTGGCATCTTAACGACTAAGCCACCACATCCTTATTATTTTTTTAACAGCATTTGGTGCAATCATGCTGGCCACATGACCACCAGAGCAGTCTTTGGACAATGCTGGCTCTTCGGCTTAGTAACGAAGATGAGCACTTCCCCCTACAGTCGGTTACAAATGGACATTCATGTCAAGGGACTACCTTTACCTTTAGTTTTCCCTTAGGGTTGCCCAATGGCTTGAACAATCCTGTGATGTACTGGAAGGAAGTAGGAAGTGAGGAAGACCACATGCTAGATGGATGGACTCTATTAAGGAGGTCACAGGTATTAAGGGGTTGCAGGAATTAAGCAGAGCAGTGGAGGACAGAGGGTCTTGTAGATGTCTCATCCATAGGGTCGCCATGAGTTGAGATTGACTTGAGTGCAGCTAACAACAAATGCAGGGAGAGGTGTGTACAGTAGCCCCTCCCAGTCGTGGGGATCCATTCTGCCCCCCCCCTTGAAAATGGTGGCTCACAAATATTTGAGCCCCATTCAAAATTATGGCGCGTGCTCCTTTGGCGCACATGCAGGGGCCATATGCCACCATTTTATCCCTCCCCGCTTGTCCCCCCGTGAAGAGCAAGACCATGGACTTGACGTCTGCGAACAGGGAGTGACAACTGTATATGTGTAAAATTGTGAACAGCATGGTGCCTGTATGCTCTTATTTCATGTAAGTCAGCAGGAAGAAAAATATTTTGCACACTTGCTGCTTATTTCTAGATAGAAGAGCACAATTTCTTAGACAAAAGCAGTAAGAAGTGGTGACTTGTATGAAGAACTTTGAACGAGCAAGCCACATAAAAGGGTTGAGCTGTTAGGATAAATAATTGTTTCTTTATTAATTTGCACACCCTATCAAGTCTAAAAATTATGTTTCATATTCCTATTGCAAGTTACTGCCAACGTCTCACCTGTTGGTCAAGATCTAAGAATAATACTGTTGTGATTGTATAAGTGAGGAAACAAGATGACATAGACTTTTTCCCATTGAAAATTTGTTAATTTAGGTCCCAAAATATGTCCTTGGCTGCCTGCTTTTATACTCATCTACATTGAAGCAAATCTTATTAATACAACAGGACTGGCTCCCATGGTGTGCAAGTAGGACCACAGTTCCCTTTGCTTTGAAAGTCTAGATACTGTAAAGCTAATTTCCAAGCATCCCATTTTAGAACTTTCATGCATTTGCTTTTTAAAAAATGCTATTTCTGGAAGTGCATTTATTAATATGTCTGCCTACAATCCAGGCATTGAGAAAATGCTGCTGCATGCTCCAAAATGGGTACCTGATTATTTAACTTTAAATTTAGTGTATCAGTATGGAGTACTGCTGAATGGTTACATTTTGACACTTTCACACTTAGATACTTCAATTTTGCTAGTCATTTGAATCTGTAGCAAAGCAGCAGCATACCTAGCATGGAAAGGGAAGCCTAAAAGACATCATAAGAGGGGCCTATTCTGATTCTACACTTTATGTGCAAAAGAATATGCCATTTTTTTATATCACAGATTTGCAAGCTTCTTTTTTTTTAAGCACAAAATGAGAGGAAAATAAATTTATCTGGTTTTGTATCTTGCTTTTATACCTACAGGAACTAGAGAACTTTGTAAATTAAAAAGAACTGTAATAATGATTCCTTGTACCATGTCACTGTTCACTCATTGATATAATATGTTCAACTCATTTGATTTAAAATCAATAATAATTAAAAGTTAAATGAATCCCTTGTGTTGTGCATGACCTGTGGCAGTTATGCCTTTGAGGAAATGATAAATAAATATTTCACAGTATTATTTATGAATTTAAAAATCACTAGATAGTCTTTTAAGTGGAACTGTGTAGCAGTTAGAATTCTGTAAGGCTTAGCAAATTAAATACTTTGGTAATGGAAAAGGGTTTATCTCCTCTTTTTCATTAATTTATGAGGTAGTTTATATGTGGTCACATTTCATCTAATCATAGAAAGGTATCCAGGCTGTTGGTGGAGGTGTGTGCAGTGTTTACTGGTAAGTTCTCAAGTAGAAGCACTCATGACTGTTCCCATTTTCCTCAAGGACATTTCCCCCCAATATAGTGGTTACTATTTCCACAGTAAGAAACCTGATCTAGAAATGTATTTCCAGTAAAAGCAAAGTTTTTGTTAAGCCAGTGCATCTCAATTGTCCATTCAGGACTAAGCCAACCCCAAATACTTTTTATTGCAATAGGGGTAGATCACAACAATATTTTTTATCCCTGGAAATTCCTCCCTCCTTCCCTTCAGGTATTATAATGGTTGGCAGCTAAGCTCAGTGGAAACAAGAAGTATATGTCACACAAAAACAAATTAATATGTGGACAGCTTTCCCAAAGACTCAGTCTATTTTTGAGACTAAAGTACCCTGTTTCCCAGATGGTTTGTATGTCCAATATTCAGTTGTAGTCTTGCTTTTGCTGTCCCAAACCTAGTTCCAGTTCTTTTTCTAGCCATTGTCAGATAGGTTTTGAAAACTGTATCAGGTTGAAAAGAACTGTGTGGGAAGAGGAGGAGAAAACTGGTGGAAGAAAACAAAGTGAATTATTGTGAACCCACATTATCTATATTGATTTTGTTTTAATTTTGAGTCCCAAGTTGGGGGGATGGGATATAAAGTAATCATATAGTCAATAAATAAGAGTTCCAGAAGCTACTTTTCATTTTAGAACAGACTAGCTCATTAGTTAAAATCAAACTACCTTCTACAGACGGGTGACTGGGAAGAGTGTCTTTGGCAAAAGAATGGTGAATCTGATCAAGAGAGATTTAAATTAAATTCTTAGGGGATGGAGATGATAGTCTAAACATTTCCCTAAAGGGAAGCTCTTTACAAGCTCACTAAAAGCAAGCTCTAGAAGATAAATTGGGGGAGAGAATTGGAGCTTCAGTAAAACTTGTAGAAGAATATGAAAACAAGCAACACTTTAGATATCAATCCACCAACATACAAAGTTTGAAAAATGAACAAGCAAACTTGAAGTTGTAGTTCAGGAAAGTAAATATGATTTTACACTTTAGGTATAACAGGGACTTGGTGGTATGACTCCCATGATTGGAATATAACAACTAAAGGATATTATATATTCAGAAATAAGAGAGGTAAAGAAAAGGAGGGAAAGTAGCATTATATGGCAAAAACAATGATGAAATAAAAATAATGTTGTAGTAAGAGGGACACAGTGGCTCAACAGTTAAGACACCCACCCTGATGATTGCAGGATTGGCAGGGCAGCAGTTCGAGGCCCAAGGAGTGATCTCCCATCACTAGTCCCAGCTTCTGCCAACCCAGCAGTTTGAAAGCATGTAAAAGAACAAGTAGATAAATGGGTGCCACTTCGTGATAAGGTAACAGTGTTCTATGAAGTCATGCTGGCCACATGATCACAGAGTCGTCTTTGATAACGCTGGCTCTTTGGCTTAGTAATGGAGATGAGCATGGATCCCTACAATCAGTCATGACTAGATAGTCTTGTCAAGGAGAAGCCTTTACCTTTAGAAGTTTATTACAAGATTAGGTAGTGAGTAATGCTTTTCTGAAACAATTCTCAGACATCTCCAAAAAGCAGGAACTGGTAGTTATGGGGGCCTAAGCAGAGGTTCTCCAACAAATCCCTGATGTACCTTGTAGATAATTTTCTTTTTCAAAAGGTGGAGGAAGAAACAGGGGAATCAGCAATCCTGGACATGATCTTAACTATTAGGGAGAAATTGTTCACTGGAACCAAAGCAGTTGATACTTTAGGGGGAAGTGATCCTGTAATGATAGGATTCAGGATTGTGAGACAGGCCAAAGAAGAATTTAGTCAAACATAAACCTTGGATTTCAGGAAAACTGATTTTATCAAGTTCAGGGGAAATATAGGACAGAATCCCATGGCTAGAGATGCTAAAATGAGTACTCAGCTGTTGGGGGTCAATCAGCTCACAGTTGTAAACTGCTTAGACACCCCATAGCGTGGTATGAAGCAGTATATAAATGAAGCTGCTTTAAAGGAAAAAGACACGCAGCATGGGATTTTGTGAAGAAGGAACTGCTAAAAGCACAATAACAAATAATTCCATGAAAGAAGAAAAATGTGAAGTATCTAAAAAAGCCAATGGCTACACAGTAAACCTGAGGAGGAATTGAAAAGGAAAAAAAATGTATAAAGGATAGAAGAATCACCAAGAAAGAACACAGATGTGTCACCCAAACTTGCCTGAAGCTCAGAATTTTCTGAGAGTGGCTACAAAAGCAAGTAGCAGCAAAAAGGTTTCCCCAGAAAAATATGTTTAAAGCAAGAGAGTGAAGAAAATGGTGGGATCACTGTTCAGCAGGGATGGTGAAATACTAACAGATCACAACAGAAAGGCAGAACTGCTCAATAGCTATTTTGCTTCAGTTTCCCCCCCAAAAGAAGACTTCCATGCATTAACAGAGACTTTGTCAAGGAATCCAGGTTGCAAATCTAGATTGATAAGGAGTTAGTCAGAAATCACTTAGGGCCTTTACAGACTGCCAGAAATAATGCAGATTGAGTCTTTAACTGTCTTGGTTCAGTGCGAGGGAATCATGGGAATTGTAGGTTTTTCTGAGACATTGAGCCTTCTCTGTCAGAGAGCTCTGGTGCCACAATAAACTATCTGCATTATTTCTGGCAGTCTGCAAAGGCCCTTAGTTAACCTAAATGGGTTCAAATCTTCAGGGCTAAATGAACTGCATCCCAGAGTATTGAAGGAACCTGCTGTCATTGGGATGAAACAAATGGGTGGCTTGAAGTGGCCTCTGGATGCTCCAGATCAGCCCAGGACCATGGTGACCAGATGTCGTGGTATCAAAGCTGGCTGCCGCCACAGTCCTGAATGGACTGCTGGCAAGAAGTAGCTTTTTGCCTCTCCTTTGCTGGTTGCCTTCAGGTCACCTTAGGTGGCCTCAGAGCGGCTTTCAGCTGTTTCAGGGATGTGAGTTGTCTGCACGCCATTCTCCCAAAGTGGCCAGTCCCTACTCTATTTGGCCCATCTGTTTCAGCCCATACTTGCAGAACCACTTGCCATCATGTTTGAGAAATTGTGGAGAACAGGCAAAGTGTCAGAGGGCTGTAGACAAGTAAACATTGTCCCTCTCTTCAAAAAAGCACTAAAAGAAGACCCAGGAAACTACAGGCCAGTCAGCCTGACCTTAAAACAGGGGGGAAAAGTCAAAATGGATTATAGACGGGTCCATCTGCAAGTATCTTGATGACAATGCAGTGATTAGTAGGAGGCAGCGTGGGTTTGTCAATAACAAAACAGGCTAATTTAACCTTATGTCTTTTTTGTTCATGTCACTAGTGTAGTAGATGATGGGAATGCAGTAGATGTCATTTATCTGGATTTTAGCAAAATATTTAATAAGGATCCCTATGATATTTCGATTAGCAAACTGGCTAAATATGGAATAGATAGAAATACCATCAGATGGATCCATAATTGGTTGTAAAACCACACTCAAAGAGTTGTCATCAGTTGCTGTGCTTCAAATTGGAGGAAGGTCTCAAGTGGAGTGCCACAAGTTCTGTTCTGGGTCTGACACAATTCAATATTTTTATCAATGATTTAAATGATTTAAATGGAAGTAATCCTTATCAAATTGGCAGATGATACAAAACTGGGAGGGGTAGCTCACATGTTGGAAAATATGAACAGCATTCAAAAGAACTTTGATAAACTAGAAAACTGGCTTGAAATGATTAAAATGAAATTCAGTAGAGATGAGGGGAAAAATCAGTATGTGCTTTATAGACTATAGCAAAGCATTTGACTACATAGATCATGAAAAACTATGGAATGCTCTTAAAAACATGGGAGTGCCACTACATCTTATAGTCCTGGAGAGAAATCTATACTTAGGACAAGAAGCCACTGCCAGAACAGAATATGGAGAAACAGAATGGTTCCCAATTGGCAAAGGGTCAGGCGAGGCTGTATTCTATCACCCAACTGGTTCAATCTGTATGCAGGAAATATCATACAACCAGCAGGCTTGGACACAGAAGAAGGAGGAGTTAAGATAGGAGGAAGGAATATCAAGAATCTAAGATACATGGACGATACTATACTACTAGCAGAAAACATCATAGACTTGGAATAACTACTAAAGAAGATCAAGGAAGAAAGTGCAAAGGCTGGCTTACTGCTGAACATAAAGGGGAAAAAATGACCATGGAAAAGCTACATAAATTCAACCTAGACAATGAGAAAATTGAAATAGTAAAAGGTTTCCTGTACCTTACATCAAACATTGATCAGAACAGAGACTGCAGCCAAGAAATCAGAAGAAGACTAGGAATGAGGAGGGCATCTATAAAAGAACTAAAAAAGATCCTAAGGAGTAAAGATATACAACTAAGCACTAAAGTTAGAAATGTACAAGCCATTGTATTCCCCATCTCAATTAATGGATGTGAGAGTTGGGCAGTGAAGAAAGTGGATAAGAAGAAAATCAATTCATTTGAGATGTGTTGTTGGAGAAGAGTGTTGAGGATACCATGGACATCTAAAAAAGACAAACTAACAGATCAATCCTGAACTCTCCCTGGAAGCCAAGATGACCAAATTGATGTTGTCACATTCTGGACACATCATGAGAAGGCATGACTCATACAACATCTTTATCAGTGGCATGGATGAAAGAATAGGGGGCATGATTACAAAATTAGCAAATTAGGAGGAATACCCCAGAAGACAGGATAAAATTTCAAAATGACCTTAATAGATTAGAAAGCTGGGCCAAAGCTAACAACATGAATTTCAACACAGAGAAATGTAAGGTACTGTACTTAGGGCAAAAAATGAAATGCATAGATACAAGATGAGGGACACCTGGCTTAATGAGACTACGTGTGAAAGGGATCTAGGAGTCCTAGCAGACCACAAGTTGAACATGAGTCACCAGTGTGATGCTGCAGCTAAAAAGGCCAATGCAATTTTAGGCTGTATTAATAGAAGTATAGTATCTAGATCAGGGGTAGGCAACCTTTTTGAGCTGGGTGCCGGGTTGCTGTCCCTCAGACAATTGGGGGGGGGCCAAAGCACCAAAATAAATAAATAAATAAATAAAACAATTTTTTAAAAAAACATTATTATGGCAAGAGCATCTGGCCCCCGGGCCTTAGGTTGCCTACCCCTGATCTAGATGAAGGGAAGTAATAGTGCCACTGTATTCTGCATTGGTCAGGCCCCACCAGGAATACTGTGGCATCACAATTCAAAAAGGATGTTGAAAAACTGGAGTGTGTCCAGAGTAGGGTGACTAAAATAGTGAAGGGTCTGGAAACCATGCCCTATGAGGAACGACTTAGGGAACTGGATATGTTTAGCCTGGAAAAGAGATGGTTAAGAGGGGATATGATAGCCCTCTAAATATTTGAAGGGATTTCATATTGAGGAGGGAGCTAGCTTGTTTTCTGCTGCTCCAGAGAATAGGACCTGGAACAATGGATGCAAGCTACAGGAAAAGAGATTCCACCTGAACTTTAGGAAAAACTTCCTGACAGTGAGAGCTGTTTGAAAGTGGAACACACTCCCTCAGAGTGTGATGGAGTCTCCTCCTTTGGAGGTCTTTAAACAGAGCCATCTATATGGGATGCATTGTTTTTTAGTTCCTGCAGGGCAGGGGGTTGGACTAGATGGCCCTTGTGGTCTCTTCCAACTCCATGATTCTATGATTCTATACCTGCTGGGGATGCTCTAGGTGGAGATCCTGCACTGAGCAAGAGGTTGGACCTGATGGCCCATGGGGCCCCTTCTGATTCTGTGTTCCTGTGAAAACAAGATTTTTGTGGAAGCTCCCATTATACAGATGTAATAGTCGAATGGCAGGAAACTAATGGCCACAAGGCATCCAAATGATGTGATCATAAGGTTTGAAATTTTGGTCCTCCAGATGTTTTGGACTTCAGCTCCCAGAATTCCTGGCTATTGGCCAAGATGGCTAGGGTTTCTTGGAGTTGATGTCCCAAACCCCTGGAGAACCAAGGTTTGGGAATCACTGAGCTAGATTATATGTTGCAGTTGCTATAGAGAAATGAATTGAAAAGAGGGTATCTTATAGAGGTTAACTTTTTGAAGAACTAGTAGTAGTTGTTAACTTTTTGAAGAACTAGTAGTAGTTGAGAATGTTGGACACAACAAGCAAGGCTTGCATAGCAATGAAAAGTATGGGCCTTTGCAGACTGCCAGAAATTGAGGCACTGCCCTGGCTCAGTGCTAGGGAGTCATGGGAATTGTATTTTTTTCTGGGACATTGAGCCTTCTCTGTCAGAGAGCTCTGGTGCCATAATAAATTACAGTTCCCATGATTCCCTAGCACTGAGCCAGGGCAGTGCCTCAATTTAATGTGCACTATTTCTGGCAGTCTGCAAAGGCCCTAAGTGTCTAGACCAATGATTCCCAAGCTTTGGACCTCCAGGTGGTTTGGACTTGAACTTCCAGAAGTCCCAGACAGCTTGGCCAACCCTCAGGAATTCTGGGAGCTGAAGTCCAAAATATCTGGAGGACCAAAGTCTGGAAACTGCTCTAGACCAACACACATACTAATTCAGTCCCATGCATACATGCATGTATATACCTCTCTGTTCATTACAAGAAGTCTCTAGAACAGGATTTGAAATAATGTGGCCCTCTGTATTTTGCTGGGATGCAACTCTTGATAAGCTCAAGTCAGTACAGCCAATAGTGAGGAATGTTGGGAGATATAGTCCAAGAACATCAGGAAAGTTTCACAATTCCTGCTGTAGACAGTGGTACAAGGCAAACTTTGTGTGAATTACTGTCAGCGGAAACATGAACTATAGGTGTTTGCTGCTTGTTCTTTTGTTAGGTACTCCTAAAACAGACAACATCATTTGTTCAAAACAGTGGGAAAAGAGGCTGCCACAGCTGTTTTCACTCTTTTTTTCTCTTGGTCCTGTTACAATCTGCTGCTTTCTCTCCCACCTGCTGTACGAAGGAGGACTATAGGTGTGTTGAGTTCTAGGTGGAGGGATGAAGCAGAAAACATGAGCACAGAAGGATTGGTTAAGTTGGTGCCACATCTCCTGCTTTTGAGAATTTGGAGCTATGTATAGGACTTTTTCCAGGTCTTTTCTTTCTACTCTGCTTGAAGCTGTTTCCTGATATCATTGGGCTGCTTGGCTTTAAAAAAACAACAACAATGATTCTTAGACCTTTGGCCACAAGACAGTTAAAAGCAGCTGAATGCATTCTACTGTTTCTATACAGCATGGATAGGAAGACAAGCTGTAAAGATGTTGCTTTTTGCCAGAGAAACAAAAGTTCAGGCAAGGACAGCCTGCTGACATCATGAGAGGAGAAAGCCGCTGTCTTCTGGCAGGCTGCCAAACCTTTCAAGGAAAGAGGGTTTATAATCTCACACCCTTTTCTACAGCCCAAGGTACATGGTTGGTCTGAGCCAAATAGCAGAACTTCGAAGTCATTTCCCCCAGTGAGCTGCCTATGGGTGATTTCAAGTGTTAGTGAAAGATGGAAGCATGCAGCCAGAAGCCAGAATGTGTAGACCTATTAACAACCAATGCTTTATTGAAGATAAGGGATAAAAAGCCTATGAGTGGATTAGTCATGGGTTCAGGTTTACTTTTCTCAGTTTTAGCAGTAAGAAGTGTACAGCAGTAAAAAGAAAAATCTTCCTGTATTTTCTTCTAGGATAGTATCTGCCTGGTGAGCTGTATTTTGTAGGGAGAAACTGCCAATGTAATCACAACAATGTACCAAAGGAATAAAACCACAACTCTAACATATATGCAGTGATCACATTTTTTTAAATTTTATTAATTAAAAAACATAACAACAATACATCATCAACATAAAACGACATAAACACAATATTACAATACTACAAATCATCCATACCTCATTCTTAAAATCATACATTTCTTCACTTCATCCAATTTTGAAGACAACAAAACAAAGACATCTACAAAAATATCCCATTATTATGATTATCTTGCATAGTTTTTCCTTTTTCTTTTAATGGTTCTTGATAGTTTTCCTTGTTTTTCTTCGTAGTATTCTTTCTATTGTAGTACTTCCTATCGTGTGACTACCATACTTCTTTAGCTCTAGACTTATTTTATTTTATTTCTTATTTGCCCATTTTATTTTATACCAATAGTAAATAGCTCAATTACAAGATTATTTATCTCAAAAGTGATCTTAAATTAATTTCCATCCTCTTTTTTCTTCTATATTCTGAAGGCAATTCCACTAATCTTTCACTTCTTTTATGTCCTTTCCTCTTAGACTGGCTGTGAGTCTGTCCATATCTACAGCTTCTTGCAATTTTAACAGCCATTCTTCCTCACTAGAAATATTGGTTTTTTCCCCAGAATTGGGCGTAGAGCATTCTGGCTGAAGTGATCATGTATAAAATATTTTTCTTTTGATTTTTCGTTATCTTCTTATGTATTCTATTTACCATATTCAATAGAAAGATTTTGGGGTCTAGTTTTACTTTAACCGTGTACATTTCATTTATCATTCTTGCTATTGTATGCCAATACTTTTTTATTTCTTGGCACTCCCACCACATATGTATGAAGTTTGCTTCTGGTTTTGACACTTCCACCATCTTGTGTTACCTATCTTGTACATCTTATTTAGTTTGGCTGGTGTCAAATACCACTGGTGGAACCTTTTAAAGTTGTTTTCTTTATAGCTCTGGCAGAGAGTGAATTTATTTGTTATTTTCCACGATTCTTCCCAATCTTCTAGATCTATAGACTCCCCAATATCTCGTGCCCATTTTATCATTACTGTTTTAATTGTCTCATTTTCTACCAAAAGAAGAGAAAGACAAGAAAGAAATCAAAAAGCAAAAGCAAAGCAGCTTATTTATATACCGCTTCATATCACGCTATGGGATGTCTGAGCGGTTTACAACTGTGAGCTGATTGCCCCCCAACAAGCTGGGTACTCATTTTAGCGACCTCGGAAGGATGCAGGCCTGAGTCGAACCTCAGCCCTGGCTGGTATTGAACTCGCAACCTTGTGGTCTATGAGTGAGTGGCTGCAGTACAGGCATTTAACCACTGCGCCACCAGGTATATAAATAAGCTGCTTTGCTTTTGCTTTTTGATTTCTTTCTTGTCTTTCTCTTCTTTTGGTATCAACGTTATCGACGCTTCCTTCCACGAATTCGGAATACCATTTTTTTGTATATTATTCATCAAATTGAATAAAGGTAGTATTATATCTTTCATTTTTTGATAGTATATGGCCGTAAATCCGTCAGGACCTGGTGCTTTTCCGGGTTTTAATCGTTTAATTGCCTAGGGGATCTCATTTGTAGTAATAGTTTGGTTTAGTTTTTCTCTCTGTGAATTACTTAAACTTGGTATTTTTGTTTTTCTAAATATATGTTGATGGCTTCTTCTTCATTTTCCATTTGTAAATCTTTTTAATATAATTCTTGAAAATATTCTTTAAATCCCTGTTTAATCTCATTCTGATTAGTACTATTAAACCCCCTTTATTGACAATTCTGTTATTAATTTTTTCTCTTTTTCTTTCCTCAATTTGTACGCTAATAGCTCACCGGCTTTGTTACCAGATTCGAATTGTTTTTGTCTAATTTTCTACAGTTTCCTTTGTAACTCCATAATTGTTAACGACTTTAATTGCTGTTGTATCATTAAGACTTCAGCTTTTAACTTCTTATCTCCTTTTTGTTTCCATTCTTCTTCTTTCTTCCTTAGGGGGGTTGCAGACTGCAAATTGAGTCCACTTTTAGGGTTAGGGTTAATGCTAGGGAATAATGGGAATTGGGTTTTTTTCTGAGACATTGAGCCTTCTCTGTCAGAGAGCTCTGGTGCCACAATAAACTACAGTTCCCATGATTCCCTAACCCTAACCCTAACCCTAAAAGTGGACTCAATTTGCACTATTTCTGGCAGTCTGCAACCCCCCTTAGTTGCTCTAACAGAATCTTTCTTTTCTTTTGTTCTTCTTTATTCTTTTCAGCTTGTATTTTGATAATAACTCCTCTAATAACCATTTTATTGGCCTCCCATATGCAGTGATCATATATTTATATGTAGTAACCACATTGCAGTAATATTGTAAAACGCAGAATACATCATCCAAAGTGCTATTGTGAACTATATATCCCAAACTATGTCCATGTACTTCCTCTGGTCCTGACAACCTCTGTTGCAGTAAAATGATTTCCACAAACAGTAGATGGCAAATTGTTCCACAAATGGTAGATAGGTAGCAGATGAAAGTTCTCTCTCAGATACTCACTTTTTTTTACATTGTCAGTTTCTCCCTGCTATTCTTTCTGTGTTGTGAAATCCTCCTGTTGTGTGTTCTCTGAGCTGTATTTTTTGCCATAGTCCCTCTATTCACACTAGAATTGTCCATAATGTGCATGGACAAGTTAACCACTCTGGCCATCCCTGTTGCAATTTGTTATTCTAGTGAATAGTCACACACACATAAAATGTCTGTCTATCCCACATATGATGAAGCACTCCCCCAACACCTGTTTTAGATTCTTGTAATATATTATCAGGAATCTCAATCTTTTTCTCTCTTAGAGCCTTTACAGACTGCCAGAAATAGTGCAAATTGAGGCCACTTTAACTGTCCTGGCTCAGTGCTAGGGAACCATAGGAATTGTATTTTTTTCTGGGACATTGAGCCTTCTCTGCCAGAGAGGTCTGGTGCCACAATAAACTACAGTTTCTATGATTCCTTAGCACTGAGTCAGGACAGTTAAAGTGGCCTCACTTTGCACTATATCTGGCAGACTGTTAAGGCCCTTACTCTCTCTCCCCTTCCTTTATTAAATGAATCAAATGGGGATATATGTTTTCTAGAGGAAAGATATCTTCTCGTTCTTTCTCTTTAAAGGAACATATATAACTTTCCTTGCTCAACGTAAGAGGTTCTTGAGATGAAAAACATGCTATATGAGTACTCTATTTGGGCTTCTGATCACAGACCTTGGAAAAATATGTGGATGTGATTAACGATATTCACAAAGGGCACAGATATTAGTGGACAAGTTTACAGCAAGTGCTTAGCTTTTCCATTAAGGTCAACTGGACTTAGCAGTCTGCTTGGATCAATTTACTATATAGAAGAAATCGAGGGTAGCATAACAATAACAGCAGCAGCAGCAATAATAGGTAGTCATGTGAAACTGATATGAGTGGCAGGGATTTGCTGTGTACGTTTAGCTAAAATAAAATGCAAGTAAATTGTATACTTTTAAATATATCCAGGGGTGGCCATGTTGGGCATGTAAGTACAATAACATCCAAAATCCACAAAACAGGGATACCTTTACTGGACCAACCAAAATGCACAAAATACATGTTGCAAGCTTTAAAACTTCACTGGTTCTTCCTCAGGAAAAGGTGTTAAAATCATACGGGGGGGGGGGGATGATGATGCCTGGATTTTGTTAAGATGTGGCTTTTCTCAATTCATGTGGTATTGACAGGACATTCATGCAGGCACACCCCTTTTCTTTCTGGCCATGTGAGCATTCCATGAGGGGGAGAGAATTAAGTTCCATTAGCAAGACAAAAAGACATGCTCCTCTTGAGATCCAAGTTGTCTCTGTCCTTTGCTTTACTTTACAGGTACTTTAAGCTCAAATTATGTTACTCATTTGTCACATTTATTCTTTTTTAACATAGCCTTGATTATATGTTATATTTGCACATTTCCCTACCTGAGCTACAGTAAAGTAACTTATATTAATTTCACATTTATATCAGAGGTCTAAATACCCTGAAGGTGCCAGCTCCCATCTGATCTCAGAAACTAAACAAGGTCAGGTCTGGTTAGTACTTGGATGGGAGACCATCAATATATATCAGGTCCTGTAGGCTATATTTCATAGAAGGACAATGGTAAACCACCTCTAAGTATTTCTTAGGTCAGAAAGCCCTTTAAAATTCATGTTGTTGTTGTTAACTGCCTTCAAGTCGATCCAGACACATGGTCACCCTCTGGATGAGACATCGTCAAGATTCCCTGTCCTCCACTGCTCTGCTTAGGTCCTGTAAATTCATACCTGTGGCCTCCTTAATAGAATATATCCATCTAGCAGGTGGTCTTTCTCTCTTTCTACTGCCTTCTACTTTTCCTAGCATCATTGTCTTTTCCAATGAGTCATGCCTTCTCACAATGTGACCAAAGTATGACAACTTCAACTTAGTCATATCTTGGCTTCCAGGGAGATTTCGGGCTTTATATGCTTGTCTTTTGTTTTTCTTTTTGGCTGTCCACGGTATTCTCAGCACTCTTCTCTAGCACCACATCTCAAATGATTTTCTTTTTATCTGCTTTCTTCACTGTCCAGCTCTCACAGCCACACATGATAATAGGTAACATTCTAATTTTAGTGCTCAGTTATATACTTTTACTCTTTAGATCTTTTCTAGTTTTCTAGCCGTCCCCATTCCTACTTCCTTGACTGATTTCTTCAGGTCACCATAAATTACCACGTGACTTGGAGTCGCCCTTTCCTTTTCCCTCTCCCTCTTCCTCCTCCCCCCTCACTCACACACACGTGTGTGTGTGTGTGTGTGTGTGTGTGTGTGTAAAGGAAACTAAAATGTTCTGTATTTCTAATTTCTCACTGCCATGTGATTTGTGAAATGATAAATTACCAATATCTATCTTATACGGTAACACTGGGGAAAAATGACATTCCGTAATGCAGTCTTCTTCAACCTCACACCCTTAAGACGAAGTGGATAACAATTCCCATAATCAGTTGCCATCAGTGGGCACACTGTAGATTATGTGAACTGTAGTCCAACATTTCTGACAGCCATCTTACTGGAAAAAATTGCCATAGCTCAATGTAAAGTTTGAAGCATGCAAATGTTATATTCAATGTGTGCTAATTTGCAGGGTGTTTTATTTTTGTACAAGTGTTGTCTCACTCCACATTGGGCTATTCAGCCTCAAGTGATGTTTTGATTGTAATGTCATGATTGTTTAGTCTTATTGGAATAAGGCATATTACCTCTATATATCATTTTGTGCATTGGTCTCAGAAGCTTGCCCTTTTGAAGCTTGCCCTTTTGATCAGATTCACATGTTGTTATGGAATTTTCTCTGACTGACCTAAAGAGGAGGTCGTGTTAGTTTTGTGATCTTTGTTATATCCTGGACATTATTTCCTGAATTGTTCAACCATAGTAATTATTAATGACTTTACACAGATGACATCAGATACACAGCTTAAGTGATAGCATCATCTGTATTAACACTGTGCATGAAATAATGCCTGTTAGAACATTGACACATGGGGGTCCTATAACACAGAAACCTATGTGTCCCTGCACCATATCTAAGAATTGAGTGTCCTGGGACTCTGAGGTGCTACAAAGGGATCTGAGGTAAATGTGGCACTTAAGCAGTCTCTGAGTTGTAGATATTGTCAAATGGCAGATATAGGTAGAGGGGTTTGAATGATTCCCATCAATAAATTGTGCTAAGATTTAAGGTTTTTCCATGTGTATATTGCCTTACCTCCAGCTTATATGGTGGAATTACTCCATAGTGCAAAGTCTCCATGTGAATAGAGACCAGGGCCCTTTTCACATTGCAGTCTATATAATATAAGACTGCAATGAACATATTGCAGCTGTTTTTTAAATTATTGTTTGGGTGCTGAATTAAGAAAACTCACCACTCATAGTTCTTTCACAAATTTGCTATTTTTTATCAAATAAGTTGTTACTCAGCTTTGATTAAGTGTGGATGCTGATGTTCCAGTGTGATTTCTTTTAGTGCTTTTGACTGTATTTTTTTTCATATCAGTGAATTAAAGTGTTCTAAAAGTCTATTGGAAGACTTTAACCCCTTTTATACTCTTTGCAGGATCATTTCATTCAGTCACGTATTACAACATCAAAGCAAGTTGTGAAAAAAACTGTATTTGATAGAGCAAATCTGAGGTTGTATTTGTATTTAGAATACCAAATTCCTATAAAACCAAAATACATTTAAAAAAAAACAACTATATTTTTTATGACCTTCAATTTAACAGGCTTATGTAATTACAGCATTATGACAGTACTGCCATGATTCCATCCAATAGAATTCTGGTATTAGCAGTTTAGGAGGGGACACTGTCAGACAGAACTCTCTATCCAAAGCCTCACCAAAGTACAAACCCCATAGAATGTTGACATGATAGTTAAAACGGAATCATGGTGCTGTAATTCTGTAATGTGAAGGGACACCAGGGGTGATGCTGGATATTTTCATACTCTCCTTGTGGCCGTAGAGGTACCAGTTTTTGGCCCATCAACCTCATTTGCTTGGGCATCTGTAATTGTTATATGACTGTTGTGTTTGTGTACATATGTATGCAAATGTTTTTGTAAAATTGCAGTTACACTAAGCATGCAGGGTTATCAGTGAGAATGGGGAAGGGCAGGAATGGGGAATTGTGTGCAGGAAAGCCAATGATTAACTTGTTTCTGTTGTACTGAATATCAAATTAATATGAGTACTACCATAACAAGAAAAATATTCCTGCCAACTTGGAATGGGAGCTTTTATTGCTGTTTGAGGATTATTATTTTTTTATTAAATTTTATTGAATGCTAAAAACAACACAAACATATACATTCAAACATACATACAAATACACACACAATACAACCCATTCCTTACAATACTAACTTCGTGAATTTGGGCAAAGTCCTATATTTTTCCTATAGTTTTGCTCTCCTATATTTTATCTTATCAAGCTATAAATTAATACAACAAAGTAATCAACTTAGGAATATTCCATCTGGAGAAAGAAAAAAAATCATATTTAACCTTAAATTATATAACAAAAATAATTATCAAAGATACATCCATTATCTCTATCTCCATCCTGTTTTGCTATTATAGCTTCCCTTATGTATTTCATCATTAATTAAGCCATGTCCTCTATCTTCTCTCTTTCTAGGTAATCATAAAACGGTTTCCATATCTTTTTGTTTGCTTGCCAGTCTTGACCTCTAACGAGACTAGTTAAATTATCCAACTGTATTAAATCTATCAGTTTAAACACCCACTCTTCTGTAGATGGAATCTGATTTGTTTTCCATCTTCTGGCTAATGTCAATCTCGCACTGGTTGTCATATAAAATAAAAGTTTGCCATATTTCCGATCTAATTCCTGATTGTCGCACATACTTAACAGATATAATTTAGGATCCATTATTATTTGTAATTGTAAGATATTTTCCATTATATTCTTCCAATATTTCTTAACTTTTTTACAAGTCCACCACAAGTGAATATAAGTACCGGTCTCTTTTTTCACATTTCCAACACTTGTCTGAGTGTCCCTTATAATTGTTTGCGATTTTTGCAGGTGTTAAATGCCATCTAAATTGCATCTTAAGGAGATTTTCCCTTAGGTCATAACAGGCTGTATATTTCATTCTAACATTCCAGTTTTGTTCCCACTGATTTAAATTAATGGTCTGTTTTAAATCTTGCGCCCATTTAACCATTGATTCTGTTATCAACTCCTCTTCCATCTCCATGTCTAACAAATATTTATAATTAATGCTATTTTATGATGATTATCAGACAATAAATTTTTATCAAAGTTATTATTATTCATTCTTATTCCATATATTTTCTTATCACTGGAAAACCTCTCTCTAAGCTGCCTATAAAGTAGCCAACCACAGGTATACCCTTCCTCTGTCAATTGTTCGTGTTTCTTAAAGTCCAAATCTTGTTTCGTTGAATTCTTTTCAGTTAAATCCGTATATGTTACCCATTTCTCCCCCATAATCACTTCTCTTTGATGAAATGCTTCATTAGTTGAAGTCCATAATGGGAGGTCTGGGCATATTCTTGCTTTATATTTTTGCCATACATTTATCAACGCTTTCCTAACAAAGTGATTCTTAAAGTCTTTATGAACTTTACATTTTTCATACAGCAAATAACCATGCCAACCAAACCGTAGTCCAGCTCCCTCTAATGCTAGCATCTTCTTATCATTGAGTAAACACCAGTCCGTAACCCACTCCAAACAACAGGCAGCATAATACGTCTGCAGATTAGGCAGGGCTAAACCTCCTCTAGAAGTTAGATTTTGCATTAATTTAAACCTAACTCTAGGCTTTTTTCCACCCCAGATAAATTTAGAAAGTTCCTTGTGCCACAGTTTAAATGGTTTAAAATTAGTTATAATGGGGATATTCTGGGGAAAAAACACATAAATTTCGGTAAAACTTTCATCTTAATTACCGAAATTTTCCCTAACCATGATAATTGCAACTGGCTCCATATTTTTAGATCCTTATGTAATTCTTTTGTTAACTTGTCGTAGTTATTCTTGAAGAGATCCACATTTTTGTTTGTTAGAGTGATCCCCAAATATTTAACCATTTTGCATATTTGATATCCAGTGATTTCTTCTAATTTTTGTTCATCTTCTTTAAATACATTCATCGTTAATATTAAGGTTTTATCCTTATTAATCCTTAAACCTGAAACTAGACAGAATTCCTCCAGAACGTTCATTAAATGTTTTATACTGTCATTTACATCTGCTACTGTGATCATCAGATCATCAGCATAGGCTCGTAATTTGAACTCGCTGTTTGAGGATTATTGATGAGGGATGGGTAGGTCAGTTGTTTTCATGAGAAGGAAATGAACACCTTTTTATTTTGTACCAAAAAATCTTTTACTAGTATGGTATATTGAATTAAAGAGTTAATGTCTGGGACTGGCTAGCTGAGCCCTATAGTTCTACATAGCAGGGTGACGAGATGTTGTTGTTGTTTTTTTGGGGGGGTTACTTATTTGATTTTTGAGTAATGGGAAAGGGGGAAAGCTGGCATAACCAATAAAAATTTTCCCTATAGTATGACAGGGGAAGAGAATTTTTCAATTTCATCAGGACAGATTATGAACATTGTACTTACTCAGTACTCAATATACTGCCTGAGATCCTGCTTCAGAAGACATACGTGTATCATGTAGTTATATCTCTATAAGTGTGTCTCCTGATGGTACCTGGAAAAAATCTTCAACTTCTAAGTACTTTTAATCCTTGCCAACATAGCCATTTCCATGTTGTCATGGGGGTGGGGCAAGAGGGGATGCATCTACTTGTTTTCCTGTAGCTGGACATGATAAACAGGCATCTGCAGAGACCTCTGGGGTTCCTTGTAATTTTTCTACAGTTAATGCCCTTGGAGTACATCTACCTACAACAAAATTGTTGGATTATTATTATTATTATTATTATTATTATTATTTGTACCCCGCCCCTCTGCATAGTAATCGGGGTGGCTTCCAACATAAAAATACAATACAATAAGATCAACTCCAAGCCCCAACCCTCCCACCCCTTAAAAGTTATTAAACAAACATCAAATTAAAAAAAAATTAAATTAAGGCAAAGTGCCAACAAAATAGAATAACTACAGGGGCAACGGCTATAATAGCAGCTGGGATATGGGGAAGAAGAGGTGCAAAAAGACATGCCCTATGACTGGGAAGACTAGTCAGGAAAGGCCTGCCGGAAGAAATCCATCTTGATCACTCTTTTGAAGCTGTCTAAGGTTGACATCTGACGGATCTCATCTGGCAGGCCGTTCCATAGTCTGGGAGCGGTCATCGAGAAGACTCTCTGGGAAGTAGCTGACAGTCTAGATTTTTTCACCTGTAACAGATTCCTCCCAGAGGACCAAAGTGCATGGGGTGGATTATAGGGGAGGAGGTGGTCTTGAAGGTTGGACCCAAGCCATTTAGGGCTTTATAGGTAATAACCAACACCTTGTACTGGGCCCGGAAATTAATAGGCAGCCAATGAGGAGACTTCAGTACAGGTGTTATGTGGTCTCTTTTAGATGTACCGGAGACCAGCCTGGCTGCCATATTTTGCACTAATTGAAGTTTCTGAACCAAGCACGAGGGTAGCCCCATGTAGAGCGCATAACAGAAATCCAAATGGGAGGTTACCAGAGTGTACCATAGTTTCAAGGTCCCTTACTTCCAGGAAAGGGCGCAGCTGGTGTATCAGCCGAAGCTGATAGCAGGCGCTCCTGGCCGTCGCATTCACCTGATTAATCATCTGAAGCGACGAGTCCAGAAGCACCCCCAGACTGTGAACACAGTCCTTCGCGGTAAGTGTGATCCTGTCCAGGACTGTAAGTTGCACCGGCACGAAGGACACCGAACGCAATTATTTTGGGTAAATCATTGGCCACAACTTTTATTTTGTACAGGGTCTTGATATCAAACAATTAAACATTTAAATAACAGTTTTCTTAAACACAAATTCATTCTTGACGCATGCGTACATGTAGTTAAGCCCAAGCGCTATGGCTTAATTGCTTCTAACACGGCATGTGTCAAGTCCATTAATTTATGCAGTATTACACAACAGTAAATAATCCCTCCCCCAACTGGATATGATGTCATAAGAATTCTTATGACATCATAACATTATGACATCATCGGAAGTTAAAATGACATCATACAAATTTGGTTAACATAATGACATATACCGAATTTAGGAATTTATTATTAACCCAATTAGTATTTTCTAATTAATCTAATTATTCCCCGAAAGGGGGGGGGTCCGTGCCCGCTAATGAAATTTATCAAACCCAATAACAATAGACCCTAAACCTCCAGTTGTGACTAAAGTTATACATTACAAAACTATAATTTTTTTTCCCACAAACAATTCAACAATTCATTATTACTCCACCCCTACTAACTGTTAACCAGCATATTAGTTTTTAACTTGTAATTGGTAATATTATTCTTAGGGAGGGCGTAAAACCCAAATTGTTCCTCTGGGAAAATTCCCTCCCGGCCCCAGTAGGTGACCAGCCGAAGCCTGAGAGTAAATAACATGTTTACCAATTAATTAAGGGTGGGAGGGATGGGTTGCTCGTCTGTAAATCCAAAATGGCTGCCGACACATGGCAGCCTGAGGCTAAATAGCCCCATGAAATCTCGCCTGAAATCTCATGAGATTTTAAGTCTCGCGAGACCCAGGAGCAAGACCTCCATTTGATTGGCTAAGCAGGCCGGCAAGGGCGGGCCTTCCGGTCTGCTCAGCCAATCGCGCATCGGTGCCCCTTTATGGGGCCGTCGTAACAGAAGGCCCCTCCTGACGCGTCGGGGGGGTGTCTTTCTATCCCGATGCCTGATTTTGGGGCCACTACTGTAAGTACCTCTGTTTTATCTGGATTCAGTTTCAATCTGTTTTTCCTCATCCAGTCCATAACTGCCTTAAGACAGTCATTGAGAGGAGAGATGCCATCTTTTAGTCGAGGCTGATGACAGGGACATGGAGAAATATATCTGGGTGTCATCAGTATACTGATAACACCCCGCCCCATGTCTCCAAATAATCTCTCTCAGCGGCTTCATATAGATGTTAAATAACATCATGGACAGAATGCCGCCTTGAGGGACGCTGCACTTGAGCTCCTTCCTAGCGGAGCTACTGTCCCCGAGCAACACCCTCTGGGATCCACCCGAGAGGAAAGAACGAAACCACTGCAAAGCAGTGCCTCCAATTCCCAACCCCCTCAGGTGATCCAAGAGGATGTTGTGATTGATTGCATCAAAGGCCGCTGAGAGTTCTAAGAGCACCAGCAGGGTCACACTACCCCTGTTGTTTGTGAGATAATATGAGTCTTTTTCTTGACCGACCTGGCATTGCACAGGAGCAAGGTAAGGTTCTGTGGAATGGCCGGTAGGCTCCCCAAACCAGCTCAAGAAACAGAGTGAGCTGAAGGCGGGGTAGTTTTTAAACAATGATCCTGCCTTCTTTTGTAACATCGTCTCACTCTGTTCCCGCCATACCTCCCTTTCCCCTGCACAACTTCAGTTCCCGCTCTCAGATCATTCCCAGTCAAAATTGGAAACTAGAAATTTATTATAGCCTTATGACCTTCTTCTCCTTATATCCCAACAGTAATAATAATAATAATAAAATTTTATTTATAACCCGCCCCTCTGCAAAGCAATCGGGGCGGCTTACAGCAGGTTAAGATACAGCAATTAAAACATTCCCAATTCCTACAACCCCCCATGGGGAAGAGCCAGATGACAATGCTCATGGAGATCTATCTCACTCCAACTAGATGAGATAATTAAATTGGAGTGGGCTGAATGTTTCCGCTCAATCTCTGCCCTCTTACACAGCCCTCACAGCATTCCAGATATTGCAAGAGCTGCTGGAGGAGGTGGTTTTGGGTGGGCTTTTATACCCTGGCCCGGCCTCTCAGCTGCCTCGCTGCTGCTGCTGCCGCCGCACCACCGGAGGTATGGTGTTCTGGGTGGGCTCCTGGCCATCTGCCCGACCTTCCTGCGGCCCCGCTGCTGCTGCTGCCACTGTGCTGCCGGACGAGGTGGTATTGGGTGGGCTTTTATGTCCTGGCCCGGCCTCTCAGCTGCCTCACTGCTGCTGCCGCCGCCACGCCACCAGAGGTATGGTGTTCTGAGCTGGCTCCTGGGCCTCCGCTCGACCTTCTTGCGGCCCCACAGGATGCATCCTGACTCATTCCTCTGCCACTCTCTATCATGGAAATGGCTGTAGAGGGGGAACTGTACTGCTTACATTGTGAGTTGGGGTGGGGGGGCAGATTTTGGTTGAACAGAATTCCAACCCATGCAACAACCATAAAAGTGAGTTGCGATGGCACAAGTCTGATCTATACCATCATAATTCACCAACAAGATACGAACCATTGTTGGCATTTCTAAAGTGAGTAGGAAGCAAGATGGGCCAGTATGGTTTCTCGGGACAGATTTATTGTGTAAACAAACTAATTTCAAGAGATTATATGCAGCCAGAAAACAACAGAGGCAAAGTTCAGCAAAGTATGACTGTTTCTTTTAACCTTCCTGCCACCTTTAAAGATTCCACACCAGCTTAACTTATTATGCAAAGTTGTGAGCAGAAGCTAGATAGAAGACAGGGAAACAAGTGTGAAGGAACTCTGAGAGGTCTTGTAGCTAGTATGTGTTGCTATGATACTAGTTCTAAGAACTTATTTTTCCCTTTTTCTGCTCATTCTCAGTGATCCCAGGGGAGCTGGAGCAAAGCAACCACTACTGAGGGACTGAATAGGATACTTATTAAAAGGATTCACACTCTCTATGGGGCCAAAGAATTGGGTTGGGGTAAAGAGTGCTGAAATTTTGTTTCTTTGTAAATGGTCCTCCTTCATACAAAATAAACTATGAGAGAAAAATCAAATCAATTTTCAGTTAAGCTATATCCAAAGCTTTTCTCATTATTGTCAGCTTCAATTCAGTAAGCATCATAAGCTGCAAGTGTTTTAGAAGAAACTGTTTTGGTTACAGGTTTATCTCCTGCTGATGCTGTACTAAACATGCCAAGAAAGCCCCCCCCCCCCATTTTTTTCAGATATAAAGGAATCTAGAAAAGATTCGATAAAGCTAATTCAGAGATTATACCGTATGTCACCCAGCCCACACCATACAAGCATTTTTGTGTTTCCATGGCTGTTTTGTACAGATATTTTGCCTACTTTCGTTATGCTGGGGGGGGGGGGAGGGATCAAATGACTTTTCTCCACAAGTATGTAGAATGCCCAGAAAAGAGCCATTATTATCTCTGTGTTACTAAGGACTTATAACAACAATTAAGTAGTCTAATAATTATTCCTTCATATAATGATCAATCTCAAAAGAAATAATTAGCTTGAACAATTTTCATTTCATTTAGTATCCTTCTAAAATTATCTTGCTTTTCTTAATTAGGGCATTTATTTTCTATCTCTCCAGTTTAAATCAATATACTCATTTGCTGATGATGTAATTGGTTATGCTAATGGATAGCTAATATTTCCTTTGCTCAGACTGTTGATTAATTCCTGCCAACTCCTATATACAATGCTTGTTTTGTTTTGTTCTTTCTCCTTGTTCTAGCACTGCAGTGATAATACAAACCTCTGCCAATCAGATATGAATATTGTAGGTGCCTGGAGGAGAGGCTACACTGGAAAGAACATTGTGATCACCATCTTGGATGATGGCATTGAAAGAAACCACCCAGACTTGATGCAGAATTATGTGAGTTTCCATTGTGCTTCAGATTGCTCTTTTATTCTGCTGAGTGATAATAGTAAATTCATAATTCATGGGAAGGATGAGATGAAATGCCTAAAAAAGAAGGGAGCACTGAGACATTAATACCAAAAGTGAAATCATGTAAGTTTTGTTTTCGTCCTTCAGTAATAATCTGGATTGACTAGATATGAAAGACATTAATAATCAGTGATGCCATGGCCAGATTTTCCATTATTTAACTCTCTTGTTAGAAACAAAATGCTTCAGGTGATGCTGAAACCAGACACTCCTCCTAATTGTCTTCTGGTTTTATTCAGCAAAGTGGCCTTTACTGTTTTTATACATTTTATCCTCATTCTTGAGATTCTCCAGTGTAAAGATGTTACTGATCTATAGAATAAAGCATAAAATTCAAGCTTTAAAATGTACACAGGTTATGGGGTTGAGAGGACAGATTCCATCACCTATCTACCAGTGTTTTCATTTAATGTTTCAAAAGGCAAAGCTTTCAATACTTCATTGTAGCTTACCAGTAGATCTTTCGGTGCTGATGAAACTTCTTTTAGTCAATTCCATATAGACCTCTTCTATATCCAAATGTGATTCTAATATCCCCAGGTCCTAAATGTAGCACTTAGGAAAAAGAGGTTCTGTCACCTCTTGGTATCAACTCAGCCACCTTCACAATGGATCCAGTTTCTGTAAGTTTCAGTCCCAGATATTTCAGTAGTCATGCTTTTTCAAAGTCCATTATAGTTATAAATTTTTCTTGACACAGAAAATTTGTGTCCCCCTAATTCACTTTCACAATTTAAAAGTCATAGTTGTAACCTTGCTAATAATTTCAGATAGCACCCCCATCTCTTGAAGTCTTTGAAACTGTTGAGATTTACTTTGATATCTGGTGCCTGAGAGTTTGTATAGCGCATATGAACTCTCTATTATACCCGAGGCCAGACTAATTACCCAGCCTCGGGTATAAATAACCCTCCCCAGTTATCCTTACGTGGCCCCATCATTGATGGTAGGATATTCTGGCTGGATACATACTCTGGGTTTGTATTGTATTTTAATGAGTTTTGTTATTATTGTCATTTTAAAAATCATTGATTTAATACTGTTTAAGGGGGGGAGGGGTTTGTTGTATATATGTGTGTTTTATGGATATGTATACGTTTTTAAATTGTAAGCCGCCCAGATTGGTATTCCAGAGGGCGGGGTATAAATAAATTTATTATTATTATTATTATTATTATTATTATTATTATTATTATATGAAATGATAGTTTGGCTGCGTGGGACTATTTCATTGTACAAGCAAAATTGATTTCAATGGCAGAATAAATTTATCCCATATTGACATAATCTGGTTATCTGGGTTTGGATTAATTCTTGGGCTGTGGTCCCAAGCATACCTAATTGGTTGTCTCAGCTAATTTACCCCAAAATGGACGGCTGAAAGCATTTTTTGTTTATTTTTGATAATCTACTTCTCTAGACTAATTTGGTCATGTTGAATCTGGAAGTTACTATTCCCAATATAATTTTTTTAGGTGGAAGATGGAATTTAACTATCCATACAGTTACATTCCTAAGCTAAATGTTCCTGCTTATGTGGCTATTTAGGAACTCCAGACAAATAAATAACTGATTTAGGCATTTCATGTACCTAAAACATCAGGGAAATATATACCAAAAGTATCTCTCAATTTCGATTCACAAAAACAATGTTGCAGTCCATACAGTACTGTCAAGAGAATTTAACACAGATGTTTTCAACTTGTAGATTTACAGATGATGTGTTTGGGGTGCAGTTCACATGAGAGTCGGTGATGAGAGATTTAGGGAGTTACAACCCAACAATATCTGGAGGGGCATATACAGTGGGCCCTTGGTATCTGCTGGGGTTTGGTTCCAGGACCCCCCATGGATACCAAAATCAGTGGATGCTCAAATCCCATTAAATACAGTGGCATATTGAAATTGTGTCCTTTATATAAAATGACAAAAACAAGGTTTGCTTTTGGAATTTATATTTTTTAAAAAATATTTATAAGCCATGGATGCTTGAATCCTTGGATAAAAAAATCTGTGTATACCGAGGGCTGACTGTATTCCTCATTTCAGTTTTAATGCTTCAACATTGTTTTATTCCATAAAATGCTATGATCTCATCATGTGACATTTGCCTTTCTAGAAACAATATTTTAAAAAAAATAGCCCATGTAATTTATGGATTAAAAGTTACATGAGTGAAAGTACAAGTATGCCAATTTTTTATATTATGACAGTTCAGGAACTGGAGGCCTGGGTAGCTACACTTCAGCATATTAGGGAGCAAGAGGTTTTCCTGGATAGAGCAGAATGAACGGTCTTGGACGGGGACTACACAGAGGAAGTTGTTGAGGAAGAGGTCACTTCATGCACACAGGTGGTAGACAGTTGGAGGAATGTCACACACAGAAGTAGGGAAATCAGGGATCGTTCTGGGAGCCTGCAGCTACAGAATCAATTTGAAGCTCTCTCCCTTATCAAGGATGAAGAGGAAGAGCAGCAGGGACAGTCCTCAGGGACATTGCAGAGGATCCTGAGAGTACCACTGCAGAGAACAGCCACTGCTAAGCCTCAGAGGAGGTGTGTGGTGGTGGTGGGACTCCTTTTTGAGGGGTACAGAAGCAGTGGTTTGTGGGCCTGACAAGATGTCCCGGGAGGTGTGTTGTCTTCCTGAGGCAAAAATCCGTGATGTGACAGTCAGGCTGACAAGTCTTGTCAAGCCTAATGACCATTATCCCTTCCTCTTGGTCCATGTGGGAACCAATGATACTGCAAGGCAGTTGTTATCCCATCTCTTCTCCAAGTTGAAGGGCATGGTCCAAGAAGGGAGAGGAAGACAGCAGATTCAAATAATTGGCTCCATAGATGGTGCCACCAAGAGCAATTTGGATTCTTGGATCATGGGCTGTGGTTTCATGAGGGTGGACGGCTAGCAACAGATGGGCTGCATCTCAAACCAGTTGGCAGAAACATAGTCTCAAACATTTGATCAGGAGGTCTTTAAACTGAGTCATATTGGCGAGGGAGACAGTATCTTGGAAGGTAGGAGTACTGGAGATAATGGGCTGGAGATAATAGTCAAAGTGTTATAGAGGGAACAAGGCAGATGATGCAAGGGCACAACAGGGGGAGGCAAAAAACCTCACACAGGAAGCAAAGGGGGAGGACCCATGCTCTTAGATGTCTCTACACTAATGCACAGAGCATGGGAAATAAACAAGAGGAACTTGAACTCCTAGCATAACAAAGCAAATATGATATAAAAGGCATCACTGAAACCTGGTGGGATGAGTCTCATGATTTGAATGTAGGAATAGAGGGGTATATGCTTTTTAAGAGAAATAGGCCAAACAGGAAAGGAGGAGGAATAGCATTATATGTCAGGGATGTTTACACCTGTGAAGAGATCCAGGACTTAAATCCTGGAAATCAGGTGGAGAGCATCTGGATAAAAATTAAAGGGCAGGGAAACAACAGGGATGTTATTGTGGGAGTCTTCTAAAGACTCCCAAATCTGACTGAGGAACTGGATGATACCTTTCTAGAACAGAGGACCACACACTCAGAAAGGAGAGATATAGTAGTGTTGGGTGACTTCAACTATCCTGATATTTGCTGGAAGTCAAACTCAGCCAATACTTCAAAGTCTAGCAAATTCCTCACTGGCCTCGAAGACAATTTCTTTGTCCAAAAGGTGGAAGAGGTAACAAGGGCATCAGCTAAATGGGGTGCAAGTGGTAGGATCGTTAGGTCTGAGTGATCATGTTCTCCTGGAGTTTCTTATACAGTGGAAAGGAGAAGCTAGGCATAGTCAAACACTCATTCTGGACTTTAGGAGAGCTGATTTCAACAAACTTAGGAAAAGACTGGGGGTGATCCTTTGGTCAGGAATATTAAAGGAGAAGGGAGTTCAAGATGGATGGGAGCTTCTCAAAAGGGAGATACTGAAGGCACATTCTCAAACTGTTCCAATGAGAAGGAAAAATGGGAGATGTCTCAAGAAACCAGGTTGGATGACAAAAGAACTTTCAACTGAACTACGTTTTAAATGGGAGACATATAAGAAATGGAAAAGGGGTGAAATCACTAAAGAGGAATTCAAACAAATAGCTACACATGTAGGGGTAAAGTCAGGAAAGCCAAAGCACAAAATGAGCTCAGGCTTGCTAGAGGGGTTAAGAACAATAAAAAGGGCTTTTGGGGGTATGTCCGTAGCAAAAGAAAGAAGGAGGAAATGGTAGGTCCACTGCACAGAGAAGATGGAGAAATTCTAACAGGGGACAGAGAAAAGGCAGAACTACTCAACACCTTCTTTGGCTCAGTCTTCTCACAAAAGGAAAAGGGTTTTCAACCTGAAGAAAATAGAGCAGAGGACACAATAGGGAAAATGCAGCACAGAATAAGTAAAGAGGAAGTACAGGAATACTTGAATTTAAGTCTCCAGGACCAGATGAACTACATCCAAGGATATTAAAAGAACTGGCAAATGTAATCTCAGAGCCACTGGCAATAATCGTTGAGAACTCCTGGAGAACAGGAGAAGTCCCAGCAGACTGGAGGAGGGCAAACATTGTCCCCATCTTCAAAAAGGGCAAAAAAGAGGATCCCAACAACTTTCGCCCAGTTAGTCTGACATCAATACCAGGAAAGATTCTAGAACAATTCATTAAACAGAGAGTCTGTGAACATTTAGAAGGGAATGCCATAATCACTACAAGTCAACATGGGTTTCTCAAAAACAAGTCATGCCAGACTAATCTGATCTCTTTTTTTGCTAAAATTACCAACTTGCTAGATGAAGGGAATGCAGCAGACATAGCATATCTTGATTTCAGTAAGCTTTTTGACAAGGTCCCCCATGATATTCTTGCAAACAAGATAGTAAAATGTGGGCTAGACAATACAACTGTTAGGTGGATTAGTAACTGGTTGACTGACCGAACCCAAAGGGTGCTCAGCAATGGCTCCTTTTCATCCTGGAGAGAAGTGACAAGTGGGGTGCCACAGGGTTCTGGCCTGGGCCCAGTGCTCTTCAACCTCTTTGTCAATGACCTGGATGAAAGAATAGGGGGCATGCTTCTCAAATTTGCAGATGACACCAAATTAGGAGGAATAGCTAATACCCCAGAAGACAGGATGAAAATTCAAAATGACCTTAATAGATTAGAAAGCTGGGCCAAAGCTAACAAAATAAATTTCAACACAGAGAAATGTAAAGTACTGCACTTAGGGCAAAAAAATGAAATTCATAGATATAACATGGGGGACACCTGGCTTAATGAGACTATGTGTGAAAGGGATCTAGGAGTCCTAGCAAACCACAACTTGAACATGAGTCAACAGTGTGATACAGCAGCTAAAAAGGCCAATGCAATTTTAGGCTGCATTAATAGAATTATAGTATCTAGATGAAGGGAAGTAATAGTGCCACTGTATTCTACTTTGGTCAGGCCCCACCTGGAATACTGTGTCCAGTTCTGGGCACCACAATTTAAAAAGGATGTTGAAAAAGTGGAGTGTGTCCAGAGGAAGGTGACTAAAATGGTGAAGGGTCTGGAAACCATGCCCTATGAGGAATGACTTAGGGAACTGGATATGTTTAGCCTGTTTAAATATTTGAAGGGGTTTCATATTGAGGAGGGAACTTGCTTGTTTTCTGCTGCTCCAGAGAATAGGACTCGGAACAACGGATGCAAGCTATAGGAAAAGAGATTCCACCTCAACATTAGGAGGCACTTCCTGACAGTGAGAACTCTTTGTCCATGGAATTCACTCCCTTGTAATGTGGTGGTGTCTCGTTCTTTGGAGGTCTTTAAACAGAGGTTGGATGGCCATCTGTTGGGGATGCTTTGATTTTGAGTTCCTGCATGGCAGAGGGTTGGACTGGATGACCCTTGTGGTCTCTTGCAGCTCTATGATTCTATGATTGTTTTATAAAATGAACAAAAAACAAGGGAAGCCAGCATTGCCAGGGCATGAGATGAGGCACAGAAAGGCATGGGAAGAAAGGAAATTGAGTGGTACAAGGAATAGCATGGAAGAAACAAGGGAGAAAGGCACTGTGTGAGGCACAGGGTGATGAAAGGAGTCGTAAAGATGGGAGATTTAATGGTGCAAGCAATAGTGTACAAGAAGCAAAGGAGAGATGCATTATGATGGTACAATGTGAGCTGAAAGAGTAGGAGGGGAGGAAGGGTGAACATTATGAGTGATAACATGTAAGAAACAAAGAGGCATTGCAAGGGGATGGGATGAGGGAGGGTTTAGGGGTGTATTGTGATGGTGCAAGGGAAGGGAAGGTAGGGAGTACAAAGGAGAATGAACAGGTGAGAAATGCAAGTGGCAATGTGTAAAAAGCAAGGGAGAGAGGCATTGTGAAGTCAGAAGGTGAAGTGATGGAGGGAGTTAGAGGGAAGGGAGAGTGAGCAGTATGACTGTAATGTGGAGTGGGGGAAGCAAGGAAGGATGCATTGTGAAGGTGCAAAGTGTGGTATGGGAGGAAATGAGAGGAAAAGGAGTGAGCAGTGTGATCAGTACAAGCAGTGGCATGTAAGAAGCAAGGGAGGATGTATTGCAAGGACTGAAATAGGAGGGACGGGGGAGTGAGTGGTGCAAGTGATGAAGTGCAAGAAACAAGAGAAATCCGCATTGCAAAGGGTCAAGGTGCAGCAAATGGGGGAATAGGAGGGAAGGATGAGTGAGTGATGCAAGTGGCACAGTGCAAGAAGAGGCTTCTAGGGCAGGTTTGCTGAGAGTTGATGGTGACCTAAAGTCTCTTGGTAAATCCCATGGCCAAGCAGAAATTTTAATGTGGGTATCTCTGTTTCAAGTCCTGCACTTTTTAAACTTTATCCTGTATTAGTTCTCTCAAATCAATGGCAATTGTAGGAAATGGCATAAATGTGTTGAAACATAATAGAATTTTTAAAAACAACACTTAATAAGTAAAATTTGCAAATAAGAGACCTAGATTTGAGGAACGGGTATATGCCATTTCTAGTGTCATCAGATGTCTCAGTCTCAAAGGTGCTACAAAATTTCTTTATTTTTTTTAATGCTGAGCAAGACTAACATAAATATATCTTTGATTACAATCTTATTTATACACAATACAATAAAATGTTAATGGTTAATACCATTCTAAACATTGTTGGTTAAAAGCGAATATTTCTAGGTCACTCCATCTACAACAATAACAGCAAATGGGCAATGCTTTTTAGTGCAAGTGTTCTATTGGTGTTTGGCAAGCACTACAGAAACATGCCATTCTCTCTCTCTCTCTCTCTCTTTCTCACACACACACACACACACACACTTATTTCACACATATACACACCTACCCATTCATATAGAGACAAGCCCCACATAGGAAATAGGCTTTAAAAAGATATTCCTTGGGTACCCTATTTGTGGTATCCATGGAAGTGTGGGAAAAATATTCATGGAAGGAGATTTTTCACGGCTTGGAGAACATTACTCATTCTCTTCTCAGCAACGGCTTCTCTGAAGATGTGCTTCACACTATATTTAGATTTTCATTTATCTCATTTATCAGTGGGCAAAGGGATCTTGTAGTACCTTTGAGACTAACTAATAGAAGGAAGCTGTAGCATAAGCTTTCATAGGGCCTGAACAGACCAGCCAAAAGTGCTGGCCTGAGGGCGTGGTGACCGCCTGCCAGCTGCCTCAACTCCGCCCCATGCTGGCATCATGCCGCCCGCCTGCCCGCCCACCTGCCCACCACCCCAGATGGCGGGCAGCATCAGCACGTTTCTTTGACACCAAAGAACCACCAAAAAAAGCCACCGTGGCAGCAAGGGCAGCTTTTTGCCATTCTAAAAAGTATCAGCATTTTGCTGCTTCTTTTAGAGCTGGCAAAGCACAGGATCGGGGCCATGGCATGCAGTTGATGCTGCTCCAATCCAATGCTGAAATGGGCAGTGCAGAGCTACTCCTTTGGGGCAGTCTGTTTTGCCCCTTAGTCAACTTCCTCAGATCTGGTGGACAGGTGTATTTTTCATAAACTGACAGGTTGCTGTCACACTGTAGATTTAATACAATTTGACACTGCTTCCATTCTATAGAATTCTGGAACTTGTAGTTTGTTGTCACACCAGAGAAGGTTAAATATCTCACAAAAATACACACCCCAGAATTCCATAGCATTGAGCCATGGCAGTTAAAGCAGAGTCAAACTACATTGATTCTGCAGTATAGTTATAGCCACAGAGGGATAGCATTGTTGCCCCCTGCATGGACTCACTCAGATGTCATCCAAAAAGCAATCAATCTTCAAAAGCCTCCATTGGCAGAATGAAGCCAGTGGGTTAGATTAAGAGGCCTCACAGCCTCTACCAGCTTAGGAGCCAGGGTTCCCCTCCTGTTTTGCAGAATATTATGATGAAGCCCTCCAATGATCTTGTGGTCTTGGCTGGATGTGCCATAGTACCAGTTAAGAATGAATTCTCCCTGTTGCTTACATGCATTCCATTCTGCATGTTTTGTTATAGCTGCAATGTTGGGCATGCCATCTGATCTTGTAACAGCATAGCAGTGTTGTGATTTTGAACTTCTCAGTCTCTGACAGCTGGCAGCAAGCAGTGTGGACTGGAACATGCTTCCTATTTTTGCAGTGCCAACCATCAGCCCCAGCTTGGTGTGCATTATCTTACTTAGGGCCGATGCACACTAGCCGTTTGGGGCGGCAGAGAGCCGCCCCAGGAAGCAGTGGGTTGGGGCTGTGGCAACCTCACGCTGCGGCCCCAATCCTTCCTATTGCGGCTCCTAAAAGAGTGGCAAAATGTGGCTCTTCTGCACCCTTTCGGCACCACATGTTTAAATGCTGTGCCGGAAGGGCGTCCTGACGCCGCGTGCTGTGCGTAACGGCATGCAGTGTCAGGATGGCATCGGGGTGGGGTTTCCCCACCCCAACTCTACCCCCAGGCTCGCCCTTTGGGCCAGTCTGCAACGGCCCTTAGTCTACTAAGCCTGAACTGAACTTACAGTTGCCACTGATCTGGAAGAAAGTGCCTGAATATTGTGTAGTTCCAATATCTGATTCTTTGTGTGATTCCTGAAGTTGTGCCACAATTATAAAAGAGTTGTGCAGTGCCACCTTCCTTTCATTTTTAAATCTTGTACCAACAACAAAACCAATGTTTTTATGTGGACATGAGCTCATATGAAAAGAAAAAAAAAACACCAAGATCTCTTATTTTACAGGCCAGGAAATATTTCCAAATATGGCTGAGGAACATTTTCAGTGTATTGGTGTGGAGATCTGCATGTGTCACTGATGAGTGCAAGACTTAATGGATTTTTCTTGATATCTTTCAAACACAGTACCAGCACAGCTTGAACACTAGTCCTGCATGTTTCCACTGTTGAGCATAAATACTGGCACAGTCTCCAAATATGTTTGTGTGTGGTATCTTACCCAAAGTGATTGCTATTGGTTATTAAATGAGAAGAATCTTTGCATGCTCCATAACACATGGACAATCAATGTCAGCTGTGAGTAGGAACAAGAGTATTGCCTATTCCATGTTGCTTGGATCACCATCTATTTCTCCTGATGGTAGAAATGTATGCAGATATTCTGCTCTAAAAATGGATTGGAAGTCATTGTGTCTTCTATTTTCACACATTATTGTTAAATTCTGTAGAATGTTCCTGTCAACCTGGATTACTTTCTTCACCTTTTTTCAGTAGTTTCAATGTATACATTTGGTGGTGATAATTGACCTTGGATGTTCCATCTTCTGTCAACACAAGTCACTCTTTCTTAGGAGCAGGGATCAGGGAGTATTAAAGGTTTTTGTCATTCAGGAAAGATTCCTCTATTTTATTCCTTAACAGTTCCTTTCTTGCAACATTGTAAATTGTGCCTGAGCACATGTTGGGGGATATAATGGACACCACATGCAGAATCACTTTTTCATCAACATTGTCTGTCTTAACATTGTCTCACAAGTTATCCAAGGTTACATCCAGTAGAGCAGAGGTAGGCAACCTTTCCCCTTTAAGGGCCGAGGGACTTCAGCTCCCAGAAGCCTCAGCCATGTTGGCCAATAGTCCCATGTTGGCCAATAGCTCCTGGGATTCTGGGAGCTGAAGTCCCTCGGCCCTTAAAGGGGAAAGGTTGCCTACCCCTGCAGTAGAGTTTTCCATTCCTATTCTAAGCATGACAGATTTTACCTCTCCAGGGAAAAATAATGTCCATCACAGCAGTGTTTTGAGAAAAGCCACAAAACCAACTGAGTGATCCTCTTATTCCTGTATTCCAGCACTATCATCTTATAGGACAAATACATCTCCTATATATCAGTTTAAATTGCTGTAGTAAAAATGTGAAGCAGGGGTAGGCAACCTTTCCCCTTTAAGGGCCGAGGGACTTCAGCTCCCAGAAGCCTCAGCCATGTTGGTCAATAGTCCCATGTTGGCCAATAGCTCCTGGGATTCTGGGAGCTGAAGTCCCTCGGCCCTTAAAGGGGAAATGTTGCCTACCCCTGAGAAGTATGGGTGCCATTTTATTGTGTTACCAGTAGAAGGCAAATCTCATATTTTATGCAGACTCTGCAGAGCAGAATTCAGGCATTTTCTTCAATGTATTAATTTTGTAAGTATTTGAAATCTCCAGTTGAGTTCTTGATTGTTTCTGTACATCAAAAGTATTGGCTCAAAAAAACAGCTTGTATGCCATCTTGAATTCTAGATGTTCAGTTTGCTAGGGAAGAGTGGTTTTCATATGAGCAGTTAAATTAGGGGCAGAACAGATGAACAAGAAGGAGTGGCCAGAAGCCACTCCCACCCGCAGCACCGAGGTGACCACACTCCACGGTTTCATGCAAACCCACTCCTTTTGGGGCTGAGTTTGGGCCACCTTGGGTGATTTGGGAGAAATCCTGGCACAGGTTCTGTGTGGATTGGGAGCATGCGCCATCAAAACACCACATCACCAAGCCACACAGAAGCCAACTTTGTACACCCATCTGTTTCAGGCCTTAGTCTACTAGACTAATTTACCTACTTTACTAGGTGTCCCAAAATTCACAGAAAAAACTCTTGCATCAATTTCAAAGAAGGATTGCTCAAAGACTTTGAAGAGCCTCATGCCATTGTCAGAATACCCCAAGTATTTAAAAAATAATAATAAAAGGAGAGAGAAAGAAAAGACAACATGGCCACATTGCATACTTAATAAAATAAGCATGTACTCCATCTTCCCCACCTTTCAGAGGCACCTTTGTTTCACTACCACCTATTCCACAAATTGCTGGAAATAGAGGAAAACATTAAGTCTAGCTTAAATTTAGACACATGGCATTGGTAAAAACAATTAAGACTCTGCAGACTAACATAATACTTCTCTCTTTCAAGGGACAATTGTTCTTATAGGCTTTGTACTTTTAAATCTGAAGACCATTTAAAAGTAAGAATGTAAGAAATGTAGTATTTTAAAAAATGGATTATCTTGATCTAAACTGATAGAATTTTCACTTTATTTAAACCACTTCCAGATCTGCCAACCAATTTGATAAGGAAAAGGGAAGTGTGTCTTGTTTGCCTTTGCTTTCAAGTGTTTTGTCAGAAAAACAAGAAATAAAGCTGGGATTTGGGATTTGCCTGTGGAATAGTCACAAAATGGTTGGTTCTACTACTGTGTTTCCCTGAAAATAAGACATACCCATAAAATAAGCTGTAGCAGGATTTGTAGGCATTTGTGCAATATAAGCCATACCCCGAAAATAAGATATAGGGCCGCTGCTTTTGGGAGCGGCAAAGAGCCGGCCTTTGAGACGCAACCGCGGCTCTTTTCAGGGCTGCCCCTGGGAGCAGTGGATCCACCACTCCCAGGAACAACCCAGAAAAGAGCTGCAGCTGTGCCTCAAAGGGTCATGGCCAGGATCCTTGTCCTTTGCCACCCCCGAAAGGAGCGGCCCTTTAAACCACTCATTTGGGGGCAGCAAAGAGCCAGCCTTTGAGCTGCAGCCATGGCTCTTTTCTGGGCTGTCCCTAGGAGCGGTTGCGGCCCTGATCCTGCTTTTTTCCGCCCCAAAAAGAGCGGCTCAAAGGGCCGCTCCTTTTGGGATCGGCAAAAAGCTGGCCTTTGAGCTGTCGCCGTGGCTCTTTTGTGCCCTTTTGGCACGGTGTGTATGCATGCTGCACCAAGAGGGCGCCCTGATGTTGCGCGCCCTGTAGACGGGCGCACGACATCAGGCCGGAGTCAAGACAAATAAGGCATCCTCTGAAAATAAGCCATACTGTGTCTTCCTGAGGAAAAATAAATATAAGACAGTGTCTTATTTTCGGGGAAACTCAGTATGGCACAACCTCCTAATCCAATGGGTTATTAATTCAGGGTCCTTTGTAGTATTAAAATATTTTATTTAAAGAAACTTGCAGTTCTGTTTAAGAAATAATGTTCTGCAGGAGAGCAGTATTCTGAATCAGTGTGTCAGTCACTTCCAATCCAAGCTCAGAGTGCTATTCTGTTTATTAATTTATTAATTTCTGTTAGTCTACAACTGTGACAGCAGAACTGTAAAAACAGATGTAAGTTTTAATATTAGAAAGTACCCAACCTGTGTAGTGTAGTGTAGTGATTTTAGTGTTGGACTATGAATCTGGAGACCTGACTTCAAATCCCCACTCATTCATGGAAACCTGCTGGGTGATCTTGGGCAAGTCACAACTTCCCAACCTCAGAGGAAGGCAAAGGCAAACCCCCTCTGAATAAATTTTGCCAAGAAAACACCTTTGAGGCACCATAAGTCAGAAATAACTTGAAGGCACACAGTAACAATAACCCAGTATCTGGAGTAGTTTCTGCTGAACTCCAGCTCACTACTACTCTTCTGAACTTACCACTTGAATCAATGACTAACATATTCTCAGAATCTCCAGTCAGTACATTCCGCTGTGCAGAAATGCATAGTTTTTAACTGTGTTAATGTTCGTTATGGAAAAGGGTTTTGTTTTTTTAAGCAAGAAATGCTTTTCAAGAGCCCTGGTGGCGCAGTGGTTAAATGCCTGTACTGCAGCCACTCACTCATAAACCACAAGGTTGCGAGTTCAATACCAGCCAGGGCTCAGGCTAGACTCAGGCCTGCATCCTTCCGAGGTCGCTAAAATGAGTACCCAACTGTTGGGGGGCAATGAGCTTACAGTTGTAAACCGCTTAAACATCCCGTAGCACGATATGAAGCTGTATATAAATGAAGCTGCTTTTGCTTTTTTTTTTTTCTGAAGTCAGCCTAAGGTACCAAGTAGCTCTTTAGAACTCTTACTTGTGACTCCCTTTTTTAAAAAAGTTTTCTAATGAAAGATTTGTAGTTGATAGCAAATTCATTTTAAACTAATCACGAAGACCAAATTCTGGAAAAATTATTCATGTGAATATTTTCTTTGAGATCAGCAGACACTGAGTGAAACTGATGTTAAAGACATTTCCCCCCTCCTTATATTGGTCTGTTTCTTTGCCATTTCCCCATTCTTTGTAATTAAAGAAACACTATTAAAATTATTTACCATGCTTAGCAGTTCTGACATTGAAAGTTACTAGTTTTACCCCAGTCAACCCTTTTACATTCAGTCCTCTGGATCTGGTTGGATTGCAACTCCCAGCAGTCCTAGCCACCATAGGCAATATTGAGGAATGCTTGGACTTTCACTCTAAGTACATAGGGAGGATCACAATATTCCCACCATGTAACATAAATTCATAGGAGATTATCAGACAGAGAAAAATCAGGGAAGAAAAAGGCATAATCCCAGCAAAGTTGTGTGATTGTACTGAAGATTTTAAGACGATGTTGCGCTTATCCAGGATTTAACCCATGAAGATCCAGGAATGCTCCACCAGCAAACCATTTCTAGGACTTCCTCATGAATGGTTTGTTGCAGGAGCATTCTTAGATCTTCATGGGTTAAGTCCTGGATAAGCGTGATGTGTCTAAAAGTCTTCAGCACGATTGCACAACTTTACCAGGAGTATGCCTTTTACTTTCAGCTTCCCCCCCCCCATCTGATAATCTCCATAGTTGAGATTGTCTTCCATTTTGTTTATTCACATTTAGCTTAATTAATCTCAAAGCAAATTTCATTAATCGTTAATGATGCATATGTGAGAATATGACTTTGTATATGCTGGCAAAGCTAAATAGAATCCCCTGAGTTGGATAAACTAACTAACTTTGAACACAGATGAAATTTTAAAGTACAATTTATCATCACATTGGATAACTAGGATCATTTTTAAAAACTGTTTATGCTATCAATTTTAGAGAAATTCAGAAAGGACAACACACATTAAAATTTGCATATGCTCCCCAAAGAGATAGAAAACATTTAATTTAGTAGCATCTGTTAATAAAAGATTTTTTTTCCAAATGCAATGTTATCTTTTAAGTTGTCTATTTAAACACTTTATCAGCACATGGAAATATTTCAAGGCTAGTAATGTTCTTTTAGAATAATTTAAATAACTGTGCCTTTTAACCAGAAGAATGTAATTGAATTTTGGAATGAACTATTTATTATTGTGATAAAAAAAAAGATTTTAGATAAAGTAAAAGAATGTGAAATATTGAAAAGAAGATTTCACAAAGAAGTGTTAGAATTAAAACTGTAGCTCCCCCCATTAGAAGTGGAACCTTTAATGCAACTTATTTTCTGAACACAATTTAAATAATATATAAATCTTGTCAGTTTTGAACATGTAGTTCTTTCCTAAAACAGACAGCCACCACAAAACACAGGAATGTTAGTTAACCTAATTACACTCCTGTAGAAACCTGCTGAGGAATGTATGAGCTAGATGAGTCAATGGCTAATTAATGAGGATCTGCAGTTCATTTTCTTTCCATCTCTCTTTCCATCTCCCTTCCCTGTTGGCTACAGGACCCAGATGCCAGTTTTGATGTCAATGGTAATGATATTGACCCCATGCCTCGGTACGATGCCAGCAATGAAAACAAGTAAGGCCAGTGCTCTATGGAATATATAACATCTTAAATTCAAATGTGCTTGTAGGTAAAATGTACATATTTTGCCATAGTGACAGATAGCACTAACAGTTTAGGTAGTAACACAGTTCAAAATTTCATTTTTACGTACTTTTAATTAGTAATGTAATGTAAGTGTCTTGTTTATGTCTACAACATATATGAATTATTCAGTAACCCCTTCCCTATCTCACTTACACATAGTTCATCTTGGGAGTTGCCTGAGCATATATGTTTCAGCCTTTGAAGTAGTTCTGAGTTACAAATATTTTGAACTGTTTCTTCCCACTCTCTAGTAGTTTTGATTTTTGCTCATAATTCTTGGGTTGCCTTCAATGATGAAAAATGTCCACTAGAAACGGGGGGGGGGGGCATGGAAAGAAAGTTTGCATTCTTTCTACAGTACACCGTACATTCACCAGATCTGCTCTGAAAGTTCCTTATAGTATCAAGGAATAGATTTTTGCAAAGGGAGCAAGGTGTATTGTGAATTACAGGGTGGGAGGAAAAGGATTCCTAATTTTGCCTCCTTCTGTGTTCTGCTGTTTGATGTTTTCTGTGAGTAAAGTGTTGACCTTAGAAAACACCCTAGTGTTTCAGTGTTGTTGACAGTGGCCACTTCTACAAAACAGAACCCAACCATGTAAAGTTGCCTTTTGGGTTTGTTGCCTACCTGTGACTGAATAAATTGTAGGATAATTAAGAAGCAACTGGATAATAGCTAGCTGAGCAGACTGAAGGCAGCAAAAATCACAGCTCAGACATATAACTATTCACTTAATTTATATATTTAGCTGGTTTCAATATGGTTTCAACTCAGGCCCAGCTTAGAAAAGCCTCAGCTCAAAATACATTACTCACTTTAGTTTAGAAATCAATACTAGAATATTATGACCTGGTAAATGCAGAACAGGAGCAGAGGTCAAACCAAGAGGCTGGAGTAATGTCCCCAATAGATAATCCTGGTCCTTCAAAGTGTGTAGTTGAAACAGCCGAGGTATTAGATAACAGAATTGAGACAGAAACTTCATCCTCCCACTCTTCCTTTGAAAATGCCGCAAATTGGTCTATTGACCCAGACTTTGCTGAATCTAATTTCTCACCCTTTAAGCATAAGCTGTTTTCCTCATATAAAAATACGATAAATGCATTAAAAGAAAAGAGCACTAAACCTCACCCAGTATCTACAGATCAAAACTTCTCCTCTTTATATGGTTTTTTACATGACCTGTTTAAGTATTTGAAGTGGTGTCATATTGAGGAGGGAGCAGGCTTGTTTTCTGCTGCTCCAGAGAACAGGACCCAGTGCAATGGATGCAAGCTACAGGAAAAGAGATTCCACCTCAATATTAGGAGGAACTTCCTGACAGCGAGCGCTGTTCGACAGTGGAACACACTCCCTCTGAAAGTGGTGGAGTCTCCTTCTTTGGAGGTCTTTAAACAGAGGCTGGATGGCCATCTGTTGGGTATGGGTTGATTGAGAGCTCCTGCATGGCAGGGGGGTTGAACTGGATGGCCCTTGTGGTCTCTTCTTCAGTGCCTTTCATGAAACATTTTACAGTGCTAGATCAAGTAGAAGGTCAAATGAATGTTATACCCTAGTATATACTAAGCTTGTTAACAAAGCATTTGTTAAGTCCATTTTAGGCATGAAGCTGATAAGGTCTGTTTCCCACATGCTTAGTTCGTATTGTCTGTCTAGTGGATCTTATTGATGAGAGGTCAGGCAGAAGAAAATATTACTTGAAAGTAGAAAGAAGATGAAGTGGGGGAGGAGGTCCAAACTACTCCAGAGATAAAATATGTCAATAACACATCAAGTGTACAGGCAAGGAGAAATATCTTCAAAATAAAGGGCAAATATATTTCCATGGTTTAATTTATGCTACTATTATTCTAGGTTGTCTTTTGTTGTTGTTGTTAACTGCCATCAAGTCGATTTCATTCTATGGTGACCCTATGAATGAGAGACTTTCCAGTCACCCTATCCTCAACTGCCCTGCTCAGCTCTTGCATATTCATGGCCGTGGCTTCTCTGATTGAGTCTGTGCATCTGGAATGTGGTCTTCCTCTTTTCTTATTGCCCTTCACTTTACCAAGCATTATATTCTTTTCCAGTGAGTCCTTTCTTCTCATGATATGACTAAAATACGGCAACATCAGTTTAGTAATATTTGCTTCCAGGGAGAGTTCAGGCATGATCTGCTCCACAGCCCACACATTGGGTTTGGGTTTTTTTTAGCAGTCCACAGTATTCTCTGAACTCCTCTCCAGCCCCACATCTCAAATTAGTTGAGGTTTTCCCCCTATCAGCTTTCTTCATTGCCCAGCTTTCACAACCATACATAGAAATGGGAAATACAATGGCATGGACAATCCTAACTTTAGTATCTAATGATATATCTTTACACTTAAATTCCTTCATAGCTGCCCTTACAAGTCCTAGGACCTTATCAAACGCTGGCCAGCAAGCGAAGTATAAGCGAAGTTAAAGTGAACTAGACAGATTCCGTTTCGCTTGCACGGCCATAGCGCAATGTTTCTGCCTCCTCGAGAAGGCGGTGGCGCGGCCATTGCGCAATGTTTGGGGCCTCGGAGGGGGTGGCAGCGGAGGCTCTCTCCCACGCCTCGCCCTCCCTCCACACTTGCCATCCCTCCAGCCAGCACCGGCAGAGAGGCGGCTCTGGCCGCGGAGGAGGCGGCGGCGGAGGCTCCTTCCCACGCCTCGCCCTCCCTCCGGCACAGGAGGCGGCGGCGGAGGCTCCTTCCCTCGCGGCTCTGGCCGCGGAGGAGGCGGCGGCGGAGGCTCCTTCCCGCGCCTCGCCCTCCCTCCGGCACAGGAGGCAGCGGCGGAGGCTCTTTCCCGCGAGGCGGCTCTGGCCGCGAAGGAGGAGGCGGCGGCGGCGGAGGCCCCTTCCCACGCCTCGCCCTCCCTCCGCACTTGCCAGCCCTCCAGCCGGCCCAAGGCACCGGCGGAGAGGCGGCTCTGGCCGCGGAGGAGGCAGCAGCGGAGGCTCCTTCCCGTGCCTCGCCCTCCCTCCGGCACAGGAGGCGGCGGCGGAGGCTCCTTCCCGCGAGGCGGCTCTGGCTGCGGAGGAGGCGGCGGCGGAGGCTCCTTCCCGCGCCTCGCCCTTTCTCCGGCACAGGAGGCGGCGGCGGAGGCTCCTTCCTGCGAGGCGGCTCTGGCCGCGGAGGAGGTGGCGGCGGAGGCCCCTTCCCACGCCTCGCCCTCCCTCCGCACCTGCCAGCCCTCCAGCCGGCCCAAGACACCGGCGGAGAGGCGGCTCTGGCTGCGGAGGAGGCGGCGGCGGAGGCTCCCTCCCGCGCCTCGCTTGGTACATCCACAAAAATCCGAATGTCAAAAGATCCCCTTTGACTTCGGATCAAGTGGGTGAAATTCGTTTTAGCTTTGGATTGCCTTTGGATATTGTGTAGACACAAGGAAAGTAAAAACGTTTCAGCTTTGGATTGCCTTTGGATATGTGTGGACACAAGGAAAGGAAAGACGTTTCAGCTTTGGATTGCCTTTGGATATTGTGTGGACACAAGGAAAGGAAAAACGTTTTAGCTTTGGATTGCCTTTGGATACCTTCTGCTTGGGACCCCGTGTGATAAGGCCCCTAGTCTTTTTCTGATTTTTTGACTGCAGTCTCCACTCTGATTGATGATTGAGTCCAAGTATGGAACATGTTAAACTATTTCAATCTTTTCATCTTCTACTTTAAAATTATGTGATCATCTGCAGTTGTATTTTTTGTTTTCTTGTTGTTCAACAGTAAATCTGTCTGCACTTTCTGCCTTGATCTTCCTCAATAATCTTTCCATATCGCTGATATTTTCTGCTTGTATTATAGTGTCACCTGTATATATTAGATTGTTATGTTCCTTCCTCTAATTTTCATGCCTCCCCCCACACTGAATCCAATCCTGCTTTTCATATGATGTTCATATGATGATAGCAGCCTTGCCTGTCTCCCTTTCTAATTGAGTCATAGAATCATAAAATTGTAGAGTTGGAATAGACCTCAAGACTATAAAATCCAACACCCTGTCATGCAGGAATACAATCAAAGCATCCCTAACAGATGGCCATCCAGCCTCTGTTTGAAAACCTCCAGAGAAGGAGACTCCACACAACACTCTGAGGGAGTGTGTTCCACTTTTGAACAGTTCTTACTGTCAGTAAGTTTTTATAATGTTTAGGTGGAATCTGTTTTCCTGTCATTTGAATTCATTGCTCAGTATCCTAGGGGCAAAGCAGACAGATGGTTTGGAGTGGCCTGTAGCCACTTCAGATGTGATCGGCCCTGGACCATGTTGACCAGCTGCCGGAGTCCTCAAGCTGGTTGCTGCTGCCACCGACAAGGAGTGGCTTTTTGCTGGTTCTTTTGGGCTTAGGCAGCATCAGAATGGCTTCTGGCTGCGTTGGGGGCATGCATTGTTTTCATGCCATGTCCTCGAAGCAATCAGAAGCCACTCTATTTGGCCTGTCAGTTTCGGGGCACAGTCTCTGGAGCTTCAGAAAACAAGTTTGCTCCATACCCAATGTGACATCCCTTCAAATATTTAAACAAGGTTATCATATTACCTCTTAATCTTCTCTTCTTCAAGCTAAAATTGGAAGCCATTCCATTTCTCCCTATTCTGTCCTAAGAGTAACCTCTTGCCTTAGTACAGATTATGCATCAGAGCTATTAGATGTTTTGGCAGACCCATTTCTTTAAGAGCAGTCCATAGTTTCTTGTGATCTATACAGCTTTGCTTTGCTATAGTCTATAAAGCACAGGCTGATCTTTTTTTGAAACTCTTTAGAATTTTCCATTACTCAGTGTATGTTTACTATACAATCCCTAGTGCCTCTTCCTTTCCTGAGCCCTGCTTGGACAATTTGCAATTCTCATTCCATATATAGTAAGACTATGTTGTAGAATTTTAAGCATCACCTTATTTGCATTAGAAATTAATGGAATGATTCTGTGGTTAGTGCAGTTCCTGGTATTTCCTTTCTTTCGAATTAGAATATATACTGAGGCTTCCAGTCCATGGACCTTTGTATTTTCAAAATTAGTTAACATATTTTAGAACTAGAGTAGATTCTATCTCTGTAGCCTGAAGCAGCTCTGTTGGTATGCCATCAGTTCCTGGTGATTTATTTCTCTTTAAGTGCTCTGAGTGAAGCTCTCACTTCACTTTTTAAAAGTTGAGATTGTCTACATATCTCTTATTAACCTTAACATTCTGGTCTGGTTAGTAAAATAACATCTATTCCTGTTCTTTAGAAAAGTCCAAAAGTGATTTGTATTTGCAGACACAACCCATACTAATGGTAAAAATTATTTTGGGATAACTAAATTGTTATGAAAGAAGAACATTGTTTCAGTATTTTAAAAGACAGTTGTGTTCTTTTTCCCTTTCAGAGGGAAAACAAAAGTCTCAAGAGAGAACCAGTGAGAGATACCATTGCAATATGCCATGTAAACACATTTTCAATTTAGATTTGAGCACCAGCATGTGACAGTTTTACTATCTACCTGTCATAACTTCTCTCTTGTAACACTTCACCCCACCTCCTTGAGGTATGTATATATTCTGAGGTAATTTTTACCTCAGGATTTACATATACTCTGCCTGAAAATTGTAAAGGGTTTGTGTTAGAGCAAATGAAATGAAACATATAGCTTGTGAATCCAGTGAGCAGACCCAGGACTTAGGTAAATAACTTGGCCACTGGCAACCATCTAGTTTCAAGATAGTGATGAAGGTGGAATTAACCACTGCATAGAATGCCATATTGTATCTAAGGGCTAGAGCAGACAGGCAGGAAAAAGTGGCTCGATCTTGCTTTTTCCAAAAGCTGGTTGAAACCCTGCTGTCTGCATGGCCTGTTCCAAATACCCATGGGCAGAGTGCACTGCATGGCGTCAAGCCACATGGCTAGGTAATTTTTTTTTTTTAGTTCCCTCCCCTTTATGCATGTGCACCATTGCACAAACATATCACCAGGAACCTCCAAGTACCCCCCATATCTGCTCAGATGCCATCCCATAGCATGGCTGCCCCTTTGACCGACCAGTAGCACATGCAATGCTCTGCCAGTCCAGGGCATCAGTGCATTGGTGTGACAGAGATACATGGGCAAACCACAATCATGGAGGTCACCCCATGCCTCCTGTTGGACTGTCACACTTTCATTTTTTTGCTCTACCACAACCCAGTACTGCCTCTGGGCTGTTTATATGCACGTGCAAAGATTTCCAAGCTGAGCCAAAGCTTTTTTTTTTTTTTTTTTTTTTGCTCCGATATTTAGCCCTGAAGCATGGCTTCATTTTGGTTTCCACCCAGTTTGGAGGTATGCATCATATAAACATCATGCCTTCAAAGCAGCTAGAAGCTGCTTTATTTTGCCTGTCTGTCTCACCCCTATATGGCCTAAATGACACATGTAAAGGACATTTTGCAGTTTCCCAGAATTTTACAGCCTGAATGAACATGAAAGGTGTTCAGAACACACTGAACTATTTGTTTTTCATTTGTATACACATCATATACAGTTGATACACCAACAGATTAAACAACGACCCAAATCCAACATTAGTCCTACCTAGAATAGACTAATTAAAATGAATGTTTGTCACATTTAATTTAAATTCAGCTGATTTCAATGAGTCTACTTTTGATAGGACAGCACTGGATTTATCTAAACATGATGTATTTGGGCCAGTTGCATTCCATTATATTAAATTACCCTATAGAGATTTAGTGAGAAGAATAATATATTAATATTACATTATAGTTTGTGGGATATCTGAAGATTAACCAAATAACACTTCCGAGTTACATATTTTTTTTTTTTTTTAGTTTTCAGCAGTATAGATGATGATGGGCAGAAGCCTACAAACATTAATCACTTGAGCCCAGTGGTAATTCTTAGGAAGCAATGATGGTTTCTTTAACTACTATGGTATGCAAGAGTCCTGCCAGATATTTGGCTTGGTTTGAATAAATTGGCAGAGAATCCTGAAATCGTCAGCAGTGCAGGCCCATGCTAGACTTTTATATTTGCTTCATTAAATATTGGAGTCAGCTGTGGATTAAGTCACTGCTGCTGTATGAGGTGTCTTGTTTTGTTTTAATAATGAGCTGTATCTGTAATACTCAGCAATTACCTGTAAAAATTTTTATAGCAGTTGTGAACCAATTTTAGTCTTGCAGTGCCTTCTCTCTTTCTTTTTAAAATTAGGATTTTCATGTGCCTCTGATATGCTTGCAAGTTATAGAGTAAGAGTATGGTGATTAGCACATTGGCTTTAAAGTGCCTTATCCCCGACAGAATAAAGGCACATTTAATTTTCAAAATGGGTGTTATCGCATTCACCTGTGACCTGGTGAATGCAACCTGTATACTGCTCAGATGCCAGCTGGGTTTATCCTGGACTTCATGTCAGATGCTAATTTATCTACATGACTATGTCAGTGGGAGCATTTGGGATGAAGCAGTTCCAAAGCTCTGAACCAATATTTTCACCATTAATTGCTAGTAAAGATAATGACCTCTTCAAAAATAATTTATTGCATGCTGTTATATTTTATTTCTTAAACAATGTTGTTGTTTCAGTTCAGGATCATGTTCTTTGTCTTTCTCATTTCTATATTAGTCCTCAAGTTTTCAAAAAGACTGGCCTAGAACTGACTGTTAGTCCCAGGTCTAATTCGCACTGCAGAAATAACACAGTGTTATAATATTGTGAGATATTTAGCCTTATCTGTGGCTTTAGTGCCACAACAAACTACAAATCCTAGAATTCCATAGCATTGAGCTATGTTAAAATGGTGTCAAACTGGATTATTTATGCAGTACAGGTTAGACCTCAGCTACAAAAGATACACTGAGTCAATGATAATTTGATTAATCAACATATATGCAAATTCTGTTGATGCAGTGAAGCTACTTTAGTGGGCTGTGACAAATGGATTTAAGTCTTTTTAAATTTATTATTTTGGAATGGCAGAGAATGTGACCTATAGTATTTAAACAGATGAATCATAAAATCATAGTATCGGAAGAAACCACAAGGTCTATCCAGTCTAACCCCCCTGCCATGCAGGAACTCACAATCAAAGCACCTCTGACAGATGGCCATCCAGCCGCTGTTAGTAAACTACAAATAGATAAATAAATGAAATATAAATAAAAAATAAAGTGGTCTCATCATACCTGACGATTGGAGTCCCATGCTCGATGTGCATAGGTTCTAAGCACACATTCTGTAATGGAAATAGACATTGTACATATGTTGCCTTAGGCCCAAAACAGATGGGTTAAATAGAGAAGCTACTGGCTAGTTTGGGGGCATGGCATTTAGATGATGCACCCTTCCGATGCAGCCAAAAGCCACACCAAGGCTGCTTAAGGCAGCCTGAAGCCACCGGCAAAAGAAGTGGCAAAAAGCCATTCCTGCCGGTGGCTCATGTGGGATTGCAGCAGCAGCTCCCTTTGGGAGTGGGCCATCTGGTCACTTGGTCCCAGGGCAATTGGGGCTGGAACAGCCTCTGGCCACTCCCTTTGGCCCATCTGCTTCATTCCTTACATACATAGATCCCTGAGCAGAGAGTCATAAAAATGTGAAGGACACTGAAAGCATGGGGTCAGTAGATGTGAATCTGACATATATACTAGCAAACACTACATAAATATAAGTTCCTACGGGTCTTGAAGATTCCATGGAATTAGGACACTTCCACACCATGACCATGTTTTGATTTGTTTTTACTTTCTCTTCATGTTTATATACCATGGTTCATGGTACATCATTACTATCCAACTGCTGTTCTCTTGTGTTTTTCCAGTGCTGTTTTCTTTATTATTCACACTACAAAAAATCCAATTATTCTTTTGGAGAAATGAAAGAAAAGGGGAGGGGGTGAAAGAAAATGCTTAATTTTTGTAATTGTAAACTGTTTTAGTTCCTCTGTCTCTTTTTAAGATCCATGTTTCTGACAGGTACATTGCCCCTTCTTTACCTCTAGCACTTACTACTACTGCTAGCACTACCTTTCCAGGGAGCACCATTTTATTAGCGTATTTTAAAATCAATCTCATTTTTTATTTTGTACTTTTTCATCTATGTTAATGATGGTCAAAATATCCATACAGTAGTGTTTTAATTAGAGAGCCAGTGTGGTATAGTGATTTGATGGTTGGACTAGGACTCTGGAGACTAGGTTTGAATCCCTGCTTGGCGGGTGACCTTGGCCAGCCACAGTCTCTCAGCCTCAAAGGAAGGCAAGGACAAACTCCCTCTGGTCAAATCTTGCCAAGAAAATCCTTGTGATAGGTTCACCTTACAGTCATCATAAGTCTGAAATTACTTGAAGGCACAGTGCAACAAGGTGCTTCAGTTAAGATGTATTTTATTACAAATTTCAAAAATTGGCTTAAAATACACATTTTGCCTTTTAGTTGGCATCATTTTAATTACTGTTTTATAATATAGTCCAACTGCCATTATTACTGTATTTGTCTTTCTATTTTTAAGGTTTAATTACTGAAATAAGGGCAGCACAGTGCTGAAATTTAAAAAATTCCATAGTGCTGTTCTATAATCTTTTAAAATTTTAAATAGCTTTTAAACATGGATTTAAAATGACATGCTCAGGTGAATTTGCTTTGCTTTGCTTTGCTTTGCTTTGCCCTGCTTTGCCATGCCATGCTCTAGTGAGAACAAAATATAGCTGGAGAAATGCATCAAAAAAGAAATATGTCACCTGAGTCTGAAAAGTCAGGTACAAGTCTCTGTGTAACTTACATTAGAAAGAGAACAATTGGATATTGCTACAGTCTAAGGGAAGCACCTCAGAATTCATCATAAGTTTGAGGAATCACGTTTGTTCTGGAAAACATTGCTTTGGAATTGCTAGTGATCCAGTTGTTCTCTTTCTAATTTTTTAAAAATATTTTTATTAAAAGAACTGGCAAATGTAATCTCAGCACCATTGGCAATAATCTTTGAGAATTATTTGAGAATAGGAGAAGTCTCAGCAGACTAGAGGGGGGCAAATGTTGTCTCCATTTTCAAAAAGGAGAAAAAAAGAGGATCCCAACAATTATCCCCCCCACTAGTCTGACATCAATACCAGGAAAGAGACTAGAGCAGAATATTAAATAGAGAGTCTGTGAACATTTAGAAAGGAATAGTATAATCATGGAAAATCAACATGGGTTCTTGAGAAATAAGTCATGCCAGACTAATCTGATCTCTTTTTTTGACCGGTGGATATGCTGTGAATATAGCATATCTTGATTTCAGTAAGGCCTTTGACAAGCCCCCCCCCCCCATATTCTTGCAAATGAGCTAATAAAATGTGGGGTAGACAATGCAACTGTTAGGTGCATTTGTAATAGGCTGACCAGCTGAGCCCATAGGGTGCTCAGCAATGGTTCCTCTTCAACATAGAGAGAAGTGTCCAGAGGGGTGCCATAGAGTTCTGTCCTGGGCCCAGTGCTATTCAACAACTTTATCAATGACTTGGAAGAAAGAAGAGGGCATGCTTGTTTTCTGCTGCTCCAGAGAATAGGACATGGAACAATGGATGCAAGCTACAGGAAAAGATATTCCACCTCAATATTAGGAGGAACTTCCTGACAGTAAGAGCTCTTGGACAGGGGAACACACTCCCTCAGAGTGTGGTGGAATCTTCTTCTTTGGAAGTCTAAACAGAGGCTGGATGGTCATCAGTCGGGGATGCTTTGATCGACAGTTCCTGCATGGCAGGGGGTTGAACTGGATATTCCTTGTTATGTCTTCCAACTCTATGTGGTATTGTGAATGATTGACACACAATATAATTGTAGGTTACAGAAGTTTACCAGACCTGGTATCTTAGCTAGTAGTAACCTTCCCATGGTTCTCACTCAACAGTTCAAATAATGCAATAGTCAGATAAAGCTTGGGATTAATAATCAGTGGTTCCTATTTTAGTCAAAAGGTTGTACTGTTGGAACTATGTGGGAAATGCACACTTTTTATATATTTATTTTAGGCCATTTTGGTTGCAGTATCTTATGGAGGTTGGGATAAAAATAAATTATTAAAGATTATGTTTGATTTTAATGTTTAGTGATATGCTTGTGTGTCAAACACGTGCTTATGTTGGTACTGAGGTCACATGGAAATAAAAGCACATTTGGTTAATCACCTGCCTTTTAAACATCAGTTAGGCAAAGAAAAAGAAAGGATCTAGTGACTTGACTTTGGATATGTTATGATTGCAATGAGAATTTTAGTGTGTTGTGGAATATAAACATGTCTCATGTCCATAGAAATGTTTGTAGATGTAGAAACAAGGGTGTTCCACAATAATCAAATGTCCAGAGCCAGAAGAACATATTTACATGGAGTGAAATCATTGTTCTGACTGGCTGCTAGTACCTCTTTGTTCTTTTTCATAGGGAAAAAATGTATGTTATAAACTCTGCAGATTTTCTGAAATTTGGGGATGTTTTACAGTTCTTTAATTAACAATATTGTGAATTGCATACCTTGTCTGTGTGAATGCTGGAACAAAATGTGACTCTGGGAACTGAAATGTCCCATTTGCCTGGATAAGGGTTAACCAATTAACCAAGTTAATTATCATAATTTTGACATTACTGCTATAGGATATTAAGATTGTAATCATATACTGTTTACTTGAGACAGGGATCTAAGTGAAACTTATTTCTGAGTAGACATGCACAGGATTGTGCTCTTAGTGTTAAACTGAAAAGGAACATTTAATCTATACTGGTACAGAATAAAGAGTAGTCAGAGTCTACAACATCAGCCTAATTTCCATAGGTTCATTTAACTGTATAGCTTGGGGAAATTTCTGAAAGGCAGTGAGACTTCAATTAAAATACATAATCTTGAATTCACTTTATTTCAATGTAACTGGATTTTGTCATTATGCAGAACTTTGTCATTAAGCAGAAGTTTGCTTTGCAGTTTCTTGCCTAAGGACACACATATATTAAGATAGAGGTGTTGATAGCAAAGCATGTAACTCTGGATTAGCAGACCATTACAGAATTAACTATTTAATCTATTGGGTAAACTGTAAAACTAGTCCTTCTGTTCTGTTCAGTAATGTAATTAAATGTTGTGTACATTGTGAGTGTTGAAATTAATATTCAAATTCTCTTAATTTGACCTTGATGCAAAATTCAAACATATCGGTAGTTCCGCTTCTTCCTCTTGGGCAGATCCCAGAGGGTGAGGCTCGGGGACAGTTGCTTGTCTAAAATAGAGCTTAATTGTGGTGTCCCTCAGGGCGCCATCCTGTCCCCGATGTTATTTAACATCTACATGAAGCCGCTGGGTGAAATCATTCGGAGGCATGGAGCTCGGTGCCATCAGTATGCTGATGACACCCAGATTTATCTCTCCATGACTAGATCATCGACTGAGACTTCAGATGGTGTCTCCCCTCTTAATGACTGTCTCAGAGCAGTAATGGATTGGATGAGGAAAAACAGATTGAAACTAAATCCGGACAAAACGGAGGTACTGGCAGTCACAGCCCCGAAACCAGATTTGGGTATACAGTCTCCAGTCCTGGATGGAGTCACATTCTCCTCCAAGGACTGTGTTCGCAGCTTGGGGGTGCTCCTAGATTCATCGCTTCACATGACTAGTCAGGTGGATGCGGTGGTCAGGAGTGCTTGTTATCAGCTTCGGCTGATACGCCAACTGCGCCCTTATCTGGATATGAGGGATCTGGAAACTGTGGTACATGCTCTGGTAACCTCACGTCTGGATTTCTGTAACACACTCTACATGGGCCTACCCTTGTGCTTAACCTGGAAACTGCAATTAGTTCAAAATATGGCAGCCAGGTTAATCACCGGAACATCTAGGAGGCAGCACATAACACCAGTGCTTAAATCCCTCCACTGGCTGCCAATTAGTTTCCAGGCACAGTACAAGGTGTTGGTTTTAACCTTTAAAGCCCTACATGGCTTGGGTCCATCTTATCTTAGGGACCGCCTCTCCCCGTATGATCCCCCCCCCCCCGCGCACTCCAGTCCTCTGGGAGGAATCTGCTGCAACCAATAAAGACCAGGCTCTCGCAGACCTCCCAGAGGGCCTTTTCTGCTCCCAGGCTATGGAATGGCCTGCCGGACAAGATCCGTCTTATTACCACTCTTACTGCCTTCAAAAAGGCAGTAAAGACGGATCTCTTCCAGCAGGCCTTCCCGGAATAACTGCCTGGCAAGAAATCGAACGTGACCTGCCAGTTTTTCCGCCATTGTGATATGTAGGGAATTCGGTCAGGATGGTTCGGTGTTTTAAATTGAATTTGATTTGACTTGATTTTAACTTCATGATAGTTTAATTCTGTTTTAAGGGGTGGGTGGGTTAGTGGTGGGAGTATGGAACTGTTTTAACTTGTTATATTTTAATCTGTTGTATGCCACCCCGATTGCCGAGCAGAGGAGCGGGTTATAAATAAAAATTATTATTATTATTATTATTATTATTATTATTATTATTATTTGATTAATTTCCTGCATTGAAAAGAGTGGTATTGCTAAGCAAACTATGGGACTGTATGCCCTGATTTCTGTATGTTGAATGGTTGAATACATTTGGGAGGAAGAATAAGTAGACACACAAAGCATTAGTCATAGTCATTTCAGATAATTGCAGTGGTTTTGATAGTAATAAGCACCAAAAGAATCACTGAAGAATTGATTTCTAAACTTTTTCTTATGGGAGGGTAAACAGTCAGCATGGTATAGTATATAACAGAATATGCATTAAACAGTCAGAAATAACTTCTGTTCAGTTATACTGGATGTGTGTGTGTGTGTGTGTGAGAGAGAGAGAGATTAGCTTTAAGAGAGATTAATAAAGTTTTGCCAAAATTAAAACAAAGTTCAATTCATTTGGGGTGGGAGCTTAGCCCACAACCTTCTTTTTCTGACTTAGCAGTAGAAGGTGAGCAAGGAAACACACCTGAATGGGAAACAGAAGAAATTGTTTCCCATCTAAATAAGACAATTTCTCCCAATTTTACCTATGACAGAATATTAGCCATGTCTCTGTCATTCTTCCAAAACAGAAGAGGCATGCTACTGTTTTTTATGTAAGGACTGCATAGGATAAAGAATGAAATTGCATCTTCAGGTTCTGACACAAAAACACCAAGTGATACAGGCTTTTAGCAGATGTGCAGAGGCATCCAGTGCCACTATATTGTCCTCAGCTGCCTGTCTGGTCACACTATGCAGAGGAAATGGAGTGGGATTGAAAGAACAAAGTAAAGTAAAAATCATAGTAATCAAAATAATTGAGAATATGAACTGGAGTCTGTTTATTGCTTAAATGACAGAAATTAAGACAAATGCTTTATGTTTGCATGTGAACAGATTTGTTAATACTTCTCTTAAAATGAAGTTTCTTCTTCATAATACTACTGTACATATATTCTCCCTCTCATCCTTTCATAATTCATCTGCTTCATCCATTTCTGTTGTTAGATATTTTATTATCATCAATAACTAGGATAGCACTGCTTTTCTTCAACAATGAAAAGTGCTATGCTCTTTAATGCCTTGTGTGCCTTTTCTGCTTCCAAGGAAGTTATCATCCAAGGTAGCAGGTGGATGCAATAGATGAACAGAGAAGGCAAAGGAAAATAACATATAATCCCTTGAAATTCTTTCAAGGCAGCTGCACAAACATTACTGACGTACTTGGGGCAGATGGCTAACAACATGAATATTTGTGACTCACTTTTTGCCAGCATTCTTTTCTATGCAAATTAATTTGCAGAGCATAAGAAACTACAAATTGGAAGGTTTTGTTCGGTGTATCATTTGGGAATTTCTTTATTATTGTAAAAACTTCAGCACAACAGGAAAAATGATTCTTTTGTATAACTTGCTGGTTTTTGGCTGTGCTTTATTCTTTATCATATTACCACAAACCAACTTAGCTTTATAGTTTGACAATATTTTTTCTACATATCAGTCTTTCATCTTTTTTGCCTTTTCAATGCTTGAATAAGGATTTTATATTATTGATTATCAGGATCAGCTAAAATTATGTGGACATTAAACAGGTGGTAAAAATCCTTTTGCCTCTATTAGAAATGTGAGTCGCCACAAAACTTGGGTTGGGCATTGCTTTCTGCTCCAGGAGCATTAATATGAGCCCAGATGTTATTAGCTTTCTAGGGAGTGCAGACAGGTGGTTTTGATCTTTGGGGACCTGAACCCAGTCATTGAACAGGAAAGAAAAGTGGACACTGGATAAACCACTTGTGTATTGGAGGTACTGGATATCTCCTTGTAAAATGCTCACCTGCTATGCATCATCTTTGTCTCATACAATTCTGACTCTGGGCTAGATAAACCCAATATAAACATAATATAGTACAAGTATTCATCCCTTATCTAAAATGCTTGGGACCAGAAATGTTCTTCTGAATTTTGGAGTTTTTTGGAGTTTTGGAATTCCTGTATTATCATATACGAATGTAATAAGATATCTTGGAAATAGGACATAAGTCAGTCTATGGGGAGAGGAGGGTAAGAAAAAGTTATGATGCAGTAAGAAAAAATAGATTGGTTAATACCATGTGTGTGGCTTTATATTTGATTCATTGAAAACCCAATCAAAATATATTTGCATGTAGTAGTACATACAGTCAGCCCTCCATATCAGTGGGCTAGCCATCCATGGAATGAAGCATCCACGGATGGCCCCATCTCATACTCCTCAATGGCGGCATGTATACGTGACCATGCTAATGTGATCACATGCACATCACATGTCCATAAAGAATAATGGGACTTAAGGTCCTGTGATATTTGGTATCTGTGGAGTTAGAGTTCAGAACGAACCCCCCTGAGGATACAGAGAGCTGACTGTACATATGTTCAGACACCCATTGGACAAATAGTGATGAGGGCTATACTGCCAAATGATCTGAAAAATCCTAGTCTGGCTAATTCTTCGTGGTTTATGTGCGGTCCACAATTACAAATAACTCTGTGCCTACAAAGAGCGTATTCCAGGTAGCTTCTTGAACTTGTTTTTCTTCTTGCCTCAAAATCCACATATAAGATTTCCCCCCTAATATGTTTACATGTTTTGTACATGTTTTCTTGCTGACTAAAGCATATTTGTACATATTTTTCAACTGTGAACACTTCAACTGTTTGCATTGTTTTAAATGTACAGTTTTGTGTTTATTTCATTACTCTGAAATGCATGACAAATGTGCAGATTTCTGAGGCAAACTGTACTTTGTCTCACAGTGACACCTCTTCTAATACAAACAAACAAAGTCATCTGCTGAAGCTGAATGGCAGAAGATTCAAAATAGATTAAACTATAGAATTCACTGCCACAAGATGTGGTAATGGCTGCCAACTTGGATGAGTTCAAAAGAGTACTGAAAAATTCATGGATATAGCCATCAGTATTTATAGTAATGGCTATATAGTGGACTTTTTGTATCCACTGAGATTTGGTTCCAAGACCCCCTGTGTATACTAAAATCTGTGGATGCTCAAGCCCCACTATAAAGAGTTACATAGTAAAATGATTCCCTTTTATAAAATTGTAAGATCGAAGTTTGCTTTTTGGAGGTTTTATTTTAAGAAGAAGAAAATTCAAGCCATGGATGATTGTCTTCTTAGATATGGAGAGCCAATTGTATATTATCTCCATTATCAGCTGAAGTATTCATATTCATTGCTGTGGAACATGAGATGGAAGGTGCAGGCACATTCATTCCCTGGGAGTTAACTTCTTGAATGGCAGCGGAATGTCCATTATACGGATAGAATGTCCATTGCTCTGCTCATATCTTCAAAACTCAGGGCCATGGCTTCCTTATTTGAGTTACTGTACTGTGAATTTCCTCTTTTCCTACTGTCTTTCACTTTACCCAGCATTTTCATCTTTCCCAGTTAGTCACATCATCTCATGATATGTCTGAAGTACAACAGCTTGAGTTCAGTCATCTTTGCTCCAAAACTCCTGCAGCCATGAGAGGAGTTTACTGCATACCGTGCAGCTGTGGACAAGTCTACATAGGGACCACAAAATGCAGTGTTCAAACAAGAATCAAGGAACATGAGAGACACTGCAGACTAGGCCAGCCTGAAAAATCAGCAGTAGTACAACACGTTATAAACCAACCTGGGCATAAAATGCTATTTGAAAACACTACAATTCTGGACCATGCCAACAACTATTGGGTCAGAATGCACGGGGAATCCATTGAATCCACAAACACCTGTACAATTTCAACAGGAAAGAAGAAACCCTGAAAGAAAAAAAGTTTGCCTACCAGTCTTCAAAAACACCAAAGTCAGGACTTAGCAAATGCAGATGAACTTCACCCAGGGTCAGGGGCTTTCCCAGCAAACAATGGACCATTAATTAAATAGACACTAATCCTCTTCACATATCCTCCCACCCTGAGGCCTTGCCTCAACAGAACAATGCACAGATATACATGCTAATTTACATGCTAATTCCCAATAGACAATGGACCATTAAGTAAATAGACACTAATCCTTCTCGCATATCCTCCCACCCAGAGGCCTTGCCTCAACAGAACAATACACAGATTTACCCTCTCAACCAAGAGTCACACAGTATATATATGTCAGAGTATAGATGGGCTATGCAGTCAAAGGTGAAATGTAGAGATGTGTGTGTCTGTATTTTTCCACTTGAGAACAGCTTTTAGGCAGAGCACAAACAACTCAGTCCAGATGGCTAGAAAGACAAAACAATAGAGAACCACTAGGTGGGAAATCATCCTTGTTTACATAAGGAAACAATAATAAAAAGTTGTTATGGGAAAGTAGATCACATGGTGGAAGATGAACAACATGAGGTTGAGTTAGCATACATCACATACAGATCATCCAATCAACCTGAAGGTTAACACCCAAAAGGTGGAGAGGGGCTGGACTGAGAAACTTTGTGTTTGGCATTGATATTATTATTATTTGCTTCCTTTGGATCACACTTTTTTCTTCTCTTTACTTCTCAATGGATCTATAATATGTTTATACTGCTTCACAATGTAGCCTTAAGATCTGGAAATATGGATCTGTAGTTTTGTTCTTGTTTAGCCACATCTGCAAGATGTGATCCTATAGTGGACTGTATTTTTGCTTTGCATGTTGTTATTATTCTTTCAACAATAAAGCTCAATTTTTAGAAGCTTGGATTTTTGCTTCCTAATTCTGCTGGATTTACAAATACACTACTCCACCAACCCGAACAATATATACCCCACACACCTCCATGCCAGCATTCTCTGAAAATGCCAGCCACAGATGCAGGCGAAAAGTCAGGAATACACTCTTCTAGAACACGGCCTCACAGCCCGAAAAACCCACCAAAAACTAATTGACATTATTTGGTTAGACTTTGCATTACAGCCACTGCTTTGTTTTGCTATATATTGTTTCACCATCACAGAAAGACAGTGCCATGTTGTACACTGTAATAGAACCAGCATGGTTTAGTAATTTGAATGTTGGACTAAGCACTCTGTGAGCACTAAGGAATGTTGTAATCACTAAAAATCAGCACGGATTTCTCAAAAACAAGTCATGCCAAACTAATCTTAACTCTTTTTTGAAAGAGTCACAAGCTTGGTAGATGGAGTGCTATAATTGCAATATATCTTGAATTCAGTAAAGGTTTCACAATGCCCCATGACATTCTTGCAAAAAAGCGAGTAAAATGTGGAGTAGATAATGTGACTGTCAGATGGATCTGTAGTTGGTTGACAGATCAAACCCAGAGAAATTCAAATATTTAATTATGACTAACAAGTCATAACAAATGACTGTTGAGGTGTTACAGGGTTCTGTCTTGGGCCCAGTGCTATTCAACATCTTTATCAGTGTCTTAGATGATGGAATAGAGAGCATGCTTATCAAATTTGCGATGACACTAAATTAGGAGGGGTACTTAATACCCCAGAGGACAGAATCAAAATTCAAAATGACCTGAACAGATTCGAGAGTTGTGCCAAAACTAACAAAATGAATTTCAACTGGGACAAGGACAGGTTGCACACCTGTAACAGTATTTCTTCGAGTGGTCATCTGCAAATTCACACAAATGGGTTTTGTCTGCGCATGCGCAGCTAGCTTGGAGCCTTCTGGAATCACTAGGCAGAAGTTGGATTGCAACTTTTTGGTGGTAGCTCCACCCACCTCTATATAGGCCCTCGCGTTCCCGCTCGATCCTCAGCTCCAAGTACGCCGCTTACAAAGCGACAGCAAGGTTATCAACTTAGAGCAGGACACGACTGAGGGGAGGTTGGGCGGGATTTGTGTGAATTCACAGATGACCACTCAAAGAAATACTGTTACAGGTGTACAACCTGTCCTTCTTCTTCGTGGTCTCTGTGAATCACACAAATGGGTTATTCAGACTAGCAAGCTAATGTCCCTGGAGGAGGGAGTGTCCTGACACAAGGCTGAGAGGTGCAAACAAGAAAGTTTATTGGCACAAAAATAGCCAAGGTAATAAGCACCTGAACCTTCACATGCATCAATTTAAAGTACATCAGGAATTGATTGTAATCCATCAGTCAATGTGCAATGGAATAATAGTAAACAATTGCATAAATTTCAAGTCAGAATTCAAGAATAACCTGTATTGGTATTCCACGAGGAATAAGTAAACTTTCAATTCAAGCATCATTGTATGTACATTTACACTATAAACCCAATATTCAATATATTCATCTAAGTGAGTGCATAACGAAGTTAGTGCAAACATATACAAGAACATTCAATGGAGTCCAGATAATACTGCTTTCCCAAAGGCAGCCTCTTGCCTGGCCCGTGTATCCAACCTATAGTGTTTAATAAAAGTCATTGGTTGGGACCAGACCGCTGCCCTACATACATCTTCTAGGGCAGGGGTAGGCAACCTAAGGCCCGGGGGCCGGATGCGGCCCCCCGAGGCCTTTGGACCGGCCCCAGGCTGGTCCTGCTGCCGCCCCCTGCCGCTGCCCCCCCGCCATGATGATATTAATTATTGTTGTTATTACTTGTTCTTGGGGTTTTCTTGGCAAAATCTCTACAGGGGTTTTGCCATGGCTTTTCTGGGGCTGAAAGAGCGTGCATGCATATATATTTTTTTAATTTTTAATTTTTTTTAAAAAAAATATTTTATTTATTTATTTATTGTGCTTTGGCCCCCCCAATTGTCTGAGGGACAGCAACCCGGCCCCCAGCTCAAAAAGGTTGCCTACCCCTGTTCTAGGGGAATGCCAAGCAGGAAAGCAGATGATGAAGCTACCGTCCTTGTGGAGTGTGCATGCACCCAGCCTTGCCTGCTAGTTCATAGCACAAGTGGATAGCCGAAGTCACCCACTTGGACAGAATAACACAGAAAAAGTCTCTCCAAGCGCCTCGAAGCCGAGGTATGCTCCAGATAGAAGTACAAAGCCCTACGAACATCCAGTGTATGTAGTCTTTGTTCGACCTCAGTGGTCGGGTTCGGGGCCAGAGTGGGTAGCACGATGTCCTGGTTGATATGGAAGGCAGACACCACTTTCGGTAAAAAGGTGATGTCGGTATGGAGGACCACCTTGTCTTTATGAAACCAAAGATATGGCTGGTCCATCCTCAGAGCACATAGCTCAACAGCCCGGCAAACCAAAGTCAAAGCTACAAGGAATGCTGTTTTCCATGTTAAGAGTCTAATGTCAGTAGTAGCTATGGGCTCAAAAGGTTTCGTAGAGAGGTAAGACAGTACCATGTCCAGGCTCCAAGCTGGCGTCGGTGCCAAGGATGGTGGGTGTAGGTTGTTGAGGCCTTTAATAAATCTCTTGACTAAGGGGTCAGAGAAGAAAGACGGTCTGCCCTACAGCTGGTAATGAGAGCAAATAGCGGAGAGGTAGCATTTGATAGAAGCGATGCAAAGTCCTGATTCGGAGAGGGAAAGAAGAAACTCGAGTACCATCGGTACCGAGACACGGGATGGAGGAATCCCTTTGGATGAGAGGAAGTCCCTGAACGTCCTTCCACTTGTAAGAGTAGGACCTTCTGGTAGAAGGCTTTTGGGCTGCCTTAATTACTGTCTGTAGATGAGCTGGAAGTGAGCTTAAGGTCGAATTCTCCACGCTACCAGAGGTAGCGAGTCCAGGTCTGGGTGGCGGACTCTGCCCTCGTGCATTGTGAGATCTGGACAGTACTCCAGTCGGCAGTAGGTTTCTTGAGACAGATGAAGAAGTGGAGCAAACCAAGGTTGTCTTGGCCACCACGGAGAGATCAAGATGGCATCTGACTTGTCCGTTCGCATCTTGGTGAGTACTCTGGTTATGAGTGGAAACGGAGGAAACACGTAAAACTTCCTTCCGTACCACATGAACTGGAAGGCATAGCCTCGAGAAGTCCGGGTCACTGTCCTCAAACAAAAATCTTTGCAATGAGTGTTGTCCTCCATGGCAAACAGATCGATGTCCCTGGTCCCCAAGAGGGAGAAAAGATGGGAAACAGTCTCGGGGTGAAGACACCACTCGTGATACGGATTGGAGGACCTGCTGAGGCTGTCAGCAAGTTCATTCTCCTGCCCAGGGAGATGAATGGACTGGAGGAGAATGTTGTGGTCGATGCACCAGTCCCATATGCGAAGTGTGATGTTGAGCAAGGTTGAAGATCTGGTTCCACCTTGCTTGTTCAGATAATACATGACGGTGTTGTTGTCCGTCATGAGCAGAACTACTTTGTCCGACAAGTCTATTTGGAAAGCCTTGAGTGCTTTCTCCACAGCAAGCATCTCCAAAGCATTGATATGTAGATTCTTTTCATCTCGGGACCACACTCCTCTCACTGTTAGTCCTCTGGAGTGGGCTCCCCAACCTTCCATTGATGCGTCTGTGGTGAGAGTGACTTCCAGCTGAGGAGGTAGAAATGGCATCCCTGAACAAACGTTGTCGGGATGGAGCCATCAACGAAGAGATGTCGCAACTTGAGGCGGGATAATGAGCCATTTTGAGGGGGAGTCGGAAGTGGCATCGAACGAGGACAGGAACCAGGATTGAACGGGTCTGAGGCGAAGCCTTGCCCATGGCATCACAAAGGTTGTTGAGGCTAAGTGCCCCATTACTGTCTGTACCAGATGGGCCTGAACCTTGGTGTGGTTGAGGCAAGTCCTGATGGAAGAGGTCAAGGCTGTAAACCTGTCCTCCCGGAGGAAGGCTTTCTCCAGCTCGGAGTCGAAGATTGCTCTGATAAACCTGACTCTCTTGGCAGGTATGAGGGTGGACTTCTCCTGGTTGCCTTTGAATCCTAACGAATTTAGTAGATCGAGGGTAAACTGGATGTCGTTGAGGAGTTTCTCTCGGGATGAAGCCAGTCATCGAGATATGGGAAGACTGTTATCCCCTTGCAATGCAGGAAGGCGGCAACCAGGGCCATGCATTTGGTAAAGACTCTCGGTGCCGAAGACAGTCCGAACGGAAGGACTTTGTATTGATAACAGTCGGTGCCCACTGCGAAGACCAGGAATCTGCGATGTTCCTCTCAGATACTGATGTGAAAATAAGCGTCCTTGAGATCGATGGTGGCGAACCAATGGTCTTTCTGTAAGAGAGGCAAAATAGAAGAAAGGGTTGTCATGCGAAACCGTTTGTATTCAATGAAGGAATTCAGTGCTCTCAAGTCCAAAATGGGCCTAAGGTCCGAGTCTTTTTTGGGTACAATGAAGTAGCGGGAAAAGAAACAGTATCGAGCCTGAGAGTTGGGAATGGGTTCGATCTCTCCTTTGTCTTTCAAGGTGTGTACTTCGTTGAGTAAGTTGTCAGAGGGGGTTGTGATGACAATAGCTCCAGTTGGTGGGAGCTCTTTGAATTCCAGGGTATAGCCCCTCTTGACGATGTCAAGCACCCAGGAATCGGAAGTGATGGTGGCCCAGGTGTTAAGGAAGGGCCTTAGTTTGTCATCAGATCTGTCGACGGAGTGCGCGGCAACACATCATTGCTTCCTTCTGGTTTCGAAGGGTTTCCTTCGGAACGTCTGCCTCTGTTATTGTTGGTGGTGGCCAGAAGAAGAAGATGGACGTGGAGCTTGCCTCCGTCGTGATTGACTTTGGGTTTGGGAAGAGTCTTGTTGGAAAGGACGCTGTGAGGATGGGTACTACAGTCTTGGTTGGTAATATCCGAACCTCTTCCGGAAGGGTTGGGACGGTTGGATGCCATGCTTGCGTGCAGCAGTTTTCATTTTGTATTTCAGGTTAAGTTTTTCATCCGTGTCTTTGTGGAAGAGACCGGATTGATCGAAGGGTAAGTCCTCAATGGTTGATTTGGCTTGAGTCATCAAATCAGCTGCTCGCAACCATGCATGTCTGTGAAGTAGAATTGCGTTAAGCAACATCTTCGAAGAACATTCAGTGAGATTACGGGCCGTCACTATTTGTTGAGTCCCGACTGCATGTGTCTCTTGCTGAAGGGCAAGGGCGTACGGTTTATGTTCCTCCGGCAAGTGCTCAAGGATTGGTGCAAGCTTTTCCATGAGGTGGTGAGTATAGGCACCCAAACAGCCTACATAGTTTGCCACTTTAAGGCCTAGGACAGAATGAGAATAGGATTTCTTCTCCAAGAAATCGATCATCTTCCCTTCCTTGTCTGCCGGTGAGGTGGATGATTTTGATGTGGAGACATATTGTGCACCCTCCACTATGTCAGAGTTTTGGTGTGGATGATCTGTCGTCCATGCAGGCTTCGGATCGGCTATCCGATATAAATTGTCCATTCGTTTCGAGATATGAGAGGTAGATGTTGGTATCTCCCAAGATCTTTTCAATATCTTGGCCAGGGAGGGCATGTGGGGATGGCTGGCCTTTCAATCACTCTACTCTGAGCCCGTTTCTCAAGTTGGTCAGAAGGCTCATCATCTTCAGGTTCGGTGACTGTGAGATCAAGGGCGCGAGCCATTCGAAGGATTTGGTCCGCGAAGGCGCGAACATCATTGGAAGGAGAAGACGATTGGGTATTCAAAGGTGGTCTAGCTTGGGTGGAAGACCAGTCCAGGTTGTCATCGGATTTGGTCGACGGGCCCGGTGAAGTAGAACGATATGACGGGGTAGAGTTGGGAGATGAAGGGTGGCGTCGATTTTTAAGCTCACCTCTTTGACGTTGGCTTCTAGCTGGAGGCAAAGAACGAAAAGACGAGGAACGGTGTTTAGACTGGGAGGAACGACGGCGAGAGGAAGAAGGACGGCGAGAAACAGACAATCGGTGTGGAGGAGTCGAAAGCTGATGGGAATCACTGGAATGATGGTGGCGCCGCGATGGTCCCGGGGATGGAGATTGGGAGGAACGGTCCGTCAGAACCGGAGAGGAAGGAGGCTGCTGCGCTGCAGGAAGGCGGTGAGACGATGGTACCGGAGAAGGAGGGGGCTGCTGTGTAGCAGGAATGGAGTATGGCTTCTGAGTTGAAACCGGAAGGGGATGCTGGATAGCAGGAAAGGATTGGAACTGGCGTCTCTGCTCTTCCATGAGAAGCAACTGCTCAGGTTGAACCGGGAGCATGTAGCTGTTGGAAGCCTCGTTGTAAACCAGCTGTGGAAACCTGATGATCCATGGGTCCGAAGCTGGGTTAATTGAAGCCTGCTGCTGTATTTGGCCCAAAACAGATGTAGGCGATGGGTTATCCTCGGACCCAATATTACGGGCTGAAGATGGAGAGACGGTGGGAGGCATAACCACACGTGGTGTTGCAGCTGGAGGCTGGATTTCCGCCTCGGATTCGGTGTCGAGGCACACCATCGGAGAGGTCGGTTTTGAACCTGACGGGCCCGTAGAAGTCGGTACAGACAACGCCGCTGATGGATGCGCTGAGCGTGATAACAACGGGGTCCTGTGAGAATCCCCAAATCGAGACTTGCTCCTAGAGGGCATCGGTTGTTCCCTGTCGGTGGAATGATGGGGAGACAACGAACAGGCTTTTTTGGAGGACGAGGGGACTTCATCAATAGTCTCCAAGTGCTTACGTTTGGAGGACCTCTTTCCACCCCTTTCCAAGCCCTTAGGACTCACGCTCTCCTTATTCTTGGAAGACCTCTTGGATCTCTCCCTAGATCTTCCCCTTTGCTGAGGGGGATCCGAGGAAGGCTTCCTGATGGCTACGGTAGCCAGGTCGTGCTGATCAGAGGTTGGCAACTTAGAGTTGCAAGAAACACAATGTTTGAAGGAAGCCATGTCGTCGATTTGAGGATGAGGCGAAGGCAGAGTCAAGAGATAGTCCGAGTCGGATTACAATCAGAAGCACCAAGTTGAAGGAGTAGTCGAAGGCAAAGTCGATAAACGGTCCGGGGTCAAATATTAGATCAATAAGTCGCAATCCGAAGAATAGTCAAGCCGAAAAAGGGTCAAAAGCCGTTAGTCGAGTAACTGCACTAGTGACAAGGTTCCTTGAAAGCTGCAAAGCAGCGGATGAAAGGAACTGAGGATCGTGCGGGAACGCGGGGGCCTATATAGAGGTGGGCGGAGCTACCACCAAAAAGTTGCAATCCAATTTCTGCCTAGTGATTCCAGAAGGTTCTGAGCTAGCTGCGCATGCGCAGACAAAACCCATTTGTGTGATTCGCAGAGACCACGAAGAAGAAATGTAAGATACTACACTTAGGCAGAAAAAAAATTGAAAGGCTCAGATATAGGATGATTGACTCCTCTATTCTTCTTTGCTATGCCACAGGGATCTAGGAGTTTAAATCGAGGTACATACATAGTACTCCTCTATTCTTCTTTGATTAGCCTTCACCTAGAATGATCTGTCCAGTTCTTGGAGTTGTGGATCTGGAGGGATGTTGACAAACTGGAGTGTATCCAGAAGGGAGGGGGCAACCAAAATTGTGAAAGGTCTAGAAACCATGCCCTGTGAGAGGCAGCTTAGGGAGCTGGGTAAGTTTAGCCTGGGAAAGAGAAGATTAAGAGGTGATTTGTTAGTCATAATTAAATATTTGAAGGGCTGTCATATTGAAAATGGAGCAAGCTTGTTTTCTGCTGCTTCAGAGGCTAGAACATGGAGAAATTACCGTATTTTTCGCCATATAAGGCGCTCCGGCATATAAGACGCACCCAATTTTAAAGGAAGAAAATCCAGGAAAAAAAGGATTCCTCCCTTTAGCCGCAGCCGGTTGTTCAATGGGCTGGTGCTGGGATCGGAGAACTTCTCCGATCCCAGCACCAGCCCATTGAACTGAGGTCGCGGGGGGAAGGAGCCCTCCTTCTCCCCGCGGCCTCAGTCTTTCAATGGGCTGGTGCTGGGATTACTTCGATCCCAGCACCAGCCCATTCAAAGACTGAAGTCGCGGGGGGAAGGAGCCCTCCTTCTCCCCGCGGCCTCGGCCCTTCGCCTTATAAGGTGCATTGACTTCCCCACACACGTTTTGGGAAAGCAAAAGTGCGTGTTATAGGGCGAAAAATACGGTAGATTCAAACAACAGGAAAAGATATTCTACTTAAACATTAGTAAGAATCTCTAGGCAGTAAGTGCTGTTCAATAGTAGAATACCCTGCCTGAGAGTGTAGTGGACTCTCCTTTGGAGGATTTTAATCAGAGGCTGGATGGCCATCTGTCAGGGGTGCTTTGATTGTGTTTTCCTGCACAGTAGGGGTGGTGGTGGATTGGATGGCCTTTGTGGCCTATTCCAACTCGATGATTCTATTACTGTGTCTTTGGAGATCACGGTTTGATTCTCCACCCAGCCATGGAAATCCACCAAGTGACCTTTGAAGGTCACACACTCTCAGCCCTAGAAAACCCCATAATAGATTTGCCTTATGGTCGCCACAAGTCAGAAACAACTTGAAGGTACACAACAACAGTATTAAATATTATATATAAAAATAATATGGTTGTTCACTCAGTAGATCACTCTGTCCTGAAATTCACTGTAGACTTGTCAGAAAACAGTTGACCCTGCCCCATTTATTACATATGGGGCTAACTGTGAAAACTTTGCACCATTTAAGAAAATGCATGAAGTTTTTCACCTTTTTACAATTACTAAGATTAAAGAATAGAATGTGGTTGTGTAGTTTATTAGCAGACTATGGATTTGCCTGAAAAAGTTTCCAAATGCAATTACATTTTCAGGCATTTATTTGCAACTACAAGAACTAAGAATTATCTTTGTTGGTGAGAAGGAACATCTCCATCAGATAAATTTATATGCACAGGGTGACTTAGGTCTCCGGTTGTCTGCCATATAGATGAAGATCCCACATGAATATATATAATACAGATTTGCTTTCTCCATTTAAATGAATTCACCTGACTTTATGGCACATTACTTATAAATAGTCAATGGACTAAAGCAACTAGGATTTATTTATTTTTGATTTATTTATTTTTAGGAGTGGCTGGGAGTGGAAAAGTGTAGCACCATTATACAAACATATTTACCATATATAGAAGTGTACACTTTACCTTTCAGCTGATTCACTTAAAAGAATCCCTTTAAGCTACTTGATACATTTCCTTTACAGCACTGATTTAATGTGGTGTGATAACATGTTAATTTCCTTCTGCATTTGAATAAACCATTGAAATTGATGAATAGCAAAGTCATAATAGTAGCCATTAAATGTAACTGGTCAAAAGGTAAAATTATGGCTACACAGTAGTAGCTGAGGAAATAGTTTACATGAAGTCTAACCGTATGTCTAAATCTGCATGCTGTGGGTTAGATTGCTGGAAGTAAGACATAGCCTTAGGTTGAGCAAGATTAAAGTTATTAGATATTGGCAATATCTGTTTCTTAGTGATTAATGTTACTTACGGTACTTTAAAATCTCTCTTCTGCTCACAGGCATGGAACCCGTTGTGCTGGAGAAGTGGCAGCTACCGCAAACAATACGCATTGTATAGTAGGAATTGCATTTAATGCCAGAATTGGAGGTAAGTAATAAGGGTGATTATTGAGATCCAGCATGGTTTAATGGTTTAAGCATTGGATTATGACTCTTGAGATCAGGGTTTGATTTCCCACTCTGCCATGGAAACCATCTTGGTGACCTTGAGTGAGTCACATACTCTCAGCCCCAGAAAACCCTGTGATTGGGTCACCTTAGGTCACCATAAGTTGGAAACTACTTAAGGCACATAGCAAAAACATAATTATCTCATATCAACAAAATAATAATTTTATCAGTTCAGTACTTGAGTCCCAATCTGTTCAGTAGGTATATTCTCTGGTAAATGTGTATGCAGCAGAAATCCTAAACACAGTTACTTGGAAGTAAGTTGCAACCTAAGATATGCAGATGGCACAATACTGCTAGCAAAAACCAACACGGACATGGAATAATTACGGAATAAGGTCAAGGATCAAAGTTCCAAGGTAGGTTTAATGCTAAACATGAAGAAAACAAAACTAATAACCATGGAAGAGCTATAAGAGTTCATCCTAGATGACAAGAAATTTGAAATAGTCCAAGAGTTCCTATACCTTGCATTAAATATAGGCCAGAACAGAGGTTACAGTCAAGAACTCAGAAGGAGACGAGGAATGGGAAGGGCACCTATGAAAGAACTAGTCAAGATCCTAATGTGTAAATATATAACTCCACTAAAGTGAGGATAGCCCAGGCCATTGTATTTCCTATCACAATGAATAGATGTGAGAGTTTGACAGTGAAGAAAGCCGATACAAAGAAGGTCAACTAATTTGAGATGCAGTGCTGGAGAAAAATGCTGAAGACACCATGGATAGTCATGAAGACAAACAAATGGTTCTTTGAACCGATCAAGATGGAATTCTCCCTAGAAGCCAGGATGACTAAATTGAGACTGTTGTACTTGGCCATGAGAAGGCATGAATCATTAGAAAATATGATTATGTTGGGAAAGGTAGAGGGCAGTAGAAAGAGAGCAAGACCACAAGCCATGTGGTTAGACTTGATCAGGGAGGCTATAGGCCTGAGCCTACAGGACCTGAGGAGGCAATTAAGGACAAGGAATCTTGGAGATGTCTCATCCACATGTTCACCATGACCTTAATCAGGGGCAGCTAACAACAAGTTTCATAGAACAAACATAGTGACTTTTTCTTAGTCAGTAAACATATCTAAGGATGTGTGGCTCCTCTCATTTCTGTATTCTGGAATATGCATCCAAAAGTCATGGAACCTTTTGACAGTAAAGTATTATAAAGTGATGACATATTTCTGTCAAAATCTACAGATTGTAAAAAGTAGAGAGGAAGATGTGAAAAACTATCAGAGTACTTCTATGGGACTCCCATTGCTTTTAACAAAACTCCAGCTTTAAAAGTACCTTGCTATGTCTGGGCAATATGTGATAAAAAGCCTTCATATAGATAGAAGTTAATACGCTGTATAGTATATACAAGCTCCCTTTGAATACTGTATAGCATATACTCCACTTTATAGCTTGTGCTGTAATAATAATAATAACTTTATTTTTATATCCCACCTTCTGACAACGTAATCAAGGTGGCTCACATAAAATAGGTCAAGTCCAAAACTACATACCCTGCATTAACACTAATAACAATAAATAACAATTAACCCCCCCTTTTTAAAAGAACAAATACAATACTAACATAAACCATAAGATTAAAACGACAATTAATTCAGGAGACATCAGTGGAGATACATAGAGGGGAGGGCACATGTAAAGGCAGAGTAATCTGTTGAGGGAAGGCCTGCCGGCAGAGATCCGTCTTGACAGTTTTTTTAAAGCTGTCCAAGCTGGTTATTTGATGGATCTCCTCCAGCAAGGCATTCCATAGTCTGGGAGTGGCGGTGGAGAACAACCTCTGGGAGGTTACCGCTAATCTAGTTTTTATCGGTTGCAGTAAGTTCCTCCCAGAGGACCTGAGGGTGCAGGGCGGATTATATGGAAGAAGGCGATCCCTCAGATAGGTTGGACCCATGCCATGTAGGGCTTTAAAGGTAATCACCAACACATTATACTGTGCTCAGAAACGAATAGGCAGCCAGTGAATAGATTTCAAAATTGGAGTAATATGATCACTCTTAGATTTACCGGTGATCAACCTGGCTGCCATATTTTGTACTAGTTGTAGTTTCTGAACTAGGTATAAGGATAGCCCCATGTAGAATGCATTGCAGAAATCGAGTCGTGAGGTTACCAGTGCATGTACTACAGTTTCTAGGTCCCTTATTTCCCTTATTTCCAGGAAGGGGCGCAGCTGGCGTATCAGCCGACGCTGATAACAAGCGCTCCTGACTGTCGCATTCACCTAATCTATCATGTGAAGCGACGAGTCTAGGAGCACCCCCAGGCTGCAAACACAGTCCTTGGAGAAGAGTGTGACCCCATCTAGGACTGGATATTGTAACCCAATACCTGGTTTGGGGCCCCCCACTGTGAGTACCTTCGTTTTGTCTGGATTCACTTTGAGTTGGTTTTTCCTCATCCAGTCCATTACCGCCTCAAGACATCGACTGAGGGGAGAATTGCCATCTGCCATCATGGCTGCTGACTGAGGCATGGAGAAATATATTTGGGTGTCATCAGCATATTGATAACACCCCGCCCCATGTCTCCAAATGATTTCCCCCAGCGGCTCATATAAATATTAAATAGCATTGGGGCAGGATGGCACCCTGAGGGAATGCCACAATTAAGCTCTATTTTTGAAGAGCAACTATCCCCGAGCCTCACCCTCTGGAATTTGCCTGAGAGGAAGAAATGGAACCACTGGAGTACAGTGCCTCCAATTCCTAATTCTCCCAGGCGTTCCAGAAGGATATTATAGTTTATTGTGACAAAAGCCGCTGGGAAGTCCAAAAACACCAACTGGGTCATGCTTCCCCTGTCAATGCTTAGGCGAAGGTCATCTGCCTTGAACAAAATTTAATTTCTGTGTCCATCTTTATGAATGGAATCTGCAATAAATGAAGAATAACAGAGGGGAAAAACTGAAATAGTTTTAGAGACTACGGGGGGTTGCAGACTGCCAGAAATAGTGCAAATTGAGTCCACTTAAAGGTTAGGGTTAGGGAATCATGGGAACTGTATTTTATTGTGGCACCAGAGCTCTCTGACAGAGAAGGCTCAATGTCTCAGGAAAAAAAAAATTCCCATGATTCCCTAGCACTAACCCTACCCCTTAAAGTGGACTCAACTTGCACTATTTCTGGCAGTCTGCAACCCCCCTACATCTCACTATAGTGAGGATTGTTTTTATTTGAGGTAGTTTTGAGGAGGAAGGGTGTGGATTGTGAGCCACGAGAGTAGCAGAAGATCAGATAAATTTGGCAGAATACAAATAAAATGTGATAAAATGTGAACTAGGGGAAATCTCACACTGATCTTAAAAGTCCAATTTAATAACTTAAAATATGTCATTGAACATTCCTACTGTCATTTAATAAAGAGTAGTGTTATCAGCTCTAGTCCTCCTCAAATACAGTTGTAGATAGGGACAATTTACTGTACCTGGTAGAATTCCAAGTTTTTGAAATCTCTTTTATCCTCTCTTATGCCTTTTTGCCATTGCAAAGGGAGGAATTCAACACCTCCCTTACACAGCCACCACCAACTCAAGACTCACCTGTCTTTTGATGACACTGACTCTGACATGGCCATTTAGTGGCTTGTGGAGAGTAGAGGAGAGTGTCCAGATATGTAACAGTAAACATTCTTAGGAATGTTTAATTGTGAATAAGCCCTAATGAATTAAGGGGCATACTCCTCAGTCAGCTTCCTAATGTCAACCACCTGGCATAGGTTAAGGATAGGACTGCACTTTTTCTTTTTTTTCTTTTTTTTCCTTTTTTCTTTTTTTGCCTAAGTAATATTGTAATATTGTTTAGCCTTTAAACTGTTAGCATATTTAACATGATTAATGATGATTGAAACAGAATATTAACAGAGTATGCAAATGTTAAGCTCCCATTTTTCCTCATACTTTGTCATGTTAGTGGAATTTCCCTTCTCATCAACAATAGTTTCATAAATTTAAAGATGGCATGGCTTGCTAGGAAGTTACTTCATTACTTCCCATGCAGTTTTCTAATGTATACAGGATAATATTATGCATTGTTTATCTACATAATTCAGGAAATAGAGGGGCTAAACAGACAGGCAAAAAGCAGTGCTTTCAGGCTGGCTTGAAGGCGTGGCATTTAGATGGCTCATGCCTTGAAGCCGGCAGGAAAGCACCCTCTAGGCGTCTTATGGGGAGAAAAGCCGCTTCAAAAAGAAGCAGCCTTTTTCTGATTCTTCCTGAAAAGTGCGCACCTTTGCATGTGTGTATAAATGCACCAACACCAATGCGTCTCTAAAGGGGTGTAGACAAAATACACAAAATAGACTCATTCCTGCGAAGTGGTGGGATGGTGGTGGGGACAGTAAAAAAAAAAGTGCCTAGTGTTGCAGCTTGAAGCCGTGCTGTGTGGTCATGAGATGAGTACTCCAGTCACCTTGGTAGCCAGTGGTGTGGTTGGTGGGGTTTTAATGTGGCTTCGGAAAAGGCAGCTTCAAGCCACTTTTTCCTGCCTGTCTGTTTCACTCCAGAATATGCTATACATAGAGGGTTTTTGTGTAATGCGCTTTTTGGCATGGTGAAGCACAATACTGAACAGTCACAGCTGCACTTTAACCCTGTAGGCAGTTCTCACTTCTGACCAAAGGAGAGATGAAAAGGGGGTCTAAAGGTACAGGAGGCCAGTCAAACTACAGGAGTTGAGAAATTACATCTGTGGTTGTGTCATGAAAGTGGAAGGAGAGAAAGAAAGAGAGGGAGAATTGACCCACTTGTAACTCTAACCATTTATAGTACACTAGAGAATTAGGGGATAAATGCTATGAAGTGAAAGTTGCTCCTTCCCATGCTTTCCTCCTCTTTCCTGCTAGATAGCAGTCAGCTTCATTCCTAAGCCCCTTAGCACAACATAATATAGTACTAGGAAATTTCAAGAGAGTGTTAGACATTTCCTCTTCTAGGATGGGCTGGCCCCTCAATAAAACATTCTTGTTGCATTTCTAATCTTCCTGGAAGAAGAAGTTATGTTCTTTAAAGATATATGCAAACTCACAATCCAAATCAGTCAGTATAGATGAGGGTGATGAGGAGTAGGAAAGGGATAGCCAGAGCTAAAATAATAAGTTTAGGCAAGTTTGAGGAAACAAACTGAAAGTCAGAAAAAAATTGATTAGCTTTTCAAAACAATGCTTCTGAAACTCTTCACTGCCATTCCTACAACAAATACATATATTCTATTGATGTCTATTACCTTATATCAGAAGTGACCAATTTTGTGCATTAGCACAGCCAGATTTACCAGTGTGGATGTAGGTGTTTGCCATGTGGCAGTGGCAATGCCCCCCCACACACACACACACACATAATTTTTCTTACAAAACAAGAAGTATGTGCCGTGAGCAACTTGTTCACTGAACTGAAATTGTACTTCTGGGTGACAATAGCAAGTGGGGATGGATACTCAGGCTTAGATGATTATGAACATGCCTTCTTGTCAAAAAATTTAAACTTCTATTCAAGCTTCTGTTCATAAAACAGGGCTTTCTATCCAGGGTTTTCTCTGCAGGAAAGGCTTGCTATGCAAGTAGTCCAGTTCATTGACAGCTGCTCGTGAAAGTGGGGGAATACAATATATTTCATTACACACTATGTAGCTCTGGCAATTATAAGGGTTGCCAAAGCGGGAGGAGCAGTCATAGGTTTGCTGTCTTTAGTGGTAGCCAGGCATGTTCACAGCATTACATTCCAGGCTCACTTAAGCTTGCTGGAGAGCAAAAGAAATTCTTTGTAACTGGCTGGGTAGACTATGTACATCTGTGTCATCATAACTCAGAGAAATTGTTTTGTACTCAAGAATCAAACTAGCCAAGTAACAAAGCATCTGAATCCCATTGCAACTTCCAAAACAATAATGGAACAAAAATAAAGAGCTTTCTGTTGCTATTAAAACATTCCGATCTGCTGTCACTGGGGGAAAAATCGAAAATGGCAAACATTGTATAATAAAATTGTCTCAGGGGCCATGTCAACAATTCATCTAGTCCAAAAACTCATTTTTGTTAATATCTGGTAGCTTATAATGATGCAGTAGATCAGGTAAGGGCATTCTCAGTTGCTTAAAACTTCCTGATGTTTCAAAATGTTCAAAAGCTTAAGGTGTCCTTGAATTTTTAAAAAAATACTGCACTCCCTCACACATGTTATATTCTCTCTCCTGCTCAACACCATATTCCATTCTACAAGGACCCAACCTGGGGGTGGAAAGAATATTCAAAAATATTTGGAAAATGGTTGAAAAACATGTTTTTTCAGTGTTGAAAAATACTGCCAAGAATAATCCTAGTCTGACAAGAATCTTCACAGGTTGTGACTTATTCTGCACATAATTCACATATGGTTGTTTTCTGTACAAAAGAACCCTGTGAGAATTTTGCACATAATAAGTCCCAAATTAAACTGGCTTCAAAAACTAAACAACTTTCTTGCAGTGGGAAGAAAATTGTTATAATTACTTGTTGTTTTCATAGAGAAGCAGTTTATTGAAAAATTGCATCCCTGTGCTAGGAATATATGTGCATTGTATGTTAGCAGTTTAGAGAAAGGCATTTAAAATTCTCAGCCAGAGAACCCTAGTGCTTCTCAGCAAACTACAAATCCCAAGGTTCCACAGCTTGTTGCCATGGCAATCAAAGTGGAATCATAGAGCTGCAATTGTGAAAGGACCCCTGGAATGTTTTCCATCTTATTTGAAAGGAACACTGAAATGTCTGTGCACAAAAGGAGGAAATTCTTTCATATCTTGAATTTATTAAGCCAAGATCAGGTTGTCCAACTATAGCTTTGTCAAACTCTAGGAAAAGAGTAGTTAATGGTGCACCATCTGCACTGGCTCACCATACTGCTAGTTCATCATATTGCACCATGAAAAAAATCTCAGATAGCAGAGCTTGGAAAGCTCTTTTCTTGAGACTTCAGAGTATCGCTGCCAGATCAGACAGCATAGACCAATCACTCAACAAATAGCAGTTTCATACATTCAGCTTCCACACAGCTGATTAATTTTTTTGACAGTCTTCTGAGGATTTTCATTCTTACACTAAAATATAATGAAAATGAACCTGAAATAGTACACATTCTTTTAAAAAAAAAAAAAGATTACAGTGAGATCAGTATTTGGACAAGTATTATCTCCCAAAGCAAGAACTGTGTTTTGCATCAACTTTGCAGGGTATTCATGCATTTTCAGATCAATTAGAATTGGATTGGTGGAGGAGGTAAAGCAGAGTTTTACCAACAAAACAGCAAAGCTGTGTGTTAATTGGAAGTTTAAGAACTGGATAAACATTCAAGCTAATTTATACCAAAGGCAGTAACAAAGCTGTAATGTGTGTTTTTTTAATTAAAAGATGCTAATTTGGTTTATAAATAGAAGTGTACTTATTAAATGAGAGGAAAAATAGTTCACAGTATTTAGTGTGGGTTGCCAAGACATGATTTTTCTGTAGATTCTGCTGAGACTTTAATTTAATAGAATAATAGAAACTACATTATCAGGAAGACAAGCAATTGGCATAGATCCAGATTTGGAACCTTACCATCATACTTTGAATCAAGATACATTTTAGATTGGTGGGTATATGTAACAGGGCCTTCTCTGTAACAGCATCTCAGTTGTGGAACTCCTTATCCAAGGATATTAAGCTGGCCTCATCTATTTTAAGATTCCAGCAAGCAATCAAAACAATGCTATTTCACATGGCATTCAGTGTTTGAAATCACTGCTTTGACTGTTTTAAAACTAGATTCTAGGATGGTATTAGACTGATTTTTGGAATTTTAAAGGGTATTTTAATTTTTTGTTTTTGTTTTTAATCTTTGTATTGTGGGATGGGAGGCAATACAGAAATACTTAAATAAATAAATAAATAAATAAAGTGAGACCTCGGTATCCACAGGGTATCTGTTCCGGACACACACACACACACACACACACCATGGCTATCAAAATCTGTGAGACCTCAAATCCCAATGTCCCTAATGGTGGTGCAGCTGTGTGCATGTGCTGCCACTGGGGGAAATGAGGGCTGTCCCTAATGGCAGCACAGCCACATGTGCTGCCATTGGGGAATATGGGTGGCTTGATAAATTTTATTTTAAATTGTTTACTTTAAATTGTTGCTTTAAATAAAGTTTTGCCAATGATTTCATTATAAACTTTTTAAACAATGGGACAAATCTAATTACTAAGATAAGTTAACTTCTCCTAGTAGAATTTTGTTTACAGCATCCAAGAGGGCATAGTTTGTGAGGATTTGTAGATTACTCTCTTTTTCTTAATTTAGGAAATAGTTCATAATATTAGTGGTATCCACTGGGGTATCCACTGGGGTTTAGTTCCAGGACTGCCCCTGGATACCAATCTCAATGGATGATCAAGTCCTATAAAATGATATCCTTTATATAAAATGACAAAATCAGACTTTGCTTTTTGGAAAGGTTTTTTTTTTTTGGGGGGGGGATATTTTGAAAGCATGGATGGTTGAATCTGTGGATACAGAATTGGTGGATATAGAAGTATACTCATTTCTGTTATCAAGGTTTGGATGCTGCTGTCAGTTCATTAGGAATGATGAGTACTAAATTACTCACATGCACAAAACAGCACTTATGTCTAAATCTAATTATCACTGCAAGCTAGAATAAACACATCAGACCAATGGAAATTTGGTAAGTCAACAGGTATTCAGTGAGTACTCTAGGTGGGAAGAAGAATTGCATTTAGGTCAGCATTTATTAGTTGCAGATACCCTACTTCTGAGTTGAGTAGCAGAAATCTCCATTGTAGAGTTATGCAGTGATTATACTATGCCACACTCATGACAGTGTTGCACAACTCAACCAAGGGCCTTTGCATATTGTGCATATTGTGGCCACTTTAACTGCCCTGACTCAGTGCTAAGGAATCATGGAAACTGTAGTTTATTGTGGCACCAGAGCTCTCTGACAGAGAAGGATCAATGTCCCAGAAAAAAATACAATTCCCATGATTCCCTAGCACTGAGCCAGGGCAGTTAAAGTGGACTCAATTTGCACTATTTCTGGCAGTCTGCAAAGGCCCCAAGACATCAAATATGCAGCTGAATGCACAACCAAATATGCATGTGCACTCATGCAAAATGTGTATCCAGATGCATGAGTGCACAACTCTGTTGTGCTCTCACAACCTTGAACTCAATAGAGACATTCTGTATTGGACAAAAATGTCTAACCACTTTTTGTAGGGAAATTTTTGTGTGCATAAGACAACATGAGCCAGTATGGTGTAGTGGTATGAGATTTGGACTACAGCTGCATCTGCACTGCAGAAATAATCCAGTTTGACAATGCTATGGAATCCCAGGATTTGTAGTTTTTTGTAGCACCAGAGCTCTCTGACAGAGAATGCTAAATGGCTCACAAAACTACATCCATAAGTACTGTTGGATGATGGCTCACAAAACTACAATTCCCAGAGTTCCATAGCCTTTAGCCATGGCAGTTAATGTGATGTCAAATTGGATTACAGTTGGCCCTCCATTTTCATGGGGAATCAATTCTGGAACCCCCTGTGAAAATGGAATTTAGCAAACATTCAAGCCCCATAAACTGGAATGGGGCATGCCCCATTGATTTAAATGGAAATCACCCCTCCATAAATATGTAAAACTGTGGACCTGAAGTCCACGAGAATGGAGGGGCAATTGTATTTCTGCAGTGTGGATGCAGACTACAACTCTGGAGATCAGAGTTCCAATCCATGCTTAATGATGGAAACTAACTGGGTCTCCTCGAACAAGTCACACACACTCAGCCTCAGAAAAAGGCAAATCCCCTCTGAACAAATCTTGCTAAGAAACCCAGCTATAGGTTCCTCTTAGGGTTTCCAGGCACACAGAAACAACAAGACACCAACAGAAACTGCATCGGTTTCACATGTGCTATTGAAGTACTGTTGGATGATGGCTGTCCATAAAACATATATAGTTACATAGCAACCATATACCCTTACAGGGGTGTCTTTTATATAGCTATTAAACCTGGGATAGTTCCCCAGGGGAGAGACAAAGAAAGCACTAAGGAGCTATGTGGATGCAAATCGTAGTGGATTCTTCTCAATCAGATATATAAAGGCCAGAGCTTAGATTGTCTAGACAGCACATTTTCCTTGTTTTTGCTTTATAATATATTTTTAACAAATGTTTAAGTTTAATTTTTTTAAAAAAAAAAAACAGTAAATTAATATACATTGACCTCAAAAGAATTACAACTAGATCTCATCTTCTACCCCCCTGCTCTTATTTTTATTCATACATAGAACCAGAAATAGAAATGTTCCTACTTTTTTATGTTTGAGTGTGGGTAAATTGAGATATGTGGATATGGCAGAGCCATTAATTGATTATTATGAGATTGTAACATAGGTTTAGATAGTATGTTATGATTGTGAAGACACACCCAACTAAAGGTGGTGGCAAATATGGGTGTGCAACGCCAGTACCCTGGTGAGATCAAACTCTTTTACCCAAAAAGGCTCCAATGCTGAAAGTAAAGTCCAAAAGGGGGAAATTTTTTATTTTGAAGAACAAAAGAAAAGATCCCCCCCCCAGCTCTAACAGGCTTAAAATAAAAGGTACTTTACAGTTTAGGTTTCAGCAATCTTCAGTGTTGTCATCTCTCTGGGTTTGATCTTGGTTTGAACTCCTATCAATGAAGCTGGTGCATGGTCTTTCGGCTTCTGGTGCTCTTGACTTCTCTGTTGTTGATGTTTAATAGAATTAACTGCTTCTGGTAGCTAAATTGGCTAATGTGGTAACTAAATTGGCTAAATGTGGTAACTAAAGGCCTTTGCAGACTGCCAGAAATAGTGCACATTAAATTGAGGCAGAAAAAAAATACAATTCCCATGACTCGCTAGCACTGAGCCAGGGCAGTGCCTCAATTTAATGTGCACTATTTCTGGCAATCTGCAAAGGTCCTAAATTGGCTAAATGGTAAATAGATTGGCTAAATGGTGTAAGAAATGCCCTTTCCCTCTGTCTGTACCTGTTTGCCACAATACAGATCAAGCCAAGCCTGCCTAAGAAAACTAAAAATCCCAAGCTGAAGCAGAGCTTGCTGGGAAGGGGCAAACCAAAAACTAGAAAAATGCAAGAGATTCCTACAGCTCCTCCCACAAACTAATACAGTGGAACATTCCTATGCTCAAACATACTAAGAATTGACTAAATGAAAGAAAATGCAGGGGAGAATTTAAACAGTCCAGGCTAAACATCTCAATGATGATATTTAGTTTTAATGTTATTTTTAAATGATAGTAAACTAAGAAATTTAGTATTTAGTAATATATAAAATTTAAAACTGATTAAAATTCAAATTTTAAACTAAAACACACACACACACACACACACACACACACAGTTCACACACACCCCAGCCTTTGTAGTTGTAGCCAGCATTGTGGGTTATAAATTGGTCTTTCTGTGCTGTGGTGGATTGTTTGTTGGGGAAACACCCCAGCATTATGCATTTACATTGTGGATGGTAAGGAGATGTTGGGGTCATGCAGATGAGGCAAAAGGAAGGGCCAGGGGCTGCTCCCACCCCAACCACTCCAGGACCATGTCAACCAGACATTGTGTTCCCAAAGCCAGCTGCTGCCGTGTTCCCAAAAGACCCGCTGGCAGGAGTGTTTTTCCCCCACTCCTTTTCTGGTCAGCTTCAGGCCACCTGCTTCAGGGCAGTTTGGGGGCATGTGTCGTATAAACACCATACACCCAGCATGGCCCGAAGCCAACACTTTTTGCCCATCTGTTTTGGGTCATACTTCCCTGTGAACATCCTTGGGTGAAAACCTTTATTTTGTGTCCCATCACTATAGAGTGGGTGTTCAAAATTGGGATTTTTTTAGTACTGGCACCCAAGCTTTGAAATCTGTCACTCGAAAAGAGATGCTTCACTTTATCCCTGCTTGTTTTAAGGCAGCAGGTCAGGCATTGCTTTTGAGGAGTAATGTTCTTGCAGTTTTTATTATTCTGATGTTACTGCTTTATTTTCCCCCACTGCTGATGGCTGTTACATCTGTTTTCTATGTTATTGTTAAATTTTGGGAGTTGTCATACGTCATAAATACATATCCAGAAATAAATACATACACATTTCATTGATTGCAGCTGCATTAGTGTTTTGTATTTTATTGGTATATATTGTATATACAAGAATGATGTAACAGTGTCTGGATAGAAAGACAAGAAAGCTTTTAAATAAATGGATAAAGGAACCAGAATCAACATGAATGAATATAAATGTGGAAAGATTTATTTGCTTTAAGTATGTTGTGCCAGTATTTTACCAACTGCACTGGCTTCCAGTCCACTCCCAACCAATTTTTTTTTAAATTTTTTAAATTAACAATATAAAACAACAGACAAAACAGACAAAAGATGACTTCCTGAACTGTACATGAGAAGCATCTTATGTGCCATTGCAATTTCAACTGTAACTCCTTTCTTACCAATAAATAATACATCCAGAATCTAATATAATACTGTCTAAGAAGAACTTTACTCATCTTAAAATATAAGTTGATGAAGAGAACAAAACAGAACAAAAGAAAAAAAGAGAGAGAGAAAATCCATTCACTAATAAGAGAAGGAAAACAGCATAGAAAGTTGAAAACCGGTAATAATGTACTAAGCTAGCAGTCCATAACATCCTTCATAATCATCATAAACACAAAGTTGTTGATTATTATTAATAACTACATAAATTAAAGTATTCTAATTATACCAATCCAGATTATTAAATCAATTTAAGTTCTATCTACTGATATAAACATTTTTATCTTAAACTATAAGTGATTTATTCTACTAATTTATAACAAAGGCTTACTCCACTAAGGTTATATATCTCTTTTCATTACCTTGTTCTTGCATATAGGAGATCCACAATTTCCACTCCTTATAAAAACCTGATAACACCTTTTTTAATTAAATACGATAACTTGTCCAATTCATATAAATCATAAATTTTTAATTTCCACTCCTCAAGAGTTGGGATCCACTCCCAACCAAATTTAAAGTGCTGATTTTAATCTAGAAAGCTCTAAACAGTTTCAGTCCAGTTTAACTGATTCCCTTCTCCTGATTATTTCTAATGAATGTTCGGATTATATTTTGAGGCTCTGCTCTGTGACCTCACCAAGTAAAATCAGATAGGTAGGTATTAAGGAGATAGACTCCTGAAGGGTGTAGAAGAAAACTCTATCGAAGAAAACCCACAGAAAGGGTAATCCAGTGCCTTTTATACATTATTTTCAACACTAAGTGGTTATCTATTAATTCACCCTGACTATTGAACCTCCTTGGGTTCTTACTGTTTCCATTTGGCTTTTAATTTTAGCTGGCAATTGTTTCATGCTGTTTCTGTGAGAAGAAACATTAATGTTGCATTTGATTGCTGTTTTAAATTATGTTATTCTGTATTTTATGTTGTCTTCTGCAATCTACTCAGAAAAGTATTTGTTGAGGCACAGCTGCATAAATTTAATAAATCAAACCAATTAAATGTGTCATTTTTCTTTTCAAGGAGTACGGATGCTAGATGGTGATGTTACAGACATGGTAGAAGCAAAATCACTTAGCCTTAACCCCCAGCACATACACATCTACAGTGCCAGCTGGGGTCCTGATGATGACGGGAAGACAGTGGACGGACCTGCTTCTTTGACACGCCAGGCCTTTGAGAATGGTGTCAGAACGGTATGTGCACACAAGCATGCTATTTGAGATTTGCAAACTATAAAATGAAATTTGATAAAATGTTGATATTAAAAAGAATTATGAAAGATAGATTTGGTTATGATTTGATTTATTTGATTTATGCATTTTATGGTGTCAGGTGTGTGTGTGTGTGTGTGTGTGTGTGTAGGAGTAGAGTGGACTATTGGCCCTGCTCCATAATTTTTCAGAATTAATTACAGTAAAATCTAGATATCTTTGTGCTGTCTGAATGAAGTACACTTGGATTATGGCACTAAGCAGGTCACTGGCTTCTGAACAGGGGCAGACATCTTGGCATTATTAGTTTTAACATTATTGGGAGGCTATTGATAGCAAATTCAGCAAGCATGGAATCTTATACTCAAGCAACCATTTATGCTTTGGGGTACTACCTGAGGAAGCACATCTCAGTACATGAATATCCAGGAGGCATGGGCAGTGCTCTACCTGATACTGGAAATAGGATCAGTCATGTAGCTTGTTCATCATATAAGGAACCTTTGATATGTGCAGTGCTTCTGTGGGGCAGGCTCATAAGAAAGACCGTAGTTTATTAATAGTTTAATATAGTTTAATGCAATCCATTCAACTAGGCAGAAATTCATTAGCCAGAGTTATAGTGATTTGAAATGCTACATTTCTATGTGTCATTTACATTGTAAAGAAACAGGCATTGCTTGTTTTTTTTTGTTTTTTGTTGTTGTTGTTGTTGTTGTTGTTGTTTTTGGTCACAATGATTTGCAAGCTGCATGGCCTCCACTCTCAGGAATGTAAAGCAAGTAATGTAGCACAGAAAAATAATTTATTTGCAGTGACACTGTAACTTCCAACAGGTATAGTTCTGTTGTTACAGCAGAAGACCCATGGGAAATCTTGTTGAATTTATATCCACTACATAGCCTTTCAAAAGCAGAGATATTTGTCCAGTAGAAGTTATATATCATCTATAATTCTAAACTGTATTTTTAGAGATTCCTGGCTTATAACATCTTTGCTATTCATATTGAAATCAGAGGACTTAGATGCAGATACAGTTCAAACTCCATAGGCTTGAACTACAAGATTCTAACAGATCTCTTTAACAGTTCCTGTTCATTTTCTGGCCAAGTATGCACTTCTCTTTTTGTTATTTCTTTTGGTTCTAACATTCCAGTTCAACTTTGTTTTTACTGTATCTTTGGAAAGCATGTAATCTACATAGTGCTGAGAGTTCCTTTAAATTCTGCCAGTTGGAGTGTACTACTTGGGTTTTAAAAGCAGCCAAGAGGACTGGGGTTCCAAAAAGCTTATTTTTTATGTTATTGCTTTGTAAGCAAACATTACATTGTACAGTAACCATGTACTGAGAAGTACAGAAAAAAGGATGCAGTTGTTCACATAGCACATGCATAAAATTGAGGAATTCTCTCCCATGATGGGTAGTGATGGTTCTTTGGTTTTAATTTTTTCATTTGAAACTAATCTAACTTAAAAGCTTTAAAAGGAGATTAAAATATTTTTAGAGGTGAAGACTATATAGGTGGTTATTTGCCAGCCTTGCAATTTGTACTCCAATATCAGCAGAAGTGTGCCTTAGTTACTGGGAACACAAATGGGAGGCTGTTGTGGTCATAACTGATTTGTGGATTTTTCATGGGCATCCATTTGGCCACTGTGGGAACTGAATGCTGGACTAAGTCTTTGTTCTCACCAGGCAGGGTTCTTTTCAAATTCACTGCTGAATCTTTCACTAGAAAGAATGTATAATGGATTTGCTATGTCTGGATTCCTTCTGTTTGCCACTTTGTCAAACTGTGGTACTGTTTCAGAACAGACAGAAGTCCTTGTTGTGTTTGTAATGATTCTCCTTCCAAAAAAGACTTGCGAAAAATTGATTTCTCATTGATATTTGCAAATGATGAAATGATGGGAATGCAGTAGAGGGAAACACAATGCAAATATTGAGAGATTCACTGTCCACAAAGGTGAACTTTGAGAGGAAGGGCCAAGATCAGTTTCAAAGGAGAACTTCAAAAGGAAGGGACTTCCTTACTACATTTCCTACTGCCAACAGACTCATGGTGGGAAGGAGCTGTAGGAAAAAGAATGCATATTGTTGTCCTGCCCAGGACTTTTCATACCAATGATATTGTGGGCATATATATTTCAGCAGGCTAGCAGGCCTTCTTCATATTCTCCCACTGTCCCAGTTTGGTAGGGACAAGTTAATACTCCGCTGTTACACTTTTCAGCTGCTTTTAAAATGACCCAGTTTCTCTCTTCCCCTTCCACTTTCCCCCCTTTGTCCTCAGCTTACTTCAGTTGCTGCAAAATGAGTTCAAAATGCAGAAGTAGATTGCTCTCAGTTAACTTTGGGGAGAGGAGGAGAGAAGGGCCCCAAATCTTGCCCTTCCAGTAGGATTAGGCAAAGGCAAAGTGTTGCTGCCACTCCTAGCTTGTGTGTTCTCCTCATTAATACGCTTTGCCATCTTGACTACACTCTAATGTTTGCTTGGCCCCATTTATTCCAATTTTATCTATAAAATGTTGAGGGTATGCTCCTCTGTGAAGGCCAGCATGGCATAGTGGTTTAAGTGTTGGACTATAATTCTGGAGACTAGGGTTTGATTCCCAGCTCAGCTATGAAATGCACTAGGTGACCTTGGGCAGGTCACACTCTCTCAGTCTCAGGGGAAGACAATGGCAAACCTTCTCTGCACACACCGTCCCAAGAAAATCCCATGATAAGGTTGTCTTAGGGTTGTCATAAGTTGGAAATGACTTGAAGACACAACAACATACTTCTCTGTGGAACTCCATTTCAGCACATATAACAAGGACTCTGGGTAGTACATATCATGTATGAAATGGTTCCTGAGAACTATTCACTCTATAAATCCAGTAATCTTGAAGCATACTTTATAAAGGACTATAAGAGGTGATACCTATTTCATCTCACTTGAAATTTTCCAGTTAACAGAATTTTTTACTAAGTAGCAAGGATAAAATGAACATAGTTAATTCCCAGCTGTATAAAGCTCAAAGGCTTCTACTAATACACTTGATGATGGTCCTAACATTTTATAGATATTTTAAATGTCATTAATAGTGTGGTCACAATCTCTGATTAGAAATTGTCTGCATGACAAGCAGTGACTCACAGTCCCCCAGCTGAAGCTCATCCCCCAACAAAACATTTACAAATTTAAAAAGCTGAACTTCTTTGAGCATAATTTGGCACTGATTGAATTACTGTTCATTGCACAGATGAGCTAGTACTTCCTGCATTTTTTGTAGTCGAATTCTGCAATTTTGCATTCCTAATCAAGTGCAAGTAAATTAAAATGAGGACCCAGCCAGTAGATTGTTTGAGCTCTTGGGACTGGTCTTTGTAGACAAAAGTGTGAAATAAATTCTGTTTAGCTGTTTGCATTTTCAGAAGCTGAAGCATAATCTGCTGCTACCTTATTAATAGATAGTCAGGAAACTGTCATTGTAGTTTGTGATACCAATCAGACCTGCTTATAGGTATTCTGAGAGGACAATTACTGTGACAGTTGTCAGAAGTAGGGTTGCAAAGGACAGTCATCATTTCCTGTACTTTTACTAGAGACAAAAGTAAACCACCTGTTTGTAAACTGGTGGTTGCTTGAGCAAATTCTTGCTCAGGTTAAAAGCAGATAGGAGGTATGCCCGCTCATCTGCAAAGCCTTGCACTATTAATAGAAGTAGCTGCAAGTTTTGACAAAAAATACTGTATTTTTATATATCTTGAATCTGTAAAGCAGATTTCCTCTCTCCTTTGACATTACACAAAGGCCAATCTCTTCTAAAATAGTAGTTTTGTATTTAACACCTGGGATTAAGACATCAGCAACCTGCATTTATTAAGGTTGTTACATTCATACATTCTTGCTGTTAAGAAGTTCATGGACAAGTTTCTATTAACCTTTTATTGTCAGAGAAACATAAAGGTGTCTCTTTTATTCATGAAATAGTTAGACATAACTAAAAGAAAAAATTAAAAGTTACTAATATAATTTGTAAGAAGCCAGTATGGTGTAGTGGGTTGAGTATTGGACTATGACTCTGGAGGCGATGGCTGGAATTGCTTCTGAGCCCTGGAAATCCACTAGGTGACCTTGGGCATGTCACAATCTTTCAGCCTCAGAGGAAGGCAAAGGCAAAACCTCTCTGAACAAATCTTGTCAAAAACTTGTGATAGATTCTTTCTGGGGTCCCCATTAGTTGGTACACAATAACTGATTTGTTAGAATTGCAGGGTGGGGTAACTGCATTGTCTTTTGAAGAAACAAGAGAGAATTTTATAGATCCTAAACTTCTTCTTTTTTGGCATCCGCTTTCAAGGATTCCAGTCTACTTCATCAGATATGTGGTCTGGAGTCTGTGAAAGCTTATGCCAGCTAAAATTTGTTAGCTTTTAAGGTACAACAAGATTTTTGTTTTTGCTTCAGATACTAACTTGACTACCCCCTTTTTTCAAAATTCTTACAAAGCAGACCAAATTTTAAAACATGTTATTTCCAAAAGAGTTTGTGATATTCTGCAGAAAGAAATTCCATTTAAAGTTCCAATATAATCAGAAATACAGGTTAAGTAGCTGCTTAGAACCTCTTCACTCCTTTTCTTGCTGTTAAGAAGTTCATGGACAGATTGAATGAGCTAATAACTTCTACTGAATCATTTTGTGCTGGTGGATGAGAGTGGAGATCTGAATGTATCAAAAAGCTCTATTCAACTTGAATTGAAAAGTAGGATAAAACCCCTACAGTGAATTTTAAATAGCTGAAATCTCAGTTTGCATACTGACTTTGTTTATTAGCAATACAAATATTTTAGTCATTTCAGAGAGATAAATTATTAACAACTGTAACAACTTAATTAGCAAAGCAAATATTTCAGGCGGATAGAGTTAAGTTACACTTCCTGATTTTATAAAAATGTCTTCAAATGAAAAATAAATGCCTTCAGGTTAAAGATGTTGCCAGATAGATATGACCTTGACCCACAGGTCTATATGGCAAGTTTCGCATGTGCCTTTGGACTTCTGGGTCTAATACTATTCCTCATTTGCCATGTTGCTTTTGAAACCTGGGGAATTAAAAAAAAAACATTTACAGTGTAGTGGAACTGCTATTAGAAAGTGAGGCTGGAACGGGATTTCCAGTAGTATGGCGGGCGCGACGCTCACCACTCCAAAACAGTTAGAATGGTGACTGCTTGTTGTGGAGATTAGTTCTTTCTTTGGGGATTGCAAAGTAGAAGAAATTATCCCCCCAATAAAGGGGAAACAGAGGGGCCCACAAAAGCGAAGTGAGAGAAGTGAGGAAAGAATGACCCCTAGTGGTAAAAACACAGGTAAAGCAGGAAAAACCTAATTAAATAGACAAAAAGTGCTGAGTGTTAAGGAAAAGAGGAGAAATTAAGTTAAGAGAGACTTGCTAGACATTTCTTCATATACATACTGTTTAACCTTTGATATTTGAAGGTATTTGAAGGTACAAAGATTGCTTGATATTAGTGAATATCATGATTACCTGATATTTAAAGTGTAACAAATCCGTGACTTAATATTGAAAGTGTAACAAACCAACCAAGAATTAAAATGGCAACAGGAAAAAAGATTGCCCCACAAGTATCAACAATCTACCAGAAGAGACCATCAATAGAAACATCTACAAAAATGTCAGAACAAAATAAAATTATGCTGGGTGAGATAAAGAGAACTGGTAAGGAGATAAAAGAAAATAATCTGAGATTAAAAACTGTAATGAATCAGGAAGTGAGACAGGAGATGAAGAATGAACTGGCAGAAATGAAACAGACTTTGGAAAAAATAAATATTGACATGGGAAAAGTGACTAATAAAGTAGACAAATTGGAAAGGAATGCTAAACAGCTGGAAAACAAAATGGATAATTTATCTAAACAACAACAGGAGGATTGAGAGACTTTAATTAGACTGGAAATTTAGCAGAAGGAGAACTGCTTTAAGACAAGAGGATTACCAGAACAAAACAATGAAAATGTATACAAATTTTTGATCCCAATCTTGGCATAATTTATAGAAGAGCCAGTTGAACAATTCCCATTGGAAATAGACGGATTATACAGGATTAACTCTAAAGCAGCTAGAATTAAGAATTTACCACATGATATAGTGGTATGTTGTGTACGGAAGCAAGTGAGGGGTCTAATTATACAGCAAAACTTCAAGAAAGAATTAGTGATAGAAGGAAAAGTGTTCCAGATCTTCAAAGATATGCCTGGAGTATGAGACAGGATTATGCTTTTTTGACTGACCAGCTCAAGACCCACGGAATCCCATTTCGATGGGAAGAAATAGAAGGGATCTTGCTAATCTGGTAACAAAAGAGATATAGGGGCTGTACAGATAGCCCGTTTGAGCCCACTTGGGGCTGGCTTGGGGGCGTGGCATTTAGATGTTCCATGCCCCCAAGCAGGATTGAAGCCAGATCTGCAATTACACGCCAGCCAGCTTCTGTCCCACTTGGGAGCATGGTGTATAGAAGCCATTTTCTCCAGACCTGGCTTTTCAAAGGGTAAAGCCAGCTCTATGGGAGAGGTGACAGCTTTCTTCAACCCCAGAAAGGAGCAGATCTTGTTCTCTCCTGTTTGGGGTGGATTCTGGCTGGATTGGGGCCAGGCATCTGTTTGCCCTGGCCTCGATCCAGCCTAAAAGAGGTGGCTCTAAGCCACCCGTTTTGGGCTATCTGTATCCCCCCCATAGACTAAATACAGTTGAAAAAGCAAGTGATTTGGGGCCAATAATAGGGAAATTGAAGGAAAGAAAGATGTAAACCTGAAAGAAGAAAGATGTGGCAAAAGAACGCTAGGAAGGACAAGGTTACAAGAAGCATACAGAAGGAAAAGGAAAGAAGAGAAAGGCAAACAGGACCCAGATGAAGAAGAAGAGCAGGAAGAAGAAGAGGAGAGGGAAAGGAAGGGAGGAACATAAATTTGTTAATCTTTAAGAAAGTGTTAGAGAGGAATTAGAAATATCCAATAATAAGAAAGGAAGAAAGATTTCTCACTATTGCTCTCGTGTAAAGGTTAATTTACTGGGTTTTGAACTTCAAAGTAATTGAATGAAAATATTATCATAGAATATTAAAGGGCTGAACTGTCCCCAAAAACTAAAGAAAGGGGCTGAACAGACCGGCATAAAGAGCCAGCTGGGGACAGAGTGGGGGTGTGGCAACTGTACACTGGCCACCCCGATTCTACCCTCACACCAATTTCATGCCATACACCCCACCACATGGTTGAAGGCATCAGGGCACTCTCTTGGTGCAGTGTACACACACGCTATGTCAAAGGAGCACCAAAAAAGCTGCCACCATGGCGGCAAGGGTGCTTTTTGATGCTCTAAAAAGAAGCGGCATTTTCCAGCTCTTTTTAGAGTGGCAAAGCACTGGATTGGGGCCGTGACGTGTGGTTGCCACGGCCCCAAGCCAGCAAGGAAAGGGGTGGTGGGACAGTTCAGCCCTTTAAAGGGGTGGTAGGGGCCATCGGTTCAGCCTTTCTATTTTTGGAAAAAAAGAAACGTGAGGTTGTGTGTCTACAGGAATCCTGTATAAATGTTTAAGGACAAGAAAAGTCATTGGTTAGGGGTGGAAATTATTTGGAAAAGTAAGAAAATATTATTGGTAGGAATTTATAGCCCCCAAGAAAATAAAGGAAAGTTTTATTCGAAAGAGTACAATAAAGTGTCTGAATTGGAGTATGAAAATATAATCTTATTGGGAGAGTTCAGTGGAGTAATTGACCCAAAATTAGACAGAAAATCAGATGAAGAAATAAAGAAAAGCAAGGTAAACTACCCAATTCCTTTTTCAATTTAATAGACAACTTAGCATTGGTAGACACATGAAGGTATTTGTATAACCAAAAATAGAGAATATATGTTCTACTCAGACAGGCATAATTCATTAGCAAGAATAGATTTATTTTTGAACTCAAAAATGCTATTGAGTGAAGTCAACAAATTGAAAGTCCTACCTAGGACAATATCAGATCATGACCCTCAAATTCTATCCCTAAAAGTACATCCTAAGGTTTGAAAATGGAGGGGGGGAACCTAATTGGGTTGCTCCTCAGCCAGCTCTCATCTAGAAGGCCAATCTGAGATCTCCTCCTTCAACTCACAGGACCTGAGTGAGAATTATATCCCAGATCAGCCCTAACGAAGGTCTCTTTCCCTAACTCCTTATTCACATGACCTAAGAAGAAAGTTAAAGAGGCCTAACCTTCACCCAAAAAGGGTGCCAAGGTGTTCACCATACAGCTAATTATCCCCTATCAACCACCACAGATAAGAGGCAAGCATCCACTTAGCCCTTAAGGCCAGTCAAACAAACCTGAATCCCCTTTTGCAGATTGGTAAGAAAAAGTTGGTTACCAGATTTACTTAGGTGAATTCCATCAGATCTGTATAATTCAGGATGATCCAAAACAGTATCAGGATATGGTATATATTGGCCCAACCCTTGTCTCAATGCATTATGAATTTTGTAGTTAGCTTGATGCCAAGTATACGGGGCTCACCCTCACAACTCCAAATTTTCCTTCTCAACATAGCCAACCAAAGTATGTAAATAAAAGGCCATCAATCCAAGATGGATCAGAAATCATGTATAACTTTAATATCAATGTCTAATCTTTCAACAAGTCATTACTTTTCAGGTGAATGACAGTAATACATGTCGGAGGCCCACAATGCTTCCCAAACAACATAGACATCAAGCCGTGCCAATGTAGATTGCACTTGCCCATCCATTCGATGACTGCAGATTTCGCAGGCCCAGTTGACCTTCAATGCAGCCACATCTGGCCTGCCGAGCAGCCAAATAGATGAAGTTATGGCGACAGATCAACACTCTATGTTGTCTCAGCCAAAGGCTAGTATCTTCAAAAGAAAAAAGAACACGCATTATAACTGCAAAGGTGGAACATAACTGTGGTAGGCCTTAGACTTCCAATGACCTATTTGTTTTATGGCCAGCAGATCATAACCCAAAACTAATGTGGTGGAGGCAGCTCCAATCCTGAATGAATATGTCCCAAACTTGACACCTTGCAGCTCAATCACTGAAAGGGCTTTGGATGTAACAGACCAAAACTGAAACATGTTTAGTGGTGACCTGTCACTGTGACAAAAAGTGGTCTAGAATGTAAACCCCTAATATGAACAAAATGGTGAAGGGCTAAAACAGGGCAAATGGATTGATCACTACAAAGTCCCAGCTTTATTTGGCAACAACTCCCCATTGGTCAGTCTTAGAGAAATGAATGGTAATTACAACACTCCTAATAAAAACTAGGTCATTAAAGCATAGGGTCCTGTTGGATTTATCATTCTTAGAGGACACCACCAACTCAGAAACCTGAAGGGCTGCAAAAAATGTTGTTAAAGGTGCTACATGAAACAGCAGAGCATCCAAAGGGGAGTTACAGAGTGAAGGCCAAACAAAACCTAGAGCCCTGGTGGCACAGTGGTTAAATGCCTGTACTGCAGCCACTCACTCATAGACCACAAGGTTGCAAGTTCAATACTAGCCAAGGTTCAGGCTAGACTCAGGTTGCGAGTTCAATACTAGCCAGGGCTCAGGCTAGACTCAGGCCTCATTTTCCGAGGTCGCTAAAATGAGTACCCAACTGTTGGGGGGCAATGAGCTTACAGTTGTAAACCGCTTAGACATCCCATAGCGTGATATGAAGCGGTATATAAATGAAGCTGCTTTGCTTGAGAATTTGGGGAGATGGGCCTGCGTGAATTGGTCGTGTACGGCTTTCTCTAGCCCATCCTTCTAATGTTTTATGGGTGTGGAAATCACTGGTAGAATCAGTGAGGCCTTGAGCTTTCAACCAAAATGCCAAGGCAGATAACTTAACCTTAATGGACTGAGGCTGGAGGCCTTTACAACGAAGAGCTGCACAAAGCAACATATCACTCAATTGTTCACATTTGTGAAACAACCAAAACTCTTCCACAGCCTTAACACATGTTTTCTTTGTACTCAATGCAAGGGACATGCCAATTGCCTTCATTATTTCATGATGCCAAGATGCCAAACGTCTGCTGGCATTGGATCCGGTACCTCCACAGCTTCTGGAGCCAGAAGTCGAAAGCACCCCATCTGTGCATGGGAAAGAGAATCAGTGATATCATTAATAGTTCCAGGCACATGACAAGCTGTGGACAGAATATTATAGTGCCAGCAGTGTAAAGTAAATGGTCTGACCAAGACCCTGGGTGATTTCAGTGTCAAGGAATTAATAACCTGATCTGTAGATATGTTATCACAACAAAAAGGGTAAATCAGACCCCAAAGGCAAGTGCCCAGCCAGAAAGCAACCTACAAAAAGATTCCTACCTGAAGTGGACCTTAGTTTCTGGGTTTTCACAGAGTCTTCCCTGTCCAGGAGCTCCCTATTGATCCAGAAACTAGAGGGGGTGGCCTGGACCCCTCGTTGCCCAAAAATGTTGGGCCTTTCCCAAGGTCCGCTGACCTGCCTACCTGTTTCCCAGTTTCTAACTTTACTACTCACCTGATCCAGAAGAAGCCTGCCTCTTGTTTCCCCCCTCTGTGTTTTCAAACCACTGGCATCTCTCGCATGGTCCTAGGCTGGAGTCTGCTTCCTGCTTCAGGCAGAAAGAAATTCCAGGTCTGCTCTTTCAAAAAATGTTGGAAATGTGTGCATGAGCTTCAGTGGATCTCCACCTCCCAAATCAGGAAATAGTCTTCATCAAAGAGGGAGATATCCCCACCTCTGGTATGCCTCAGCTTGCTCAAAAGAATCCGAGTCATGGCACCAAAATATGTAGTGGAGAAACAAACTGTAGCAAATTAACTCTCAGCATCCAGGGTTCTTAGGCAGAGTTGAAGCAGAACAGGGGACCTCAAAATAGTTTTAAAACACAGATTTATTGCCGGCAAGTCCCAACAGAATTAGCATTCAGATCATTGGGCAAAAGACAAGCCAAAATGGCTGTAGTTTTATACACTGACAGACAAAGAAACTCAAAGCTGACACTCTATTGGACACTTTAAACTCTAAACATATAGAATCCTGAGCAATGAGAGTAAAGTTCTATGCATACATTATAATCTATTTAGGATACCATTATTGCCATGCCCACTGCATTCCAGAAACCTCTTATCTGTACCAAGATTCCTCTAACCCAGTGTCTTGGTCTGATTCATTATGGCTGTGATATTCACCAGGCACCTCTGCTAAAGCATCAGGGTCATGATGTACCACAAACATTTCTGCTCATCTCTGCACATTCCTTGAGTTTAAACCTTCCAGCATTTTCCTTAGAGGCCCCACTTCCCAGAATCTTCTTTGCAAGGCTGCTTGACACTTGCTTAACCTCTATTTTATACACATAATAACACACATTTCTAATTCAGGCATATAAAGCATCAATTAAAGAAATTGTTAAGGAAAATGCAACATGGGACTTACAGTAATAGAAATAAAATGTGTATGTGAAAGTCACAGTGATTAAGCAGGAGTAATCATGAAGCTACACAGGTGAAAAGGATAATGTAATTTGGGAGCCTTGAGAGACAAGGACAAAGTTATAGAGTGTATATTGAAAACACCTGTTATAGATTGCAAACACCTGAGATTCATTAAGTAGTCAAGGTAAAATGATGAAATACTTGGGTTGGTCTTAAGTATGGGATGATCTATGTAAACCAATCAAAATGAATGTACACACCCACTGGGTGGAAACTGACTAGTGGGTGGTGACTAACAATGGCTATAAGTGCAATGTTTGCCAATGCATATTGTGGTGTAGTGTGGAGTAGTTTTGGAGATATTGTGAAGTGTAGAGATTGTGATTTGTAGGGCATATAGTATTTATGTATATAGTAGAATAAAGTAGATCTTTTATATAAGACTACTGAGTTGTCTGGTGTCTTGAGGGAAGATACAAGAGCCAGAAGAATCCTGGAGAAGTTTGGAGACATCTCAGGAAGAAGAGTGAGAAGGCTTGGAGAGTTTGTCAGGGTCTTCAGCCTATTCTCTGAAACTCTGCTGCTTGGGAAAGAAGCATCAACCACTGATCAAAGCTGGTCAGCTCTGCTGCATAACAAGGTGGTGAGTTAGAGCCAGAGGTGAAGAGCTACAACTCCCATCATCCCTGACAGAAATCCCCCTGCCTCACTAGGATCAAATATTGACCAGAATGGAGACTGCAGTCAAGAAATAAGAAGAAGACTAGGAATGGGAAGGGCAGCTATGAAAGAACTGGAAAAGATACTGAAGAGCAAAGACATACAACTGAGCACTAAAGTCAGAATTGTCCAGGCCCTTATATTCCCAATTACCATGTACAGATGCGAGAGCTGGACAGTGAAGGAAGCAGACAGAAAGAAAATCAACTCATTTGAAATGTGGTGCTGGAGAAGAGTACTTAGGATACCATGGACAGCCAAGACGACAAACAGATGGGTTCTTGAACGGATCAGACCAGGGCTCTCCTTGGAAGCAAAGAAGATCAAGTTGAGACTATCGTACTTTGACCACATAATGAGAAGGCACAGATCACTAGAAAACACAATAATGCTAGGAAAGGTAGAGGGTAGAAGAAAGAGAGAAAGATCACAAACCAGATGGATACACTTGATCGGGGGGTTATGGGTAAGGGCTTCCATGATCTGGGCAAGGCAGTGGAAGATAGGGATTCTTAGAAATGTTTCTTCCACACGGTCACCATGAGTTGGAATCAACTCAAGGGCAGCCAACAATAACAACAAATGTTTTGCAAAACTATTTCTTCTTTTTGTTAGTTCCTCAAGGTTGGGAATTACAAACTTTATCCACAAAGTAAAACCACTTACTCAAGAGTATTATAGTGGGATTAATTGTGTTAAGTCAAGGGTAGGAATCATATGAGCCATCATGTTGTAAGGGTTTGAGTGTTGGATTAGGACACTGGGGTACCAGGGTTTGAATCCCCATGCATCCATGGAAATCCACTATGTGACCTTGGCTAAGTCACAGTCTCTCAGCCTCAGAAGAAGGCAAAAACACACCACCTCTGAACAAATCTTGCCAAAAAAAAACTGTGGTAGGTTCACTCTAGGGTCACCATGAGTTAGAAATGGCTTGAAAGAGAGCTCTGGTGATGCAGTGGTTAAATGCCTGTAGCACAGCCACTCACTCACAAACCACTAGATTGTGAGCTGAATAGCAGCCAGGGGCTCAGGGTCGACTCATCCTAGCATCCTTCCAAGGTTGCTGAAATGAGTACCCATCTTGTTGGGGGCAATTAGCTTACACATAGTAGGCCACTTAGGGAATGCTTAAGTGCACTGATAGGTGGTATAGAAATGTACTTGCTATTGCTATTGAAAGCACACAACAACAAGGAACCATATAGCCCACCAGGTGTTACTGAACTGCTACTCACAGCATACTTCACCATTTTCTGTTCTGGTTAGGAGAAGGGCCATATAATCTGGATTACTTTAGGGATCCACGTGAAGTAAAGACCAAAACTATCCCAAGTACCTGAAACACAATCCAGACAACATATGATCTAGATTGCCCACAGGGCTGTAAAACGCACTGCATGAACCACACATTTACTGTATATACTCATCTACAAGTAAAAAAAATTATGCCAAAAAGTGACCCAAAATTGACCCCCAAAACCCTGGATAAACCTATATACATGCCAATACAGTAGTACTGCTAGAAAAAATGGTAGGACAGCTCTTTGGGACTTTCTGCCATTGTGAGGAGAATAGAGGGAATCCTAAAACAAGTGTGGAACCCCACCCCCTCTCCCCATCACAGCAGGGACATCCCAGAGAAATTGCTGCAGGGAGGAGAAGGGGGTCAGCAATTTTTTTACAGGAGGCTGTCTCCAGGTGGACAAGAGCAAGAAATCCCCAAACTCCCAAGCATTCAAAAAGGCCTGGCACCACTCTACACAAAAAAATACAGTGGGACCTCTGTATCTGCAGGCTTGCCATCTGCAGATTTGAGCATCTGTGGATGGCAAGCCCACATTTTCCCCAATTGCAGTGTGTGCACGCAGCTGCACTACCATTGGGACAGTTGATCTGAAGTCCCCCTCCAAGGCTTCTGCCCTGGCTTGGCTTCACAGGTGGAGGCTGGAGACCCATCATCACCCAGGATGGAGCCTCCAGTCTCCAAGACCCAAGCACCAGCCCCAGTGATAGCTCTGGTTCCCTCTGGCTGATGGGGCTTTAGCCTCCACCTCCACACCACCCCTAAAAGCCAAGCTGGAACCCTGTCAGTCAGAAGGAGTCAGAGCCAGTGCCGGGGCTTGGGGCTTGGAGCTTGGAAGCTCCATCCCAGATGCTGGGCCAGGAGGAGACTCCGAGTCTCAAACCCTGGTCCTGGCTCCCTCCAGCTGATGGGTCTCCAACCTCTGGCCCTGAAGCCAAGCTGGGACAGAAGCCTCAGAAGAGGGAGGGAGGAAGGGAGGGAGGTGGGACTTCAGTCCCATTAGCCCTAATGATGGTACGTCTACGTGGCCACACAACCATTAAGGACAATGGGACGAGCATCTGTGGATTTTGGTATCTCTGGGGATTCCAGAATAGATCCCCAGTGGATACTGAGGGCCAACTTTTATCCAAAAAAGAGCTATCCTTCTCTGAGTAGAATTGCAAATGGCTCCCCCTGCCTTGCCCTCTCTCCTTCCTTGTGCTGGGTTCCCAGGAGATCCTCAAGGGTGAAAGGCTCAGCAGCATCCGGCTAGAGCCTGACAGCAAGAAAAGGCCTGGCAGGGTTCCTCCTCCCCTCCTGCCACCTGCTGGCCCCCTCACCTCTGTGGTGTTGCAGCCTGAAGCCACTGCTGGGGAGAAGCCAGGGAGTCCAGGTATTTCTAGTGGGCTGCCATTGCTGTCTCCTGCTTCCCTGAGGTGCCCCCTCTCCTCCAGGGCCTCTTCACCACCTAAGGCAGGGTGAGAGGGAGGGCTATTACTTGTTCACTCACTTGCTTCCTCTCTGGACCACTGGATGGACCGCTTCCCATGGAAGGACCCCCTTCCTCCCATTTTTCAACTTCATTCTGGCAAGACTTTTAATGTTTTAAATTTAACTTAACTTAAAGTGTAAAATGCACTTAATGTTTACATTTACTCTCTTCTAACATAAATGTAGTTGAATTAGTTTTTGAGATTATTAACAATGAACTAAATGATTATGCCCTTTCTGCTAGCTTTCCTGTCTCTAGGAGTTTCTTCCTGAATCATAGGAGTCAGTTAAGACCTTAGATGACATGATGACACTTTCCATGAACTTCTATTTCATTTAAATCTAGCAACACCTCTTCTTCCCTGCCTCACACTTCTGGGAGTGGGGCCCTTGATTGGCAGAAACTCCTTACTCCTGAGGACTTGCCCAAGATCATCCAGGGGATTTTCATGGCTGAGCGAGGATTCGAATCCTGGTCTCCAGAGCTGTAGTCCAGCAGTCAAACCATTACTCCACGCTGGCTCTCCATACAGAATAATAATTTTTCATTGAGTAACAGTATTCTTTGAACATCCTTAAGATGACACAATGGAAAGGTTTAGAAAAGTGCATGATATCTTTCCTTCAGGCTAAAAGGACTATTGTATAAGAAATAATGTTTTTGCCTGGAAGGCAATTGATACAGTGCCTCTAAAAGTATGCATAATTTATATTGGAATAGAAAATTCCACATTCCTATGAACAATGATACCTGGAAAGGTCTTAAATCTGCAGTATCTAAGTCGCTTTAACTGCATACAAGATTGGAACTGAATATCCTTATATTAAACCCACCATTTCCATGTAATCTAGTTCATGAGATCACAAAATACAAGCTAGGATTTCTAAACAGCACTATCCATCTCTGATACTAACAGGTTTCAAATATTTGGGGATGGAATTAAAGATCTTTTTGAATAATTCAAAACTCTCCTTCCTCTCTACACACTTCCTTTTGAAGATTGACAGTTGTTTTGTAATGGTAAAAGAGCCTTCTGTTCATATCAACACTTTTGAACACACACTTTGGTGCCAAAGCTGGTGAAGCGAAAGAGATGAAAAGGGGCAGTGATGATGAGAGGGGAGGCACCAAGCAGAGTTCTCACAAGAGGCTCAACTGCACAACATCTGATCATTAATGTCCATCAAACATTTTGGCTCTCATCCAGCTCACTAGCAAGAATGGCATAGTGGGAACAAGAAGAAAGCCACTGTGCCGACCCAGGCAAAAAGCCAACGTGTCTGATTTAGATTTCAGAGCCTGTCCTCCCAGTCTCTATTACATTAAGAATGATATGCCACACTGTCTGTAACTGTGCAGTACTTTATGAGGATACACAAGATCTAGTGCTGCTACTATGCGCCTGTGTGTTGAGCATTTGTGTTTCATTAGCAATGACCGTACAAGCTATACCAACTTTTTCTAGACATGATTAATGTTTTATTTTTCTAGTATCCTGTGCATAGTGTATACGACTTATGAAAACATGAAGAATAAACTCTACAGATTCAGAAGGTGCTTCTAGAGATTTTTTTTAATCATGCAGTTGCCCTGCTATGTTCATAGAATTTCGTGGGAGTTCTAGTTACTGACTTCCTCTTGTAAGACTCCTCTGTTTTCCAACTGTTTCTTCCATTTTGTTTCTTTACCCCCTAGGAGTTTGTACCTCTGGAAAGACCCAGAATAAAATATAATAAAATAAAAGAAATAAAATAAAATAGAATAAAAGAAATAAAAGAAACTTGCAAGAACAAACATAAGCCCAAGTAAAATAATGCCTCTATAGTGATTTCCCTTGAGATGTTTTCTGCCTCTTTAATAATAGAAACTGGTGTAATTTCAGTGGATCATACACTGCATTTGCTACCCTTTGGTCCTGTCTGTACTGGCCAGGATACTGTAGGAACAGCCTGGAATATTCTTGCCCCGGAACGGCCCCTACCTCCCCCTGTTACCTCAGCCCTCCGTTCCAACACCAAGCAGCTATTAGCACACACATCCCACTCTACCGCCACTGCCACCAAACACACACACAGAAAACCATACACACATACTTTTTTCCTCTCTTGAATCTTCTGCCACTGAGTTTCATTTAATGACACCATGTTCTTCCCCTTTTCTTGTGTCCATGAATAATGGTGCTGTATATACTTCTATCACATCCATCCCTTAGTCATTTTTTCCCTGAGTGGAAAAGCCACAAGAGTTATAACCTTTCCTCATAGAGAACATGACCACAATAATTTTGATTGTCCTTTTTATTCCCAACCATATCCTTTCTAGCATACAGATCTGCTACAGTTTTCTGATAATGGCAGTTTTATTTTTCATTCCTTCCCTAATTATCCTTAATGCATATTTCACCATTTTTACAGCTGTTGCATACCAAGTTAATATCATTGAATGAACCACAACTTCTCCAAGCTCTCTTTTTTGTTAATAACTGAAAATTCTGATCTCATGGTTGTTTGCATAAATATTGGAATTTTGAATTATAATTATTATTTTATTGCCCTTTTGACCAAGTAGTCCAACATCATGTGCTGTATGTGTGCAGATGTTTCCACCTACTTTGTGAAAATTGACAAGCTTGAGCCCCTCAAAAAGGGCAACAATCACTGTAAATTTCAGGCAAGAAATAATAAAGCTATCATCAGTTCCTCTTTTTTAAATATATAAAGACTTATAGGTATATGGCACCTATTTATCTGAAATTTGGCAGGCATAATCCTTTTCTCAATAGCTACTCTGCCTATCAATGCTAACAATTTCTCACAAACAGAAGGTTATAACTATTTATGGATTTACAGTCATAGGCAGCTGATTTATTTGAATAATTTTACTCCACTTTTAAACAACAACAAAAGGCTTCCGGAGCAGTCATAAAATCTGGATTTAGACAGTCTCTGCCACAGTTTTATAGTCTGAAAGACATGAAACATAAGACATGTTATTAGGAGTTAAGATGAGGAGAAACTATGGCACATGGTCTGCATCTTCGCCCTTCCCTTCAGGACAAGATGGTTCCTGGCCTTAACTTCTATGACATTTGCAGATGGTAAGGGCCATGCTGGATTTTTAAAAAAAAAACTAATCAAAATTTAAAGCAAAGCAGCTTCATTTATATACCACTTCATACCGTGCTATGTAGTGTCTAAGCAGTTTACAACTGTAAGCTCATTGCCCCCAACAGCTGGGTACTCATTTTAGCGACCTCGGAAGGATGCAGGCCTGAGTCAAGCCTGAGCCCTGGCTAGTATTGAACTCACAACTTTGTGGTCTATGAGTGAATGGCTGCAGTACAGGCATTTAACCACTGCGCCACCAGGGCTTTAGATTAAGCCATGTAGACTTTAAATCTTTCTGAGGTTAATTGGGCTGTTTCCAAATTACCAAATCAGAGCTAAGTGCAAATACTGTAGTCAGTGTGGCCCCAGTTAATTGCCCTCAAGTTGATCTTGACTCATGGCGACCCTATGGATGAGACATCTCCAAGACCCTCTGTCTTCCACTGCTCTGCTTTATTCCTGCAACCCCTTAATACCTGTGACCTCCTTAATAGAATCCATCCATCTAGCATGTAGCCTTCCTCACTTCTTAGTTCCTTCCACCTTCCCCAGCATTATTGTTTTTTCCAAAGAGTCCTCAGTACATCACAGGATTGTTCAAGCCTAAGGCTTCATGCTACCGATTTTGTAATCATATATTTAAGTAGCGAAGGAAAGCCAGACATAACATCTATCACACTCTCTTGTCTGCTTTGTAGTTAGTGGCAGAGAGGATATCTGTATCTTTCTTACCATATGTGGTAAGTCAGGCGGGAAGAGATTTTACTTAGAAAATAAACCCACTGAGAAAGAGGTTTAGAAGTGTTGTTTCACTACCCCTTCCCCATTCATCCACCTTAACTTGCTGATTCCCAGGCTCATTTGCTTTTAAAACACATATCTGTGGGGGAGTTAAGTGCAACTGCATGTGATATATTCTACTATTGTTGATGCCCTAAAAGCAGTAATAGTTTTTAATTTTTTGAAAGGGGCAACTACCATTTCACAAAACTGATTTTCTTTTCACCAGCTCTCATATGTGGCAGGAATTCAGTTCAGGGAATATGACTTTGTAGGACTCTTAATAAGAGAACTTCATCCCTGAAATGTGAAAACATTATTTTTAAAAAGTTCCTTTATCACAGCTATCAACCTGAAGGTGCTTAATACTACCCAATGTAATTTTTAAGATCACAAAACATCTTTTTGGTGACAGAAATTATTAGAAATATTTCTCAATAAGAGGGACAAAACTACAAGTAATATTAATAGTGAGAGCTGCTAGCCAGAGTGAAAACATGCAGTGTATGTGGTTGTCTCACTGACTTTATTGTATTTGGAGAGTAAAATGTGTTGCATTCCACAGGTTCAGATTACAGGTTCCAACCAGTAGCACTTTTTGTTTTGTTATGTTTGCACTGCTAAATACTAATTATAGCTCTTTAGGGAATAGCTTGAAGCTGTTTGGAGATGTTACTCTAAAGAACAACACGATTCTATGGTACTACATAACCTGTTATGATTCTTCAGTATATATTTATGTCAATGTTATGAAGGTAATATAAATCCACTGTCACATCCCAGTATAGGAAGAATTCTCAAGAGTTTGAGGAACTCTTAAACTTTAATCTTTTTTTTACTGCAATATCTTATATTTTTTAAAAATTGTTCCCTTGATAAAGGCAAGAAGATTACAGCCTAAATCAGATAAGTTCATGAAGTTTCTCTGAAATATGATATCTGAATCATTGTAGAAACCTGCCTTCTGTGGCTACATATGTTAGCTGTCAAGTAGAGTTGTAGCTGTAGCAACACAGGACGTTATCACATGTGGGCCAGTTTCGTTGTTAAAGAGATAATAAAGTGGAAATGAAACATTCCGAAAAGAAAGCGAAAATAGGGCTTAATTACGCAAAAGCTTTTCACACGTAATTACAGTAATAACGGAATTAAGTTAAAAGCGAAAAAAGACGTTTTTGACTTTCATACACAAGTGAAAAAAACCCGTACATGTACTAGAAATGGGTGTGTTCTGTGATGAGACTCCTCCTTTTCCAGGGCAGGTCCTGCATTTCATTCAACCTTCTCCCCTCTCCAGGACGAAATGTCAAACTGCCCTCCATTTGGAGCAGGAGTAAGAAGCATGATTTCTGGGGGACATTTTGGAAATTCCTCCTGGACAGGTTGAAAAGGAGGGTGCTTCCTGGAAAAGGAGGCCACCTGGTTTTTTTGGGGGGGGAAGGAGAGGCGAATTAGGAAAGGGGCAAGGGAGGAGGATGAGGAGAAGCAAATGCCCCCTGGGGACTTGGGTTGCTGATATTTTGCCTTGCGGAGGAGGAGGAGGAGGAGGAGGGAGTGATTGCCTTGCCTTGCCTTGCCTTGCCTTGCCTTGCCTTGCCTTGCCTTGCCTTGCCTTGCCTTGCCTTGCCTTGCCTGCTGGTGCCGTGTGGTGTGTGTGTTGTGTGGAGGGATGTGTGTGTGGGAGCTGCATCCGAGAGGGAGGGAGGGAAGGAGGAAGGGGTTGGCAGCTGCCAGTGGCTGCATCGCACGCACACACACACACAGGGACAGAGCAGGTGGGGAAACGGGCTGATCTTTTGCCTTGTGGAGGAGGAGAAGGAGGAAGAGGATGAGGGAGTGATCGTGCAGCTCCTTGCCTTGCCTTGCCTTGCCTTGCCTTGCCTTGGCTGCTGGTGCCGTGCTGGTGTGTGTGTTGTGTGGAGGGATGTGTGTGTGGGAGCTGCATCCGAGAGGGAGGGAAGGAAGGAAGGAGGGGTTGGCAGCTGCCAGTGGCTGCATCGCAGCCGGATCCTGGCAACACACACACACACACACACACACACACAGAGGGACAGAGCAGGTGTGGAAACCGGCTAAATATTGGGGATCTGGGGAGCAGGAAAGAGGCTTCCTGGGGCTAGGGGCAGAGGAAGCCAAAGGATGATGGTTTTCTTCATCCTTTGATGAACGAGAAAGTGGAGAATGTTTGACAGGCAAGCAAACCAGGAAGTGAAAGCAGCCCCAGAGGACCATGGGAAACGGGAAGAAGCCTTAAAGGAGATTTGTTTGTGCGTATTTGCTTTTCACATTACAGTAAATGTGAAATTACTGTAATTTCGCAAATGCATTTCCTCTAAACTCCCGAATTTCAAAAGATCTCGGATAACACCAGTTTCTGTCCAGTTTCTGTGCGACATCGTGTGAAATCGTGAGGCACAAATCCAGTTTTTGTTTGAGATTAACCAACAGATTTGCCCCGTGTGATAACGTCCACAATTTACCTTTGGACAGATATTATTGATAATAGAAGTAGTAGATGTAAAAAGACTGAAATGTTGGTGTCCATACAGCCCTCTTCACAGCTTAGATATAACTACCCAATTAACCTGTTAAACTGTTAATTTACTAGCTTTCCTCTTAATGTAGCGTAATCTTTCTTCTTAATGTAGCTTAAATCACCAGATTTCCTGATTAATGCTGAACTTAATTGTATGTTCTAACAAGTTGTTAGAATTCATGAGGACGTGGGGGGCTTTCTTTCTGTCAGATTTGGTAAAACAGAAGGAGTCGCAGGATTATCAGTGGAGAAACTGTATTACATGATTCTGTGCTAGTTGATTTCCCCTTCCCCCCCCTTCCAGGATGCCTGCTTCCTAGAAGCAAGAAAAAGGGGAGGCCTAGTTTGAAATAGAAATGGGGGAGAAGGGAGGTGATTTGTTTGCTCAGTAGAAGTCCTCAGGCAACCATGGCCTGTTCAGAAAGTCAAACCCTTAAGCCTGTAATGCTGGTGTCCTTCACCCCCTGGCTGTGGTTTATTGGTATCTTTCTGAGGATGGGGAGAGGGGGATTTTGATTTGTTTCAGTTATGCTTAATTAATTTTATTTTGGTTTACATTGTATATTGTTGTATTATTAGTAGATTAAGTATACTGAACCCCTTTGTACTCCTTTTGTGCTTTTATTATTGTCCATGTATTGTTGGGAGCATGGATCATTAAGTTAAAGGTTTTCCTTGTATTTCCTTAGTATCTTTCTGTCTTGGCTTCTCTCTTTCCCACTCCTTCTCTCCCTCAAATCTATCTGTTTGATGTTAGTTACTAAAGGATGGTTCTCTGTCAAACATTATAATATTTAAAGCAAGTTTAAATCAGATAATCTGATCTCTTTTTTGATAGAGTTGCAGGCTTGATAGATGAAGGCAATGCTGTGAATGTAGCATATCTTGATTTCAGTAAGGTTTTTGACAAAGTTCCCCATCATATTCTCACAAAGTTAGTAAAATGTGGCCTAGACAGTGCTACTGTTAGGTGGATTTGTAATTGGCTGACTGACCAAACCCAAAGGGTGCTCACAAATGGCTTTTTTCATCCTGGAGGGGAGGGATCTGTACTGGGCCCTGTGCTATTCAACATCTTTAACAATGACTTGAGTGAAGAAATAGAGAGCATGCTGATTGAATTTGCAGACAGTACTAAACTGGGAGGGGTTACTAATTCCCCAGAGAACAGGATTAAAATTAAAAATGACTTGACAAATTAGAGGGCTGGACTAAAGCTAACTATGAATTTCAGCAGGGACAAATGTAAGGTCCTACACCCAGGCAGAAAAAAAGTAAATGCACAGATATAGGATGGGAGACACCTGGGAAACAACTGTTCATGTGAAAGAGATCTAGGAGTCTTACAGATGATGCAGACAAGCACTTTAAGCTGGCCTGGGAGTGGAGTTGGAGCAGGGCAACCACATGCCGGCCGGCCCATCTCCACCCCGACGCTGTGCACCCATCTCCATGGCACACAGCATCAGGGTGCCCTCTTGGTGCAGTATGCATACATGCCGCACCAAAAGGGCACAAAAGAGCCACCACAGTGGCTCAAAGGGCAGCTTTTTGACATCCCCAAAAGAAGTGGCATTTGCCTGCTCTCTTGGGGACGGCAAAAAGGAGGATTGGGGCCGCTGTGTGTGGTTCCCACAGCCCCAGTCTGCTGCTCCCAGGGGTGGCCCTTATGAGCTGTGTGCATCGGCCCTTAGTAGACCATAAGCTGAGCATAGATCAGCAGTTTGATGCAACAGCCAAGAAAGGGCTGGAGCAGATGGGCATGAAAGAGCAGCCTGAATCTGCTCCAACTGGAAGTGGGTCAAAACCCCACTGCCTGCTTGGTCCCAAGGCAGACCATGTATGCAGGGGCCAACTGATCAGCACACCTCTTAAGCAGCTAGAAGCTGTTTCATTTGGTCCATCAGGTTCATGCCCAAGCTAACATGATTCTTTGTTGCATCAACAGAAGTATAACATCTAGATCAATACCACTGTATTCTGCTTTGGTCAGGCCTCACCTGGAGTACTGTGTCCTATTCTGGGCACCTCAGTTCAAGAAGGATGTTGACAAGCTGGAGCTTGTCCAGAGGAGGGCAGCCAAAATGGTGAAAGGTCTGAAAGCCATATTGGGAATGGCTTAGGGAGCTGGGAATGTTTGGCCTGTTAAAGGAAAGTTAAGAGGGGACATGATAGTAATGTTTAAATATTTGAAGGAATGTCACATCAAAGAGGGAACAGGGTTGTTTTTCACAGCTCCAGAGACTAGGACATGGAGCAATGGATTCCACCTAAATCTCAGGAGAAAATTCCTGATGGTCAAAGCTGTTTGACAGTGGAGTATGCTGTCTTTGTGGTGGAGTCTCCTTATCTGGAAGTTTTTAAACAGAAGCTGGATGGCCATCTATTGGGGGCGCTTTGATTGCGTGTTCCTGCTTGGCATGTGGTTGGATTCAATAGCCCCTGTGGTGTCTTCCAACTCTATGATTCTATTATTCTAAGTTTAAAATATTAAAACCATATACACGTACACATACATATTACATAAACATTGGACATGAAAGGCTTTCATAAAAAGCTATGTTTTTAACATGGCATTGAAATGATGCCGATGTTGGTACCAACTTGGCATCTAAATGGAGGACCCTTTCCCATGCCTCCACAGTATATTGGCTGCACAGGAGGAACACAAAGAAGGGTCCCTTTCTGCAGTGGAGTGCCATAGAATTACTTCTAGCAAACAAACTTTTGTCATGCCCAAGAGATTGAAGTGTTTAATAATGATGGAAAATTCATTTTAAGTATTTCATTTTTATCAAGTCTGCACAAAAGAAATTAACAACTCTTGCCTGTATCAGAATCATCATGTGTCTCTGACTGGCAGGAATGCTAAGATGTGAATTGAAGTTAGTTAATGAGTCTTTCTTCACTGTGTTTTCTTCTTCACTTATTTCTTTAGTCAGTTCAGCAGTGACTAAATTGGCTGAGAGAAAGAAAACTAAATCTTAAGTGGTAGGAAATACACAGGAAGACAGAAGCAGTGACCTGGAGAGATTAGAGCAGGAGAGACTGTGCACAACAGCGGGTAATTTGGTACTAATAAATTTGTAATCCAAGGAGAGGAAATTACCCACACAGATAGGAGACAAGAATGGAAATCAAACCTTTGGTTTTATTGTTTATATTTTCACTAATCTCTTTACTTTGATTCTAAATTGAATATTTGCAGAGAAAAGTTGTAGATGCAATTAGTATAAGGCAGGTGAACAAGCAAGCAAGGAAGGAAGGGAAGGAGAAGTGGTCTTTCTTTAGAAACATGAAAGCATTTCTTATTTCTGGGAGAAGGAGATCAGTAAAGTCATCAAATGTAACGAGCTGAGAAATCACATACCATAATTTCTCAAAAACATGTAGGCTCCCTTGTGGAAGACGTAGCTAAACCATACTCAGATGCAAAATGGAATTAAGAATTTTTAGGAGAAAGCCTCTGGACATGAACAGCTGTAGGCCAGTCTCTTTGTTACCTTTTTTGAGCAAGGTGATCCAGAGGGCTGTTGCTCTTCAGCTCCAAGCTATCTTGGAGGAAACCAGTTATCTGGATCCATTTCAAACTGGCTTTAGGACAGGATATGGAGTGGAGACTGCCATGGTTGCCTTGGCTGATGACCTTTGTCTGGGCATCGACAGGGGTAATGTGACCCTGTTGGTGCTACTGGACCTCTCAGTGGCCTTTGAAATGATAGATCATGACATCCTCTTGGAATGCCTGAGAGAATTAGGAATCGGAGGCATTGTATTGCTATGGTTCTGTTCCTTTCTCTCGGGCAGATTCCAGAGGGTGATGCTTGGGGATATTTGCTCAGCAAAAAAGGAGCTTAATTGTGGCATCCCTCAGGGTGCCATCCTGTCCCCGATACTATTCAACATATATATGAAGCCACTGGGACAGATCATCCAGAGACATGGGGTGGGGTGTTATCAGTACACTGTTATCAGTACACTTCAACTGGTACAGAATATGGCGGCCAGACTGGTCTCAGGTAAAACCAGGAGAGACCATATAACACCTATCCTAAGATCACTTCACTGGCTGCCTATTAGTTTCTGGGCACAGTACAAGGTGTTGATTATTACCTTTAAAGCCCTAAATGGCTTGGGTCCAACCTATCTTCGGGATTGCCTCCTTCCATATAATCCATCCCGTGCACTAAGGTCCTCTGGGAAGAATTATTGTAACTTATAAAGACTAGATTATCTACAACTCCCCAGAAGACCTTTTCAGCTATTGCTCCCAGACTTTGGAATGGCCAACCAGATGAGATCCATCATTTGACCACCCTAAACAGCTTTTTAAAAAGCTGTTAAGACGGATCTCTTCCAGCAGGCCTTTCCTGAGTAGGTAACTGGCCACCAAAAACAGTTAAGCCTGACCTTGATTTTCGTTTAGCCATTTAAAATTATTTATTATTTGTAATTTTTAATTATGTTTTTATATTTTGTTTGTTTAATTGCATTTTAAGGGGGCCTATTGGAGGAAGGGATTGTTTGTTTTATCTTGTAAGCCTCCTCGGTTGTTTTTACAGAGAGGCGGGATATTATTATTATTATTATTATTATTATTATTATTATTATTATCACTATCATTATCCTTTTATTGCCTGCCAAAGGGTACAGACTGCCATGGAAGCCACTGCTTTTTTTGGGGGGGGGGGTACATCAGTAGTGTCTCCCCCAGGAACTCTGGTGTCCATCTTGAAAGTATCTATGTGTCAGTCCCAACTGACCAGACAGGTACTGGGATTACCAGACAAATGCATAGCAGGCAATCTTCAGTCTGGTCCTTCTAGGGAGCATATGAACATTTCCATTGCCCATGTGATCTTCAGCTGTCTCCATACTTCATCCTTTGGATTTTTGGGGTGAGTCATTTATTTGTGTTGTAGCTTTGAGTCTGCTCTTGTACATGCTTACCAGTGTCATATCTTTTGGGGAAACTGAGCTTACATAATTAACATCCCTCTCTGGAGGTCCCTCATGGGATTGCAGGGAATGAGGCCAGCTCAGGATACTGTTCATCCTGCCTCATTCCAAGGGGGTAGGGGAATCACATTGAAGCTGCTAACCCATGTAGGGTGTCACATCTGATGTTTAATGGTTCATTCTCATCATGTTGGCTCAGGTAGGGAGTTTCCACATTGAAAAATACATAGGTCATTTGCTTCCTGCATTTGTGGCTCCATGACATGTAGTTGTAGCTAATAAGGTTGTGGCCATATTCCTACAGAATATTGTCTGTGTCCACCCTGCATACATACAGGGCACAGGGCAGTGAGGGGAAGGCCAGAGTGCCCCATCTCCCCATGCTATCTGCTGACATATAGAGAGGTGAAAGGGGAAGACCAGAGCTCCCCAACCTGCTTCCTGCATTTGTGGCTCCATGGCATGCAGTTGTAGCTAATAAGGTTGTGGCCATATTCCTACAGAATATTGTCTGTGTCCACCCTGCATACATACAGGGCACAGGGCAGTGAGGGGAAGGCCATAGTGCCCCATCTCCCCATGCTATCTGCTGACATATAGAGAGGTGAAAGGGGAAGACCAGAGCTCCCCAACCTGCTTCCTGCATTTGTGGCTCCATGGCATGCAGTTGTAGCTAATAAAGTTATGGCCATATTCCTACATATTATTGTCGGTGTTCACCCTGCATTTACTATCTTACTTCATTGGTTTCAGTGGTTCTTAAATGCAATAAATTTAGCTAGGTTAGTCCCAAAACTTTGAAATGATTGGAAAGCAGCAATATTGTTGAGATTACACCCAGATGCTTGAGCAGAAACTTGATGATTCACAGCCCTGATATCCTATGTATACATGTCTTCCAAAATCTTTGTGGTAGCTAGTGACAGAAGGATGTAGCTGCAACTAATTTTCAGGTGCCTCAATCTGCAGCACACTTGTTATCACAGAACTTTTTTAAGGAAAAAGAACAGTAATATTCCCAATTTTACCAAATCAGTTGAAAAGGGATGAGTCTGACAAGTGATCAGAGCAATGATCAGGCAGTGAACAGGCTGACTTAACAGAGCAGGACAGCATGGTCACCCCTGGAAGGTACCTATAAAACATCAGTCTGACCAATAGAATACACTTTAATATGAATATGCAAGTGCATTCATTATACTGATTGAATTGGATTCCTCCCAGACTTTTGATCCAGCAGCAGCATATGCTAACATAGTTGAGGAGTTGTGTGTGTGTGTGTGTGAGAGAGAGAGAGAGAGAGGCATCACTCAAGGAGTGTGGCCTGCACCAAGCGACACCCCAGAAGAGGGATGACATCCAGTGAAGCACCTCCACCTCCACTCTCTGTGCTGTCTACTCATACATAGAGCGACACTGGGCAGTGAGGGAAGGCCAGAGTGCCCCATCTCCCTGTGCTATCTACTGACATGTAGAATGGTGAAAGGGGAAGGCCAGCGCTCCCAAACCTCCCTGCCCCACCATGTCTACTCATGGGTAGAGCAGTGATGCAGCAATGAGGTGAGGGGGCCTTTTTGGCTCCTGCCCCCAGAAGCTCTGCCCCCAATAGCCCCCCCTTGCACTGGGTGACACTCCAGGTGGGGAAGCCACTGGTCTGTGTTTGTGTATTTAAAGTTTTAAAAATGCATTTAGAATTTTTCACATGTCCACCACATATGATTTAGTGTCTCTTCATGTTGTCCACCTTTCCAGCATACTTTAGAGAGATCTTTCTACATTCTGGATAATTTTTCTGGCATCACATACCACCAAAACATCATGTTATAAAAATTCTCTTTAGTATCATAACATAATATAAATTTTAGTCCCTTTGACTGCATATTTTCCCATTGGTCCATCTGTAAATTGTAACCAAAATTTGTAGCCCATTCTATCATGCAGCCTTAGACTTGTTCTTCCAGTTCAAATTTCAACAAACGTTTTGGCAAATACATGTTCATCATCTATACACAACTGCACTTCAAGTTTTTACTTATTTTGTTCAAAATCATACATTTTTTCATCCATTTTAAATCTATCCAATAACTGTAAGTAAGAAAACCATTGAAAATTGTGTCCCTTTCCTTCCAACTGGTCAGGAGGTGATTTTTCACTGATTCCCACACTCTCTAGCCAACACCACCCATGCCACAATCTATGCCATTCCTGAAGGTCTTTCTGTAGCAGATTTTTATAGCCTACATCCAGTACCCAGTACTGTAGGCTGTATTTTTGAGAAAAGAAATGGCAAAGCCACCTCTGAGTATTCTTGATCAAAGAATGCCCTATAGCAATAAGTGGGCAGGTGACTGGAAGGCATGTATGCACATACATACATATGGGACTAGGGGTGACTGAAATTATGCAATAGAACATATGCAGATTGAAGCAGTTTAAGCTTCATTCTCATTTGCAATTATATAGTTGATGACTCTTAGCATCCTCGAAGTGTGGTTATAGCACTCTACCATCTGTGAGGCCATTTATATGAACTGGCTTTTTAATGTAACCCTGTCGGCCTGAACATATGATGTCTATCCTTTGTAATGGAAAGACTCCAGGACTGTCAAGGATATGAGCTTGGGGACAGGAAGTCCTTAGTTTAAATGTCACCTGCCACAACCATGCATTCATTTGATGGTGCTTTTGTAAAAAGCAATATTCTGACAGTCTTAGATTTGGATCTGCAGTGTGAGGATAGGAACAGAGGAAGCTGCCTCATGCTGAATCACACCATTGATCCATCAAGGCCACTATCGTCCATTCTGAATAGCAGAATATTTATAGGCTTCAGACAGGATTCTTTCTTGGGCCACTAAGGGCTGCTCACCATGCCACTCAATTTTTTTCACCCCCCTCCCCAATGCATGCACACCATTGCATGAACACACTGCCTATGATTGCAAATTACTTCCCTTATCTTACCCAGCTGCCATCCCATTGGACACCCCGTGTGACAAGCCACACAGTTGCACAAATGATACACCAGCTGTACAGTACATCAGTGCACCCACTGACACATTGGCAAAGCACAATCGTGGAGACCCCTCATAAATGCTCCTCCCCCCCTTCACCCCATGATGCCCTGTTGGACTGACAAGTTTATGTATATTTTATTACATCCATTGCATTATTGGCAACCTGCCATGCTTTCATTTCATGGGCTGTGTGACAGCTCACTGGTGCAATGGGTTGATGGTGCATCTGGCCATTCATGCACCGGTACACTCAACAAAAGAAGAAGCTATATGGCAAGCAATGGCACCAGTGGCTGTGTCTCATTGGCCTAGGGTGCATGCTCCAGACCATTTTAAAAATAATTTATTCGGTAGTCACAGATCCAACAAGAAACCATTTCTGTAAGCTACCTGGGCCTTCCCACATTCACCAGCCATGCCACATTCACCACTCGCATCATGCTGCTTACGGCAATGCAACAATGTTCACTTTTGGCATTGAATTAGAGCAAAAAGGGATTTATTTTGCTCCAATTTTTCACCCCAGAGTATGGCTTCATTCTAGTTTCACTCCGTTTCAGCCTTATATGTCATATATATAGTTGAGGCTCAAAACAAGGTGAAACTGGAGGGAGGGGTTGCTATAGTGGAGAACCCCTAAATGATAACAGTGGTGGATCAATTGGGCCTCCTGGGGCAGAGTATTCCACAGTTGGGGTTCCACAGCTGAGAAGGCCCTATCACATGTCCTGACACAGTTTATTGACTTCACTGGTGGGACATGGAAGAGGCCCTCCTCCTCTGTGTATTTGTGACTGTGATATTATAATCATTATAATATTATAATCATTATATTGTGACATTATAATTATTATTCATTATAAAATCCTGGAAATAAATAAATAAATACACTTCAATAGTGCTCCCCTACTTTCAGAAATGGGAAGATGAAACTAAATTCTTCTAGTCTTCAGGGCATGCCAAACATCATTATCTCACTTTTCAGGTTGCTCACAACCAGACTCCAGCCATGTCCCTTTCTTGAAGCACAATCAAGAATGTGAGGTCAAGATGGTTTAATTTTGACCACTTTGAAGTATTTGCTGGTTTTAGCTTGACCTTCCTAGCCAACGAGCATAGGTCAGTGAAAAAAATGGGCTAGGTGTCAAAGTAGATATAAATAGAGAAAATAGTGGAGAAAAATAAGCAGAAAATGAAAACCACATTATTTTTATGGTATTTTAAGCAGGGTATTTTCAGGCTGGTCAGGCTTTTTGTTTTAGTATCATGATTTGCATTACTAAACAGTTCTAAAAACATGATCTTTAGTATACTGTCTAGACTGAAGGCTGAATTCCATTGTTTTCAATTAAATTCTGGAAAGGTATGTTTCAGTATGTCAAATGTACCATATATTTCATATGCTAAAGAAACTGGGAATGCTCACTGTATAAATGAATGGCTATTTTCCTATCGTACGTTCCACCTGAAAGCTTCCAAGTGAAAATTATAAATATTATAATTTTATGATTATATTTATTTAAATCTCATCTTCTTTCTAGTCCAGTACTCCAGTGCTCAAAAATTAAAGCAATATGCAAAGGGATATTGTAACACCTTTGAGACTAACTATGGCACAATCTTCTTTCTCTCATTAGTCTCAATGGTGCTACAATATCCTTTTCTGAAGTCAAAGGCTTTCACAGCCATCATCCATAGTTTCCTGTGGGTTTTTTGGGCTATGAGGCCATGTTCTAGAAGACTTTATTCCTGACGTTTTGCCTGCATCTGTGGCTGGCATCTTCAGAGAAAGATTCTCTGAAGATGCCAGCTACAGATGCAGGTGAAATGTCAGGAGTAAATTCTTCAAGAACATGGCCTCATAGCCCAAAAAACCCACAAGAAACTATAAAAATATCCGTTTGCTTACTGATTCAGACCAACACAGCTATGTCTTTAAAAGTTAAAATAGATAGAAATGAAAATTTCACATTATACAAATTTAAAAATATAATTAAACTGTCAACAAAATTAAAAGCAGTTAAAAGCAGGAACACTAAAAAGAAAACAACAACAAATATAGATAATGGAAGATATAATGAAAAGCTCCTTGAAGCTGAGCAATAAGCCCTCAAAGTTGCAGAACCTGGGAACAGCACATAGAAGGCCTCTTCCCAGGTTCCTTGGAAGTGCTGATGGGACAAACAAAAGGGTTTCCCTAGAAGATCTCAGTAGATGGGCAGGTTTATATGGAAAAAGCTGGACCAGAGTTTAGGTCATAAATAGCCTTTGAGTTGTGCCTAGAAACAAGGGAGCTGTTGCAACTAGGGAGTTATGTGTAACCAGCCACAGTTAACAATCTAGCTGCTTCTCTTTGAACTAACTGAAGGGCCTCTGCAGACTGGCCCAACCCCACGCCAATGCTGTCCTGACGCTGGGCGCCATTAAGACGCCCTTCCAGCGCAACGTTCTGATGTGCTACACCGGAAAGGGCGAGGAAGAGCCATGCACTGGCGCTTAGAGTGGCCTTTTGCTGCCCCTAAAAGGAGCGGCATTTTGCTACTCTTTTCAGGGCAGCAAAAGGGAGGATTGGGGCCACTGCATGGGGTAGCCGTGGCCCCGATCCACCCCTTCCCTGGGTGGCCCAGAGCCGCCCATCTGGAGACCCCTGAAGTTTCCAAACACTCTTCAAAGATAGTCCCACACACAGTGCATTAGAGTAGTCCAGATGGAATAACTAAAGTATGGGTCACCATGGCCAGAGATTTTTTATTTTTTTTTATGTGTGTATGTATAATACTTATGGGAAGAAAGTCTTGATTTTACTAAACAGCCCAGAAAGTTTTGCATGGGGAAGAAATGAAAAGCAAGGCAGAAGCACAACCTTTGAGAAGCACTTCTGCAGCCATAGCATATATTCCAGTTTCCCAAAGGCACTCTTTAATTTTGTGTATCTTCACCTATTTCTAATAAATAATTATTCCTATTTTCTCAGTGCTTTATCTTTCAGGGAAATTTTTAAGTTGACTTTAAACCCTTTGGTTAGCATGTATATATATATGCCTCACTTTGGTCTCTCCTCTGTCCAGCACTCTGTAGCTGAACTCATAAGCCTCTCTTGTCACACATTTCACAGGATGTTCCTCTTCAAATCCTCATCCTTCTCATCGAAAATTTTCATTCTTGACAAGGAAGAGTAGCTCGATATATCATGACATCCTGTCAAAAATATTGTCAGCTGCTGTGAGATTTTTCTATCCTTTGCCAGAGTAAAAAGATTAGTAGCTGGCAAATCTCTTTTATCTGGAATTCTGAAATCCAAAATATTTCAAAATCCAAAATTGTCTACATGGGTGGCTGAGATAGTAACACCTTTGCTTTCTAGTGCTCCAGTGTACACAAACTTTGTTTCATCCACATAATTATTAAAAATATTATGTATAAAATTAACTTTTGACTATGTGTATAAGGTGTATATGAAACATAAATGAATTTCATGTTTAGACTTTAGTTCCATCTGTAAAATATCTCAATATGCAAATATTCCAAAATCCAAAAAAATAATAATTCCAAAATCCAAAACACTTATGTTCCCAAGCATTTCAGATAAGGGAAACTCCACCTGTACTAGTTTTTGTACATAGAACTGTCAATTAGTTTAGTCAAGCTAGACAGTTGTTGTTGTTGTTATATTCTATTTTACTATATATACTCATATATAAGTATAGAATTTTTTGTCAAAAATTAGTTCAAAAAAACTGGGTTGACTTATCCATGGGTCAGTGCAAGTACTATATTTAATTCTTATTGTAAAGGGAACAGATGAAAGGTGAGAGCTTGATCCCTCCTTGGAGCACCTAAAATAAGCACTGCCCCCTTTACTATCTCATCCATCTAGCCCAGGGACCGGCAACCTACGGCCCAGGGGCCGGTTAAGGCCCCGGGCCCCGGACTTCCTGCCCCGTCCGAAGGCTGCCGCCGTCGCTGCCACCGCGCGCCACCCCCGCCACCGCGCGCCACTGCCGGGGAGCGTTTTTGGGTGCTCTTGTCGCGGCCGCCATTTTTGGAAGCCAAAATGGCAGTCGCGACACGTTTGCGCACGCGCAATACTTTTGCGCATGCGCAAACGCGACGCGACCGCCATTTTGGCTCCCAAAATGGCGGCCGCGCATGCGCCATGGCAGCTGCGGCGGTGCGCGCTACGGCGGCGGCTGCGGTAGTGGCCGCGCCGGCAGCGTGAGCGGGGGTCGCGCGCGCAGGAGGAGGGTGTGTGCACGCATGTGCGCGCGCGCTCCACCATTCCCCCCCCGGCCCAGCCGAGCGGCAACCTTTTTGAGACCGGCCCAGGTCTCAAAAAGGTTGCCTGTCCCTGATCTAACCTTTAGGGTGAGCACACCCAATAATATCTTCCTCATTTTTGTTGTAGTTGGTTATCTAAATAAACATGATATTTATTATAGTATGAAATAATCAGATTTTGGGTGGCATTTAAGTTCAGTAATTGGGGTGCTGTTCCCAAATGCCAAGCTTAAGTTTTCAGCATGCTTCTGTGTTTTGTTTAAATAGAATTTTTATTCGTATCATGTCCACTGCAAATTTCTTCTCTCTGGACTTATCATGTGTTTTAATTAAAGCATGAGAATGCTGACATGTGTTGAATTTCAAAAGACTGGAGTTCGAAAAACATTCCTGTGACACAGAAAAGAATATCACACTGTGGGAAACTGATTCAGAGCCATACCAGAGCCCATGTCCATTCTGGTTTTCATATTGGGTACGCTAATGGCTACTGATATTTTATTAACAGATAAAATATGCTGACAAAATTGTTGCATATTTTCACCTTCTGTTATTCAAACTTACTCTGTATAGGACAGGTACATTCAGACTTGTTTTGGAGCTTGTCTACACAGGCCTAATGAAATGGAAGAGTCAGTTACACTGAATTTGGATTTTTCTTCCAAAGACACTTGCATAGGAGTGGGCTGCAGATGTTGAAAAATTCTGCAGAAAAGTGTCTCCTGTAACAAAATATTTTTCCCATTTAAATATAATTCTTTATTGCGGCTTTAAGGATCACACAGTGATCATATCCTGGGGAGGGGGGGATAGAATACTGTAAATATTCTTGTCATACATACCTTTAATAAATGGGTACTTTTTCTATTAAAGAAAGAAAGAAAGAAATGGTCTCACCTCGGTTTCATTATAAGCAGTCCAGATTATGTATAGGATGATTTAGATTGAATCCGGGTCTTTTCAGTGTCTCAGATCTTTAATCTGGAGAAAACAAATTGTGATTTACTCCAGATTTGATGAAAATTCTGAATATTCATGTATGCATGTGTACTTGTGAATTGCACTCCATAGCAATGTCGGTGTGGGGCTGGGGCAGAAGGAATGTTTGTGGGACTGGCTGGGTCCAGCAAGCCTTTGTCTGTTACCTTGTTTTTCTACTTCAGTTTATGTTCAGTCATGAGAACAGTGGTAAGGGGTTAGATTGGATGACCCTTGTTAGGATATGAATGGGATATATAGTCAAAGGTGAAATGTAAAGATGTGTGTGTGTCTGTAATTTTCCACTTGAGAACAGTTTCTGGACAAGGCACAAACAATATTTAGAGAAACAGGGTGAATCAACGCCAGGTGGTAATAGAGACATCAACAATGTATTTTCCCAGAGGTAGAACTAATGGAACCAGACTTTGTTATGGATAACAAAGAGATATCAAATATTAAACATCGTTAGGCTTGGGAAAGTTACTCACGTGGTGGATGATGGACAAACAAGAGGCTGGGTTACCATACATCATACTGTCATTATCCAATTAACATAAAGTTAACACCTAGAAGGTGGAGTATGGGATGGGCTTAGAAAATCCTTTGTCTAAGAATTGTTTATTGTTCAAGATGTGAGCGTGTGTGGTTGGATGCAGTGGTTTTAACTGCAACAAGTTGGATCCTAATGTTTTTGGGATTGTTAAAGATGTAATCTTGTATGGCTGAACTGGACAAGTTCATCACAATGGATTTTACTTAGTTATCTTATTTTTACTTTTTATATGCATTAATAAAGCTATGCTTTTGGACTTTACAATGTGTCTTCTTGACTGAGGAAGACAGGATGCTGGAGAAGAGAAGCTGAGCCAGTTGATGGCAAATCTACACAGTGGCTGTGGATCACAGCAGCCAGCTTGTCCTGCAGACTCTGCTGGGTGCCAAAAGACATCACTACAACACTCATCATCCACACACCAACAACCCTCTCCCTCTCCCCACCAAGTGTCGTGTTTCTTTTTTCATTGTTTGCAAAGACAATAAATTATTTTGCATACTGAAAGCCTTGTCCTCCCTCCTATATAAAAGGTTAAATATCTATTAAGATATATTCATTTAATGAACAGAAATAGTTATTCCATCTTATCCAGGCAGGTTGAATAACTAGAAAATAGGTAGTAGAATCATAGAATCATAGAGTTGGAAGAAACCACAGGGCCATCCAGTCCAACCCCCTGCCATGCAGGAACTCAAAATCAAACCATTCCCGACAGATGGCCATCCAACCTCTGTTTAAAGACCTCCAAAAAAGGAGACTCCACAACACTCTGAGGAAGTGTGTTTCACTGTCGAACAGCTCTCACTGTCAGGAAATTCTTCCTAATGTTGAGGTGGAATCTCTTTTCCTATAGTTTGCATCCATTGTTCTGGGTCCTATTCTCTGGAGCAGCAGAAAACAAGCTGGCACCCTCCTCAATATGACATCCCTTCATATATTTAAAGAGGGCTATCATATCCCCTCTTAACCATCTCTTCTCCAGGCTAAGTCGTTCCTCATAGGACATAGTTTCCAGACCCTTCACCATTTTTGTCGCCCTCCTCTGGACATGCTCCAGTTTTTCAACATCCTTTTTTAATTGTGGTGCCCAGAACTGGACACAGTATTCCAGATGGGGCCTGACCAAAGCAGAATACAGTGGCACTATTACTTCCCTTGATCTAGATCAGTGGTAGGCAACCTTTCCCCTTTAAGGGCCGAGGGACTTCAGCTCCCAGAATCCCAGGAGCTATTGACCAACATGGGACTATTGGGCAACATGGCTGAGGCTTCTGGGAGCTCAAGTCCCTCGGCCCTTAAAGGTGAAAGGTTGCCTACCCCTGATCTAGATACTATACTTCTATTAATGCAGCCTAAAATTGCATTGGCCTTTTTAGCTGCTGCATCACACTGTTGACTCATGTTCAACTTGTGGTTCACTAGGACTCCTAGATCCCTTTCACACGTAGTCTCGTTAAGCCAGGTGTCCCGCATCTTATATCTATGCATTTCATTTTTTTTGCCCTAAATGCAGTACCTTACATTTCTCTCTGTTGAAATTCATTTTGTTAGCTTTGGCCCAGCTTTCTGATCTATTAAGGTCATTTTGAATTTTCATCCTGTCTTCTGGAGTATTAGCTATTCCTCCTAATTTGGTGTCATCTGCAAATTTGAGAAGCATGTCCCCTATTCCTTCATCCAAATCGTTGATAAAGATGTTGAAGAGCACTAGGCCCAGGACAGAACCCTGTGGCACCCCACTGGTCATTTCTCTCCAGGATGAAGAGGAGCCATTGTTGAGCACCCTTTGGGTTTGGTCAGACAACCAATTACTAATCCACTTAACAGCTGTATTGTCTAGCCCACATTTTACTATCTTGTTTGCAAGAATATTGTGGGGGACTTTGTCAAAAGCCTTACTGAAATCAAGATATGCTATGTCTACTGCATTCCCTTCATCTAGTAAGCTGGTAATTTTATCAAAAAAAGAGATCAGATTAGTCTGGCATGACTTGTTTTTGAGAAACCCATGTTGACTTTTAGTGATTATGTCATTCCCTTCTAAATGTTCACATACTCTGTTTAATGATTTTGTTCACAGACTCTCTGTTTAATGATATTGATGTCAGACTAACTGGGCGATAGTTGTTGGGATCCTCTCTTTTTTTCCCCTTTTTGAAGATGAGGACAATGTTTGCCCTCCTCCAGTCTGCTGGGAGTAGTCCTGTAGGTCCCATCCACCATGCAAAAATATTTCCCACCTTGTGCTCAGCAATCTTTTTTAAGGAAAAGCAATAGGGGGAGGCCAATGGGAGGGGGGAATGGAGTGCTGTTAGGAAATTAACAGTCCCTTCCACACACCATGATTATAGTGCCATGAATCCACGTTAACTGACATAGTTCAATCCTGTGGAATCTTGAGATTTGCAGTTTAGAAAGGGTCATTTAACATTCTCAATGAGAAATCTCTAGTGTCTCCCCAAACTACAAACCCCAGGATTCCATAGCACGCACTATGACAATTAGAATCATAGCACTATAATTGTGTATTGTGTATATGAAAGAACTTTTGACTCTTTTCCAGCTACAAGGAAATAGATGTTCTAGTGTTTTAAATGCTGGAGACTGTTGCATATAACCCCCAAAACTGTAACATGAAAAGACAGCCAAGGGGTAGAGTTTGGAAGAAGACAGTACCATTGGATGTTACACATGAATGATTGGAACATTAATTGATACAAAAATAAATAAAGAATAATTGTCAATAAACAAATACACTTGCATTTAATCTTGATTCTCAGTCAGGCATATATTTAAATAGTGTAACTAATTAATTTACTAACTGAGGTTTTAATATTAGTATCTAAGCCGTGGGAGGGTTATATTTAGTTAAATTCTCAAGCAATATCACTTTACAGAACATTGCTGATTTTGATGAAGGAGAAAAAAATAAATATTGCTGTTTATTTTCAAATGACATATTGTCCCCTTTTACAGGACAGAAAGAATAACTTCAGATACTGTAGAAGTCAACAATACCCAGTTCTCTAGCAATGCATCTGTTGGTACTGCTGGAAAGATATCTAACTCATTGTCTGATAGAAAGGGCATTGTAACATCTTTTAAAAGCCCATTTTCTTTTATTACTTTAGCTCTTTTGTTCTGATTATTGGCACCATATGAGTAAGCACTGTAAAATACTATCCATGCATATGCTTAGCATTTCTGTGAAAAATGACTGAAACATATATGTGTTTAATTTTTTTTGTTATATGCTTTTCTCCTAGTAGGGGTTGAATATATAAGGGAACCTTACATGTTTCCTAGATTAACTACCCCCCCCCCCTCTTATTTTCAAACAGGGCCGAAACAACTTGGGTTCCATTTATGTTTGGGCCTCTGGAAATGGCGGACGAAGTAAGGATCATTGTTCCTGTGATGGCTACACCAACAGCATCTATACTATCTCCATCAGCAGCACAGCTGAAAGTGGGAGAAAACCTTGGTATCTAGAAGAGTGTGCATCTACACTGGCAACAACATACAGCAGTGGCGAGTCCTATGACCGGAAAATAGTATGTGGTCTTGTCAACATGATCAAAATGTGCTTGTATCTCATCTTGAGGGTTGGGGAAGATACCAGCTATAATTTCATAGATTAATTCTGGGAAAGGAATTTTGTTGTGGTCACAAGGTACATTTTAAGATAAAAGTCAGAAAAACTACATACTTGGGTTGGAAAGTATCTCTCTCAACCACTTAGTGCACCCAGCAAACTGGTTTTCATGGAAATAGACAACATGACAACTGATCGTCTTCCTGCAGAACAAAAGGGGAAGATAATTTTGTTCTCGGTCTTGTTTTCAACCTTAGATACACATATGTTTAGCATTTTCTTCTTTTCTGTGTTTTCTCACCAATAAAGAGTTAAGATGGACTGTTTTTAAAATATCATCTATCATTTTGTTGACTAATCTGGGATATTAGCCATCTCTCCTGGAAACTGCTATTTTCAAATGACTAATTTTTAAGAGAAATTCTGAGGTAACACTGTATTCCAGTAATGTTTCTGTTCTTATCTGCTTAAAATGAAAACAATGTTATATCTTTTGCTTGTTTCCTGGTCTTCTTGGTAAGGTAATAACAACAACAACAACAACAAGGAAGCAAATCATTTGATTTCTGAACAAATACTATTCCTGTGAAGAAATTCCATGGGTCTTTTGGTAACCTTTGGTTCATGGCAAAATATTTGATATCCTTTTCTTCTTGTGAAATTCTGTTGTTTTCCAGTTTCTGCTTTCTTGAAAACATGTTTTGATTTAGTACACATTGCTTCCTGAGAATGTTACTTGATAAGGTCTACTGGGACATAGCCTGCTGAAGCCCTGAATAACCTTTCCTTAGGATCATTTATGTATTTTAAATTGTTGTTAAAAAATTAAATCTAAAGAGAACATTACTCCATGATTGAGAGCCCCATGTTGGCAGTACACTTGTTCAGTCTTTCTCATTAATACTGTAGAGAAATGTGGAGTGTTAGCTTTGCATTCCTTTTCCTTTTGAGTGTAAATCTAACCCTACTGTTGGATTCAATGGGAAAATCTTGCAGCCAGGAAAAGCTCAAAGTGCAAATCAAAAGTTATACTAGATTGTAGGTCTATAGTCTAATCAAATGAATAGAGCAATGCTTATTATTAGTAATTATAACTTGAGAAAACTGGCACAAAGGCACTAGTCCACATATAAAGTTCAAAAATAAAATATGAAGACAGACATGGATTTTGATACTGAATGTGAGTCTGATCTCAGACACACTGAAATCTGAGTTGATCTGATATAGATCACACTGTGAGCCCGTTAAATCTCCTGTCCTGATAGTTTTCTTGATACTGAAGAGGCCAACAGCTTTCAGGATCAGGCTTTAAGCCAGGATGATGTAGTTGTGCAAAGCCAGTAGATAAGGAATACTTTGCAATTTTCTCTTCCCAACAATAAAGGGTGGTTTAACATATTGAAGCACCACATCAAAAATAATAATAAATTGCTGCAAGATTCCTCATATTTTGTGATTATCTTTTTCCATGTTTTCAAGGAAACATGGGGGGGGGGGTTTGCACAAGGAATATTTTTCCTGTACAAAAAAGGCCTAAAATACAAAATACATACAAATCCAAAAATATACGAAAATATGTAATCTTGCCCAGGAAAAAGCTTTTGAAGTTGTTCATTCTTGCTTACAAGATATTTACCAGGTACAAATGTTTCCACTGGCATACTCAATCATCTGTGAGGTTTTTTTTTAATTTGATGCATTTCTCAGGGACAGGGACTTGGATTATGTGCTATACTGGTTTGAGTTTTGGACTAGACCTCTGGGATACCCGGGTTCAAAAGCCTATTCAGCCATGGAATTTCAGTAGGTGATGTGTAAGTCACACTCTTACTCTTAGAAGTGGTACACACACACTCCGACCAAATATTGTCAAGAAAACCACATGACAGGGTTGCTTTAGAGTCACTGTAAATTAGAAACAACTTTAAGGTGCACAACAACAACATTCAAAGGGACACATATTACAATGAGTCTTTGGTATCAGCTGGGGTTCCAGGACCTCCTGTGGATACCAAAGTCTGTGGATACTAAAGTCCTGTTATATACAGTGGCATAGAAATGGTGTCCCTTATATAAAATGACAATATCAAGGTTTTTGTGTGCGAGAGAGAGAGAGAGAGAGAGAGAGAGAGAGAGAGAGAATATTAATATTTTCAAACTATGGAAGTTGAATCCATGGATAAGGAATCTGGTTACAGAGGGCTGACTATATTTGCATGTGTTAAGCACAAATAAATGTTCTGCACTTGTATATTCAGTTTGCAGGAGCTGTTCCTCTGAGGAGATATCTCAACTGTTTGGGATTAATGTTTAGGAGATTATCAAATGTGACTTTTAAACTGCGATTCCCATGAGAAGGGAGTGGCATCTCCGACCTATAGCTGCCCCATTCCCCAGCCGTACTTTTTCACTCATATGGGAAACCCATGAATGAAATGTTCTGGGTGCAGAAAGCCATTCCCAGGGCATTGGTGCAGTTGGCAGTCATGTGATGTCACTCCTCCTCCCCTTCTTTTCCCCTCCCCCTCCCCCTCACTATTCCCCCTCCCCCGTTTTTCACGCAATTTCAGAGCTCTGCAGCTTTGAAGTTAAAAAAAATCATTTTTAAAGGTTAAATCAGGGCTGCAGCACTCCGGAATTGCATGAAAAATTTGAAAAAACAAACAAAACCCCTCACCAAAGCATGCTGGGTAAAGCACAAGAGAGGGAGGGCCGAGTTCAGGGAAAGGACAGAAAGGGAGTGTGATGGGGACATCAGCCCCTGTCGCATCAATGAAAGACAATGAGGTGGTGGCTGCAATCAAATCAGTATGTTGCTGTTTTAATTTTTTGCCATTACTGCAGCAATAAAGGAACTGGTGTGATAATCTCCTTAGTCTGTAGCCATACTTGTGCTGTTCAGTTAGAAAAGGCAAATGCATGCAAAAACATTTCAGAGTATTAAATTTATATTGAGAACTTTTTTGGACATGTTTCTTTTTTCTGTGGTGGCAAATCATTGACAAAAAAATCTCATGATAGCTACATCCTTTTATTTTGTCTCATTATATTTATGTGCTGCCCACACTCTCACATTCCCATTTTGTCTTTTTTATGTACAAAAATATCATTGTAAGACCATATATCAGGATGTATGCATGTTTGCAGGGACTGTGCTATGGACACAACCTTCCAATTTTTAATGTCCTGGTTTGGCTAAGCAAATTATGGCTTAATAAACCAGAATATGCTTCGCCTCTGCACACTTGTATATAGCCTCCTTGCTGCTACTTCACTTATTCCTTTTCATTAGTAATCCCAGTATCCAGGATACCACAGTTAGCCATATGTGGAAGCCAACTGTACAATTTGAAATGAATTCAGTCATAGATTTTAGCAAGTTTTCCACACACACAAATTATATCAGCTTCCTCTACCTTTGAAGAACAGATATAATGCTACTCAACACTCTTATTTCAGCATACAATAAGAAAATCCACAATAAAAATAGAAACAGCACCTTTAGGATTTCACTGGTTTTATTTTCACTTTGCAGAGCAACCAACCTGAAGCCTTTGCTAAGTTAAGAATGTTGCAACATTTTTGTAGTTTCAAGAATGAGATATAAAATACCTTAAAATAAGGGGTTTAGGGTGCAGAGTACCAATAATATTTTCGACAAAGGGAAAAATACTGTGCTTGACCCAAATAATAACCATTCTCAAAAGATAGGATTGAGGAAAGGCTGATGACACACTCTTTCACAATTTTCCCTTCCATCTCCAGAGCAAGAAATTAGCTGATGGCCTGATGGCCCAGTCTTCCATAAGAGTGATTGAGCACAAATCTAGTCACCTGAAAATTCATCCCTCCCCCAAGTACACTTAAAACCCTTGAAGGGCCTATTCCTGTATTTCAGTGGATTTACATCATCATCATCAGCTTTATTATTGCTTAAGCCAAAGGCCATTCGCAATTTTAACATTATAAAATACATCAGTATTATAAAATGAAATACATCAATTAGTTAAGCAGTTAGCATACAAATTTGAAACAATTTGAAAAGAAGAAAAGAAAAAAAAACACAACTAATTCAATATTCTTAACAATTAGCTAAATCGGCATTAAAAACAACCTAATAAATTAGATACGATCATCACCACGGCAATCAACTGCAATATCAGCTATAACACTAGCCCGAATTTTGATTGCTGCTGTGGAAAACATTGCGACTTTATAAGTTACCTTAGAATTAATATCAGATAACAGATAAAATATCTTTTCAGAAGTGCTATTACACTGTAAATTAGACAAAATAGATCCCAGAAATTTAGTCCTCGGTTCTATATAAAGTGGACAAGAAAACAAATAGTGAGGCAGATCCTCAACTTCTGGTACTCCACAAATACACAGACGGGAGTCTTTTGGTGTACGTAAGTATCTTCCATCAATCATGGCCAAGGGCATTGTTTGAAAACGAAGCGCTGTAAAAGCTTGTCTAAGCTTTGGAAATATGAGCTTCTCTAAATAGATGGCCATTTGATGATCCAGTTTATATAACCTGAACCATTCAGAAAACTTTGAATTATTAATAGCTAATCTGTCCAAATGTACACCGTGATTGTAAATATATTCGCGTAACTTTTCTTTTGAGTTCCAGATAGAGGGATTTTCAATTAAAGCAGGATATAATTCCAACAATTTTTGATATTTCAAACTCCAGGTTTTACATTTTGGTAGATATTGAAAACACAATTTAGGGAAAACCTTAATTGTAGAATCTTTTACCGATTTCCAATAGTTAAATAAAGCAAAATGGATACGGACTCTAATGGAAGGTAAGCCAACCTCTGCTCTGACTAAAGCTGTCGGTGTACCAGGCGGGAGGATAAGTAATTTCTTAAGAAATGTATTTTGGAGGGTTTCCAATTTATCCAATTGAGAATCATCCCATCCCCACACAGCAGCACCATAGAGAATTTGAGTTATTGCTTTGCTCTGAAATATTTTTAGAGCAGGTGCGACCAAATGACCCCTGGCTTGATTATAAAATTTAAGGATTGCTCCAATAGATTTCATTGCCATTATTCTGGTAGCCTCAATATGAGATTTCCAAGAGAGATTTTCCGTAAAATAAATACCAAGATATTTAAACTCCCTACATTGTTCAATCCGGTGACCATTAATAGAACAGTGGAAGTCAGAGTGTCTATTCCCAAACACCATCACTTTTGTTTTGTTATAATTGATAACAAGTTTTTCTTTAGAACAAAAAGTTACAAGTTTAGAAATTAATCTTCTCAAGCCTATACGCGTAAGTGAAATCAACACCATATCATCTGCGTATAACAGAATAGATATCTTTTTCGACCCAAGTGTGGGAGGGAAAAATTCTGGGCCCGAGAGTGCTGGAATGATGTCATTTAAATACAAATTAAAGAGTGATGGTGCCAGAAGACACCCTTGTTTAACTCCTTTGTTTGTGGGGATTGGTTCAGTTAATAAACCAGAGGTACCAACTCTTATCCTCGCTGTTGTGGTAGAATAAAGTTCCCTAATTAAAGATTGTAAACGATTATCCATATTAGTGTTGGCCAATTTGAGCCATAACAAATTTCTATCGATTGAATCGAAAGCTGCAGCTAGGTCAATGAAGGCGACAAATAGATGTTTTGTTGGGCCATTGATTCCTTGTTGAGCTAAAGAATAGAGGGTTAAACAGTGATCGATAGTACTCTGGCCCTCCCTAAATCCTGCTTGTTCTGGGTAAATGACTTGGTTATTTGATTCCCATTCCTCTAATTTATTTAGCAGATGTTTACTATATAGCTTGGAGTCCACATCCAACAGGCTTATAGGCCGGTAGTTATTGGGGTCTTGCTTATCACCCTTCTTGTATATTGGAACAACTACACTCTGTTTCCAACCTGATGGAATTATCCCTGTGTTATTTATTTGAGTGAAAACCTTAGCTAGAATTGGAGCCCACCAATCAGGAAAATTTTTAAATATTTCGGGGGGCATCATATTTTCACCTGGAGCTTTATTCAGTGGAAGGGATGCTATCAACTTTTTTATCTCAGACTCTGATACAGGGAACCAGTGAGGCAGACAATTAGTTTTTTGAGCAATGGAAGAATGATGTTCCACACCTATATCTCCATAAAGTTTACTAAAGTGACTATACCATTTCTGTGATGTAATATGTCCGACAATGACCGGTCTAATCCTATTCATACCTAAAGCAGTGATGTCCCAAAATTGCTTTTCATTTCTTCCTGAGACCGCCTGTGCTAGTTGTTTCCATTGTGATCTAACATATGTGTCCTTCTTTTGTTTTAGAAGTACCTTGTAAGATTGCCTCATAGAGGCTAGATATTCAGGGGAGCTGTTGTTATTATTTCTAAGTATCTGGCGAGAGTAGTTCATTAACGCTCTCCGGGCATTTCGGCATTCCGCATCAAACCACCTGTTAATTACTATTTTATTGGGATTAAATTGTTTATTGCTCACTAACGTGGGCTTAAGTTTTTGAATTATAATTTGAAAAACTTTCAAAATATCCAAGTTATTATTTAGAATATCATTTTGTAAAGATTTAAAGATGGAACTCTCCAAGGTCTTGGAGATAGAAGTATTTAAATTGACTGTCCATCGTATTCTCCGTTCTCCTATATGGATTCCATTTAAATTTTGAAGAGTATTTGGAGGATAGAGCGGCCTGCAATTAAATAGTAATGACAATGGAAAGTGGTCACTTTCAGCTCGATTAACAGCTTCTAATCTACAGATATCAGATAGCAAATTTGCTGAGACTATTATATAGTCTATCGTACTTGCTCCCCTACTGGTAACGTAAGTAAAAGGACCCAATGTCAGGTCACAATGCGTTCCATTAAGACATTGCAATCCATGTAAAGATAGAATTTCTACTAGCTTTAAACCAGATTTATTAACATTCATATCTTGAGAGACTCTAGGAATGGAAACACCATGGATTGCTGGCCCATGATTAGTGCTCTCCACTTGCCTTAGATCATTTCCAATTCTAGCATTAAAATCTCAACACATTAATAACTTTATGGAGGGGTATTGATTTTCCAGAGAGGTCAAGGTTTCAGATAAGCCATCCCAGATATTGTTAGGGCCTACATTCTTTGCTAATTTAGGTGGGAAATAGATGTTTATACAAATTACAGAATCAAAATACTTGCTCTTAATAAACAACACTTGTATATATTGCGGAAATATACTAGTTATTGGGTGGATCTCAGCATGTAAATCAATTGAAATGAATATTGTAAGTCCACCACTTCCACGACCTCTTATGGAGGTTTTAACTGCGGGAACAGAAAATGCTTGGAATCCATGTAAAGATGGTAAATTAGTTTCGGGAGCCAATGTCTCCTGTAGGCAAAGAATTTTGAAGTTTTGTAGATAGTTTACAAAATCTGCATCATAGAATTTATTTCTCCAGCCCATAATATTCCAACTTAACAAATTTAATTGTCAAGTTGATGTAATCAAGGCCTTATCATCGCCAATATCCAAAATTTCTGTTTGAGCTATGACTTTTGAACTGCAGGATAATTCATGTTGGGCAGATGTAATATTAGCTCTCGTAGGTTCTAAGAGTTGCATTGAAGTTGTAATTGTAAAATCTTTCTCATTCATTGATAATAAGGTGTCAATAAGATTCTTGGGCGGAACCCTCTCTATATCGGGGGCTTCTACAGAGGATATTAAATTCAACAATGGTAAGGCCAGATCTTTAGTGGTGAGCAACATATTTTTAAGATCGTCCACTCTAACAATAGAGTCATTTTGTTCTACATTAGTTATTATATTCCTTGAATCTATAATTTGTTTTTCTGTGGGTTGACTCTCAGTCCTGATGTTGGAAATTTTAGTTGAACCTAACTCTAATATGGTTTCTTTGGGAGTTCCTTTAGAAAGTGTCAAGCGGGTCTTATTTTGCTCAGTAAGTTCCTCACTTTTATGCCTATAAAGAAATAAAGGGGCTATTGTTTGATCTCGGAAAACCTGTATTGGAGTTATTCGGAAATTAGATAGAAAAGGTTTCATTTTTATCAACATAAGAGGAATTGTAGATTGATCAAAGGTTAACAAAATACGCTTATGATCTAGTATGCTAGGTAGCCATTCCACAGTGAGAATGTCAATATCATAAGAGGGTACCTGTAATAATTGGCTCAACGAGGATTTAATAATTCTTTTTGACCCCCATCTGCCATTGTTTATTCTATTATGGGCAATTTGCAACACAACTTGATTCACTTGTAAAGCCCTGGTACAATCTCTTTTTCCTTTCTCCTTAGATAATAAGTTGCCCCTAGAGTCACATATATTGAGATTCCCCATTTTACTAGATGTTACTCTATTGATATCATCCTGGTTTTCCTTTATCACTATCTGTTTCTGTTTAAAGGTCTCAATAGAGTGTTTGAGAAGCTCCACCTGGTGCATGATCTTCCCTAGTCGTTCATAAATTGAGATAACAGTATGGGCTGTCAAAAGACACTGTTTAGTCACAAAATCAGGAGGATTTAGTTGTTGTTTAGTGAAGTGTTTCTTTTCCATATCTGTCAGTTTTCCCCAAATGGACTCATTTAGCTCTAGGGACACATCTTCACAAGAGACCACTGTCTCATTTCCGGGAGATACTGTATGCTCAGATAAAAGTTCATTTTCTTTATCCAAAGGAAGAAATCTATTAGCAGTTGGAATTGCAAACTCCAAATTAGAGTTTACAGGTATGGTTGGGAAGCTTGGGGTTTCCTCATTAGCTAATAGATCGTCGATCTTAAGCTGTTTGGAGGCCTTATTATGTTTATTTATATCAGGGCTTGTTCTAGAACGTTTTTTAGTGCCCATTTTAATAGTTATTCCAAGACAGTAAGAATAACAAACAATTGTTAACAACACAGAAGGGGGAATTTCAAAACTCACAGTGTAATAGGATAAGAGTATAAAATATAAAATGAATATAAAAAAATGTAAAGACTTAAACCAAACCCAAACGGGCCCAAAGAAGCCTCTTGCCCCGCGTTACTCTGCCGCCTCTCTCTGGCCCCAGCGGGCCTAAAGAAGCCTCTGGGGGATGGGTGAGGCCCAGACTTGCCCCGCACGGGCGTCGCCGCTGGTCCGCCGCCTCTCTCTGGCCCCAACGGGCCTAAAGAAGCCTCTGGGGGGGGGGCAGGCTTGCCCCGCGTTACTCTGGGCTCGTTGGGGCCTTTTCAAGGCCCGGTTCTTCCAGCCGCTTGGCCGCCGCCGCTTGCGCCGCTGGAGGGAGGGAGGAGGCGCAGGTGGGGCCCTGGAGCGCGGCCTCAGCTTGCCGCCGCCGCCGCCGCCGCCAAAGGGCTCATTAGGGCCTTTTCAGGCCCGGTTCCAGTGGATTTACATGAAAAGGTGGGGCTTTGCATATATTTGCCTTTGGTCATGAGGAAAGAAAGCCATGATGCCAACTTGTTCTCCATTGTTCTTTCTGTAACCTAATTGATCCAAGATATTTTTATTTTTTATGTGTGCTATGAGCAGTGAAAGGCAACAGATAATCCCCTCCACTTCCTAATTTCACAAGACCTCCTTTTTCTAAGTCTTACCTTTGGGGATAATTAAATAACACTACAGGTTCATGTGATTCTGTTTTCCATTTTTTTTCATACTGATCTATTTTCTCTGCATGCTGTCAGCACAAACATTTTTGTTTTGCTACATTTTAAGTTTATTCTTTGCGAGGCACTAGGGACAGAGCATGGTGAGATAGGTAGAATATGCTGCATTCCTTCCCACAATATTCAAGCTCTCTTCCCCTCTTTTTATTGTTAAGGTATACAGTCACCCCTCCATTCTTGCAGACTTGGGATCTGCATTCCTCGCCTATCTGCAGGCGATGAATGGAGAGGGACAAAATGAGGCATGTGCCCATGGCACACGCCCACACACCCCTGTGGGTGCATGCCTCCATTCAAGCCTATGGGGCTTGAATATACTCAATTTTCTGTTCTCTGGACTCCCCCACGAGAACAGAGGGTCGACTGTAGACCTTACAGAACTGTTAGGAACAATGTGCCACCACTGTTCCATCAAACTGCTATAAAATAAGTAAAGCTCTCTACCTTGCAGTGGTCTGGTCACTGAAGGGGGAAACACACCAGGGCGTCGTGGACGCCCTGGGATGGAGCGCCACAGGACCGCAGCCTCCGCACCGCGGCGCTCCGGTGGCGTCCCTGAAAGGAGCTCAAAAATAGCGCTCCTTTCAGAAATCAGGGAAAGTGCGCCCTAAACGCGTAGGGCGCACTTTCCCTGACTTTTCCACCGCAGCGTGTGAGGACGCTGCGGCGGGAGGTTGCCCTCAGAGCGCTGGCCGTGCGGAGGGCTGGCTGCTCCAAGGGCAACCTCAGGAAGAGGAAGGGGCGTCGAGCGTGCGGCTGCCCCTCCTCTTCCCTGCCTCCAAGACGACTGTATTAGTCGTCTGCCGAGGCCCTGAATTCACAGCTCTGAGATGATGGGAAAACATTAGGCATTAATTTTTGACCTGTATAATTTGCTCCTTATAATTTATAATTTAATTTTTATAATCTGAATAAAATGGAATCCAGTTAACAGATTATTTAACTTTACACTTTAACATATTACAGTGCTTGCATGAAGATTGTCCTGCTTTGAGTTGGTTGAAAAATGACCTCCAAGACTATCAGGGCCAACCCTATCACATAGCAGGGAAAGGGTGAGGAGGAAGAGGAGGAGAGAGATGAAGGCAGAAATTGGCACAGCTAGACTTTTTCAAATATCTGGGCATGAGAAGAGAGAAAATTTAGTGGGAAAGTGCCACTATATTATATTATATTCTCACTAAAAATCTTTTTTAAACATATTTTAGCTATGATTATGTTAGAAAGGGGACATTTATTTTTATTCCATTAATTCTAACTTACAATTTAAATGTACATTATATTACTGTATTAAAACCCTTATCTGAATGCAGGTTATACATTTCATCCATGATTTTACTCATTTCCCACTTCATTAGCCAACCATCCCTGTTTTGAGCTTGGGTAAGAGTAAGCTGCTATAGAGAACCGGTTTTTGAAAAACTTATTTCTCTTTCACATATCCACTGAAAAAGAATGACAGGTTTAAAAGAAATACACACATTGAAGTAATTATATTACTACAATACAATTCTGCTATCTCACATGGAATTATATTACTACAGTATGAAATGATACATACACAATTATCTCAGATTTTATGAATCCTGTTACTTTTGGGCTCCCTTTTAATGTCCACTTTCATCTTTCAAATTCATCTTCATTTTCTCTACTGATTCTCCTGCTTTCTTCGTGCCTCCTTGTCACATCCATTCTCCCTCACTCTTTTCTACATATCTTTCTGTCTGAATGTTCTCTTTTATCCTTTCCCTTTTCTGTGTTCCCTCTTCTATTCCTCTGTATCAGATAGCAGCACCTTGAGTAGACATGAATGCAAAACACTAAGCTTGGCTTGGAATGCTTGTTTTGTTCTTGACCATTGTTGAGGAAGCAAGAATGTGCTTTTCACGTTATTTTTCTCCCTGTGAACTATTATTCTGACTTCCAAGTTATTATAGCATACACATAACTGAGCTCCTATGGCACGATCCCATCTTGGCTCCCTGTTAACATTTCTGTTGGCAGTTTCGTTTATTTTATTTTTTTCAGTTCCTATTCCACATTATTGTTTTAGCAGCTTTGTACATTTTCCCTCATGCAATGTTTTTTTAAAGCCCACTATGCTTCTTACTTATTTTTGTAACATATAAACAGTTTTACCTCCCTTTGGGTAATTTGTATCCACTCTTGATTTCCCCCCCCCCCTTACATTTCAATAAAGTTTCTCTTACAGCAAGTTGTAGTTTCAAAATCATTTTCTGTATTGATGTCTTTGTACAGAATTGTTGTTTTGATTCTTCAGGGTTTTGTTTGTTTATTTGTTTATGAATTGGACTGAGAGAAGCTCCAGCTCCTGCCCGCCACTCATTCTATGGCGTTTTAATTTATTTGTTGCTTGAAATATCATTGCTACTCTGGGAGGCAAATAGTTTTCAGATATACTCTAACTTTAATGGGTCCAGACGAAAGATTCTTTAAAAATGTTTTTAAAATGTTTTACCTGCTCAGTAATATAATAAAAAAAGAATTCTGCATACCTATAAATTGTTCAGGTAACTGAAGCATGTTTTGAATCCTGCAGTTATGTTCCTAATTATGTCCTTTCCTTTTTTTTCCAGATCACTACAGACCTAAGGCAACGTTGTACAGACAGCCATACAGGTACTTCAGCATCTGCACCTATGGCTGCAGGAATTATTGCACTGGCACTGGAAGCAAAGTAAGATTTGAATAATTATTTTTAATGAAAGCACTGCAGAACTGCCTCCCTAATCCCTTTCCCTACACACACACACTTTCTGCACTGGCTGGTAGGAGCTGACAGAGGTTTAAATATGGCACTAGGTTAAGTCTGTTGCTTTCCCACAAACCTATATTACGTTTGTTTATGGAAAGGTCCCCTGAAAATTAAATTGTTCTATTTGGTGTCGTTAGACTTAAGGCCTGTATTTCTAAACCAGCATCCAGTACCTTTCAAACTGCTAGGTTGAACTTACAAAGTGTGAATAAGGAATCATGTAAAAGATACAATGAACTGAATAAGAGACAATAAGAAACTGCAGCTGAAAAGCTGATGTTGTCCTAAGTATGTCAATTTTTCTGTTATAATTAGAGTTTTTAAATGCAGTCATTAGAGAAGTTACTATGACCAGATTATCAGAAAATGGCTTTTTATCTCAGTACTAAAATATTCACAAGGTTTCATTTTTACAATCTAAAGTATATGTACCAGCATGTTATGTTTTGTATAATAATATGATTACCTCTTTAATTTTTTTTCTGTGATCAAATTATTGTTGGATTGGCAACTATTAAAATATGAGAGCATCCATACAATAAATCTGTACTACCTTGGGTTTGAAATTCCTCATGCTGATGCTACTCATTTATAAAGTACTTAAAATGTGTTAAGTACTGTATACAGATTAAAAATGAGATAGTCCTTATCTACAATCTTATGATCTAAAAAGATAGAATACCAGAGGGAAAATGGAAAGAGAAAATTAAATGAATCCAGACATCCATTCTTTAACTATGACTGTTTTAAATGGAAATAATTTATACAAGAAATAAATGAATCACTCGTTCTCCTACATCTCCCTCTTCTGCAAAGGCACATGTGAATAAATGACCGTGGCAGAATATGGTTATCAGCAGTATACTGTGCCTTCGTTGAACATGTATTATATATATTTCTATATTGTATGGGCTATATCCAGCAAGAACTGCATAAGCAGACTTGCTCATAGAAATGTACATTTGCTGTGCCTTCCCCACACAGTGGAGGAATAGAGGCTTACAATTGGTTTCTCCAGTGGTGCCTGTTCCACTGGTGAACAGACACAATGGAATATTGTTCTGTATTTTTACAGTTAATATCATGCAATATAAAGAGGACTTGCCTCAAGATGATGAAAAGATGTATTTGTTATCTTTTTCAACATCATGAGGTATGTTCTCTCTTTATTGTGAATTATTAATGAATGTTGATGTTGTTGTTCAAAACTAGTTTGAATTTGAATCAGTTTAACATGATAATGCTTTCCTTGGATTAGGTAAAAACCAAGATTCTAATCATATTGCAACCAGATCCTAACCAAGTTTACCCAGAAATGTCCATTACATGATAAGGCTAATAAAGGCTGCAATCTTAGTCCTTTAAAATCAGTTGTGTTGTTCTTGGTGATTTCTGTAGGCATAGGCTTTCACTCTTTATAATTAATAATTCATGTGTTTTCCTTCATACAGATTCAATGTTTATAAAAGGTCCAATCTATTTTCTTACATTAGATATGAGTTATATGGTAAAACAATTAATAAAATCATTGAATGCATAAGAGCCCTCCTTCCACTCCATCTGATGTCATCTGGGGGAGAGACACCAGGCCCAGCACCATCGGGCCTAGAAGAAGAAGAAGAACCCTTACTTCTTAAAGGACGGGTGGGATTCGGGATTTTTAGGTTCTGTTTAGATTGTATTAATATATCTGTATGGAAATTTTAATGTTGTAAGCTGCCCCGATTGCTCTGCAGAAGGGTGGAATATTATTATTATTATTATTATTATTATTATTATTATTATTATTAGATAAACTACTGATCTGTAAGCTACTCAGAAACATGGGATGAAAGCTTTTAAATTAATGACAAAGAGGAACTAAACTTCTAATCATCAGTGATACTTGTGACATTAGCCAATAGATTGACAGTTGCACAACTAGGTAGATAGCAGATGGATAGCAACCAAAGTGCTAACTAGTGAGAAATGCCCTGCACCCCAGGATTGGGGTGGAATAGGGATGTGGGATGGTTGAAGGGCTGGACAGGTTGGTGGGTGGTTACCTAGGCCAGGTGATCACCTGATCATTTCCACTACAGAAGGTTATCTCCCTTGCTTGTATCCATGTCTGGCAAGTGTGGTATTAACATTACTTTTTTAATGTCAGTGTTTGTATATGAATAGACACATATCCTCATACCAAGTGTAGCGTACCTTTGCAAAACTACATTTAAACTCACCATATGGCTTCAATTTATAGAATGGCAGATGCCCTTTTGAGCTAAGTAAAAAGAGAGAGAGGCATCTCAGGGAATAAGGAAGAAGCTAGACTTTTGCAGTAAGGCAAAATCTGACAGGAACAATTCTAGTGTGATCTCCATTTCAGTCTACAATGAGAGACAATGAATGTGTATGAAGATTATTACAGTCGGCCCTACATATCCACGGATTTTGCATCTATGGATTCAGCTATCCACAACTTAAAAATATATTTAAAAAAAAACTAAAAAGCAAACCTTGATTTTGCCATTTTATATAAGTGACACAATTTTACTACACCTTTGCATATAATGGGACTTGAGCATCCACAGATTTTGTACATAACATTGCATTATGATTGTGCCGTTATGGGGGTGGAGGTAACACATGTGAGGGATAAGGTAACTGCTCAAGTATGTTCCTGGTAACTTCCCAGGTATACATGCCATCCAAAGGGATTGTATGTGGGTGGCAAGAATTATGGGAGAGCAAGAAAGACTATTGGTTTATATGGCTATGTGGATGTCTGGATATGTGCAAATATTGCAGGAACAAAAACAAAAAAATTGCAGCCACTGTGGTTGTGTGACCTAAAACAATCCAATAAAATGAACGTGGTAGAAATGTCCTTTTGTATCGAGGTGACTTCAGGGTGTGGCTTTCAAAACTAGTTTGAATTTGGATTAAAACAGATAAGTGTGGCATTAACTGGGTCAAACTGAGGCAGGATACTGTCCACTGGAGCTGGGATACAGCCCTCATGTGGGTCCAGCCTATCTTGAAGCTTGAGTGCTGAACATTTTCACAAAGAAGATGCAGCCTAGAAGGAATATGTCTTTGCTTCCTGAAGCCAAACAGCATCAGTGCCAGTGGTGTGAGGGTAATATTTTTATTTTATATATCTTTAGTTTTGAGTAATGTGGAACATCTCCACCTGGCTCAGGAAATATTGCTTCTCTGGGCTTTTGTAATATTCCATCTGCTGTGTTCACCAGTTTTAAGGAAATATTTCAGTAATATGGTTATTATATTTACTTATACTGATTTACTTGATATTTCCTTATATTTAGGAATTGTTTTAGGATCTACATATTCATAAATCAGTCAGTTTATCAAAGTATTACTTGGCATAGGTAACTGGTCATGAAATTCAACAATATTCAGACTCTGTGTGTGTGCATGTTTGTGTTCCAATTATTCTTTAAAAAAGAAACATGAATGGAATGAAAGGAAAAAAAATAAAAGATCTATTATAGTGGAAAGGAACTGCATTTTCCTCTGCAACAAGCCAGAACCTGCTAATAACAAAGCATACTTATCTTACTTATAGCAAAATTTATCCCATCTGGTTCTCTTGTTAAACAGATATTCTTTGTCTAAGATTCTTTATGTGCATATACTCATTACCAACTTATTATACATCGAGTAAATTTCCAATGATATTTTCCATTTTATTTTCTGTCTGTTCCTGTTCTTTTTTCTTTTTTTGGACAGGTACACATAAAAATAGTTGTGTGATTCTACCTGTGCAAACACATTCCAAACATTTAAAGAGGGAAAACATAGCTTTGAGGCAAAACACCACCCCCCATTTCACAGTCCTATTCATATGTAACAAAGTGTGTGTGTGTATGTGTGGAGAGAGAGAGAGAAGGGACAGAATTTACAATGATTTTCAAGGATAAATTAGAAAGAGTAGTGGAGTAAAAAAGCTGTCTATATTGCCATATTGCAGTATATTGCTTCAGTAGGATTTAGACAAAGTAGATGCTGGCAATGGGGGAGGAGAATGACCACAGTGACTCATCCCTTTCAGATTCTATCTGATCTTAGAAATTTGCCAGATGAATGTGGAAACTGTATGGAAACTACAGTGGTTTAAAAATGCTGCACCTAGATGGCCAACACCAATCTGTAGGCTAGCAAAATGGCATTGAGACCTGAGTGCTGACCCTATGCACTTGGGGTGGAAAGCTGGCTAGATCCTCTGCCCAGGACGGAGCAGCTGGGAAGTGAAAGCACAGACTTTCTCCCTGGAGAAAGCTTCCCCCCTCTCTTGCCCATGATGCCTTTTGTCCTTTTGGCCCCACCCCCAGAAGCCCCACTCCCCACACCAGGTGACATCCTGGGCAGGGATGCCACCGCTAAGGACTTTACCTCACAAGAAAAGAAAGGCAAAATAGATCAGGAGAGAAGCGGCTTTTTCTGTGCCACTGCACATGATGTTGTAGCATTTCTGTTCTCTTCCCAAGGGGAGAAGGTTGTCAAAGCATGCCTTTTGCCGAATGAATTTTTCCTGCTCTGCAAAAGGCATGCTTTGATGACCATCCCCCTCAGGAAGAGAGTGGAAGTGCTACAATGTCATGCAGAGTTGTACAGAGAAAGCCACTATTCTCCTAGTCCATTTTCCCTTTCATTTTTCAGGTGGTAAAGTCTTTGGTCTTGTAAACACTGATGATGAGGATTCAAATCACAGCAACGTTATGTGCAGAGATATTTCACAAAATCAAATACAGCCACTGTAAAAGAAGATAGGCTTTTCTGTTTCTCATGAATTGGCAGAAGCAAAGCAACAAGCTCTGAATGAAGCTCATTCAAACTCATTCCTGAAGAATCTGCCATCAACTCCCTATTCCCTTCCCACACACACACACACACACACACACACACACACAGAGAGAGAGATGCCCACCAAACCTGCCTAGGGGGCTGAAAAGAGACTGCCAAGGAAGTATTCCAGCTTCTCAGAGGAGATACTTTTTTGTCATGGCAGTAGAAGTTGGCATAAATAGTACTACATTCTCACCTGAGATCCTGAGACTGAAATACGTGTATCTTGGCAGGAAAGGGTGTAAGGAGTGTTTACTGCTAGAGGGACACTGCTGACCCCAGGTAGGTATAGTGTGCCATGGGGAAGCAAGGAAAGAGGAAAGCAATGGTGACAAAGGCAGTTGCAGCTGCTTCCGGTATGGTTTGTTGGAGATTGTTTTCACTGCCATGGTCTTGGGGTCCCCAAGGGATTTGAAAATGCCTTAATGGCTGCATATGGTCTATGAACCACACTCTGCCCACCCCATAATATTATGGCATGCATAATGACTGTGTCATTATGAACGTTATGGAATGTATATGCCTGAGGGTAGTGAGAAAAAAGATGCGAGGACTGTTGTTTTATCTCTACTGTCAATGAGCTATGGCTGAACAACAGTATTATTTGAAATGTGCTAATTCTCCATAGAATATGAAGAATTTGTTTCTCTTTTAGCTGTAAATTACATTCTAAGTGTTTATTAAATTAGAATGTGAATTTTGGATGAATCATTGGATTTGGATTTATCTTAAGCTGCAGCAAATAATTTTTTCTTAGCCTCTGAGTGATGGATAACTTGTGGAACAGCCAGGCAGCTGTGTTATGAAAATTTTGTGACCTTTGGTGATGAAGTTTTGTGGAAACTATAGTGGAAAGATGGTGTTGTTTTTTAATATGAATCTTTCCAACATTTTTAAAATACTTTTTTTCTGAGCGGCCTTTTTGCAAGCTAATTGGACAGTAAAAAAGTTGCAGTGCAGAGGGGTTTGAATATGTTAAAAACTCTAAGCTAAGCAGAAATGTCAAATGGTATTATATAATATTTAAAAAGCTACTAATGCAGTCTGATTCTGTTTATGCAGATGTACGTACCACTGTGCTCTCTGAGTCCTGGTAAGGATTCAACAGATTGAATCTATAGGCACATCTACACTGTAGAAATAATGTAGTTTGACACCACTTTACCTGCTATGGCTCCATCCTACAGAATCCTGAGATTTGTAGTTTTATGAAGTACCAGCACTCTTTGGTAGAGAAGACTAAAATCTTGTAAAACTACAAATCCTAGGATTCCATAGGGTGGAGATACATCATTTAAAGTGGTGTCAAGCTATATTATTTCCACAGTGAAGGAGCACCCTATGTCTTCAGTTCTACAGTACTTAGCTGGGAGTAAGTCTCTCTGAAATAAACATGCTCCAGTGTAGACACATGTGGATTGTGCTATCAATCACTCTTCACATAGCACAGAAGAATGGTTTCTTTTCTTTCATGGAGACTAGTTTACTTTGCTACAAAAAAAGGTCAATAACACACAGTTATAGTGCTGTTATTCCTCTTTAACTATTGTGGCTGCTTTCTGTAGAACTGTGGGGCTTTTAGTTTAGAGGCCTAAGAGTTCCCTGGCTGAGAATTCTAAATGCCCTTCTATAAATTGCAAATCCCCAGATTCCACAGCAGCCAGCCACAGCAATTAAAAGTGGAATAATAGCACTATACCAGTATATTGTGATAGATAGAAAGAAAGAAAAGAACCTGCAACTTACAATCTATATTATACATGTAAAAGAAACCAAACCAAACCAAATGGGATCTTAAGACAGGTATCAGTAGGAGTCTAATGATTTTTAACCCACCAGTGTATAAAATTACTGTACTGAGGTGTGTTACCTCTAGACATGGGAAACTCTGTGGGAAAGGGTCAACACGTTATGTTAAGCATTAAGTTAGGGCCGTTACAGACTGTCAGAAATAATGGAGCTTGAGTCACCTTTAACTGTCCTGGCTCAGTGCTAGAGAATCATGGGAAATGTATTTTTTTGTGGGACATTGAGCCTTCTGTGCCAGAGAGCTCTGGTGCCACAATAAACTACAGATCCCATGATTCCTTAGCACTGAGCCAGGACAGTTAAAGTGGTCTCAAGCTGCATTATTTATGGCAGTCTGTAAAGGCCCTTAATTACTGATATTAGAAAAAATATAACAGATTTATGCTTATATTGGAAGGGTAAAATGTAAGTCGATTAATAATTGAGTTTATATATTAACATTTATGTTAAAAGTAAAGGTAAAGATCTTCCCATTTGACAAGGTTGTCAAGTCGTGTCCGACTGTAGGGAGCGGTACTCATCTCCGTTACTAAGCTGAGGTAGCTAGTGTTGTCAAAGACAATTCTGTGATCATGTGGCCAGCATGACTACACAGAATGCTGTTACCTTCCCATCAAAATGGTACCTATTTATCTGCTTGCAATTTTACATGCTTTCAAACTGCTAGATTGGCAGAAGTTGGAACTAATGATGGAAGCTTACTGTGTCATGTGGTGCTTGGCCTCAAACTGCCAACCTGCCAGTCTTGCAATCATCAGAGTCAGCGTCTTAACCACTGAGCCACAATGTAATATTACATTACTACAAAAGCTTTATAGCAGATATATGTAGATGAGGGAAAATCTATTCAGGTTTTTGCTCTGGGGTGGGTAAAAGTATTTACAATGTGTTCTTGGATTCAGAAATGTTAAAGATGACCTGTGTGTTAAGAAGGTTTAAAGACTATGATAATAGTCTGTGGGAGGGGGATATATTTTTTTCCTGAATAAATTCTTAGTTCTATCAGTGAGGAGGATAGGGGAGGATCATTTGCTGAGACTGCAAAAACCTTAAGCCAGTTCATCCCACTTGGACTATTCTTGATTTGTCTAACCCAGTGATTCACAAAGTGGGTGGTATGCCCCCAGGGGGCAGTGGAAAGATTCAGAGGGGTGGTGAGGAGGAAAGGGGGCAGCAGAGGGGCCTTGAGTCAAAGTGTTGTTATGCAAGAAAGACAAGGGGAACCAGCAGCCTTTACAACCATGGCGAGGATGAGGGTTGCATGAAACTTCTTTTCAGGGTCTCTCAAAACCACAACACAGCATCACTGATCATTCAGTGAGATGGTGTCTCCCACTCTTCACCTGCCTGTGTCAGCCTTAGTTGCATCTTTCACTGATAGTGGTAGTTGGAAAATTCTTTGGGTACACGACATAGATTCTGTGACTTAGAACAGCACCATTTTGGGACAGACTGACTGGTTGGAGCAAGGAATTACAGTACATGGCAGTGGGAGAGAAGTGGTGGCAAAAAGGAGATTTCACATTTGGGACCCTGCTTAAGCTTTTTGAGCTTTGCTGGGACCTGGCTGACAAGTTGGAGCTACTCTGCTGCTCCTGTTTTCTTTCATCAGATAGGCTGAGAGAAGAGGTAACAGAAAAAGCAATGTTTGTGTATGTGTGAAGCAATGTGGGGAAGCCATGTCTCTGGTGAAGAAGCTGGAGAAGTATCCATGGTTGATTCTTGGTAAGAGTCCTTGACCTTGGAGCAACACCTGTAGTTAAAATCTCTCCCTTTCCTTGTCCATGACAGTCTCCAGTCCAAGGCTTGTGGCCTCCATAACCCCCAACACATACACACTGGCGGAGCCCCTCTTTGTCACAACCAAGAAGGACTCCTTCTTTGCCAGGGAGAAGCTTCTCCCTTTGCACCTGGTCACTTGGAAGCAACAACGGAGCATCTGGCTGAGCAATGACCGAGAGGCCTTTTGACCTCATTGGCCTTTGCTGGAGGGGTAGCATGGGTGAGGAGCTTCTTGGTTGCTGTTCATCCAGCTTGCTTGACTACTGCTCCCAGGGTGACCAGGTGCAAAGGGAGCAACAACTGAGATTGGTTGTTTTGAATTTACAATAGAACAGTACACCTAATATAAAGAAGTACATGGGGGCGGGGGGAGGCGCTAGGGTCATCACTCAGGACAAAAGGGGCGGTAGCTGGGAAAAGTTTGGGGACCACTGGTCTAAACTAAATTACCTCAACATTCTGGAACTAACAAAAAACAGTTAGTTTTGCAAATACAGTCATTCCTCCCAATTTGCGAGGGATCTGTTCCAGACACACACACACACCCGTGATTTGGGAAAATCACAAATATCCAAGCCCCATTTCATCCCTCCCTGCTTGCTGTCCATGAAGGACCAAGACTGTGGACTCCAAGTCCGTAAAAGGGGAGGGACGAGTGTATCCACAACAGCTAGTCTTTATTAAAGAACCCATTGGATAATGCAGAAATCGTTGGCTCACTTAATAAATTAAGAAATATTAAAAACCTTAATTCTGGAGAAACATTAATGCTGAAATTACAATTTAAATCATTCACTTTAGTAAAAAAAAACTAATAAAGTTAGCTCTTCTCATTAGTAAGTTAATTCATAGCTTAAATTATTTTAGTTAGCTAGTTTTTGTCATAGTGCTGGGTCTTTGATACCAAGAAAGGCTGGGTCCAGACTATCTGAAAAACCATGTTTCCTGTATAACATGCTGGAGTTTTGAGATTCTTGATTGAAGGCTTTTTCTTCACCTGACCATTATCACAGTTTCATTTAGTGATGGCACATAAGGCCTTTTTGATGGCTGCTCCCAGGCTGTAGAGCTCCATCCAATGGGTGGTTAAATTAGCCCTCTTTCATCTCTCCTGCCAGCAGACAGACTTTTGACCTTTAACTGGTTGTTGCAGAAGTGGGTAGAGGAGGATGTCCTGTCTTTTTTTTCTTCTTCTTTATCTCAAATTCTTTAAACTGTTTTTAATTTTGTGCTGTGGTAATCTGATAGTTTTGTTTTTTAATCTTTTTTTTTTTTACTGTTATGATGTTTTTTAGCTGCTTTCTGCTTTAATCTATGATATTAGCCTTTTTGGCTCCCAAATCAGGAGAAAGAATCAATAACCTCTAAAACGCTGGTTCAGTTTTCTCAGATTACTGAGCCTCCTGAGTTTTACAGAAGTACAGACATAGGAATAAGTGAGAGGGAAGGATGATTGCAAAAAGTATCATTCCTAGCCCTGCCTTCATCCTTCCTTCTACCTCCAATGTATTCATATTTTTTTCCCTCCCCCACAATGCTGTTGTCACAATACTGTTATCCCTCCTGCTTCACAATCAAAAAAACTTTGAAAGGGGGAATTGAGATTCTCAGGTGTGTACTTTCATCCCCAGTTCACCATTTCTATGATTGCATTTTGTTCATAAAGGACCATATTTCTTTTGTAGCCCAAATCATACATTGCATGAGAAATTTATTCAGTAACTACAAAATCCAAATAGTGTTAATATTCCTGTCAGCAGAACGGCAGAACAAATAGTGTTAATATTCCTGTCAGCAGAACGGCAAATATTTATAATATAAAGGCTTCACTCCAAAAGCCATATGGAAATAAAAGTGGTTATCCTAGATCAGGGGTAGGCAACCTTTCCCCTTTAAGGGCCGAGGGACTTCAGCTCCCAGAATCCCAGGAGCTATTGGCCAACATGGGACTATTGGCCAATATGGCTGAGGCTTCTGGGAGCTGAAGTCCCTCGGCCCTTAAAGGGGAAAGGTTGCCTACCCCTGTCCTAGATATATCAAGTATTATTACAAGCAATAGGCAACTTTTCTGTTTTGAAAATTGTTTACTTACTATATATACCTAACTATAAATTGACTTCATGTATAGGACGGGGGCAGGTTTGGGGGGCAAAATTATGGATTTTTATATGATCCATGGATAAGTCGAGAGTAAAATTTAAGGGCATGTAACAAAGAATGAAAAGGGTGGCGCAAAGGAAAACAATGCCAAAGAACTTACAAAATTCTATCAGGCATAACTGTTTGTGCTCATACTAAAGGCTGGATGGATGAGAGGATATAGGAAGGGTCAGTGCCAGGACATATTACACATTTGCCTTTCACCAGGAGATGTTCCTTTTTTATATAAGAGTTAAATTACAGTACATACATTGACCCATGGATAAGTTGACTCAGGTTTTGGGGTCAATTTTTTGACTAAAATTTCTATATGAGTATATATAGTAGTTATTTATATTCGCACCCTATTGGGAATTTATAATGCTGTAAATCAGCTTACAACTGTACAGTTCAGAACTGCAGCACTGCATAATGATTACATTCCCATTGCATAATGATTGCCTGTTGATGAGTGTTGTCATAGCTACACACCACTGGGACCATTGCACAAGTGGAGCAAGCAGTGCGGCTGTGCATGGTGGTTGTGATGTACAACAGCAAGGCACTTTGCAGGACATGCTGTCCTTACACAGTGAAAATATAAGGAGAAAAGGGCAACACACACACACCCAACAGAGCAATGGAGCACTGGTAATTCAGAACAGAGGGAAGTGGAAGGTGATGGGTAGCCTGTGCCCCATTGTGCTCTGGGAGTTCTTGTTGCACAGCAAGACATCTTTTGCAGTGTCCAGTTGCACATCATCAGAGTTCTGTACCATTTGCATATTGTATCAACATAGCTTCACCAACTTAAATTTACACATTGCAGCCTATGATATATGATCTCAACCTTCCTTTTCTATGATGAAATCAAACCTAGACAGTTGTACATATTAAAAAACAGCATATGTGCATTGTTATCACATTATGTCAATTGCATTGACATTGGGTCACTTGCACTTTTCCCATTGGGTTCCTTAAAATAGGGTCTGTACACATTTTCTCATTGCATTCTATCCCTACTTTTCTCCAAATGCTACATTCAGAAGTGTAATGTGCTAATTGCAAACTTTGTTTATCTCAAGCTTTTCATTTTTTTTATAGATATTTTTGAAAATATTGAAGGGTGGGATAATAATTCGAACATTTGGTATATATTCTTATTTGCAGCCAGTTACACAGTTCCTAAAAAGATTGTATAGTTTTTGAAATGTGGCCAGTTATCTATCAGTTTTGTTTACCAGTCTTAATACATTTTTGTGCCTTCTAGAGACTTAACATGAGGTTAATAACCATCTCTTGGGGGACTGGGTGCTAAATCAATTAAGATTAATGAGCTCCTGTCTGTGTAAGTACTAACACAGAGAAAGGATGCAACTTTGTTATATTATTCAACTACTTTGTTCTTCATGGCTGTGTGAAAGAACTGTCACTACACACTGCACTGTACATGCTATATGAAGGGGGAAATGTTGCCATCTATAGTTTCAAAGTAAGTTGTCCTAATGTATATACTTTGTGACACAGAGAGAATAACATGTGACACAATCCTAAAAAGCAGATTTAAAAACCCATATCATCAGCAAAATTAATTGTTTCAGTCAGTGTTTGAAATTAAATCCTTTTCCTTCAAAGGCTATAATAATGGTCAGTGAAAACATTATTCTAGGACGTCACTCATTTAAATCAAAGATGGATTAATCTGTCCATTCCTAAATTTCTGAAGTTTGTTTCATCCTTTCCTTTATCCATTTGCAATGTTTTGCAAGTCTGCATGAACATTTGCTTAACCTTCTCTACATATCTTGTACATACCTTCACTAACTTATTTTGTCTACACTTTCCTTTGAGCAAACTGTACACAGTTTTGTATTTTTGTTTTTATTGCAAAACATCACTTCACATTTCAGGGGAGTTAAAATACTGAAAAATAGCAAAAGGTTGGTTGTATATGAGTTATACACTTGGCTCTCCACATTTGCAGCTTTGACACTTGCGGTTTTGATTAGTTGCACTCCGCCGCCTCCTCCCTCCCTCCCAGGCTCTTTCCCTCAGGGGAAAAAGCCCAGGATGGAGAAGCTAGGAAGGGTGTGCACACCACACCTTTCCAGGTTGGATATCTGCCTGGTGAAAGGCAGCTCTCTGTCCTGGAAAGGGGAGGAAGATTGATCCCCCCACACCCCTTTTGAGGAAGTACCTTGGGAAGACAGCTATCCCACTGGGAAAGGGGTGAGGAGTCAATTAAAGACATGGAGGGGGGGGAGAGAAACATGCTCCTGGTCCTCTTCCCCCCCTCCCTTTAACTGGCTTGCATGGGGGGGGGGAGTTATTCGCATTTTTTTCACATTCATGGGGGTTTTGTGCCCCTAACCCCTGTGAATGTGGAGGGCCGAGTGTATATACATTTCAGGAATAGGTTACAAACTAAGCAATTCTTCCCCATCCCTACTTTGAGTAGAAGGCAAGGATGGTGACATCAGCATGTGGCTCTCTGAAGGCAGGGATGGCTAGGGAAACCTCATGTGTTTTGTGACTTCTTTCCCTCCCACAGAGTGGTTCTCAAAACCTACCAAGCCAGACAGTTGGAAAGCAGCCATCTGCATGCATCTCAGCTTTGGACAAAACCTCACTACACTGTTACAGTCATATTGTTCCACTTTTGCTGCAATGGCTGCTTCCTGTGTTATTCTGGGGTTTGTAATTTAATGAGGCCTAAGAGTTCTCTGGATGAAAATGCTAAATGTTCCTTCTTAAACTGCAAAACCCAGGATTCCACCAGAGGCAAACATAGCCGTAATAGTAGAATAATAGCACTATAACAGTGTGGTGTGGTATCTTTCTCTTTGCCTCCTGTTTGAGGAAACAGGGTAGAATGGAGGGGCAGCAGTCACCCACCCCTACAGAACACACAAGACAGCCACCTAAAAATTACTCCCCTCAAAGCTGCTCAGTAAATAGACGAGTTGTAGTTTTACACCAAAGTTCAACTGCAAAACACATTACTAAAGTCAGTTAGTTTTTGTTTTAATTTATTTTGAAACACTTTGAGGAGTTGCAGAAAAGAGACTGGGGACTTCATGTGACCCAAGGGCCACATTTTCCCACCCAGTCCTAGTGCTATGTGCAGATGCAAAAGCAATCTTTAGCAATTATGTGTCCTCCCCTCTGACTTCTGCTTGTGGAGATCTGTATCAGTGGAGGAGTAGGCACAAACTTCTGCTTTTGCTTTTCATTATTCCCTCATGATATCTGAATTAAGTATTTTTCAATATTTCCCCCCTAACAAGCTGGAATCTTGGCTTATTTTTAAATAAACCCAGTAATTTAAAGTAATACATGTTTTCTCAGTTTGAATGGAACAGGCAACAATATTCTGCTTCCCTCAGAAGCAGAGGTGGTAGCCTACCATAGAGAGGTAGACAACCAAGAGAGAATAAGATAAATATGAACCACTTCCTCCTCATTGGAACTGCTTATTTAAAGTTCCTATTCTCCCTTGTCTCTTGTCTGTGGCTAGCACTACAAAGTGGCATCTCTCTCCTTCTTTAACATTCTTGTACCAACAAGGGAAATCCAGAACAACACATACCTCCTCAGTTCTCTTTATATTTCTCTTAATAATAATAATAATAATAATAATAATAATAATAATAATAACAACAACAACATTTATGTATACCCAGCCCCTCTGTTAAAACAATCAGGGGCTTACAACAATTAAAATTGCAGCAAATACAAACCAAACCCCAGGGCCCTCCCCTCCCCCCCCCCATGAAAAAGGTATTAAATTACGCATATTAAAATTTAACATAAAATCTCAAGAAAAAAATTAAAAATAATTAAAACAATTAAACAGACAAATACAAGCTGCAAGGAAGCAAGAGCAGAAAGAGGTAAAGAGACACTGCTCCTGAGGCCGGGATCTAATTAAGAAGCTAATCAGGAAAGGCCTTCCAAAAGAGATCTCGTCCACCAGGCCGTTCCATAATCTGGGGACGGTTTTTGAAAATGCCCTTTGGGAGGTTGCCGATAGCCTAGATTTTAATGGCTGGAGCAAATTCCTCCCAGAGGACCAGAGTGTGGATGGACCCGAGCCATTTAGGGCTTTAAAGGTGATAACCAACACCTTATACTGGGCCCGGAAACTAATAGACAGCCAGTGGAGAGATTTTAGTACCGGAGTTATGTGGTCTCCCCTAGATGTTCCGGAGACCACTCTGGCTGCCATATTTTGTCTAATTGAAGTTTCTGGACCAAGCATGAGGGTAGCCCCATGTAGAGCGCATTACAGAAATCCAGATGTGACGTTACCAGCACGTGCACCACAGTCTCAAGGTCACTTACTTCCAGGAAAGGGTGCAGCTGGCGTATCAGCTGAAGCTGATAACAGGCACTCCTGGCCATCACATTTACCTGATTAGTCATCAGGAGCAACGAGTCAAGGAGTACCCCCGGACTGCGACACAGTCCTTTACGGAGAGCGTGACCCTGTCCAGGACTGGAGGTTGCAACCCAATTCCTGGTTTCAGGGTCACTACTGTTAGCATTTCCATTTTGTCTGGATTGACTCTCAATCTGTTTTTCCTCATCCAGCCCATTACTGCCTTAAGACATTCATTGACAGGAGAGACGCCAACGGGAGTTGAGGCCAACAATTGAGACATGGAGAAATAGATCTGGGTGTCATCAGCGTACTGATATCACCCAGCCCCATGACTCCGGATAATCTCACCCAGTGGCTTCATATAGATGTTAAATAGCATCGGGGACAGGATGGCGCCTTGAGGGACGCCACACGCAAGCTCCCTTTTAGCAGAGCAACTGTCCCTGAGCAGCACCCTCTGGGATCTGCCCAAGAGGAAGGAACAGACCACTGCAATGCAGTGCTTCCAATTCCTAACCCACTCAGGTAATCCAAGAGGATCAAAAGCCACTGAGCGGTCTAAGAGCACCAACAGGGTCACACTACCCCTGTCGACGCTCAGACGCAGATCGTCGGTCAAGGCAACCATGGCAGTCTCAACTCCAAATCCTGTCCTAAAGCCAGTTTGAAATGAGTCTAGATAATCAGTTTCATACAAGACAGCTTGGAGCTGAAGAGCAACCGCCCTCTCAATTACCTTGCTCAAGAATGGTAACAACGAGACTGGTCTATAATTATTCATATCCAGGGGGTCCAGGGAAGGTTTTTTCAGAAGCGGCCTAACCACCACTTCCTTTAAACAAGGTGGAATAAAGCCTTCCCTGAGGGATGCAGTGATGATGTCCATAAGGAATATCCTCAATGCATCCCCTCCCTGGACAGCCAGCCATGATGGGCAAGGGTCGAGAGGGCAGGTCGTTTTCCTCACTCTATGTCCATGTCATAGAACATAATAATAATAATAATAATAATAATAATAATAATAAATAATTTTATTTATAGCCCGCCCCTCTGCACGGCAATCGGGGCGGGTTACAGCATTTAAAACAGTCAGAGTTAAAACATTCCCTCATCCCACACCCCAACCCTCCCATCCCCTTAAAACAAAATTAAACCAAGAAAGAGTTAAAAACAACAATACAATAAAACAATAAAACAATACAACAAGGAGTCAGCATTAATAAAACAGAAGAAAGACTCATCTCCCATCTAGCAGCACTTATTCTGGGAAGGCCTGCCAGAAGAGATCCATCTTCACTGCTTTTTTAAAAGCAGCAAGAGTAGTAATGAGACGGATCTCGTCCGGCAGGCCATTCCAAAGTCTGGGAGCAGTCGCAGAGAAGGCCCTCTGGGAGGTCTGAGACAGCCTGGTTTTTATTGGCTGTAGCAGATTCCTCCCAGAGGACTGAAGTGTGCGTGGGGGGTCATATGGGGAGAGGCGGTCCCTGAGATAAGATGGACCCAAGCCATGTAGGGCTTTAAAGGTTAAAACCAACACCTTGTACTGTGCCCGGAAACTAATTGGCAGCCAGTGGAGGGATTTGAGCACAGGTGTTATATGCTCCCTCCTAGATGTTCCTGTAATTAGCCTGGCTGCCATGTTTTGTACCAATTGCAGTTTCCGGGTTAGGCACAAGGGTAGCCCCATGTAGAGTGCGTTACAGTAATCCAGCCGTGAGGTCACCAGAGCATGTACCACAGCTTCCAGATCCCTCATGTCCAGATAAGGGTGCAGTTGGCGTATCAGCCGAAGCTGATAACAGGCACTCCTGACTGCCGCACTCACCTGACTAGTCATGTGAAGCGACGAGTCAAGTAGTACCCCCAAACTGCGAACAAAGTTCTTAGAGGAGAGTGTGACTCCATCCAGGACTGGAGACTGTATTCCCAAATCTGGTTTCGGGCCTGTAACTGTGAGTACCTCCGTTTTGTCTGGATTCAACTTCAATCTGTTTTTCCTCATCCAATCCATTACCGCTCTAAAGAAGAGGTTTATATACCTCTTCAGTTCTATTTATATTTTTGTGGCCTCTGTAAGAGAATTCAAAACATTTGAATGACTGGGATGAGGAACAATGTGACAAGATTTTACTATGATTACATTGTATATAGATATTTGCATGCAAGTCTTTGGCAACATGGGCAGTCTAGCCACTCACCAGAGTAAGAAAACAACAACAAGAAAGCCTCTTATTTAACCCCATTCTAAGCCATTTTCCAAAAGGAAATATAAGATGGCATTTGGTGGGTTAGTCCCAACTAGAGTAGATAACTAGAGTAAATCCACTGAATAAATTATTTAGTGGTAAGTCAGCATAGGTAAATTCAGTTCATTTAATTAGTCTATTGTAGTTGGGACTAACAATAGTGTTTGGACCATGGTACCCTGTGAATTTAATGGGCTTACCATCAGTTGACAGATGCCTTGAAAGCACATACATATACATCCTACAGTGAATGGATATATCTTTGTTCCATCCACATTTTTTCCTGGCATTAATCACTGAGATACCCATGGGGTCATGGGGGATACACACCCACCAGCACCATTTTCTTCATGCCTCATTTGTCCTATCCAGATAAAATATCAGGCTACATGAATAAATATGGGGGGAACAGGATATAAATGAATTTAATAAGTATTGGTACAACAGTACAGCAATAAGTATTATGTTGAAATTTAATTTTTCTTATGCCATCTAAGAGAAATTAGATGATTTCCCAATGGACACCGGATGATGCTGGTGCCTTGGATTCACTTTGAACTGAAGTTCATGGAAATATTTTTAAAATCTAACTAATCTCTAGTAGAAACTTCAGTTCCAGTGAAATCACCAACACAAAACTGGGGAATATAGATCTGAGAAATATAATATTATAATGCTAAATTACAAGGCTATGGAGAGTTTTACTTACAGGAAAGGAAAGAGAGTTGTTAGTGCAACCACTTTTGCTTCTTTGCTGAGACACCATGTGCATTTCCATATTTATGTATCAAAAAAACACAAGCAAAGCAGAATTTGATTTACAGCCAGTTAATGACAAATATGCAAAGATCAAGAAAAGGTCCATATTAGGAAATGATCGTGTCCAGGACTGAAAACTTGTGGCCCTCCACATGTTGAAGAACAACTGCCACCATCTTTCACCATTAACTATGGGCTATAGCTGATGAGGGTTGCAGTCAAAAGACACCAGGCAAGCTACACACAATCAGCCATATTGATTAATAAGCTACCTCAATAAGAAAGAGTGTGGTCAAAAGATACATGGCAGCAGAAAGAGATTGTCTTGGGATTTCTACAACTCCTTTGGGACAGTTCTTTAGCATTCTGCTACAGTTACTGCTCACAGTTACCTACACAACAGTAGAATCTGAAAAATACTGCAAATTTGGAAATGTCGGGGCAAATACTCCTGGAGGAATTTGTCTTTCATTATCTGTCCTTCACTTCACTATTCTAATTCTTAAAAGTGCTTGATAGCAATAGAAGGGACTTAGATTAGGAATGAGGCACTGGCATTTTGGAAACAGAATTCATCATGGCCACATTACTTTCCATTATGATTTCATGTATATTTGCCTGAATGATCCTGTTCATCCATAGAATTTTCAAGGCTTTCTTCAGTTCTCCACTAGAACAGTGATGATGATGATGATGATGATGATGATGATGATGATGATGATGATGATGATGATGGACCAAGGAGAGGCTGCAGGAAGATGAGAGATTGTTTATTCTGTTGGAAGCAGTGGGATCCAGCAGAATTTTGGCCTTAGATTCTCGGTAGTAGTTTTGGTGGCTGTATAGAGAATTGAAAAGAATAGCATCTGTTAGTTGGCAGGGTCTTTTGATGCCAAAATTTTTATCTTTGTCTCTGGCACTGTGCTTCCCCTCTGTTTTGATTTTCTCAGCTTTTGCCAGGCTGCCTGCTAGAACTATATGAGAAGAGCAGCATGAAAATAAACACTTGAATTAAAAGCCCTGCGTGGACTAAATTTGGAAGCTTGCCAAAACCCAACATATTTTTTTGAGAAATTAGTCACAGCATAGTCTGACCCTACATTATATGCAGCTTGTATCCACCTCAACCCCAGTAATAAATATTTTAGTTATTTGGTTAAAGAAAGATTGAATAGCGCTCCCAGCAATCCTAATAGGAGGTAGTTAATGCTGAATATATTAATCAATATAGGTTTATTAATTAATATTAAAAACAGTAATGTAAAGCATGCTCACTAGTATGTTAACAAGTTATTAGACAACACAGTATCCTCCAGATCATAGCAACAAGCAGTTGCAACCAACCATTCCTGTTGACAAGTCCAACCCAGTTATAAGATACAAAATAAATTTATATGATTGGGTTGAGAATATAATGGCTTGATTTAAAAAAAAAACAACACTATGGCTTTTTGAAGCTATTTGAATTTTATGCTGAGATATTATATTTTAAAATATTGCATGTGCATGTATTGTTTGCTCCAATGTATAGTAATACAGAATAAGATATACAAAATAGGGAATTTTGTTATGTAGTCAATATTGTTTTTCAGTCCTTAGGGGGTTTTTTTTTTGGTCAATCAGACTTGGAGGACTCGAATCAATGTGTCCACTCCCCCTCAGAGCTGACCTTTTATTAGGCTAAGTGAAGTGGCAGTGTAACTTAATAGATCAGGGGTAGGCAACCTTTCCCCTTTAAGGGCTGAGGGACTTCAGCTCCCAGAAGCCTCAGCCATGTTGGCCAATAGTCCCATGTTGGCCAATAGCTCTTAGGATTCTGGGAGCTGAAGTCCCTCGGCCCTTAAAGGGGACAGGTTGCCTACCCCTGTAATAGATGGTGATGGTAGAAAGTGTTGGACAACTGGCTGTGTTTGCTAAATTTCCAACCTTCATCCCCTAAAATACCCTGCTGCTCTTAGGTCCTCTTGGATAGTGTTTCATCATCAATATCAAAGTAAGATTAGATACATAGTCCATTCTGCTGGTGCAGAAATCTTTCATCAGTACAAGTTAAGGTTATAAAAATCAAAGTGTGTAGTTACAATCATGATTGGCCAGTGCAATCTTTAGTTGCCTAATGAAATCCAAGTTTGACATAAAAGGAATCAATGTATGCATTAATTTTTGCATGTTCACAGCTTCCAGTTCCAATTCCCTGAATAGAAAGTTTATCATCTTAATTATGTGCATAGCTAAAAGCAAAGAAGCACATCCAGCACAGCAGGACCACAAAGCACTTATTTCTCCAGGCTGACTTGCATGTAGACAATCTAATGGATTTAATCTACATCACAAAATAGCTGATCATTTGCACAAAATATGTACACAAGCAACATTTCAAAAAGCCAGGCTGTTAATCAGACAGCATTGTCTGGAATATATTAAAATGCATTATGAAAATTACAAATACCAGTCTGTATGCTGAATAAAAACAACAACAGAGTTATGTTTTTCTTGTGTCTGCCCAGCTCATTCTCTGTCCAATTTTTGGAAAGTTTGCTATAACCACAATAGGACAATTTCAGAGCAGTGGTCACTTATATCACTGGGAATATGAAAGCATTTGCATATCATTAACTGGTCATATGGTAAAGTGATAACAGATCAAAGGCTTATAAGTAATAACAGGTATTTTAAGCTTCCAGTTCCTTCTGTTTCATTTCCATCTTCTAAAAAGCAAACATTAATTACATCTTCTGTAGTTCATTTTATTGTTTCCCTCATTAAATGGACTGGACTGAAATGCATAAATCTATTACTACCAGTATTAAAAATAGCAGAGAAATTGCTTGTGGAGTGTACCAGAAAACTCTTGATGGCCCAAAGCAGATGGCCCAAATAAAATGGATTCCATTTCCTTTGGGGGCATTGCATTTAGACAACGCATGCCCCTGAAGTGGACAGAACCTGCGCTGAGGTCACCTGAGTCAGTCCAGAGCTGGTTGGAAAAGGAGCAGGGAAAAACCTGCTCCTGCCAGCGGTGGCTGGAGACTGCTGGTAGCAGTCTGCTTCAGGAATGGGCCATCTGGTTACTGTGGTCCCAGAGCAATTACAGCCAGAGTGGCTGCAGATCACTCCATTGTTCCTGTAAATAATAACATAGAATACTAAGTTTTACTAGTGTCAAAGAATTTATTGGCGATGTGTTTGTACAAACATACTACGATCTGTTTAATTTCACCGGCAAGGCTACAGTCAAAGGAGAGGAATAACCAAAAGTCTGATTTATTAAACCATAAGACAGATAGTTATATATCTGATTTTGAAATGTATTTATTTGAGATAAAATAAAGAAACATATGGCTAAAATGGTTCATTGAGACATGGCAGATCCAGATTCAAGTCTCAACAGTGTCACAAAACTCATTATGCAAAGGGATCTTATAGCACCTTGAGACTAAATGTGAGAAAAAAATGTGTAGCATTGTAGAAATTTGTAGCATAAGCATTTGTAGACATACTAGATTACCATACTACTCTTTAATAATAATAATAATAACAAATTTTTATTTATAGCCCGCCCCTCTGCTGAGCAATCGGGGCGGGGAACAACAAAATTTAAACACAGATAATTAAAACATTCCCTTCCCCATGAGCCCTCCCCCCCCACCCCATCCCCTTAAAATAGAATTTATAGAACTGCTATTCCACTTTAACTGCTCTGGCTGCCTCCTATTGAATTCTGGGATTTGCAGTTTAAGGAGGGCCATTTAGAATTCTCAGCCAGAGAGCTCTTAGGCCTCACTGAACTACAAACCCCAGAATGCCACAGGAGGCAGCCAGGGCAATAAAAGTGGAATAACAACATTATAAGAGTGTGGTGCGGTAATGTAGTTAGTCTACTTCCTCAGATACAGTCTTTGAAAGCTTATGTTACATCTTCCTTCGCTCAGTGTCAAAGGTGCAACTACTTTGCTTACTCCTATTCCAGACTAAGGGGGGGATGCAGATGAGCAGCCCTAGGCCACCCCCGGAAGTGGAGGCTGCCAGACACCTCAGCCCCAATCCTCCCTTTCACCGCCTGCGAAAGGGGTGCAGCAACAGGCGTGGCGCGCCTCTTTGGCATCTCTTCTGGCTCCGCATGTCTGGACGCTGAGCCGGAAGGATGTCATCGGAGCGCCCGTCGTGCGGACGGGCCATCACTCCGATGATGTCCTCAGGAAGGGGATGGGGCACCCAGAGTATGGCTGCCCCTCCCCTTCCTGGGACTGAGAATGGTGTTTTTTGCCATCTGCATCCCCCCTAACAGGGCTATGTCTCACAAAACTCAGTAGTCCACTAACTGTCAGCTTGGTCTACTATATAGTCTTCTTGGGAAGACAGAACAAAGAGCAGGATAATCGTGCATGCCACCTTCAGCTCACTGGAGGAAAGATGGGCTTCAAATGTAAAGAAGAAACAACTAAGTAAAAAAGTGGTTTTCTCAAACAAAGAATTTTTTTTCAGGCAAAGTAGTGTAAGTAGATTAATACCTGTAACCATACCTTCCAGTACATTAATAAATATACAGTACAGTACATTTATTGTAATTGCCAATACAGCCGATGCTGTCAAATGGGAATATAAAAATACTGCAGAACAAGTTACATGCATAGATGAGTAATTAAAGTTTTTATCATCAAGTATTTTAATAAATGCAAATAGTTATAGATATCTTTGTTTTAGTTAATAATCAGAAAAATGATACGTTAGTACATTGCCACTCAAAGTGGTAGTTGATGGACATGTGCAAGTCCTCAAACCATTGACTGTTCATCTTGAGAAAGTTTCCAGGAAATAAAGAAACAATTGTAGCTAATGACATAAATGTGTCACTGGGTCATGCCACATTGGAATAAAACTGTGGGAGTTTTTACCCACTTCAATAGGTTGAAATAGAATTATAGAAGAGTTGGAAGAAACTACAAGGGCCATCCAGTCCAACCCCCATCATGCAGGAACTCAAAATCAAAGCATCCCTGAGAGATGGCCATCCAGACTCTGATGTGCTGGTTTAGTTGATTTGAAACTTTAAATAATAACATAGAGCCCCAGTGGTTACTTTTCTACGAAATCAATAAGCTAAAGAAAGGGGGGAAATAGAGGGATGAGAAGATAAGAGAGAGAGAAATCAGAAAGGGGGATTTGGGATAGTGGATGAAAAATATGGTCTTTTCCTTCTTGCAAAAGTTGAGAACAGGGACTAGGAGGAAATAAAATCATGGATGGGATCATTGTAGTAACACTAATATAATATAAACTTAAGCACCAATTTAAAATTACCATAATTGTTAAATATCTTTCCTCTTCTAATATCAACATAATCAAACTAGATTTTAGCATATTAACCCACTTACTTCCTGTCTCTGCCTGAAAGCACCCATAAGGAGACCCATTATCTTCTGTTATAGTTTTTCTGAAGATTTAATGCATCAAAGAAACATAATTAGGTCCTTAATACCATGAGCATGGTCCACATTTCATTTAAGGGTATTTTAATGTTGCAATTGACTTTATTGAGATGTGCACCAATTTAACGTGAACATTGATTTATTAATGAAATATATAATTCTGTTTATTTTTACTGTACAGTTAAATGATTGTATATCAGGGATCGGCAACTTTTTTTGCTGGGGGGCGAGGAGGAGGGGGGAAATGGCACGGGGGCTGGGCGTGCACGTGTGCATGACGCCCGCTGCCATGCGCATGCGCGCGCACACGAGGGTGCCATTTTGGAAGGCCCAAAGGCGCCATGTGTGGGGCCTTCCAAAATGGGGCCCGCCGCTGTGTGCATGCACGTGTGAGCACGGGCACCATTTTGGTGTTTCAAAATGGCGCATGCGAGGCAGTGGCGGCGGGACCGGCCATGGGCCGGTCCCAAAGCCACAGGCTGCACCCAGCCCACGGGATGGGGGTTGCCGACCCCTGTTGTATATTGTCTAAAGCAGGGGTAGGCAACCTTTCCCCTTTAAGGGCCGAGGGACTTCAGCTCCCAGAATCCCAGGAGATATTGGCCAACATGGGACTATTGGCCAACAGGGCTGAGGCTTCTGGGAGCTGAAGTCCCTCGGCCCTTAAAGGGGAAAGGTTGCCTACCCCTGGTCTAAAGGATGGATGGTGTATTGTCATAGATGTTTCTTCTTTTAGAAGGTCATGGAATAATCTTTATCTGATGTGAATCTCTTCCTGCTTGTTATTTTGAGCCTGAAAATGATGACAGTAGGAGCACAACAATTTAACAAAATGTTTTATTGTTTTGAATATTCTGATTAGGGTTTCCCCTGTTTGCTTTAGTATAAGCCTCTCTCATTATCCACTGCTTTCTTTTTTGATGAAATAATACTAGTTTTTGTCTGTCTTTTTGTAGTCGATTACTGACATGGAGAGATATACAGCATATCATTGTAAGGACTTCACGGGCAGGACATTTGATTGCTAATGACTGGAAAACTAATGCTGCTGGTTACAAAGGTAAGTATGTCTAGAAAATCAATGCTGGTGGTTAGAGGAGTGAGTATGCAATTTTCTTTTTTACATTACAGGATTTTTCTTGATTATTTTCAGAAAATAAATATTTGCCCTGCCAGTTACTGCTTTTGCAACTAATTTCTCTTACTGTTAATACTATAAACAAGACCACAAGATCAGACCTTTATGAACTCCCTGTGGCTTCACAAGCCATTTGTGAATATGTGTGCCTTAGGTAAGATAGAGCAGGACTTATAGGAAGCATTAATTTCAGGAAACAAAAGTGCCATTCCATTAGCTTCCATGCTGGGGAAAAGAAATGTGAAGTTAAAGGTGTAAATCTAGTTGCTGGTCCAGACTAGAATAGATCTGTTGAATCATTGAAACATATGTGTTACCTAAGTGTTGATTTCAGTTTCCACTGATTCAATGAGTTGAGATTAGAAACGTTTAAGAATATTAGCAAATTTTCTCATCCTTAGCCAAAAGACTGGTTCAACAAGTCATGATTTTTCCACAAATCCTTTGTGATGTTTTCACAAAAAGTCCAAAAATGTAGTAGTAGTAGTAGTAATATGTAATTGGGTTTTTTTTTTCATTCTTACATGTGAGAACAAAGTAAGTAAAAGTTGATTTTATAGGGGAAGGCTTTCTCTCAGTCGTGCCAACATCACTGGCTCACTTGGTGGGAACATGAGAGAGAGAGAGAGTGTCTTCTTGGTGGCTGCTCCCACTCTCTGGAACTCCATTCCACAGGAGGCTAGGTTGGCCCCCTCCCTGTTTTCCTTTCACCTTCAGGTGAAGACATTTTTATTCAAGCAGGCTTTTAATGTATAATCATGCCAGCAAGGCTTTTTTTTTTTTTACAATGTGTGTGTTTTAGTTATGTTTGCAGCTTTATATGTTTTTTACCTAGTTTAATTGTCTATTAAATTTTTATTTAAGGTTTTTAAATGTTTTTATTTGTAAACTGCCTTGGGTCACTTTCTGAGAGAAAGGCAACACAGAAATGAAATTGAAATGAATAAATAAATTTATATCCTGCATTTTGCATCACAATGTGGAAAATATGATGAATTTATTCAATGAAATTTGAAATTGCACAAATTTCTGCAGAAAAAATCTGAATAGATACAGCATGCAGAGAAACTCCACATCTGGGCTGTTATACATTGACATATTTCTATTGACATATTTCATGATTCTAAGGGCAGTGAATTTGTGGCCCATGGAACACATGTGGCTTACAGAGGTTTCCTACATGGCTAGCTGGCTTCTGGTTCCCTCCTCTCACAGCCTATGTGATCCTTGTTTTCACTCATATCTTTGGGACTAGCTTTCGGATATAAGTCAAAGTATGATGTTTGGGAGGATATTTGCAGTACATGATTTCTTGAAGCCTATCAACTCTAATCTATACATAGAATTAGTCCAGGCATAACAACAAACTGCAAGATGTATTGTGGACATTTCATTCATCTATCCTTTGTCCTAACCTATTTTAAACTCATTTAAAACTTGTATACTATTAGAAACAGAAATATTATTACTTTTCCATTGTGTTGCTGAATCATGACCAGAACAAAGGCTATGCAAACTATCAAATAAATACCATCAGGGTACCAGAATAATAAATTACACCTGTGCCTGTTGGACATGAAGCTAAATCCTGTCAACTTTACAAAGTTAAAAAAATAACATTCCTCCCTTTTTGTTACTTTCTGTTATTTTGTTACTCCCACAAACTGAGTTGTGTCGGAAGCTTTACAAGTACAATATTTTACTACTGCAGTGTGTGTGTGTGTGTGTGTGTGTACATATACATATATATCCTTCTGAGTACAGTATAAATTTAGTTTTCTGCACAGAAAAATGTCTTGGAAGAAGTCTACTTGTGTGACTGAAATGTCTTCTCTTCTTTACATTCTACAACTCCCCTATGTTCCCCCAAACCTATTCCAGAAGGTCCCACGGTGGAAGCAGTTTTGCCTGCAAAAAAGACTCCATTTGATTCTATCCTATTTTGTTTGTAGGGTGGAATCCAATGTTCAGTCACTGGGAAAGTATGCACTTTTCTGTCCCATGGAAACAGGATAAGATTGCCATTCTACTTTATGATTTGGGATAAGGTTAGAGAGGCCAACTTGTTACCTCAGAATTGTATCTGTCTTCTTCAGAATTCTAGGGCCTTGTCTGCATGGGCCAAATACAAAGGCTTCCCTACTTTTCCTTGTCAAGGAGACCAGACAAAGCACAACTTAAAGCCAGGATCTAGTTAGAGCAGATGAGACAAACATTGGCCCATTCAGCACAAGAACTGGGCTTTCCCTATCTTACTGTGTTGTTGTTTTTCAAGTCCCCTTTTGCTCCAGATCTTAATGGAAGATCTGTAGCCCTCCATTTTGAAGCCCAGTGGCTTACTACATGTGTGTTTTGCTGAGCTACCTGGCACATCTGCCACTGCTGCCAGTCAGAATGAGGCACCTGGCCATGTGACAGTTGTTGGGTGCCTTGTTCTGACCTCAGGGAAAAATAACCCATAGTGACAGCGGATACATCAGAAAGCTCAGCAAGATGCTTGTGTGGTCAGCTGCCTAGCTTGGAGATGGAGAGCTTTGCAACTAAGGAGGATTGGGCAGCTCCAGGGCCAGGATAATCCATCCTTCCCTACTCCAGTGCAGGGATGGCCCATCATAGTGGAGTCACTCCATTTCCTACTCACTGGGCTCATCCCTTGCAACAGAGGTAAACCTGCATGCCAGAAGAGGGAGAAGATGGTGGATGGGGAGACCAATATAGGAAAGGTGAGAATACTGAAGTAGTTCCATCCTTTCCTCCTGGCACTTTAAGAAAAACTAAAAGATTGATTGTCTTTCTACTGTGCAATGTGGCAAACATAAGCAAACTGATTTTGTTCAGGAAGGAGTGAATTAGGTAGGTAGCAAAGCTTTCGTCTCTGCTGTACATTGCTATCTATCATAAGCAAAATATATATACAAAATAATAGTTTATAATCACAAGTTAGGAGGAAAATATTGACATGCTTCACTGTGCCATCTGGGATCTCTGCAGGGAGTGTGTGTGTGTGTGTGTGTGCGCGCGCACAGTTGTGAAGTAATATCTAGATTCTAGACTGCCATGTCTGTCATATTTTCCACCACAGTTCATGAAATTCACTCAGTAGTACACTGCTTTGACTGGCAACTGGAAAGGTGGATAATATTTTATACATTGCAATATTAAATATGTAGTTGCATTGACCCAGCAGTTCTATTTTTAGTTTTAAGGCACTACTGAGATACATGTGGTATATGTCAACATCTCATGCTTTAAGATGGTATTTTCCCTAACCTCAGTCTGACCAGTGTCATGGATTAATGTATACCAGGAACATAATATGACCTGACAGTATTATTCTAACTTTTCCTGAAGTTGAAATTGAAAATAAATAAATAGAAAGAATAAAATGGTCCCATCACTGTAGTATTCAGGAATCAACTTTAACCCAAATAAAAGAATAGTTTTAAGTAAATTATTTTGGCAGTGTACACTAAGCAAATTGTTCCAATAAAACTGTAACTCTCTTTAAACTTCTTGTTAGTTTTGGATGAAGGAAAAGCAAACAATTTAGATTAAATAACAACATCCAACTTTGGAGCTTATTCAGTGTATGGGAGGTGGAGGGAGACTTGCACACTGCTGCTGGCAAGAGTGGAACAGTTTTGTTTTGTTTTTTTACTATTTGCACATGGCAGTATTTAGTGTAATATTTCACTATTGTCCTCAACTACAGCCAAGAATAATGATTAAAGGCCTGCTTTTCATAGAAAGAATTACTCCAACCAGACTGAATTTCTTGTGGAAATGGTACCACCATTCTCTTGATGGCTGAAACATGTTTCTTCTATGGCAAATTCATAACAATGTGTATGTCAGAAGGAGGCTTCTGAAACTAACTAAAGCTGCAATGTTATGGCCTCTTTCCCAGTAAACATGTTTAATGCTGGCTTTAAAACAGACTGAAGCACAGTGGGGGGAGGTCTGTGAAATATGCAAGAGAGAAGGGGGCTGTTTCTTTTGCAATGAAAAATCTGAGGGAGGAAACAGCAAAAACCTTGAGGAGTCTCTTACTCAACAAAGAATCAGTGAAAACTGGCACTTGAAAGTGGGTCAGCATGCCTTTTCAGTGGACTGCTTCAGTTACTTGCATGGCAACGCAGTGCCTCTTAACAGTTGCTCCATCTGATTTCAAGTGAGAAGTGGAAAGAGCTGCAAATAAGTTATTAACCCCCATGAGTGAAAAATACTGCTGCTCTTTACATATATTTGAATGTATATCATTCGAGGAATGGACATTTGGCACAACATTGCTTATTAAATTTCTACAGGCCAAATGAATTCAAAGCATTATTTCAACTCGCAATGCTGTGATATTCTAGATTTTTATTTTATATCTGCTCTGGATCAGGACACTTTGATAAATCATTGCCCAAACTGTTTTTGCACATTTAGCATTTATATAAAGTGTGGCAAACTGTAGTATCTATCCCAGGGGTAGGCAACCTTTCCCCTTTAAGGGCCGAGGGACTTCAGCTCCCAGAATCCCAGGAGATATTGGCCAACATGGGACTATTGGCCAACATGGCTGAGGCTGCTGGGAGCTGAAGTCCCTCGGCCCTTAAAGGGGAAAGGTTAGCTACCCCTGATCTATCCATTGCCCAGTCATATTGCACTTCTCAACTTGCTCTTTCATCTCAAACATTTTAAAATTATGGAAACCTAGAAAACAATTTTTTCCCTTCCTTTCTTGGAGACGTGAAAACAATCTTTATCTGCTGTGAATATAGAGCTACTGTGATGTAGGCCCGAAACAGGCATTTAAATGACACACACACCCAACCTGCATGGAAACCACGCCGAGGTTGTTCCTGAGCCACCTAAGGTGATCCAAACTTGACCCCCCCAAAAAAGTGGATCTTGTCCACTCCTTTCCATAGTCCATTTGAAACCACAGCTGGGGCCAGCACTGGGGCCGTGGAATGTGGTTGCTGCCGTCCCGTGATGCTCTGGGTAGGAGCGGCCCTCTGGCCACTCCTTCCTGCCCATTTGTTCCACCTCATAGTGGTCTGACTATTGGAATAGAACTCTGGGAGACCAGGAGAGTGAAACATGTCCTTGGGCATGTTTCACTCTCTCAGCCTTAGAGGAAAGCAATAGCAGACCTCATCTGAACAAATCTTGCCAAGAAACCCATCACAGTTTTGTCTTAGGATCATGGTAAGTCAGAAATGATGGGAAGGCACACAACAACAAAAAATAACAACATCTGGTGGAAGTGACATCACTAGGGAGGTGTGGGGGGTGCGGACCAAACCAGGTGACACCCTAAGGGGAGATGACACCATTGTTCCTCAAAACAACTACGTTTTGGCAGAAATGGAATGTGACATTCATATGTTTCCTTTTAAAATGCTTTAAGAGAGGATGGTAGGGGGTGAAGCTTAGTGAGAGGAGAAAGGAGAGGTCCCAGAATTTTTAAAATTAAAATTTCAAAATTTTAATTTTCTTTTAAAATTAAAAAAATAATTTTTTTAAAAAATATTCTGTTTAAATTTTCTTTAAAAATATCACATTTTAAACAAATATTCACGATGTATATGTAAATACGTTTAGGTTGTGCTTAGGGATGCAGTGGCTCAAGTGGTTGAAATGCTGATTCTGTTGATTGTAAGATTGGCAGGTTGGCAGTTTGAGGCCTGGGTGCTGCATAATGGGGTGAGCTTCCATCACTAGTCCCAGCTTTTGCCAACTTAGCAGTTCAAAAGCATGCAAATGCAAGTAGATAAATAGGTACTACTTCGGTGGGAAGGTAAATGTCGTTCTATGCAGTCATGCTGGCCACATGATCACAGAGTAGTCTGTGACAACACTGGCTCTTTGGCTTAGTAACGGAAATGAACACCGCTCCCTATGGTCGGACACAACTTGACAACCTTGTCAATAGGGAATACTTTTACCTTTACTTAGGTTGTGCTTATGATTTTGTAATTTGAAGGTATAATTTTAATTTTGCTAGTTTTTTATATCACAATTATTAGCATTACATTCAGTAGTATCTGGGAATTACAATTTACCAGTAACATTAGTGCAAAAAAGCATTACAAAGGAGTCTGTATGGTGTGAAATGGGAGGAGGAGGTCAATGGGGCAGTGACACCATGAGTAACTGCACTTGGTGACACTAACCCTAAGGACGCCACTGACTCATAGTATATATGTCAGCTAACTTGCTTACATATGAAAAGCCAAGAAGAGAAGGTGATACAAATATACAACAGGGTGTTTGTAATATCAGTGTAGATGATAATCTCAGAAGCACAAAAGCAATCTACTGTCTTCTGTAAAAACTGTACAGGTGTAAGAAATCTATATTTAAACTGAAAAGAACTGTGTTAGTTTCATTATCTTTAAAAATTTACTTTGTTAGAGTGATGAAATAATGTTTGATTAATAAAACTGAAGATCTTGTAGTATATATTTCTGAATATTGAAATGGTTATTGTTATATTAAACTAAGAGATTATCATGATTGCACATAAACATATTCCTAGAAAGACCGAAATCACTATTCTGACTCTGAAACACACTGTTATGATATTTTCACATTAGCTGAAAAGTTGTGACTAATACAATAAGGAAGCAAAGTATTAGTAGCAAATATCCACTTAGGCTATCCTATATAAGTACACTCGTCTCTCTACATTTGCAGCTTTGACTTTTGTGGATTTGATCATTCATGGATTTTATTAATATGTTCGCTCTGAGAATATCTAGGTCCTCCAGCACAATTCTATGGTCAACTTTAACAAAAAGTCGTACTGAAGGACCTTGAGATTCCTAGAGAGAACACTCCACTAGGCACTTGAAGCTCCTCCAGTGCAATTCTGTGATTAATATCTGGCAGAAGTTGACCACAGAGTTGCACTGGAAGACTTAGAGATTCCTGGAGAGGTGTTCTCTCAGGTAAAAGCATAGTGTTCTTGTTATTTGTGGTTTTTCCACATTCACGGGGGCCCTGTGCCCCTAACCCCAGCAAATGTTGAGGGGTGAGTGTAATATGGTTACAGCGATCTGCTAATATGCCCATTTTGAAATTCTCTTAACATCTTGAAGTCTGTTTCTTAATATTTAAATTTCTAAATACAGTAGTTCTCTATCACTATGTGCAATTGCAAACTTTCTCTGATGGCATTTTAGAAAAAGTAATAAATTGCTTTTAATACCATTCTTGGTCACAACACTTATGATTTTAATTTTCCAAATCAAAATCTTCAGATAACTTCCTTTCCCCACTGATAAGTGTGCCTTGTGAATTCAAGTGATCTTGGATAGTCATAAACCTGAAATTAGTTCAACATACTTTTATATATTCATGCATTTGCAACTTTGTTAGAGACTTCCTATTTGTTTATGACTTTATTTCTGCTTCCTATTTAGCAATCTAATTTTGATTCCTCTAATAGTTAATTCAATGGCTCTTTGCAAATACGTTAGAGTCACAGCTACCTTATTCAGAAGCAATAATGTCAGCTTTCCTAGGGGAACTCCAAGGGTTACAGGCTTACAAAATGTAAAAACATCCTCCAGTCAAAAATTATCTAAGGGAACTCCCAAGAGTTACAGTCTTACAAATTTAAAAAAAACAAACTCTTACTAAACCAAGCGAAAAGCAAACAAACCCCTGGCTCAGTGTAGACTGTGGAAAGACAGGTACCACCAGGAATTCTCATATCTAAACTATAATTGTCCTGAACACAAATCAGCAAGTTCTCTAGGAAACAGGTGGTTAGTGTGTAAGAGCTGCCTGGTTGTCAGCCCAGTCCAGATCAGTCATGGATTATCTGAGCAAGATGAAGGGAGAATCACAAGAGTGGTCATCAGCCAGTCCAGAAGTCCTTAGAGTAGGTTAGATGTCCAGAAAGACAAGCCAGCAAGGATAAACAGAGTAGTCCAAAACACAGCTGATCCAAATTAATAAAAATAGGCACAGGAGAGAGTACTGTTAGGCAACCAGATAAGATAGTTGTCAGTGCTAAAGCTGAGAGAGAACTGCCAGGATATAAATGGGCAGCTACGTCAAATCCACAGGTGTCTAATTAGTGCCTGTTCAGGTCAGCATCTATTACTTAACAGGCTCTGGGATTGGGGTTTCTCTCTCTGCCAGTCAACAAAAGATAGGAGTGTGCCATCTTCAGCATCTGCAACCTCTACCAACTCCTGCTAGGGAGAAGGGTCCCCTACTGCCCCAGCCCCCATATCCTCAAACTCAGCAGGAGCTCCATTATCAGGAGCTGCAGCTTCCTGTCAGTCTGTCTCCTCTTTTCATCTGAGTTGTCTATGGATGAGTTAGGATAGTAGTATGCCAAAGAAGGGCTTGGCTGATGGGCTCACAAGAACTGTGAGCAAAAGCACTTCTGTTAGATGGTGCATACTCCCCCCCCCCCGGTGTCTCATCCCATGCAGTCTGCACCCCCTTAGACACCCTTGTATCTGTGAAATGTTCTTTTGGAAAATTCATGGAATGAATTAAAGCTCTTGGCTACTATTCATGTGGGGTGTAGGCTACTTCCAGAATTAGAGGCAGCATGCATCTGAATGTCAGTTTCAGGACCTCACCTGAAGTTCCCCAAACCTGGGCAGGGTCATATTTTCAACACTGATAAATTTCAAACTTTGATACATATAATAGAGCATAAAAAGAGCACTGTTAGATTAGTCTAGCACCTGGTTTCCCACAGAGGACTCTGGATTCCAGCAGTGACCAACCATTTGTTTCTGGTAGCACAGAAGCAAGACATGAGAATCTCTCTCTCTCTCTCTCTCTCAATATTTTTCTCTTTTTTCATTTCAGGCACACCACTTAAAATGGGCTATGACTGAAAGGGGTTGTTAATTCTTTTTATTATTGGGTTATTAATTGTATTTATATTTTACTGTGTTTTTGTTTGAATAATACTGTTTTTAGTTGCCTTCAATGCCATTTTTTCTGAAAAAAGTAAACATTGAATGCATAAATAATATGTATACCTGCTATTTTCCAAAAAATTGATGAAAGAACATTAATAAAAGGTTTGTGACACACATATCTAGGCATGTTATTGTAGTTCATGTTATGGGGGGAAAGCTGAGAAAATCAAAAAGTGAAGTTGGTGATACAAAGAAGTATTAAATATTGATGAAATGAAATGAATGAAATATTAAAGATGATGTACCTGTCTTAGCTGTGGGTCTAAATTACATTTATATTCCATGCAAAGCAAATCCAGACAAATATCCAACTTCCTCAGATATCAACATCATATTCAGCAACTAATTTTTAAGGACAATGGATTAGCTGTAAATCAAAGAATAATATATTACCTTTCAAAATTTAGTATTTATTTTCAACTTGCAAGTCTCTGGAGTTTTTCCCTACTCCAACACTCCTTCTCTCCCCCCCCCCCCAGCTTTCTGATTCCTCTCCACTGAATAATGTTATTTCCAAAGTGCTCTATAACACTAAATCAATTTTTTTAATTTTGTTCTAGACTCCTCTGGAATGGGTAGCACTATTCAGAGTGCTTCCAGCAAACTACCTATTAGATTCCAGTCTGTGGCAAGTTTTCAGAAAAGAAAGAAACAGTTGCAATTATTGGTCATAAAATGGCATGGTCATATTTGGGGGGTGGGGAATTGCCGGTCTTCATATCAGATAGCCTTAGAAGCACTATTTTAGTGCTCTATGGAGCCCATACTACAGAGATATTCATTTTCTTCTCCTGCCACCTAAGTATCCAGCAGCATTCTCACAGTGGTAAGTAAGGGAGTGAATAAAGTATAAAATTAAATTAAAAGGACTTAGAGAATATGTTTAAATAATTATTTCCTGACTGGTTGTTCTGTAATGAACAAGAAACAATTAAGTTACTCTGAGTGTGGTGTGGTGTGATGGGATGGGAAAATATGAGTTGGGGAAATTTTAGTGCTAATATGTGAAAGAGCCAGCATGGTATAGTGGACTAGGATTCTGGGAGACCAGGATTCAAATCCCTGCTCAGCCATAGAGACACAAAAGATTGCAGTAATCACAGAACCATCAAAGTAATCGCCCATGCAAGCAAAGTCATGCTCAGAATTCTGCAAGAAAGACTTCTACTATACACAGAGTGAGAAATCCCAGAGGTACAAGCTGGATTCAGAAAAGGAAGAGGCACTAGGGATCTCATTTGCCAATATATGATGGATAATGGAGTACACCAGGGAATTCCGTGTGTGTGTATGAAATCTCCATATACTTTATTGACTACAGAAAAGCCTTTTTACTGCATAGATCATGAAAAGCTAAGGCTTACTCTTAGAGAAATGGGAGTGCCACAACATCTGTTTGTCCTGCTGTATAACCTATGCTCAGGACAAGAAACTGCTGTTAGAACAGAATACAGAGAAACAGAATATTGTATGTACAGCAGACATAGATTCAAAGGCCGAAGAAGTGAAGATTGGGGGATGATCATTAATAATGTACGATATGCAGACAACACAGTACTACTAGCAGAAACCCAGAAAGACTGGGAACATTTACTGAACAAGGTTAAGGAGAAAAGCTCCAAGGTAGGCTTAATGCTGAACATCAAAAAAATAAAAATAATGACCATGGAAGATCTACTAGAATTCATCCTAGATAACAAGAAAATTGCAATAGTCAAAGAGTTCCCATACCTTGGATCAAACATTTACCAGAATGGAGACTACAGACAAGATATCAAGAGAAGATTAGAAATGAGAAGAGCAGGTATGAAAGAACTGGACAAGTTCCTTTTGAAAACCTGACAGTTTGATACTCTGAACACTAAGGTGAGGATAGTCCAAGCCATTGTATTCCCCATTACCATGTATGGATGTGAGAGCTGGACAGTGAAGAAAATGGATAGAAAGAAAATATTCATTTGAGATGTCATGCTGGAAAAGTGTGCTAAGGATACTGTAGATATCCCAGAAGACAAACAAATGGGTTATAAACAGATCAAGCCTGAACTCTCCCCAGAAGCCAAGATGACTAAATTGAGACTGTTGTATTTTGGCCACATCATGATTCATTAGAAAAGACAATGATTCTGGGGAAGGTAGAAGGCTGTAGAAAGATAGGAAGACCATACACCAGATGGTTATATTTAATCAGGGTGGCCACAGGTATGACCCTGCAGAACCTTAGAGGAGCAGTAGAAGACAAGGGATTGTGGAGATGTCTCATTCAGAGGGTCACCATGAGTCAAGGTTGACTTGAGGGAACTTAACAACAACAACAAAAACCATGGTGGGACACCCATATGAAAACAGGCAGAGTGGAAAGGAAAGTTTTTAGTGAGGCCTATGAGATCTTCATAAAGAAAAAGCAGGATTCTGTTCCATTTTGAATAGTCTACACCAGAGGTAGGCAACCTTTCCCCTTTAAGGGCCGAGGGACTTCAGCTCCCAGAAGCCTCAGCCATGTTGGCCAATAATCCCATGTTGGCCAATAGCTCCTAGGATTCTGGGAGCTGAAGTCCTTCGGCCCTTAAAGGGGAAAGGTTGCCTACCCCTGGTCTACACCTTTAGAAACAGGACATATTAAAAACTAAAATAAACAATCACCAAACTAAATAGGTGGAATAAATATATGGCACGTATGTATTTTCTGAAATATTTTTTCTGGACTGTCCAAGCGTTAATCCTATTCACACCTACTTAAAACCCAATGCATACAACATGGGTTGCTACTGAGTAAAGATATATATAACTGCCCTGTAAATCTGTGAACTTATTGTAATAAATGTGTATTCTGATTACTGGAGGAGGTTATGGTTTTGTCTTTGATTTGGAAACATTTTCATTCCTTTGTTGATGTATGTACTATGTAGATAGAATCTTCTGCAAAACTATTTTAATATTGTTCTGAACCATAACTTGCCTTTAGTAATAAGTACTGAACCATAACTTGCCTTTAGTAATAAGGAAGGGATTTATTTTACCCCCTTCTGTCATAAAAAGAGCATTATTTTTTAATCCAGCACACTTCATTTCCCCCCTCAAATCAAATTAACTCATATACATTCTTAGTATGTTAAAATAATGAAAGGGAACTTAGACATGGGAAAGTTGGCAACAGCAAGCAATTGTAATATAAAATCTCTAAAATAATCCTGAATAACATTTGATGCAATTTTTAAAGATCTGAGTTGATCTTAACCCATAGAAAATTACATTTTACAAGCCCCTACAAGTGTAATATTTACAGTACATTGTAGTAAAACATTGTATGCTATTATGCAGGGGACAGCTAATTTATTTACTAGCTGGAGAGCAAAACACCAGGGCTTGGTGCTAAGACAACAGAATGGTAGTAAGGGCAGCTGCTTCCTCTGATCTGTGGGCACCACAATTCAAAAAGGGTGTTGAGAAACTGGAGCATGTCCAAAGGTGGGTGACTAAAATGGTGAAGGGTCTGGAGACCATACCCTATGAGGAGCAACATAGGGAGCTGGATATGTTTAAAAGAGAAGCTTATAAGTGATATGGTAGACCTGTTTAATATTTGAAGGGATGTCATATTAAGGATGGAGCAAGTTTGTTTTCTGCTGCTCCAGAGAATAGGACCCAGAACAATGGATGCAAGTTACAGGAAAAGAGATTCCATCTCAACATTAGGAGGAACTTCCTGACAGTAAGAGCTGTTTGACATGGAATACACTGCCTTGGAGAATGGTGGAGTCTCCTTCTTTGGAGGTCTTTAAACAGAGGCTTGATGGCCATCTGTTGGGGATACTTTGATTGTGAGTTCCTGCATGGCAGGGGGTTGGACTGGATGGCCCTTGTAGTCTCTTCCAACTCTATGGTTCTATGATTCTAAGTGGTTTTTACCATTGTTCTCGCTGTGGTTGCTGTCGCTCTTTAGGATCAGAATAGGAGTTGTGCTTACTGGTACTGTAATTCTCAATCAGTTCTGAAATGGACTCCATGACATGTACTACTTTTCACCAGCTTCTGTGCCAACTGCCTCTGGCCATTGATAGTGAGAACCCCGGTTTCAAATTCCAGTAATCTCCAAATTAGACCAAAGTGATGGTGTGAAGCTGCCACTGACAACTGAAAATAGAGTTCGTAATTCAGGTTCAAGATTGCTGACTGGATGAACTACAGAGTTTATGTCTTAGTTTTAAAACAACTCCATTGGCTGGCATCTTCATAGAACTTTCCTTCAATTATGGTGTGCTTTGAAGTTCTGCATGTGGTGACCAGATGTAGAAATTTACTGGTTCTTCCTTGTTATCTCTGTGACTCTCACAAATAGATAAAGCTGTGTCTGCACAAAGATAGCTCAGAACCTCCCAGAGCTCAAGGGAATTTTGGCAGCCTCCCCACCTGCTCCAGTATATATGTCCAAGAAGAAGGTAGACTGGCATCTACAGGCAGATCTCTGGGTGATTTGCAGTAAATTAACAAGGATTACTGATTCCAAGTTATTTAAAAATACCAACCAAGTGACTCTTCCCCACCCTAAATTATATGGCTGAAATGAGGGGAAAGGCAGAGCAGGGTAACCAGGAATGGAAGAATTGCTTTCCATTTGATTTTCATAAAGGAAACAAATTCATGTACTCAGAATTCTTTATTTCTAAGTGTATGGCCTTTTGTACCTGCTTCTCACTGGTGTATCTTGGGATTCTAATAATAATAATAATAAAAATATCCTGCAAATCTGAAGTCTCCCTAGCTGTGGCACACTGTTAACATAACAGTCATATTCATAGCCATGTTAGTATTTGTTAGTATAAAATGGGTTCTCGTAGCACATTTGAGATTAACTGAGAGAAAGAAGTTAGTAGCATAAACTTTCATAGACTTAAGTCTTCTTCATCAGATGCATGGCATGAAGTACACGTGGACAAACATTTATACCAACAGATGGTGTGTGTGTGTGTGTGTGTGTGTGTGTGTACAGTAGTAAAAATGCAAAACATAGGTATGGTGTTGGAGTGACAATGACAGTCTGTTTCAATGACAGTCATAGAGTAGTTAAGAGACAAACATGGGAGACAGGCTGTACATCAAGCCAAGAAAAATGAACAAGATGAGCAGGCAAACTATTTATATAGTTTTTGTGGGTTTTTCAGGCTGTGGGGCCATGTTCTAGAAGAGTTTCTTTCTGACGTTTCACCAGCATCTGTGGCTGGCATTTTCAGAGAAACTATGAATATGTTTTTTATCTTATGATACAGACCTATAACTGTATAATGAAAGCTTATGCTGCAAACATCTTTCTCAATCTCAAAGGTGCTACTAGATCCCATGGCTGCCATAACACATGAGGTTAACTGATGTTTTCTGTTTGTTTGTTGCAGATTCTTTGTCTTTCCAATATTATTATCAATTTAATGAGTTTCTATTGTCTGGTCCCTTCCAACTCTATGACTCTATGGTTCTATGATTCTATGAAATTTTGATTATTTCACACCTAAATTGAATAATGTATTTTATTGTACAGTAATATGGTTTACTGTTTTAGGAGCTTTTTAGCTGAACAGTGGTATACATATTTTAAATATAAATCAAGTTCAGTAACATGAATCACAGCATTGTAATCATCATCCTCTAACCATATATGAGCTAGCTAATCTAACCCAAGAAGAGGACATTTTTAATGGCTTAGGATACATCAATTTATAATATGTTAGATATATAATTGCCATATTCCATTTCCCCAAATCTGGGTGGCCTTATTTACCTATTATGCAAATACATTTCTATTTAGGCAATTCAAATTTTGAAAAAAAAAGTTTAAACATAAAAGCAAGGGGTTGAGTTTTGCACCAGCTCTACAGATTAAGAGACTTGCAGAGACTGGTCATGCTGCTATCGAATTGTAAGTTTGTGAGATATTTAGCCTTCTCTGCCAAAGAGTGCTGGTGCCTCACAAACCTATAAATCCCAGGATTCCATAGCTTGGAACCATGGCAATTAAAGTAGTGTCAAGCTGTATTGTTTCTGCAGTGCAGATTCAGCCCAAGAAGTATAGCTAGAAATACAGTAAATGTGGCAACTGGCCAATATGGCAAATCTAATTGAACATGACTAATTTAGAGAAATGTCTTAAATAAAAAGGTCCAGGAAATGTTGAGCAGAAATATTTCGTGTCTGTACATATTATATTCAGTTGTTTGATTACCCAAACAATAAAAATTGTTGTGGCAGCAAAAATTAAGATGTTCTAAACATTTCCAATACTCTTTGGAATAAATTTCACACACACACACACACACACACCATTTTTACGCTTGCAACTGAATTTCTTTTGACTGTGATGGCAAATGATATGTGTCCACTGCATATTTCTCCCCATTTTAATATATCAATAATTACCTTGGTTATTTGCATTGGAATAAGATCTCTTGCCATCACAGAGAACCAATATACCCAGTGATATAAAGCAGGGATGGGGAAACTACAACTCCATCCACATTTTTATGACCTCTCTCCTCTGTAAAGCCCCCAGAATCATAAACCCTGATGTACGAACTGAAAGTAAACGTTTCATCACATTTTTGGACAGAAATACACTGTGCTCCATGGTGGGAATAAAAATTGGTCCCTGTGGTATAAAGGTACACCTGTACCAAGTAAAGCAAATACTTTTTAGCAAAAGGGAAGGAGTAGTTTGTCTTCTCTATACAGAGGCTAGACTGGCCTTTGCTGGCACAGAAAAGGCAATGCTGATATCGCCCTTTCAGGTAGTGCTGCCCAACTCACAGTAAATACATTCTCTTTCTGAATAAGATCTGAAGGCAATTCTGAAGAAGATATGAAGGTAATACGTTACCTAGAAGGTACTCCTAGCTCAGAATAATGCTGGATAAGTGATTTTATAGTACGGTATTCCAAGAGACTGCAGAATTAGTTAATGCCAAACAAATAATAGCCTCAATTCTAATTTATACATATGGAAAAAATGGATGAACACATTTTTCTTTCAAGATGTGGGGGATCCGCTACTTTTATCAGTTCTAGAATGTCTTTCCAAACTGTTATTATTTAGTCAGTGAAAATTATATTTCTGTCTTCATACCTGCAGCTCTGGCCAAGTCCATTTATTCAGGGGCTTTGAAGTGCAAGTGGTGCAGACAGCCAAATATCAGCTGTCTGGACTGTTTCCACAAGGAAGTCCTTAGTAGCACCACTGAATTTTAGCCTTCTTTAATCTAGAAGGAGGCAGTGGAGAAAATTACTTATGTGTGCACATTTTTAAAATGTTACATGTATCCTACTCCTACCCATTCCTTATCACAAAAAAAGAAAGTTTTGAGACATTAAGAATAATATCAATCATGGGAAATTAACAGGCGCTGTAACCTTGGGTGGTAATCTCTTTCTCAGGAATGAAAAATTATACTTTTGAAATAATAGACTATTTCTGAAAAGGTGTTTGTTCTGCCTACCCTTTGAAGAGTGTGGTGAAATAAGGACAGTGGTTGGTCAAAGTAAGGATTTCTAAAGTTGATTAATGTATGTTTCCCAGAATTTATCTTATCATTATCAGGAAAAATTACAGAATTTCAACACTATACTATAATACAGTGAATCCTAGAAATAATGTTATTTATTTATATAATACAGTTATTGCACATTTTCTAGTGTTAGCATGAGCATAAACCAGGCTCCTGCTCTTACAGTGGGGGGGGGTGGGGGCCTCGGAAGTCTACATTGGAAAAGGGATACAACTGAAACTTCTTAAACACTGGAATCTGTCCTGTGTCAAACTGAAACGTCTGCTGCAAACATAATAATAATAATAATAATAATAATAATAATAATAATAATAATAGTTATTTATACCCCACCCCTTTGGGATCAATCGGGGTGGCTCACAATAAAATACAGTACAATAGAAAAAACAAGTTACATCCCACCCACCCCTCAAAAGGTTATTAAATCTATTACAAATTAAAAATAGACAAAGTTAAAACAACAATCACAATATACAGTAAAACAGAGGACTGCAGCAATGTAGCAGATGGCTTTCGGGGAGGCCGATAGGGTTCCCCTGAGAAAAGGAGGAGCCTGAGGAGGGGCCTAAGGCCGGGATTTTCTATCCTGGAAAGGCCTGCCAGAAGAGATCCGTCTTGACAGCTTTTTTAAAGCTGTCTAAAGATGTTAATTGGTGGATCTCACCCAGCAGGCCATTCCACAATTTGGGGGCAACAACAGAAAAAGCCCTCTGGGAGGTAGCCGAAAGCATAGATTTTTGAGGCTGCAGCAAATTCCTCCCAGAGGACCAGAGAGCATGGGGAAGATTATAGGGGAGAATGCGGTCCCTGAGATAGTTTGGACCCAAGCCATTTAGGGCTTTAAAGGTAATAACCAACACCTTGTACTGGGCCCGGAAGCTGATAGGCAGCCAACGGAGGGACCTTAGTACTGGAGTAATATGGTCCCTCCTAGATGTTCCTGATACTAATCTTGCCGCCATATTTTGCACCAGTTGTAATTTCTGAATCAAGCACAAGGGTAGCCCCATGTAGAGTGCGTTACAGAAATCTAGGCATGAGGTTATCAGCGCGTGAACAACAGTCTCGAGATCCCTTACTTCTAGAAAAGGGCGCAGCTGGTGAATCAGCCGGAGCTGATAACAGGCGTGTATCATTTTAGTATTCTTGGATTAACAAGTATTATTATGAAATTAATTCCTTATACACATCCATCATTTACTTTTAAAGCATTGACTAAGAACAATGTCAAGATGAGCACAAATGGACAATGGCTGCCAGGATGCACCTGTTTAAGCATGTTTGGAAAAGTTACTTTTTCGATTATAGCTTCCAGAACCCAGCCAGCATGGGCACTGGCAATGCTGACTGGGTGATTCAGCGAGACGTAGTCTAAAACATAATATTTATAAAATGTGATACGTTCCATCTCTTTTCAACATGCTTGTCATGACTTCATATGTACCTTTCTGTTGCTACTGCCAAGTTAAGACATAGAACATTCTGGAGCATGACAGGCTATTGTGCAGCCTTGTTGACACGTCCCTGCAACCAGCACTTGTTCTTTCCATGTATTACTGAATTCACACTAGTGTTCCTCAGTAATGTGCTTGTGCTTGTGTTCATATTCAATAAAGTGATCATGAATCTGTGGATCAAAGATATATCAGGCTATGATTAGAACAATGAATATGAGACTCTAGCAACTCCAGGCACATTAGATAGAGTTGTTACTTTGAATAAAGGTGTTAAGTACAATGAGTACTATATTCTGTGCGATAGTGAGGAAATATTTTCTAATGCTAACAGTTCTGTTTATATTTTGCAGTCAGCCATTTATATGGATTTGGACTGATGGATGCTGAAGCCATGGTGATGGAAGCAGAAAAGTGGACAACAGTTCCTCCACAGCATGTGTGTGTTGAGAACACAGATCGGCAAATCAAGTAATATTTGAAATTTATTGATTCCCAGTTGACTTAATATTTTTTACAAAGGCCTCTTCTGGGCCTAATATTGGTCTGGGGTCCCCAAAAATGGTAAAATTGTTCCCTAGACCCCCTAGGGGTATGAGATATGTTAGAAAATACAGGGGAGGAATTGGGGGTGCTGTAGGGCCTCAAAAATCATAAAAACAGCCTTGGGGTTTGCCGGTGGCCTATTGGCCATACTACCTCTTCCAAATAGTGTGGTCTTTGGAGAGCGGGTGCAGAAAGGTCCCTAGCCCTCCAGCTGTCCAGAATAAGAGTTATATTGGGAAATTTGCAACACCTCCCTACTGAACATCAGTTTGAAAAAAGAGTCTGCTTGAGTAATAGCGAAACACTTGTTAATACTACACATCTGGCCCAGGAACCCTTCTGAGCTTTAACACTGTAATCTGAACTGCTTTTGTAGTCTCTGAACCTGCCTACTGAATGGTTCCCAACCACATAGAGAAAGCATAAAATTGTGTAACCAGTATACACATAGGCTTTATTCAGACTTACAATTGAATTTATAGAAATTGGGAATGATGCCCCAGTTCTCCCTGTGTCCTGCATGTATTTACCAGATGTATGTACTGTCTTAAAAATATGCAGCCCAGGCCATTGGTAAAACTATATTATTTACCTAGTTCACTTTCATGGACACTTACATAAGAAAAAAAAACCCCACAAATATTCCTTAGCTGATCCACAACATCAAGCCATCATTGAACATTAATACAGTGGTAGGAGCTTGTATCCCACTCCCTAGTTTTTGGATAAAGAGCAAGTCTTTCTGTGTAATAACTTGAATTTCATTTGTTTATTTGCTTATCTTTATTTTTGCTGCATTTTCCCCAAAGTGAGACCCAAGACTACTCATAAAAAGATTCAAGTTAAAACCTAAGAATAAAATTTTAAAACACAATTAAAAATATATTAAAATGATAGGTAAAAACAGTTCCATCTCTTCTAGAGCTTAAATTGATAATTTGTTGATAAATTGTGATTTAGTGGTAGTATATAAAATAAGTGAGAGGTTTCAGGAACATTTTGGTGGCTTATGATATCATTTGTGACATAATTTATTTGTGGATTAGGAACAAGCTACTTCTAAAAGTGGAATACTTTGTAATGGGTATAAATCGTGTTCCTGAATACAAGACTTCTTTGAACAAATTTTTGGTGATGCTTATCTTTAGCTTGTAGTCACTGATTTCATCTAGTAAATAGAAAGCAAAGCTTTGAACATATGTCCAAAAATTTAATAGAAGGACTATTTATGTCAGCATGAACAGAAGTGAATGTACAGTTTTTCAGGATAAAAGTTATCTATAAAAATAATTTATGAAGGCCATAACTATGTTTGATGTTTCTGAAACAGAACAATACGACCAGATAATATTCGTAATGGACCAGATAATGGTATTCGCTCAATATATGAAGCTACAGGCTGTGCAGATAATCCAAATCACCATGTAGTTTATCTGGAGCATGTTGTACTTCGCATCACTATCACGCATCCCCGGAGAGGTGACCTGGCAATTTATTTGACTTCTCCTTCTGGAACAAGATCTCAGCTCTTGGCTAACAGGTACAACATCCATATGCAATTAATCAGAGTTCGCTTTCCACATCCCCCAGACTGTAGCACAATTTAAATAAGAATGAGGGAACTTAGAAATACAAATTGTAAGGAGAGTGAAAAAATAAAGTGCAAATTTGAAATTTGCTGCCACTGGGTATCAGCAGAGGCTGAAATAATCCTGTTATCTTCAGCATTGTGTGAAATACACTTTGTCAGATCCTTAATGATTGAGATCACTGCAGAATACAGAAGTGAAACAGGATCGATGTTTTAGGGATATGGCTGACTGAGCAGTTATTTTTAATGACAGATGCTGTTCTATTTCTCCTTCCAAAACCCGGATGACATAAACCAACTTACAGCATGGACTGTCTGAACTGAGTGTTCCAGACCTAATAATATCACAAATATAAGTTTAATTTGTGAAATTGAGTTTTGATCCTGAACATAAAGAGTTTCCCACTGGACATTTCAGAAACTTGTATGAGATTGTTTTCTAGGTCAGTCCAGACTTGTTGCTCAGAATTCCTGTAGCAGTCAATGATTTTGCTTGGATAAATTGGGTGAATATATTAATCTCATATTTAGAATATAGAACATGTGGAATCTTATTGATATAATAAGATAAAAGGGGCCATATTTTATTGTTATGGGAAATAGTCCTGCTGGGCAGTCTCTGTATTCTTTGCTATAGAAATAGTGATAATATTTATGAAAAGACATTTGAATGTGAATACAGACAGATAATGGCACTTTTATCAAGACTGGCATTTTTGAGAATTAACCACTGGAAAGACAAAATCCTTGCTCTCCTCTTTCTTGGCTATATAAATCATCCTTTAGAAATATGGTGTGCTGTTGAATCACAAGGAGTCTTTCTCCAATTTTACCTAATAATTTGCCTAATAATCCCCATTCTGGAGTTTTACTGCCCAGATTCAGCCAGGTCTCTCTATAATCTCAACAAATAGGAGAGAACAAGCAATTGAGGTTGAAGCTAGAAAGTATTAAAGCAAGTGAAGGTGAAAGTTTAGGGAATGGGAAAGTAATGGCATCTCAACAGAATCAAAAACAGTTCATAAGGGCATCAGGATGTGAAGGGAGCCCTGGTGGCACAGTGGCTAAATGTCAGTATTGCAGCCAGAAGGTTGGGAGTTGGATCCCAGACAGGGTTCCAAGGTTGACTCAGCCTTCCACCCTTTCGTAGTTCGGTAAAATGTGTACCCAGCTTGTTGGGGGGCAATTGGCTTCCAGATTGTCAATGACTTAGAGAATGCTGAGTTCACTGATAAGCAGTATAGAAATGTAAATGCTATTGCTATATAGTTTCTACAGAAGGGGAAAAAATCAGGGTGCAGTTGACTTGTGCAGTCTTAGAGATGATAAACACCATGAAAGAGGACATCTTTTTGTTTTCATGGAGCTCTTCTGAGGTAGAGACTTCTACTGACTAACCAACTTTCCCCCTATACATAATTGTAAACATATAGGTGCACCATGTCTTTTTCAGTATTTATATGGACCCAGGACATAAAGTGAAGGCACATCCGAAAATGAAAAGTACCATTTTGGACCACACTAAATGGTCTGTCTAGCAGACTATTCCCACAGTTGTCAGTTATATCATTCTGGAAGACCCACAAAATTGACATAAGAGGCAATAAGACCTTCCCACTTTTGCTCTTCAGCAACTGGTACATGACGCATGTTGTCAGCAATACTGGAAAGAGAATATACAATTATAAACTTCCAAGAGCAGTTTGAAAGCTGTATTCCATGATTTCTTTGGTAGCCTTATTCTAGGAAATATTTCTGTTTCCTGTTTATAAAATTCTGTAGTTGATTACTTACTCTGCACAAAATGTGCACATGGTATTTTTACACAGAAAACAGCATAGAAATATGAGCAAATTTTGCACAGAATAAGACTTTTAACTGCAGAGATTCTCATCATTCCAAGATTGTCCTCTTCAGACCCTTGGCCACATGGGTGCAACCGAGCATCCTGTTTTCATGTCAGACATGACAAATGGGAGATTCTAAGTACCAGCAACAGCATGACAAAATAAAGGATGTATGCCAGTAGTGGGTCCTGGATCAGTGTATGGATGAGTGTGCAAACACCATCCCACCCCTGCTCCAACCCAGAGACTAACCCAGATGAGCACCTCAACTCTTCAGCCCCTAAGTGAGCTAAAAGCTGGGGGGGGGGGGCAATTCAAGCTTTCAAAAGCTTGTAAATGTTTGTGACATTTTAGTTGTTCTACTGAAAAATATTACACTTGTGCTAATATTTTGTTGACCACAAAAATGGTCAATGTATCTACCTTTGCTTTTTTTTTCAGTTACAGAAGAAACCAGCATCAAACAGCATGTCATTTCATATATTTAAATAGGGATGAATTAGACATTTGACCTGTAAGTCAGTCTTAAAAGTGTTCAGCTCTGGATGGATCAATTCTCATATTTGTCATGAGGAAGGAACATCCTGATTTATGTCAGAAATTCATTACTAATTAATTTCCATCATGCTAAATTCATTTTAAAAATCTTAACAGAGCAAGGTATGTGAGTTTTCTTAAAAGTAAGTCTCAGTCTGCTCACTGGTGCTTCTTCTGTATCACTGTGTTTAGACTACAGTGTAAATGTTTCCAGTTTATTTTCTCTTTAAGAAGGTAAGAATAAATAGACTTGTCTCTTGCTGCAGATATTAGTGAAAATGTGCACCATCATTGCTGGTGTGGAAAAATAACATATATTAGCACAGAAATGCCCTAATCCCAGAATGGATAACAAATGCTTGACAACAGTATTGCATGTTAACATAAGCACAACTTCAAGGATACCATAGTAACAGTGAATTGGAATTTCCCCCCTCTTCATAAGACGAAAGTATCCTGAAGATAGTGTTGTGCTTCTGACTAATGGACACACTTTTGTGAGACACAGAAGACCTTAAATGTAAATGATTGATAGCACTAATACTTTTTTTTACTGAGTTCAGTAAACATGTTTCAGCATTTATCTTGTGAGTTAAATCTGAAATAGATTATTGATGAGAGGACTTGAATTACAAAGACATGCTTATTAGTTGTACAGTCTTCCTAAACTACTTACAAATAAAACGGGTGTGGGTGTGTTGTGATGTTAAACTATTAAATCAGAATGTTAGAGTTTTGCCCATATTCAGTGGAATATGTTGTCTCATGGTTTGGTGGAGTCTCCTTCTATGGAGGTTTTTAAACAGGGACTGAATGGGCATCTGTTTGGAATGCTTTGATTGTGTATTCCTGCATGGCAGGGGGTTGGACTGGATGGCCCTTGTGGTCTTTTCCAACTCTATAATTCTATGATTCATTTTAATGGGTTCACATGAAAATATGGGGGGAAATAACCATTACTTTGTAAATGGATCATGTTGTCATTTCCTGGATCATTTTCTGCTGCTTGTAAAAGTAGTGATAATGAAGACCTACATGTCCCAGAAATTTCTAAATTAGAAAAAGTTACTAAATCAGAGAAAGGGAAGAAAAAGGAAAATCCAGGAAACACAAAAGTCATATTTAGAAAGAGAAGATAAGCTATGATGTACAACCCCTGTACAGTGATAGTTTTTAAGGTTGTCCTCTGGTTCATAGGCAGTATAGATACCCTGGACACAATATCAAGTCCAATTTTTAAATAAACACTTCATAAAGATTCTCAACAGGGGAGATTATCGCACATGGTTTTTTGGCCAATCCGGAAACAAGCTGGGGATGGGCTTGAATGGGTGTTATTGCACACAAAAACGCTGCCAATGCCACCTGCTGACTACAACTCATCTCCGAGCTGCACTCAGCTGGCCAATTTTCAAGGACGGAAGCTTCCCAGCCTTGAAAATTGGCTAACTGAGCGTGGCTTGGAGATGGGCTGTAGTTGGCCGGCAGCATCAGTGGCGTTTTTGTTCAAGCCCATCCCCAGCCCATGCCTGAATCGGCCAAAAAACCATGTGCGACAATATCCTAAGGCTCTTGAGAAAATGTAGCAGCAACTAAAAGTAACAAATTCTTATGGCTACTAAATGGCTAACAAAAAGAAGCAACAATTTATTTTCACAATAAAACCCATAGTCACTAGGGATCTTTCTTGATCTCAGTACTAAATAATATTAATGAACAACATGGTTCCAAAAATAACTAGTGAAATTGCCACTTTTGCTTACAAATCAGATTTGTAATGATAAAGCCCCAAAGTGTTCTGGAAGGATTTGTACACACACACACCCCCAAAAAAATCTTTCCAAGGTGAAAGATTGTCAAAGTAATAGTGGAATAATCACCATATGATAGAGGAATCACATTCTCCTAGTAGAAATATTGCCAATTGAGTTTTGGCAAAATAAAGTATCATGACAATTTGTGCAACCTATGTTTTATACACATATGTCTGCAGTTAAAAATGATGTGTGACAACAGCACAATTATATATGAATGGAAGTTGCTGTTTTTGCTGTGTTGTGAGGAAGTAACTCACACCATTCAACAGCTATTAGTCCAGCATTTAGAAAAGTAACATGTATCTTCAGCCATAATAAACCTGTGAAAACCAAGTACTTAAGGAGAACATATAAGAATTATAGTGGGAGTGGGCCAGGGCTGTTGTGCCATGATTCTGATTATATCAAGAGCATCTGATTGGCCATAGCTGAAGGCAGAGTTTCTAATGGAACTTTGGTTTAATCTAGTATGATAGTTCTTCTGATCTAATGTTCTAATGTTTGCATCTGAAAATGTTGTTTCTTTGCCATTGGAAAAAACAGCAGTTGTTAGTAGTTCTAAATCTCTGAAAGCTTTTGACCAAAGAGTGTATGAAATTGCAAGTTTTATCCAGCTTAGAAGCATAATGCACTATTTTCTTTTGTAGCCTACTATTTTTTATGAGTGACTTTCTTTCCAATGTTCCATTATACTTTTTTTTTTTAGTAAAAACAAACTTTCATCTTCTAAAAAGAATTCTCCCCATTCCTAATTCTGTTTGGGTTCCTCCTCTATGAACCTTTTGGCATCTCTGTCTGAACTAACTGTTCATGAGCCTCCAAAAGGCTCTGAGTGTTTCTGCTGATATAATGGACAAAAACAAGTCCTGTTGCAATGCATTAACATCACTCGAAGCAGGCAGGCAGTGAACGAAAAATAAATAGGTTCTATGGCTCTGGGGATGCATGTGTTGCTGGAAACTACAAGGCTGCAAGAGAAAGTGGAAGGAAGAAAAGCATTTACTTTTTCTTCTTTCAAGTTTCAGAATGATGCAAAATAATCATGTTCTTTGAGAAGAATGAGTATTCTCCAGTCCACAGGCAACTTTTTTTGTATATAGGGCTAAATGCAAAATATCTTTTCAGTCCAATCCCATACGAGTCTGTTCAGAAGTTATTCTCATTGAGTTTATTGGGTATTGTGCCCAGATGCTTGGGCATGGTTTGTAGCCCTTATCAATAAAGAGGGGATTCGGATTTAAAACTAAGATTACTATTGGTCTTTCAGATGTAAATTGCATGTTTCCAGAAGTAAACTACATGTTCTTGTTCTACTGGACCATTATACTGTATCAAGCAACGAGCTGGTAATAATCCCTAATTTTCCAAAGTAAAATTCTAAGTATAATATTTCTAAGCAATTTACAAATGCAGTACTGGTAATTTGGTGCAGAGTGTAAGATCTAGGGAAAGACTGGAGAACACTGCAGCATTCTGTCCTTCCTAGACCACAACAGAATAGGTAATAAAGTAAATGGATAGGACAGACAAGAGGAATATAAACAACAGGAAATTAATACATTGAAACACGCACATTTCATTTCCTGTTGTTGTAGCTCTGCTTTATCACATATAGGTCTATTTTCAGGAACAAATTTATACTGTTACTATAAGCAAACACTGTTAGATAGTGCAAACTCAATGTGTCCAAGGAGGAAGAAGTTTTACAAAGGGTTTATGTATTCTATGGGAAAACATGCTGCCTGTCAAGAATCAACATTGTCTTCAGTTACAGTGCTATCATACCCAACAAGCATGGTGTAATTGGAAAACTGAACTAAGGGGGGTTGCAGACTGCCAGAAATAGTGCAAATTGAGTCCACTTTTAGGGTTAGGGTTAGGGTTAGGGAATCATGGGAACTGTATTTTATTGTGGCACCAGAGCTCTCTGACAGAGAAGGTTCAATGTTTCAGAAAAAAAAAACAATTCCCATGATTCCCTAGCACTAACCCTAACCCTAAAAGTGGATTCAATTTGTACTATTTCTGGCAGTCTGCAACCCCCCTAAATCAATAAGATAATGTTCATAATTAGGTTATATTGTTCAATAGATCTTTATGCACTGTATTCTGAGGACAGCTGTGAAGGTGGAAGATTAACAAGAATAACCATTTTGACAATTGTTGAGAAAGATTACAGAGGTGATTTCAGAATAGTAAAATTACCTCCTTCAAATAGGGTAGAAAGTAATTCATGTTAAATTTTAAAACAGGAAGAAAAACTAAATACCAAAATAGCTTTACAGTAGAGCCACCATGGTGTAATGGCTTAAGCACTGGACTATGACTCTGAAGACCAGGGTTCAATCCCAGCTCAGCCATGAAAACCCACTGGGTGACCTTGGCCAAGTCACATTCTCTCAGCCTCAAAGGATGGCATTTATGGCAAATCCCCTCTGAAGAAACTTGCCAAGAAAACCCCACGATAGGATCTCCTTAGGGTTGCCATAAGTTGGAAATGACTTATGGCACGCAACAACAAGAAGTAAAATCTATCTAAGAACACTGCAGAATTCTGTCTTCTGTAAGATTGAAGAACTGTCTGAATAGAAGTCATTTGAGGTGCTTCATTTATAGAGTATCCTGCCTTGATTCAAGGACTGATGGCTGATAATCATGGATTTTCTTCAGCTGCCCCACAGTGTGAGACTTTTGACTTCAGTATGAACAAATCAGACATGAATCCTAAAGCAACTAATAGGATCTGTTTTCTTGTGCTGTTTCGCTATTTGCCAATTGGAACTTATGTCTGTATGTCTGTACAACTGAATTGTTCTTCTGACTGTTAGGTAAAGCAAAGAAAATATATGATTATAAGACAAAACCTAGAGTTTTGGGCTGGAGAGTTTTCTGCAAGTATACATGCAAAAGTGTGTAAGGAAAATTAGGAATTAGACAGAGTTATGCAGTATATTATAGAATATAGTGTTAATGTAACACATGCTTCGAGAGGAAACCCTTCATTATATTTATTTACTCCGGACAACTTCTTCTAAATATTGGCTTTCCTGCTTCAGAAAGGTGATATAATGAGGGTTTGGCTGAAAGATTTAAATAATGAGTTTTGGCAAAATAATCTCTCAGTGGTTACTTCCCATTTTGAAGCTGTCATTAGAACCTATGTCAAAAGTGCCTGTGAAGAATAATTTGAACAAAAATCTGAAAATCTTGGTGAAGGCTAAAAATGCTAGTTTTACTTTATGTCCCATTAGACATCATGTGGAATCTCTTATATGTTAAACTGTTGATACACAGAAACATTATAATATACATTATAAGCCTAGAGGTGTGCAGTGCAGTGCAGTGCAGTGTATATTGCCCCTTCTGTCCACTAGACCCAGATGTTGCCAAACTATACCTGATGTGCCTCAGATAGTTTCACCAGGGCTTCATTTTTTCACCTAAATCACAGGGGGAGGGGGGCCCTCCACTGCTTGTAACTCTTACCCCTAACAAAATCCAAATCAGAAACTTACTCACACACATCCCACACACATACCTTAGTGTTACTGCTGTGTGATACCCATGGGAACTTTTCTCCCCTTTCAGGTTGCAGGTGGATGGAGAATGATAATTCTGATGCAGAGACACCTCAGCAAAGAAGCACAACAGCAAATTAGTTTTTTTAAAAAAACAATCATGGCTAAATCATATGAATAACTTGTAAATTCATCCTTATGTAGTAATTTGAAATACATGCATGTTTTGAGTATCAGTGAAGCATAAAACTTGTGTCCAATCTCATAATAGTATGCCAGCAACTATCATGGCATAGTGGTTTGAGTGTTGGACTATGATTCTGGAGACCAGGGTTTGATTACCAGTTGGACATGAAACCCACTGGGTGACCTTGGGCAAGTCACACTTTCTCAACCCCAGGGGAAGGCAATGGCAAACCTCCTCTTAATAAAACTTGCTAAGCAAATCTCATCATAGGTTTGCCTTAGGGTTGCCATAAGTCAGAATTAAATTGAAGGCACACAACAACAATAACAACAGGCTATCAATCCCCTTTCATGGCATTACTTCCAGGCCTCTAGTGTAACACCTTGAGTGCCTTTTGCTAAGTAATACAACCAAGAATGACAATAATATACCAAATATGTGTGATAATATTTACTGTGTACATTCTGTTGGGAGTAGGGAGCATGGTGCCTGCATGCACCTGTGCAACACCAAACATCTTTCTTGACACTTGACAATGTGTCCTACACCTCCCTGAAGAGAAAAATGAGGACCTCCAGACACTGCCATCTTGATTTCCCATAAATGTCTCTGGACCAAGTGTGGGGCTTCAAGATATTTTTAGGAAATTAAGCGCTGGTGGCTCTGGGCCAGTGCTTCTCCCTGAAGTTTGTGCAGCCACTAACAAAAAAGAAAAGAAAAAGAAAGAGGAAAAGAAAGGGATCTCTCTTGCAAGTCTCTTATTGTGGGGGAAAGGGTTTGGGGGAAAAAATAATAGGATTAGTAAATGCATGATTCCCAGATCTTGGGGCTTGGCCCTATCTCTCAGGCCTGGCCCTTTTCTCCAATCCTCAATGTGTATATACATTTTTTCATCATTTATTAAACTTGACTTCTTTTTTTAGTTTATTTTAATGGCACACTATATGCCATTTATTTAATGTATCATGTTCCATGGCAACATTGGTTCTTTCCCTTGTAACATCATTCTTGTACCATTAGGACTTGCCTCCTATGGCATCACATGAATTCAAGTTTTGGCCATGACAGCTCAGAGCCTGAGATAATACCCTAAGTAGGGGTGCTAGGGGAAGTGATGGTAAGCCAACAAGAGGGAGGCTGCCAAAAAGAGGAACTAGAGTAGAAGAAAATCAAGGGGCAGTCCAGACAAGTTATGTGTTTGAATGGGTGAAGCCTGAACATGTGTGACAGCAAGAAAGAAAGAAGGGCAGTGACAGGAGTGGAGAGGGGGAGAAAGTTTAATGGTGATGTGGAATGGGTGGTATTTGTGTTTTTATGAGCTTACAGTGTGGAGGAAAAGGGACCAGTTTGTGAACACATGTGATTATATGCATCCATGCATGTCTACTTGTCTGCATGCCTGATGGGTGTATGGATTTGCTAGTGTCTATGAATGTGTGTGAAAGAGGCTGGAAGGGAAGAAAGCAATGAGTATAAAATGAGGCAATGAGGAATTGTAGGTTCAAAGGAATTGCTTTGGGTGTTAGACTTCTGAATCAACCCATCTTCGAGAAAGGCCAGGTTTCTTTTTCTTGGTGATTTGCCATTATTATTATTATTATTATTATTATTATTATTATTGGAACATTTTGTGGCAGGACAGTTTCTTAAATTGTCAAATGTGCCTGTGGACACAATAAGGTTGGAGAACACTTACATGGTATGGAACAACTGGATCTATAGATTAATGTAGATTGATCTGTAGATTATACAGTACCGAGATAATACAAAAACATCCATACATGTATAGATGTACATATGTGGTTATTTTTTTCTTAACTTTCTGTCTTTTAATTCATATTTGTACTTGTTTCCTTAAAAGGTTGTTTGATCATTCCATGGAAGGGTTTAAAAACTGGGAATTCATGACTACCCATTGTTGGGGTGAAAAAGCTGCTGGTGACTGGATTTTGGAAATTTATGATACTCCATCACAGCTAAGGAATGTCAAAACTCCAGGTATGAATTTCATTATTCTGTTGGTGATGTAGTTTTAGGCTTAAAGTGATAGAAATGTTTTCAATAAACTAGATTTCTTTTCATAATTTCTGCATTTCTTTTTAATCTGGGTAATTTTAAAATATAGATAAGGTTGAATAACCAGTCTTTATTTTCTTAATAGGTTTAATTCTTATATAGGTGTCTCAAGTTTTGTAGTTAGGGCACTGAGGTTCAGAAGTTTATGAATGTTAGAATTCTCATTGAATCTTCTTACCCAGTTTAATTTTGATGGGTTTAGAAAATACTGATTGTTATTGTATTCTTCAGCCTTTCACAGTGCATTTTTGGTAAAACATGCCAAATGTAGTCCCACTTTAAAAAAAAAAACTTTGATGGAGTAGAAACCCCAAATAGCAAAGTTCCAGTCCATTGGCTCTTTCTTTAGAATTCCCTGTTGCAGCTAAAATGATATATCTTTACATCCAAGAAACATATTCAGAGGTAGCTGTGTTGGCCATGTATTTTTGGTACAGAGTATTTTGGATGTTATTGTACTTTGCTACATGGCCAGCATGGCTACCCCTGAATATGTTTCCTAGTTTAAAGTTGTGTGGTCTTTAATACAATTGCCCTTCCGTTCTCGCAGACTTGAGATCCATGGTTTTAAATATTCATGTAGGGGCAAAAGGATGGTGAATGCCCCATTCAAGCCTATGTGGCTTGAATATCAACAAGTCTCCATTTTCGTGCAGGGGGAGGTCTGGAACAGATCCCCCGTGAAAACAAAGGGCTGACTGTATTTCCAAAATCCATCTATAACCATCCTAGCTGCTATGCATAGGTATCCAAATATTTTTTTGTCTGACAGGTTCTCATATCTGCTTGCCCATCACAAGATAAATAAAATTTTGGTGAAAACATGAAAGGGGACTTTCTCAATAATCACTTCAGCACCGTCAATCTTTCATCTATATCATACTACACTGTTATAGCACTATTATTCCACTTGAACTGCTATGGATGTCTTCTGTGGAATTTGTGGTTTAGTGAGGACTAAGAGCTCTCTGGCTGAGACTTCAGAAAGGACTTTGGCATTTAAGCTGAATTGTTGTTGAAAAGGTTTCCAACTGGGCTAAGTGCTGTTATTTACCTTGTCTTTAAAATGTGTTTTTAATCTTTTAAATTGCAGTTTGTTTTTCATCTGAATTTTAGTATTGTTAATTGCCTTAGTGGCAGAAAAGTGGGATGTAAATTTAATAGATACATAAAACAGAAAAGGGCAATTACACATTAATAAATAATATTAGGTCCTCAAAAGCAATTACTAACAAAGTCATTTTGGAATTATTATTATTATTATTATTACTATTATCCCACTCTTCTCCCAAAATTGGGATTCAGGGCGGCTTAAAATTTTTAAAAAATGCTGTACAATTAAAACATACAAAAATAATACATAAAAATAGAATTAAATTACTACAATATTAAAGCAAATTACATGTTAAAATATCAAATACAGTTTTAAAAGATTTTAAAAATGTTTACAGTTATGTTTAAATAATATCATCACAAATAAGTAGAGGATTATCAAGGAGACACCAAGGAAGGGGGGATGCAGATGGGTGGCCCTGGGCCTCCCCGGGAAGCAAAGGATCGAGGCCGCTGCTACCACACGCAGCAGCCCCGATTCTCCTGTTTGCTGCCTCTAAAAGGCTCTTCTCTGCCTCTGAAGATGCTGTGCCGGGAGGACTCCTGACGCCACGCGCTGTGCGTAATGTCACGTAGTGTCAGGATGTCTTTGGGGAGGGGTTGGGGTGGCCGGCATGTGGCTGCCCCTCCCCTTCCCTGCCTCCATCATGCCTCAAAGGGACCGTCTGCAGAGGCCTGAAGTTTCCCATTCTGTGGATAAAGCAACAAAGGAGGCCCTGCACTTAATTCTGGAACACAGAACAAGGCTACATATTCAGATTGTAAAAAATATTACAAACATTAGCCATGTGCAGAAAAGCAAGGGATGACAGCAAGTATCTATGGGGGGTAGGGTCATTAACAGAACAGGGGTTCTTTACTTCTATATTCCGCCATTGTAGAAATTTTGACTTAATCTTCATTTGTTTCATTTTCAAATGGGAGAATGAAAAAAAATAACCATTTTACCCCTACTATCTATGATTATGAGATATTTTGTGCAAGTTCTTATGATTTTTCACATTTTTTTTTACTTTTCTTTGCAAAAAAATTCCAAAAGTGGCAGAGGCTGGTTACATAAACCCATTGTTTTGTACAGCCACTTCCTACTTGCCCCTTGCAGCTTACAAGAGACAGTAAAATAGGAATACTGCCAGATGGATCCACAGCTGGTTGGAAAACCACGTTCAAAGACTTGTCATCAGTGGCTGTACTTCAGACTGGAAAGAGGTCTCAAGTGGAGTGCCATTACTTTTCAACACTTTTATAAGTGACTTAGGGCCTCAGCAGACGACTAAAAGAGTCGTCTGCGAGACCCGGAAGAGGAGGAGCCACCGCACAAGCGGCGCTCCTTCCTCTTCCTGAGGTCGCCCTGGGAGCTGCCGGCCCTCCGCACGGCCGGCGCTTCCGGGGCAACCTCCCGCCACAGCGACCGCACGCGCTGCGGCAGAAAAGACAGGGAAAGTGCGCCCTACTCATTTAGGGCGCACTTTCCCTGTCTTGTGGAAGGAGCGCTATTTTTGCACTCCTTCCAGGGATGCCGCAGGAGCGCCACGGTCCGGCTGCCGAGGTCCCGCGGCACTCCGGACCAGGGCGTCCCCGATGCCCTGGTCTACATCCCCCCTTAGAAGAAGGTGTGGAGGGAGTCCTTATCAAGTTTGCAGATGACGCAAACCTGGAATGGGTGGCTAACACGTTGGAAGATAGCAACACAATTCAAAAGTACCTAGATAAACTAGAAAACTGGGCAGGAATTAATAAAATGAAATTCAACAGAGACGAATGCTAAATTCTACACTTAGGCCACAGAAACCAAATGCACACTTACAGGATGCATGGCTCAGCAGTTCTACATGTAAAAAGAACTTTGAGGTTATTGTTGATCAAAAGTTGGAAGTGGGCCAGAGATGTAATGCTGGAGCAAAGAAGGTGAATGCTATTTTAGCCTGCATTAATAGAAGCTTCGTTTCCAAGATGAGGAAAGTAATAGTCCCACTATATTCTGTGCTGGTCAGGCCTCATCTGGAGTACTGCATTCAGTTCTGGGTGCCTCATTTCAAGAAGGGTATAGACAAGTTGGAGCAGACTCAGAGAAGGACAACAAAGATGACAAGAGGTAGGGAGAACAAAGCATATGAGAAAAGGTTGAAGGAACTGGGCATGTTCAGCTTGAGAGAAGTCTGGAGGGACGGGTTGACATGACTGCAATCTTTACCCCAAGAGCTGTCACAAAAAAGAGGAGGCAGGCCTGTTCTCCTGCACCAGAAAGTAAGATTATGTCTACTGGTTTTAAGTTATAGGAGGGTAAATTTCGATTGAACATTAGAAAGAAATTATTGACAGCAACAGCAGTTCAGTGATGAACCAATTATCTGGAGAGGTAGTAGGGTCATCTCAAAAAGAGACTGAGCAGCTACATACTGAAGATATTGCATTAAGCAGGGGTTAGACTTGATAGCCCATGAGGGCCCTTCCAACTCTAAGATTCTATGAAAATATTTAAAAGGGGAAATGATGAATATCTTTAGCCTTCTTTTATATTGTTTATTGTTTACAATTATTTATTGCAGTGCCACATATCTTCTTACTGTCTGGCCGTAATACTGAAATTGCATTATGGATGTACCCATTTGGGAATTGTACTTGGGAGTTGGGATTTCTGTTCACATGATAATGGTGATATTGGTCACAGCTATTATAATTTTATAATAATTATAAATTTAAAACTGTCATTTCTGTTTATAATTGATATTGCAATAAAACTTTAAGATAATAAACAAAGAGAAACCATCCTTGTCTCTTTTTTCAATGTATCCCATCTAGGTAAATTAAAGGAGTGGTCCTTAGTACTTTATGGGACATCCATTCAGCCTTATTCTCCAAGAAATGATTTTCCAAAAGCTGAACGAGTACGTTTAAGCCCAATAGAAGATCCTACAGAAGATTATGGAGCTGACGATTATGCAGGTAACATTCAGCATTATATTTCAAAAATGTCCATCAATATATTTGTGTGAAACACTAGGAGGCCCTTTGGAACATGTCCCAGTTCAGAAAACTTTGGATAATGATTGAAGGCAGGCAATCGACCAAACCAGCTGCAGATCAACAGGAGTCTGCCTCAGGGACATTGAATTCCCCTTAACATTTCCATTGTTATTTTCTCAACTGCCAAGTCAAATGCATGATAGAGCCAAAGTAATTTCTAACAATTACTGAACAGTAAAAACTGAGGTTTTTATTTTATTTTGTTTTCCCCCGTTTCATTAAAGGTCCATGCAATGCAGAGTGTAGTAAAGTAGGATGTGGTGGGCCAGGACCAGACCATTGCAATGACTGTCTCCACTACTACTACAAATCTAAAAACAACACACGGTGAGAAGGCAATGTTTTATATTACTTTTATTACACACACCGAATAATAATAATAGGCTTTGACTTATTTGGCAGCACAGTCTGAAGGCAGAATTCTTCTTCAGGAGACATTTACTAGGCATCTCCATTTTCAGTGCTGCAGTCTATTTAATGCAACAAAGTTTATAATGAGCATTAATAGGCTTGAGTGGGTATGATTGCATATTATATGAAAATGCACAGATTACAGCCTGATGCAAGTGCATTTTTTAAATTATTCTCCATTTCATGCAGTTTTAGGACAATGGAGTTTAGTGATAAGAAGTGTGTGTGTGTATGTGTATGTGTGTATGAGACAGAGAGAGAGAGTATTCATTATTCATTATCCTTCAACCTCTACTTCATACACACACACACAATGGCTGGCATCCTGTGAATGTCATCCAAAGGTGTAAGTCCTTCTTACACCTACATATGAGGGGGTATCATAAAGTTTTAATTATCACCATTAAAAAAACTGACAGAAAGTTTGTTTTGATTTGTAGTTGTTAACTTATCTCTATGAAGTTACCATCCAGATTTACACATTCTTCCCAGTATTTCTTGACCCTCTGAATACCGTTATTGTAGAAGTCTGCAGATTGCACCTTAAACCACTCTTCCACTTCATGAATGATGTCATCTGTATTGTTAAATCAGCGACTCTGCAACTGATCTTTCATTTTTGGGAAAAGAAAAAGTCACTTGGTGATGATGACACTAACAAAATTTTATCAATACACCATAATAACTTGTGGGTGATAATTTATGATATCCCCTCATATTTCTCCATCTTACACTTTAGTCACTTCTGGCACAACCTGTAACAAAAATAAAGGACACAATCTCAACATCATGCACATAGAGACCAATGATGACACTGACAAAATTTCATCCATATACCATAATAACCTCCAGGTGATAATTATTACTTTACAATACCCCCTCATATGTCATTTTTTAGTTGCAGAGGTTAGAATTTCCTTCCACCTTTCACAATGACTCAAACCCACCACCTCCCACTTATCAGTGAGCAGCTGCACACATACATCCCATTCCATATGGGGGGGGGGGGGTCATAGATGTGTCTGTGCCCCTGTAGCCAGATATGAAGTGGCTTAATCATCTGCTGAGACTCTGAAGAATCAAGTGGACCATAGTAGATGATGTAGCCATTTCACATCCATTGGTGGGAACATAGTGAAATGCTTCCCCTGGTTCTACACCAGCCACAGAATTGCCGGGAGAAGCTGCAGCCTCTTTATGGTAAATCTAGAGGTGATGAATGGCCAACTGTAGTTTAGTTCTGCATGTGACATTGATGAATGGCCAGCTGTAGTTTAGTTCTGCATGTGAAACCTTACATTGTGCTATACTGAATTCTGACTCACAAATGCGCATTTCATATCACTTGTGGGATAGAGTTGGATTAACTAATTAATAAGCAATAGTCAAGCATTCCTACTCCCCTCATTTCTCTAACCTCATGATTGTTTTTATTTTGCAGAATTTGTGGTTTTAACAGAAGTGATTACATATAATATTTCACTACTCTTAGTTGGCTTGAAACAGGGGCACACCCTTGAAAAGGAAGCTCTGAAAAAGTTGCCACTTGCCAGTGCAATGTTGTAGGGATTCTCGAAGAGCCCTAAGCTCTGAATGGAGTATACTTGTCTTTTTAACTGAGGAGGAAGCAGTGTTCTTCCCCATGGGGATTTCTGGGAGGTCCCACATCCAAGTTGTACAGTGTGAATGCTACAGATTGCTTCCTGCAAAGTATTCAGAGATAGATGAATGTGGTGTGATTTTGTATCTGCACTGTGCAGCTTCAGCCTTCCATTTAGCATGCTAGTGGGTTGTCACTATATTGTGGCAGCCACACAGTGCTCTCCATTGTTTTCTACACACTACATATTATTAGCAATATAATGACCTAGCTGGATTTTAAGGATCCCAGCATGTTTCAGAATCTTGAGGATTCTGTGAAATTAGAGCGGGGGGGGGGGGGGGAGAGACTGAGAGAGTCAGTAGTAAGACCATGTTTGCTTGATTGATAGTTTGTTTTTAAAGCCCTCTCTGTGTCCTATCATTCTGGATCAACTCCAGCCAATTTCCAATGTCCAGTTCTTGAGTAAGATTCATGAGTGTCTGGTGGCATCTGAGCTCCAGGTATTTTTGGATGATGTAGATTATCTACATCAGTTTTGGTCTAGGGTCACACTTCAGAAACATTGTTGATTGCCTTTATGGACAATCTACCTGGAGAACTGTATGAAGGGGTGATCTTGGTTGTTTCTCCTGGACTGCTTAGTAGTTTTCACAAGCTTGACCATGGTTCCTTCACTCATTTCTTGTCTAGCATGAGAATTGGGAGTATTGTTTTATGTTATCTACAATCTTCTCTGATGAAACATCTCCACAATGTGGCACTGTGGATTCCTGTTCAGTGCCTTTCTCATGGGCCTATACCAGGGGTAGGCAACCTTTCCCCTTTAAGGGCCGAGGGACTTCAGCTCCCGGAAGCCTCAGCCATGTTGGCCAATAGTCCCATGTTGGCCAATAGCTCCTGGGATTCTGGGAGCTGAAGTCCCTTGGCCCTTAAAGGGGAAAGGTTGCCTACCCTTGGCCTATACTGTCCCAAAAGATGGTACAATTCTGCCAGGTGCTTTAGCTGGTGTGAGGCATTGTTAATGGTTCAGATGAGGTCATACAGATGGAACTTTAATCCAGAAAAGACAAAAGTCTGCCTGGATAAAATGGCAGATGTAGGAAAGGAACATCTCTTGGCCCTAGATGGGGATGTGTCTTCCTTTAAGACTTAGGTTCATACCTTTGATGTTATCCTGGATGCATCTCTGCACCCACATATCAAAATTGTTATTTAGAGGTCATGGCTTCATTACATCATGTTTTGATTACTGCAATGTGCTTGTGTGAAGCTAATTTTAACAGCAGCTGAAAACATCAGCAGATTCAACCATGAATCCTAGTGATTCATCTCAACTAGAGAAGACCCAGTGTTGAGGGGTCAGGATGTAGGTGAATCCCATCAATTCAGTGAGTCTAACAATAGGATTCAGGACTCAGCGTTTCAGCCAAATTGATAACTAAGGGGAGAAGCAGACGGGCGGCACGGAGCCGCCCCAGGAAGCTGCACCGTGGGGCCAAGGTGCTAAAATAGCTCTCCTTCCACAAATCACTGAAGGTGCGCCGCAAAAGGCTGCCAGTGCACCTTCGGCGGCTTTTCCGCTGCAGCGCGTGCGGACACTGCAGCAGAAAGGCATCTTCGGAGCGCCGACCGTGCGGAGGGCCAGCTGCTCCAAGGACGTTTTCGGGAAGGGGCTGGGGTGCCCAGCGTGTCGCTGCCCCTCCCCGTCCTTGCTCTGAAGACAGCACTTTGCGCCATCTGCTTAGCCCCTAAGAAAGTTTATAGAGACCATATGATTCCATTGTTCCCATTTTTTCCAGACATGGTGGATAGTGCTGGTTATACCTACAGAGTTCTGAATACAGTTGGCCCTTTGTATCTGCATGGGTTCCATTCCAGACCCCTCCCACAGATAAGAAAAAATATAGGACCTCAAGTCCCACTGTTTTCAATGGTGGTGCACGGAGCACATGATCATGCTGGCACAGCCATGTGCATGCACTGCCATTGAGGTGAATGGAGCGGGGGCATCCACGGATGATCAAATCTGTGGATGGCAAGTTCACAGATGGCATGAGCCGACTGTACTTTGCAACCAGAGTTTCTAGAGGACAGCCTTCTCTTATACAAGCCTGACAAGTCACTCAATCTTTTATAGATCCTTAGAAAGAAGGGTCTTCTTTCAGTCATGCCAATATCTTTCACATCTTTCCCTCCTTCCTGCCCAGGTCAGACACATTTTTCAGGCCCACAAGAGCAGGTTTTCTTAGGGGCTGTGCCAAAGCTGTGAAACTTGCCCTTTGCCACTTCATGATGCCCTTCAGGCAAAGTCTCCTTTTATTTAGATGGGATGTGTATTTATTTTGTCAAGCTGACTTGATTTAATGTAAAAAACAAAACAAAAAAACAAAAAACCAGAGTTCATATTACAAGGCTTTAATGTGACCTCTCTTGATGTATTGTATTCATTGCATATGATTTCCCTTTTCAATTTTATTATTATGAGATATATTTTGAAAATGTTATTTTTGTTGTTTCTGTTGTGCTATATAAAGATAGGATTTACATTGAAATAATAATAGATAATAGATATGGGTTCTTGTATTAATGGGGTAGCTTTTTTTTTTTTTTTTTTTTTTTTTTTTTTTTTTTTTTTTTTTTGGAAATCTGACAGTCAAACCCATTGTACAGTCATATTTATATTGCACTCCCTGGTGGAGGATAAGAAGTCTATATCCAAGTATAATGTAGACATAAAGCACAAGGTTTTGGTTTGTATCATCTTTGGTTATAGACTATACTTTTATAGATAAGCTTTCTTCTTGCTTATAAAACTGCTGTTCTAGGTGAGTTTCTTTCCTTGCCAAATTTATTGATAACCTGGCTTGTCTTTTATTATCTTGTACAATGTAGCATCTGTGTTCCCAACTGTCCACCCGGTCACTACAGTGCAGACAAGAAACGTTGCAAAAAATGCTCGCCCAACTGTGAAACTTGTTTTGGAAGTCACAGTGATCAATGTAATACTTGTAAACCAGGTTACTATATCAATGAAGAATCTAGGAGTTGTATTACCAGCTGCCCAGATGGATTTTACCTGGATAATAGTAAGTTTTTTCACATTAATCATTTGTTAGAATACTTTGTTAGCCACAGCATTCTGTGCAGTCATTCTGGCTACATGATCACATAGTCATCTTTGACAACGCTGGCTCTTCAGCTTAGTAATGGAGATGACCACCGCTCCCTACAGTCAGACATGACTTGACAACATTTTCAAAGGGGAAACTTTACCTTTATCTTTAGGATACTGGAAATAACTGAAAACGTGTGTACTGACATTCTGTATTGTAAGATGATGTCATTTATTGAAGTTTATATACTGCATTCTTATTTCACCTTGAACACCAAATAATTTATATAAGATTTTTAAAAATTCAAAAGAAAAAGCAGATAAGAACAGCAGTTAAAAGAAAACAATAACAATCAAAGGAGAGATAGGTTTAACAAATTCAATCATCTCTTAATTTTAAAACAGCAAAATGAAACAAAGGGCCTTTATTTTTTTGACAATCCTATATGAGAACCTGTATGAGACAGATCTAGCAGGAAGGTTCACAGTCTAGGCACAGCAACTAAGAACACCCTCTACACTCTAGATAACCTTGCATTTTATGCTTCTTGGGAAACATAAGTTATTATCTAATCTACTTTCTGTGTAGTGTAGTGTAGTGTAGTGTAGTGAAGTTACTCAGTAGAGGGAGAAGAAAAGTAGTAAGCTTTTTACACCAATCTAGCCCCATCTGAATTTTAACTAACTTATAAATAAGACTGTTCTGTTCCAAGATGCCTTATCTCCAAAACTATATTCCAGCAACAGTGATGAAGGTGTGCTAGTGAAGATGCCTTTTTTGGCCCTGCAACTTCAATAGATGCAAAAGTTTGCCAGCAGAATGCTGGAAAATTCCTGGTAGGTCTGCAGGAGCAGACAAAAAATACTAGTCACTTCTGGCTGCTGCAGATTGCAAATACTTGGAATAATTATATAGGATCCTCACTTCCTGGAGGATTCTAGAAGGTTCCCCAGCCCCAACGAAAGACTTGTTATTCAACACTAGTTTCCTACTCTTCTTGCAAGCTTTCTTTTTCCGCCTATTTTTGTTTGTCATAGTAATGTGCAATAATGTCTCGATTAGACTTGAAACTGATTTGCTGTTTACAAGTTCTCTTGAAGAATTCTTGCAGAAAGCTTATCCACTTTTTCCTTGAGAATGCTCTCCTAGTTAGCACAGGTTGGCATCTGTTCAGTGGGAATGCTGGCCAATATTCTTCTTCATCTAACATAGCTTCAAAAGTGGAGCAGTGTCATCACTGGGGAGGGGGTGTTGTTGGACCACACAAGATGACATCCTAAAGGGGGGGTAACACCACTGCTCACAAACATTTGTCTTCTAGTAGAAATGGGCTATGGGTTACATTGAGACAGGCAGCTGAAAAGACTCCTCAGGGTCCTGCCACAGTTGCTTGTCTCAATGAGCCCTGTGACTTAGGGCCTTTACAGACTGCCAGAAATAATGTAGCTTGAGGCCACTTTAACTGCCCTGGCTCAGTGCTAGGGAATCATGGGAACTGTAGTTTATTGTGGCACCAGAGCTCTCTGACAACAAAGGTTCAATGTCTCAGAAAAAATACAATTCCCAGGATTCCCTAGCACTGAGCTAGGGCAGTTAAAGTGGCCTCAAGCTGCATTATTTCTGGCAGTCTGTAAAGGCCCTTAGAGAGTGCAGCAATCATCATTTCCCAGCACCCTAGTTTGCAGTGGAAACCCTTCAAATGGGGCACTGCTTGGTTTAAGAGGTAGGCCTTGAGGGTCACGTTTACTCAATAATAACTACAGTGCCCAGCTTATGATCTCAGAAATGCTGGACTTGATGCCAGCCAATAGTTTCCAACAACAATCATAGTGGACAAGTACTTGGAAATTCAACTGACTTCTTCCCAAAACAAAAATACAGATACCCAGAGTTCTATAATGATGTAGGGATGTAATTCTTTGCCAAATTCATTCTTGAAAGAAGCAATGAGTAATTTTAGCTGTTTTCTTTGTGCTGTGAGTAAGTTTTTGAAAGTGGAATTTTTCGAACACTAGTCACAGTTCATGACTTATTCTGCACAAAATTTGCATGTGTGGATTTTCTGTGCAGAACAAGAATTATCTGAACAGTAAATAATATTTTTGCACAGAAATATTCTTTTCAGTGCATAAAATGATGTTCAGTGTGCACAAAACGCTGTACTTGGGGACATTCTGTGCGAAATTTGCAAATTTTGGATAAGAATCACATTTTCTGTGCAAGAAACAGTATTTTCTGTGGAGATAAGGCCGCTTCCATTGTGGTGGTTGTTGTTGTTGTTGTTGTTGGGAAAAAAGTATGAATTTTGCACAGAGGAAAGATGCCAATAAGTCCAGGAGTCTCCTTATCAAGGTTTTATGACACATGGGAAACACATTTTTGAATATTTTTCAAATATTATTGAATAATCTCTCCATCCCAATGTTCAATGAAAGTTTAAATGAGAGTAGACGGTTAGCATTAATTAATTTTTTCATATGTGCCTATAAAGCGGTCTTACTACAACTTGTTTCTAAGTTTTAGACAAATCATCCCCCCTCCAGCGTATAAAAACTGGAGCTCAAATGCCCCATCAGACTATCAATCCCAGAATTCCATAGCATTGAGCCTGGTGTCAAACTGCTTTATTTCTGCAGTGTGGCAGTAGTTACAGAGAGACCATAGAGGTAGGCAATGATCTACCTCTAGCAGGAAAGATTGCTCTTTTCTATGCTGCAGAGAAAGAGGATCAGTGCTGATTGAAGGTTATATAGCTCATGAGCAGGAAAAAGGCCCCTGGAGAGGCTTTCATTTACTATACCAGCATATCTCAATTTACAATGACCTTATCACCACTGCTACAAATAATATCATAATTCAGCTTTTCCTTCCTCATTGTTTCTGCTTGGTTTTCATACCATTTTTGTCCAACATATAGATCTGAATTCCTCAGTAAGGACAGTCAGGAATATGTATTCAATATTTATATATGCATTCTAATTCTGTACAGTACAATGTCATTGACATAGTGTAACTTAGTAGTAGTAGTAGTAGATTTATTAAGTACATACACAGGTACACAAAACAAGTTATTTGTACAATACTAAATTATCAGTGATAATTTGCTATTCAGCAGGAAGAGAAAATAAAGCCTTAAATTTTAAAATGTAAGTTGGTATTTTAGGCACAATTGAAGAGGATTACTGTAAGTGAAAAAAGAGTTATGCTATGTAGTTATGCTGATTAGAGTTTACTATGTAGTGTTTTCCCTCAGTGAAGTAAAATCTTAGCTATATAGACATAATTGAAATTATTAGAAAAAATGTTACTGTTTTAGCCTTTTAGCTCCCATTTATGACATCAGGTTAATAATAAAGCAGTAAGCCATGAGACACAACCATAACATTTTATTGAATGTAGTTGGACTATTTTTTTTTCTTGAACTGCATTTCTTCCTTTCCAGATAAGTTTGTCTGTCGTAAATGCAGTGAAAACTGTAAGACATGCACTGAATTTCAAACCTGTACAGAATGCAGACATGGCCTAAGGTAAGGAAATAATAGTTTACATTCTACATGATAGCCAAGGAAGCATCTGTATATATGAACAGGCAACAATGAAAGTTGTATGATATTATTTAGCCTCATGCAAATGTGATAGTGCTTCACTATATATTCATTGTATATTCCTGGATAAAAGATAACATAATTCAATACACAAATAAAGGCTTTAATGTGAGCAGACTGAAGTCTCATTCTTCCATTTTCATATGCAGGTAATATTAAAACATTTATATAGAAAAAGAAATTATGAATTAATAATTTGTGCTTACAACTGCTTCCAGATCTTTATTGTGCATTTTCATCCATCCACTTGTTCACTTGTTGTAGACTGTATAATAAACATATCAACACTGTGATTCCATAGCCAAAAAAGTCAATGCAATTCTGGGCAGTGTCAACAGGAGTATAGTGTACCAGTTGAGGAAAGTATTAGTGCCAGTCTATTGTACTTTGGTCAGACTTTATCTGGGACTATATTCAGTTGTGGGCACCACAGTTCAATATGGATATTGACAAATTTGAACATGTCAAGAGAAGGGCAACCGAGCTGATCAAAAGTCTGGAAACCAACCCTTATGAGGAACAACCAAGGGAGCTGGATATGTTTAGCATGGAGAAGAGAAGACTGAAAGCTGGCATGATAGCTGTCTTTAAATATCTGAAATGATGTCATGTAGAAGATGGAGGAAGCTTGTTTTCTACTGCTCCAGAAACTAGAACACAAACCCATGGTTTGAAATAATGAGAAAAGAGATTCCATCTAAACACTGAGGAGAACTTTTTTACTGTAAGAATGGTTTGACAGTGGAATAGATTGCCTTGAAGGGTAGAGGACTCTCCATCTTTGGAGCTCTCTAAAGAGAGGTTGGACAGACATCTTTCAAGAGTGCTTTAGTTGTATATTCCTGCATGGCACAAGGCTGGACTAGGTGGTCCTTGTGGTCCCTTCCAACTCCAAGATTCCATGATTCTGTGATCCTATGACTTGTGTTACAGAAGAATGACCCTATTTTGCTTATCAGTGTGACTTGAGTTCCACTTGTACAAATGTGTTCTATGTACCATGATTCCATTTAGTAGGCATAGCATAATGGAAACTACTTATGTCTAAGCATTTCAGTGCCACACTCCTTTGCTTTCATTTAACTTAAATGTGACTGCCTTTTGCAGATTTACCCCAAGTATATAATAATAATAATAATAATAATAATAATAATAATAATAATAAATTTATTTATACCCCATCCCTCTGTGCACAATCGGGGCAGCTAACAACAATTAAAAATACAAATGCGAAAGGACCTATACCCACCCCCCTTAAAAAAATATTAAACTAAGCACTAATTAAAACATCTTAGATTAAAACATAAAATTAAATAAAACCAATAACCAACAAAGAAGTAACAAACAGCGGAGATAACAAAACAAAAACAGCAGAGTAGCGGAATGGCGGCAGCAATCAAATTGAGAGAGGCAGAATAAGGGTGTTCCTGAGGCCGGGAAGTCTATTCTGGAAAGGCCTGCCGGAAGAGATCTGTCTTAACAGCTTCTTGAAGCTGTTTAGCATTGTAATCTGACGGATCTCGTCCGGCAGGCCGTTCGACAATCTGGGGGCGATTACCGAGAATGCCCTCTGGGAGGTTGCAGACAGCCTAGATTTTAATGGCTGTAGCAGATTTTTCCCAGAGGACCGGAGTGTGCGGGGAGGATTGTATGGGAGGAGGCGGTCCTGAAGATAGGTTGGACCCAAGGCATTTAGGGCTTTAAAGGTAATAACCAACACCTTATACTAGGCCCGGAAACTAATAGGCAGCCAGAGGAGGGACTTTAACACCGGAGTTATGTGGTCCCTCCTAGATGTTCCAGAAACCACTCTGGCTGCCATGTTTTGAACTAACTGAAGTTTCTGGACCAAGCACAAGAGTAGCGCATTACAGAAATCCAGACGGGAGGTTACCAGTGCATACACAACAGTCTTGAGATCCCTTACTTCCAGAAATATATTTTAAGAATGAGGCTCTCATAAAGTGTGTGGGGGGGGATGCTCACTGTATTATTCTGGAAGTTTCTGTTTGTTCTTAACTAACCAATTTTTTCCCATTCTTGTGTTTCTCTGCAGCTTACAGGGCTCCAGATGTGTTATCCGCTGTGAAGAAGGGAAATATTACAATGGCAGGGACTGTGAACCATGCCACCATTCCTGTGCTTCTTGTGCAGGTATCTCTGATATTTTTAAGTAATTCGATGTTTTGACCCCTCTTGCAATATTGTCACAATATTTCTGTAAAATGTTCACTGTAATACTGTTTTCTGTGCTACCCCTAAGGATGAACACTTTCATAATATTCTTTTAATATCAAGCAGTGTTTCTTCTAATTGATGTAAATGCTACTTAACGTAATCAACCATTCATATGCATTAATTTCTGATTTAGTCACATGGGCTATTGAGACAGATAACACAACACTGCATTTTCTTAGACAATAATTTTCCTAAGAAATACCAAAGTACTGACGTTATATTTTTCACATGCTAATTCATTTGCTATTTGTAATATAAATACAGTCAGCCCTCCACATTTGCAGTTTTGATGTTGTGGATTTGATTATTCAGGCATTTGATTAATATATTCTCTCTAGGTCTTCCAGCACAACTCTGTCGGCTGTTGACCATGGAGTCATGCTGGAGGACCTAGAGGTTTCTAGAGAAAACACTTCTATAGGCATTTGTAGATCCTCCAGTGCTATTCTGTGGTCAGCTCCTGGCAGATGTTGACCACAGAGTTGTATTGAAGGACCTAGAGATTGATGTTCTCTCAGGTAAAAAAAGTGTTTTTTATTTGTGAGTTTTCCACTTTCATGGGGGTCCTGCACCCCTAATCCAAGCAAATGTGGAGGTCCCACTGCATGTGGAATTTGCTGTTTAAAAAAAGCTTGTGCTAAGGCTTTATGGATCTTTGTTTCTTTTAACCTAAAAACATCCATGGCAAGCAATCTAAGAGGAGAAATTATTATCATGAAATATCTTATACCATGTAATTGCTTCAGTTGAACTTGTAAAATCATCCAACAAAATGAGATTTTATAAGATGAGGCTCTTTTATTGCTATATTTTATATTTTGTGATATATTACATATATCTACAGAAAATATTCCTGAAATCTAAAGATGCAGTGGTGCATCTAGATTTCCATTAGCACCAACTTCTCCTTCTGCTGCATTGGAGGTCACTGCAGAAGATTCCCTAAACATTTAGGAAACATGCAGTTCTCTGATGCATAAATAGCATGTGACGCTTCAGTGTACAAACAGAAAAGTGTTGGTTCAATGAAAGCATTTCATGTGTGGCTCTTTCACCCAATGTATTTTCAGCAATTGTTTTATCTTTCTTTGCACAAGTTTAAAAAGTGCATATCTGCTGTTTGTGCCCTGTTGAGGATATGTCAATATGTACCCTGTTTGTTTTGTTGGCTTTTGAGGCCCAGGAGCTGATGCTTGTCTAAATTGCACAGAAGAGTATCTTATGGAGAACGGGAGATGTGTGCTAGCTTGCAACAATGGCTATTATTTTGATCAGTCTCTAGAAAATGGATACAAAACTTGCAAAAGGTTAGTGGTTGTTCTCTAAAATCTGTGTTCTATTAGCTTTAATTCACCAAATGCACAAATGTACCAGTTTAATGTGTAAAGTAGGATGTCACGAGTACCGCTTACTTTTCTTAATGTGGCAGCCCAATGGGTATTGTTATCCCACCGCTGCCCTGATATGTGATGTACCAGACCACTTTTATTTATATCTAGGGGTTTACTCCCCAAACTTGGTTTCTTTATTTCTTAGTAGCATGGAAATTCAATCCAGATTTAGACAAGCTTGTAATTTAACAACAATAACACTTTATTTGAATGATGGTTAACAATGTATCAATTGTTATGATGTTGTATTCCCTTGTTCTTGTTATACTTTGTTGCACACTCTTTAACTCTAGACAACACCAGTTACTATTCTTTAGGACCTTCACACTGTCCTTATTTATGGTTATCTTTTTAACCTTATTTCTACAATAGCCCTCAGGCTAATCAAATCCCAGAAAGCCCCTCACTTGGAGTTCTGCCCTAGAGCTAAGTCCCTTCTGTATGAACTTTAGCCCTCACAGCCCCATCTTCTGGAATCTTACACTATCAGGCCTGGACTAGCTCCAATTGTCAGTTCCTTATCAACTACAGCCCACAATTCTGTTGGCCACCACTAGTTTGGCATAATTCTGTCTGCTTTCCACATATGACTAAATGGGAAAAGTGCTGCTGACATGGAGTACCTTATTTAAATGAAATTTTCATGCGTTAATTTTATATGGACTTTTCATGTGAATTCATGTGTAATCTTTATTTTTCTAAGATTTCAGTAGCTGCTGGAAGATATAAAACACACTTTTGTTTGCATGTTCAGGAGAGAAATGTTGTTGTTGTTGAAGGAGTGGATACCTTTTCTCCCTCTCCAGGGTAGAATTAATGCTACTGTGGTATAAATTGAAGTGTACCATTTGCTATTTAGTTCTGAGTCTGAGATTCTCAAAACGAAGCCTGCTAGGTTCGGGGGGGGGGGGAGGGAATGAGCTCTTCAATATAGTAATAGAACAATAGAGTGACCTTGTCAAGCTACTCTCAGAGAGAGAGAAGTAGAATCCAGAAACAAAAGATAGGTGGAAGCTACAGGGTGTCAAGGTACCTGAATTGTCAAACATGATCTATATCCATTGGAAGTTGCGGGGGTAGGGGAGATACACAATCTTTAAAAACCGCCATGACTAAAGTCTTGAGGGAGAAGTTACCCACTTCCTCCCTTTACAGTTTAGGTGGAGATCACTGACTTCCATTGGGTTAAAGCAAATCAATTCCAAGTGGGAAAAGAAGCAGATAGTACTCCTGAGTCTGAGATTTTCACTAGTCTGAGAGAATAAAAAGTCAGTAAGGAATCTGGTCAGTGGGGAATAATTGCTTGTTAGTCAGAAGAGGAACTAAAGATCAGAGCAGGTAACTGAAGAAAGCAGCACTCAGAGTTAAAGAAGCAGAGCCTTCTAATCTGAGAGAAACCTGCTGGGAAAAGTCTGAAAGACAATGGCTGAAGAGAGTGTGAAGTCTTGTTGCAATAGTCTGGTGAATCTATATGTAGGCAACAGCCGAGCACTTGGAAATTTCAACCAGAACAAGGGAACATCAGGAAGCTATCTGTAAAGCAGTGGTAGAAAGTAATGTTGTTGAACTACAGTTCCCAACATTCATTACCACTGGCTATACCAAAGTAGGTTGGTGGGACTTAGTTTAACAACATCTGGATGCCCACATGATTCCCATGCCTATCCTAAAGCATTGACGCTAATGGTAGAAATCATGCAACCCCCAGATGAAATGTATTCCCAGGATACTTAACCATTTGGCTAAACTGCTAGAGCACCTGGAATTTTCAGGCCAACAACATCCAGGACCAAATAATGTGGATTCCTAATCTCAACCATCATATGAACCAGAATCAACAGGAGGAGCTTGAGGCAGAAACTGTACAGAGAGTAATGTGTTAGGAAGCAAAACTTATAGTCTGAGCAAAGCTATGGCAAGCTTGTTTGTGGTGAAGAGTGTTCTAAGTATTAGGAATGGTAACTAAGCTTGTTTAGCCCTAGATATTTAAGAATGTTACACTCAGGCAATCTTATACTGCCATGTAAAATCAGACCATATTTGGGCATATTTATACCACATTCCTTCACATATATACAGTCTCATGTCTGGATTATAAAAACTGTAAGTTAAAAGAAAGGGGACAGTGCTTCCACATGTAAAGCCTACAGTGCATACCTAGACAAGAGAAAGTGCTATTCACAATAGATTGTGAATCTCTAAAATGGAGCTATGCCCTATGGGCCTATGCAGACTGCCAGAAATAGTGCACATTAAATTGAGGCACTGCTCTGGCTCAGTGCTAGGGAATCATGGGAACTGTAATTTATTGTGGCACCAGAGCTCTCTGACAAAGAAGGCTCAATGTCCCAGAAAAAAAATACAATTCCCATGACTCCCTAGCACTGAGCCAGGGCAGTGCCTCAATTTAATGTGCACTATTTCTGGCAGTCTGCATAGGCCCTATGTTTCACTATACCATCTTTGCTTTCTGTTCTTTGTTGTTATTTCAAAATTTTAGAATCTTACAATGCAATTTTTCGTTTGTGAAGTTGAAAATGTAAAGCTGTATTTAATTGTAAGAGAATGTGATTCCAATGTCCACAATTAACTTAAGATATTTCTTGTCATGTTTTCATTAAGATGTGATGCCAGTTGTTTGGGGTGCAGTGGTCCAGGAGAAAAAAACTGTACAAGTTGTCCAAGTGGCTACATCTTAGATACAGGTCTCTGTGTAGTTGGTCTAGTCTGTAAAGATGGTGAGTATTTATATATATATATATATATAAATTTCAAAATAAAATATTTTTCTGTCTCTTTCAAGAATCTTCAAGATTGTTTAATCGCACATGGAAAAAATGGTCTACAGCTAACTTAATTGCTTCACAATTTTTGATTTTCAGGAAGAGATGCCACTTGTTATTCATTATTTCACAGTTAAAAAGTGTATGTATATTTGTGCGTGTATTTGCTAATTAAAATAATTATGTATCAGAATTAATTGGCCATATTACAGCGTGTTCATGTTGAGATGTTTCAACTTTTTCAATTTATAGCATGCTTCCAGATAAAGCATTTACTGTTTAATCATACTGATTCATTCACAGAATTCTATGGGATGTTCAAGTATTGTGATCTTCCATTTTAGGCCTCCTGTTTCCCATTATAGCTTCTTGTTTATCAGAAATAACAGTTAAGTTTGGGGGCAGAGGGCAGAAAATTATATACTGCCTTTTGATGATAGTAGTAAGCATCTTCCATGTTAAAGACTCTTTTAAAGACTTATTTAGTGGGACTTGGGGGGCGGGGAAGAGAAACTACTAATATTTCTATTTATTTGGGGCAATGTACATTTCATATTATTAATATACCATGCTCTGAAAGATAACTTTACTTTCTGCCTATGAGTTTTGTAAAATGAGTCATTCCTTAAATTATAAAGACCCCATATCTGTTTTCAGTGTAATACAATAGGATTTACAATACTGACTATTTGATCATTTCATTCTTACATGTGAGGACAGATAATTAGAGTAGTTTTTCCCCGCACTATGTGAGGGGGAAAATGAACATTGTTCTACAATATTCTACCCATATTCTAACATCCCAGTGTTTTGTGGAGGAATTTTTCTGCAGAGAAAACATGGGGTCTTTTTGTGGGAGGTGGGAAAGTTTTCTGCACAGTTTTTTTCACCACAAAGGGACCAAATGTTTTTCTCCACAGAAAAATTCTTCTGCTAAATTTTGTGATGTTCAAATACTGGGACAAAATTATGAAAAATTCTCACTGGTCTATTATTATTCCTGCCAGGGTTCCATCACTGTCCAGAAATCCATCATGAATATTCTTTCTATCCCAATGCCTACTATGACCACTGTTATCACTGGTTTTACCTGAATATCTTCTGTGAACTAAGCCTTTTATGATGAGAAGAATATTTTAATTGGGCTCCTCATAATTTAACCCTAAACTGCACTAATTCAGAATTGAGGTCTTACTTGTGTTCCGGTATAAACTATTCATTGACCTGAATAGAGTGATTTAAATTGCAGGTGACATGAAAAAACAAAATACAAAGAGCTTGTGGCTCTGTTTTGCTACAGCAGTGGATGAATATTTAAAGAAAAATAATTAAAAACTAATGTATTGGGTGGGGTGAAGACATATGCCTTGGGTAAATAGTTATCAGTAGTATCAACCCAGGTAGTGAACAGATTCTTTTTTACTGTGTTATACCAGACATCCTTGCCACTATTGATATACAGTGAAATTATCCTTACTAGATCTGCAGCACCACATATGACAACTTATACAGATAGTTGTATCCCTACAACCTTATATTGCAATAAATGTTAGTTATCTTCATGCAACTAATGCAGATGTGCAACATACCTGTGTCTCTCCTGTACTAACTCCTTGTGCTACTCTCCTCCTTTCTTCAATCACTTGTGTAAAACTAGTGTAAAAAAAGATTATCCATTCTTCATCATTAAGTTGACTCTTCTTTCAATGACTCCACCCTTATTAAAGTATGCTATATTCCACGTCTGATAAATTATTTTACAATATTTGCTAGAAGACTTAAGTTTATATTAGTAGAATAAATAATTGTTCTCAAAAATAGTATTTTTTCTATCTGGCTTATTAACATTCAGAGTGAATCTGTATTAGATTAACTATGTACAATGGAAAAATAGGACACAGTGGAACTGTTAATGCTGCCTGGGTCTTGTTTAATGGGTCAAGTTTCCAATGGACTATAAAGCTGTTTCGGTCTGATTTTGCATTGTATCCTCTGACTGCTTTTGTCGCATCTTTTCTTAGTATGAAAGCCACCCCATTTCTTCTTGTCTTTTCATTGCCTGAGTAGAACACTGTGTGGTTGTCTGATTCAAAGTGGCCATTCCTGTCCATTTTAACTCACTCACTGCTATGTTGATTCATTCCATTTTCATTTTTACTATGTCTAGCTTCCCTTAGCTTATGCTTATGCCTATTTTATGTGTAATGCTGCTTTGGATGCCATTTGCCTTCCTAAGGGTGTCTGCTATTTGTCTTGGCATCTTTCTTATGCCCTTGGCTAATCTTACAAGTGTGATATCATTTATCTCTCCCTTCTTCCCTTTCTGTTAATGCTCTGATCCTGCCTGTCTCACTTGGGAGGGGTCTCATCATAGGGTTTGCTAGGTGATGGGATTACACTAGTTATTCTAGTACTAACCAACATATGTCAACTGATATGTAAAACAAAATGATGGCCAACAGATTAGAAGTGATCGATTTACATTCCCATCCACAAAAAAGGAGACACAAGAGACTGCAGCAACTATAGGCCCATAGCACTGATCTCCCACGCAAGCAAAATCATGCTCAAAATTCTGTAACAAAGACTCCAGCCATACATGGAGAGAGAAATCCCAGAAGTTCAAGCAAAGTTCAGGAAAGAAAGGGACCACATTGCAAACATACTATGCTAATTGAGCGCACAAGGGAATTCCAAAAGAAAATCAGCATGTGCTTTATAAACTATAGCAAAGCCTTTGACTGCATAGATCAGGGGTAGGCAACCTAAGGCCCGGGGGCCGGATGCGGCCCCCCAAGGCCTTTGGACCGGCCCAGGCTGGTCCTGCCGCCGCCACGCCTGCTATGATAATATTGATTATTGTTGTTATTACTTATTCTTGGGGTTTTCTTGGCAAAATCTCCACAGGGTTTTTGCCATGGCTTTTCTGGGGCTGAGAGAGTGTGCATGTAAAAAAATTTTAATTTTTTTTTAAAAAAATTATTATTATTTTATTTATTTATTTATTTATTTTTGGTGCTCAAAAAGGTTGCCTACCCCTGGCATAGATCATGAAAGGCTGTGGAATGCTCTTAAAAACAAGAGAGTGCCAACACATCTGGTAGTCCTGATGAGGAATCTATACTCGGGACAAGAGGCTACTGTCAGAACAGAACATGGAAAAACAGAATGGTTGCCAATTGGCAAAGGGATTAGATAAGGTTGCATCCTTTCACCCTAACTTGTACACAGAACATATTATAAGAAAAGCAGTCTTGGACACAGAAGAAGGAAGAGTGAAAATAGGAGGAAGGAATATCAACAATTTAAGACAGGGGTAGGCAACCTTTCCCCTTTAAGGGCCGAGGGACTTCAGCTCCCAGAAGCCTCAGCCATGTTGGCCAATAGTCCCATGTTGGCCAATAGCTCCTGGGATTCTGGGAGCTGAAGTCCCTCGGCCCTTAAAGGGGAAAGGTTGCCTACCCCTGATTTAAGATATGCAGATGACACCATAGTACTAGCAGAAAACCTCACAAACCTGGAACACCTACTAAAGGAAGATCAAATAAGAAAGTGCAAAGGCAGGCTTAACATTGAACATAAAGAAAACAAAAATAATGACCACCGAGGACCTTCACAAGTTCAACCTAGACAATGAAGAAATAGAAATAGTAAAAGAATTCTCATATCTGGGATCAAACATTGATAGAAACAGGTACTGCAGTCAGGAAATCAGAAGAAGATTAAGAATGGGAAGGGTGGCTATGAAAGAACAAGAAAAGATTCTAAAATGTAAAGATATACAACTCAAGGACAGATTGACTCAAGGACAGTTAACAACAACAAATAAAGCTGTTTGGCAAACCCAGTCAGCTCATTTCCTAGATCAGAGGTCGGCAACCTAAGGCCAGTGGGCCACACTCGGCCCGTGGAAGCCTTCGGACCAGCCCCTGCCCTGTCCTGCTGCCCCCACCCCCACGGGGGTCCTCCGGGGTGCCATTTTGGATCCGGAGTCTCACGCGACCTTTCCTGTCCTGCCTTGTGATGGGAATCCAAAATGGCACCCTGGAGGAACCCCGCAGCCACGCTGGGCCTCTCCGAGGCACAGTGCGGTTGAGGGAGCCCTCCTGGTAGTGCGCGCGCGCCACCACAACCCGGGGGTGCACGCACGCACGCACGTGCACACACACACCACTGCAGCCCAGGGGGCATTGGGGGACAGGGGGACTGGCCCCACCCCCAGAAAGGTTGCCAACCCCTGTCCTAGATGATTGAGAGAGTTCTGGGTTTGTATTCCTCCAAATAGCTTGTGTAAAACAGGGAGTAGTTATACTTAATAATATGTTGGCTGGCAGCACTTCATGACATATTTTAATGGTGAGTAGAGTAGATACAGTAACTCAGGTGGTTAAGACACTGACTCTGTTGATTGCAAAGATCAGCAGGTTGGCAATTCAAGGCCCGGGTGCTGCATGATGGGGTGAGCTCCTGTCACTAGTCCCACCTTCTGCCAACCTAGCCATTTGAAAGCATGCAAATGCAAGTAGATAAATAGGTACCACTTCGGTGGGAAGGTAAACAGCATTCTGTGCAATCATGCTGGCCTCATGATCACAGAGTAGTCTCTGACAATGTTGGCTCTTTGACTTAGTAATGCTCCCTATGGTCGGACACGACTTGACAGGGGAATACTTTTACCTTTACCTCATAGCCTAGATTGCCTTCAGACATCTGTGCTTTGCATCTGCTGCTGTTCTGTTGTTCTATATACCACCTGCAAACACCTTCTTTTCTTGCTGTAACTTATGACCTGTGTGTTATGGCTCTTGATGGACTGTGTCAGTTCCTTCCCCTTCTATTTTTGCTTTGCATGCTCCACCACCTTCACAGAGCCTTCTTTCCTCCTTGAATCGTGATTTGTATCCAGCTACAGTTCAAACTAAATGGTTTGAGAATTCTGACTTCTGCCTTTTGTACACTCAGAGTAGCTTCACACTTTATTTAACAATTATTCCCCTTCCTGCTTCCCTGTTCTTGTAACCTCTGTATGCAACTTTTTTTAAAAAATACTCTTTTTCAGTTTGTTTTGATCTCATTTCTGTCATCACAGTAATTCACACAGAAGTTCTACATTTGGGTTCAACGAGTACATAAAATCAGCTAGGCTTCCTCTTGTGAGTGTAGTATTTTGCAAAAAGATTTTGCTTAAAGTTCATTCAGTCTCTTACAATATGTAGCTTTCAACTTCAGTGACACCATATGTGAGCATTACTAAAAGCAAATTTTCTCTTTTGCATGCTTCACATTGTTTGCCACTAAAGTGAGTGTTAACAAAAACAATACTCACATGAATCTTTTATTTTTCAGTTATAAATTCATTTCAAGAATGATTTATATCAAGGTTGGGGAATTTGTGGCCCTTTAAATGTTGTTGGATTACAGCTCTCATTAGCCTTAGCCAGTATGTTATGGTGAATAATTTCACAAATTGAAATCCAACAACATCTGGAGGGACTCATGTTTCCCATCTCTGCTTCACATGTTCTCAACTTCTGTATCTCATTACTTCATACTTTTTAAAGAAGCGGTTCTGAATTGCATGACTTTTCTTCCACATTCTCTTTTACACAAGGGATAATTTTTTTAAAACCAACAGGCAAGAGATGTTAGTTTAATTGAGTGACCATTTTGAAGAGAGTGCTTAATGTCCTCCAGTTCTGCTGTAGTCAGCAGAGAGAAAGCAAACTTTATTGGGAGAGTACCAGCTAACATTTGACAGATGACAGAATTAAAGGTCTTTAGTACTACATTGACTTACGATTATGCTGTGCAGGAAAAATACTGCCACAATGCCTGCCTTTCCACTTGAATGAATTTCTGATGGATTCATGCATTCTCCCCTGCAGGAGAAGAAATTAATGCGTAAATTCTTATGCTTTTATCTGACTGTGTGATCTTGCTAACAATCTGATTGAAGCCCCATATTTGGGCCTCTACAGACCAGCCCAAAGAGCCGGCCTGGAGGCAGGGATGGACAGGGGCAGCCGCACACCGGTTGCCCTAACCCCACGCTGGCAGCATCCTGACGCCGCACGCCGTTACGCACAGGATGTCCTCCTGCTGCAGCATTTTTACGCGCTGCACTGGAAAGGGTGCTAAAGAGCCATGCGCTGGCTCTTAGGGCACCCTTTTGCTGTCCCTAAAAGGAGCAGCAATTTGCAACTCTTTTCTGGGCTGGCAAAAGGAAGGATTAGGGCCGAGGCGTGTGGCAGCCTCGGCCCTGATCCTCTGCTTCACAGGGCGGCCCAGGGCTGCCTGTCTGCATCCCCCCTAAGTTAACTAAATAGATACCCAACTTCTCTTTTACCTCCATGCAACCCCCTTCTCATATCTGTCAGCCTACTGATTCTGCAGAGCAAACCTAGGTTATACGTAGAGGCTTGGAGGAAAGGAATGTATTCCATTGAGAAATGCTGTTTGTTACGATGGACAGATGCCATCAGATGCAATCCAGAGTCATTGGTGTGCACAATATGAACCAAATGAAATTTCCCTCATGCTGAAGAGGAGTTGTGTGTCAGAGCTGGATAGTAATACCAGATCAAGATTTCTTCCCAGAACATAACAAGTGAACAAGCTGGTACAGTACTTGTGATGGTAGTACACAAGCACTGTGACTTTGCATTTCTATATATTTGGCACTGTTACCACTTTTTTTAAAAAAAAGGGGGGGGATTAGACTACTATTTTGTACATTTTCTGGATTAAATTATGTGTATATTCTTGTGATGTGGCTGTTTAATATCCTTTTTACTGAATATTTACTGACTATCATAATACTCAGTAAAATATCTTCCACTGGATTTTCCACTGTTTTCTAATATTTCTCTTTATAATCTTTTTTTTTCTCTCCTTTCATAAATGGATACAAATCACCCCTTGCTGGAACACAATATTTCTTCCTGAAAACAAATGCTGGTGTGACTGAAATTCCTTTTTGATGGATACACAATTTTCTGTTTGCTACCTGCTCCTGAATGGTCTCTTCCATCAAATTTGCCTGTCTGACAAATCAACCTTCCTCCACTTGAAACCATGCTGTTCAAAAACTTCAACTTCCTTCCATTCTCTATCACCTATGGAAGCAACGGAAGAATCTTGGGCCGAAGGAGGCTTCTGTATGCTAGTGAAAAAGAATAATCTTTGCCAACGGAAAGTACTTCAGCAACTTTGTTGCAGAACATGTACACTAAAAGGCTGAATTGGCACCTCTCCAAGTCCTCTTGCTCCTGTAGACTTATAGAATAATCCATACTATTAAAAATGAAAAGAAAAAAAGCAAACCACTTCCCTCTCTTTCTCTCTCTCTCCCCCTCTCTTTTACTCTCTATCACCCCCTGTTGGGGAGACAGTGAACTGTATGTTGGAACTTAAAATTGAACACTACAACAAGCCTACCTTTCATAAGTGGATGCTTCAAACAAAGCATCCAAGATCACAGTGTCAGTACGGTGTGACCAAAGCATTTGATGCCAAAATTAAAGTTATTTGATTTCCTATCAGTTTAAGGATATCCCTAGGATTTTGGGTTGGTTTTTTTAAACCATTCTCCTTTACTTTTTCTTGTTTGTTTCCCCTTCAAGATGTGTAGAATGTTTCAAGAATCCAACACAACTTTTCATGGATTAAAACAAGACAAAAAACATGCCTTGCATTACTCGTCTTTGTGCTTTTATAATCTGAATAAGGAAGAACTTTAGGTACTAAAGCAATCCCTGGGAAAATTAGAAACATTTTTTGTTGTTGCAGGGCTGTTCTCTGCCTCCACTATAATACTAAAATATATTAATGCTTCTGCATATGTTTCCTACTTTTTCTGGTTTGTGCTGTTTTTGCATTGTACAGTATTTGTTACATTTTGCAAAAACTTTTGATATTTTTTTTTTTAGCAAAGATAACCATGGATCAAGATCCTGCAGTTGGAGATTTACATGAATTACATAGCTATGGGCCTTTGCAGACTGCTAGAAATAGTGCAAATTGAATCTACTTTAAGGGTTAGGGTTAGAATTAGGGAATCGTGAGAACTGTATTTTATTATGGCACCAGAGGTCTCTGACAGAGAAGGCTCAATGTCTCAGAAAAAAAAATTCTCATGATTCCCTAGCACTAACCCTAACCCTTAAAGTGGACTCAATTTGCACTATTTCTGGCAGTTTGCAAAGGCCCTATGTCTCATAGTTATGTCTCCCAATACACCCCTCAAAAACCCTCTCCTTGTATGCAGTTCATCCCCCCAACATGGTCATTTCTCTGTTGTCAGGATGAGTGAGGATTTTTTTTTTCCTTGTAGCTGGCTGCACTGTGACTGACACCTGCAGAGACCTTTGGGGCTCCTTGTGAGGTCTTTGCAGATGACATGTGTGCAACATACATCCAGCTACAGGAAAACAGCTGAATCCATCTGCAGTTATCCCCTCACTCTCTGACAACTTGGCAATGACCATGTTGGATGGGGCAGCACTGCTTCCAAAGTGAGAGGTTTTTGGGGGGGAAGGTGATTGTTGTGTGGAAGGAACAGAATTCTCAACTACACAATGACCATAAAAGTAGGTTGCAATGGCACAAGCCCAACTTACACCATCGTAATTCACAAACAGGATGCTAGCCATTATACTTAGGAATCTGATATTTTTGTCATAGTTATTTTTGATGAGATGTGTAAAACTGCAAATTTCTTGAAACTTTAGGCCAGGGGTAGGCAACCTTTCCCCTTTAAGGGCTGAGGGACTTCAACTCCCACAATCCCAGGAGCTATTGGCCAACATGGGACTATTGGCCAACACGGTTGAGGCTTCTGGGAGCTGAAGTCCCTCGGCCCTTAAAGGGGAAAGGTTGCCTACCCCTGCTTTAGGCCTTTTTTCTTGCTCTAGTCTAGAAGATGCAGAGACCTGTTGCTTTTTCATTTAAAAAGTGTAGCTTTCATACTTGAAACTGGAATGCACCAATAGAAGTAAAATAATATTCCTGGAATGCATATATTTTGAAAGTGAAATATATTCAATTTTTCTGCAAGGTCCACAACTTCAGATTTGAGAAGATAAGTTGGGGAAAGTGCAAAAATATAGACTTTAATTTAGATAAACAGAGTCTGTCAGTGATAAGAGGTAACATCAATTAGCTAGATATGTACCAATAGAGAAATATCAATAGCCCAAAGGCATATGAGGTCTTCTTGATGCTTGAACTTGAAGCTGAACATTTGCTTCAATTCTTAAAGGATGTCAAGAATCTAATCCTAGTCAAAACATGTTTTGTCCCTGAACACTCTTAATATTTCTCTAGTTGCAAATATGATTATGTTATTGTGGATGGAACTTCCTTCCCTCCCCTGCCCCTAACTGGAGCTCTCTATACTACTCAAAAACAGCTGAAGAGAGCTTCACCACCTTCAGGATCAGGGTTTTATGGAAGGTGGGGGAGATAACCCCTCTCTCTTATTACTGTTGGATTCCATTCCTCCACTCAGGAAATTCCATACTGACTATTATCTGGTTCATTAATGTTACCTACTACTTGCTCGCTATTAATAGACTGGGTTCATTTAAATTAAATTTTATTTTTTATAGTTTCCCCATGAACATTTTATGTTTATCTCTAGTTTGTTATTTTGGTTTAGGTGAGGCCACCTTGTGCTTTGCTGATGTTACTACAACTTCAGGGTGACAGCACTCAACAAACCCAGAGACTCTTATAGAAGCTGGGATGCATACATGTGTTCCCTGCTCTCTTCACTGGACAGAGCAGCTCTGTTGACATATCATTTTATGCAAACAGAACTGCTTATTCCATGGGAATGAAAATCACGCACACTTCCATGTATGCATTGTAATGTACATTCTTCAAATATGTATGCAATGGCTTATCCCTCAGGTATATAGTATACCTGAATCATTCATGGTATACTGTTTTATGAACACTGAATGCATTATCTGGATTAGAACAATGGTGCAAAAGGAATAAGTGTTGAGATCCAGATTGCAGTGAAAATTTTACATTGATTTGCATGATTGGTGCCTACAACTGGAATTAATATACTGAACAAAATTCAACTCTTGATGTGCATGTGTTATCAATGTTCCATCAAGAGTGAATTAATTTGTTAATTGTGCAATATTATATAACTTATAGTTCAATGCCTGATGTTACTCTTATTCTAATATCTAATAAGTAGAGAAAGAAATCTCCCTCTCCCAAACAACAATTATTTTCATATTGTATTCTCCAAGAAATTTGGAAATAGTATTGAAAAGCATGCCATACATTCCTGTTGGCTAATTGACATGCAAAGCCTTCATATATTAGAAAAATAATTGATTATTTAAGATAAACACAACTATTTTTTCCTCTTCAAAATAATGTTATATTGTTTTGACACTTGAAATCTAAGACCTTAAACATTTCAAAGGAATGTGCCAGTTTGTAGAAACAATATCCTCTTTCAAATGTAAACCTGAATTATTGCTAAATATATGTTTATCTAAGTCATGTTAACCAGAGAAAATATACTTCTAAAAAGGATAGTGTATTTAAATATTAAAATTCTACTTTTTCAGTTTGGGTTTCAGGTTTTGATGATATCCTATCATTTCATTAGCATTCTTGAACTATTTATTGTAACCTTAAAACACACAAATGCTAAAAGATGATGGGGACTAGATGCATTCTTAATTGGAATGAATTTTGCAGGATTTTGTCATCTGTCCAGTTAATCCCTGCAATTTATATTTTAATGATCTAGCAGAAATGCTATTTCACAACATAAAATAATCCAAACAGAGCACTAGACTGAGTCTTTCTCCTAATATACCCAGGATCCACAATGTGAAAAGAGACATATGTCCCAAATACTTTATAGAAAATATTTGATAAACAGTTTATTCTTCCCTCCTCTCAGCTCTTAGGTACCCTAATACTTAATGCTACATCTTAAGAGTAGGCTACAGTAAGGGGATAAAGGAAGGGTACACAGATTGCCTAGGACTAGTTCTGAAGGCATCTAGCATAGAAAGAGAATGGACTTGCAGATTAACTGTGGTAAAGAAGAGATGCTAATAGCATTTTTGGCTTGAAAGGCATGAAAAAATGAGGAAAGGTCCAATGTGACATCCTGATCCAGTTAAGTTAGTTGTGTTTAAGGCCCACTGAAAGCAACCGTGATTAAATTAATCATAAGCAACCTTGTCAAATTTAAGTCAGTGGGAATTTGGTATAGCTCACATATGCTGGTGTCTGTGTCATCTAGGAAACCAGAGTTAACTTATTTTCTTTCATTAATACCAAGCATCCTACCTTAACAATTCTGAAACAATCACATATCTATACTGGTTTAACTACTAGTACTGTCTGGACTGCCTCATTTCTCTACATAACATTATTAACTAGAAAAAATTGCTTTCAGAGTTTAAGTTAATGGTATATATATTATATAAATAAATATTATATATATATTATATATATTATATTCCTAATTGTGATATAATGTATTGAATTGTAAAGAATTTATTTGGATACTTACAAATGCTTCTAACACATCTATAGAGAATTTAATTTTTTTAATACTGACACATTGTTAAATCCAGATACATTTTTACTGAAGAATACTGTACATGTGTAAAATGTTCAGTTGTTATTTGTAAAATAGGGTAGTACTGTTGTAATTGATATTGGCCAAAATCAATGTTATTCCATATTTTATTTTTTCTATTAAATTAACCTAAGTTTTTGTTCCTTTGATCTAGTAAAGTACATTTATGAGCCATATATAAAATCTTATGCTTAGAAGGAGAAATCTTCTTTCTGAGCTTCTACCCTCTCTCCCATTTTTTTTTCCAAGAAGCAATTTGGTACTAAACAGAAATCAATGAAATAAAGTGAAATATTGTTTTAAATTAAAACATTGGTCTCTGAAAAGAAAAATTACTGCTATTTACAAAAATTCTATCAAGTACATAAGTCATGGTAAAGAACAGCTTGAATATCTCTTTATCTATTACAGATTTTTCACATGATTTGGTACATTTTATACAATTAGCTTTAGAGGCCAGAAGGCTATGATGGCTCATGTAGAATTTACAAAATGATTCAGTCTTGGATTTATGGACAGAGAATCAAGGTAGCAAAGAATGTTATATTGATAATCTTCCAGTGTGTGTTGCTATCTCTTGGCTGTGGGTTTACATCCCAGCTTTGCACCCTTTACTGGGGAACTTTAGAGCTCTAAGAAAACATAAATGGAGGACATTTGATGCAAAGTACCATATGACTGCTTTTTTTCTCTTGAATGCATGCATATATTTGTAATATTCTCTGAGACTGCATCATGCATGTGGTTTATTCCACAACAACTTAGAACTAAAGGTAGTATATTGTGTAGAGCCAGCATAAATGATATCTCAGGGGTTAAGCTTGTGTATCAGCCAGGCATTCACCATCCACATAAGGATGCCCCATATGAATGGAATGTGACTTGCCCAAGGCCCCCCAGTCGGTTTCAATGACCACAAGGATCTGAACCCTGATGTACAGAGTCAAGGGCATGTCTACAGGGGCTATTTACATTGGTTTCATATCACCCTGTCCACACAACAGAGGGCCAAAGCCTTGATTTGACTGCAGACTGTCTTCACGAGAGAAGGCCAGTTCTGTTTCAAATCCAGGCCATTCCTGCCTTAAACTGCATTAAAAAGCACTCAGCATTTTGGTTGAGAACTCCGGAGCAATATTGAGTGGCTGTTTACACATGTGTCCTGCTTTACCACGTGGCACTGGCACCACTGGTTTGAGTCAATCTCTCTGTGGTCACAACAAGCTGCCCAACCATGTGATTGATGTTGGGCACCTCATTTTCTGTCTCAGACAGAACAGCAGTGGGAGAACTAGGTGGCACAGTTAGACCTGTGTATAGACAGCTGCCCAGCATTGTTCCAGAATGTCCAAGTAACACTAAGAATTCAGGGTATTTTGGGTCCTCAGTGGGTAGGAGCCCCATGTTACTGTAGAACTACCAACATACACATAGACTAGTGGTGAAAAAAGTGTACTCCATATGACACATGTGGCCTTCAGAGTCCTCAAAGCAAATTATTTATTTTTGCTCCCAAATTACCCATAGTGGGCATGGAGGAACAATTTTGCCACATTCCCTAGAGCAGGGGTAGGCAACCTTTCCCCTTTAAGGGCCGAGGGCCTTCAGCTCCCAGAAGCCTCAGCCATGTTGGCCAATAGTCCCATGTTGACCAATAGCTCCTAGGATTTTGGAAGCTGAAGTCCCTCGGCCCTTAAAGGGGAAAGGTTGCCTACCCCTGCCCTAGAGAGGGCAAAATGTGTGCCCTTTGGGGACTTTCTGGGGAAATAGTATCTTTAAAATGTAGAAGGACGCATTAGGAGTGCAACTCCCTAAGTTACACTAGGCAACCAGTCAACTCCCCCAACATTCACACAAATTTCTTGTACTATGATACCTTCAAGAGAGAAGTACTCCTAGGGCAGGGGTAGGCAACCAGCTCCCAGAATCCCAGGAGCTATTGGCCAACATGGGACTATTGGCCAACATGGCTGAGGCTTCTGGGAGCTGAAGTCCCTCGGCCCTTAAAGGGGAAAGGTTGCCTACCCCTGTCCTAGGGATAGAGGGGCTGTAGGTGTCTCTTCTCTTGCCCTTTCCAAGTGTGGGTAGTGTTGGCCACCCACTCTGGCCCCAGTTCCCTGCTGTGGTATGAGTTAAGGGGCAGGTGGTATTTGGGTGGTGGTGCTTCTTAGACTGTGTCCTTGGGCACGTTGGGGATGTCCAGATCCTCCTGTCCTTCAGTCCTGAAAGGGGCTAGTCCTGGACCCAGACAGGAGTTATCCTGGCCTAACAGCACCACCAAGCTTTATACAACACAGTACAAAGCCAGAAATACAACACAAGTGCTTACACGATGGGAACTCTGCTTTTGGAACTGCCCCAGGGCCAGTCATCTTAATCTGGATTTGTAGAAGGAGTCATGTGCAATGAACTGAGTCTTCATTGTTTTTCAATAGCAACAATAGAAACACATCCACATCCTGGATTAGGCTGTGTCCAAAAAGGCTATGTGAACCAGGAGTGAGCTGACATGAGTATACCTGGTACAAAAACAAATCGAAGAGTCGGTGTGTGCCTAGGGGACCTGCCACTGCTTCTCTTCTTGGCTCCAGGAAGTGGACATTAGGGTTCTATTTGGGCAGGATTCAATTGTGCAAGTCTGTCCACCACAGGCTTATATAACAGAAAAGAATGGGGCTTCTGAAGGAGGGTAATATTTTTACAACTGAAGAAATATTTTCCACCCTCTGTTAGAAGAGTCTGGGCAGATATTCACTTGAAACAAAGCTCCAAAAATTTGTCAAGAAAACTGACAAATAATATTTTTTCCCAATTTGTGCAATATTGTTTTCCAATTGAAGTACAGTATATAAAATGTTGCTTCCTTTTTATTGTCTCTTAAATTGCTAAACCTCTACCATTTTTACCTTGTTTGTTACTATTATAATTTGTGCTCCAACAAGGGGCAATGAACATTTGTTTATTATTAGAACACATTTCTATCCCACACTTCTTTCAAGGAACACAAGATAACAGACATCTCTCCCCCCCCCCCCCGCTCCCAGTTTTAATTCTAGAATACTTACGTGTGGCTGGTCCAAGGTTATATGCATGAGTGTAGATAAGAACTAGGGTCTCCCTGCTTAATCTGACACTCAAACCAAAACTCTTAGGTATCTTTTCTTCCTCTTCCAAAAGTTACACCTACAGCAGCATTATGTACGCAGGAGAGGGGAGAGTCTTTCCACTCTCTTCTTTCCATAGATTGTGAACAGTTTGTAATAGAGGTGTGCATTTGTCTTTTGCAAGACAGTAAATGGTGAGTCAGATAGATAATCCTATACCTGAAAAAGCAAGCAACCAAGAAAGAAAATAGATATACTGGCAATGAAATTCTGCACATGTTAAAACAAAATAAGTTCTGTTCAAATAGAACTTAGGGCCTTTGCAGACTGCTAGAAATAATGCAAATTGAGTCCACTTTAACCGCCCTGGCTCAGTGCTCGGGAATCATGGGAATTGTATTTTTTTTCTGAGACAATGAGCCTTCTCGGTCAGAGAGCTCTGGTGCCACAATAAACTACAGTTCCTATGATTCCCTAGCACTGAGTCAGGGCAGTTAAAGTGGACTCAATTTGCACTATTTCTGGCAGTCTGCAAAGGCCCTTACTCTGATGTTAGTATGAATGCAATCATAATCTGTGAGAAACCACAGATACTCTTGAGTGTTGGAGGAGTGTGTGTAAAACTTTCATATCATCAGTGTAAAGATATCTCATTTTGTAAACCTTGATAATTAAGCAACAACAAGACCAGAGTATCAGTTTTAACAGGTTGGATAGATCTGTTTTCTGAGAAACTCTGTATTTATATGCCTGCTGTCTAGGGTTACCAGAACGAAAACTAAAGACAGCTCTGTCTTTAATTAATAATTGTATAGAAGAGGGAATTTCAGCAGATGTTGCTTGTTACTTGGTTGTAGGACAAACAACACCTGCTAAAATTTCCTTATTGTACAATCATGAAATGTGCAAAAGCCCTCTCCAGTTTGCAGTCTGGCAACTGTACTGTTGTCCCTCAATGAACAGTCCTGCTATCTTCCTTCCATTCCTTCACTGGTTCAGTGGCATCACTAGGGTTGGCATCACCCAGTGTGGTGGCTCATGGTGTCACACTCCCATTGACCTCCCATACCACACCATATAGAATCCTTAGTGAGGTTTTTGTACTAATGTTACTCATAAATCATAGTTCCCATACATCACTGGATATAATTATTTATTTATTTATTTATTTATATCCCACCCTTCAGAACCCAATCAGGGCAGCTTACAACCATAAAATCGTACATGAATCCTAAAAACAGACAACCATCCCCCCCTTAAAACAGCATTAAATCCATAGAAATTAAAACCACAATTCAAAAATTAAAACAATTAAAACATTTAGACAATATAAAAAAAAACCCGATATTAGGCCTATGGCAATGATCCTCATCCATCGTTCAGATGGGGCCACACGAAGATCAATGGGGTGGGAAAGCCCGAGGCCGGGATAATTAATTTGGAAAGGCCTACTGGAAGAGTGCCGTCTTGACAGCCCTTTTGAAGCTGTCTAATGATGTTAACTGACGGATCTCATCTGGCAGGCCATTCCAGAGTCTGGGGGTGACAGCTGAAAAAGCCCTCTGGGAGGTCGCCGCAAGCCTCGATTTTTGAGGGTGCAGCAAATTCCTCCCAGAGGACCGGAGAGCGTGGGGAGGATTGTATGGGAGGAGGCGGTCCCTGAGATAGCTTGGACCCAAGCCATTTATGGCTTTAAAGGTAATAACCAACACCTTGTACTGGGCCTGGAAGTTGATAGGCAGGTAATGGAGGGACCTCAAAACCGGGGTAATGTGGTCCCTCCTAGATGTTCCCGAAACAAGCCTGGCTGCCATATTTTGTACCAGCTGTAATTTCCGAACCAAGCACAAGGGTAGCCCCATGTAGAGCGCATTACAGAAGTCGAGGCGTGAGGTTACCAGTGCGTGCACAACAGTCTCAAGATCCCTTACTTCCAGAAAAGGCCGCAGCTGGCGTACCAGCCGAAGCTGATAACAGGCGCTCCTGACTATCGCATTTATCTGATTGTCATCAGGAGCGACGAGTCAAGGAGCACCCCCAGACTGCGAACACAGTCACTGGAGGAGAGTGTGACTCCATCCAGGACTGGAGGTTGCAACCCAATTCTTGGTTTCTGGGCCGCTACCTTGAGCACCTCCGTCATGTCCAGATTCAGCTTCAATCTGTTTTTCCTCATCCAGCCCATTACCACCCGAAGACATTCATTGAGAGAGGAGATGCCATTGGAATTCGAGGCCGACAAACGAGACACGGAGAAATAGATTTGGGTGTCGTCAGCGTACTGATAACACCCAGCACCATAACTCCATATAATCTCACCCAGTGGCTTCATATAGATGTTAAACAATGTCAGGGACAAAATAGCCCCCTGAGGAACCCCACAAGTGAGCTCCCTCTTACTGAAGCTACTGTCCCTGAGCAGCACCCTCTGGGATCTACCCAAGAGGAAGGACCAGTACCACTGAAGAGCAGTGCTCCCGATACCTAACCCTCTCAGGCGGTCCAAGAGGATGCCGTGGTCTATTGTATCAAAAGCCGCTGAGAGGTCTAGGAGCACCAAAAGGGTCACACTACCCCTGTCAATGCTCAGACACAGATCATCAGTCAAGGCAACCATGGCAGTTTCTCAACCCCAAAGCCTGTCCTGAAGCCGGTTTGAAATGGGTCAAGATAATCGGTTTCATCCAAGACAGCTCGGAGTTGAAGATCAACTGCCCTCTTGATAACCTTGCTCAAGAATGGCAATAGTGAAACTGGCCTGTAGTTTTTTATGTCCAGGGGATCCAGGGAGCGTTTCTTTAGAAGTGGCCTAACAGCCGCCTCCTTCAAACAAGAGGGAATATATCCCTCCCTGAAGGATGCATTGATGATGTCCATGAGGAACCTCCTCAATGCATTCCCCCCCCCCGGACGGCCAGCCATGATGGGCAAGGGTCAAGAGGGCAGGTTGTTTTCCTCACCTTCCCAAACAGCTTGTCCACGTCCTCGGTACTCACAGATTGGAGCTGATCCAGAATAATTTCATTGACAGAGTGGCGTCTAAGTTGGCTCTTATCTGAGAGATTTTATCTGCAATGAAGTTGTTAAACGTGTCACAGCAGGCCGTTGTCGGGTTAAATAAGGGATTTGGCGCAGGAAACACCTGTGTCATCTCCCTCACCACCTTAAACAGCTCTGCTGGACGGGACTCTGCAGACGCAATACATGCAGAGGAGAAGGCTCTCTTCGCTGCAAGTATTGCCTCCCAATAGGAACGAAGAAAGTTCATATGGCGAGTTCTGTCAGATAAGAATCAAATCTTTCACCACCTGCGCTCTAGTCGTTGTCCAAACCGCTTCATCCTCCTAAGCTCAGGTGTATACCATGGCCTACGATTTGAAGCGGGATGGCAAGGACGCTTGGGAGCGATCGTGTTGATAGCTCTGGTAAGATCGGTGTTCCAAGTATTAACCAGAGCCTCGACAGGGTCACCGGCATTCCCAACCATTAAACCCTCTAAGGGTTTCTGGAATCCAATTGGCTCCATTAGCCTTCGAGGGCGGACCATTCTAATGGGTCCACCACCCTCAGTGGGGCAGAAATTGGCTCTCAGTTCTGTCTTGACCAGGAAATGATTCGTCCATGACAATGCGGAGGTGCTTACAACCTCCGCCCACAGATATTCCTGTTCCGTACTAAAGACCGCATCGAGTGTATGACCTGCACAATGTGTAGGCCCGTCAACCAATTGGGATAGGTCCATGTTTGTCATGGCCTACACCTGTCCTGAGCCACACCTGTTAAACTGGTCTTGAGCGGAATGTTGAAGTCCCCCAAAACTAGAAGTCTGGGAGTCTCCAACAGCAGCTCAGAGACCAGCTGTGTCAGCTCAGTTAGGGAGTCTGCTAAGCAACGGGGTGGTCAGTAGATTAGCAGGATCCCCAAACTATCCCTGGTCTTCAGGCTTAGGTACATACACTCGAAGTGGGCTGTGTTCCGAACAGGTATCCTGGTCAAGGTCAGATTGTTTTTATGGACTAGAGCCACTCCGCCTCCCCACCCACCCACTTCCCCTAACCTGCTCACTGACAGAGTACCCAGCTGGGAGGGCCTGCACCCATACAATAGCACTATCCTCTCCCAGCCAGGTCTCCGTAAAGTAGGCCAGGTCGGTGTCCTCATCCAAGAGGAGATCCTGGATGATATGAGTCTTATTCTTTACCAACCTGGCATTGCAGAGGAGCAGAGTTAGGTTCTATGGAATGGTTGGTCTGCTCTCCAAGCCATTCTGGGAAACAGAGGAAACAGAAGACGAGATAGCTTTCAAACAGCGATCTCGTCTTCTTTTGTAACATTCGTTCGCTCTGTTCCGGCCATACCTCCCATTCCCCAACACTACTCCTATAGCCGCCCCATTCTCATTCCCGGCCTCAGGGAGGGCAATAGAACTTTGGGCCACTAGATAAATGTTTAGACAATATAATTGCAATAGTTGTGACATAAACAACTAGCAAAACTAAAATTATACCTTTAAATTACAATATCATACACAGAGCCTAAATGTATTTATGTGCACATGGTTTTATATGGTTAAAGTGAACATTTGGTAAAAGGTGATGTTTTAAAAGGATTTTTAAAGGATTTTTTTAAAATTTAATTTTAAATTAAAAATATTTTTTAAATTTTAATTTTAATTCTCTTTTAAAAATCCAGGGCCATTCCTTGCTCCTCCCACTGAGCCTTGCTCCACTCACGCCATCTCTTCAGCATTTAAAAAGGACACAGGCAAACACCACAGCCTGTTTCTGCCCAAAGGCAGATGTTTGGGAGGCAGTGGTGTCACCCCACTTAGGGTATCACCTGGTGCAGTTCCAATCCCCACACACACCCCTAATGATGCCGCTGCACTCGTTCTCTTTATCTGCTCCTGCCCTTGATTAATAAAAGTGCCTATTCAAAGAACTGTACAGCTCACCCTTTACTCCAGCACATTTCCATAAAAACAATCACCACAGTGCCAGGAGACTAGAGAACAAAGCAGTGCAGTGCTGTCATACCCTACTCTAATCCCATATGCTTCTCTGTAGGAACAGAAGTACAGCCAGGCTGATTTACTTTGCTGAGGTGGTATATCCCATTCTGTCAGCCAGACCCTTGTCCCATACAGTAAAGGTATAATAATGATGATTGACTTTATCTGCATTGGCACTGACAGGTTATTTAGACATTCAAGGGGACATTCAAGAGGACATTCAAGGGGAATGTCCAAATATATAAAACATATTTTGACATTCAAGAGGAGTGACTTTTTTTGATGTGAAATAAGGCATGAGCTATCAAGACTATGAATGCCTGCCTTTGCAGCTTTTTTGTTTATCGGTAAATGCACTATTGCCCAATCATACCTACAATAAGCTAAAATCAGATTTATTAATTGAAATCCATAGCACTGCAATCATTTCACCAGGGAGACCCCAAAAGGAAAGACTTTAAAATGAACTTGGAAGTTCTTTCTTCAGACAATGTGTCTCTCAGTCATTGCTGTGACTTCTTTCCTTGGTTAAAACACTAGAAGTTGGGTGTTCACTTCTCATAAAAACAATTGAACAGAATAATGTTTGGTAGATTTTGCTTCAGCTCACACAGCTAGAGAAGCAGCTGAGAATTGTGGAATTACTGATCATAGGGAGAAGGCAGGTACCTATTTTGCCCACACCTCTATAGACACATACACTGATGGTTTCCTCAGGATAGGAGGGGGAAAGCATTGCAAGTATTAGAGCGCAAGACATTGGAGGTCAAGGTACAGAATGACATGCATTTGCCACATTGTCCTTTTGTAATCTCATTGGATGGTGGAAATCAGACAATATCAGTAAAGAATGTATTGCATCTCTTTTCTTTTCCCTTTTTGATTTCCCAAATGAATATTCCCAGTAACCACACATTTAAACAAATTTGTAATTATATGACTGAATATCGATAAAGGACTGCCTGCAACACTCTGAACCCACCTGATGTTAAGAATCAACATGTGAGACCCATCTTTCTCACAGTAACAGATGAAAGACATGAAAAGAACCTTTTTTGTGGTGACCCCACAGTTTTGGAATATCTTCCCCCAGGAATTGTAATGGTCCCCTCTATCCTGGCCTGTAGAAATTTTAGAAGGCTTCTTTATTCTAGTCTACCTTTGGGTTAATTTTAGTGTGCTGTTCTTTTAACCAAGATTTGCTTGCTGAATTTATTATGGCTTATTTGTCATTTTAATTATTTTTCTCAGTGGCTGGTCCTACCCTATGGAATTCTCTTCCATGGGAGACTAGGCTAGCCCACTCCCAGCTCTTTTTCACTTGCAGGCAAGACTTTTCTGTCCAGGCAAGCTTTTAATGTGAAACCACTTGCAGGACCTCCTCTTATTGCAAGAGGGTTCTTTAAAAAACAAACAAACACACAACACCTTTTTGTATGTATTTGAATGACTTTATAATGTTTTATACCCATGGTTTTAATGTCATTATTTTCTAAAAAATATGTTTTGAATATTATTATCAGATTTTAGCTAATTCTTTTTGTGAACTGCCTTGGGTCCCACTTTGGAGAAAGGCTGGCATATATGTGAAAGGAAATAATTAATGAAGATATTGATGTTCAATGTTGCTTTTAGTATTAGATAATGTGTTTTCGATTTTAAATTTATAATAGTCCTTGTAGAAATTTTTATCTTGAAAAGCAGACAATATGATACACACACACATACACACACACTGTTCAAATGTCTGCCTGAATGTGAAATAACTAAGACTGTGTAGGGGGCAAGGGGGGCATATATTTTGCCCTCAATTTCTATGCATGTGAGCTCATTCAGCACAGAGTTATGACAAAGGTTTCTTGTCATATTCAACTCAACATGCCACGAATCCTGCACACACATGCATGGGTGCTTTGGCAGTGGAAATTGTATGAATGCCTGCACCATCTTCACCATCTTAAATCCTTGTGTTCAGGGGAATGGAGGAACAGGGCTACAAATATTCACAATTCCTCTGTGCTTTCTTTCCGTCAGTGTTTCTCAAAATTCTATGCTAATACCCAGACCACAATCATAATTCTAAAACAATGCTAGATTCCAAGTGCATAACTATTTGTTATTTATGGACCTATATCTCCCCTTTCCACCAAAAAAAAAAAAAGGTGGCTAACATTTACATGCAAAATCTTGGTTAAAATGTAACATGAAGGCCCATGTCCTACATGAGACCATATGAACCAGAATGGTTTGCATGTGCAGCTCCACACTACTTACAAATTCAGAAGACAGCTTTCAAACCATAGCAATTTGCTGATGAAAAAGAGGCAAACAGGCAGCTTCCCGCCACTGTTCTACAACCAGGAGAAGAGAAATTATGTCCTGAATCTCCAGCAAGTGGAGGTGGAATGGAACTGCAGGTGGAATGGATGCTGCCTGGTCACCTCCCCACAACCAGTAAATGACTGTGGCAGAATCTCTGGGCTTTGAAAGTTACTGGGGATGGTGTCTGGACATTACACAAACAAATAGTGAATAGCTCCTTGAGCAACATGGAAAAAAAGACATATGTGCATGTTATCCTGAGTTACATATGCATGTCACCTAACACAGTGGGATTTGGTTACCTGTGGGCTTGCCATCTGCAGATTTAAGCATCCGTGGATTATAAGCCTCCATTGTCCCCAATGGCAGCATGTGCATTTGGTTGTGCCACCATTAAGGACAGCGCCCATTGTCCCTAATGTGCACAGTCAAGCCATCATTAGGGACAATGGGACTTCAGGTAAGCCTCCATTGTCCTGAAGTCCTGTTGTCTCTAATGGTGGCATGGCCACATGCACGTGCCACCTTAGAGGACAATGGGGTCTGTCCCTAATGGTGGTGTGGTGGTGTGCATGCACCACCATTGGGGACAACTGGACTTGAGGTCCCAGTTTTCGGTACCCACGGGGAGATGTCCAGAACAGAGGTCCCACTATACCAGTGATGGCAAACCTTTTAGGGTCAAGTGCCCAAACGAAGAGGCCTGCCAGCACCGGGTGCCAGGGGTGGGACTTCCACACTCTGGGAGCAGGACCTCCACCTTGTAGAGTGGGACTTCTCTTCACTCTCTGGAGGCAGCTGAAGGCCAGGGACGGTGTGGGAGGGGAGGAGGAGGAACAAGCACATACCTCTTCCTCCTCCTCCTCCTGCACCATCTCCAGCCTTCAGCTGTATCCAGAGAGGCAGCTGAAGGCCAGAGAAGGTTGGGGAGAAAGAAGGCAGCTGAAGGCTGGGAGGGTTGGGAAGAAGGAGTAACAGGTGCATGCATCTTCCTCCCTGCCCTCCATGTGCTGGGGAAAATGGCTTCATAAGTTCACCATCATGGCACTATACAATTAAGCTAAAAATACAGCAGTAAAAGACAACACCCAGTCCCTAACTGAACCATTAAATCAGTGCACTATATAAAGATGCCATATGCCGATAGGCATGGGGTAATTGCTACCTCCAACAATGTAACTCAGGGCAGTTTCTAATGAAGTACTTCAGGTGAAAGACCCAGAGGTTCAGGTTGCTTAACACATTTGCTCATTCTGGTGTACTTCCTGAGCAAAATTATTCCTCCCAATATACTGTACAGTTTTTAAATCCATTGAAAGTTGGTGGGATGGCAAAATGAAGTCTCCAAGCCTACTTTTAAGCCCCTTATTTATTTAAAAAAACATTTGAACTCCAAAATGATCTATTTGCAATGTCTGAAATTTGCCAAAGTTACTTCTGAGTGAAAAATAACACAATTACAGAAGAAGAAGAAAAGCCCTTTATTCTCCTTGAACATTAATTTGAGCTGTGTAGGTTCCTAACTCATTTATCAACTTTATTAATACTTCCACAGTGCAATCTTATGCATGTCTGCTCAAGTACAGCATGTCTGCTTCTGTGTAGTGAGTCAATAGCCATGATTTAGTCAGTTGTGCCCGTCTGTGCTGTTCATCATATGCTTGCTAATATTTGTATTAGATTGAATTTTATTCCTGCAGACATAACCAAGATCCTGTTGAACTGGCAAGGGAACTAACATGTTCAGACTAATGTGAGGAAGGCTGGAGATGTACCCATGCATCTTTCCAGGAGTGCCACAGAGTGCTGTACAACCCAGAGGGACACTTGTTCAGGGAGTTCTCAGAGACCTGCTTGTGCAAGCTAATAAAAAGTCTTTCCATAACTGGCCATTTACACCAGCAAGATTCTAGCTCTCTTCATCTCTTCAGCTCACTATGCTCTCTATTCATCTGCATTGTTAGCCAGCTTAGTTTTATGGGCCTTCATAATTTTATAATTTCCATTTCTAACTCTCCTTAGATTTTTTCAAGCATTACCTGAACTACAATTTCTTGAACACAGGAGCAAGGAACACCTAGACTCACCACCTCTACCATGACTTTCCTAATTATGGGAAATGAAGGGGAAAGGTTCTTATCCTAATGGAGGAGATCCTTGATTTGCCAGGTTTCTGCTTGTGTGCAATCTCTACACTAGCAGGAACACCCAATCTTCAGATACATTGCTTTTCTCAGGAAAGCAACAACAGAGAGGATGCCCTTGTCCTTGTGTTCAAGAAGGCATGAATAAAGCCTGAACTGTGCTCAAATCTTAATGATAAGATCAAGAGTGGTGAAAATAATAATTTCTACATACGTTTATGCTAAATTGCTCCTGGGTATTGTAAGGCCATTTTTATTACATAGCAAAGTCCAATGAGTTTTTTCCTTGATTTACAATCTTGTCCCTAACTTTTATGACAGGTGTCCCAAAATCATTTTTAATTTAATTGGGATTGTTGTTCCTGTGTGCCTTCAAGTCATTTCTGGAGAATCTATCATGAGGTTTTCTTGGCAAAATTTGCTCAGAGGAGGTGTGCCATAGCCTTCCCCTGAAGCTGAGAAAATGTGACTTGTCCAAGATCACCCAGTGGTTTTCATTCCTGAGCTGGGAATTGAACCCTGGTCTCCAGAGTCATACTCCAACACTCAAACCACTGCACCACACTGGAGTACACCAAGATAAAAATCTAAGCAGATCTTATGGACTTAAAGAATGAACGTACTTTCATACTCTCCTACCTCCTTAAAATACTGCAACCAGTGACCACTCTCTCTTTATCCAAGAATATCTTGAAACTAAAAATGCCAACTGTAGACAAAATACAGACAGAAATACTGAGAATGGAGCACATGAATTATGCCCCCTATTGAGAGAAACACAGGATGTAAATTAAATAAATAAGTAAATACTCCTGAACAGATTCCAGTTTTTCAGGTTACTCTACCAATCCTCCAGAAATGAACAAATAAATAAATGCATGTGACATTAAAACATAATATTGTTGCTAGAACTTCAATAACTTTGGCTTTCATTGGTTGAACTTCCACAGACCTATGAGGAGCACAACATGTAATGTAATGTTTTTACATGTAATGTAAAAACTTTTCTCTTTCACGATTGGGATACAAAAATTCTTTTTGAATGAAAGTTGAGGATTATTATTTTTCAGGAAATTTAATTCTGTGCTAGTTCCGGTATTCCCCTACAAAAGTAGGAAATGAGCAGAGGGTTTGAGTAGGCAACTGGTTAATTATGCACTATGGGTATTTCAGGTTTACATTGAGGGATTTAGAATTGCAAAGGTAGAAATAACATGTGTTACTGTACTTGTGAAGCTCATTACACTTTCCAGCTCACTGATTTTTTTAAAAGCATCTTTTTAGAAATATTACCATAGGCTACTGCAATGCTAAGGAAAGAAATTTGACAGAGGCTCTAGAAACTTTTTTAAAAAACAGTGGAATACACATTGTAAAAATAGCAATAATGATGATGAGGTGTGGTTTAATAATATAGTCTACTGACAGATTATATAGCCAGAGGAAATCATAACATCGCAAAGTCCAAAGGAACACCCATTGAATATAGGAATTCATGTTGGAAAAGATGTTTGTATTTCATATGTCCCTGAAAGATCGTTTGTGTTGATGTGAGTCTGTTGCCCCACCGTAACTATAAATCATATCATATGAAATTATATTTTGAATAAGTTACTTTGGGCAATAGAGGTTGTGGAGGGCTCTTCAGTGATCAGCAGGAGAGCACACCTTCAGTTTCATACCTTTAAGAAATGGTATCATACAGCAAATACAAGCCCATGGATAAAACGTTTACAGTCACATTTTTTATAAAAAGAAACAACCATGTTCTCTATATGATGGCAACATTTTTTTCTATTCCTTTCTCTTTTGATCAGCATTCTTTTTTTTTAAGCCTACCCTGCATTTGTTGTTGCCGTCATTCTTTTGTGCCTTTCAGTCATTTCTGACTTATGGCAACCCTATTATAAGGTTTCTTTCTTATGACAACCCTATCACAGGGTTTTCTTGGCATGATTTCTTCAAAGGAAGTTTGCCCTTGCCTTCCTCTAAGACTGAGAAAATGTAAATTGCCCAAAGTCACCTAGTGGGTTTCCATGGCAAAGTGGGGATTCAAACCTTGGCTTACATACTCTTTCTTTAAAACTAGACTGTAAACTTCGGGGGAATTGCTTTGAAGGAAGATTTAAATGTTATTCAAAATATGAAAGTTTTGTAGAGTTCAAAATTCTAATAAAGTGCTTAGCTGAAATGGGAGGTTATTGCTTTTATGGTTGCTTTTGTGGTTGTTTTTATTGATGGTAGTGAGTGCCTTGCTCCAGAACTGTTGGTTATGTCTTCTCCAAGGATTATTTCAGTATGGGGAACTGATATGTGTTACTGCTATAGCATAAACTTTATGTATGGTAAATGATGGACCAGATGGTACACAGCAGAGAAGCATTCCATCTCTTTTACTCATGAAGGCCAGCTTCCCTCACAGCCAATGACAGAATTATCCCCCCACACAAATTCTACCCAGACTTAACCCTCTGGCTGGCAGTCAAATCAAATCCCTAGTGCTATACATATAGGGCACCTGGATAACCATGCACTCCGTGCCATGCTGAGGCAAATGAAAGATGGATTCCCAAAGGTTATATAGTGCAAAAGTAAACAAAGAAAATCAAAGAGCACAAGTATGGTCCATCTTCCCTCACTAGCAATGAATTTCTCCATCTTCTCTGCGCAGTGGCCCTACCATTTCCTTCTTTCGTTTGCTATGGGCATACCCAAAAAAGCCCTTTTTATTCTTCTTAACCCCTCTAGCAAGCCTGAGCTCATTCTGTGCTTTGGCTTTCCTGACTTTACCCCTACATGTGCTACCTATTTGTTTGAATTCCTCTTTAGTGATTTCACCCCTTTTCCATTTCTTTTACATCTCCCTTTTGTCATCCAACCCTGTTTCTTGAGACATCTCCCATTTTTCCTTCTCATTGGAACAGTTTGAGATTGTGCCTTCAGTATCTCCCTTTTGAGAAACTCCCATCCATCCTGAACTCCCTTCTCCTTTAGCATTCCTGACCATGGGATCACTCCCAGTGTTTCCCTAAGTTTGTTGAAATCAGCTCACCTAAAGTCTAGAACAGGGGTAGGCAACCTTTCCCCTTTAAGGGCCAAGGGACTTCAGCTCCCAGAATCCCAGGAGCTATTGGCCAACATGGGACTATTGGCCAACATGGCTGAGGCTTCTGGGAGTTGAAGTCCCTCGGCCCTTAAAGGGGAAAGGTTGTCTACCCCTGGTCTAGAATGAGTGTTTGACTATGCCTAGCTTCTCCTTTCCACTGTATAAGAAACTCCAGGAGAACATGATCACTCCCACCTAAGGTTCCCACTACTTGCACCCCATTTACCAGGTCATCCTTGCTGGTTAGGATCAGACTAAAATAGTTGATCCCCTTGTTGCCTCTTCCAGCTTTTGAACAAAGAAATTGTCTTTGAGACAAGTGAGGAATTTGCTGGACCTTGAAGTATTGCCTGAGTTTGACTTCCAGCAAATATCAGGATAGTTAAAGTCACCCACCACTACTACATCTCTCCTTTCTGAATGTGTGGTCACCTGTTCTAGAAAGGCATCATCCAATTCCTCAGTCTGACTTGGGGGTCTGTAGTAGACTCCCACTATAGCATCCTTGTTGTTTCCTTCCCCTTTAATTTTTATCCAGATGCTCTCCACCTGATTTCCAGGATTTAAGTCCTAGATCTCTTCACAGGTGTAAACTTCCCTGATGTATAATGCTATTCCTCTCCCTTTCCTGTTTGGCCTATTTCTCTTTAAAAGCTTATACCCCTCTATTCCTACATTCCAATCATGAGCCTCATCCCACCAGGTTTCAGTGATGCCTATTATATCATATTTGCTTTGTTGTGCTAGGAGTTCAAATTCATCTTGTTTATTTCCCATCTCTTTGCATTACTGTAGAGCAGGGGTAGGCAACCTTTCCCCTTTAAGGGCCAAGGGACTTCAGCTCCCAGAATCCCAGGAGCTATTGGCCAACATGGGACTATTGGCCAACATGGCTGAGGCTTCTGGGAGCTGAAGTCCCTCGGCCCTTAAAGGGGAAAGGTTGCCTACCCCTGGTGTAGAGACATCTAAGAGCATGGGTCCTCCCCACTTACTGCCTATGTGAGGTTTTTTGTCTCCCACTGTTGTGCCCTTGCATCATTTGCCTCGTTCCCTCTGTAACACTTTGACTATTATCTCCAGCCCATGATGTACTCCTGCCATCCAAGATACCTTCCACAATACTGTCTCCCTCCCCCACATGACTCAGTTTAAAGCCCTCCTGATCAAATGTTTGAGACTATTGGCAAAAATGTTTCTGCCAACTGGTGTGAGATGCATGAACCCTTTCATGCCACTAGACAACTGTTAAACTTGAATGCATGGGGATTCCCAGAGTGAATGCATGGGGGTTCCCAGAGTGAATGCATGGGGATTAAAAGTGAATGCATGGGGATTCCCAGAGATTCTGGATCATACCTGTGTCAGCAACCTATGCTGCACCTAAGAATTCCTGAGGGTAGAGTAGAAATATTTGCTCTGCCTTTAATAATAAATAAGAAAATTTATTTTTATCCCGCCCCTCTGCAGACGCAACCGGGTTGGCTTACAACATTAAAATTACAGTAGAAATACAATATAAATACCATAAACCCACCCACCCCTTAAAATAGTATTAAACAAAAACAATTAAAACATACTTAAAGTGTATCACAATAAGACAGAGCAACAATAACGATAACTGTGACAGAAATTGAGGAAAGAGATGGGCTGACTCTTGAGGCCAGGATAACTATTCAGGAAAGGCCTGCCAGAAAAGATCTGTCTTAACATCCTTTTTAAAGCTGTTTAACGTGGTAATATGATAGATCTCGTCCGGCAGGCCATTCCATAATCTGGGAGCGATTGCTGAAAAGGCCCTCTGGGCAATTGCAGACAGCCTAGTTTTTATAGGCTGCAGCAAATTCCTCCCAAAGGACCTGAGTGCACTGGGTAGATTATATAGAAGGAGGCAGTCCCGGAGATAGGTTGGACCCAAGCCATTTAGGGCAGGGGTAGGCAACCTTTTTGAGCCCTGGGCTGGTCCCCCGAAGTCCTCCTCTCTGCCGAGCCGGGGGGGGGAATGGCGGAGCACCCCCCACTGCGTGCAACCCTCCCCATGCACGTGGCCGCCGCCACCGCACATGTCACAGCCGCCATTTTTATTTCCAAAATGGTGGCCGCTACGCGTTTGGACATGCGCAGGAGTACTGTGCATGCGCAAACGAGTCGTGGCCACCATTTTGGAGAACAAAATGGCAGCCGCGGCACGCATGGCCTCACGGAGGCCAAAACGCATGGCGGCGGCGGCGGTGGCGGCGGTGGCAGGGGTTGGCCTGGGCCGGTAAGTCCGGTAACCTGGGCCGGAACCGGCCCGGGGGGCGTAGGTTGCTGGCCCCTGATTTAGGGCTTTAAAGGTGATAACCAACACCTTGTACTGTGCCTGGAAACTAATGGGCAGCCAGTGAAGTGATTTTAAAACTGGCGTTATATGGTCTCTTCTCATTGTTCCCAAGACCAACCTGGCTGCCATATTCTGTACTAATTGGAGTTCTGGACCAAGCACAAGGGTAGCCCCATGTAGAGTGCATCACAGCAGTCAAGACGAGAGGTTACCAGCATGTGCACCACAGTTTCAAGGTGTCTACCTTCTAGGAAAGGGCGCAGCTGGCATATCAGCTGAAGCTGATATCAGGCACTCCTAACCATCTCATTTGCCTGATTTGTCATCTGAAGCGATGGATCCAGGAGTACCCCCAGCCTGTGAACGCAGTCCTTAGAGGAGAGTGTGACCCCAACCAGGACTGGAGATTGTATTCCAATACCTGGTTTCGGAGCTGCCACTGTAAGTACTTCACTTTTGTCTGGATTCAGTCTCAATCTGTTTTTCCTCATCCAGTCCATTACTGCCTTAAGACAGCCATTGAGAGGAGAGATGCTGTCTGAAGTCAAGGCTGAGGACCGAGACAAGTTGAAATATATCTGGGTGTCATCAGCATACTGATAACACCCTGCCCCATGTCTCCGGATGATCTCTCCCAGTGGCTTCATATAGATATTAAATAGCATCGGGGACAGGATGGCATCTTGTGGGACACCACAATTAAGCTCTTTCCTTGTAGAGGAACTGTCCCCAAGCATCACCCTCTGGAATCTGCCCGAGAGGAAGAAACAGAACCACTGCAAAGAAGTGCCTCCAATTCCTAACCTTCTCAGGCGATCTAGGCGGATGATATGATCTATTGTATCAAAAGCCGCTGAGAGGTCAAGAAGCACCAACAGGGTCACACTGTCAATGCCCAGATGGTCATCAGCCAAGGTGACCATGGCAGTCTCAACTCCATATCCCATCCTGAAGCCAGTTTGAAATGGCTCTAGATCAGGGACAGGCAACCTTTTTGAGACCTGGGCCGGTCTCCCGTAGCCCAGGTCTCGGCTGGGCCAAGGTGGGGGGGGATGGGGGCGCGTGCGTGCGCGCACGCGCGCACCCTCCGCCGCCATCCATGACCCCCCCCGCGCACGCCATGGCCTTTGTTGCTGGGGGGCTGGGGGAGGGGGGGGAGGGGGCAGGAAATGGTGTGGGGGCCAGATTCCCTCAGTGGCGCCGGGCTTCCAGGAGGCCCGTAGCCACCAAGGGAGGCCTCCCAAGGGGGACCCTCGGTGGCGCCGGGCTTCCAGGAGGCCCGTAGCCACCGAGGGAGGCCTCCCAAGGGGGACCCTCAGTGGCTACGGGCCTCCTGGAAGCCCGTCGCCACTGAGAGTCCCCCTGAGCAGGCTTCCCTCGGTGGCTACGGGCCTCTTGGAAGCCCATCGCCACTGAGGGAGGCCTCCCAAGGGGGACCCTCAGTGGCGACGGGCTTCCAGGAGGCGCGTAGCCACTGAGGGAGGCCTCCCAAGGGGGACCCTCAGTGGCTACGGGCCTCCTGGAAGCCCGTCGCCACCGAGGGTCCCCCCGAGGAGGCTTCCCTCGGTGGCTACGGGCCTCCTGGAAGCCCGTCGCCACTGAAGGAGGCCTCCCAAGGGGGACCCTCAGTGGCGACGGGCTTCCAGGAGGCCCGTAGCCACCAAGGGAGGCCTCCCAAGGGGGACCCTCAGTGGCTACGAGCCTCCTGGAAGCCCGTCGCCACCGAGGGAGGCCTCCCAAGGGGGACCCTCGGTGGCGACGGGCTTCCAGGAGGCCCGTAGCCACCGAGGGAGGCCTCCCAAGGGGGACCCTCAGTGGCTACGGGCCTCCTGGAAGCCCATCGCCACCGAGGGTCCCCCCGAGGAGGCTTCCCTCGGTGGCTACGGGCCTCTTGGAAGCCCATCGCCACTGAGGGAGGCCTCCCAAGGGGGACCCTCGGTGGCGACGGGCTTCCAGGAGGCCCGTAGCCACCGAGGGAGGCCTCCCAAGGGGGACCCTCAGTGGCTACGGGCCTCCTGGAAGCCCATCGCCACCGAGGGTCCCCCCGAGGAGGCTTCCCTCGGTGGCTACGGGCCTCCTGGAAGCCCGTCACCACTGAGGGTCCCCCTTGGGAGGCCTCCCTCGGTGGCGACGGGCCTCCTGGAAGCCCGTCGCCACTGAGGGTCCCCCTTGGGAGGATTCCCTCGGTGGGGACGGGCCTCCTCAGGGCGCCGCACACGATCCCGGTGCCGCGACCGCCATTTTGGTCTCCAAAATGGCGGTTGCAACGCGTTTGCGCATGCACAGTAATCCTGCGCATGCGCAAACACATTGTGGCCGCCATTTTGGGGACCAAAATGGCGGTCGAGTTGCGCGCGGCCGGGCAGCGGCCGAATCGGGCGGCGGCGGCGATGGCGGCAGGGGTCCGCCTGGGCCCGTAGGTCCGGCGACCTGGGCCGGAAACGACCCGCGGGCCGTAGGTTGCCGACCCCTGATCTAGATAGTCAGTATCATCCAAGACAGCTTGGAGTTGAAGAGCAGCTGCCCTCTCGATCACTTTGCTCAAGAAAGGTAATAGAGAGACTGGCCTATAGCTGTTCATGTCCAGGGGGTCCAGGGAAGGTTTTTTCAGAAACAGCCTAACCACCACTTCCTTCAGACAAGATGGAACATGACCTTCCCTAAGGGATGCATTGATGATGTCCCTAAGGAACACCCCCTGGACGGCCAGCCATGATGGGCAAGGATCGAGACGGCAGGTTGTTTTCCTCACTCTACCAAGGAGCTTGTCCACGTCATCGGTACTCACAGATTGAAACTGATCCAGTATAATCGCCTCAACAGAGTTGCTGGACACTTCATCAATTTATTCTGTTACCACACTGGCATCTAAGTCAGCTCTTATCTGAGAGATTTTATCTGCAAAGAAGTTGTTAAATGCATCACAGCAGACCGTTGTCAGGTTAAGTAATGGGTTCTGCACAGGTGGAACTTGTGAAAGTTCCCTCACCACCCTAAACAGCTCCACTGGATGGCACTCTGCAAACACAATACGTGCAAAGGAGAAAGATTTCTGCGCTGCATGTATTGCCTCTTGATAGGAACAAAGAAATTTCCTATGACGAGTCTTGTCAGCTAAGAGTCGAGTTTTCCGTCAGATGAGCTCTAGCCATTGTCCAACCTGTTTCATCTTCCTAAGCTCTTCTGTGTACAATGGTTTATGGTTAGAAGCGGGTTGGAAAGGACGCTTGGGAGCGATTATGTCAATAGCCTTGGCGAGGTCGGTGTTCCAAGTATTAACCAAAGCTTCAACAGAATCACTGACGCTTTCAACCATGAAACCCTCTAAGGCTCTCTGGAACCAAATTAGTTCCGTTAGCCTTTGAGGGCATATCATTCTAATAGGTCTACCACCCCCGGTTGGGCGGACAGTGGTTCTTAGTTCAGCCTTGACCAGAAAAAGATCCATCCATGACAATGTGGAGGTATTAATAACCTCCACCCATGGATATTCCTGGTCTGTACTGAAGACCGCATCGATGGTATGACCTGCACAATGAGTGGGCCCGATGACCAGTTTGGATAGGCCCATGTTTGTCATGGATTCCATGAACTCCCGAGCTGCACCTGTTAGATTTGAGAGACTGGTGTTAAGTGGAATGTTGAAGTTGCCCAAAACTAGAAGTCTGGGTGACATCAACAGCAACTCTGAGACCAGCTGTGTCAGCTTGGTTAGGGAGTCTGTTAGATAATGGGGTGATTGGTATACTAGCAGAATCCCCAAACTATCCTTCGTCCTCAGGCTCAGGTACATACATTCGAAGTGGACTGTGTTCCGGACAGGTATCCTGGTCAGAATCAGGTTGTTCTTATGAATCAGAGCCACTCCGCTCCCCCGCCCACTTCCCCTTACTTGCTCACCGACCAAGTACCCGCCTGGGAGGGCCTGCATCCAAGTTATAGTGCTGCCTTCTCCCAGCCAGGTGTCTGTAAAGCAGGCCAGTTTGGCAACCTCATCTAAGAGGAGATCATAGATAATATGAGTCTTATTTTTTACCGACCTGACATTACAAAGGAGCAGAGTAAGGTTCTGTGGAATGGTTGGTATGCTCTCTGATCCATTCCAGGAAACAGAGTGAACTGAAGGCAGGATAGCTTTCAGACATCGATCCCACCTTCTTTTGTAACAGCCCTTCACTCTGTTCCTGCCATACCTTCCTTTCCTCCGCACAATCTCAATTTCCTCTCACAGATCATTCCCGGCCACTACAAAAGGTGATGGTATTAGAGCAGCTAGATGGCCTCTTTCCCGGTGTTCTCCCAGCGGCACCACTACAGGTGGTGATGATAAAGGGAGCAGGATAAATATCCTCCTCGCCAACTCCCCCCCCCCAGCAATGCCGCTGAAGATGGCAATAGTCTTGGGGGCAGATAAGTAAGACCCCTCCAGCTGTACCACAACTAGATGTCCCTTCATGCACGAGAGTCACACCACTTCTGCCACACCACTGCCGCCACTGTAGTAGCTAAAAAGGCTGGTGGAGCAGCTAGGTAGCCTCTGCTGAGCCCTCTTCGGCCTGTGCCGCCACCACCGCCACAGATGTTAAATGGGCTGGTAGGGTGGGCTATATAGCCTCTGCTGAGCCCTCTTCAGCCATGCTGCCGGCACCGGTGAGTTGTTAAAGGGGCTGGTGGGGTGGGCTAGGTAGTCTCCACCGAGCCCTCTTTGGCCAACGCCACTGCCGCCGCTGCCACAAATGTCAAAGGGGCTGGTAGGGTGGGCTATGTAACCTCCGCTGAGCCCTCTTCAGACACACCGCCGCCACCAGTGAGTTGTTAAAGGGGCTGATGGGGCAGGCTAGGGGGCCTCCACCAAGCCCTTTTCAGCTAGGACCACCGCCACGCCCACAGATGTTAAAGGGGATCGTGGGGTGGGCTATATAGGCACCGCCAAGCCCTCTTTGGCCATGCCACCATCACTGATAGTGAGTTGTTAAAGGGGCTGGTGGGGCAGGCTAGGTGGCCTCCACAGAGCCCGCTTCAGCCAGGACCACCGCTGCTACCACAGATGTTAAAGGGGCTAGTAGAGCAGGCTATATAGCCTCCGCTGAGCCCTCTTCGGCCATGCCGACACCACTGGTGAGTTGTTAAAGGAGCTGGTGGGGCAGGCTAGGTGGCCTCCGCCGAGCCCTCTTCAGCCAGTGCCGCCGCCACCACCACAGATGTTAAAGGGGCTGGTGGGGTGGGCTGTATAGCCTCTGCTGAGCCCTCTTTGACCACGCTGCTGCTGGCACCGGTAAGTTATTAAAAGGGCTAGTGGGGTGGGCTAAGTAGCCTCCACTGAGCCCTCTTCGGCCAATGCTGCTGCCACTGCCACAGATGTTAAAGGGACTGGTAGGGTGGGCTATATATCCTCTGCTGAGCCCTCTTTGGCCACACCGCTGCCACCGGTGAACTGTTAAAGGGGTTGGTGGGGCAAGCTAGGTGGCCTCCACCAAGCCCTCTTCGGCCAGCACCTCCGCTGCCACCACAGATGTTAAAGGGGTGGGTGGGCCGGGCTATATAGCCTTCGCCAAGCCCTCTTTGGCCACACCACCACCAGTGAGTTGTTAAAGGGGCTGGTGGGGTGGGCTAGGTAGCCTCCACCGAGTCCTCTTTGGCCAGCGCTGCCACCGCCTCCACAGATCTAAAAGCTCTAGATAGCATTGTATCAGCATTAGCTTTTCTCAACAAATGGGAAAAGTGATACCTCTTGTCCTGATGTGTGTCAGTAAGCTTCTAAAGATACAGAAGAGCTATGGAGGGGACTGATGGCTGCATTGCTTGGTGTTCATAAAATCTGGGGTGTTAATTCCTCCCATAATCTGACCCATAGCCTTTGATGCGAGCAAAATAACACTAGTCAAGCAACTTCACATTATCATCACATTGATAATATGAAAGGACAGGAAAGAGCAAGCCTAAAGCACTAGTCAGATATGCTCCCTGTATAAGCCTACACAAGTTTAAGTTTTTCAGGGGAAGACTTTCTCTCAGTCCTACCATTATCATGGGCATGTTTGAGGAGGAGAGAGCCTTCTTGGTGACTGGTCCCAGGTTGTGGAATTCACTCCAGCAGGAGACCCCTCCTTCCTCTTTTTCTACCAGCAAGCAAAGACCTTTCTGTTCAGGCAGCCTTGGGCTCATAATTCATGTGGCAGATGGGCTGTGTTTTTCTCTTTTTAAAATTATGTTTTAAACTGTTTTAGCTTTGTGTTTTTAATTTTAAAAAATTGTATGCCTTTTAACTTTTGTACTAATAGTTTTTAGATGTACCTTGTTTTAAATTGGATGTAAGCTGGCAGGGGGGAATATTAAATACATATATACACACAGGATGGAGTTTGCTGAACATGAGGAAAGGCCAGTCAAGACTCACCACTCTTCAATCATCATTACCTTCACATGAAGATCAATTATCTGTACTCATTTTCCATGGTTCTTTATTACACTCCCAACTTGTTGGGAGTGGTTGCTTGTTGCGCTGGCTGTTTCGGAGAGGCTAGCGCCATGAATGGAATGGCCCTTCCTGAAGCTCCAACCAATCGCATAATCTTATGGGATTTGAGGGTGAGATCTGAGCCTATATAAGGCCCTACGCCACGTGGCCCCATTGTGATTGGCAATGGATGATTGATTTATGATTTATTAACCAACATGATTGATTACAGGTGATGACCACTGAATGATTTATGGCATGATTTATTACTTGATTTATGACCTGAGAACTGACATATGGCTAATTTATGGTATCATTTATGGCCCTGAATTTATGACATGATATATGGTTTGGAATGACAGAATGATTTAAGCTATGGACACATACACATATGTCAATTGAATAGCAAACAACATGATTGATTTATGGCTGTCAAACTGTGAATTATGACGCCTGTACAGATAAATAAAGTTGTGGCCAATTATTACCCACTAAAGGCGAACAGGCTCCTTTGTGCCAGTGCAACCTCTACATTGTGGTTTCCAGAATGGAAACTGGAGAGGTCTCTCATAACTTTAATAGAGATGTAAAAGAGTGAACTTTAGCAAGGATTGCTTGTAATGCAACCAGGTAATAAGCAGCACCTGTTGAACTTCCTTCTTCTATATAATCATTAATGGCACAAAACCCCTCTGCAATTGCCAGTCTGGCAACCCTACTCCACACATAGGTGACATGCTCCATGCTATCAATCTCCAGTTGAATAGAGTGGCAATAGGGAAAGGCAAGGCTATCCTGTCCCCCTTAACCTATGCTGAAAGCCTGCATAGGGGTTGTACCTCTTTAACAACAAGTCTCAGTTTTACCACCAATTCTGAGATATGTAGGCATAAATATTAATACATTGGGGGAATGGGGCTATTCCAGATGTAAAAATTGCAGGATAATAAATCACCTCTTTGAGAGCCAGCTGGCATAGTGGTTTGAGTGTTTCAGGAATGAAACCCACTGGGTGACCTTTGGCAAATCACATGAGCTCAGCTTCAGGGAAAGGCAATGGCAAACCTCCTCTGAACAAATCTTGCCAAGAAAATCCATGCCAGGTTCACCGTAGGATTGCCAGGAGTCGGAAACGATGTGAAGGCACACAACAACAACAACCTTAACTCTATACACCCGTGTGTGCATGCATACACACACTCCTTTGAGCCACTGTCCTTGTCTTTGCTAATTTGGCATATACTGGGTTACCTGGTTGGTAAGTAAAAATCTAGTTCAGAAAGTGTAATTTAAAGAACCCGTGATAACAAACTTGAAGCTAGGAAGGACAATAAGACCAAAGGAAGGATAAATGAGCTCTTTTTGCTCATGGATAGAAAAATCATGGCTATTAGCTTGAGATCATTACATCTGAACCTGGTCTATGTAAAGGAAAGTGTGTCTCACTAACTGGAACTGAGAACCCTGTGCTTTTCTCAGTTTACATAAAGATAAAAGTAATCCATCTTTATATCTGGTTCTCAAGATTCAGCTAAGCCTTTATATGGCAGAAAGAATAACATAATTGGGACAGTCTGACATACTGAATTTAGCATTTGTAAGGGGCTACATTGCTGTCTGTCTCCGCTGTTATCCTGAGATATATTCTGAGTATTGGAGAAAGGAACTGCTACTTACTGTACCACAAGTGTCTACTACACCTGCCAGAAATGGGATAAATCTGTTCATTTCTTCATTAATGTTTGTTAGCCACCCTGTGCACAACATAAGGGAGAAAAACAGAATAAAAATATTGCTTGCAGACAAAAGGCAAGGTGGAAAGGCTCAATATTTTCACTTTCTGCCAGACAGAAATGTGCTAATGATTCCAGGAAAGCAGTGTGTGTTTGCAAATCCCCATAGTGCAAAACAGTTCATTTGTTACAGAGAATTCCAAGAGTTTGGAGCCAACTCTGTGCACAGAATTCCTCCAGAGATATGTCATCTCTTCCTCTCTCTCACTCCCTCTCTCTGTCTCTCTCCAATTTAACTATGTACCACTTTTACTTACGCTGAACAGGACAAATTATGCCCAAAATGTATTCTTTTTCTTTTTATACAAATCAAGCCATGTCCACATAGATCCTCATTTCCAGACCCTTATATAAGCAGTCTACTATTAATCTATCCAGGCAAATTTGTCTCCCTCTTCTATGCAAGTTGGTTAAAAATCAATGATTTTTTTAAAAAAATCTTTAAAAAATCAGATTTTAACATTCTAAATCTTTTTTTATTATTTAAAGCGGATTTTTTAAATTAAATGTTTTTTGAGGAAATATCTATATAAAGATAGCTTTCTATTTAACATTGTTTAACATATTTAACATTTTTTATGGTCTAAAAGTTATTCATCATGAAATTGGGATTGGTTTTTAATTAAGTAGCATGAGAATGTATATTCATGCAATGTTTAAGTGTTTTGGTAAATGAATTACTTCATTCACAATGTCACACTCTTCCAGAGATTTCTGTAAGATTATTGGGCATTTTTTCTATCTAAAGGATAATACAACAAATGTTTGGTTTTACAGTTCTCAAAACCTTTAATTTGTGTCTGCAGAGATCATAAACCTAGTGTTCTTTTGCAAATCTATGTATACAGAATACACCCCTTAGCTCTTAAGAGCGGTTTCAAACCATTCAATTAATAGATTATTGGGTGACTGGGAATGGAATAGATCTTCAGAAGAAGCTAATTGTAAGGAGGGAGGGGTAAGCAATAAAAATGAAAGTGAAACCTTTTGAGTAGAATACTCCACATGTCTTTGGATTATTATTTTAGTTAAAATAAACTATTTAAATTGTTGTTATTGAGGTAGTGATGATTTTCCAATAATGTACAGCAGAAAAGTTGTCCAAATATGAATGATTAACCTATTGAACTGGAGATAGTTCATTTTACAATTTCATAATTATGTATTGATGATCTGTTTCTAATAGTATAACCAAATCAATATATATATATATATATATATATATATGTAAAACTAATCTGAAAAATTGTTACTCTATAAATGAAACTTTCATTTGGTTGTAAATATTAAGATTATAACAGCAAGAATGAGTCTTTGGTAACTTTTAATTGTGTAAAATATGTATTAAAATTATAGTGAGGAAAAGTTCCTGGGGGGGAATCACATGATTAAATCGAATCTTTCTGAGTAGTAATTTAAATTATGATTGTGATTTAAATTGTAATTTAAATCATGATTTAAATCAAATTGATTTAAACCAAATTGATTTTAATCAAATCCTCCCTGCTTCTATGCCCCAGATGCTCCTGTATGCTAACATGAAATCACTTACTACTTGCACATATGTTTTCTCTTCATTTTTTCCCTGCCTATTGACTTGTCTGAGTTTACTTTGGTGGACTCTGGTGTGTAGCTAAGCAGTTAAATATGTAAGCATCCTCATTCCCCAATAGCCATTAACACTGCAAAACATTTTATAATTGACTACTTATTTTGTTTTGTTTTATGAGCTCATGTCTGATCATATAAGCAGTATAAATGAGGTTTTCAAAACTTTAATGCATCTCTGTAACATAACTCCTTATCATTTTTCACAAAGCTTTTAAAGATTCAAGGGTTCTCTTGCTTGTGCTAGGTGATGCTAGTTAGTTTTCCCCATCCCTGCTTGAAAACTGACTGCTATTCCTGCTTGAAAACATTGTCCACAGGTTTTTCACACAATGCTCTTCCTGTTTTTGCACTTCCAGGTGAATAGATGAGTTATTATAAGGAAAAACATGAAGTGTCCTCATATCAAGCAAACCTGCATCTTCCAAGGCATCATTATCCTCTAAATCCCTTTCAAAGAATGTTTCAGATTTTTTCTGGTATCCAGCATTAGGGAGCTATTTCTGCCTCTAACTAATACAATGCATTGCAAGTTAGACTATCTAATACACTGGTTCCCAAACTTGGGTACTCTGATATTTTGACCTCAGCTCCCAGAAGTCCCTTCCTGTCAGCTTGGCCAAGAGTCGGGAATTCTGGAAGATGAAGTCAAAAACCAACCGCAGTGGATACCGAGGGCCCACTAGATGATCAAACATGCACCCTGAACTCAGGCATTCATCTTTAATCCTGATAACAGGTTCAACTACAGGATTCAAATTATAACAATACAGTTGTTTTTTGTTCTTGTTATTTTTATTTCTGAAATAGCAGAGGTTTTTTAAACAGCTTTCAGACAGCTGGAATTCAGTTCAAGGGGCATAAGGTAGAGAAAATCTAACATGATAAGTTTTGGTCCAGAAGTCTAGAAAGTTGTTAGTCCATATGTCAGAGCTATCAAATAGTGCTCAAATGAGTTAACTTCCTAAGGAAAGCAGTGACTGAATGTTTGCTTAATTTAGTAGAGGTTTTAAAGGGTAAATGTTTAATTTCATGGAGGGTAAGTCAATCCATTGATACTTATTGTGATGACTAAATACTTCATCCAGTGCTTTCGTTGATTTGTCTCTGTATATCAAGATGCTTGGGAGCTTTGATAGTGATTTAATTCATTTTTAAGGGAGGGGGTTATTTGTTATTAATTGTATGGATGTATTTTTTAACTTGTAAGCCGCCTTGACAGCTTTGGCTAAAGGCGGGGTATAAATAAAGTTTTATTTATTTATATTTATAAGTCATGTCTTGCTTGTGGCCTTCCCAGAAGCATCTGGTGCTTCACTCTATGTTAACAGAATGCAGGACTAGGTGGACTTCTGGTACAGTATGGCTTTTCTTACATCTTAGTATGATGACTTGATTTCTATAAAGGCTGTGTCCATACCATATAAAGGGAAATTAAGTAATATGTAAGGTCTTATTTGCCAGGAGAATATATTGATCCTCTTGGCCACTGTCACTTCTGTGAGGCCTCCTGTTCTAAGTGCACAGGACCATCTTCAAAGGATTGCATTGGCTGTGTTTCCACAAGGTAAGTGATTTGTGATTAATTTGTAGTGTGGGTCTCTAACTCCTTTTTGCTTTCAGTCACTTGTGAACTGGAGGATACATTTGGCATATAGGGATGCAATCACATGACTACTTTACCATATGCCAAAACCTGAAATGACCCACTGTGGCTGCAGCTACACTACCGAATTAATGTAGTTTGACATGCTTTAACTGCTATCACTCATTGCTATAGAATACTGGGCTTTATAGTTTGTTCTGGCACTAGAGCTCTCTGAGAGAGAAGGCTAAATAGCTCACAAAGCTACAAATCCTAGAATTCTATAGCATTGAGCCTGGGCAGTTAAAGCAGTGTCAAACTGCATTAATTCTGCAGTGAAGATGCCACCTTAGTCAAAATTCCAACATAGCCTTTCTCAAGCTGGTACCTTCCAGATGTTTGGGACTGTAACTCCAAGCATTCTTAGCTACCTGTGGTTCATATAAGTTGAGGTTCAAAATATCTGGAGGATACCAGTTTGGGAAAGACTACTCTTAAAGATGCTTTTTAAGACATGTAATTGAATCAGTGTGCTCAGTATCTGGTTATGTCCAAGGGAATTCTACTTCAGTTTTCATACTGCCATTAATGTGAATATATTCCATTATAATGCACAACCTATACACATAGAAGCCTGCCATACTTTTGAAATGCACCTACAGGTTAAAGCCTCACCTAAAATTCAGATTTCATCCAGGTTCTTTCATATCTCTCTCTCAATCCCTCCTTTTCTCTTTCTCTCTTTTCCACATCCTATAGCTGTGTTTCCTTTTTCCCCCTTATCTCTTTTTGCCAGCATTATACTTCCTGACATTCTCCAGATTTGTTTGACTACAGCTCCCATCCTCTTTCACTGCCATGAGAATGCTGAGAACTTCAGTCCAACACATCTGGAAAACACAGGGCCAGGAGAGATTGCTCTAAGGTCCCCATTATATGGATAGTTCATTTAGGGTTGAGGAAAATTTAGCAGGATAGTAATGGAAACAAAAGGAAATGAAATGTAACCAGTTCTATTTCATATAGAGATGAGACACAAGATAATAGAAAGAAAGTGCTTTGAAGCATAGTGTTTTTAATATATTGGAAACAGGCTCTCTTATCACTCAGAATCTCTTGGGTCCTCTATATCTCCATGGCCTTTAAGTGGCTTGGACCAAAGCAAATAATGAAGGACACCTAGGTAATTCAGCCTGATATTCAGCAGAGATGAGATCTTGCCATAAGATTCTTTTTACTTCTGCAGAGTATGAAACATGTCTTGTGGGTCTTTTTGCTCTGAAAAATTCTGTGTAAAATGCCTACACAAAGCCATGTCTTATGTTGTGTTCATTCTGCCATCAGAATATTCCTCATATTTTTTTAAAAGAACATTTGAAACCCTTTTTTTAAACTCTTTCCTTCCTCACTTTCTTGCATTTGTATCTAAGAGCTACATATTTCTCAGTTTAAAGAAGAAAAATAATGTATTCCTTGGCATGCATACACACACATACACACACACCTTATGAAGAATTCAAGCACAAGATCTGCACTATCAGACAAGAAAATGAGGGCATGTGACATTAGGTGCTGTTAGTTAAAGCAGTGTGAAGAGTTTATGGAGTCTCTATCATTTCAACTTATACACCAACTCTTTCCTCTGAATGTTGTATGTTGACTGGAGGTGTTGTATAAATAAGCTTTCACCCACCACTGGAAAGAAGCCATGAAGGGAGATAATCCAGCCTTTCTAGGAACTGAATTTCAGATCTTGGGAGCACCTATCAGGAAGTCCCTCTCTGGTATTCCTACCAGATGTACCTGTGAAAGTAGGTGTGATGCAGAGAGGGCCTCCCCTGAAGACACCAAAGCCCAGACAGATTTGTGTGGGCAAATATGGTGCTTCACATAACCTGGATGTAAACAATATAGGACTTTATAAGCCATAACTAGCATTTTGAAGTGTGCCTGCAGACAGACCTGTAGTCAGTGGAGCTGCTAAAACAAAGGAGTTATATGCTCCCTATAACCAAAATAGTCAACAATCGGGCCACAGCTCTTTGGACCAGTTGAAGTTTCTGAACATTCTTCAAAGGCAGTTCATGTAGAGCAAATTATGGTAATTCAAATGGGATGTAACAAAGTTATGTGTCAACATAGCAAGATCAGACATCTCCAGGAACAGAAGAGCTGCTGCACCAGCTTTAACCATGCAGAGTGCAAATGTGCTCCTAGCTACTACAGCAGCCTGACCTTCCAGACTCAGGGTTGAATCCATGAGTATGATCAAGCCTCTTCTTTTTTGACTACTGCCTTCTATTTGCTGTCACTAGTTTACTGCAGATGAATGCAAAGATACTTTGTTATCATTAAATGTACAAAGCACAGTAAGGAATAAATAATAGGCTAGGGAGTTTCCTTTTAGGTAGAAATATTCATAATTAATTTGCTCTGGCCTGTCACTTGTAATGGCAGGTTAATGCACTTCACTTGTAAAACTTTATTCTCACAAGTAATTTAAGGTAATTAAAAAGGAAATGCATCATCAGAAAGAAGCCAAGCAGGCACAGACTACATAAAAGCTGCATATGCTAATTTATGTGTATAGATGAAATATAAAGTTACTACAGCTTAAACAGACATATGGTAGAGCAGGAAAAGTGTGAATGGATGGCTTATGTATCTACCTAATCTTCTGTTCAGAGTCGAAATGAGGAACATCAAATCCTTGTTCGTCCTTCTTGTAGTTCTTTAACATTAATCCAAACTTTGAATTTCTGATGGGGAGTGCTTTTCAAAAAAGGTATGTCCTCTGTGATGCAGGGCACATGACCACTTTTACATTCTAGTTTGCTTCTTGAAGTGAGCCGCAGGATTACCTTTCCTTGTAGATCTACTACAAGAAAGCAGTCCAGCCTGCTATTTCAAATAAAAGAGAAAATTACCCTCATGATCAGTTGACAGACATTGCAAGGGGCCTTTATAGAAAATCAGTAGCAAGGCAAAGCAGCTTCATTTATATACTGCTTCATATTGCGCTATGGGATGTCTAAGTGGTTTACAACTGTAAGCTCATTGCCCCCCAACAGCTGGGTACTCATTTTAGCGACCTCGGAAGGATGCAGGCCTGAGTCTAGCCTGAGTCCTGGATAGTATTGAACTCGCAATCTTGTGGTCTATGAGTGAGTTGCTGCAGTACAGGCATTTAACCACTGCACCACCAGGGCTCAATAAGCTACTATCCTTCCCATAGTAAAGCTCAGAAATAGAATCCTAACTGCAGGTGAAGGCTATGCCATTTGATCCTACCATATCATAAGGAAAACAACCAACAACATGCTCTAACATACAGAATTAGATTCTTGAAACTAGAGCCATGCTCAGAATCAGAACTGAGTTTCAGTTTCCGGGGGGGGGGGGGGGGGGGACAACAACCCAACACAGAGGAGTAATTGTTTAAGACTCATGCTCAGAATAATTCTTAATTTGAAAGGAAAGAGCTGGCATACCCTGAAGATCCTAAAAACCTGAAAGGGACCTCTGATGATACTATAACTCTGGCTATCTTTCTTCCCTTCATTTTATCTATAATAATTTCAATGGATAGGAGGCACCAATGCAACATTTTAGTATTCAACTTTGGTAACAGTAGAATATAGGAAAGCTATATATTCCATGCTACACAGGTAAAAATGCTTCAGAGTATCTTTAAAGCAGGTCATTTGAGATATAACAAGGGCATTGTATGAATAAAAGTATTTTGTGACTTGATTAGTACCGAATACAATGGGACACTCATAATAGCGCTGGGATTTTTGGCCTCACCCACCAGCTCTCTCCACCACTGAAAACCAGCGGAGTTTTTCACCCTTTGAGAACAAATTTAAAGGGTATGTGCAAGTTGTAGGAGGATGGGAAGATTGACTTGTATTCATAGATGCTGCTTCTATGAATGCAATGACTGCATTGAAGACTGGCCTTAATTAGTTGGGTAATAACTTTCTTTATTGGTGTTCCATAGCAGACTGAGCCCAAAGTGGCTGCTAAAAAACATCACTTGTCAGAATACACCACATTTCCTCTCTTTCCCATTTCAGTGAAATAATGAAATGGAAGATAATTGAAATGAGGCTCAGCATTTGGATGACAAGTTTATCAGGCACAAACACATTGGTCCAGAAGCTAATTTATTATTTAACAGCCAAAAGCAAAAACTTATCAAAAGTATCTACTGTTAAATGAGTGCTAGGATTTCTTGAGATTGACACTGCAAACCTGAGGACAAACTACAATAGAATCTTACAGCAAATGTACAGAGATTTTTTTTACTGATAAAGTCTGTGAAAACATATTGATTTTTTACTTATTTTTACTAGGATCTTGGAATACTTCAGTAGCTAAGGCATGGGGACTGACAGGCATGAGATCAGTAATGACTGTGAAGAGCTCGCCCCAGATGGCAATATAAAGTTGAAGTTCAAAGCTTAACTAGCCATACTCTTTAACTTGCCAAATGTCATAAACACATTCCACGTAGAAAGAACAAAGTGCAAAGAATAAGGAATATTACTTGAACATGGCAGCAGCTCTCTGGATTTGTTTGAACTTGTTTTTTAAAAGGAAGGTATTACTCTGTTACTTGATCCTTGTTTTATACTCCCCCCTTTTCTTTTGTAATAGGTTTTTGGATGATGGACACTGTGTTCTTCAGTGCCCTAAAGGGAAATTTGGATTTCAAAATCTGTGTCATTCATGCCATCCAACCTGTATGGAATGCACAGGAAGCAAACCAAACAAATGTACTGCTTGTGGGAAAGGTAAGACTGTTCTCTTTTGCCATTTCTGTTCTCTTCATTTTACTTCAAACCCCAAAGTGGACAGTGCAGTGATTGATATGATTTTGTCGTGAGATCAGGAGTTAATTTTATTTTATATTGTTGTATTTTGTACAGAGAGCCAGTGTGGTATAGTATTTTGAGAGTTAGACTACAACTCTGGAGACCAGGGTTCAGATCCACACTCAACTATGGAAACCCATTGGGTGACTTTGGGCAAGTCACATTCTCTCAGACTCAGAACAAGGCAAAGGGGAAAAAACCCTCTGAACAAATCTTGCAAAAAATCCCATCATAGATTTGCCTTAGAGCTGCTATAAATCAGAAACTACTTGAAGCCATACAACAACACTTATGGACAACTGAATTTTTTTGGTTTTATTTTTCCACCACACCAGAAAACAAGTACATTAAATTCCAGGTATCTGTACTGGATATCTACAAAATATCTATTGGTTATCCAATGTGTTCAAAGAATAACAAGCTCTTGTGCCAAGTCTTCCAGAGTCTTGGGATGTTTCCAGACTAGGCTTATATGGTGCAATCATTCAAAGAATTTTACACAGCGTCTAGACATCATCATCTTCCATTTGCGTAACATTCTCTTGTTTGTGCATGGGCCTTCTTTCTTACTACAGACCATCTGTTAAATGGGGGAAGACAACATAGCTATTCAACGTATTTTGAATGGTAATGCTTGGAGCTCTCAGTTGGTTACTTGTTCAGTAACAGTAACAAGGGTAGGAGTCAGGGATTCTTGCCATCGGTCAGGAGACAGTGAGTTGCATTCTAGGTTAAAATATTAATGTTCATCAATATCTTACATCTTATGCATCAAATCCATAACTGAGTAACTTATCTCTTACATCTTATACATAAAATACATAAAGGCTGCATCCCCACTGCAGAAATAATCCAGGTTGACATCACTTTAACTGCCATGGCTCAATGCTAAGGAATTCTGGGAATTGTAGTTTTGTGAGACATTTACGGTAGCCGTCTCTGTCAGAAAGCTCTGGTGCCAAAAGAAACTACAATGCCCAGAATTCCATAGCACTGAGCCATAGCAGTAAAAGTGGTGTCAAATTGGATTATTTCTGCAGTGTGGATGCAGCCTAGGTAATGTCTGCTGACCCATCTCCCCAAACACCAAGCAACAGAGATCTGTTCAGCTGACAATCAGGGCACAGAAAGAGGAAATTCCCAGCAGTGAGCAACATTGCAATGAGGAACTGTGAGAGGAGTTCACCTCCAAATTGTTGCAGCTTCACTCACTGGCAGGAGGGGACTGGAAATATCATTCTGATCACCAACTGAACAGACCTCCATTGCTTGGACCTGGGTATCTGAAGGAACATATCTCCTTATATAAACCAGTGTGAGCCTTATGATCTGCAAGGGAGGGCTTTCTCTCAGTCCTACCACTTTTGCAGGGGCAATTGGTGAGGACTCGGGAGACAGTCTTTTTCATGGCTGCTCCCTAACTCGGAACTTCCTTCCATGGTGGGGTTCAGTTGGACCCCTTTCTACTCTCTTTCCACCAGCAGGTGAAGACATTTTTATTTAGGCAGGCTTCTGAATTGTGAATTTCATGAAAGTGTAATTGGAGTGTAAAAGGTGTGCTATTTTCTAATACTTTCTTTTCTTTTAATTGAAACCACGTTGTAAATATGTTTAAGTGTTTTAACTGTTTTTAATAATAGTAATATTTAATTCCTTTTAAGTTTTCTACATTAGTGTTTTAGTTGTTAAATAGTGGGAGAAAGGCAGGATATAAGTTGAATAAATAAAAATAATAAATAAATAAATAAATAAATAAATAAATAATTGATGCAGCTGCTGGCTGTTAAGGTAGGTTTTATGGCAATAGTGCCACAATCAATATGTAGTCTTACTAAATAGGGAGCAGTTATGGATGTGTAACTTTAGGTTATGAAAAACCAGCCAATGTTTTACAGAGAGTACACAAATCCCTTGTTTGTTTCTGGGTACAAATCAAAACTCTATCATAGTTGGGTTCAAGCTATCTGAAGGAGCATATTCTTCCACATGAGCCTGCATGGCCTTTGAGATTTTCATGGGAGGCCCTTTTTTAATCTCTTCACCATCTGCTGCATGTCTAGAGCAGACACAAGAAGTTTTCTCAGTAACCACTCCCAGGGTCTCTAGACCAGGGGTAGGCAACCTTTTTAAGCTGGGGGCCGAATTGCTGTCCCTCAGACAATTGGGGGGCTGAAGCACCAAAAATAAACAAACAAACAAACAAATAAATAAATAAATTTAAAAAAAATAAAAAAAAATAAAAAATAAAACTCTCTCAGCCCCAGAAAAGTCATGGCAAAATCCCTGTGGAGATTTTGCCAAGAAAACCCCAAGAACAAGTAATAACAACAATAATCAATATCATCATGGTGGGTGGCAGTGGCGGCAGGGGGGCAGCGGTGGCGGCGGCGGCAGCAGGACTGGCCTGGGGCCAGTTCAAAGGTCTCGGGGGGCCACATCCGGCCCCCGGGCCTTAGGTGGCCTACCCCTGGTCTAGACTCTAGAACAGGGGTAGGCAACCTTTCCCCTTTAAGGGCCGAGGGACTTCAGCTCCCAGAATCCCAGGAGCTATTGGCCAACATGGGACTATTGGTCAACATGGCTGAGGCTTCTGGGAGCTGAAGTCCCTCGGCCCTTAAAGGGGAAAGGTTGCCCACCCCTGCTCTAGAATGTGATGCTCAAGCAAGAGAAGTGAACCTGCTTCCCTCCCTGTTATCTTTCTGTTGGGTTTTTTAAAAACATATATTTAGTTAATTAGGAGATTATTGCATTAATAAATAAGATGACTTACCTCTTCCAAATTAGGGATGAATACTGGATGCAGCCAGGTATTACCATATGGATTTTGCCATCATTGCCCCCTCCTGACTGCATCCAGACAAAACACAGCTAGAATCCACCCTCAGCTGGCTGATTTGCAAAGCCGGGAAGCTCCCGAAACTGAAAAGTGGCCAGTTGAGGGTGAATTCTAGCAATGTTTTTGCCTGCATGCAGTCAGGATGCAGCAACAGAGGCAAAATCCATGCGATAATACTCGGCTGCATCCAGTATTCATCCCTAATTCGGAAGAGGTAAGTCACCTTATTTATTAATGCAATAATCGCCTTAGTTAGGCCTTTGCCATTTGATCTCACTTGCTCTGTAGGGGTTTTCTCTAACAGGATGGGTGCTGTCATTTTCTTTTATTTTTATTTTTTTTGTTTTAATGCTTTTATTCATTTTATGTTTTAATTGTATTTGTACTATTTAATTGTAAGTCACCTTGAATCTCATTCATTGGAGAAAGACAGGATATAAACAGAATGAGCAAATAAATACATAACAAAAACAGTGAAACACTGCATGATCTGTACTGTCACCTTGACACTTGCTATGTGATTTGACCTTAATTATGTCTATTAGCTTGAAGGCAAACATATGATGGCAATAATTCCATATATTTGTTGGTTACCTTTATTTATCATTTCTAAACACTGAGCCTTCAGGACAATGCTCAGTTCATTCAGGTTTTACTACAGCTACATGTGATTACAGACTGCCAGAAATAAGCAGCTTGAGTCCACTTTAACTGCCCTGGCTCAGTGCTAGGGAATCATGGGAACTGTAGTTTCTTCTGACACATTGAGCCTTCTCTGTCAGAGAACTCTGGTGCCACAATAAACTACAGATCCCTAATTCCCTAGCACTGAGCCAGGGCAGTTGGCCCTAGGTCTACTGCCACAGAGCAGAACCAACCATACATGATGGATGACAAATCAGTGTACCCTTCCTCAGTCTGTTCCTGCCAGGTTGTTCTATATTACAGCTCCCATAATCTCCACCTGGTGGACATACTGCATGAAGCTGACTGGAACTGTAGTCTAAAACATCTAAAAAATTCAAGCTGGGAGTGGTTGATCTGGACTATGACTGTGACACAATGAGGAAGAAGGAAACAGTCTACTTGCAGAATATTAAGTGCACACAGGCACTACGTGGCTAAGGAATTAAGCATAGGAAGATATCTAAGAAATAATCACCCAGTCTAGATATGGGGAACATGAACAAAGTCTGAGAGATTATAACATGCACAGTTCACAAATACTGGCAGGGCAATGCTTTTGTCCTTCTGTCCTGCTAGTAAAAATAGTTAACACTTTGTTGGCCAATTCTGCACTCAACAGTGCTGGCTAGATGCTGACGAGTAAGTTGTCCAGTATAAATTGAGACTACAAGGCAGAAAGACAGTCTCAGGTCAAAATATTCACTTGACTCTTCCCATCTTTGTTATTGAAACAACAGCCATTTCAAAGAAGGGAAGGCAGTTCATTTCTCACTCAGATCCAGCTCCAAATGAATTACCCTTAGTCTGTTGTTGCTGTTGTTGATTGCCATCAAGGCGACTTTGACTTATGACAACACAATAAATGAGAAACCTTCAAGACACCCTGTTATTAACTATCCTGCTCAGTTATTGCAAACTCTTTGATTGTGAGCCTATCCACATGTACTACGTCTTCCTCTTTTCCTACTGTCTTCCACTTTATCAAGCATTATTGTATTTTCCACTGAATCATGTCAACTCATGATAGTCCAAAATATTGTGACCTCAGTTTTGTCATTTTAGCTTCTAGGGAGTGTTCAGGCTTGATTTATTCTCTGAGTCGTTTTTCTGTCTTTTTGGCAGTCCATGGTATCTGTAGCCCTCTCTTCCAGCAGTACACTTGAAATGGGTTGATTCTTTTATTCTCAGCTTTTTTTGTTCAGGTTTTATAACCATACATAGAAATTGGAAATACTATGGCATGAATGGTCCTGAGTTTGCCATTTAATTATATCTCTTTCATAACTAAGTACTTGTTTTTTCCTGATTTCTTGACTACAATGTCCGTTTTGATTTACAACTAATTCAAGGTATAGACAGTCTTTAACTATTTTTACTATTGTCTCACTCACCTACTTTAAATAATAAAAATAATGAGCTTTCATTTTGTTCAGGATTATTTTATTTTTGCTTTCATAATGTTCAGGATTATGACCCTGCTTTGTTCCTTGACTTTTATCAAGAGTTGTTCTAAGTGTTTGCTATTTTCTGCTAGTAGGCTTTTCTATAATCTCTAAAGCAGAGGATAATTTTCTTACAAAAATCTTTGGTGTATGCCATTAGCCAAAGTAGGGGCTCAACAGACTGCCACTAATAGGCGGCTCTGCACCACCCATGAAAATGCTGGGTTGAGGACGCAGCAATCGCATGCCATGCCTCCATGTCTCCAACCCAGCAGTTCCACAGTGCAAAAAGAAGCTGCAAAAAGTGGCTCTTTTTTTATACGCTGTAGAAAGGGTATCCTTGCTGCCAGTGCGGCAGCTTTTCTGTTTTCCTTTGGCACAACATGTGTAGACGCTGTGCCAAGAGAGTGCCCTGACACCTCCTGCCATGCAGTGAATGGGGCACGCAGTGTGAAGCCAGCATGGGGGCAGAGTTGGGGCGGCTGTCGTGCAGTCGCCACGTCCCCACTCTGCCCTCAGGCCAGCTATTTATGCTGGTCTGTACAGTTTGCAATATGAACCCTAGTGCTTCTTCCCTTTTTTTGACCCAGCTTATATGGTATTTCTCGTTCCATATACAAAAGTCTTTGTTGTAAAATCTTGGGCATCACTTTCATTTTCTTTGAGTAATACCAATCTGTAGGCCATTATTTTGTTTTCCATAGTTGTAGGATATTTTTATTAGAATTTGGTTAGATTCTGTCTCTGCAGTTTGCAACAGCTCTATTGATGTGCCATCTGCTGTTGGTGATTTATTTCACCTCCCTAACTGTCACTTAGGGGGGAAGCAGATGGCGCAAAGCGCCATTTTCAGGGCAAGGAAGGGGAGGGGCAGCTGCATGGTGGGCGCCCCAACCCCTTCCCGAAGACATCGTCAGAGCGCCAGACCCTCTGCATGTCCGGCGCTCTGAGGATGCCTCTCCACCGTAGCGTCCACACACGCTGCGGTGGAAGAGTCGCCAAAGGTGTGCCAGCAGCCTTTTGCAGTGCACCTTCGGCGACTTGTGGAAGGAGCACTATTTTAGTGCTCCTTACAGGGGCGGCGAAGCTGCACCACGGGGCCGAGGTGTGTGGATACCTCGGCCCCGCGGCGCAGCTTCCTGGGGTGGCCCCGTGCTGCCCGTCTGCTTCCCCCATTAGACCTCTACAGAACAACTTTTATCATTTTATGATTCAGCCCTGGATTCCTCTAGTTAATTAACATTATATTTGCTTCAAGTAGGGAAACAAAGTTTGTCAGGCAGCCCAAGCCAGCCGATCTTCCCTTCACTCACATATATGGTGGCCATGTTTCTTCTTTTTGCAGAGAACAGTCCACTGTTTAGAGGGCTGTCAGAGGACGTTATCACACGGGGTCTAAAGCAGTCCCATCCCCGGCGCATCCCTGTCCCATTCTGGATCCTTTGCCCCTGTGTTCAAACGACGTTGCAGCAAACCCCGCCCCATCCAGTGCCATCCCCGGCGCATCCCTGTCCCATTCCGGATCCTTTGCCCCTGTGTTCAAACGACGTCGCAGCAAACCCCGCCCCATCCAGTGCCATCCCCAGCACATTGAGGCATCATCCCCGTTCTTTGCAATTCCTCTTTTTTTGAGGAATTACATCTGCCGCGACCAGAACCATACCGGAATGATGCTGCTTTCTTGTCTGAAGCTACGGGGTCTATTCCGGTATGGTTCTGGATTGATTCCTTGCCGCTTTCTTGCCGCCACGTGTGATAACGTCCAGAGAACAGTTATCTTTTTAAATGAGTCCTTTCTTTGAAAGGTTGCTGAGTACACAAGTCTGATTTAAAGAGAAAAAAACCATAAGGATGAGAATCAGGGATTCCAAATGTATTCATTCACAGAACAGCAAGCAGACAGTCACCTGGTTACAGTGTTCCCCACTCAACTGAGATGTATTATAATTCTGATTAATGTTGCATCTCTACCTAGAAATTTTGCATCAGTATATTAAATTAACATGTGCAATTTGGTGTCCTTTTTTGTAGTAATGTGTAGGTGGACTCCCCACTCACGCACCTACATTAATACCAACTTTCAAGTGAATGGAGGTTGATGGAAGTTGGAGATGAGGTTGGAGACAGGCTCCCAGACTGGGATAACAATGACAGTATAATAAGAAAATGTGCAGTTGGTGGATTAATAGGTAGCCACCTCATTGATGCTGTTGGGTCAGCCTTGCTCATTCATCCCTTCTACACAAAATATAGTGTCCAGAAGAGGGGCAGGAAGAACCTCATTTCCATCCTTAAACTAATGAATGGGTGTGTAACTTTAGATTGCAGGAACTATCATGAGAGCATGCTAGCTAGCCAGACATTCTTTAGTGATTTTTAGTGTAGGGTTTTCCTCAAAGTGGATGTTTGCATAATGTGAGTTCAGTGAGAGTCATGACTCCAAACACCAAATTCAGAGAAGTGGGGAAAAGTTTACCATCTCCTCACTTGTTTTTGAAGATTACACGGTATCAAGATAACAGATTACTTAATTATGTTTACTTCTTCCTACTTTTTGCCCTGTTGACCCCTTTCCTTCTTTTCTTTATGCAGTCCTTTTGCCTTTGCCATATATAACTTACTTGATGAACTGTTCTTTCACAATTTTCCAGGCTGCTTTAAGCATACTGTCATGCACTTTTTGTTAAAGAAACCTTCCTTGGATCCTTCACTGTGTTAATTATCGACCTGTGTCTGTCCTCCAATTTCTCTCTAACATTTTGGAGAAAGTGTTCCTTTCCTAATTGAGGCCTTATTTGATCACACATGATTTTCTTCTTGATCCATTTCAGTCACGGTTTCATACAGGTCATTTCACAGAAAAGACTCTCACTCATGTACTAAACAATATTCTAGTGGAAAAGGCTCAGCATCAAACATTGGTGTTGATCCTACTGGATCTCTCTGCAGCCATTGACACTTTGGACCAAAAGATCCTATTATTATTATTATTATCCTATTATCTACTATTATGGTTGGCATCATTAGGAATAGCAGGAATTGTTCTGTCCTGGTTTAATTTTTTTTTGTTGGAGCATTCATTTGCTGTTTCTTTTCAGGAATCTATGTCAACAACTTTCTCTAACTGTTGGAGTGCCTCAAGGATCAGTATTGGGTTCTCTCCTTTTCTCATTATGTATGCTTCCCCTTGGATCTCTTATTACAGAAGTTGGTTTTTAATATCACATTTACTCAGATGACACTCAGATTTTTCAAAGCTTTGATTTAATTGGTGTTGTTGTGTGGAAGTCCATGATGGACTGCATTTTGAGTGTTTCTCTGTGGATGACCACTCACCATCTTAAGTTGAACATGGATAAAACAGAGATCTTGATCAACTGCCCAGTAATTCTACTTTCATGCCCTCCAATGTGTTTACAGGGTGATACATTGGCCCCTGTCTCAGCTCAGGAACCTTGGAGTCCTGCAGGATGATTGTTTGTCCCTACACACCTTTATCAGGGTGACTGCAAAAGCATGTAACTTCCATCTTTCGAACATCTGTAGGATTTGTAGGTTTTTCACTATCAAGACTGCCTATTTGCTTGTCCAGGCTTTGGTTATCTCACACCTGTAATAGCTTACTGGCAGGTTTTCCTTCCTCTTTCTTTCCCCCCTGATTTTAAGCCAGAACAGTGTTCTTTGTGTTCTTTTAAATCTCCCTAAATACTTGCATGTCTCAGCTCCTTGTAGATCCCTCCACTAGCTACCAGTGTGAGCCAGGGTTCATTACAAGGTTTTGCAAAACCTTGTAATGAGCCCTGGCTGTGCTATAAGTGCCCCCAGCACCTGGCAACTCAGCTAGCATGGTATGTACCATCTAAGAATCTAAAAACTACAGGCAAAGAATTCTTGGCAGTTGCACCAATGTGTACGGCTCCATCAAGGCTGCAAGCATTGTTTGTGGAATAGATTTCCTTTGTACCTCTGGCTGTAGGAGGATCTTACCCATTTTCAAAAAACATTGAAGACTCCTTTTTCATTCACCAGATTAACCTGCTCAATATGCCTGAGGCTGTCAAGACAGGTAACAATTGGTGAAGTGGCGGGGATTTTATTTTTAGTATATGATAGTGTTTGTTTTATTGTTTTGCATTTGATTACATATATCTTCTCTTTAGTGGAAAAGGCATTATAAACACTATTATAAATAAATCTTATGTGCAGCACAATCTTGTGCATTTGTACTCAGAAGTAGTTCTTCCTGAGTTTGATGGAGCTTATTGCGTGGGCTTGAGATTTCTTACTAGAAAGTGGAAAAGTTTTAAGAAACATCACACAATGCTTAGATAAGTACATAGTCTGGTATAGGACAATGTATGTCCCAGGCCTTAAAGATTCTCTAGTGTGCTTGATTTGTTTTCTTTTGCCTTGGCTTTTCTCTTACAGATGAACAAGATAATATGCTCTTCCTGTATCAGGGAGAGTGTAGAGAGAGCTGCCCTGTGGGACACTATCCTTCAGAGATGGACAATATTTGTATGCCTTGCTTTGAGCACTGTGAAGTATGCCTTGACCAAACTGAGTGTGAGAGATGCTTTGAAGGATACTACTTGACTGATAACACCTGCCAGAAGATTGAATGTGGAAAAGGTAAACCTTACAACAGAACTGGAAGATACCTATAAGCAGGGGTAGGCAACCTTTCCCCTTTAAGGGCCGAGGGACTTCAGCTCCCAGAAGCCTCAGCCATGTTGGCCAATAGTCCCATGTTGGCCAATAGCTCCTGGGATTCTGGGAGCTGAAGTCCCTCAGCCCTTAAAGGGGAAAGGTTGCCTACCCCTGCCTATAAGAAACTGCTCACTAATAAGGTGTCAAGCAGATGGAGCAAAAGGAGCAGCCATCATTCCGGGACCACAGCAACTGGATGCAGTGGTCTCAAAGCCAGCTGCTGCTGCAGTCCCAAACAGACCACCAGCAGGACCAGCTTTTCACCACTCCTTTTTCCAGCAGCTTCAGGCTGCATTAGCTGACCTCAGAGCTCCTTCTGGCCACTTTGCATGTGTTGTATAAACGCCATACCCCCGAAGTGGCCAGAAGCTGCTTTATTTGACCTATCTGCTTCAGGCCTAAGTTATCATTTACTTCAGTGCATCAAAGTGCATTTTCCCATGTCCTAAAACCACCACACATCAGAGATGGCAAGTATTACAAAACACTGGGCACTACATTGTGAGAACTTTTCTTGATACAGTTACTAATCATACAGCCCTATAAGGATATAATTGAGTCTAACTCAGGGATAGGCAACCTTTCCCCTTTAAGGGCCAAAGGACTTCAGCTCCCAGAATCCCAGGAGCTATTGGCCAACATGGGACTATTGGCCAACATGGCTGAGGCTTCTGGGAGCTGAAGTCCCTCGGCCCTTAAAGGGGAAAGGTTGCCTACCCCTGGTCTAACTGAATTCAGTGGGACTCATTTTCTGGTAAGTGGGTATAAGATTGCAGCCTTAAGAGATATTTGGATTTAAACAAGTTAAGCATGGGGGGCAGAGCACAAAGGGACCCCTATACTAACAGAATGCCAAAGCTTTTCTCCTAAAATGTGTGTGTCCATAAAACTGGTAAAGCAGCAGGGAGCTGGATTACTGGGTGGAGAAGAAAAACCATAAGACATTACCACATTTATTGATTTAGAGTATTTATATCCTGCTCTTCAGCCACAAAGACTCTCACAATGGCTTACAGATTGTTAATTTGACAGTTCCATGCCTGCAGGCTTATAACATGAGCCCTGACATTTTGCACCTGGGGGCTAGTGTGATTGGGAAGTCATTGACAGGTTTTCCCCACCAATGAAAAAGAATGCAGCAGCAATGGGTTGGGGACACACCAGCTATAGGTCCAAGGTGGAAGTAGGTGATAAGTATTGCCAAAGCCACTTTTTTTCCAGGTCTAATCACAATTTAAAAGCCACATGTAGTAATCTACTTTGGGCAGTCTTTCCCAAAAGGGGTGCCCTCAAGATATGATGGTTGACACATCACCCCAGCCAACATTTTCAATGTCAGAAACTATGGGATTTGGAATGTGAAACATCAGGGGGGCACTAGCTTGGAAAACATTGCCTTAACGTGTGAAAATTACTTCTCTTCAGTTCCAACAGAAACCAGTGAAGAGAAAAAGCTACGTTTAAATACTCTAAAGTTTATATGCAAAAAATAGTTGTGTAAAATTACTGAATATGAAATTCTTCCCCTCCCCCAATCCAGGTTCTCAAACCTCAACTGTCAGTCTATTTATTTATCTAAAAACAAGCCAAAAATTGGTTTAAAAAGGTAATACCTTCAAGGTCTCAACTTTATGTCATTGACAAAGAGCTGACATTATGGAGTGAACATTAATAGTGTAATACTGTATGTGTCAACATAGAAGTAAGCCCAACTGAGTTCTGTGGGCTTACTCTCAGGTTAGTGGGTATCGAGCAACAACCTCTATTACTCATGATACTGCTGCTGCAGTTGAACTGGATTTCATTTTAAATGTGAAGACTCATTTAAAGCAATCCAAACACATCAATATTTATATAATCTTTGCATTGCTGTCCATCATTTCTATGAACATACAGAACTGCTAGCAGGAAGTCATGACCCCAAAACCTTGAGAGTGTAGGCAGGCTTTTTAAACAATATAACCTCCAGAGGAAAGCAAAATGAAATAAAACAAACCATTAGTTCAGTGGCTTGCTTACATCCCTAAACACTGTCAGTTACTGATGCTTGGAGCTGAAAATACAAATAAACAGTTTCAATTCTTGCAAAATCAGAATAGAATTGGGCCAAGACAGATTTACTCTCTCAGTATCCTTTAAAAGCATGTCATCATGTACGACAGAGGACCTGAACAGACATTTTTATTACAGGTCTGTATACAAGCCTTTTGCTGTGAAATCAATCCCTTCTCCAACCCAGAATCAGAAACTTGCTTAGTGAATAAAATAAATCTTGGTCAGGCACCCTGCCACGTCTAGGTTGCACACAGTTTCAGGCAGAGAATAAAATGGTGGCAGCAGAGAGAGCAATGATGGCATTACTATGGAGGAGCCTTATTTTCACAGAACAGCTAAATTAGCTTCAAAGCAAGGGCTCAAAACATGGAAGGAAATGTGGATGTTCCTTATTTGGATATGAGAATTTCTGCTGCCTGTGACTGGATTGTACAACTACTACTATAACCCTCCCCCCCCCCCCCCCAGGAAATGAAATGAAATAAATTGTGGGTTGTGCTTGAACGCAGTGTTGTCAGGTTTCCCAAATAGCAATAAGGGACAGTCAAAATTCATGACATGTAGGGTTGACAATCAGGAAGTAGCTATTAACACACGTGTATTGCTTAAGTATCAAATATTTAGCCATGTATTTCTCTGTAAAATTAACATATTGTTTACATCAGCACATATTTTTGTTCATATGAAGAGCCCACAACCTTAAATACAGGATTTTTGGCATCTCATCCCATCTGTATAAAAAGAAAAGTGCTCCAGCCCTAGATAAGGGGACATCCCTTATAGTAAGGGACACCTGACAGCCATATAAGGACAAGCTTTCTGTCCTTCAAATAAGGGACATCTGGCAACCCTACTTGAAGATGTTAATATGAACCTATTTACAGATGTTGTGAAACTTGATGGAGCTAATCCAGAGTAACAACAGAATGATACAGGCCCCCACCAGTGATGAGGGCCTCCTGACTTTATTATGAGGGCACCTGTCTTCAGGTGGACAATTGTGTGGAGAGGGTGTCTCTTTTTTCTGGCCCTTCACATGGTGCAAATTTGTATGAGGCACAGAGAAATGATGTTTGGGCATTTTTTAGCATTCTGGATAAAAAATGAAATCCATATATATCGTATATTGCTTTGGGAAGAATTAAATTAACACTTAAACTGTCCAATGTGTAGGTGAAGTAGAGGGCCTTGACTCAGAAGACTGTGTTCCTTGTGCAGACGGCTGCCTATCCTGCAGTTCGGGTAAACTTTTTAAAAACCTTTTAAACTTTTCTTTTTCCGGTTCAAAACACATACTCTCTGGCACCTTCTGTGCCTGGAGATCACAGCAAGTTAGCAATGCGGTTTACAAAAGCTAACCTCTCATATCTTACCTTTTTCCCAAGCTGACTACTCCAATCTTGTAGTGTTGATGTCGCTCTCAGGACAGTATAATGTCTGCCTTTTATATGCAAAAATAAGATGTGGCTGCCAGTTTTAATGTGCCTAGATGTGGTCTTCTGGGGTACTGTATAAGTTTATATTATTTTATATTATATAATGTTGGAGGCTAGTTCAGTTCTGTACATTTTAATTGTTAAATGACTGCAATCTTTGTTAGAAAAAGGTGATTGACAAATAATAATGAGAATGGTGATGATGGCAATGATATAGCTAACAATCGTTCAGTTTTCACATGTTATGATAATACCACACAAAGGTGCTTTGAGACTGCATCTTTATTATTGCCTTGGAATATTCAATTCACTAACATTTATAGACAATCTGGACTGTGTAGTTATCAGTTTGGAACCCACTTCCATTTGTTTCATCCATCTTTTTTCTTTCCATAGAAAATCTGATAAGGAAAAGAGATGGAAATGCAATAGTTGCAATGTATACCCAAGCATGTCCATAGAATGGACATTTCTGGAATAACAACAACAACAACAACAACCCAGATTTTCCCCAGTGTATGAGTCCAGGCAACTGGAAATGGCTAAAACAGTTGTGGCTAAAAATAATTCCATTATGCAAAAGTTAAAACTATAATTAAATTAACAATAGAATTAAAAGCAGTTAAAAGGATAATCATTAAAAAGAAAACAACAAATAATCAGTACAGCACATTCTGAGCAGCCATTTCCCACTCAACATTAATCTCCCCAAAGCTTGCCAAATAGCAGTATACCAGGGAGGGCACCAATGTAGCCGCTCTAGGAAAGGAGTTCCAGTATGTTGGAGCAGTTACCAAGAAGGCACTTATTGTTTTCTTTTAGTCACTAAAGTTAGTTCATTTTAGTCCTGATGAACAACTGTCTCTCTATATGGGCCACAGCCATTCCACAGTTCTTCTGAAATTTGAAGGAATGCTGGTAGTAGCACACTTAATGATTGATGTAGTCATTGAAAAATCTTTGGATTTCTGCAGCCATCTAGTTATGTCACTTCTAAGAAAAGATTTTCCATAAACTCAAAATTGTTATAGACAAAAGCATTGTCTGTAATGTGTGTGTGTGTGCATTGGCCCAGAATTTTCTTTTTCCTCACAACCCAAAGGCTAATTCAAACGTGTATTGCCACTGCTTGCATGTGGGGGCTAAAAATCACAACCTGAATAATACAGACCTAATTTTGATCACCTTTTATGTGGACTCAGTTCATATGGCCAACAGTTATCTAGTGTAAAGCAATAGCAAGTATGAATATAAATACCATACCTGATCTAGAGTCTGATGGTTAAGGTCTCAAGTGACTTCCCCTCACACCTCCTGTTCAAGTAATTACCTCAGAATTGAAGATCTACAAAGTAGTTTTTGAATGATACCACAACACTTCTTTTCATGTATTAAATGCTATGGCAGGATTATTGTGTAGTGTGCAAAACAATAAAATCCATGCACATTAATTATTGATAATTGTGCTGTGGGACTAGCAAATTTTTTCCTGCTTTATTTCTCTGCACCCCACCCATTTATTCCAATTTTCTGTTGCTTTTTGTGCAATTTTTACAAGGAGGTCCATAAAATAGACCTCTGATGGACCTTCCCTTAAAAGCTAGACTTTCCTGAACAATTATAACACTAAGCAAAGAAATTGGGATTTGAAATCTGAAATATTAAATATGCAATTACAAATCTATGAAAATATCATAGGTGTGACACTTTGTTCTTTGGCTAAATAAAGATTAAGATGGTCATAAAACAAATGGACAAAATAGTGATTGCATGTTTTGGGGTGATGGGAGTTCCATCTTGCAGAATCCATTTGGACTAAGAAAGTGAGTCAGGTTGTTCAAATGGGCTGGGTTGTTGCCAGTGGGATTATGACGCTTCAGTTCTTCTATAGTTCCCTACTATGAGGGTAGGGGGCACATACAAAATGCTTAACAACTGAAACTACACTGCAAGAAGGCTGCTGGTTGTGAATTGTAATGTAAAGTATAGGAATTGCATATGGTATTGTCCTTACATGAAAGGAAGTGCTGTGACCCTCTACTCCTTCTAATCCTATTGCTACAGGGTGCCATAGATTCATATGCTGTGATTTTAGGATGAGGGACTGTTCTGACACATTATTAATCAACCTGACAGCAGCTTGAGCCCTAGTATTATAATTTCTTCTTTGCAAATCTGAATGCTAACATTACAAGAACCAATTATGTCAAGTTCTTTCTCAAAAAAGAAGCTTGTTCCTGTTACTTGTTATAGTGTATAAAAATAATTCCTTGTGATTACTCATTGTAAAAAAAACTATTTTTCTTGTTACTTTTCATTTTTTTAAAAAAACTTAGGACATGAAATCTCACTTCCCCCACCACCACCATCACCAGGTGACTCATTACAAGTAACTCATTGCATCCTAATTCTTTGGTTCATGCAGAGGATCAATTCACTAATATGAGTTTATCCTCCACTGACCTTCATGAGAGAAAATATGGTGATTGGTAAGGAACGAATCATCTCCCAAGAAGGAACATTCACAGCTGTGGTGTCCCTATCCCAAGTGTCACCCAATGCAGGGGGTCTAAGGGGGGGGGGCTTCTGCTTCGCTGCAGCAACAGCCTCCTCCTGAAAAGGGAGCTGCCGTGGCTGCAAAGCATGGAAGAGTACACTCACCCTTTCAGACTTTGCCAAAGTGGCAACTTCCTCCTCAGTGAAGCTTGGAGGGGGGGGCTTGCCCTTCTCCTTAGCCACAGTGGCAGCCTCCTCCTCCAAGAGAGGGTTTCCACACAAACAAAGCTTGGAGGAACATACTCGCCCCATCTCACCACTACCCCAATGGGAGGATGGCCTTCTTTTGGGTGCCACCCAGTTCAGGCTGCACCTTCACACACCCCCTAGTGACATCACTGATTCACGATTGGTGACCAATGCTTCATTTTACAGCTAAGCAATATGCCTACAAGGCTTTATTACTATTAGATTATTGTTAAGAGTTAAGAGAAGTGGGCTTTCCTTATCTACACATCACAGCAAAGTGTCCTGTGAACAACACTCTCTGATTCAACCTTTCTCCACTGTAGTAGCTAGAGAGTGCCAATGTTTCATCTTATAAGAAACCAGGAGAAGGAACTATATGTCCACTGATTGCAAAGAAAGAAACCTTTTATTGCCAGTGCTTCCTTTTTTTCTCCAGCCAGCTAAATTTTGGATGAGGATGAAAATGAGTACAGGAATCTGAGCCAGTTTATCTTTTGGGTTTGGGCCAGCTAGACATGGTGTGGGGGAAAACATTCAGACATGCACTGTGAACCTGGTCCAAATCCACTCTCCCATTGCAGAATCTTTCAGTTAAAATAAAAATATCTGATCACAAATATTTCATATCATATCAAATTTTTCACTTTATTAATGCTTGCTTCTCTCCCCATAACTTTGAAAAATCCACAGGAGATTATACTATGTTGTTTTGGAAAGGTCAAATTATGTCTTTGACATTCACCATCTTAAAAGCTTATTAAAGGTAGAAAACATTCACCAGGAAGAAATTTGCCCAATGTGCTTGATCTGTCTTCTACAGACATTGCCTGTCATCAGCTAATTTGGGTAGACTAAGGTTGAAGATTCAGATGAATGGTAACCACAACTTTTAGTTGTCTTTTCATCCCTTATTATACTATCAGTAATTTTCTGCCTTATATAGCTAAATATTCAAAGACAGGCAAACAAAATTCAATTAATTCTGATATTTTTATTGTTTTTGTGCCCAGAAAGTCTGGAGGGAGTATGTTAGAGGGAGTATGTTGGAAGGTTCTATGACCTTGAGATTAAATGAGAGCAAGTTGACCCAGAGAAATCTTCATTGGAGTGAAGATACAGTTCACTTTAAAAAAAAAAAAAGAAAAAGAAAAAGAAAAGAAAAATCAACTTGCAAGTTGTCCAAATGGAAATAAATGAAGATATCTCCAAGGTGGCTTGCCAACTCCTGAAAGAGAAAAGTCTGGAAGCTGGAAAGGGTCTCTGGCAAGCAGGACACATCCTTGTGTACAAGTGGTCCAGTTTAGAATAATGTGTACACTATTTATGTATTTTTCCACCTGCTCTTGTGGTAGATGAATCATTAGCTGACCACTGATGGAATAATGAGACCAGACACAGACAACTAGGTTGAATCAAGGGCCACTTTATTTAACCCAGAGCTGATGTAAAATGCATTGAATGAAAAGGAGCAACCTTGTGTGGGATCAGCTGAGGCAGGCATCACTCCTTGATATCCTCCTCAGCCTTCTCCTGGGTGAATCACCTGGGCCCCAATAGCTTGGTTGTTCCCCATCTGGCCATCTACTATAAGGCAGACCCAAGTAGCCAAACCCCCAAGTCACAGGACTTAAGTGAGGGCAAAGCTCTCACACTATGGCTACCTCTCCAGACAAAACCTAGGATCCAGAAAAGACAACAACATTAATAAACACAACAATATAACTCAAAACCTGAGAAGTCAGACATATCTCTTATATGCCAAGGATCTCCCTCACTCGATACATTGTATTGATCCCACACCCAGACTCCTGGCAAAAGCTGTAGAAGTTGTGCCAATCTAAAATGAATGGGTTTCAAATTTAACCCCTTGTAGACCCAAGCACTGTAAATCCTTGAAGGTAACATTCCAAAATTGGTATTTGATAAGGGTTGAAAACTCAGCATGACAAAATAAAGGATCTGGCCTAGATCCCATGACCCATACATAACCTGTTAAGTATGAACTTACCACTGATAATGCATTTCAATCCAAGTACTGAATATGAATCTTAGAATGGAAAGGGCACCAGAGTCCGAAGGCCTTCCCTAAAGCCATATTTCAGATAAATAGTTGCAATAGCAGGGCCTACCTGGTCTACAATGGGCCTAAGGGGGGGGGGACTACCAGGTCTAGGAAGGGGTCTAGCATGGCCTATCTGTCCTACAAATAGCCTAGAAAGGCCTACTGGATCTGTCAGTCCTCACCATATAGGGCATGTCAGGCCTTAGAATTAATGGGGGCTACCAGGCCTGTCAAGATCCAGGTAGGAAGCTGCGCTCACTGGGCCATAGTGAGGCTGAACTGGGTCTAACAAACCAGATGCTGGGAACAAAGTGAAGTGTTAGCAAGCTCCCCACAGAAAATCCATTCCTTTCAACACCTCCTGGCCTAAATTTCCACAGATGGATTGCCCATCTGTAATGGCAGCCCACTAGCCAGTTACTTGATCCAGCCTCCCCTCTATTCAGGTGGCAAGAAAAACCACACCCAATTTGCTATGCCCTCTCTTCCTTTATTTTCAAGTGAAATGTTACCCAAAAAGAGGGGCAGAAAGAGCTCACCACCCACACCTGATGTCTTGTCACTCTGCCCCTAATGCAGCCATTGTTGGTCAATCCTCCATTGGCCGATCCTTCCCCACAGTACCTCACACCTTATAGATGCAAATCTGCAATACTGAGAATTGTGGTCAGAGGGATGGAAAGTTTCAAGGAGAAAGAGTAAATGAAGAGCAGAGTTACATTGTTCAAAAAGTGGCTATATTGGCTCTATTTTTAGTGAGTATGGGGAATATAGAAACTTCTAACATTTGGCCCTGGTGTTTTGAAATTCTTATAGTACAACCACTTCCAAACAATAAAATGGGTCAGCTAAAGCCTGCATCCATTGTCCTATTGGCAATGACTTGGATGGAATAGATGGCATGCTTATTAAATTTGCAGATGATCCCAAATTAGGAGGAGAAACTAAGGGCCTTAAAAATCCATCCTCGGGGCAAGGAAGGGGAGGGGCAGCCGCACGCTCGGCGCCCCTTCCTCCTCTCGAGGTCGTCCTCGGAGCCGCCGGCCCTCCACACGCCCGGCGCTCCGAGGACATCCTCCCGCCGCAGCGTCCGGACACGCTGCAGCGGAAAAGTCAGCGAAAGTGCACCACAAGGTTTTGCGACGCACTTTTGCTGACTTGTGAAAGGAGCGCTATTTTAGCGCTCCTTTCAGGGGCGGCGAAGGGTCGCCACAGGATCGAGGCGTGGGGATGCCTCAGTCCTGCGGCGCACCTTCCCAGGGCAGCCCCGTGCCGCCAGTCTGCTTAGGCCCTAATACTCCAGAGGACAAGATCAAAATTCAAAATGACTTGATAAATTAAAAACCTGGGCTAAAACTAACAAAATGAATTTCAACAGGGAGAAATGTAAGGTACTACACTTAGGCAGAAAAAATGAAATGCACAGATATAGGGCGGGGGATGCCTGGCTTTACAAGACTACATATGAAAGGGATATAGGAGTTCTAGTAGACCACAAGCTGAACATGACTCAATAGTGTGATGCTGCAGCTTAAAATGTCCAATGTGATTCTAGGCTGCATCAATAGAAGTATAGTGTCTAGATCAAGGAAAGTAACAGTGCCACTCTATTCTGCTTTGGTCAGGCCTCGCCTCGAATACCGTGTTCAGTTCTGGGCACCACAATTCAAAAAGGATGCTGACAAGTGGAGCATGTCCAGAGGAGGGTGACCAAAATGGTGAAGGGTCTGGAAACCATGCCCCGTGAAGAGAGACTTAGGGAGTGGGTATGTTTAACCTGGAGAAGAAAAGGTTAAGAGGTAATATGATAGCCATGTTTAAATATTTGAGGGGATGTCATATTGAGGATGGAGCAAGCTTGTTTTCTGCTGCTCCAGAGACTAGGACACAGAGCAATGTATGCAAGCTACAGGAAAAGAGATTCCACTTCAACATTAAGAGGAACTTTCTGCCAGTAAGAGCTGTTCAAAAGTGGAACACACTCCCTTGGAGTGTGGTGGAATCTCCTTCTTTGGAGGTTTTTCAATAGAGGCTGAAAATCTGTTGAGTATGCTTTGATTGTGTGTCCCTGCATGGCAGGGGGTTGGACTGGGTGGCCCTTGTGGTTTCTCCCAACTCTGTGATTCTATAATTCTGTGTTTCACCAAGGTTCTACTAGGTCTAATCAATAAAGTTGTGGTCCTTTCAGCTCCAACCAGGTTATGCATACTGAGCTATTATGCTCCCTCTCACCTTCCACCCTGCCCCTTTCTGCTAGTCCAGTAAGCACCCTACTTGATGTACAATCATTCATTACCCTGCCCACATCCTTTCTTCTGTCTTTACCATTCTTTGACATGGCTGAACAAGATATTCTAGCTCTTACCTTGCACTGAAGTGATAGTTCCCTGATTAAGAAGAGATCACCACTATAATTAAATGGCTTTTTTTCTATAGTTTGATAATAAATACCATATCTGTAAAATGTTGTTTTTCTTCTCCCTAAAAAGCACTATAATTGTACTATGCAAGTAGCATGTTGTTGTATGCTTTCAAGTGGTTCCTGACTTACAGCACCTCCCAGGTGAAACTATCATGGGTTTTTTTTGGCAAGATTTGCTTGGGAGGTACGGTTTCCTTTACCTTCTTCTGAAGGTGAGAGAGTGTGACTTGCCCAAGGTCACCCAGTGTGTGTCCATGTCTGAGCAGGGATTCAAACCCTAATCACTACTAAGTAGTACAGCAGTACTATAGCAGTCATACATTGAACCCTAGTAGCAGCTGGAACTTCTGGTGAGGACACATTAACATTTCACAACTCAGTGAAAGCATAATTGCTAGAAATTGCAAAAGATCTATTTCTTCCACTTGCACTATCAGTTGATGAGATTTTTGGTTAGCCAGTGCACCCTGAGGAGAACTCCACTCAGGGAGTTTCTGTAGTTGGAGGGCAAGTAGTGGGAAGGAGCTGGATCCAAGCCAGTTGCACATTCACCCTCCTAGCAATACATTTTTAAAACCTCAGTATCTGCTAAACATACTATTGCTTCTGGTATTCCATGCTTTTGACTACTTTTTCTGCTGTAAGTACTGTTACAGGAAATGTGTCTGTCAAAGTCATGGTGTCAGTATTTTCTTTATAATAAATAAATGCACGCCACACATTCAGGTGTAGGTGGATCACTCAGAGAAGATAAACAATTAAATCCTCAGTGATCCATCACTGGCACTTTGGTTTTATAATTACAGTATTAGGTGGGTAGGAGGGAACCACAAAGAGGCAAAGGTGGAACAAGCAATCACCGGAAAAGGTCCTTCAGATAGATTATATGAGGACCACTCTCAGCAAGCTCAATACAGTGGTGTTTGAAGAGGAGGAGAAGGAGAAGGATTGTAGAAGCCGTTATTCTGGAATAACTGTATCATATTATACAATCTTGGATGAATTGACAATGTTGGCATAAGAGAGACAGAAGAATGCATTACTATTTAAAAAAAAAATTGATAACGATATGTAAAGTTTGCCTGGCAATAATCAAAAAAGGTTTTGTAATTACCTAAGAAGCACTGAAGCCTGAATGTTTGCCCTCAAGGTACAGATGGCTGTTGTTACAGGGGACAGGGTAAGAAATATTAGTGTTAATCTTCTCTAAGGAAGAAAAAAAATTCAAACACTTGGAGCTGATAAACCATTTGATTTTTCCAGCACATCACTTGGCCAGATGCAGTGCCAGATGCTCAGCTCCTTTTGTAAAACAATCAAGAAATATTAGGCACTGGGGGTGGGGAAGGAGATGGATGGTAACCAATGAGTCCATCTTCTCAAAAAGTCATTGGCAGAACAGAAATTGTCACCCTGAAACACTATAAAATAGATGATGAATTAAATTCCAAGTTACTATGATCATAATTGTTGCATATAAAACCTTTATACTTTACATATATACTTTTCTGAGGGAAAATAGCTCTGTATGTATGTGTGTGCATATATAGATTGCCCAGATGTCAGCTTCTTCTGCTTTTCCTTAAGCATTTGTTTACTAAAGTGTAAGAGATTCCACCTAAAATTAGGAAGAATGTTCTGACAGCAAGAGCTGTTCCATGGTGGAATATGCTGCCCTTGAAGTGTGGTGGAGTCTCTTTCTTTGGAGGTTTTTAAAAAGAGGCTGGATGGCCATCTGTCAGGAGTGCTTTGATTGTGTATTCCTGAATAGCAGGGGGCTGGACTAGATAGCCCTTGGGGTCTCTTCCAACTCTATGATTCTATGTACAATTTTTCCACTAGAGAAGGCTTGATGCAAGCTGCCCAGTGACAACAGGATATTTTTGCACACAGCACAGAAGATATCAACATAAACAGTAAACATGCATTAGGGTGTGAGGGATTATAGTCCATTTCCCTGCAGGTGTGAACACACCTCTCCATAGGGTTTTTCACTTAACTGAATACATGAAGGTTTCCATTGTCACCTTCAGCTGATTGTGTGGAGTTTGAGGAAGGATGCAGTGAGTTCAGCACTACTCCTCAATCAATAACAAATAGTACACCTGTGTCCAAAAAGAGTGTGAAAAAGAGTGCATCACATACTGCCTTATTTGCATCCTCTCTCTCTCTGCATCACCTTGAGACTATTCCACTGCAAAGACCTCATTGAGGCTCAGTATTTTATAATAGAGATGTGTTGTTGTTAACTGCCCTGAAGTCAATCTTGACCCATGGCAACCCTATGGATGAGACATCCAAGACCCCATGTCCTCCACTGCTCTGCTTAAATCCTGCAAACCCATACCCATGACCTCCTTAATAGAGTCCATCCATCTGGCATGTGGCCTTCCTCTCTTCCTACTTCCCTCCACCTTTCCCAGCATTATTGTCTTTTCTAATGAGTCTTCTCTTCTCATGATGTGTTCAAAGTACGACTGCCTCAGTTTGGTCATCTTGGCTTCCAGGGAGGGTTTTGCCTTGATCTGCTCTAGGACCCATTTGTTGGTCTTTTTGGATGTCCATGGGATCCTCAGCACTCTTCTCCAGCACCATATCTCAAAGGAGTTAACTTTCTTCCTATCATCTTTCTTAACTGTCCAGCTCTCACATCCATACATGGTAATAGGGAATACAATGGTTTGCATGATTCTAACTTTTGTGCTAAGTTGTATATCTTTGCATTTTAGAATCTTTTCTTGTTCTTTCATAGCCACCATCCTCCTTCTTAATCTTCTTATGATTTCCTGACAGCAGTCCCCATTTCTATCAATGTTTGATCCCAGATATGAGAATACTTTTACTATTTCTATTTCTTCATTGTCTAGGTTGAAATTGTGAAAGTCCTCAGTGGTCATTATTTTTGTTTTCTTTATGTTTAACAGTAAGCCTGCCTTTGCACTTTCTTCTTTGATCTTCTTTAGTAGGTGTTCCAGGTCTGTGAGGTTTTCTGCTAGTACTATGGTGTCATCTGCATATCTTAAATTGTTGATATTTCTTCCTCCAATTTTCACTTCTTCTTCTGTGTCCAAGCCTGGTTTTCTTATAATATATTCTGCATACAAATTGAACAGATAATTTTGAACCATTCTGTTTCTCTGTGTTCTGTTCTGATAGTAGCCTCTTGTCCTGATTCCTCCTCAGAACTATCAGATGTGTTAGCACTCCCATGTCTTTAAGGGCATTCTATAGCCTTTCATTATCTATGCAGTCAAAGGCTTTGCTATAGTCTATAAAACACATGCTGATTTTCTTTTGAAATTCCCTGGTGCACTCCATCAGCCATTGTGTGTTTGTAATGTGGTCCCTAGCACCTCTTCCTTTCCTGACCCCCTCTTGGACCTCTGGGATTTCTTGTCTGATTAAAAGTGGCCCATTCCTGTCCATTTTAACTCACTCACCCCCAGTACTACTATGTTCATGCATTCCATTTCCATTTTTACTATGTCTAGCTTCCCTTGGCTCATGCTTCTCACATTCCACATCCCTATTTTATGTGTAATGCTGCTTTGGATGCCATTTGCCATTCTAAGGGTGTCTGCTATTTGTCTTAGCATCTTTCTTTTGCTCTTGGCTAATCTTGCAAATGTGATATCCCTTTATTTCTCCCTCCTTCCCTTTCTGTTAATGCTCTGATCCCGCTTGTGTCTCACTTGGGGTGTCTCATCATAGGGTTTACTAGGTGATGGTATTACACAAAGAGGGCCACCAACACCTCCTTGGGCGCAGTGCTAACCAATGTTAGCTATGGTGTCACTGCAATTCACTCCTGTCAGTAACACCCACTACTACTGCTGCTGTCCAGTAGCTGTTTGTCTCCCTGTACTATTCCTCTCGTTGTTGTTTGTTTGCTTTCCTACCCATCCCCTTATGACTCCCTAGGTTTCCCTCCTTCCCTTCCCTTGTATCCTCCCTCCTTTAGTCTATTCCCATCCCCACTCCCTCCCTCCTTTAGTTTCTTCACTTCTTTCTCCATGGTTGGGGGAGGGCAGAGATGGCTGGTCACCCTCTTTCTTCCTCCACTCACCTGCTTGGTCCTCCTGCAACACTCTGTTCTCTGGGACAGAGGCTAGATGGAGTGTTTTCCCACCTCTCCCTGTCACTTCACTGAATCTCCTTCAGGATGGATTAGATGGAGTCCCTTCCTAACTTTCTCTGTTGTTTCACTGAAGCTCCTGCCCAGAGTGCTCCAGATGGATGAATGTGAAGTTGGACTCGACCAGGAGAAAAGATGGAGACACAGAATGAGTCAGAGCTGAATCAGAATCCCGAGTGATACAGTGTCATCAGGAACTCTAACCAGACACAGATAATAGGGACCCCTATAAGTTATTTTGAAATTATACCCCTACTTCGATCTATCACTGCCTTTAGAGGAGATACAGCATATCCAGTTGCCCAACTTGCCCGTGGCTGCAATCCTGCATCAGGAGATGGTGTGTAAGATCTCTTGCTGCCTGCCTCCAGCACAGCCATTTAGTGGCTGATAGAAAGTGGAGGTGCCAGGCATTTGACTATAGCAGTATGCCTATATATGTCTAAAGCCACCTAGCCATATGTATTATGTTATAGCCATCATAGTGACTATCATTATATAACCCTCAAGGTCCTTTGGAGGACTCCAGGAGGTCAAGGGGGATGGAAAATAGTCATACCCAATAAAGAATTGAATATAAATATAAATACACAAAATGAGAGAATTCGTAACAACTAAAATCAATAAATAAGCAATGTAACAAGCAAATATAGCATATATCAGACAACTATATGTTAAACCTAAATGTACCATATAGAATAATGCACATGAAATATTATATAAATTAAAGTCCATTATATCGTAAAATATAATTCCTTTATTAGTAGGAATAAGCAACCGTGAGAGTCTGCATGAAGGGCTGTAAACGTTGAAAGGATATTGTAATAACTTTTATCAAATCTTCAAGACATGTGTCCTTTAATATTTGGAATAAGACACTGTAAGAGCTTGCATGAAAGGTTGTAAATGTAATTTATGATAAAAAGTAGAACGGGCTTCACTAATGAGCTATCATTATGCTAACAAACTTAGCCGAAAAGCTGTAGTAGTAAGATGAGATGTAAACCAGGCTTCATACAAGAAATCCCTATCTGGCTCTGAACTATGAAATCATTTTTAAAAGATCTTCATCATGGACATAAATGAAAAGCAAATGTGGTTAGTTTAGTCTAGGAGGGCTTCTTGGAATTTGGAAAATACATTGAATAATAATTGGAAAATATTATCTGTCCATCATTACTGATGAAGATCATTTTGAAATGACTTCATAGATCCTTCTGTAGTTTTGTTATATTAGGTCAGGGGTAGGCAACCTTTCCCCTTTAAGGGCCGAGGGACCTCAGCTCCCAAGAAGCCTCAGACATGTTGGCCAATAGTCCCATGTTGGCCAATAGCTCCTGGGATTCTGGGAGCTGAAGTCCCTCGGCCCTTAAAGGGGAAAGGTTGCCTACCCCTGTATCAGGTCAAGGAAGATGCCTTCATTGTCTTGCATTAAGCTATAGGAACACAGCCAGATGTTTCTCAGCCACCCTCAGGGCCTAAGCAGACTGCCAGAAATAGTGCACATTAAATTGAGGCACTGCCCTGTCTCAGTGCTAGGGAATCATGGGAACTGTAATTTATTGTGGCACCAGAGCTCTCTGACAGAGAAGGCTCAATGTCCCAGAAAAAAATACAATTCCCATGACTTCCTAGCACTGAGACAGGGCAGTGCCTCAATTTAATGTGCACTATTTCTGGCAGTCTGCTTAGGCCTTCAATCTCGACTTACCAGTACATGGCTGTGTTGGGGGTGGAGAAGCCAAAGACAGGTGGATTTTGAGGGAATGGGGGTTATTGCATGAAGGAATTCCTCACCAAGAAAAGACATGAACTAGCTTTATGTTGGCATATGCCATTAAACAGGATCCAAGTTAATATGTTTATCTGATTGTCTATCTTCTGAAGGAGCTAATGTAAGCATAATTGTTTCTATAAAAAATATTTCAAGTTACATTTTATTTAGTGTAGAAATATTTGCACATGAGATATAATAACTTGGAAAGTATGTAGAGAATTAAAGAGAAAGTGATGGGAAAGAGTGAATGAAAAGAAGTTTCTTTGTTGTTGTTGTTAGCTGCCCTCGAGTGAGTTCTGACTCATAGCAACCCTGTGGATGAGACATCTCCAAGAATCCCTATCCTCCACTGCCTTGCCCAGATCCTGCAAGCCCTTCTCCATAACCCACCTGTGGTCTTCCTCTCTTACTTCTACCCTCTACCTTTCCTAGCATTATTATGTTTTCTAGTGATCCGCGCCTTCTCATTAGGTGGCCAAAGTACAATAGTCTTAACTTGATCATCTTTACTTCCAAGGAGAGCCCTGGTCTGACCTGTTCAAGAACCCATTTGTTTGGCTTCTTGACTGTCCATGGTATCCTAAGTACTCTTCTTCAGCACCACATTTCAAATTGGTTGATTTTCTTTCTTTCTGCTTCCTTCACTGTCCAGCTCTTGCATCCATACATGGTAATTGGGAATACAATGCCATGGATGATTCTGACTTTAGTGCTCAGTTGTATGTCTTTGCTTTTCAGTATGTGATTAAGATGGCAAGAAATATTAATAACATAGAGCACACAAGCTAGGAGAGGCTGCAGCAGTTTGCTTTTGCCTGAATCTACCAGGGAGGGCAAAACTCCACCCATCTCTCTCTTCTCTTCCTGCTGAGTTGAGTACAAACTCCTTTTGTGCTTGCATCAACTGGAGTAAGCTGAGAAGAAAGGAGGAGAGGAGGAGAAGGAGAGTAAAATAAGGAAAGGTAAAGGTGTCCCCTTTGACAAGGTTGTCAAGTCATGTCCGACTGCAGAAAAATAAAACTGGGACATTTTAAAAGCAGCTGAAAAAGTGGAGTGACAGCAGATTAACTAGGACTATCCCTGCCATAGCAGGACTAGAGGAGGTAAACTAGCTTTAAATATCTCCTGGTGCCGATGAAAGTTTTGTTTGTTTGGTTTTAAACTCACATATTTGAAGGGTTGGAGGGTTGGGAATGGATTTTTAAATAATTAGTTTGAAGGTTTAAACTGCCCTCTATGATAGTCCCAGACCTGATGACAGTTGCATGTTCTTCTTTCAGTATTAAAAAGGAAATGATCCTGACCTGTATGTAATATTTAACATATCAAGTGATTTATCCTGAATCCTGCAAAGAGGCTACCCATTCCAATCATTAGTTAGTCCGCAAAAGTTTGTAGACAAATGCATTAATACATACAGAGAGAGATGTCAGGGATGATGGGAGTTGTAGCTCTTCACCTCTGGCTCTAACTCACCACCTTGTTATGCAGCAGAGCTGACCAGCTTTGATCAGTGGTTGATGCTTCTTTCCCAAGCAGCAGAGTTTCAGAGAATAGGCCGAAGACCCTGACAAACTCTCCAAGCCTTCTCTCTCTTCTTCCTGAGATGTCTCCAAACTTCTCCAGGATTCTTCTGGCTCTTGTATCTTCCCTCAAGACACCAGACAACTCAGTAGTCTTATATAAAAGATCTACTTTATTCTACTATATACATAAATACTATATGCCCTACAAATCACAATCTCTACACTTCACAATATCTCCAAAACTACTCCACAATACTCCACTGGCAAACATTGCACTTATAGCCATTGTTAGTCACCACCCACTAGTCGGTTCCCACCCAGTGGGCATGTACATTCATTTTGATTGGTTTACATGGATCATCCCATACTTAAGACCAACCCAAGTATTTCATCATTTTACCTTGACTACTTAATGAATCTCAGGTGTTTGCAATCTACAACAGGTGTTTTCAATATACACTCTATAACTTTGTCCTTGGCTCTCAAGGCTTCCAAATTACATTATCCTTTTCACCTGTGTAGCTTCATGATTGCTCCTGCTTAATCACTGTGACTTTCACATACACATTTTATTTCTATTACTGTAAGTCCCATGTTACATTTTCCTTAACAAGAGAGAGAGAGAGAGAGATGTCCATTTAATATAAAATCAGCAAGTAAAGATGGTTTTCTAGAGCAGGAGTTCCCAAACTTTTTTACTCACAGAGTCCTTATTTCTATGGCAGAGCCCATAAGAAGCCTACCCTATGTCTTTCAAGTTAATGGTATTTAGGCATATATATAAGAATATATTCTTCTTCTTTAATTTCATTCAATTTTATTTCTTTCATTTTCCTGGAACAGCCATGGAGCACCGGGGAGGTGCATGCAGAGCCCTAAGGGCTCCTCGGAATACAGGTTGGGATCCCCTGTTCTAGAGCAACAGAGTGTTCCCCTTCCTATCTAATTAAACCATTGGTGGGCAACTGTGGAAGGCTAGGTGGCCACATTAGCACTCCAGGAAACCTTGGAGGGCTACCCAACCCTCCACTGCACCTGCTCCCTCAAAAAACAATAATTTGACCCCCAAATGCCCTGGAACATCCCCTAGGGGACATGGAGGCATTTTCACCAAGTTGTGGCCCATTTGAAGCCCAGTAAAGGTCTTTTTTAACAATAGGAAGAGAGTGGACGTCACTTCTTGTTCACTTCCTTTTTCAAAAAAATACCTCTCCTGGGCCTAAATTAACTGGGGAGAAGGGTCCTGAGACATGGTGGGAAAGCCCTTCACACTCCCTGGAAGGCATTTGGGGGCCAAAAAGTTTTTAACACCTGGGGAGGGGCAAGAGGCCTCCAAACACGGTGGAAATGCGCTCCACACACTCTTAGGGTTAATTTTAGAGTAAAACAACGCCTTTTTTTTTTACCCCTGGGCCACAGAAACAGCCACGGTCTGCACTTTGTCCACCCTTGAATTAAACAAGCAAGTACAAGATGATGAGAATTGCTCTGCCAAACAGCAAGCCTTATTAAATCCAGACCAATTTCAGACTCAGTATCCTTTGCTGGACCATTAGGAAGGCAGTTCCCAATTTGACTAGAAATATACCTTTCAAATGAAAAGAAATAGTCTTGGCACATGGGTGCCCAAACAGTGCTGACGTTTGTTTGCAGATTACTGTGCCGTTGATTTTCTCTAACGTGGACTGTAACACACCAAAACCTACTTCTGCATCTGGCTCCCTCAGAGAATCAACTGGTTAAGTTTGAAGACTTTAGAGTAGTAACAGTTCTAAAGAATTGCTTTCATCAAGATAACTGGGATTATCTCAAAGAGGGCTGCCAAGTTACTTGGAAAGGTGATATAATAAAACAGGTTCCTGATTGAATACTGAATACAGTGTGTTAGAATTATGGGAGCTCCATGGGAAGCAAGAGAGCCCTGATTAGATCAGAGAAAGTGATGCCTTTCAGAGTTTTCTCCACCTAGGATTCAGTGCTCTTTAATCATTTCAACTTAAATCTCCAGCTGCCTGACCTTAAAGCAGTGACATATCTAATGCACTTGGCATAATGTTTAGGGAATAGGAAATGTTATGTCACAGCAAATTCTAGCAAATGATATGTATTTCACTTCTGAACTCATAAACCTGGATTAATTCAACCCACCCTTCCACCCCCACCACCGGCTGAGATTTAGGGTTCCCTGGTGAAAGCTCTTTGGTTCCTCAGTATAACTACAGCTATTTCTTCACCATTACTAGTGACAGGAAAACAGCACGTTCAGAAACAGGATCACTGGAAATTAAGGAGAGGCTTTCACTTCTCTCTTCCTGCAGCAATATCCATGTGTGAGTGCTTTTTTGCTGCTGGTAGTGAGAGGAAAGCAATAATTTCAGAATCCAGGGAGCAGCATCCCCCCCACACTCCTGATAAACTAAGTTATGGAGAAAGATAGGTGGAGTTCTGTTGGGTTCAGGAATGGCATAAGGAGCAACAGGGAGCCATAGGAAACAATTGTGCTGCAGATAGTGCTTAATATTAAAGAATGTATCTTTCACTAAAGCTGTACAAATTGCCATCATCATCATTATCACTGAGCTAAATTCAATGTTCCCATGTTCCCTTCTCACCTGCAGCCCTCTATGTCTTCCAAGCCCTCTGGAGCTGGTTTTGTGGGGTGCACCATTCTTCTGGAACCTGTTGTACTTCCAGCGGAACTCCACCACTGGATCCTGCCATTTATCACAAAGACTGTCATTATATCATAACTTTCTCTTTTTACTTGATCACTTCTGATTTTCTCCTTGTCGGTTTCATCAAACTGAGTATATTTGGATTGGCATTGTATTTTGTTTCTAAAATGTTTGCTTTTTATTCCAGATGATCCAAAAATCTGCACATCATGCATTCATAGTTATTACATGTAAGTCACTCTACACCCCCCCCCCGCCCCCTTCCATCATGATCTCTCTCTCTCTCTCTCTCTCAATCTCTCTGCTTTCTGAAACAAAACAGTGCTTCCTAAGGGAAAGTAGAGTGATCAGAGAGCTAAGTAAAAAGCATTATGTGAATTACATTTGCTAGTTTGAGTGCCATTTTGGAATAGAAAGGTAGAGCATAAAGAAGAATAAATTTATGGATGGATGGATGGATGGATGGATGAATAGGTAGACAGACAGACAGAAGATAAATAGTGCCATTTAAGTTCAAGAGATACTGCAAGACAAAAGTACACCATAGTTTAAAATAGTGATAATGTGAGTTATAGTAATGTGAGTTATAGCTGTATGAAACAGTAATAATGTGAGTTATAGTTAAAAATAGTAGTAATGTGAATAATAATAATAATAATAATAAAGCAAACCAAATAATAATGAGTTTGGTCAAAATGAATATAGAGCTTATCGCATGCTTTTAAAAGCTGGCTTATCTTTTCTAGCTTCAGTCTTCATCTGGGATACACCTGAACATTGTTGCATGGGCCACCTCCTTAAATCGCCACCAAAGCCACCACTCAAATCCAGACCGGGTAAATTGCAGTGTGCAGCTGGCCAGTTTTCCAAATTGGAAGCTTCCAACTTCGAAAATCAGTCAGCTGAATGCAGCTTTCACCCGCAATTTACCTGGTTAGGATTCAGGCGGCAGATTCGGCGGCGATTTAAGGAGCTAGCCCATGCAATAACGTCCAGGTGTATCCTGGATGAAGACTGAAGCCAGAAAAGGTAAACCAGCTTTTTAAAGCATGTGATAAGCTTGCATATTAATACTTATAATGCAAACCAGTAATACGCCATGCTTATGAACATGCCTTAAAGGTGGCAGCCTGTATTTCATAATTAATGTTTACCATTTGTGTGTGGGATACTCATGGAAGGATTATGCATTCTCTTTTCAGTTACATTTCATCCATCATTATCCTTCCTTTCTTTTCTTGCCAAGTTAAGAAAGAAGAATGCAGGCATCAAAAATACACTGTTTATTTTGCTTCCAGGTACAACCAGCAATGCTATAAAAGTTGTCCTCAGAATACCTATAATGATGAAAACTCTCTTCTATGCATAGAATGTCAACCAAATTGCAGAAGTTGTGATAAATATGAGTGCTACTGGTGTAAAGAAGGTTTCTTCCTTTTAGGTAAGCAACATTGTTGTTTGTTGTTGTATGTCTTCAAGCCATTTCTGACTTATGGTGACCCTAAGGTGAACACATCATGGAGTTTTCTTGGTAAGTTTGTACAGAGGAAGTTTGCCATTCCCTTCCCCTGAGGCTGAGAGCATGTGACTTGCCCAAGATCACTCAGAGGGTTTCATGGCCAAGCTGGGAATCGAACCCTGGTCTCCAGAGTTGTAGTCCAACACTCGCCACTATGCCATGCTGGGTTTATAAGTACTTTATATGCCATCCACTTGAAAATGATTTCAAACTTTTCTCATGAAGGCAAAAGGTGCATTCATTTCACAGAGAATGACCTGTTCTGTAGCTGTGTAGGTTCCTAACTTCTAAGAAACAAATGACACCACTTATATAAACAGTGATTATCTTCTAGTTCAAAAGTACAAACATCCAGGTTCAATTTTTTATCCATTTTTTTATTCATTTTGTTTGCCTCTGATGTTTCTGCTTTAGTCCAGCATAAATGTATGCAGCTATAATTTACTGAAGAATCAAATAGATTATTCTTCAGATTTGTACTCTGTGGTTTAAATTTGTTGAACTTTGGAATTTAGATCTAAATTCAAACTATACCATCATTTTCAACATCTCATTTTTTTATACTAATGTTGTGCAAGTGAGTAAAGATGTACACTTCTTTGAACCAAGGCATGCTTACATTGGGCTTTAAACAGGAAGTGATGGGAGCTCTGTTTAATTGCTTTTGAAGAAAAAAGTTTTCAGGATGTGGATATTCTTTATAAGGGAAAATATTTCCGCTTCACATGAATGTCTAGTTGTAACTAACTGTAAGGAGTGGTCTTATCTCTGTTACTAAGCCAAAGAACCAGCATTGTCCGAGGACTACTCCAGTGGTTATGTGGCCAGCATGACTGCACTGAACACTATTATCTTCCCACCAAAGTGGTACCAGCTTATCTACTTGCATTTGCATACTTTTGAACTGCTAGGTTAGCAGAAGCTGGGACTAGTGACAGGGGTTCATTCCTTCATGTGGCACTTGGACCTCGAACTGCCAACCTTCTGAATTTATGATCTTCAGAATTGGCATCTTAACCACTAAGCCACCATGTCCCTTTTCTTTATATTCTTTATACTAGATAAGTATGCATTCCATTAATTATGTTGGATAAGTATACTCTACATTGGGCAAACAGACCAGAGGATAAATAAACATAAATTGGATATTAGGAATGGGAATCCACAAAAACGTGTTGCAAAATACTTTATTCCATCCCAAACCTCAGGACAGTAGTCCTTGAACAAACAAAAAACTATGAATTCCCCCCCCTCCGAATCCCCATACAAACAGATGTGAGAGAGTGAGGTCATGCCACTAGTGTTACTAATATTAAGAGACAAAGACACAAACTCTGGCCTCACTGGATCTCAGCTGGCTCTGCCCATCTGTCCTCCTTTCAAGAACATGACACAGTCAAGACGCAAGTTTGGCTACATTATGCCTTTTTCCATCAGGGGTGTGGAATGGGTGACGTAACCTGAAGGAACACTTCAGGCTGCGTACCTCAGGCTGTGCTTCACCTGTCCCATGTCCTCACATGTTTCTGTGAATGGCTGTCAAACTGCAGGTAGATCCCCCCCCAAAAAAATTCCAGTAGACCCTTACTGAATGAACTCTCAACTCTTTACAAAACCAGGATGCATATACCCTGATGGCTTATCACAAGTTATCTGTCACTTGTCATCATATTCAAACTGGATTTAGTGTGGTAAGAGGTGAAATAAATTTGTTTTTTGTGTGTTATAAGAAAGTGATATTGTGGCTTTCACAGTTTTTAAACTAATTATTCCTATATATCAAACTGCAGCAGACAACCAGACTGGCTGTTGTCTTAGGAACTTACTATAAGAAAGCTCATTCCTAATTGGTTATGCTAGAAATTATTATCAGACCTATACTTCTGCTTTGACCTCTGTTTCCACTTTAGTAAGACTCTCTAGACATAGTTTTGAAGGCTATGCATATATGCATGTCCTTTAGAGAAGCTTACGCAAACGTAAATAGTCCTGGAACTGAGAGAAAACTCCTATTTTCTTCAGAATGTTTTGCATCTACTACTGTCAACAGTGCAAATGCATACTTAGTCCACACATTCCAAATAGAGGGTCACAAGTTATGATTAAGTACACACAATGCACTTTTTCATTTCTATAACAGTACTTACTGGAACTGGTAGCATTATGACATAAAGGCTTTGTATTTATGCCCTAGATGGGAAATGTGTGAGCGATTGTGGAGCTGGCTTCTACAGCGATGAGGTCACAGAGGAATGTGAACCATGCCACAGGACCTGTGCAACATGCAAAGGACTGAGCTACAATGACTGCACTAGCTGCAAAGGAATTTTACAGCTATTCCATGGAAAGTGTGTGAAACCCAAAAGCAAGCAAATAAATGGGAAATTCTGGAATGGTATGTTGTCACAGTTCTTCGGAACTGTTTTCATTTTAATTTGCCATCACCCATTATGACAGTAAGCCAACCACTCTTTTCCAAACCTTCCATATGGATTTTATTTATAGAAATATAGTGGAGGGTTTTTTTACATTTATACTGGACCATCAGCAATCATGCTGGTCCTGGACAACTCCTGATCAGGGAGTGCCACAAACATCTGACCTGGGCCTACATATGAGGTAGCTGAGTCTGCAAGCAGCACACCATTATACATGCAATATCCCAAAATTGCACATATGGGGAGCACTGTAAATTATTAAAATTAGTCAAAAACTCCAAGTTTTTCAAGTGCCAATAAACCATTACAACCCAAATCGTGAACTGACAATCTTCACAGTTCAGAACCTATTTGGCAGAAAAATTCTATATGGTTGGTTTCTGCAGAAAACATGATTTTCTGCACAGAAAATATTATTTCTACATAGAAATATTTCTACACAGAAATATTGTTTTATGCACAGAAAAGTTTCCTGTTGAGAAAACATTGTAATTTAGGACTTATTTTATGCAAAATTAACGTATGATCGATTTGCATAGGAAACAGCTTTTTCTGCACAGAATATAATATTCAGAATATAAAATATGAATTTTGCATAGAATAAGTCTGGTATCATAAATAGGCTTCAAAAACAGCAGTTTTCAACTACTTTGTTGGTAAAATTGGCAAAAGTACTCATTGTTACCTTCAATAAGAAACTTAATGAAGAACTACATTTAAGTCATCAGTGTCATATACAGAGTCTCACTAGTTCAAATGGAATTATTGTATGCATAAGCTATACCTCCCCCTTTTTTTCCGGAATATGAAAACTTGTAGTGAATCTTTAAGAGAATTACATTCCTGATCAAGACTATGGGCCTTTACAGACTGCCAGAAATAATGCAGCTTGAGACCACATTAACTGTCCTGGCTCAGTGCTAGGGAATCATGGGAACTGGATTTTTTTCTGGGACATTGAGCCTGCTCTGTCAGAGAGCTCTGGTGCCACAATAAACTACAGTTCCCATGATTCCTTGGCACTGAGCCAGGACAGTTAAAGTGGCCTCAAGCTACATTATTTCTGGCAGTCTGTAAAGGCCCTATGTAAAGACTGGTTTGCTAACCTACTTCTATATATTCCTGTTTAGGATTAATCCAGGAGTTCTTTATGAAAAATTGAAGCATGAAACTCACACCTGTCTGAGAGGCACATTCTCCCCCTATCCCAATTAAGTGATGTAATACATTTCTTTTCATTGGTTGAGTTCAGCATAGATCAAAATGAGGAGTTTAAATAGCAGCAAGTTTCAAAATAGTCTAAACAAATTGGAGAGTTTCAAGTGAAATGTTGGGTTGTTAAAAATCAGCCTGACTGACCTTTGTAAATTCCAGATTTTACTTGTAGTTAGCAGTACCTACATAGCTAAAATGTAATAATTAATATTAGCATGATTTTGATCAGTATTTAGCAAATATGTACAAACTAATCATAAATCTTATTACATAACAATTTTGCCTTCTTTGAGGTCATTGTTCTGTTTCATAAAGATGAATAACTGTTCTCAATCCTATTTTACTGATAGAGAGATTGAAGCTGCACAACTTAAATGGCTTGAGCTCTGCATACCTGAAAGACCGCCTCTTGCCTTATGTCCCATCGCAATCCTTACAGCCAGCCGAGAACAATCTCTTAAGGGTACCATCCGTGCACCAAATCCGGATGGAAAGGGCACTTAAAGAGGCGTTCTCGGTGGCTGTCCCACAGTTTTGGATGCCCCTTCCCCTGGAGGTTCACCGAAACCCAAGCTTGAGCATTGTCCAGAAGCAATGTAAGACTTTTTTAAAAATATATTTTTATTGAGGTTTTCAGAGAATAGTAAAAATTACATATATTTCAAATAGAACAACAGAAGAACAAAAAGGGAAAATTTTAATAAAAGATATAAGAAAGAGAGAGAGAAAGGGAAAACAGATTATATAAAGATGTAACTAATATAGAATCCTAAGAAAATGACTTCCGATTTTTTTTCTGTGCTATAACTACAAATAATACTCATCATACTGTCCAAATTATACTCTTCCTGTGGAAAGCAAACATTTTAATTCTCAAATCTCACAACTACCAAATCATTTTCTTTTTTTCTGCAAAAAAAATCAATCAATGATTTCCAATCTATTAAAAATGTTTCTAATGATTTTTCCCTAATCAATGCTGACAGTTTATCCATCTCTGCAAGTTCATTCAGTTGTAATAACCAGTCTTTCTTTATAGGTAGTACTGAATTTTTCCATCTCTGCAAATATACTAATCTTGCTGTGGTGTTCATATATTTCAATACTCTGCCATAGTTCTTGTCTGGCTGGTCATCCATCAGTTGTTGTTGTTGTGTGCCTTCAAGTTTTTCTGACTTATGGTAACCCTAAAATGAACCTATCACAGAGTTTTCTTGGGCAAAGAGTGGGTGACTCACCCAAGGTCACACAGAAAAAGTTTTGATTTTAATTGAATATTAACCGTTAAAATCACTTGGACCATGGTATGTGTCTGTACTAAGAACTTTTTTGCCTTGTCACAAGTCCACCACATATTATAAAATGTTCCTTCTTGTTATTCACACTTCCAACAATCATTTGAAACCCCTTTGTATGTTTTAGACAATTTATCTGGCATCATAGATGAAATACATCAAAGAGAGCTTCTATTTAAAAAAAAAAAAAAAAACCTAAGACTTTTGAAATATTGTTAACCAATAGAATGATAGAATGCATATTCCAGCAAATAAGTTAGGCTGGACTTTCCTAAGCAAGCATAGCATTATAAACATGAAATGTTTATACTCAGTTAAAGAAGTTAAAAAAATTAGGAACATTCCAAGCACAAGGATTCCACCTCTGCCAACTTCGTTCTATCAGTATTGATCAGCTCAGGACTTTACAGAGTCCCCAATCATATGGCATGCAAATGTTAGATACTATGATTCAGTACACCTTGTCCTAACCAGAATTAGGAAGAATATATTAATTGTGTTGTCAGTTGAGTTGGATTTTTTAAGTTAAAGGGGAAACTTCATTACATTTATCTTTTAACAAAAGTGATATATTTTAAAAAGTGATTTTAAAAAAGTTGACATTTTCAGCTTCCACTTAATTTCTGGATTAAGTTATTAGGTGAGTTATTAATTCATTAAATGACAGACAGTGCTAAAGCACTAACCAGTTTCACATTCCCTAGTTGATTCTTTACCAAAAGCCTAGTTTGCTTGAATCTTTATATGACTTCTTGCTTTTTCTTAATCTCTCATGGATGGCAAATTACAGTGTTTAAGTCATAAGATCCATTTCGCTTATTTTAGTTCCTAATTTGAATATGACTCAAATTAATTCCAAGTTAAAAAAAATTATCTTTATTGAATTAAAATATATATATATATGCATTCTACATATAAACATACATACATACATCAACATACTTACTTTTTTAAAAAATAGTTTATTGATTAAAAACATAATAATACAATTACAATGATTTCAATCCAATAAGGAAACAAAGAAAATAAAGAAAACCGACATTCAAGACAACAAAAAAGAAAGAAAAAAAAAAGAAAAGGAAAGGAAAAAAAGATATTCTACACTCTTAATATCTTGATTCCAATATTGTTACACTTGTTAACATTATCCATAATTTATATATAGATAATGTCACGGAAAGAAACATAGCAGAATAAAATTATCAAGTTACACTACCGAAAGAAAAAGACTTCCACATTTAGTACAGCTTGCCATTCAGCCTGATATACATAACTTCTATATGCGTTACTATTACATTAAAAAAGAAAAGTAAAATACCACATCCATCATTTATCATGTACATCCCACAAAGATATAGTTACAAATTGTTAAACTAACAATTTATCCTTCAGGACTAAGTATCCAAACTTTCCCAGTATCATTATTTTGTTACTTAGTTCCCATTTTCACACAATTATATCGTAAGAGAAGAAAAAACAGACAACAAAAAGGAAAAAACCCAATCTGGTACATTTGTTGCAATCCTCAACTAAATTTTCAATCTGATACCTCTCGAAGCGAAAAACCTAAATAATGGTTCCCAGTCTCTTTTAAATGTCTCTTGGTTTACTCCTCTAATCATTCCCGTAAGTTTGTCCATTTCCAACATACTTACTAACATACATCCACTATCTATAACAAACATACCCACTAAAACAACTCATACAAAAAAGACTCTTCATCTTTTCTTTCATACAAATGACTTCCTGAACCCTTGTCAAGTCATTATCTTCTTCTATTCTATTAACTCTTTCTCTCTTTTTTCACGATTAAGGGGGGGGGGGGGGACAAAAAAAAAGAATAAATAATACTATTTATAAAAAAGATATTGTATTACCTTATATAACATATTTTATCCTCAAATATTTTCTTATCTTTTCTATTTCCAATCCTTTAGCTTTAAAAAGTTTTAAAAATTTTAATCAAAAAAGATGTAAGAGTAGCATGGAAGTGGATGATCTTCTTTGCATCCAGGTGATTCTTCTGAATTATACACCAGACACCAAACAGAGGCTCTTCATTTGTCCCAGGAAACTCAATTCTGAACCTCTTCATCCCTGGACTCTTGCTGGGATCCACATGGGAATCAATAAACTAAATAAAAGGGCAGGATAAGGAGAGGAGATTGTAAGGAAGATAGAAAGGGAAAGTAAGAGAAGTGTTTTAGATGGTGGGTGAGATTCTTATTTTAAAAAATCATGCTTTTTTCCTCTTCTTTCCAAAGTGCTAGAAAGTATGAGCATGAGAACTAAAATCATTAATTGGTTTTCTGACTTAATTCTGGTAAAGCTCTTAGTCCAGGCATTTAACATAAATTTAATAGTGAATTAATTTCTACCCTTTCTATTGTAACTGCATTTAAGTTAGCCTATTAACAGCTAAATAAAGTCATTAATTCCTTTCTTCTAACTGTCCCATATTTAATAGTAACACATTTCCTTAAATCCAACACACAGCTCTAGTTGGATGAAGAATCACACAAGCCCAAACATGTTTGCTGGATTCTGTTTTTTTATTTTGTGTTTTTAAAGCTATATGAATACAACAGAATACCCGACCAGTCCTCACACAAGAGTTGAGAAGCTGGTAACCCAGTAAAATAGGTGACACAGGGATAAATGAAAGAACAATTGGAAACATTTTGTAAGCAAACATCAATGTGAAGATACAAGTGGGGACCTACTGTTTTGTTTTGGGTTTTTTAGAAATAGGTTTCTACAGGCATATAATTCCTCTACATGTCTAAGATGCTGCTGTACAGGATAGGGAAAAAGTTCAAACTCAGCCTTTTGTTACATTATCTGCCCCATCCAGTGACTGTACCATTGGCAGCCCAGGATCTCTTCTATCTCTCTTAGCTGGAAAAGCCAAAGAGAGTGTTGACCAGACACAACCCATTGCCCAAGCAATTCTTCTCCTGCCCTAGACCACAGTTTCCTCGTGGTATAGAAATAGACCAGGATCCTGTTAGTGCCATACACACATTGGTATAAGTTCACTTATGCAAACAGCTGTACTTTTTTTTTTACTGTTGTACAGATATAATCAGTTTCCATTTGCATAAATGCAATTCCATTAGTATAACCATTGCACATATTGTTGTGCATTCTCAGGTGGTGAAAAACTATTTGTCAGTGCCTTCAATGTACCACTTGAATCATTGGAATTCATAGCCATTGCAACTTCCCTGTTACACAGCGGGCCAATAATCAAGTACATGAGCAAATGTGCAGTGGATTGCTCAGTCTTGGTATTCAGAAAGGTGTTGTAGTGCAGCCACTTTGTAACTACATGAGTGCAGATACACCTATGCAAGTATGTTGTAGGATTTTAATAATAATAATAATAATAATTATTATTATTATTATTATTATTATTATTTATATACCGCCCTTTGGTAATCCAATCAGGGCGGTTAACAACATTAAAAATAATACAAAATTCAGTAAATAAAATCTAGTTCCCTCCCCCCCTTAAAAAGTTATTAAATCAGTTACAAATTAAAACATACAATATAAAATACAACAATGATGTTTAAAACAATTCCACAGATGTTGGTCATGTCCCTTGGTGATAGTTTTCTGGGGCTGTGGGATGCAAAAGGGAAATTCTAGTTACTCTCAGATCTCCAAATCAGCCTGCAGATATGCAATTGCATATATTGTTAACTGTCAAGTCAACTTTGATTTGTGGCGACTCCATAATGAGATATTTCAAAGCCACCCTATTACCAACAGCCCTGCTCAAGTCTTACAGACTCAGGGCTGTGGTTTCCTCAACTCAGACTACCCATCTGGACTGTGGTCTTCATCTTTTCTTGCTGACTTCTACCATACGAAGCATTGTTGTATTTTCTAGTGAGTCATGTCTTCTCACGATATGGCCAAAGTACAGCAGTCTCAGTTCAGTCTTTTTGGCTTCTAGGGAGAGTTCAGGCTTCATTTGCTCTGGGACCCACTTATTTGTCTTTATACTAGTCCACGGTATCCATAGAACTCTTCTCCAGCAACACATTTCAAATTAGTTTATTTTTTTTAATAGGGTTCCAGTTTTACATACTTATTGGGAAGGTGGAGGTGAGTTAAGTAATTCCATTCCAAATTAGGATAAACTGTGAATATACTCTTCGCTTCACATGACTTGTCAGGTGAATGCGGCGGTCAGGAGTGCTTGTTATCAGCTTCGGCTGATACGCCAACTGCGCCCTTATCTGGACATGAGGGACTTGGAAACTGTGGTACATGCGCTGGTAACCTCACGTCTGGATTACTGCAACGCGCTCTACATGGGGCTACCCTTGTGCCTAACCCGGAAACTTCAACTGGTGCAAAATATGGCAGCCAGGTTAATTACTGGGGCATCTAGGAGGGAGCACATTACACCAGTGCTTAAATCCCTCCACTGGCTGCCAATTAGTTTCTGGGCACAGTACAAGGTGTTGGTTTTAACCTTTAAAGCCCTACATGGCTTGGGTCCATCTTATCTTAGGGACCGCCTCTCCCCATATGATCCCCCCCATGCCCTTCGGTCCTCTGGGAGGAACCTGTTACAGCCAATAAAAACTAGGCTATCTCAGACCTCCCAGAGGACCTTTTCCACTACCGCCCCCAGGCTATGGAATGGCCTGCTGGATGAGATCCGTCTTATTACCAAGCTCACTGCCTTTAAAAAGGCAGTGAAGACGGATCTCTTCCGGCAGGCCTTCCTTGAATAATATCCCCCCGGATTTTGTGCCCTGGGAGACGAGTTTGTCTGTTATTTAATTGGCTTATCGCGTGTGACTACTGTGTGCTGAATTTTATTGTTTTACTATTTAATTGCTTAATTTGCTTTTAACCTTACTCTGTTTAATCCTGTTTTAAGGGGTTGGGTGGTTGGGACTTGGGGATTGTGGTTGTTTTAACATTGTCTTGTTTTACTGCTGTAACCCGCCTCGATTGTTGGGCAGAGAGGTGGGCTATAAATAAATGTTATTATTATTATTATTATTATTATTATTATTACTATTACTATCACAAAGAATGAAGGCTTTTTTAAAATGTGTAATGTATATATGTAGGTCAATGTAAGATGTGTATATATATATATATATATATATATGGGATAATAAGTGAAACTCAGAGCATCTGTATTTTATCTTGCATGATGATGATGATAATGATGATGAAATGATTTTGGAAGCCAGGAGACACACTGGTGAAGGGTTTGATTCACTGTATATTGACATACAGCAGTTCATCTAGAATAGATTTTTAATAAGATTACTTCAGGTGGGTAAGGTGCAGCATCACTAGTCTTTTATGTTCTTAAGTTAAGACAGAGACAAAAATAATTTTTGGAAGAAAGCAAAAGAGAAGATAAATTCAGTAGAATATATGTTCTACAAAAATTCAAAAGAATATATTTTTCCAGCTGGTTTCAAAAACTCTTTCATCTAAATAAAATTTCAAGAAGTATTTTGCTTCAGTTATTCTTTTCTGAAATGTCAAATTTATTGCATTGAATTTTTAAAAAATTAACTGATGTGCCATCAGAACTTCTGTTTTAAAAGTAGTTGTGTTATTTACCTTTTCATTTAACATTTCCTTTCACAATATTTACTTTAGCTGTTATGCATCAGGACAAAACGTTTTAATCCTTCATATTGTTAAAGAATCCACACAGGAATAAATCTATAAAGTAGGCATTCTGCAGTATTCTGTCATCTGGACATTTCTACCCATTTCATGACATTTCAGCCACTTCCAAACAAAAATTTAGCCAGGACAGCAAGTGTCATAGAATTATAGAGTTAGAAGACACCAACCCCCAGCCATGCAGGAATACAGAACTAAAGCATTCTCCAAAGCACTCCAAACCCTGTTTAAAGACATCTAAAGAAGGAGAGTCCACCACCCTCTGAGGCAGTCTGTTCCACTGCCAAACAGTTCTTACAGTCAACAAGTTCTTCCAAACGTTTAAGAGGAATCATTTTCCTTGCAAGCTGAATCTATTGTTTCACTCTCTGAAGAAGCAGAAAACAAGCTTTCTCTGTCTTCTGCATGAGTGTTTCTCAAACACTAATCTTCCAGTGCTGAAGTCCAAAATTTCTGGAGCTTCCAAAATTGAGATGCACTGTTCTACTTGATACCCTCTCATTCTTTAAAGATGGGCATTTAAATATTCTCTTCTCCAAGCTAAACATACCAAGCTCCCTAAATTCTTCTGCATAGGGCTTGGTTTCCAGACCTTTTACTATCTTGGCTGCTCTCCTCTGAACAAGTTCCAGCATGTCAATATACTTTTTTAACTGTGGTGCCCTGAACTGGCCACAGTATTCCAGTATCCTAACCTGGAATGAAATTGGTCCATAGTATAATTCCCTATTGGGAATCTAGGTCCCAATTGATTTGTTGTTTTTTGCCACTGGAGCATGTTTTTGGCCCAGTCAATATAATGAATTGGGGCAAATATGTGCCATGCTGTTTTTGGATGAACTGTGATGCAGCAAAGCAGATGGGATCTGCTCTGGTTGTCAGTAGGCCAGGTCTATTTATGAGACACTGGAATTCTCACTGGGTTAATGCAATACAGAAAAATAATACCTCAGTGCTAACACTAACCCCAAACCTGGAGCTAACCCTCAACACATGGGAATTCTCATGTGGTCAGTAACACCTAACAACTCAGTTCAATTTCCTCATGTAATCCTGGTGTAATGTAAACACTTAGCATACGTTCACACTGAGGATTGGAAAGACATGGAGCACAAAGTCAGAGGCTTGTCCAGATGGTGTCCTACATTGTACTGAGTCAGATCTTTGGTTAATCTAACTCACTATTGTATGGCAGCAGTTCTCCAAGATTTCAGACAGAAGCTTTTCCCCTGCAGATCCCAGGACTAAACCTAGAGGGGGCCAGAGAGAGAGAGAGAGAGAGAATGAGAGAGAGGACATTCTTCTGCTGAGCTATGGCCTTCATTCCCTTGTTAGACTGTGCCATGCAAATCCTAATGCCTTCAGCATGAAGGAGAGCTGATGATGTAAATTTATATGGTACCACAGAGAATAACTCTGCTAATATACAACAAAAATTAACCAGTTGGGATAGAAATTGGAAAAGTGACATTTTAGACAGCCACTTCCAGGATCTCTCCTCTAACAAGCTGTATGGGGGCTTCAGAAGTCCAAAGTTTCTAAGCTCCAGCTTGTGGGCAGTTGCAAACTCCAAGATGGAGTACAGAACATTTATTGGAATCTGCTGGATTCTGGATCTAGTCCCAATCCAATTTATTTCTGAAGCGACAAAAACATTCTTTACTATTAATGTAAGTTTTGCCCATTCCTCTTTGAGTCAGATATTAAGCCTCTCTTCTGAAGTCAACTGATTTTAGTCCTCTCTGAAGTCAACTGATAAGTTCCATCTTTCTTATTGATTTTATAATCTATGTAGAAAATGAAAATTCTGAAGGAAGTGATTTAGAATCAAGGGATAGTAATGGCAAACCTTTTTAAAACAACATTTCCAGTTTTTAAAAAGTTGAGAGTCTAGTGAAGCTTTCTCTATATATATTCTGTTTCATCCCCTCTGGAGTTGTTTGCATGTATTTTAAGCATTCATTTGTTAAATTAATGTTCTGGCTGTCAGAATGATAACTAGACTAAAAAATAGTAAATATCGGAGAATATGATTTATTTCTCAACTACTCTATGGTGCCCTCAGATTTATAATTCTCATAAGTCTAAGTAGGCTCTAATATTTTGTATATGAGACAACAATATATATTGTTGCCACTATATCTTATTGTACAGATATAATTATTTTTGATATATTGTTACATTTTGTGCATTTGTAGTTGTGGCTGTATCAGTGGGCAGTTTTGGGGTTTTTTTGAAGCCATAAATAGTATGATATCTGACAAATAAATAGCCCCTTCCCCAGTTGTAAATGTGACACATTCAGACCACATCCATTTACTTACTATCCTAATCCAATAGGTTACCTTCTTAAGTCATATATACGTTGCTGCAGTGTTGCAAGGTGGTACATTTTCTTTACTATTCCTCACTTTATCAGAAGGTTTGCTTCTGAAAGAGAAATAGTTTCATTTTTCAGAAACTAACATTGAAATATAACATTGAAGAAAACATTTTCTGCAACCATTCCATTTATTTTCAATCAAGATGGGGAAAAATCTAATATGAAATGTTTAATTATGCATTACAAAAGGAAAATTCTTAATTCTGTTGGACTATGAAGCATAAAAAGAAGGGTTTACCAGCAATGAAAAATAATAAATCTGTTTGGTATGCAGATGATTAATGTAGATAACCAGTTATAAGCTGATCCCACATTGTATATCAAGTAAGCAATTTCATTAATATGAGGGGGGGTGTTTCAGTTTGTAGAAGCTGGGTTTATTTTATGAAGATATAGGGAAAGGGTAGGGTAGTATTAGTATTGATATTAGTATTAGTACTCTGCCTTTTTCCCAAACTTGGGGCTCAATGTGGCATACAATTTAAAAAGACCATATGACTAAAAACATACAAAAAGTCAGTCTTAAAATGGAATTAAATTAATCACAGTATTAAGACAGTTCAGAACTATACTTAGTAAAATACGATTTAAAATATAAAAATTCTATTAAAACAATTGAATTTTAAAAATACAGCACTCCACAGCTGTTCTGTAAAAACTTTCACTGTTAAAAGCTTGTTGAAATACAAAGGGTTTTGCCTGCCAACAGAAAGACAGCAAGGAGGGGGCCATTCTGGACTCCCTGGGTAGGGAGTTACAGAGGCAACCACCAAGAAGGCCCTCTCTCGTGTCCACACCAACTGTGTTCGCACTGTTAGTGGGATTGAGAGAAGGGCCTCTTCTGAGGATCTCAGAGCCCGGGCCAGCTCCTACAGGGAGATGAGCTATGGAAGGGCTTTATAGGCCATCACCAACACTTTGAATAGTGCCCAAAAACAAAGTGGTAGCCATTGGAGCTGCTGTAACAAGGGAGTAGTATGGGTATGTTGAGTTGTACACGCAAGTTATTATGTAAACTGATGACATAAATCCAATTGTTAGTCTCAATTAAAGTAGACTAATCAATGAAACTGACATAAGTGTTGACTGACCAAGTTTCTTTGACTCAGCATCTATTCTAGTTCAGACTAACTATTGAATTTTGGTTAGCAAAATGGTTAGCCTATCTTGCTAGCTAAGAGGGGTGATGTTAATGGCATTCCTACACAGAAAATTCTAAGATTTACATGCACCTGCAGTACTGAATGCTTGCTATTCAAAAATAAATCAGAGGATGCTACAAATAGGATTGGGGGAGATAGTACCTGTTCTTTGAGTATTGACATGATGTGAGCAGATTCCAGCTGGAATCAATAGTAGATAATGCCTAACTTTCTACTAGAGGAGCTTCACATCATATTAAAATGTTCAGTTTTCATACGTGGGTATACAAGAGGGGTAGCATGCCTCCATCTGTTTCCCAATGAAACTATAAGTTTTCAAATCTTCCCTGTGGCAGAGATGCATATACTGTTCCCTCTATATTTTGTTGCTGTGCAGCCTAAGACATAGAATGTCTTCTGAACAGAAACACATAACATCTGACAGTTGGCTGGCTGGAAGACATTTCATGCACCATAAACGTGCCTCAATTCCTAGTACATATTCCCCTCTTGTGGAGGCTCTGAAATACTACAGCACTAGCAATCTTGCAGCTGGAAACTATGCACATGAAAGGTCTTTTCAGAGTCTTAAAACTGAGCATCAGCTTTCTTTGTGCTTGCTTATGGTAAATTTGGGGAAATAAGGATGCAATAGGAAATGTGCTGAAATGTGAAGCTCATAATATTGCCATGTCATCACAGTCTTATATTACTATGCCAGGAATGTGAGCAGACCTAGGTCCATCAGTTGCCTTCATCAAAAAGGGGACAATTATGAGATGCATTCCAAGAAGTTTAAAAGAAGACTGCTACCAAGTTACATGGCTGAGGGATTGCAAGATGATGCACAACAGGGGAAATACAGTGGCCAGTTAACCCAATCATACTGTCAAAAGTCACAAATCCTCCCAACACAGAGTCATAATCATAAAGCTTTTATGTGCAGGATGCCTGTATTGCTCATATACTGGTGCACATTTGAAAATCAGGATCCTAGTTGTCGAAAACAATGTAAACAAGCTACTAACAAAATGCTAAATAGATTCTTTCTTGTATATGCAACCTGTCAGCTAGCAGTCATTTTTCATACTTGACCTGATTCATATTATGCAATATTAGCTATCAAAATCACACAATCAAGATGAAATACTGCTGTCAGAAGTGTCATTCATATTTATGTACATTTCTGAATTAGCAATTCAGTCTTTTCCAGTATTTTGTGCATCTAAACAGATATACCACACAGCTGACTTGGGTCCCATTATTGGAAAAAAAGATAAGATGCATGTGCAATAAAATATAGAAAAAAACCTGAGTAGATAATTAACTCATTGCTCCTCTCTCTCTCTCTTAGCAACAGCTACCCAGTTTCAGCCATGTGATTCTTCATGCAAAACCTGTGAAAAAACTGCTAAATCATGCACTTCCTGCCCTAAAGGTATTGACATTTAGCTTCTCTAGCATTATGGCATCATCAAGAGGATTTAGTATACTTTATATTCCTTTTAAAAAGCTCTGGTTAATGTTTTTCAGCAAGTGTTTGAAAAATTCCTGTTATTAAAAGACTGGCATTATATGTGAAGGGAATGCAGGGATCCACAAAAATAGCTTTTATTTTATCTTATATTATATTTAATAGGAAATTGTCATAATTATCTCTTTTCCTCTTCTTCTTTTATTGAGGTATACCAAGTCCTCTCTGTTAGTATCTGGAAAAGCTCAATTTCTAAAATGCCATGCAGATTGTTACAAGTAAAGGCAGCTGAAGGCCAGGGATGGTGCAGGGGGAGGAGGAGGAAGAGGCGTGCGCCTGTTCCTCCTCCTTCCAGACCCTTCCTGGCCTTCAGCTGCCTCTCCGGAGAGGCAGCTGAAGGCCAGGGAGGGTCTGTTCACACATACAATTACTTGTAACAATACTCTGGAGAGGCAGCTGAAGGCTTGGGAGGTTGGGGGGAAGAAATCCCACCCTGGAGGTCCCACCACCAGAGGGCATAGGTCCCACCCCCAGCACTGGGTAACACCCAGTACCAGAAGGCCTTTTAGGGCCTTTGCAGACTGCCAGAAATAGTGCAAATTGAGTCCACTTTAACTGCCCTGACTCAGTGCTAGGGAATCATGGGAACTGTAGTTTATTGTGGCACCAGAGCTCTTTGACAGAGAAGTCTCAATGTCTCAGAAAAAATATAATTCTCGTGATTCCCTAGCACTGAGTCAGGGCAGTTAAAGTGGACTCAATTTGCACTATTTCTAGCAGTCTGCAAAGGCCCTTAGTTTTGGCACTCGGCCCCTAAAAGGTTCGCCATCACTGCACTATAGGGCATGGTCCTTGAGAAACTGGGGTCATTGATGTTTTGTGGTCAATTAAAAGACTATGGGGAATATTGCAGGAAAGGACCTGTCTTGTCCCATTGCCAGTGTTCACATATGATATTGCCATGAAAAAATGTGAACAATCACTTAAGGCAGTAGATACAAGGAGTATATAAATTTCCTTCTACCAAGTTCCATTAAGAAGTGTGACAGGGTGGTATTAGGCCAGCCCTGTCAAACTTTCCACAATATTTATGGCAAAAGAGCCTGCCTAGTGCAAGGAAAAGAATAACATTTGATGGTTCAGAGGAGTTAGAAGACAGAAAAAGAATGGCAGCCTACCTTTGAAGCCATCTGGCTTTCCAGATAGCCATAGGAAAAGGATGGATTATTTTATTTTATTTTAATATTAGTAACCTTTATATCCTACCTTTCCTCCAATGACTTCAACGCAGTATGTATGACTCCCACAAGACCCCTGTGAGATAGGTCAGGCCAAAAAAGAGCGTCAGGTCCAAAATCAGGTTGAGTTTCCCTTATTAGGAATTCCAAAATTTGAAATACTCCATTATCTAATACATTTTACAAGGATAGCTGAGATAGTGACATCTTTGCTTTCTGATTCAAAGACATAATTGTATCTGGAAAATCTGTATGCAAAAGGAACTTGTAGCAAACTCAGCAAAGCTGCATGCATCTGAGGAAGTAGACTCAAGTCAAAGCTCATGTCACAGGTGCTTTTGCTTTTGGTTTCTGATGGTTCAATGTATACAAATTTGTTTTGTGCTCAAAAGTATTTAAAATATTATGTATAATATTACCATCACACCACGCTTCTGAATTATATATGAAATGTAATGAATTTTCTGTTTAGACTTGAGTCTCATCTCCAAGATATCTTATTAGATAAATGAAAATATTACCAAATCCAAAACACTTCTAGGCCCACACATTTTGGATAACAGAGACTTGAAGAGCCAGATGTATTTTGTGTATTTTGGTTAGCCCAATAAAGGGAAGAAAGCAGTGCAGTTTCAAAAGCTTGCAACGTGTATTTTGTGCATTTGATTGGTCCAATAAAGGTATCACAGTTTTGTGGATTTTGGATGTTATTATGCTTTGCTATATGGCCAACACTGCTACCCCTGGATATGTTTCTTTAAGTTTGGTAGCCTAGTAGCCTGACTAAAAGAACCTGCTATACTGACAAGTGTGTGGTATATCGCATACTGATGACACCTCTTATTTGTTCTATTATTTTCAGATTTATTTCTTTCTGCTGGGTCTTGTGTCCATGTTTGCCCAGAAGGAAGTTTTGGCAATGTGAAGACTAGACAATGTGAGAACTGTGCAGATGACTGTGAGGAATGTGCAAGAGTTGACCACTGTCTGAAATGTCTGTTTGATTCAGAGATGCCCCGTTATTTGTACAGAGGCAGATGTGTACAGGAGTGTCCCACGTACGTTCCCATTTATGCATGCAAAGACCCAGATTTGCTTCACATGCTTATGCACCTTTGTGTAGCCTATGACTCAGTGTATGATAACACTTTTTTTAAAGAAGGATGCATATCTTGAATTCTTTGAAACAGTTGTTGATTTACACATGAATGTTTAGAAATGCATTCCTTTCTGCAACATTCTCAACGAAATATTGTTAAGACAGTGGACCTATTCCTAAGGGAATGTACTGTGAGCATTACAATACACTCTTTGCTTGCCACACTTGACTAATTCATATTACCTATATATAACCATGCATGCCATTCCTTCCATTGAGATACTTCTCTTCCCCACTCAAACACTCTCATTAATACCAACCCTTCTGGTAAGCTGATTTCTGAGCATATATTAAGTTTTCTTTTTCTTATATTGTACTGTAGATATTAACCTGACTATTAGCCTCACCTATTTCTGCAAGAAGCATAGTATTTGGGAAAGGAAGAGTGGGCAAAGCATAGACAATTACAATGGAAAACGTGCCTGTATATCCTTGAGCCCATTTCAGAAGGACATACTGTATTGCTTAACTCACTTTTTTTTAATGAGTATCACTGACCTTGTTCTTGCTGCTAATATGCACATTCTGCTGTTTCACTAGATTACTTTGACAAGTATATTATTAAGTTTAAAATTATAGCCTGATTTTTTTAAAAAAAGGAGTATCTTTCAAAGCAGCATTACAATGTAGGATGTGGAGTATAATATAGTAAGATTCGTCTCTTCTCTTTGAGTCCACTTTACATCTTTAGAGGTTCATGGGGAAAAACTAGGTGAGAATAATGCAGTTTTGTACAGTTCTGGCATAGCTAGCACCACATGGCCAATTGGTACTCCAGGTTAAGTCTCCCTTATCTGGAATTCTGATATCTGAAATACTCTAAAAGCCAAAACTTTTTTCATGGGTGGCTGAGATAGTGACACCTTTGTTTTTAATGTACACAAACTTTGGGCCTCGGCAGACGACTAATAGGGTCGTCTTGGAGGCAGGGAAGAGGAGGGGCAGCCGCACGAGCAGCACCCCTTCCTCCTCCCGAGGTTGCCCTCGGAGCTGCTTGCCCTCCGCACGGCCGGCGCGCCAAGGGCAACCTCCCGCCGCAGCGTCCGCAACGCTGCGGCGGAAAAGTCAGGGAAAGTGCGCACTACGCTTTTGGGGCGCACTTTCCCTGACTTCTGAAAGGAGCGCTGATTTAGCGCTCCTTTCAGAGGCGCCGACGGTGCGCTGCGGTGTGGCTGCGTCGCTCCGGCGGCGCACCGTCCCGCGGCGCCCCCGACGCCATCGTCTGCTTCCCCCCTATGTTTCATGCACAAAATTATTTTAAAATATTGTATAAAATTACCTTCAGGCCATGTATTTAAGGTGTATAAATAAATTTAATGTTTAGACTTGGGTCTCATCTCAAAGATATCTCATTATGTACATATATGTAAATATACGTATTCCAAAATTCAAAAACATCCAAAATATCTCTGGTCTCCAGCATTTCAGATAAGGGAGACTCAATCTGTATCCTTTTTCAGCCCATGAAACAATCTACAGACATTGTTGTTATTGTTTACATTTGTTATTGTTCACATGACTATCTCTTTTTTCTTTTAAAGAAGCTCAGGGAGCTACATAAGGGGGGTTTCCCATTTTGTCCTCACAGCACCCTTGTTTCAGCTTAGAGACGTAACTAACCCAAGGTTAGCCTAGGAGCAACATGGCTTGTTGAAAATTTGACTGTAGATTTCTCTGTACTAATAGTCTATCATTTACACCATGCATTCACTTGTATCCAAGAAGAGGAGTTCAGCTGTATATTCCAGTCTTTTTCAACAACATCTTCCAGTCTGACCATTGGCCATTCTGTGTGGATGTTTGGAATTCCACCCTAAATTATTTGCACGTTGTCACATTGAACAAGGCTGCTATGTTCTGTCATGGGCACCAAATCTCAATAACATATGTTTGAAGGACTGAAATTCTCAGATCCATTTCAGGGGAGCAAAGATCCCAGTAACAGCCCGTACATGATATAATGCTGTACAACAAATGCAACCCAAGGCTATAAGCATACCAATATGTGTGCAACAAAAAATGGTAAATTATTAATTTTTAATTGTTTTTCCACTTTGGGTAGAAATAAAACAGATTATGTATTATTCTAGATATACAAGTTAATCCCATGTTTACATTTATATGCTCATTGGATGAGATGTGGTAAAAGCACTCAGTCCCAAATCTTTAAATCTATGTGAAGTCTGTAATTGGGATCTTGCATGCTAGTGCTGGTCACAATGGTTTTCATACAAACATTTTGAAAATCTTAATATTCGCCCCCCCCCCCCAAAAAAATCAAAATGTTAGTTTTTATAACTCTAGTGTATAGAGTTTTTCTGGGAGCAGGAACAAAGCTTCTGTTTCCTGCTCTCGATCATTCCTGTTCCTGATTCTCTGATTTTGGCCCTCTCTCTCTCCCCTCCTCTCCCTTTCTCTCTTGATTGAATTCATCCCTCTGGCTCAATTGAACATAATTCGTAAAAATGTGTTCTTCATTCTCTTACCTGAAGGCCTTCCCTGGCACAACTGGAAAGAATAAGAAATTTGGAAGGGCGAAGCAGAAGCCAAAGTGGTGTTACCTAAATTGCAGGGGAGGGGGGTCCCAGTAGGGCACCCACACATTGTATTCAATGGAGAAATTGATTGAGCTCAATAGGAGGTGGTGAGAAGGTTCCACTAAGGTAGAGCTGGGGTCTTAATCTATGTATACCAGTTCCAAATCCAGAGAACTCCAGAGGCAATTTCCAAATTAATTAAGAAAAAGGGAAGTTCACACACAATCACACTCTTTCACACATACACACACATACATGAACTAACAAAGCAAAGACAATAGATCAGGGGTAGGCAACCTTTCCCCTTTAAGGGCCGAGGGACTTCAGCTCCCAGAATCCCAGGAGCTATTGGCCAATATGGCTGAGGCTTCTGGGAGCTGAAGTGTCAGGGATGATGGGAGTTGTAGCTCTTCCCCTCTGGCTCTAACTCACCACCTTGTTATGCAGCAGAGCTGACCAGCTTTGATCAGTGGTTGATGCTTCTTTCCCAAGCAGCAGAGTTTCAGAGAATAGGCTGAAGACCCCGAGAAACTCTCCAAGCCTTCTCTCTCTTCTTCCTGAGATGTCTCCAAACTTCTCCAGGATTCTTCTGGCTCTTGTATCTTCCCTCAAGACACCAGACAACTCAGTAGTCTTATATAAAAGATCTACTTTATTCTACTATATACATAAATACTATATGCCCTACAAATCACAATCTCTACACTTCACAATATCTCCAAAACTACTCCACACTATGCATTGGCAAACATTGCACTTATAGCCATTGTTAGTCACCACCCACTAGTCAATTTCCACCCAGTGGGTGTGTACATTCATTTTGATTGGTTTACATAGATCATCCCATACTTAAGACCAACCCAAGTATTTCATCATTTTACCTTGACCACTTAATGAGTCTCAGGTGTTTGCAATCTATAACAGGTGTTTTCAATATACACTCTATAACTTTGTCCTTGGCTCTCAAGGCTTCCAAATTACATTATCCTTTTCACCTGTGTAGCTTCATGATTGTTCCTGCTTAGTCACTGTGACTATCACATACATATTTTATTTCTATTACTGTATGTCCCATGTTGCATTTTCCTTAACATGAAGTCCCCCGGCCCTTAAAGGGGAAAGGTTGCCTACCCCTGCAATAGATAATAGTGAGTTGCACGTTTGTTAGGAAGTAATACACTACCAATCCTGAAGAGGAGCTCCGATTGCAGGACAGAGATTAAAAGTGGCTTAGTAGCTGCCTGTGGAACATGGAGTGGCCAGCTACTGAGGTGCAGAGTCAAAATCAAACAATGGTTCTGCCCAGTTTCAAACTAGACCAATTTGCTGTTCTCTGCGCACATGTATTTATGCCCAGAAATGGGTCCTAAGGGCAGTATTTCAGGAGCTGATAGGTGGCTCTCTCAGAGGACAAAAATGGGGTGGCGATATGTAGTAATGACAGGACAATTGGCATGAATGTTCTCAGACAAAAAGAGTTTCATTCCCAAAAAGAAACTCCCCTTGACTGCTATATGCAAACAATCTCCCAGTCCAGCTCACTACCACCGTTCCCATAGTCAAAGGATTATGCTGATTCTGATCTTGAGAGATCCCATCATGGTTAAGTTCCTTGGCCTTCTCCCATGCTGAGCCATCCAGATCAATATATAGCTGGTTTCCTGCACTAGGGAGCCCCCTTTGGGACTACTTGCCTAAAACTTCCCTTTTTGATATAGAATTGATGTCAAAGGTCACAAAGGGGTGACTGAGAGCTGGATCTCGAGCTACAGTGGCATCAAATGCACAGTAATTCTTGTACTTTAAGAATTCTACATATTAGTGATAAGAAGATGTGGGAATAGCACCACTTCAGTAACAAAGACAAATACATGCGTAAAGCCATGCTTGCCATGAGTATTTTATTGATACCCTTTACCCCACCAAGAAAACAGTTTATTCCCTGAGAGATTCAGTATGTTCCACTGCATGATCTTTTTTGGTTTTGTTTTTTTCATTTTAGGGGCTATTTTGCAGAAGATGGGTCTTGCAAAATGTGCAGCAAATCTTGCAATACATGTGAAGGAAATGCCACCAAATGCCTGACCTGTGAAAGTCCTTTCCTTCTAGAGCAATGGAACTGTAAAGTGGCTTGCTCAGAGAAGCACTTTGCTGCTGATGGAGTCTGCAGTCCTTGCCCAGACATGTGTCAGGAATGCATTAGCAGAAGTTCATGTAAAGGTACTGAAGAGAATCAGCAGTAGTCACTGAGTGGAATGAGATGCAGAAATTGTGTTATGCTTGAGCTGAATTCAGTTTATCGTTAGAGTCATTTATTTACATATTTAGGGGGGAACACATTTGACACACATGTGGATAGATGTGTAAACTTTCTTTTCCTTGGCCTAAAGGAGATTTTTTTCATGAATTGGATACTTACTTCCATTCTGTGGCATGAACTGGTCCAAATAAAGATCTTAGATATAATCAAAGAAAGATTTAAGTTGTAAACCAATATAAATCAGCACATTCAAATATTTTTTATACACCCCCCCCCCCTTTTAGACAACACATTGTGTTGAGTTCACGCATGTGAAGGAGACTGGTTTGTCATAGCAGGTCCTGCAAATGGATTGTGGTTATATAGGAGTATTTAAATATCCTTATAGATAGATGCTTCATATGTTCTTGATATATGCACATGAGATTGGATGCCCTGTCCCTTCCCCCCCCCCCCAAAAAAAAACAAATAGATAAGGCTGTGCTCATCATATTGGCTGCTAAGTCTCTCTTGTTCACATAAGAAGCCCAGGGGGCAATTTCTATCCATTGTCCCCTCCATTTGCAGCTCTATGCCATATCCCTAACCATTCCCAATCAATTCCCAACTCCCAGCAGCAGATTTTCGAAAGGCTCAGGTAGCTGCAAAGGAAGAGTGAGTGGAAAATTGTCTCTTTGCCTGTTGTATTCACAGAATAAATATTAGGAACCAAACCTGAGTTTTTATACATTTACTGGGGAAACACATGAGTTGCCATCACAATCTCACTCTGGTTCACCCTCCTTGCCTCCCTCCCCCCTGAATTTGTGTTCAGCAGGAAGGAAAAAATCTCCAGCTGGAACCTAACGCTGGCAATTGAAGTTACACTATAAGTCTTTTAGACCTGTTCCACCTGACAAAAATTAGGGCAGGGAAAGGAGACTTTGGGCCTTTGCAGACTGCCAGAAATAGTGCACATTAAATTGAGGTACTGCCCTGGCTCAGTGCTAGGGAATCATGGGAACTGTAATTTATTGTGGCACCAGAGGTCTCTGAGAGAGAAGGCTCAATGTCCCAGAAAAAAATACAATTCCCATGACTCCCTAGCACTGAGCCAGGGCAGTGCCTCAATTTAATGTGCACTATTTCTGGCAGTCATGACCAGAACAGCATTACAGTTTTATGAGCAGAAAAGAGAAAGAAGAATGTTCGTTACATATCCTGATGTATATTCTATTCTTTCTTGAAAGCATGCATTCCACCGTATCACCTGCATGATGGGAAGTGTTTACAGGAGTGTCCATCTGGCTACTTTCCTGACTCCATTCGCTGTTTTGCCTGTCATGAAGACTGCAGAGAATGTGATGGGCCAGATTCTGATGACTGCACAGAATGCCTCGGTTCTTCCTATTTTCTATACAAAGGCAAATGTTTTGAAGAATGCCCAGATGGCACATATTATGATGAAGAAAGTGGGAAATGCCAAGGTATTTAGTTAGCTAGTTAGTTAGTTTCAGTTTAGAGACAGAGGTCAGAACATACCAGTTTGAAATAAATAATAAATCATATCACCTCAAATCAGAGCAATTTTAAGCCCCAAATACTTCCTCTACGACAGAGGTGGTTGCCTATGTGATTAATGCACTGCTCCATCCTTGTGTGTTTGTGTTGTGTGCCTTCAAGTAATTTCCGACTTATGGTCACCCTAAGGTGAACCTATCATGGTGTTTTCTTGGCAAAATTTGTTCAGAGAGGATTGCCATTGCCTTCCCCTGAGACTGAGAAACATACAACTTGTCCAAGGTCACCCAGTGGGTTTCATGGCCAAGCCAGGAATCGAAGCCTGGTCTCCATTGCCTTAGTCCAATGGCCAAACCACTATGCCACTTACTTTCCTCCAATAAGCCAAAAGAGGGTACTGCATCTCAGAGGCCACATATGGCCACAGGCCACATAGCCTCCTCCTTTTAATTTTAATTTATTTATTTTTACTAAAATTGCTTCCTGCATCTTCTGGTGGATAGGGAGGCATTTTGTCATGAAACACCACCCACCCCAGCTATTTTAGGCTTGGAGAGTGCTTTTCAAAAGGTCTAGTCACTTCCTGTTTAGAAAACATCCTTCCTGTGCTTAAAACTGCCTGGGGCAGATATGGTGACATGCCCTCATAGCAGGTGGGAGGATTTTTCAAAAAAGAGGCAGGAGATGCAGGTGTGAGGGTGGGGCCTTTTAGATTTCAGTAAGAGGCATGTACATCCCCCAAATCTCAGGCAGTTGCTCCCCACTGCAATGAGCCTCTACTAAGATCATATGGAAACTGAGCAAACCAACAGTTTCTGAGACATTCAGAAGTACTAAATGTTCTCAGAGGGAGAGGTTTTTTTCTGTGATATCAGTACTGATGCACAGTTTGGCTCAGAGGAACCTTCCAAGAACCATTCTGAATCAGGCCAAGAACCTGTCTCAAACAGTTTTTTTTCCCTGGGGTTGCAAGAAGGAAAACTGGAGAGGACTCCTGTACATTTAATGGTTGCATGGAAGAGTGAGTTTCAGCAGGTATTGCTTGTCATTCAACCAGCTAACATGCAACACCTGCTGAAATTCCCTTTACTATTCTATTGGTTTCTACAGAGGTCAACCAGATATCAAAAAGATAGCCAGAAGCAGAAATGAGTGCAGTAGCTTCCTCCTAACTCTTGTTTCCCAGCAACTGGGATACGGAGGCATACAGGAGTTAATATATAGCCACAATGACTAGCAGCTTTTGCTAGTATTATCTTGATTTTTCTAATCTCTTTTTAAAGTCATCCTACAGCAGCCACGCTGCAAAATTAATGTAGTTTGACACAGTTTTAAGTGTTGTGGCTCTATCCTGTGGAATCTTGGGGTTTGCATTTTGTTGTAACACTAGAGCTCTCTGACAGAGAAGGCTAAATATCTCAGAGCACTACAAATCCCAGCATTCTATATCACTAAGCCATGGCAGTCAAAGCAGTATCACACTGCATTAATTCTGCAGTGTAGATGCAGCCTTGGTGGCCCTTACTACACCAGAAGCCCTGGTGGCGCAGTGGTTAAATGCCTGTACTGCAGCCACTCATTCATAAACCACAAGGTTGCGAGTTCAATACTAGCCAGGGCTCCGGCTTGACTCAGGCCTGCATCCTTCTGAGGTCGCTAAAATGAGTACACAGCTGTTGGGGGGCAATGAGCTTACACTTGTAAACAGCTTACTTAGACAGTCCATAGCGTGGTATGAAGTGGTATGTAAATGAAGCTGCTTTGCTTTGCTGTGTGCTAGCCAATTCTGTATGAACTATGTGCTGTGTCATGTGCTTTCTTTTCTTTTTCCTAAATCTTAGCTTCTTTATGAATGGGTAATTCTGGAAGCCATGAAAATGCTGTCATGTCTTGCAGCATGTGTTCCTTGAGGAATTCACTTTGTGCCCTTTCTTCCAATCTTTAATTAAGTAAAGTTTTGCATTCCCTTTTAATTTTGGGGGGTGGTGGTGTTCAGATGGGGGGGGAAGTATAGCTGGGCTCCTATGACCAGACAATGAATCAATCAAACCTTCTAAAACAGAATATTATGAAGTAAAATCAGATAAAGGCATGGAAGCAGGCATCAGAATGTGAGACAGCAATCACTGACACCACTTTAACTGCCATGACTCTATCCTACAGAATTCTGGGATTTGTAGTTTGGCGAAGTATTCAGCCTGTAAATAATAATAATAATAATAATAATAATAATAATAATAATACAACTTTTATTTATTATTATATTAAAAACAATCAAAGCAGTGTACAACAATTAAATGATACAAAATATATACAATATCCCCCTCCCCTTAAAAAGAATTAAACAGTACTGAGATTAAAATTACAAACATTGCAATCAAACCAATAATACAGGGGTAGGCAACCTTTCCCCTTTAAGGGCTGAGGGACTTCAGCTCCCAGAATCCCAGGAGCTATTGGCCAACATGGGACTATTGGCCAACATGGCTGAGGCTTCTGGGAGCTGAAGTCCCTTGGCCCTTAAAGGGGAAAGGTTGCCTACCCTTGCAATAATACTACAATATTACAATAACAGTGGGCAGAATCATCACAACTTACAAATTCACAAATATGAGGGTCTTTACGTGGCCGGGTGCTATTCCAGGAAGGCCTGTTGGGAGAGATCCATCTTGACAGCTTTCTTAAAGCTATCTAGATTGGAATTTTGACGGATCTTGTCTGGCAGGTCATTCTGTAAGGTGGGAGCAACTGCAGAAAAAGTCCTCTGGGAGGTCATAACCAATCTGGTGTTCACTGATTGCAATAGGTTCCTCCCAGAGGATCTGAGTGCACGGGGCAGATTATATGAAAGCAGGCGATTCCTTGGGCCCAAGCCATGTAAGGCTTTAAAGGTGATAATCAACACCTTGTATTGTGCCCAGAAACTAATGGGCAGCCAGTGGAGTGACTTCAGTATTGGTGTAATATGGTCACTCCTGATTGTTCCTGTAATCAACCTGGCTGCCATATTCTGTACCAATTGGAGTTTCCAGACTAGGCACAAGAGTAGCCCCATGTAGAGCGTGTTGCAAAAGTCAAGTCTTGAGGTTGCCAGAGTGTGTACTACAGTTTTGAGATCACCTGGTTCCAGGAAAGGGCTCAGCTGGCGTACCAGCCAAAGCTGATAACAGGCGCTCTTGACCGTCACATTCACCTGATTTCTCATCTGAAGTGACAAATCAAGAAGCACCCCCAGACTGTGAACACAGTCCTTCGAGGGGCGCATGAACCCCTCTAGGACTGGAGGTTGCAACTCAATACCTGGTTTAGGGGCCAATGTCGTAAGTACCTCCGTTTTGTCTGGATTCAAATTGAGCTTGTTTTCCCTCATCCAGTCCATTACTGCCACTGATTGAGGGGAGAAATGCCATCTGTCGTCGTCACTGATGACCGAGACATGGAGAAATATATTTGGGTGTCATCAGCTTACTGATAACACCCCACCTCGTGTCTGCAGATGATTTCTTCCAGCGGCTTCATATAAATGTTGAATAGCATCAAGGACAGGATGGTGCCCTGAGGGACACCACAATTAAACTCTGTTTTTGAAGAGCAACTGTTCCCGAGCATCACCCTCTGGAATCTACCAGAGAGGAAGAAAAGGAACCACTGTAAAGCAATGCCTCCAATTCCTAACCCTCCCAGGTGTTCCAAGAGGATGTCATGATCTATTGTATCAAATGCGGCTGAGAGGTCTAATAGCACCAACAGGGTCACACTTCCTCTGTCGATGCTTAGATAAAGGTCATCAGTTAAGGTGACCATGGCATTCTCCACCTCATATCCCGTCCTGAAGCCAGTTTGAAATGGATCTAGAAAATCGGCTTCATCCAAGACCACTTGGAACTGAAGAACGACAGCCCTCTCAATCACCTTGCCCAACAATGGCTGATGGGATACAGGCCTGTAATTGTTCATGTCCAGGTGATCCAGGGAAGATTTTTTCAGGAGCGGTCTAATGACCGCTTCCTTATAGAAGATGGTATATGAGCTTCCCTAAGGGATACATTGATGACACGTCTAAGAAGTGCCATCAAGGCATCACCCCCATGGACAGCCAGCCATGATGGGCAGGGATCAAGGGGGCATGTCATCTTCCTCACCTTCCCAAGGATCTTGTCCATGTTATCAGTACTCACAAGCTCAAATTGATCCAGACTAATCTTATAAACGGCTTGACTGGTCTGTCAGAGAGCTCTGGTTCCTCGCCAAACTACAAATCCAGGATTCTACAGGATACAGTCATCTCAGTTAAAGTGATGTCAAACTGCTTCACTTCTGTAGTATACATACACTGAGTGTTTGTATTAATACAGAATATTTTTGCTGTAAGGCTTTGAGCCTATTGCCAGGATCCAATGGGATACTCCCCTGATGGAACTCCTTATTAGTGGAGTTGGGAGGAGCATTCACTTCTTCCCACCCTTATATGGCTTTGTGCATCCCTAAAAACTTACCTTGGAAGATTTGGAAGCGCTCCAGAGCAAGCCTGGGGTGGTATGGAGTGTTACAGTGAAGAGGGAGGGAAAGAATGCACTGGTGTGCTTGTAGCAGGGCACCAGTACTATGCTGGACATAGCCTTAAGGTTGTACTTTTGGTTAGACTAGCTTGTATTCAAGAGTGGCATACACACTATAAAAGAAGTCTATTAACAAATACCTTGCATAACAACCTGATTACAATGTTAACAATAAAGATTTAGAAATCTCTTTAAAGAAATTACATGGTTGTGTAGAAGGTAGAGGTAACTGGTTTTTCCCCCAAGTTTTTAACTAGCTAGTCAGCTACTTACAGTTTTTTCCAGTGTGCTAGAAAGTTTCAGACAGCCTTGAAAACACAGTATTAGTCCATAAAAGGGCAAAATAAAAATAAAAACTGTTCAAATATTTGGGATTTTTCACATTTCAGAGTGTGACAGGACCTGCCAGACTTGTTCAACCTCCGCTTACTGCCTGACCTGTGAAGAGGGCCTCTTGATGACTGCCACTGGCTTCTGCGCAATGCCACGTCTCTGCTCCCACTCTGAATACTATAATGAACAGACCAAAATGTGTAGATCTTGTCACAGAAACTGTTTGGATTGTACAGGCCCTGCTGAAAATCAGTGTCTCAGCTGTCTCCAAAGCTGGCATCTTCTCAGTAAGCATTTCCCTGTCTTTGAACTTATATCTGCTTTTCTGTCTTCTATCTTTAACATATACAGTGGGCCCTTGGTATCTGCTGGGGTTTGGTTCCAGGACCCCCTATGGATACCAAAATCCATGGATGCCCAAGTCCCAGTAAATACAGTGGCATAGTAAGATGGTGTCCCTCATATAAAATGTCCAAAACAAGGTTAGCTTTATATAAGGAATATATATTATTTTAAAAAAATTTCAAGCCGTGGATAGTTGAATCTGTGGATGGTTGAATCTGTGGATAAAAAATCTGTGAATACAAAGAGCCAATTGTATAGTATAGACCCAGCCTAGTTCACGGTCCCATGATGCTGAAAAACAGATGAGCTTCTTTTGTGAGTCCACACACCTCCCAGAATCACTTAACCACAGGCAGAACAACCTACATGGGCTGTTTCATCATCTGACAAGAACTGGGTAGCCCAAGTAAAGAAAACAGTTATCTGGGTGTACTTGAGCCCAAAACTTTGGGGGTCCTACAAGGAAAAACATTTCTAGGGGTTCACTCTACAACACAAAAGTCATTCCCTTTTGTCCTTGCTCCTTAGTCCTGGCTACTACAATTTATGTAATAGTGCCTGACATCTCAGGCAAAAGACTTATATACCTGTTAATGAATCCTAATCCAATGTTTCATCTGAATTACAATGAATCTGGGAACAGAAGGGATTAATGCATGGAAGGTGGCTTGATTTTCAGGAATGTACAGGAACCAAACTCCCCTAAACCCTGTTCAGCTGAGTTCTGCAACCCCCTATGGAGCATTTTCATGGGAGCTGAGATGCTGCCAGAGAAAGGAGGGTTTGGAAAGTCTTCTTCTTCTTCTACTAACACTATTGCATGTGGCTATATCAGTCTGCTACCCATGAAACATTTTAACACCTCTTCAATTGCTGCTTGTGTTGTTGTTGTTGCTATTGTTGTTGTCTGCCTCCAAGTCATTTTTGACCTATGACGACCTTAAGACAACCTTATCATAGATTTTCTTGGCAAGTTTCTTCGGAGGGGGTTTGCCATTGCCATCCTCTCAGACTGAGAGAGTGTAACGTGCCCAAGGTCACCCAATGGATTTTGATGCTTGAATGGGAAAGTGAACCCTAATCTCCAGAGTCATAGTCCAGCACTTAAACCACTACACCATGTTGGCTCTCAATTGCTGCTCAGCACAGGATAAATATCCATATGTTGACCTACACTACATCCCCCCCCCCACACACACACACTTTTGACTTACAGAAAAGTCCCAAAGCCACCCCACAAAACCATTCCATATTTCACAGCAAGCAGGAGAGGGTCTGGTTACCCCCACTCCATAGCCTGACACACAACAATGACATCAGTACTGGGATCCATGGGAATCTTCCAAGGGTCTCAATGGTCTGCAATCATTGTGCATTTGGTGTGTGTCGGGGGGGGGGGGAATATGAGACACTTATCTGATCCTATCTGCTCATCTTGAAGCATGCCTATGTGAAATGGCTTTGAGGCTTTACAATAAGTTGGGAGGGAGCTTTGGGGGCTACACAGGGATCAAAGGTATACCAACCTCTGCAGTGGCCAAAAAAATACAGCCACCTGTGTTAGGGGCACTTAAAAGTACAGATATCCCTACTTGAATTCTGAGCAGATTGCATTAATGTTTTCATCCCAGTGATGAAACATCTGGGGAAACACTGTACATAGTTTGTCTGGTTGTCTTCATCCTGCAGATACAAGCTGTGTCAAAATCTGTCCAGATGGATATTATGCAGACCATGGTGAAAACCAGTGCTATGCTTGCCACAGGACCTGTGAAACTTGCTATGGAAAACACAGCACGGAGTGTATTTCCTGCCCACCCAGCTGGTACAAACAAGAAAATGGATGTGTACAGATCTGCACCACTGGGTAAGACCCTCAAGATAAAAGTAATAATAAGCTCATTTGGATAGAAGTGTAATATAGTGCTTCCCCGCCTTCTGATGAGAAGTACATCCTGGAACTACCCTGGGATAAATCTGGCAATCAAAAGGAAAGGAAAAGAGCCAGATAATAACTGCCTGCAACCCAATTACATAAAACTTTTATGAATTTATGAGTTAAGATTCTTTCAGAGATGTTGGCTCAAACAAAACCATAAATGTTGCATGTGGAAATGTCATTTCTGAGTCATCCTTGCCAAAATTACAGAAGTGTATGGAAAATAATAGTGTGTGTGCGTGCGTGCATGTGCACACGCATGCGCGCACACTCACATTTTTCACCGAGTTTTTCCCTTTCACAACTAGGGCTTGCCCTACTATGAGGCAAAGCAAGACAGTTTCCTCAGAAAGAGGAAATAATAGGCAATAGTGGTAAGGTGATAAAAGAGTTTCAACTATGGCTGGAGAACACTGTTCCATTGACTTAATGTTGAGTTAAAATTCAGTGGCCAATCTGGTCAGTTTCTATGCATAGAATGTGGAGCCATTATCTTTTTCTTCAGCTCAGACATCAACATGTTGGGAACCAGACCTGTTCACAAGCTTCCTTTCTAAAGTGTTTCTCATGCCAGATGATTATCACCTACAATTTACAAGGCTGTACACATCTCAGGAAAACAATTAGCCCCTTGTCACAGATTAATATTTTCAAATGAATGTTAAAGACTTCATCTATCCAAGCATTTGGCTCTTCATCCTGTGCCTCTCTGTAAGAGCATAAAAAATAATATTATTTTACCCTATACTATTATCCTGTACTATTGAGTTTTTTTTTTATCTATTTGTATTATTACCGTAAAATTTGTAAGTCACTCTGCATTCATCCTTTGGATGAACAGCCAAGTATAAGAACTATGAATGAATGAAATGGCTATTACAAAGGCACACTACAAGTAAAGGCCACTATCTATTAACAATGTAGGTTTGCAAAATTCAGACCAATCCTTCTTTCATATTCTATTTCTAAAATCTTTGAATGTTTGTGTGTTTTAGGTACTATGCAAATAATGTTACTGGCACTTGTGAGAGATGTCACAAAACCTGCAAAGAATGTCTGGGACCTACTTCTACTGACTGTGTTTCCTGTGATGAAGATTTCTTCTTGTTGCACTCAAATAATGAATGCCACACCTCCTGTCCTGAATCTTACTATGAGGACCATGATAAATATACCTGTGAAAGGTGCCATCCAACTTGTCTTACTTGCGATGGTAAGATGAGACACTCAGTGTTTTGCTGTCACAAAATGACAATCAAAATTCCTTAGCAATTCTCTTTTTCTCTAAATAATAGCCAGATAATAATGGTTCTACAAATAATGATGGAGAGTTACAAATTTGTAACTTGGAATTATGCATTTGTGTAATTTGTATCTGTGTGGTATTAATGAGTCCTACATAGTTACATAGTTCCTAGTTTAGGGAAAACATGGACCATGATAGTCTCTCAGTCACCACTTGCCAGGAAGTAACTGCTGAAACTGACTGGAGTCCGTTCCTCTGTCTCTTGGGAAGCAGTTGACTGACATTTTCACTATTCCCCTTGTGCGAGCGATCTATGGCATGAGGAGGAGTTGTGACAGGACTCTTGCAGGACCCTGTTATAAAGGAGATCACTCACAAAAGGAGGTGGGAATGTCAATCAGCTGCCCAGTTGATTGCCGTGGACTGCTTTCCTCTGTTGGGATGGGGTCGTGGGGGAGGTGTCAGGCTAGAATTCATTGTGTAACTACCATAGTTCCAGATTCATAACTACCCAACAGGATTCCAGCCAATGTTCCATACAGAGGTTGGAATCCTCCTGTTGGCTGGAGAATTCTGGGAGTTGTAGTCCCAAAAAAGAACTTTCTAAGGTCTGGTTTTGTGAATTAAGAAGACTGTTCACTTGTTACAGTCTATCCTCTAGCCTACTTAATGTTAAAACGCTCCATATACCATACTACATATCCTCCAACTGTTCCAATTTGGCAGGGACAGTCCCAGTTAATCCCCTGTCATCCCACTTTTCCAGCTGCTTTCAAAATATCCCAGTTTCTCTTCCTCCCAGTTTTCCCCTTTGTCCTCAGATCATTCCAGTTGCTGTAAATTGTGTTCAAAACTTAAAAGGAGTTTGCACTTGGTTAAATCAGCAAGAGGGGAGAGGGGAGGCAGGGGAAGAGTGGAATTTTGCCTTTCTCAGTAGCCTCTTTAACTGGTATACTTTTTTTCATTAATAACTTTTGCCATCTTCACTATGCTCTGATGTTGCTTGCTACACATGTCCTGATTTTCATCTGTGAAATATAAGGATTTAATATCATTATATCTCTTGATAGTTTTTTTCCTCCCTCCTCTTTATTGCTGAAAAGATTACACAGCACAATATTCTTTTAGACTCAAGTTATTCAGATAAGACTAAGAAATAACAGCTGTATAGTATCATGGAAAATATCAGGTCTCAGATCCATGTGAAAGATTTGGACTTTTTGTGGGGTGACACTTTGATTTAATTCTTCTCAAAATGTCATGATTCCATGGTAATAATTTATGCTTTGGATAGTTTAATATCTGTGTATTTCTAATATAAAAGTGTATGGTTAAAAAGAATTAGAAATGTGTTCCGAAATATGTTGGGCAAGATGTTCTCCTGGTCTTCAGGGACTGAAAACTACAGAGTTAAAGTAATAGCATTATTAACTGAATTATAAATTAGATTTTAAAAATGATTTTGCTTGTTCATTTTAAGGAAAAGGACCATTCAGCTGCACATCCTGTGTGTGGAGTTATCAGCTTGCTGCTGACATCTGCAACTCAGAATGCTTAATGGGAAAATACAAAATCTCAGAGGTACTTATTAATTGCACACAGAAAGAAAACTGATACATATACAGAGGCCTGTATCTAATTTTATCACTTCACTAGAGCAGTGTTTCCCAAACTGTTGCCTTCCAGATGTTTTGGACTTTATCTCCCAGAATTCCTTACTCTTGGGTAGACTAGCCAGGGCCTCTGGGACTTGAAGTCCCAAACATCTGGAGGACCAAAGTTTGGGAAACACTGCACTAGAGGCAAGGCCCATTACAGTCGTGCATTTCAGGCTTGGCGCAAGAGTGATATCCATTACACTTGAGATTTGTAACTGGATGGAATTAGTTGTTTTGTTTTCCTTTATTAAAAGGGAAAACGAGACGAAAACAGCTTCATTGTTTTTTTAAAAAAATCTGGCAGTCATAGTACAAAGTGCTGATGCTCATGATTTCCTTGCTGTTCCCACTGTCAAGCTGCACCAATCCAGACTTTTTCAAAAAGGTGGAATTCCTTTTAGCATTAAGAACACGAGGATAAATTTGCCATTGTTCTCATTGTGCAATTCTAAATTAACTCTCTCACACTTTGGAACTCACAGACACTCACAAAAGTTAGTTCACATTTTTGTACACACTTCTCATTTTTGACTAATACATATATGGTATTTTGCTTTTCCCAAAGATAGTTCATTTTGTGGTAAAATTGTGCACAAAATTATACCTTTGTGAAAATATGTGTGCTATTTTGTCAAATACATATACATCCTAGCACAAATTACTATTGGAGAATTGTAAAACCCAAGTTTAGAGAAGTTCAAGTGGTAAAGGATACTTGGACTTCAAGATATACATTGGGCCAGGAAAATGTGAAGTTTTTTTTTTTCTTCTTCCTGCTCCTCTTGCCTCCCCACTAAACAACTGATCAGCAGGATTCGTTCTTTTGTTTTGTTTTGTTTTATTTTTTAACATTATAAATTTGCAGATCCATTAACATCTATAAGACATAAGCAACCATCATACAACAAAACAAACAGAAAAAAACACCACATAAAATAATCAAACAACTACTATTACAAATACAAAATACTGAGACATTACTTCCAACTAGTTTCCCTGGTTTTCTGGGATTTGATATGAGGCAACAAGAGGTTCCATTATTTTAGATCTGATCCTAACCAACAGGGATGACCTGGTCAATGGGGTGCAAGTGGTGAGATCCTTAGGTGGGAGTGATCATATTCTCCTGGAGTTTCTTACACAGTGGAAAAGAGAAGCCAGGCATAGTCAGACACACATTCTAGACTTTAGGAGAGCTGATTCAGTAAGCTTAGGGAAATACTGGGGCTGGTCCCATGGTCAGGAATACTAAGAGAGAAGGGAGTCCAGGATGGATGGGAGTTTCCAAAAGGGAAATACTGAAGGCACAATTTAAAACAGTTCCAACGAGGGGGAAGAATGGGAAATGTCTTGAGAAACCAGGATAGATGACTAAGGAAGTTACAACTGAGCTAAGTTTTAAATGGAACATGTATAAGAATGTAAAAAGGGGGAAATCACCAAATAGGAATTCAAACAAATAGCAAGCACATGTAGGGGTAAAGTCAGAAAAGCAAAAGCACAGAATGGCCTCAGGCTTGCTAGAGAGGTTAAGAACAACAAAAAGGGCTTTTCGGGGTATGTCCATAGCAAAAGAAAGAAGAAGGAAATGGTAGGGCCACTGCGCAGAGAAGATGGAGAAATTCTAACAAGGAACAGAGAAAAGGCAGAACTACTCAACACCTTCTTTGCCTCAGTCTTCTCAGAAAAAGACAAGGGCGCTCAACCTGAGAAAAATGGAGCAGAGGACACAATAGGGGAAATGCAGCACAGAATAAGTAAAGAGGAGGTACAGGAATATCTGGTTAATGTAAATGAATTTAAGTCTCCAGGACCCAATGAACTGCATCCAAGGGTATTAAAAGAATTGGCAAATGTAATATCGGAGCCATTGGCAATAATCTTTGAGAACTCCTGGACAACAGGAGAAGTCCCAGCATACTGGAGGAGGGAAAACATTGTCCCTATCTTTAAAAAGAGGAAAAAAAACAGGATCCCAACAATTATCGTCTAGTTAGTCTGACATCAATACCAGGAAAGATTCTAGAGTAGATTAAACAGAGAGTCTGTGAACATTTAGAAGGGAATGCCATAATCACAAAAAGTAAACATGGGTTTCTTAAAAACAAGTCATGCCAGACTAATCTGGTCTCTTTTTTTAATAGAACTACCAGCTTGCTAGATGAAGGGAATGCGGTAGACCCAGATATGAAGGGAATGCGGTAGACCCAGAATATCTTGATTTCAATAAGGCCTTTGACAAGGTTCCCCATGACATTCTGGCAAACAAGATAGCAAAACGTGGGCTAGACAAGGCAACTGTTACATGGATTTGTAATTGGTTGATCAGCCAAACCCAAAGGGTGCTCATCAATGGCTCCTTTTCATCCTGGAGAGAAGGGGCTAGAGGGGTGCCACAGGGTTCTGTCCTGGGCCCTATTCAACATCTTTATCAATAACTTGGATGAAAGAATAGGAGACATACTTTTAAAATTTGCAGATGACACCAAATTAGGATGAATAGCAAATACCCCAGAGAACAGGATGAAAATTCAAAATTACCTAAATAGATTGGGAAACTGGGCCAAAGCTAACAAAATGAATTTCAGCATAGAGAAATGTAAGGTACTGTACTTAGAGCTGAAAATGAAACGCATAGATATAAGATGAGGGACATCTGGCTTAACGCGCCTACATGTGAAAGGGATCTAGAAGTCCTAGTAGACCATAAGTTGAACATGAGTCAACAGTGTGATGCAGCAGCTAAAAAGGCCAATGCAATTTTAGGCTGCATCAATAGAAGCGAGCTTGTTTGGAGGTTCTAGCAGGGGAGCACAGCTATCGTATACCCTTGACCAAAGAACAGTACACTCCTCCTATCTAGGATGGTCGTCCTCTTCCACTGAGCACGCAGCTTCGGAAGGGACACACATGGAGCAGTGAGGGAGGAAGGGGACACCCGCCTAGCCAGCCAGATCAGCCGAATCAACCCTGGCAATAAATGGGGTGACAGATGTTGCAGTCAGATCACCCTCACATCCATAAAATATAATAAAATAAAATCAGCCATTGTGCAACGTATCAGACATCAATCTTCAACCACAATTCAAAAAGGATGTTGAGAAACTGGAGGGTAACAAAAATGGTGAAGGGTCTGGATGCAATGCCCTATGAGGAGAGACTTACTTAGGGAGCTGGATATGTTTAGCCTGGAGAAGAGACAGTTAAGAGGTGATATGATAGCCCTGTTTAAAGATTAGAAGGGATGTCATATTGAGAAGGGAGCAAGCTTCTTTTCTGCTGATACAGAGAACAGGAGCCGTAACAACAGATGCAAGCTACAGAAAAAGATATTCCACCTCAATATTAGGAGGAACTTCCTGACAGCGAGAGCTGTTCAACAGTGGAACACACTCCCTCTGAAAGTGGTGGAGTCTCCTTCTTTGGAGGTTTTTAAACAGAGGCTGAATGGCCATCTGTTGGGTATGCTTTGATTGAGAGTTCCTGCATGGCAGAGGTTAGACTGGATGGCCCTTGTGGTCTCTTCTAACTGTATGATTCTATTATTCTGTTTCCTCAATTTCTGAATAATTATAGATTCCAATATGTCATTAGAGTGATTCAAAATAAATGTTACTAGAAATGCTCTTAAAAGTTATTATTATTGTTTTTTAAACCATTAGGCTTTCAAAACTTTATCACAATGTCCTATCACCAAAGCCCAATTCCTCTCAATACTTTCAGCTGACCATGCTTTTGTTTTTTAAAGCAGTACTCTTACGCAGCCCCTAAGGGTCACTTTATCTAGGATTGTCAGAACCAAAACCTAAGATTTTTTCTGTGTTTCTAATATGCAGGACCCATCAAGATGTGAAAACTGTCATGATTCTTGCATGCAATGCAAGGGACCAGGACCCCTGAACTGCACTGTGTGTCATCTTAACATGGAGCTCTATTTGGATGAGAATCGTTGTGTGCCATGCTGCAAGAGTTCTGAACTTGTGCAAACTCAGGAGTGTTGTGATTGCAGTGAAATGCAAGGTAGTGATGGGCAGAAGGGGAGTGGAATAGGGGTCACAGTTGTATCACTTTGTGCATGGTAATCTTTCATTATTTTAAGAACCATGATCATATCTTTATTGTAGAGGTCATATTCTTGCAAATCCTGCTTTCTGGCATATTTTTAAGAAGGCAGCCCAGGCCTACAGGTGCTGCATATGACTGAGAAATGCAGTGCAATGAGGAAATATGGCCCACGCAGCTATTTATGTGGCCTTTGACACACACATACACCAGACTCCTTAGAGTTAGACTCCCTGGATGGTGATGTGTTGCTCTGGAAAGCCTCCAGAGGAAGCACTTCTCCTTTTACTCATAAACAGGTATTAAGTCTATATGCAGTTATTGACATTAGCTTTTAAAAATATAATTACATTAAATAGAGGAGAAGAAAGAAAAATGGAAAGGATATGAAAAAGGGCTAGGCATATACATAAATAGAAGCCAAACATATTTCCCAAAATATATTTTCTTGAAATTGACTTCAATAAAACTACATTCATGCATAGCTAAAGCAGTAAGATTTTCTGATCAGTTGAAGCCTCCGGGAATAGAATTTCTCTTTTTAAACAGGTCCCAAGGACCCCTGCAATTTTATACTTTAAACTTAAAAAAAATGCTGACTGCATTCTGTTCACTATTTATGATGTTGTCTTGCAGCATTGTAATTCTTGCATTTGTATTTAAAAGTTGTTGCATCATTGTAATGACAGAAAGTGCTTGGCCCTCCCCCCCCCCCAAAAAAACTACCTTTTTAATATAGCAGTCCCCACCATCCCACCCTAACAGAAGGATTTCCAGGGTTCTGGATCAAAGAATAGTGTGCCTCACAAATCCAGGATGGTTGGAGGTGGCATCATGTATTGCCCTATCCTCCATCAAGAAAACACTTTAAAAAAAAACTCAGATAATGACAATATTAGATAGGTCACATAAGACCAAAGTTTGAAACCAGCAAAAATGTAATGAAACAAAAGTAAAATCACCAATAAAAGATTTTTTAAAAATGTGAAGATCAGCAAATGGAGGTATTATTTTTATCTGGAGACGGTCACGAGCCAAACCCAAGCCAATTAAAAGTTTTTGTCACAACAATTAAGAGCATAATCCAGGTGCCAGGTGACCCTCTCTGTGGATGGGGTTCCACAGACACAATGACTCTAGTGGAAAGATAGCTGCCTTGCCTCATTTGGTGGGGGTACAAGGAGAAAACCTTCAGATGATGACCTCAGACTTTGGCTAGGTCAATTTAGGAGGAATTCTGACTAAGCTAGTAGTGATAGAAAGAGATGTGTGTAGTAATGTTTACAGAAGCAGGTTGGAATTCAATATCACACTTAGGGATGCATAACCTGGTGTTATGAATGTGTAACCTGGAGTTCCACATTTGTAAATGATTCTTATTCACAAACCTGGCACAGTCACAGTTGTGGCATTATTGCCACAGTCATAACTACCACAAATTTACTTTATTGGGCATCAGTTGCACTGAGAGAAGGAAGTCCACTCTGCTGACAAGTGGTGCATGGGTGGTTTATATCTTGGCATGCATTAACAGATGAATTGTTAGATGCATTGCAATGATCAATTGTGTAGGGAAAAAATCATCTTCACCCATTTCCTTTTATAGGATGATTCAAAAAGAAAAAAAGAATCGTGCAAAACTGAATAAGAACAGTTTTCCTTTTGAAGTAATCTTTTTATCACCCTGTATATTAATATATGAAGGAATTGTTTACAATTATTATTATTATTATTATTATTATTATTATTAATCATTATTTTGCAGATGAGTGTATATTACACAGTGCTAACATGTCAGAAGAAATCAAAAGCAAAGCTACAGCTTTGGTTATTGCCGTACTCATCTTGTTGAGCCTCACCACTGGAGGTATTATTTTTATCTGGAGACGGTCACGAGCCAAACCCAAGCCAATTAACCAAGGTAGATATGAGAAGCTGGCAGATAATGCAAAGGCACTCAGCTCTTTCAAAAGTAACCACTACCAGAGCACGAGCTATCAAGAAGATCAAGTGATTGAATACAAGGACCGGGATGAGGATTATGATGATGACGACGATGATGATATTGTCTATATGGGGCGAGATGGCACAGTCTATCGTAAATTTAAATATGGACTTCTAGAGGATGATGAAGTAGATGAACTAGAATATGATGATGAAAGTTACACTTTTAGATAAACTTTGATTAGTACATATGTCATTTTGTCTTTTCTACCTAGCTTAATAAATTTCTGGAAGATGATGAACTCATTGTAAATTCAGAATCTGACCCGAATGACAAATAACACCATTTACTATATTTTGCCCTTGGTGTAGTTCTTTTTCTCCTCTTGCCACTAGGCAGGAGGCAATCGGCCTAGCCTTATATTGGTCTTTGGTAATTATATTCACACCACAGTAAGCTACCCCTTGGTAAATGGTTGTCTGTATAAGCTCAGAATGTTTCAAATACTAACCTAAATCCTCTTTTACTCCCAGCTGGAGTAAAATCCTTGGATTTAGCTACATGTTGAGTGATCATTCAACAATTGATACAATGTGGCTACTGTAGTTGGGACTAACCAATAGTTTTCCAAGGATAGTTTAACTGTAATGGCTTCCCCCTATAAATCTTGGTATTTTAAATTATATTTGCTGTAAGGGGTTATTAAGCAAAATATCTTAGCTGGATTTGAAACTTACATTTGTCTTGAATTAAGACGACCACCATTTCCAAAAAGCTGGACAAAATAGTGTAGTCTCTATTAATCTGACATGGCTCTATCTGCTTTGTCAGTAGTCTATCCATCTTGTGTAGCGTATTGTTGCAACAATCAGAAGTGTTGAACATCTCATTGCCTGACTGAAGCTACATAGACAGCTGGAAAACTGGTAAATGTAGTGACATGTTAGCAAGTAGGAACTGTTGAGTGCAAAATAAGTCTCAATCAGCCCAAACAGACAGGATAGCTAATGTTCCTAGCTAAAGCCTACATTTATTGTTTTGGATACTTGGTATAGGTACATTACTTATTTTTGTGTTTTGGCAATTTTTCATGTGGCAAAAAAAAAAAATCTGATTCCAGTAAGTTTATATTAAACATACTTGACAAAATGACATTTTACACATGAGTATTCATGCTTGATGACTGGAACTCCAGCTGCACCAGAGATGATCCCAGCCAGTGTTTTCAAGTCACTTTATGCTATTTCACTTTTTGATGGATAAGAAGTAGAGCACATTCATTTGGGAATTCTGAAGCATTAATAGGTGCAGTTTGCATAAATACTGAAAATCAGACTCTTGTGCTCCTTTCTCATTCTTCAGCAGTCAATAGAAGACTGGAATCTTCTACTTCAAGTTTTGATTTAAGAGTTATATAACAACATGTCTGAATGTAAAACTAAACTCTGGTTGATCTATGACTAGTGAAAACAAGAGCTTTTCATAAATGACTGCTTCAAATTGGCCTGGCTCTACCAATCATAGCTAACAATTTTGTTCAAATTGAACATCATGACAAGCTGTGGTTAATTTAATCTAAAACTGTGCTAGAGTAGAGAAGGAATACTTTGAGGCTTGTTCTGCTTGTCTTTATATGGTTTGGTGTTACATGGTTTAGTATTACTGTGGCCTTGGTGTTACCTGCAAACATAGCCATTCGATAAATAATACACACATAATGTGCAAATGAGTTTAAAAAAGTTAAAAAAAACCCCAAACCCTGCCAACACTGTTATTAACAGAAGTTTATTTGTATTTAAATAGTATACTGAAGTGAGTCTGAATGATACTTCATGTGACTAATACTGCTATGTCTTTGAATTTTGTGTGACTATAATTTACAATTCATTTTGTGCATATTTTCCTTTTAAGACTGCATTTTCAATTTGTATTGTCACTCAATGTACTAGAATTACCCCCAGTTCAAGGGCTTTCCTTCTACTTGTAGTACAGTCCTATACATGTCTGCATAGGAAATCATTACTGTTTTGGCCTACAACTCTGAAAATTTAGCCAGCATGACAGGAAGGGGTGTCCTGTACTCCAAAATTATGGCTGCAATCTCATTGGGGCGCTATACTATTGTGCAAGCCAGCCCAACTATACAGCTATAGTTTGGAAGCCAGGCATTTGAGAAACAAGAACAGAGCCAGCAGCATTCTCCTCCTGCTAATCTTATCTCTTAAGAGGAGATTATCAGATGCCTGAAAATGATGGGAGCAAAGGAGAATGCTCCCATCACAATAGTGTGATTGGGGAAAGAATATCAGATGACATCACACAATGTCATCATTATCCCATCTTTGTCCCATCCATGGGGAGGAATTCTCCCATCACTTTTCATTAATGGAAGTTTCCATTAATAAATCAGAAATGACTTGAAGGCACACAACAATAACACTTAGAAAGAAAAAATGAAATGCACAGACATAGGATTAGTGACAACTGGCTTGACAACAGTAAATGTGAAAGGAGTGTTAGTAGACCACAAACTGAACATGAGTAAACAGTGTGATGCACCAGCTAAAAAGCCCAACATGATCCTAGGCTGCATCAATGGAAGTATAGTGTCCAGATCAAGGGAGGTAATAGCACCACTCTATTCTTCTTTGGTCAGATGTCACCTGGAATACTATGTCCAGTTGTGGGCACCACAATTCGAGTAGGATATTGACATGCTGGAGCATGTCCAGAGGAGGGTAATTAAATAGTGAAAGTTCTGGAAACCATATCCTATGAAGGGTGGCTTAGGGTGCTATGTCATAGCCTGGAACAGTGAACTTTATGAGATGACATGATAGCTATGTTGAGATATTTGAAAGGATGTCATATTGAAGGAGGAGCAAGCCTGTTTTCTGCTGCCCCAGAGACTAGGACACAGAGCAATGGATTCAAACTACAGGAAAAGGGATTCCACCTAAAAAGATGCTCTTCCTGACAGAGCTGTTTGACACTGAAATATACTGTCTTGGAGTGTAGTGGAGTCTCCTTCTTTGGTTAAACAGAGGCTTGATGGCCACCTGTTAAGAGTGCTTTGATTGTGTATTCCTCTACAGCAGGGGGTTGGACTGGATGGCCCATGGTCTCTTCCAACTCCGATTCTATACTGTTGTTGTTGTCATCTTTTCCTTCCATTCCTCACCCTAGCCACCTTTTTTCTTCATGACTATCACTTTTCAACTTCACCTCTATCAGCACAATTACTATGTAACAAAATGTCTGAATGTAAAACTATAGTCCTCCCTCCATTCTTGCAGGGGATCCGTTCCAGAACCACCACCACCCAACAAGAAAATGGAAAATCGTGAATATTCAAGCCCTATTGGCTTGAATGGAGGCGTGCTCCTGCAGAAGCATGCAGGCACACACTATGGGCACGCACACCACTTTGTCCCCCTTCACTTCCCACACATAAGCAAGGGACGCAGATCCCAAGTCCACAAGAATGGAGGGAGGACTGTAATCTGTGTTTGATCTATGACTAAGGAGAACAATTTTCATAAACAGTTTGAGATTGGCCTGGGGAGTCAATAGCTAGCTGCTGTTTCCAGACTTTAGGTATGTGTGCAGATAATGTTGTGCTAAAGGGTATTTCTCTCACCATCACTGTAACCACACTGCATGAGAATTACGTTTGCTATCATCACAACAAATAGAAAGTAAAGTTAAAGTACGTCTGGGCTTTTATTTATGACTCTTAGCTCTTGAGGCATTCCGACTTCTGTAAATATGGTTTTGAAGAACTGTTTTTTGGGGATATAGATTTGCACATTTAATTTAGGGGGGAAATCTCACAATGCGACAAAATGTACTTATTTCCAGAATCTTTGATTAGAGTCTCCTTTTTTGGTTAAACAGAGGCTTGATGGCTACCTGTTAAGAATGCCTTTGAGTGCAAGTAAGTTAATTGTCTGTTTTCAACTGTATGGCTGATAATTTGTTTTTGTATTAACTAATGCTGGACTTTTAAAAAAAAAAAACCACACGAAAATAATAAAATGTACCAAGAGAATGGAAGCTAAAGAGTTGTTTAATGATACAAACGGACATTATATTGGTATAGAGGTAGATTGGAAATATGAAAAAGCATTAGTTGTTGGTATCTATGCACCTACGGAGAAGAAAGATGTCTTTTTTAGAAAATTGACAGAAATGATATCAGAATTTGATTATGAGAACATCATTTTGTTAGGGGATTGGAATGGAGTTTGCGACCCATTATTAGATAGAAAATCTGAGAAACAAATAAAGAAGAAACAAGGAAAGCTTCCAAAATCCTTTTATGAAATGATTGAGACTTTATCGTTATTGGATATTTGGAGAATCAAGTATGGAAATATTAAGGACTTTACATTTTATTCAGATAGACATAAATCCTGGTCACGTATTGACATGTTTTTTGTATCGACTTCGTTGGCGCCCAAAATTGATAAAATGGACATTTTGACTAAAATAATTTCAGATCATAATCCTATAACTATGGAATTCAAAACACGGAAAAAGGAATTTAGATGGAGATTAAACGAATCGCTTTTGCGAGAAGATGAGATTATAAAGGCAGCGGCTAAAAATTTAGAATGTTTTTTTGTGGAAAATTTAAATCACCAGGTGAAAACACAAATAGTCTGGGACACTTCAAAAGCTGTAATGAGAGGATTTTTTATTCAAAAAGGTGCACAAAAGAAGAAAAAGAAAGGTCAAAAAATGGAGCAAATATTAAACCAAATCAAAGATAAAGAACGACAACTAAAGTCAAATAAGGATGATAGAGATTTAAGATCTGAAATTCAAATTTTACAAAAACAAATATCTATAATGTTGGTGGATGAGATGGAAAAGAAAATTAAATTCACCAGACAAAAATTTTTTGAACATGCAAATAAACCCGGAAAATGGTTGGCTTGGAAACTAAGGAAAGATAGACAAAGAAATTTGATTCATAAAATTAAAGAAGGCTCTACGACAATAACAGATCAAAATAAGTTGAAGAAAGCCTTCCATAAATATTATAAGGAATTATTTACAAAAAGAGACACAAATAATGAGCAAGGGAGAAACTACATAGAAAACCTTCCAATCAAAAAAATAACAGATGAACAAAGATCAGAATTAAATAAAAGGATTTCAACAATGGAGGTCGTAAATGCCATAAAAAATTTAAAAACTGGGAAAGCACCAGGTCCAGATGGATATACTGCGTTATACTATAAGACATTTGTAAATCAATTGGCTGGTCCGCTACAGATGACAATGAATGAAATACTTAAAGGAGAGATACCAGAATCTTGGCAATTATCTTACATATCATTGATTCCAAAGGAGAAGAGGGAAGTTTTGGAAACACGGAATTATAGACCTATTTCATTACTCAACATAGACTATAAAATATTTGCTATGATACTTGCGGATAGATTAAAACAAATTCTAAAGACTTGGATAAATAAAGATCAAACGGGTTTTCTTCCAAACAGACATATGAGGGAAAATATAAGAAATATTATTGATATTATTGAACTACATAATAGCAGACCTGATAAGAAAGCAGCATTGATATTTTTAGATGCTGAAAAAGCTTTTGACAACGTTAATTGGGACTTTATGAAGCAAATTTTAGGAAAATTAGAAGTGGGACTGAACATGACGAGATGGATTGAAGAAATATATAAAAGACAAGAGACTAGAATATTGGTAAATGGAGAATTGACCGCTAAATGTCAAATTGAAAAGGGAACTCGCCAAGGATGTCCATTATCACCTCTTTTGTTTATAATGACTTTAGAACCTTTATTAGAAAAAATACGAATAAATGAGCTTATAAAAGGGGTAAAATCAGGAAAATATGAATTTAAAGTGAGAGCCTATGCAGATGATTTGGTAATTACCCTAGCCAATCCAACTGAGTCTATTCAACCATTAATAGAGACAATAGAAGAGTATGGGAAATATGCCGGTTTTAAAATCAATGCTAACAAAACTAAAATGCTGCTGTTTAATTTGAATAAGGAAGAAACGGAAGTTATCCAGCAAATATCCAAGTTTGAAGTGGAAAAAAAGATAAAATACTTAGGGATATATTTAACCACAAAAAATTTGGAGCTATTCAAAAACAATTATGAAAAGACGTGGAAGGAAATTAGAGAGGATTTACAAAGATGGTCAAAGATGAATTTAACATGGATGGGAAGAATATCTACAGTTAAGATGAACGTCACTTCAAAAATGATGTTCCTTTTCCAAATGCTACCTATTATAGTAAGTGAAAAACCATTTAAAGACTGGGAAAAGGACTTGGGCAAATTTATCTGGAACAATAAAAAACCACGTATAAAATTGAAGACTCTTCAAGATGATAAAAGTAGAGGTGGGATGAATATCCCAAATTTTAAACTATATTATCAAGCAGCATGTTTGGAATGGTTGAAAGAATGGATCAATGTCGAAAACGAGAAACTGTTGCAGTTGGAAGGATCGAATCTCCCATTTGGTTGGCATGCATATCTGATTTATGACAAAGTAAAGGACAATAAAGATTTTAATAATCATATAGTCCGAAAATCTTTATTGAATGTATGGCAAAAGTGTAAGCATAAATTCTTAAGAAAAATTCCATGTTGGACTTCAGTCAATGAGGCCTTTTACAAAAGAGAGAAAATGCAAGATGAGAAATGGATTACTTATGAGGACTTATTGATATGGGAGGGAGAAAGACCTAGGATGAAGAAGATGGAAGAGTTAATTAATGAAGGTTATAAATGCAATTGGTATCTTTATAGACAAATATTGGAAAGATTTAAAATGGACTATAGAAATCAACAAATATATAAAGAAGAAACTGAATTTGAAAAGTTGTTAATAAAAGATACCCAACATACTGTTTCCAAGCTCTATAAACTATTATTGAAGGAAGAGATGTATCCTGATACAGTTAAGCAACATATGATTACCTGGGCACAAGATGTGAAAAGACCAATTATGTTTGAAGAATGGGAAAAGAATTGGAATAAGAGACTTAAACATACTCTAAGCTATGAGGTGAAAGAAAATTATTTAAAATCCCAATACAGATGGTATTTAACACCTGAGAAAATATCTAAAATTTACAAGAAGAAGGATGGTCTATGTTGGATATGTTCAAAAGCCACTGGCACTTACATACATATGTGGTGGGACTGTGAGAGAGCAAAAAAATTCTGGTCTCTTATACATGCAGAAATAGAGAAAATTTTAAATGTTACAATAAATAAACATCCAACAGTTTATTTATTAGGTATGATAGACGACAATCTGGAACGAAAGTTTGGAAAAATAATGTTTTATATGTTATATGCTGCAAGAAACTTACTAGCAAAGAAATGGAAAAGTAAGGAACATCCAACGCTGAAAGAGTGGCAACAGAAATTATACGATGTAATGGAAATAGACAAATTGACATGTTTTTTGAAAGGTCAATCCAGAAACAAATATGAGAAGTCTTGGGAACCGATAGCAAATTATCTGAATATAATATGGGGGGAAAATGGTGTGATTGCCTTAAGAGGTTGATAAATAATGAGAAAAAGAAGATTTAGTAAGGTTGTGAATGGATAAAGTTCTGTTTAACTATAAAGATCTACAAATCGATGTTTTAAGAAGAATTGGAAATGTAAAATGTGTTAGGTAATTAATTATGAAACAATTTATGTTAAAATTGGTCTAATAGAAGGAAAAAGGAAGTATCTGAAAGGTTCAAGTTATAAATGGTTGAATATTTCAAGTAAAGGAGGGAAGTCATTTTATGTGTAGTAGTTAGAAGTTAGAAGTAGGATGTTTTTGTAAATGTTATGTTATTGTGTTGTGTTATGTGTGTATTATTTGTTGTTGAGTTTGTATTGAATTGTATTATTTTATAATAAAATCTTTAAAAAAAAAAAAGAAAATAATAAAATGTACAAATAAATTGCACATGAAGAGTTGTTCACTTATTCATGAATATATTAAACCTGTCATCTTTGCATCTTTTTAACAAAAGCATGCTAACAAGGTTATAACCTGCAAAACTGTTACTAAGATAACCACTTCACAATAGAGCAGTGGGGTTGGGCTGGGCTGGCATTGGTTGGAATCCCATTGACATTATTGCAAGTATAATAATAATTTAATGGTAAAATGTAGACTGGCTTCCTGTGGGTTTATTTCTGTTGAAACAATGATTGTAAAATCTGTTTTTATGTATCCAGTGTTGTTTTATTGGCTTGAGCAAACTCCTCCAGGCACTAACTTGGGGGCTGTCATGTGAAGTGAAGGGGATGCCTCTGACTGGGGCAAAACATGACCTCAATGTTGTTCTATAGAAGGTTCAAAAAACAAAAACATCTAAAGTGAGAAGGCAAAGTTTGTGCAAAAGGGCAAATGTGATGATGACTCTTAGATGGTCTGAGCAGTAGAGAACAATGGGGTTGCATACATAAGGCAAAGCCAATTACCCTCTTTCAATCCAGATAATGAAGCCTAAGATAGGGCTTAAACTACTCTAGAACTGCGCAATACATCAGAATTGGCTATGCACAGTCTGAGCCAGTTTGGCTGGTCTCCACTCAGTGAAAGCAGAGAATTTCTATGAAGAGAAATTTGCAAACACAACACTTTATGAAGAAAATACCAAATGTGTATCTTAACTAGCATTTGGACCCCTGACCCCGATTCTTCTTGCTGAGTGATATTTTTGCACACACCTACAGAATCTCACTTCCATTACTGAATTAATACCACAAATAAGTGTTCTGCTCTTGTACATACTGTTTTTCACTGTAAATATTGCAGCCGCTCTTTACAATATTAGTTAGAAAAAACAATTACAACTTAAACATAACTGTAGAATAATGACAGCTGTGGACTAACTGTAAGGGTTAGTCTGTCTTCCCCGCAGTAAGTGACACAAAACTGAATAGATATACACATTTTCTTTATTTTAATCATTACTGTCTTCATGAACACAATTTCTATACCAATTCCCACAACTAACAATATCTTGAAGTGGGAAATGAATACAAAATGAATACAAAAATAAAATCCCTTAATAAAGTTACAATGATAATTTTAAAATGAGTCATTTACTTTTAAGCACAGACATATAAAAAGACAAAATTCAATAAATATTTCTTTGATTTCATATACTGATGTATTTATTCAGTAGCACTAATCAATAAACTGTATTTCTGGCTTTAGTGCTAATTTCCACACCTAAATAATCTGCCACTAGCACATGTTCTCAATTAATACTCCAAACATATATAATTTATTCTTGGACTCATGTTTGCAACTCATCAGAACTATCAGAAGGCACTTTCTAAAATAGGACAACACAACACACATAGGTAACAACGTAGTCAAAGCCCCCCATTCATTTTCATACCATGGCACTAGTAAGCAAGTATGCTTAGTCCCAAATGCTTATATGTGTTATGGTAGATCTTCATTAACCCATATGTAAGGGTGAATTGCCCCCATTCTTTGCCCAGTATGACATGGGACATCACTTCCCCTCAGGAACGGTATTTTTCATGCCGCACTACTGAACTCTACACCAGGCAGATGCACTTCTGCCAGTGCAAAGGCCAGCATGATGAGAAAGTTCACCTTGTCACAAGGGAAGCAAGGATTTCTCATTTTCTGGAGCCGACCTTTGTCTGACAGAAACAGTATAAAACTTGCCACTGTAGATGGGTTGTCTATGTGCTGCGAATCACAGAATTATCTGGCTGACAGAACCTGGAAATGTCAGGGTAATCCCTCCCCCATTATGGATGATTAACAGATAAGGTTAATTAACAGTTAAAAAGAATATAGTAGGGCAGATCATAGGCAGTGTTACTAGATACTGCAATGAGAATTTATTCCAATTTTAATCCCAACTAATAGACCCATTAAAGCCAATGAGACTTCCATCAGTGTTGATAAAAACATGCTATGCATTCCAATGGGTCTAGTTGGGATTAAAATGAGATCTAGCTCCGGTATTTAAGATTAGCTGAATCTTTCACATATAGATGTATTCACCTTTCCACAAGAAAAGAGGAGACCTTAAATTTCTTGCAATTTAGCAGCACAAGGGGAAGTCTCAAATGAGACAAAAGTACCTTTGCCACAATTGATACACATACAATGAACGCATATGGGTGAAACTGGATCACAGTAACATGCTCTTCGTGCATCCATTCACATGGATACTACATAAGAACCTTGGAAAGGTTATGGTGCTCAAATGCATTACAATTTGTGCACTCATATGTATGTGAGCATCAAATACATATATTGTATATGTGTCAAATTGTATGGCAAATTATGTGCATGGTGCTACACATTTATCTACATATATAAGTACTGTATTACATTAAAATCATTCTTTTGTTTCAGACTGCACAGAATTTAATCACACACCACTATGTTCAAACATCCTATCCTTAACATCTCTTTGTAGAACTTTTGGTCATTTGACATAAAATCTCTTAAACTTTTGATGCATTAAAACTGTTATAACAACATGTTATTATAATTTTAAAAGAAAGTTTTAAGTATCATGATAATTAAACATGAATAAAGTAACAGACCTTTTTAAAGCTATAAACTGTTTTGCTTGAAGTGGCAACCTCCTTTCATACAGGCTATCATGAAAAGACAACCCTATTACATAACTGTAATATTGCAGGTTATCAGTACTTGTGCACACAAACCAAGAGGTATCTGCCATATTACACAGCAGCAAAATAGGCCCTATGTATGTGCTATTTTCATATCCTTTCAAGTGAGTTAAGGTATTTACCACTGAAAACTTCAAATATCGGATCAGAATCCATTTTGTAACCAAGTATATTTAGGCCAAATGCACCAGAGGAAGTAGGCTCAAGTCTATGAAAGCTCATGCTACAACTTCTATCTTTTAGTCAGTGTCAAGGTGCTCCAAGATCCCTTTGCATACCAAGTATATTTAGTGAGGAATGCATGCATACTGCAGAAATAATCTGGTATGACCCCCCTTTAACTGCCCTGGGTCAAGGTTATAGAATTCTGGGAATTGTAGTTTGTTGTGGCACCAGAGTGGAGCTCTATTAAAGGGGTCCAATTAAAGTGTGGTCAAACGGATTATTTCTGCAGTGTGATGCAATTGAGAACAAAAACTGAGCAATACTTTATTATTCAGCAATTTAGAAAAGTACGATGGCTGCTTTAGAAAGATTTGAGATTTAACTCTGAATTCATAATCTTTTTCTGAACTTGTTGCATGCACATCCTTTTACTCAGGGGTAGGCAACCTTTCCCCTTTAAGGGCCGAGGGACTTCAGCTCCCAGAAGCCTCAGCCATGTTGGCCAATAGTCCCATGTTGGCCAATAGCTCCTGGGATTCTGGGAGCTGAAGTCCCTCGGCCCTTAAAGGGGAAAGGTTGCCTACCCCTGCTTTTACTAGAAGCAAATTAAATAGGCAAGTTCGACTAATATGTAATAAGTAGAACTAATAAGTTCTACTAATAAGTAGAAATATTGCGCTGAATCAAAAGGAAATTAACTATGCTTTAGTATCACTGAAATCAATGCCAGAAGTTAGTCATAATTACTATGAATCCAATTTTAATGAGATTAAAAATATCCAGGAGTGTCTCATTCTAATCCACTTTTGATTAATGACAATTAAAAATCTAGCAGGTGAAACTGAACTTTACCAGGAAAACGTCTACTTTTCCAATGAATTTCCCTCACTACAAAATATTTTCATGTGAATGCTTTCTCATTTAAAGTCACAAATTAAAACTTAATTAAGGATCATGTAACTAGTGTTAGAAACATTTAATATTACTTGTACCATTTACATTTAAGGAACCAACTTTTGCTCAGTTTTTGATGAACTAGCAACAGGAAAAAACTGCATGTATCACACTGTATGGGGCAAAGTCTTTGTTTCTAATTTTCTGAGCTGGACTATATTCATAAAAAGTGAATAATTTTACTTTAGCTATGGAGCTAACCATTTTAATCCAAGCAAAAACTCTAAAAAGGAATATCAATTAGAATTTTTTTTTCTAAAGAAGTACAGCCACTAAAATGTCAGTGCAATTTAAACAATGGTAAAAATTAAAGTATTGACATCACTCAGTGGCCATTAGCCATACTGTTAACATTATTCATCTGAAAAAAGTTGTGATCTTTTAATTTCTGATACTCTGGCATTTCTAGATTTTTTTCAGCTTCTTCAATATCACCTTTAATAGCTGCTATAAGTGCATCTGCAGGAGGAAAAAAAGAAAAGAAATGAAGAACATTTCACATGCTTTTCTAAATAAAACATGTATAGTATATAGTCGTTTATAAGTCAAATTCATGCAAGAATAGATTTGGGGGGCAAAATTATGGATTTTGATATGACCCATGGATCAATTGAGGATAAAATTAATGAGAATGTAACAAAGGATATGAAGGATGAAGCAAAAGAAAATGATGCCAAAGAACTTCCAAAATTCCACCAGGCATAACTGCTTGTGATCACCCTAAAAGCTGATGTTTCCTTTAGGTGCTCCCAGGGCAGACTAAGCTCTTGCATTTTGCCACTCAGAGAAGGAGATGGTGCCTTTTTTTTTTTTGATAAAAGTTTAAAAGTACAGTACTTAGGTTGACCCATGGATAAGTTGACCCAGGTTTTTGGTGTCAATTTTTTTAGTAAAATTTGTTGACTTATACATAATATATACAGTAATACTGGTAAAAGCTTGCTCTAGCAGTGGCACAGGTAAGCCACCAAATAAGGAGAGAAACATGAAATTGGTCCAGACATTACATAACCAAGCCTGAAGCTCTCATGCCCTCATCACAACAAAAATAGTTTGCTATTATACCCAAACTGAGCAAATTATGGTCTGAAAGCACAAGATTCAGCTACCTTGCTAAAGCTGACACCAGTTTCTGAGCCAGGCCTGTCATGGAGGCTTCTGGCTGAACAGAAGTACCGCTGATGTGAAACCAATTGGTTACCCTCTAATCCTGGGAACTGGGGCAAGGGAAGACTTCATGGCTATGAAATGTCTATAGACTAGAGAAAAGATAGCAGCAACGTTCAAAACAGTACATGTTTTAACCCATGTTCTGAGGCAAACATACTCCTGCTACAGGTCATAAAGGTACAATACAGGAAGCATGCCCACAGAAGTGGGACAGAGTTCTTCCAGGCTGATATTCCAAGATGAAAAAACAATGAATGAAAATATTCCTATTTATTAGACTTTGTTACCAAAGGCATGTGTGGGTCCACTTAATTTTGCTATCAAGTGAGGCCCATGTATGCAGGAAGTCTGTCCTTCTCCCCAAGATAGTGTGGTAGGCAGATGGTAATTACAAGGCGATGGCTTTTTGTCATTTCTGCTAAGCCTGATGTACACAGGTTTCCAGGAGTGTGGATCTGGGATTTTCAAGAGGTACTTTGGTTATAAACTTTCTTGGCCAAAGATATTTTGTAGCTCTGGAGAAACCTATACTAAAAAGCATCCTAATATCACTAGGAAATGTAATCTTCTTTCAAAAACATTCAGTTCCAATATGTGATTTGGAAACAAGACTCTGGGAGACCAGGATTCAAATTCCCATTTGGTCACAGAAATCCACTGGGTGATCTTGGACAAGTTACATTCTCTCACTCTTAAAAGACAATGGCAAATCTACTCTAAATGAATCTTACCAATAAAACTACATGATAGGTTTGCCACAGGTGAAAATTGACTTGAAAGCATGTAACAATAACAACTTTATTTGAAATAACAGGTAAAGATAGCTACCCATTCCATTGCAAACAAAGATAGCTACCCATTCCATTGCATACTTAGAACCCATCAACCTTTAGTCTTCTGACTAATGTCTAGGGCAAGGATACACTTCCCTCTCATTGCACAGCCATATAGAGAGCTGGAAATGAGGGGGGGAGGCGGGGTGTGGGTGAGGGAGGGGCAAAATTTCTTCAGCTATCCTTTTTCTGGTTGCTGGATAAGACAAAGTTGACCTCCCCATTGCCAGAGACTCTAACTTTCCAATGTCCCCAGTCCCCTTGTCAGCAGCGAAGATCAGGAAGTTTGTATAACCCCATGTTTTTTAGTATCAGTGGCAACATACATTTACCAGGTGAACACAAAGACAGGCTAAAAGTATACAGTTGCCTCCTTAAAAGGCTTAGTTAGAGGAGAATGGTGTGAAAGACCTCTTGCTTTGTGCAACAGACACAGAATACATACAAGAAATTCGGCTTTGAAAAACAGAAGCCATAGAACAATTGTTCTTTTTGGTCATTCAGTTGTTGTGGATTTCAGCTAGCTTGTCCAATGGTTAACGATCCTGGAAAATGCAGTCCAAAACATCTGGAGGACCAAAGATTGAGAACCAGTGCCAAAGAGTAATGATATCTGAGGGCTGAGTAAGGAATGATACTCTGCTGAAAGATTTGTCAAAAGGTACAGAAGACTTACCTAAAGAATCAAAGTTTTTTTCTGGTCGTATATATCCAACAATAATTATACTAAGTATTTCTCCATAGAAGTCTTCATTGAATGTGTGAATGATGTGTGTTTCCTAGAACAACAAATACTTTAATTGTATATTCAAATCATGAACACTGTACATTAATGTAGTCACATAAATAATGCATTGAAAACTTTTTCAATGAACAATTGGGAAGCCTTAGGCTTGCTATGCCTTTCTAATGGCTTCTTTTATAACTCCCCCAATATAGCCTTGCCAATTTAACCACTTCTCTGTATTTGGCATCTTTTTCTAATCCTTTGGTGTTTAACCAAACACAACTGAAATCAGTGCAGAATAGCACCTGCTAAAAATCTGCTTTGCAGGACAGGGCTTTCTCACCTTATGTGTGTTACATAGTTTCAGTCAACTGATTCTGATGAAGCATGTGCACATATGAATATATGGATTAAGGTGTTCAATATGTGTCTGTATATAAACATGAGACATTTACTTATTTAGAATACCCACCATAACTTTCAGGGCAAAGGGTTCTGTCAACCCTGGGATATTTATCCCAATTTCCTAATTTAAATGAAAGTGTAAAATTCTAGCATTTTAGCTATCATTAAGGATCTTCTGTAGGAAATCAGATAATTTGCAACTTTAAGAGGAAATGTAGATGGCATTTCTCCATATTATTGGGAAGAAAAAAAAAACACTGTTGTGAACCTGGTCAGCATGCAAAATGACATTTTCAAGCAACATCTGTGTTTTCGGAATATGGTGGTATAGACCACGGATTTGGGGTCCTAGAATAATTTAATCCAGAAACATTCTTACCACAGATTTCTTAACATTCTTGTAATATGGATTCCAGCCGATACTCAAGACCATTTTATGAACATCTCCATTTCCAACACAAGCCCATCCATAGTAAATGCCAGTAGAGATATCAGATGGGAAACTATCAACCACCTCCTCAGAAAAGTTAGCTGAAAAATATAAGGAAAAGCTTATATAAAGCATAATGAAACTGAATACATTAAAATATTCCATACAACATGCAAAAAAAAAAAAAAAAAACTTAAACCAGGAAGCTTTTGGTCTATTCATATTGCTATAAAATCCTATTTTGACAGGACATTACTAGAATTCAGATTAAGTCAAACTAGATTGAGATTAAATAGTACTATTTAAAAATTTAAATCAATGTTGTATATCAGAGTTTTTTAAAAAGAAAATCTTCAATTTACAAAATAAATGAGAATTATTGTTAGAAAAGTTAGTATTTTGCAAATGAAAGATTTAATAAAATGCAACTAAATAAAATGTCATGCTATAATTCCCCCCCCCCCCCAAAAAAAAGCCCTGTGCAATTACTTTTGTGTTATGGTGTTATATGCTCAGATATAAAACACATTTGTTTTACTCTCTATGGGCATGTTATGGACATACTAAAATCTAGGAAACTTGTTTGAAGACAATGCTACAACCCACCAGAGTTTAAAATTAAGAATTGAATCTAATGTGTAATGCAGCTTTCATTAACCAGGTGGCATCCAGGTATACTGATCATCTACTGCTGACTAGGAATGATGAGTTATAAGTCCAACACATCTTCAAAGCTAGGGAAGGGGAAAGCTAAGTATACCCATAAATTCTGGTTGGCAATCTTGGGACAAGTCACTATCTATTAGCCAAAACTAGCCTGTCAGTAAGTTGGGAAGATTTTTTAAAAAAAAAAATCGACAATGAAATTATAATTCCACTAGTCTAGAACTGAATTTCAATTGCAGACCACCACCCATTGACTTCCCCTGAGAGCATGTGACTTGCCCAAGGTCACCCAATGGGCTTCACGACCAAGCTCTGACATGTTGGCTCCCAAAAGTTTCTTGTTGTTGATTCCAAAACTACCTCCCACCTCTTCATATGATCATTCACTCACACTAGCTTTAGGCAACATCTTCCCTCCTACCTCAACAACCATTGTTAAAGCTGAATTTGTCACCTCATCACATGTTTTGTATTTCCATAAGTATTCATACAGCCTAATTATAAGAGTCCTTTTATACTACACACATTTCAACACTATCTGACTCCATCCTCATGGGGGCATCCTACACTCATCTACTCTCTTCACCACAGGCTTATTCCATTGTCAAACTGGATTTGCCACTTCATTTCCATGCAGAAAGGCAAGTTCACAATGCCTTTGTTCACAAACAACCATTGTTAAAACTGGGCAGGCCACTTCATTTCCATACACAAAGGAATTTGAATTCAAATTGACATTCTCACACATCTAGAGCATATATAAGTCTGTCTCTGGCTTTCCACTCCGCTGAGTGCATCTGAGAAAGTAGACTTAAGTCTATGAAAACTCATGCTGCTAACTTCTTTCTTTCAGTGAGTGAAAAGATGCTACAAAAGTTCTCCACCTACTGAATCTACACCAGGGGTAGGCAACCTTTTTGAGCCGGGGGCCGGGTTGCTGTCCCTCAGACAATTGGGGGGGGGCGAAGCACCAATAAATAAATAAATAAATAAATATTTTAAAAAATTAAAAAATTTAAAAAATATGCATGCACACTCTCTCAGCCCCAGAAAAGCCATGGCAAAACCCCTGTGGAGATTTTGCCAAGAAAACCCCAAGAACAAGTAATAACAATAATCAATATCATCATGGCAGGACCGGCCGGGGGGGGGGCGCCTACCCCTGTTCTACAGACTAGAAATGACTTGAAGGCACATCACAGCAACAATAACCATCTGAGGAAATAGACCAAAGGTTACACTACAACATCTACACATTTAATTTTTAGAGCAGCCAAAAAAGCATTAGTAGAAACCCAAAAACACTGTTTTTGTCAGCATTTTCTATCCTCTCAAGTAAGAAATGTCTCAGTTTCTCCCTTTGCAAGAGCTCATTGTTCATTAAGAGGAATGACTTGTGGTTAAATTGTTTTTCTTAAGAGATAACATGAATGTTTTCAGGTGTGGAATGTGCCCTTTGCTGCAAGTTGGGGTAAGTGTGTGTGTTTTTAAGCATACTGTAGCTAGCAGGCATTTGAGACGCCCATCGCCGACAAAGAAAACATTTCCACTGTCATGTGTGAAAGCACCATTGCTTTACAAATGTCCCCCTCAGTCCCTTGAATCAAATACTCTTGAGCATCAATTGGGAATACTTCCAAAGAAACTCCTATACAGCAGTATGCAAAAGGATCTTGCTGCACCTTTGAGACTAACTGATAGAAGTTGGTAACATGAATCTCTGTAGACTTGAGCCTCTTTCCTCAGATGCATTTGGAAATGCATGTGAGGAAGTAGGCTCAGGTCTACAGAAATTCATGCTACCAGCTTCTTTCTTTCTTTTGTTGTTGTGTGCCTTACGGCAACCCGTAAGGTGAACCTATCACAGGGTTTTCCTGGCAGGTTTTTTCAGAGGGGTGTTGCCATTGCCATCCTCTGAGGCTGAGAGAGTGTGACTTGCCAAAGGTCACCCAGTGGGTTTATATCTCAAAGGTGCTACAAGATCCCTTTGCATACTGATTTTCCAGACTAACACAGCTATGTCTTTGAATTCTGCTATACAGCAAACAGACAAAAAAGCTCCAGGTTTAATGTGGCACCAAATTTTGAGTTAAAGCCAAACACCACACACACGAGGAGTATGCCCTCTTTATCGAACGTGCTGAAAGAGAGCTTCTTGGATGAAGTTCAAAGACACAGCTATGTTAGCTTGGGAAATCAGTATGCAAAGAGGTCTTGCAGCACTATTGAGACTAACTGAAAGACATACAAGTTGGTAGTAGGGGCTTTTGCAGACCGGAGCCTACTTCCTCAGAGGCAGATAGTCTGCATGTGAGAATGTCCACAGGAATGGAAAACTTTGTGGATGTGAAGATAAGGTATCAAGTTCAGTTTTAAAGAAGGGGACAAGGCAAGGATGTTGCCTAAAGCCAAAGTTAATAGATAAACCATAACCATAGAATCAAGTCTACAAAAGTTCATGTTACCAACGTCTTTCCTCCAAGGCCCAAAACACACTGCAGAAATAATCCAGTTTGAGACTGCTTTAACTGCTCTGGCTGAATGCTAGGGAATCCTGGGAATTGTAGGCTCAAGTCTAGGAAATCTGAAAGATGTTGCAAGATCCCTTTGCATCTTATATAAAGGGCTATGGCCTGATTTTGTGGGCATTTCTGTTTAAGAGAGGAAGACGTGCCAAATGAGAGTAAATAAGAGGTTAAAAAGATAAGGGGAGGGAAAAGAAGTGAATCAGGCTGATACCCTCCATCGGCAAAAGGGAAAACACAGCTGGAGCAGGGTGACCAGGACAAGGCACTGAAAAATGGGAGGACATTCAAGAAAAATGTGGGACATTACAAAATAAAAGCTAAAAACACTCCTACAAATGTAAATTCATGTTTCTTGTTCATGCTCAAAATGGAGGACCTTTTTAAATTTCTCCTAGACAGAAGGTTGAAATGTAGGATATGTCCTGGGGAAAAAGGACGCCGGGTCACCCTTCAGGGTACGACTCCCAGCTCAGCCATGGCAAGTCACACTCTCTCAACTTCAGGGAAAGGCAATGGCAAACCTCCTCTGAACAAAGCTTGCCAAGAGAATGACATGACAGGGATAGGCCTTAGGATCACTATAAGTCGGAAAAAACTTGAAGGCACAAAACAAACAAAAACCCATCACCGCCAAGGAGGACACAATGGAGGGCGTCCGAGAAAAAGGGAGGACATTCCCAAATTAAAAAGCTAAATTCACTCACAGAAATATAAATCTATGCTTCTTCCTCCTGCTCAAAATGGAGGGCATTTTGGAATTCTCTCCCCTACCCCCCCAACTCCGCCAGACAGAAGCCTGAAATGGAGGACGGGTCCTGGAAAAGGAGGATGCCTGGTCACCCTGCTCTGAAGAAACGTGCCAAGAAATCCCCACTTGGATAAGTCACACTCTCTCAGCCTCAGAGGATGGCAACGGCAAAGTACCTCTGAAGAAACCTTACCGAGAAAATCCCGTAGCCACCCTACGTTGGAAAGGAAGGCACAGATTCATACATTCATGTTTCTTCGTCCTGCTCAAAATGGAGGGCATTTTTGGAACTCCTCCCAGGCCGAAGGATGGAATGGAGGACATGTCCTGGAAAAGGAGGACGTGTCTGACCTTCCCTGGCTGCCCTCCTCTTCCCCTTGAACCCTCCATTTCACCGGAACCAGGCTGGGGGAGGAAAACGAGCCATCCGCCAAGCCTTCCTCCTCCTCCTCCCCGTCCCCTTCTTATTCCCGGCTTCGGAGACACTCACCGGTGGGGATGCCCAGCTCCTTGGAGCCCCGGCCGAAGCCCCGCACCACCTCGCCCCGGCAGAAGTACGGCAGGTGCTTCATAGCCCCACACGGAAAGGGCAGGAAGAGGAAGGCAGGTCAACGCGCCTCAGAAGCAGCGACCAGAAAACCGTTGAAGGGCGCGAGGCAAAAAGCCAACCACGCACGCAACTCCCCCCTCACGCGCACCGCGCCGTACCGTGCGGCTGCTCAGCTAGACCCCGAACCTGCCGGCACGGAAGAGGAGGGCTTTGCATTGCGTCACAGGAGGGGGCGGGGCTCCCTGAGCGTTCGTTCTCCTCTGCCCAGCTAGTGGGTGGGGGCAAGGAAGAGAGAGTGCGCATGCGCCTGCCTTTTCTCTGGCAACCACTCTTCCGGGTGGGAAGGAAGAAAGTGTGAGGAGGCTTGGAGCCAGGAAGAGAGAGAGAGAGAGTGCGCATGCGCCTGCCTTTTCTATGGCAATCAGTCTTCCTGGTGGGAAAGAGGAAAGTGTGAAGGAAGTTGGGAGTTCGAGGCCAACGGAAGGGCCTCTCTGAAAGTAGTTAGTAATTTCCAATGCCTAGCGTCTCCTAAAACACCACCCAGGGGCAAGACTACATCTTCTACACCAGAGTTATTCCCAAGTGGTGGCCCCTGAGAGAATGTCCTGGGGTGCCTCTCTACACTGTAGAAATAACGCAGTTTGACACCGCTTTAACTGCCATGGCTCCATCCTACAAAATCTTGGGATTTGTAGTTTTGAAGAACAGAATGATGTGTCTTACATCCATGTGTCAGTGAAGGAATGGCTTCTTATCTGCCCATTCTTTCATTTGATTGTTTAAAAGGGACTCCCACCCACCCCCTTTTTTTTTCTAGAGAGAAAAATGCTTTGCCTCTACAGAGAGCTGGACTAGATGACCTTCATGGTCATTTCATTCTCTCATTCTGTGTTGGGTGCTAGTTGGTATTTACAAAGAACAAGGGTAGCTTTAGTTGTATGATAGCTTCAATTGCAGGGCCATTATTATTATTATTATTATTATGAAGTATTTATACTCCACTCTTCAGCCAAAAGGCTATCAGAGCATCTTACAAATGGTTAATTAGACATTTCCCTGCCCTCAGACTTACAATCTAAAAAGACAAGAGACAAAAGGAGAAGGGAATCATGTCTCCATTCTAGTGAATGGACAAATTTGGGACTTAGGGCCACCATCTTCCACTAGTAGTCATCCAGATAAGGTGGAACTAAACACAGCATAAGATAACAACGGTTTTCTTGGTAAGATTTGTTCAAAGGGGATTTCAGTTCCTCTCCTCTGAGGCTGAGACTTACCCAAGGTCACCGAGTAGGTTTCTGTGGCCACGTAAAGATTTGAACCCTGGTTTCCAGAATCCTAATCCAACAATCAAACCACTAAACCACACTGGCTCTCATAAGATTAAAGGTAAAGGTGGTCCCTTGACATGAATGTCTAGTTGTAATCGACTGTAGGGGTCGCTGCTCATCTCTGTTACAAAGCCGAAGAGCCAGCATTGCCAGAGACTACTCTGTGATCATGAGGCCAACATGATTGCACAGAATGCTGTTTATGTTCCCACTGAAGTGGTCCCTATTTATCTACTTGCATTTGCATGCTTTCAAACTGATAGGTTGAGAGAAGCTGGGACTAGTGACAGAAGCTCATCCCATCGTGCAGCACTTGAACTGCCAACCTGCCAATCATCAGAATTGGCCTCAACCACTAAGCCATCGCATCCCACTCTGATAAGATACCGTATCATTAACTAAATAATGCATCTGTTAAAGCCAAGCCTCTTAACACAGTTATGTTGAATCAAAAGGCCCTTGTTGGGGGCTATTTTTTCCGTTTCTTTTTTTTTAAAAAGAAGGTTTCCCACACACACACACCTAGTTGAATCCTATGTCATGCTTGGCCCAGGACCAGATCTTCCAAGTCTATGCAATGTAGAGTGATGATTGCCAGGTGTGCAAGGTCACAACCTTGGACCAGGCATGCAGGCAATGTAGGATTTTTGCATTTTGTTGGCTGCTCGCCATTGGAGTCATGTGGTCTGAAATGCTCTCTTGTATAAAGAGGGCTTGGCACAGAGCTTCAGGTTTAACCAGACATGACTCAGGATTTTCTCTGTGTTTCTCTGGCTGTGTTCTTTGGGTTTATCACTTTTTTAAAATGTACATAAGCATTTAGAAGTGTTTTCATCCCCATTCTACTGATTGTTCTGCAATGAGTACATAGCAAGTCTACATTAAAAGGTGCTATTTTTCCTGTTGCGATGGTGAGAGAAGCAGTATTTGCTGAGCTTCTCACCAATACATAGGCTCTTTAATGCATAATTAAAGTTCACATTAGAATTTATTTAGACAGACACCGCTTATATATACATATCCATAACTGTATATAAGCTGTGGAGACATTAGTGGATGTCTATATCAGTTATTCTCTCTCTTTCTCTCTCCTTATACACATATATACATAATTTTCTTTCCAGTTTTTAGTGAAACATCAGATAAGTGGGAAGGAGTAGTTAAGGATTGCATGATGTTTCCTTTACCTTGGTCTATCATGACCAATACTGTCTGTATTGTAACATTTAGCATTATTTTTGATAACTGACTGTATGTATTTATAGGAGGAGGCAAGATTAGGAAATGGGTAAGGCCTATACAAGTATATAACCTATAAATGTATGTATGATATATAAAACCTGTATAACTACACAGAAATAACAGTTTGAAAAGTCCTTAAGGCTTGATGTTTACAATCCAAAATAAAAATCAGAAAAAGGCATTGTTCTACTATTGTGACTGAACTGAAGAAAAGCAGATCAGATTTCAAAACGTGCACTGAAAAAAGTATGTTCTTCACTTAATTTTAAGTGTGTGTTTTTTTTAAATTGCAGCTCATTCCTTTTGCTAGTGCTTTTGCATTCTTCTTTCCTGGACCAAAGAAGCTGAGCTCTTTCTCAAGGCACACCTGTATTTGTGAATGCTTTCCTTCAGAATATTGATCATCAGCATTAGTGACTTTGCCCACCCAGAATAGAAAGGAGGAGATCTCCATCCCAGTTGTGTAGGTTCACTCTGCATGGGACACAGAGTCACTTTTGTGACAACATTGTGATCATAACTAACATGCCACATAAGGGTATGAAGCTTACGTAAAATACATCTGATTATTGTTTATGCAATAGATTAGGACAGCTGCCCCTTTGGAACTTAGCTAAACTCTTGTTCCTGATTTATTTATTTTCAAATTCTCTAATAGGATTCAAGCTGTTTTCCCAAGCCTGGTGCCCTCCATATGTGTTAGACTACATCTCCCATCATTGTCAGCCAGCATCATAAGTATAGTCCATTCCCTCTGGAGGGCACCAGTTTGGTGAAGAATTGCAGCTAATTGTTTTTAAAAATTATTTGTGTCCACTAGGTGGCAGAAGTTATTTACTCTTTCAAGAAACAAGGGCAGCCTTGGAAGGCGAATTTAAAGTTATTTCATGTCAGCAAAAGTCAGACGTTTAGACTAACCTGCTCTAGAGCTCTGCTAAGACACTCATAGTTAGGATATCTGCTTAGAGATTATTCTGCTATAAAAAGCAAACTCCTGAACAATTTGCAAGCTTTGCTTGGTTTCTGTTTTGGGGACAGAACTGGAGTACCCAGTTTCAGTAGCTGGTTTATTACTATATTGAATCATTTAGGATTTCAAAACTGGAGACAATAAATACTATGCAGTTATCCTGTTATAAACTTTTGGTCCCATGTTGTAATTTAACCCATCCTTGTCACCATCTTAATTTCCTCTATTTGGGATGTTAGCCCTCCTTATCCACAGATATTTTTTTTAATCTATGGATTCAGGCATCCATGGCTTGAAAATATTCCAAAAAAGTATAAATTACAAATAGCAAACCTTGATTTTCCATTTTATACAAGGGACACCATTTTGCTCTGCCATTATATTTAATGGGACTTGAGCATCCACAGATTTTGTTATCCATGGGGGATACTGGGACCAAACTCCAGTGGATAATAAGGTCCCACTGTATATGCACACTTTCCTGGAACAAGCTCTATTGAACAGAGTAGGTATCACATCTAAGTAAGCAAGAAGAGGACTACACACCTCTGCTTATACTCCCCCGAATTCGGTCTATCCAAGAGGCCTTTCTTACATAAACCTTTCAACATCATTTTTCTCAGCTCTCTTAATTATTATTGGTTAACTGAATTTTACCTGAAATAGTTTTGTCAGTGTCCATCAGCTTTTCCAAGTCCAAAGATTCAGTTTGACAGTGAATTATGGTAGTCTTCCAAGCCCCTCAAGGTGCATTAAGTAAAAGAATTGGGTGGATTACTTTGTAAGGTGAAAAATGTCAAAATGCATAACCATAGTATGTATTTCTGTTGGTAAAAATGGGTATCCTTCAAGTTCAGAGTGCAAACTTACTTGAAATTTAGCCCTATTCAGACCAAGAATACCTTGCACTGGAATAAGCAGAGCTACAAGTTAGCCAACTATTGCTGGAAATTGGCAGAGGGAATTAACTTCTTTGTTGCACATGGATACATACTGTAACTAGTATGTGTAAAAAGAAACATTCAAAAATAGCATTCTGATAAGATTTCAGGAAATTTACAAGAATTTTAAATATTACATAAAACCTCAAACCTTTTGCATACGTTAAAGTGACAGTTAATCACCTCTGGTTTTTCATCTTCAAAAATGCACTGATGTTATAGATAAGGAACTATAACACTGCTAAATGAGTCATGTGGCAAAGATGACTAGGATGCATCTACACAATAGAAATGATGTAGTTTGATACCACTCTAACTGCCGTGGCTCCATACTACAGAATTCTGGAATCCTGACTCTGGGTGGTCATTGCCAGCCCTAGTTGCACAGGGGTAAAAATAGTTTCTTTTAGCATTTCTCTCTGGCTTTCATGTTGAGGCAATCTGGATAAAGCGTCCACAAGCACATTTTCTTTTCCTGAGAAGGCTTTTAGCTTGAATCTGAAGTGTTAGAATTCTTTAACCCACCGACTCTGTTTTGGGCTTAGTTTTCTCAGAGCTTCCAAGGCTTCTAAATTGCAATGATCAATCCTAACCTCAAAGGGTTGGCTGACCCCTTCTAGGAATTGGTGCCAAGATTGCAGTGCTCTCTTGATGGCCACAGCTTCTTTCTCCCAAATAGGCCACTTTAGTTGTGCTTCTTGGAAATTTTTGGATAAGTAAGCACATGGTCTTAGCCTCCCTTCTGAGTCCTTTTGTATTAATACAGTGCCCAATGCAACATCACAGACGTCGGTTTGCACAATAAATGGCTGGTCTGGATCGGGGTGTTTTAAAATATGTTCAGAGCAAAAGAGTTCTTTCAGCTGTTCAAAACTTGCTTGACATTCCGGAGTTCACCACACCTTGGTGGATGGCTTGGGTTCCACGTTGGGATCCCCAGGAGGAGTCTTGGTTTTCAATAGGTTGGTGATGGGCCATGCCAGTTGAGTGAAATTTGGGATGAGCTGTTGGTAAAAGTTGGCAAAGCCCAAAAATCTCTGCACCTGTTTTCATGTCTTAGGAGAGGCCCATTCCAAGATCGTCTGCGCTTTGGCTGGCTCTATTCCTATTCCCTGGATGGACACTTGGTATCCCAGAAAATCCAATTTGGTCTCTGTGAAATTCACATTTAGGCAATTTCATATATAGATGATTATCCAGGAGGCACCTCAAGACCTCCCTCACTAGCTTTATATGGGAGTCTAAGGGCCGTTGCAGACTGCCAGGGGCAGAAGTGAGTCCACTTTAACTACCCTGACTCAGTGCTAGGGAATCATGGGAACTGTAGTTTATTGTGGCACCAGAGCTCTCTGACAGAGAAGGCTCAATGTCTCAGAAAAAAATACAATTCCCATGATTCCCTAGCACTGAGCCAGGGCAGTTAAAGTGGACCCAGTTTGCACTATTTCTAGCAGTCTGCAAAGGCCCATAGTCTTCTGGGATACTCTGATCTCACCCAGTGAATGTGGCATTATCAGAGTCACTGCAGACCAGCGAACTGTTCTGCAGCTGCAGGTGAGTGTGGATTTTCCTGTTGGTGTAGACAAGACCTTCAACTTGATGCCAATAAATTTTAAACATCAAACTACTGAATGCATTAAGAGCTCAGATATCTGGAAAATGTCTTTGGTTTTAGAATATGACACATTTGTAATATTGGTTTAATGCAAATTGAGTCAACTTTAACTGTCCTGAATCAGTGCTAAGGAATCATGGGAACTGTAGTTTATTGTGGCACCAGAGCTCTCTGACAGAGAAGGCTCAATGTCTCAGGAAAAAAAAAATACAATTCCCATGATTCCCTAGCACTGAGCCAGGGCAGTTAAAGTGGACTCAATTTGCACTATTTCTGGCAGTCTGCAAAGGCGCTAAGTCTTGGGAGTAAATTAGGACATCATCCCAGTAAACTTCGACTCCCTCAAATAGGTCATGTAAAACTTCATTCACAACTCTCATAAAAATGCCCGGTGCACCCGATAGCCCAAAAGGAAGAACGAGATGTTCAAGGGGCAATTAAATACAGTTTTGTATTCATCCCCTTCTTGTATGTGCACCCGATAGTAGGCATCTCTCAAATCCAATTTGGTAAAGATCTGGCCAGGGATTAGCTGGCCCAGCATGTCCTTCATCAGAGGAATTGGGTATTTGTTAGTATTGCAAATCCCATTAAGGTTTCTGTAGTCCATTGCCAGGCATAGCAAACCATTTTTCTACTCCCAGAAGAACACTGGGGCCCCAAACATGGAGGTGGATGGGTGGATGAAGCCACTAGCCAAGTTCTTTTCCAGAAAGTCCTTTAAGGGTTTCATCTCAAGTGGGGTCATGGAGTATAGCTGGGACTTGGGGGCTTCTGCCCCTGGCATCAATTCAATCATGCAGACTGTTTCCTAATCAGGCAGGAGTTGGTTGCACTCCTTTTCCTTGAACACCTCTGCCAAGTCTCTATCTTCTGGAGGATAGTCTGGCAGGTCCTCTGTGACTGCACTTCTGACCCTCTCTAGTGCTGAGTTAGGTTCCCCCAATGTCACCACTGCACACTTACCCACTCTCGGGCTGATGTCTCTGGTGTGTGCGCTGCATCCCAGATCACCAAAAACCAGTTCTCTCGGCCCCACACCAGAGTCCTGGGTTATGGAAGTGCAGCCAGTCTGTGCCTAGGATCACTTAGTACTCTGAAGTGTAGCCTAGTATAAACAGGATCTTCTCACAATGATCTGCCCCTCCTAGCCAAACAGTCTCTGTTTCCTCACTGGCGGATGCTCCCCTCATCGAAGTGCCGTCCATCTGGTGAAAGTTGATGGGGTGCCTCAACTTTTGGATGTTCAGTCCCATTTGCCTTGCTACAGTGGGGTTGATGAAGCATCGCGTGCACCCCAAATCAATAGCAGCCACTAAGTTCATGCACCTGTTCCCACCCCAATCTTCCACATTCACATCCAGAGTGTTTAAGGGAACCCCACCACTCACCCTCATAGTACAGTGCTGAGATCTTATGGCCGGTCTCTCACCGCTGCCCGAGGCTGGACGTTGAAGTTTTCCACTGGCTCTGTGTTGTCCTCCAACTCCATTGTGTCCGGGGATCTCTCTGGATCCATGACTACAACTGCAGTCTTGAGGGCTCGACTGCCCAGTTCCATTCTGGAGTGTCACTGGTCTCTCAGCATTGGCAGAAGGTGCTGCCCCTTCGTCAGGCTGCTCAGCTGCCCATCCTTCCTTTTGGGGCACACCGCCATAAGATACCCCTTCTGCCCACAGGTTGGGCACAGTCCCAGTCATCTCAGTCATTCACGCTCCATCTCCTGGGACTTTGTGTCTTTCTCCGTCCCTCGGGAGTGGCTTGGGTTTGCACTAGTTCCCTAGCTCAGTCCTGGTTTTCAGTGGGCCATCAACTGGATCTCTTGCTGCACCATTTCAATCTCTCCTGTCAGTTGAATCCACTCTCTCACCGTCTGTGGGGTGTCAGTTATCCGGGCCCACTTCAACAAGTAAGCCCGCATTGAATTGTTGCACCTTGGTGGCTTCAGGTCAGTCCGTGACTTGAGCTGCTAGTCCTCAGAACTCTCTTGCATACTAGGTCATGGAGTGTGTCCCCTGAATCAGCAACATCAGTTTAGCCTTGGCTTTCTTGATCCTGAAAGACTCCTTGAAGCAGGGTCGCAGGGCTGACATGAATGCCAACTGGTTCTCCAATTCCGGGGCTCGGGCATTAAACAATTGCACTAGTCAGTCTGCCGTGTCACCTTCCAGGTGTGCAGTCGCACACCCCACTCTGGCACACTCCATAGGGAATGTGGGTCCCTACTCCCACATGTGTGCCACAACCTGGGCCATGAAGTAAGATAACATACTGGATCTCCCGTCAAACTGCACCCCCAGTTGTCATGCAGCTGGATTCTTAACACAATTCATGGGTGCTATTGCAGGTGTCCAGAGGGTTGCTTATCTCCGTGCCAGGCATTGCACTCTCATTGCTTGCACTGTAGGCATGGTCAGTGGTCATTAATTGGAATTCACCAAATAAGCAAGAAGAAGAAAAAGTAATGATAGTAGTAGCAGTGCTAAATGGCATTGTACAGCATTGAACATTTATAAGTGTTTTCTGTTGATTTTGCATAGATATAGTGCACATATACATCCATGTATTAGATTTTATGATGTTGGGTTGGGCATCTCAGACTATTAGTTAATATAGACCATGCTTGCAAATAAAAGTATTGCAGAATAACCCTTCATGCAACTGTTTGTACCTTTCACATTTTGACTGTAAGTATATGCATGCCTGAAGACACAAACACAAAGACATGTGCACATGTGTGTGCGTCTGTGTGTGTGAGAGCATGCACACACAGACACACAGACACTTATTAGTGCTATTAGCTACTTGATGTATCCCAAAGGTCTGGGTGGGACTTAAAGGAAACCATTTGTCAGTTTTTCAGTTCTCCCAGCCAGAAGTAAAGTTGGTTTCTGCAGCTGTCTGGAAATAATGAGTTTTGAGAGGTTCTAAATGAGTTGTGTTCCCTTTTTAGGTTCTAAATGAGTTATGTTCCCTTTTTAGGAACATATGTTCCTTTTTTAGTAGGATATGTAGTTAAAATTAAAGCAGACCTGCATGCCTGGATGGAAGACTGTTTAGGAACCATATATATTCATGTGTGTGTACACACACACACACACACACACATATATATATACAGTATATATATGCTACCTTGAGTCTCATCATAGATAAAATTAGGAGTATAATTGTAATAAATAATAAAGGCACTGTTTGAAGCCTGCCTACTTTCTTCCCTGGCTACAGATACACATGAGTGTGTTCACTCACTCACTCTCTCTCTCTCTCACACACACACACACACAATGTGTGTGTAACCACAGATACTGCAAAAACACTGGTAGGTCTTTGCATCCTATAAAGGTCTTCCCCTACAACTGCCTACCACATGAAAGAAGCATTAAACAATTTGAAAGAGGGAGAAAATCAAGTTGCCTGTAACCAAAAATTGTATTACTCTGTATTCTGATGTTGATAAGCCAACTACATAAGGTACTTCTAGCCTTATATTTCTCAACATTTTTCAGGAGCCAGTAAAATGCAGTAGCTATTTTGTTCTGTTTGTTATGCCTTGTTCCAGTAACTTCCTAGGCCAAATGAAATTAAGTATAAGAATTTAATATATGTTGTTGGCTCCAGGATGTACCTCTTTGCTGACAGAAAGTCACTCTGTCCTATGGGGGAGGTCTTCCCCTTTCACTACAGCTTACCCTCTACAGCAGGGTTTATCTCATCTAACCTGATGCTTAAACTTCAACATATAGTTCAATTTCTTAACTGACTAAGGACAAGATTTTTCATACCCCTGCATCCTAAACAAAGGGCCGTTGCAGACCAGCCCAAAGGGCCGGCCTGGGGGTAGGGTTGGGGCGGGGCAGCTGCACACCGGTCACCCCAACCGCAGCCCGACACTGTCCTGACGCTGTGCAGCCGTACTCACGGCGCGCGAGGCATAAGGACGCTCTTCCGACACAGTGTGCAGACACGCTGCGCTGAAAGGGCGTGGAAGAGCCATGGCACCAGCTTTTAGGGCAGCCTTTTGCCAGCCTTTTAAGGGTGGCAAAAGGAAGGATTGGGGCCACGACATGGGGTTGCTGCAGCCCCGATCCGCCACTCCCCGGGGCAGCTCTCTGCCGCCCCAAACGGGCTGTCTGCATTGGCCCTAAGTTTATAAATACAGGAAACGATTCCCTTCAATATATATCAAAAATTCTGATCACTACAATCATTTTTAGACAGATTAATGCACAAAAATCCAAAAAGCTAAAAACATTTAAACTCATATTTGTCATCAGAAGGAAGATTTTAACTCTAAATCAGTTACAGTAGGCCCTCTGTATCCACAGATTCTGCATCCACAGATTCCACCATCCGTGGCTTGAAAATATCTTTTTAAAACCCCAAAAGCAAATCTTGATTTTTGCCATTTTATTCAAGGAACATCATACTTGAGCATCTACAGTTTTTGGCATCCATGAGAGGTGCTGGAAGGGCCCACTATATTACCAATATTACAAATGTGTCATATTCTAAAACCAAAGACATTTTCCAGATATCTGGGCTCTTAATGCATTCAGTAGTTTGATGTTTAAAATTTATTGGCATCAAGTTGAAGGTCTTGTCTACACCAACAGGAAAATCCACACTCACCTGCAGCTGCAGCACAGTTTCCTGGTCTGCAGTGACTCTGATAATGCCACATTCACTGGGGTGAGATCAGAGTATCCCAGAAGACTATGGGCCTTTGCAGACTGCTAGAAATAGTGCAAACTGGGTCCACTTTAACTGCCCTGGCTCAGTGCTAGGGAATCATGGGAATTGTATTTTTTTCTGAGACATTGAGCCTTCTCTGTCAGAGAGCTCTGGTGCCACAATAAACTACAGTTCCCATGATTCCCTAGCACTGAGTCAGGGCAGTTAAAGTGGACTCAATTTGCACTATTTCTGGCAGTCTCCAAAGGCCCTATGATGATCATGTGAAGATCATGTAACTTATGGTGCAGAGTATTTCTAGCCACACAGCCGTGTCTGTGACACTGCTTTGGAGTGTCCAGGCAAAGGTGGGGTAAGAGTCAGTTCTCTTTTCTCTGGAGTTTTGGAGAAAAGCCCCACATTGCTTGTGAATCCTCAGAAATGATGTATGGCTGGAAAGGAGTGGCTGCAGGGTGAGTACAGGTTTTCTTGCCCATGTAGACAAGCCCAAAGGCTGTTTTCAGTTCTGCCACCAAACAACTCAGATTATGTGGAATGACTACATAGTGAAACAGCTAACATAACTTGCTGGTGACACCTAATCTATGTTTGCTAATATATTCATCTGAATTATTTCACATTAGTCTTTCTTACTGAGTTGTAAAGTTCACTTAAGTTCTGCATTTAGAATCACTCTAGGGCATGCTGATTTGACATTTTTCTTGTATGTTACTGAAATCTGGGCAAGTAACTCTTAGTTCTTTGAAACCTGAGGCCTATGTCTAATTGTTAATCTGAAGTAGAATTAGGACTTTATCACACGGGGGAAATCCCGTGCAGAAATGGGGTTTTAAATAGGAAAAAATGCAAAGTGGGTAGATTTTCAGACAATGTCACTTTTAAACTGTCAACCCGAACAGAAAGTTCGAGTTACTTTCTGTTCGGGTTAAGCACACTTTAAAAACGATGTGTGTGAAAATTTACCTGCTTTTGTGGATTTTTTCCACCTTTTAAATCCCATTTCTGCATGGGATTTCCCTCTTGCAATAAAGTCCTTAGACCCATTGGCTCATTGTGAAATTGGTAAGTCCTGCCACAGGAACTATCTTCTCACTGATGACAATTCACAAACACACAGTGCTGCTAAAGACAGGGTGTTACATTTCTTTAAAGAGAATAATATTGTTATTGTTCCTTCAACACTTTTAACTCCTGTTACTGTGATTACCACAGAACCTACCAGCACAACATTGATCAGAAAACAGATCTGGACCTACAATTGGCAAGTACCGTATTTTTCGCCATATAAGGCGCTCCGGCATATTAGGCGCACCCAATTTTAAAGGAAGAAAATCCAAGAAAAAAGGATTCCTCCCTTTAGCCGGAGGCCGGTTGTTCAATGGGCTGGTGCTGGGATCGGAGAACTTCTCTGATCCCAGCACCAGCCCATTGAACTGAGGTCGCGGGGGGAAGGAGGGCTCCTTCCCCCCGCGACCTCAGTCTTTGAATGGGCTGGTGCCGGGATCGCTTCGATCCCGGCACCAGCCGATTCCAAGACTGAGGCCGGGGGGGAAGGAGGACTCCTTCTCCTCCCGGCCTCAGTCTTTCAATGGGCTGGTGCCGGGATCACTTCGATCCCGGCACCAGTCGATTCCAAAACTGAGGCCGGGGGGGAAGGAGGGCTCCTTCTCCCCCCGGCCTCAGTCTTTCAATGGGCTGGTGCCGGGATCGCTTCGATCCCGGCACCAGCTGATTCCAAGACTGAGGCCGCGGGGAGAAGGAGCCCTCCTTCTCCCCGCGGCCTCAGTCTTTCAATGGGCTGGTGCCGGGATCGCTTCGATCCCAGCACCAGTCCATTCAAAGACTGAGGTCGCGGGGGGGAAGGAGGGCTCCTTCTCCCCGCGGCCTTGGCCCTTCGCCCTATAGGGTGCACTCACTTCCCCACGCACATTTAGGGGAAGAAAAAGTGCGTGTTATAGGGCGAAAAATACGGTATATGGAAGTGCTAGAACTCAAAACAAATTCCTGGGCTCAAAATTTTTTAATTTTAGGTTCATATATTTTGTACCAGATTCTGACTGGTGGCTGATGGGGAGAGGGGGGACCCAGGCAGTAAATCTTACAAATCTGAAAGTTTCCTATCTTTGGTTTAGCAGACATCTCTGCTGTATCACTGAAAACAATGAGTTTGGGCCTCATCAGGTCATCTGGTGACGATAATCACAGGGAAACTGCTTTTTTGTTATCAAAGAACTATCAGCAACCCTTCTGTTTCTCCACATTTACCTTTTACAGGAAATTAGGCTTAACACACAGCCAAGGTACTTAACACACAGCCAAGACTAGCAATATTTACGCAAGTAGAACTCAAGCCAGGTAAACACTTACAGAGATAGATAACACTGTGTGACTATTAAAGCTCACATTCATTTCTGAAGTTCTATTGCTTAATTAAAGGTGATGCATTACAGGAAATACCAGTACTTCAGAAGTGATCTCACTTCTTTGAACTTCCTAGATGCTCTTTAAAACTCTTGGATACTTTGCTAAATTTTGGTTTTCTTTATAATTGATCCTGACCTGCCTTTTATACTTAGTTTTCAACATTAATGCCAGGGTCAAAATATTATAATTATTAGATATATAAGGTGCAATCTATACAGAAGATTCATTGAATAAGGAGCTACGGTATATAGAAGTGGTTCTTAACCTTTGGTCTTTCAGATGTTTCAAATTTCAGTTTCCAGAATCTCAGAACATTGTTTATGCTGGCTATGGCTTCATAGAGTTGTCCAAAACATCTGAATGACCAAAGGATCATAGGATACAGGAGAAGTCCTACTACATTGGTGGAACCTGAGATGATTCCACAACTATGGATAAACTGGTGAGATTGCATGGATCTCACACTTCACTAGCTTATCTCCACTGACACCCCAACTCCACCAGCAAAGCAGCCAAAATAAAGCAGAGAAATGGATGGGACAAATGGGAACCAGGCTTATCTCAAATCCTATAGCCCTTGAAGTGTCAACTGTGCTTTCAGTGATGGCAGATTTTTGTGTTTACGATAGGGCAGGAACAAGGAAAATTCAATCAACTGAACTCAGTAATGAGAAAAGAAGTCAATGCCGCCTCCTCTCATCCCACCCACATTGCCACAAGATTATGGGAGCAGACATAACTCTGCACCCAACTAGTGCACACAATCATCTGCACATAAATCCCCCAAAGCAGCCCAGCTTTATCACACAGGATGGATCCTGTGCAGAAACTGAATTTAAAGTTGAAAAAAAACCCCACAAAAGCAGATAGATTTTCAGACAACATTGGGGGTTAACCCGAAAAGAAAGTAAACAAAACCTGCAATAGTGGGTTGATTTTTCACACTACATTAGTGTTAATCAGCATTAACGTGACATTAACCCAAATGGAAACTAGACAAAACCTGCTCCTTTTTACTTTTAGAAAATCGGGTTTTGTCTAGTTTCCGTTCGGGTTAATGTCACATTAACCCTGTCATGTCTGAAAAACAACCCGGTTTTGTGGGTTTTTTCCGGCTTTTAAATCCCATGTATGCACAGGATTCTGCAGTTTGCCCCCGTGTGATAAACTCCATAGCATGGATGATTTCTGGTTAGGTGAGACAGAAAAAGAAAAGGTTATTTTGCATGGAAGTGTATAATCAAGTTGAGAAGGATGCCCTGGAGGAGTAAGGATGGAAAAATCTTCTGCTCCCCTCCAAGTAAACTGCAATGCCCCTCTGGAGTACAGGCGGCCTGCACAATTCCCAGCACAAGTGTATGCATAGGAAATTCTATAAAAAATCTCTGGAGGCAATAGGGCAGATATAGGAAGCATGTAGCTTTCCAGATGTTCCTGGACTGCAACTCCTGGTATTTCTCAAAATTGGCTATGTTCCCTAGGACCAATGGGACATGCAGACTAACATCATCAGGAGCACTCTATGATTCCCACCCCCAGGACAGAAGAAGTATCACCAAAAACTGAGAAGATATTTATTGACTACAAAAAATCTGTCAGCCATTCCAGAAACTCTAGTCCAAAAAAAGAACTTTGCCAAGCTCTGATGTTGCCTCAGACACTAGCCCCACCCCACCCTAGCTAAGGTGGGGTTGGAAATGGCAAGTTTTCTGGGAAATGACTAAGACAAAGAGAATGTACACTATGGGGAGGGTGTGGTGGTTGGGAGTTGATGCTTGATTTTTAGAAATTGTTTAAATGACTTTTCTACAGCAGTTAGAGAGAAGTGGACAGCATGAAAATTTGACATTGGAAACTATGGCAAAAATAATATTGGACGACATTATTGGGAGCTGTCAAAATATTGATGTGTTCATTGGTACAACAGCACATATTACAATATTAAGAAAAATGGAGTTGGGACGCTTTAGGTGAATATAACATTATACAGGGCATTCTAAACATGTTTTTACTAAATAGGCAGGGAGTAGAGAACATAATCTCTGTCCCTCTCTAAATGTGGAGGGTGACATTCTGAAGTTAAACTGCTCTTCTCTTTTGTGATGTAAGAACTTTTCCCTGTTCTTTCTATGTTATTTCTGCTTCTGGTACCAAAGTTTCTGTTAAAGAAGTAACACCCAGGAGCACACCTACTATGTCAACAGCATGTCTATGTGCATGTGAGTATGCATGCACATGTGTGCACCTTGCACCTTAGAGTTAAGATAAGGGACAAGAAATGCTAACGTTTGCACTCCTCTCTTTTCCATGCTCAAAGACTACAGTTGTTGTTGTTGTTGTGCGCCTTCAAGTCATTATGGTGATGCTAAGGTAACCATAGGGTCACAGAGTTTTCTTGGCAAGATTTATTCAGAGGGAGTTTGCCTTTGCCTTCCTTTGAGGCTAAAAGTGTGTGAGTTGCGCAAAGTCACCTTGTAGGTTTCCATGGCTGAGCAAGGAATCAAACCCTGGTCTCCAGAGCTGTAGTCTAACACTCAAACCACTACACTTCTGCATGTTCAAATTCAGAAGTACTCTTATATTGAAATTTGAGTTTATACATAATAGAGGTTTTGTTTTGTTTAAATTATTTAATATATATGTTGCTTTGCCGAGAGAAGGTTTCTGAGCAAACAATGTCTCTTCTTGGTGCTACTGACCACAAAACTCCTACTTTGTGGATCACCTTTAATACCATCAACTGGGTACTTTTTAGTTGTCTTGACCACTTTATGTCTCCCAATTCTTTCATCTCCACACTATCTGCTGCCAAGAGACCTCCAACAACTACTTGTGCCAGATGTCTGTTTTTTTGCTTCAGATCACGGAATATGAAGTTAATTTGGAAGAGGTTTGCAGCTGCTCCCTTGTTCATTTTGACTCAGTAACTTTCTATCCAACGAAACATACCATATATACTTGACTATATGTTGACCTCATGCATAAATTGAGGGCAGGTTTTGGGGCCAAAATTGTGGATTATGGTATGATCCACAGATAAGCTAAGGGTAAAATTTAGGGGCACATAACAAAGGATTTGAAGGATGAACCACAGGAAAACAATGCCAAAGAACTTACAAAATTCCAGCAGGCATAACTGATTGGGTTCACACTAAAGGCTGGATGGATGAGAGAGTAGAGAGGGGTCAATATTTCCTGGACAATTACACTCTTTCACCAGGGGATGGTTCCCTCTTTTATAAGCATTAAAGTACTGAACTTACATTGACCCATGGATAGACTCAAATTTTTAGGATCAAATTTCTCACTAAAATTTCTAGACTTATACATGAGTATATACAGTAATCCCATTGCTAATATAAATGTTAAGCACTTTCTGAAGTGGTTAGGTATTATAGATGTAGTGCCAGAGCTTGGGGAAATGACCCTTTTTGATGACAGCTGTTGGAATCCCCATGAGAAAGCCTTTTTGGTGGCTGCTCCCACCCTCTGGAATGCCCTTCTATAGGAGGCTAGGCTGGCCCCTTCCCTGCTTGCCTTTGCTGACAAGCAAAGATATTTTTCTTCAATCAGGTTTTTGATATATAATCACTGTCAAGTGAGGCTTCTTACTGGGATATGTGCTGTGTTCATAGAATCATAGAGTTGGAAGAGACAACAAAGGCCATCCAGTCCAACCTCCTGTCATACAGGAACTCAAAATCAAAGCATCCCTGACATTTATTCATGTTTTTAACTTTGGAATCTTTAATGTAATTTTATACTGTTTTAAATGTAAGTTTATACTGTTTTATACAATTTTAATTTTTTATTATTATTATTATTATTATTATTAAGTTTTTAACTACAGTTGTCCCTCCCTTTTCATGGACTTATAATCTGTGGTCTTGCTCTTCACACTTGGGACAAGTGCCTATTAATATGATGGTGGCACATGCCCGCCGTGGGCGCACCATCCCATTATTTCCTATGGAACTCAAATATGTGCAAGTTGCCATTTTTGCGAAGAGATCCAGAATGGATCCCCCATGAATTAGAGGGGCTACTGTGATTTTATCTGTGAGCTGCCTTGGGCCCTACTCTGGGAGAAAGATGGCATATAAATAAATAATAAAATAATAAAATAATAAATAAATGACCATGCTAGCTAGGGGATTCTAATATCCAAAAAAGAAACTTTGGGGCCAGTGCTTACCAAGTTTGCCTTGCTTTTAAAGGACAAATCAATGGAAACTTAAAGCATTTCTGTAATTGCCAGATTTATTCTTGGTATATGCACAGTAAGTGTTATAAGCCTACTTTATATTCAAGACCAGTTATGATAAGCCATTATCAAAGATAAAAGGGAGAACCAAAAAGCAGGCAACAAACCAGGGACTCTTATGCACTACACAGTTATATCACTATGATTCCAGTTTAACTACCATGGTTCTAGCCTATGGTATTTTGGAATTTGTAGTTTGGTGAGGAACAAGCAGATAATTTTAACTACTCCTACCTAAACTAGAACTCCCAGGTTTCCATAGGATAGGCCCATGGCAGGTAAAGTGGAATGGAAGTACTTCAATTATAGTGTAAAAGAACACCAGGAGGTGACACTTAGAAGCAACCTAGAAATTTTAGCCAAATGATAACCAGGATGAAGAAGAATGCACCAGAATTCAGAAAGCCTTGTGTATGAAGATATATACTCCTGTCCTGGAAGATCATTTTAGGAGGAAAAGCCAGTCCAGTGCCACAAGAGGTATTTTTACTTGAGAAGGCTGATACCTGCAGCCCAGTGATTCATCACATGGAGTAGCTGCAAGAGTTTCCAACATAATGCTTTCACTTTCAGGGAACTGTGTATTTGAACTGCATTTTTCCTGTAGTGCCAATATAACATGGCAAGGGTAAACAGTAGTCAAGAATTACAAAGTGGTACATGTTAGCAATTAGTATTGTTCTACAATGTGTAATGATGTTACTGTTGTTGTTGTTGTTGTTGTTGTTGTTGTTGTTGTTGTATGCCTTCACTTTGTTACCAATTTATGGAGAAACTATCATGGTGTTTGCTTGGCAGTTTTCTTCAGAGGGGATTTGCCATTGCCATCCTCTGAAGCTGAGACATTGTGACTTGCCCAGGATCACCCATTGGGTTTCCATGCTCAATGAGGATTCAAATCCTGCTCTCCAGAGTCATAGTCCAACGTTCAAACCACTACACCATGTTGGCTCCTTCCTGCAATGATATTTACTGAGAATTTTTCCCTCTAATCCAGTCCATGGCAGGATTCTCACCATGAGATTGTTTTGGCAACATGCTCATCTGCACCACCAAGACCTCCTAAAAGATAGTGGGGGGAAACAAAATGAAGTGTAATATGGGAATTGAGCCTTATCTGTATAGCAATAGACAACAGATAAGCAACTGTTTCCTATTTTTTCTATTATCACCATTGTATTGTACGTACAGGAAAATATTAGACATTGCCTCTGCATCATATTCTAAAAACCCTTCAAATTGCAAGTTTTTCTGGCTTTGCCAGTGGATACGTGAAAGTTTTATCTGTGATATTCTAACATGTATTACTAGCTAGCCAGGGGAAATAATGACTATTTTGGTTTGCCTCAAGCTTGCCTCAGAGGGCTGGGAGCTATTAATTATAACCTACTAACTTCTGCAGTTCATATACTATTAACAAAGATAAGCAAGTATCACTGATCCCATTCACACTACACAATTATAGCACTCTTGGGGCCTTTGCAGACTGCTAGAAATAGTGCAAATTGAGTCCACTTTAAGGGTTGGGGTTAGGGAATCATGGGAACTATATTTTATTGTGGCACCAGAGTTCTCTGACAGAGAAGGCTCAATGTCTCAGAAAAAAACCAATTCCCATGATACCCTAACCCTTAAACTGGACTCAATTTGCACTATTTCTGGCAGTCTGCAAAGGCCCTTGTTCCACTTTAAATGCCATGGTTCCATCCTATGGAGTCCTGAGGTATGCAGGGTAGGAAGGGACATTTAAAATTCTCTGCAAGAGCCAATGCCTCATCAAACTACAAACCTCAGGATTTCATAAGATGGACCCATGGCAGTTAAAGTGAAATGAGAGTGCTATATCTGTGTGGTGTGATGGCCCTACTGTTTTCTCTTCCAGTCCTGCTGCTGGCAGAGCAGGAGAGTAAGGGCATGTATACGATTTGACACTTGGGACATATTCAGACTTTGGCCAAAGCAGACCAGCTTTTTTATAAAGCAGTCCAAAGCAAAGCAAAGCAAATTCTTCCTGAAACCCTGACCCACTTTGAATAGAAATGTGCTTGCTTCATCCTTCACAGTATCCCTACATGTGAAAGTTAAATCCCTGTGGCAGGGAGACACTATGTAAACTCTTTCTTTCTTTCTTTCTCTCTCTCTATTTGTATCTGTTCAACTGAATATCTTAATGCAAGTATTTTTGCTTTTTCTCTCTCACTCTTTCATTTCTTGGACAGTTTAATTAGCTTGTCTTAAAGGGCATATGCATATTTCATTAAAAATCTAGTTCAGCTTTAAAAGTGTTAGAAATAAAGGAGTCAAAATGCTTTTTAAAAAAAGATGCAAAATGCTTTTTTAAAAAAGATGCAAAATTCCTTGGCAGTGCCAGTCAGTATTAATCATTGAAATCTAGAAGCTTCTAGAATTTTCAGTCCACAGCATGTTTGTGCCACACTGTTGATATTTATTAAATAAATATTTATTCAATATTATTGAACAAATATTTATTTGATACATATTTAGTTTAAAACACCCAAAGAAATGTTAACAATTGAAATCAAAAGCTTTTTCAGAACCAATTTAAAGGTTTAAATGACTAGTAACCTACATAAATGTTAGTTTAACAAGTTTGTGTTGATTCAATGGATCTATGTCAATTGTGACAAAGACTTGCATTTAGGACTGATTTTCCCCCCCAATTTCTTGCTTGCAGAGTTCATGAACTTGCTACAGAAACAGGCTGTGCCATTACCTGGAACTTTTCAGCTGTTTAGGTGAAGGGACTCTCTTGCTTCTTTTGGGAGTATTTAAATATGAGAGGAATTATCAGATGTATCTAGCAAAGAGGTTTTGAAACATAAATCCTCAGAAACAATTATTGTGAAGCCATATCTTTAACACATAAAAACAGGATATCCTTAGGTACTGATGTGCTGCTAAAAATACAGTGAACCTAACCCACTAATTACTGGTGGAGAAAAATTGAGTATTTCCAACTGTATTTGCTCAGTAGATAGTCTGTGTGCTTCAGCAAACAAGTGACCATGAATCAAAACTACAACTAATTCATACTTCTTTTTCCATGCATAATTAAAAATGCTTGTTATGATCTATCAAACCTTATATAGCTCACATCCAGGCTACCAGAAGGACAGCATCCTCACATATCAGCCTGTCTGGGCTTTCAGTCCTCAGAAGTAGCCTGCTATTAATCCACCATTCTTACAGTTATCTAAACAGTAACATTTTATTGTACCTATATTTGTTTAATTTTTGCAAGTTGCTTTGAGTGCCCATTCTGGGGGGGGGGGAGGCTCAATATTAATAACAACACAAACATCAGACAGAGCAGACCCCTAGTTTGGCAGTGCTGCTTTGCCTTTTAACAGTGCTGGGGGTGGGGATCAAATGTAACTTTCCCATTACAGCTTATCCATGTTAGAAGAGGCTGGCTTTTTACCTGTCAAGCAGCAATAAAGGCCAAAGATCCCTGACAGGTTAAAAGCACAGATAGCCATAGCTGGAACACATTCCTGCATCTTCAAGTGCTCTTTAATTATCTGTGGATGAACAAGTTGTATCTGCCTTGTTTATTTGTCACTTCTCTAAAACTATGCCTACTGTGGAGTCAGTTCTGTCACTGGAATTTACTCCTGCAAAGTGCCTTGGCTTGGTTTTTGCTTATTTCTGCCTCTTTCCTGTGACCTCACACACTTACTGTGGGAAAGCTGATTTTGTGGGCACAGAGAGTTTTGTTATAACTACAAGGGAGAAAGAAACCTATTGTTTCAGGTTTGAGGCATGTCTTGTTACTGAAATTATACACACTTAGGGTTGTTGTGTTGTTGTTTTTAAATGAAACCACATGGGTCTCCTTTTTATTTGGAACACTACATCATTTTATGCAGTGTACTGAACCCATAACTTTTTCTCTCACAAATAGTGGTGTTTAAAATATTTCAACAAAATACACTGAGACCACTTGTCAGCAGGTGTTGTTTCCCTTTAAGAACATTTAATAATACGGCAATAAAAATAATAAAATTAATAATAATAAAATTTATTTATATCCCGCCTCTCTCTAGATACAATCGGGGTGGCTTACAGAATAAAACAAACAATCCCATCCCCAAATAGCCCACCACCACCCCTAAAATACAATTAAACAATCAAAATTTAAAAACAGATTTAAAAATAGCAAACTGCAATAAATTGCAATAAATGACAAATAAATTGAAATAGCCATACAGAAATCAAGGGCAGGCATAGCTATTTTTGGAGGCTGGTTATTTACTCAGGAAAGGCTTGCTGGAAGAGATCCGTCTTAACAGCTTTTTTAAAGCTGTTTAAGGTGGTCAAGTGACGGATCTCATCCGGGAGGCCATTCCAAAGTCTGGGAGCGATAGCTGAAAAGGTGCTCTGGGCAGTTGCAGATAATCTAGGTTTTATAGGTAGCAATAAATTCTTCCCAGAGGACCTTAGTGCATTGCTTGGATTATACGGAAGGAGGCGGTCCCGAAGATAGGTTGGATCCCAGCCATTTAGGGCTTTAAAGGTAATAACCAACACCTTGTACTGCACCCAGAAACTGATAGACAGCCAGTGAAGCGATCTTAGAATAAAAAATAAAATAAAATAAATAAAACTTATTTGTATCCTGCCCTTTGGGAAACCCAATCAGGGTGGCTCACAAGAATAAAATCATACATAATAAATCACAACATTCCCCCCCCCTTAAAACAGTATTAAATCAATAACAAATTAAAACACATTTAAACAATTTAAAAACACATTACATCTTGCAACAGCAACATTAGGCCATGGCAATGATTGCTCATTCCAAATAAGTGTTATGTGGTCTCTTCTGGTTTTACCTGAGACCAACCTGGCTGCCATGTTCTGTACCAATTGAAGTTTCCGAACTCGGCACAAAGGTAGCCTTTACATGGAATCTTTAAAGGATGTATCACACTCCTGGAAAAGGTTGTGAAATGGTAGTGTTTCATATCGCGATCCCATGTGATTTGTAGGATTTTCATAGGCAAGGAACACACAGAGGTGATTTGCCATTGCCTTCTTCTGGACCTCCTTCCCAACTTCTCTCTTTTTCACCGCATGCATGAAACGAGGTTGAAGCACAAGAATATTACTACCACACACCCACAAATAACTATTACTTGCGTTTAGGAGAATATATACACTGCAGTTGTTAACAATCTGACCCCATTTTAAACTCATTAGCCCCATCCTAAGGAATCCTGGGGTCTGTAGCTTGGCTGTGAAGTCTTCTAGTTCTCTGCAAAAGGTCTGTAGCCCACCTCCTGAACAAAAGCACTTGAGCTCTCTAGCAGAGGATTAAATTCAGAGACACAGCTGTGTTAGTCTGCAATATCAGTATTGCAAAGAGATCTTGCAGCTCTTTTGAGACACTGAGCAAAAGAAGTTCTGGCATAAGCTTTCATTGATTTGGTGGTCTACTGCATCTGAGGAAGTTGACCAAATCTAGGAAAGCTTATGCTACAACTTCTTTTGTGTAGTTAGCCCCAAAGGTGCTAGCAGGGGATTGTAAATCCCTGACCAAACTGCAAATCTCAGTAGTATTCAAAGACATAGCTGTATTAGTCTGGAAAATTAGTATGCAAAGGAGTCTTGTAGCACGTTTGAGACTGACTGAAAGAAAGAAGTTAGTAGCATGTTAACATGCATCTGAGGAAGTAGGCTCAAGTCTACAAAAGAAAGTTCATGCTACCAACTTCTGTCTTTCACTTATGGTCTCAAAGGTGCTACAAGATCCCTTTGCATACAGATCTCAGTATGGCTTGGGCTCAGGGTGACCAGATGTCCTCACCGCATAGGAGGGTAAGGCAGCGCAAACTGTAGGACATTCAAGAAAAATGTAGGATGTGACCAAAGAAAAACCCCAATTACTCCTAAAATAAATATCAGTCCATGCTTCTTAGTCATGCTCCAAATGGAGGACATTTTGGAATTCCTCCCAGACAGAAGGCTGGAATGTAGGCCCTATCCTGGAAAAGGAGGACGTGGGGTCCCCTGCTTAGGCTGGAGCCACAGCAGTTCAAGTGGGATCATACTCCACTAATACCTGCCTACTTACCATCACTAAGGAGGATGAGTCTAACTCAGGTTGCATCCGCATTGCAGCAATAATCTGGTTTGACACCAGTTTAACTGCCATGGCTCAATGCTATGGAATTCTGGGAAGTGTCATTTGTTGCAGCACCAGGTTTGACACCTGTTTAACAGCCATGGCTCAATGCTATGGAATTCTGGGAAGTGTCATTTGTTGTGTCACTAGGTTTGACACCCCCCCCCCCCCCTTTAACTGCCATGACTCAGTGCTATAAAATTCTGGGAAGTGTCATTTGTTGAAGCACCAGGTTTAACACCCTCTTTAACTGCCATGGCTCAGTGCTATGGAATTCTGGGAAGTGTTGTTTGTTGCAGCACCAGGTTTGACACCCCTTTAACTGTCATGGCTCAATGCTCTGGTGCTGCAACAAATGACACTTCCCAGAATGCCACAGCATTGACCCATGGCAGTTAAAGGGGTGTCAAACCAGATTATTGCTGCAGTGCAGATGCAGTCTCAGTGGTTCCCAAACTTTGGTCCTCCAGCCGCTTGGGACTTGATCTCCTAGAATTCCAGGCTGTTGACCAGGCTGGCTGGGGCTTCTGGGGATTGAAGTTCAAAACACCAGAAGGGTCAGAGTTTGGGAAGCACTGAATCCTTTCTCTGCCACACAATGGGCAACGAGAGCAAAACCTTCCTCCGTCGCCTTTCAGGCTCAGGGCGAAAGGGGCTGAGAAGCAGCACTTGGGGCCTTTGCAGACTACCAGAAATAGTGCAACATGAGTCCACTTTAACTGCCCTGGCTCAGTGCTAGGGAATCATGGGAACTGTAGTTTATTGTGGCAACAGAGCTCTCTGACAGAGAAGGCTCAGGGCCTTTGCAGACTGCCAGAAATAGTGCACTTTAAATTGAGGCACTGCCCTGGCTCAGTGCTAGGGAATCATGGGAACTGTATTTTTTTCTGAGACATTGAGCCTTCTCTGTCAGAGAGCTCTGGTGCCACAATAAATTACAGTTCCCATGGTTCCCTAGCACTGAGCCAGGGCAGTGCCTCAATTTAAAGTGCACTATTTCTGGCAGTCTGCAAAGGCCCTCAATCTCTCAGAAAAAAAAATACAGTTCCCATGATTCCCTAGCACTGAGCCAGGGCAGTTAAAGTGGACTCAATTTGCACTATTTCTAGCAGTCTGCAAAGGCCCTAAGTGCCCAGAGGATTAGAGCTTGCTTCGCCATTAAATCCCCTTAAACCGAGGGGGATTTCCTTTCCTTTCCAGTCAGAGGCTCCATGGGGCTCAGAGAGGAGACGACACTCCAGAAGAAGGCACCTGAGGAAGTAGATCTGGAGCCTAGGGAAGCGCAGGCTCCCCCTTCTTCCTTCCCGCTCCAAAACACACACTGCAGGGCATCATCATCCCCTTTGAGACTGCTCCACCTTCCCTGGCTCTCAATGCGAGGGAGTCCTAGGGAAGGTAGTTTTGTGAGCCATGGAGCCTTCCTTCTCTGTCAGAGAGACCTCTGGATGTTGAGGGGGGGGGCAACAGTATAAACTACAACTCACTGAGCCAGGGGCAGGCAGTTCAAGCGGTCTCAAACTGGGATGGTGGTCCCTTGGCTTACAGCCCAGGAAAAATTCAAAGCTATAGCCGTGTTAGTCTGTAGAATCAGTATGTAGAGAGACCACTTGTAGCACCTTTGAGACTCACTGAAAGAAAGGATAGGTTTGTCCCTAACTTTCCACTCCACCAAATGAATCTGGGGAAGTAGACCAAAGTCCATGGAAGCTCCTGCTGCCAACTTCTTTCTTTCAGTGTGTAGAGAGATCTTGTATCACCCTTGAGACTCAATGAAAGAAAGAAGTTGGCAGCAGGAGCTTCCGTAGACTTCATTCTACTTCCTCAGATGCATCCCAGAAAAATGTAAGACGTGACCAAAGGAGGGGGGGATGCGTTAAGTATACTTGTACTTGTATATTGTGCGTTTTGGTTGGCCAGTAAAGCTATCACTGATGGATGTTTTTGTTTGCATTTGCTAAATGGCCAACAGTTATCCCTGAATGTTTCCTGTTTTTCTCCTGTTTGGTTTGTAACCTCTCGCCTCGATGAAGAAGCCCATGGAGCTTCGAAAGCTTGCAACAAGTACATTGCGCATTTTGGTTGGCCAATTAAAGCTATCACTGATGGGGTTTTTGTTTGTTTCTTTGTCTGTCCAGCTTCTTAGGGGGGTTGCAGACTGCCAGAAATAGTGCAAATTGAGTCCACTTTTAGGGTTAGGGTTAGTGCTAGGGAATCATAGGAATTGTTTTTTTTCTGAGACATTGAGCCTTCTCTGTCAGAGAGCTCTGGTGCCACAATAAAATACAGTTCCCATGATTCCCTAGCACTAACCCTAACCCTAAAAGTGGACTCAATTTGCACTATTTCTGGCAGTCTGCAACCCCCCCTTAGTCAGGCTCAGAGTGGAGGAGCCTGTGGAAAAATTCCTTCCGGGCAGAGGGCTGAAATGGAGGACCAGAAGGAAGCGCCCCTTTTCTCTCTGGCTCTCCACTCGGACGGGAGGGAAGGCAGAGGCCATATACAGCCCCGCAGCAGGAAGGTATAGGCGCTGGTGGGAGGAGGAGGAGGAGGAGGAGGAAGAGGAAGGGGAGGCGGAGCTGCTGCTCCTTCTCTTTCTTCTTCTCCTCTTTCTTCTCCTTTCTCCTTCTTCTTTTTGGGCCAGGGAGGCTGAGGGGGAAAGGCGCGCGTGGAAGGAGCCTGGGCGGGAAGCGCCTCTCCACTCCTCTGGCGCCTCAGGTAGAGTGCTTCCTTCCCTCCTGCCTTCCTCCTTCCTCTCTTTCTTGTTCCTCACCTGGGCTGGGAGGGTGAGCTTGGCTGGGGCTTATTACCTTATTCTTCCTCTTAATATTGAACCTGGGCTGCATCCGCACTGCAGAAAGACCTCAGTTTGATTCCTCTTTAAGTGCCGTGGCTCAATGCTAGCTAGCCAGTCCTGGAAAATGGAGTTTGTTGTGGCACCAGAGTTCCGCTTCTTCCCACTTTCCAGATTTCCATAGCAAACTCCTTTTTCCAGAGCTCCCTAGCACTGAGCCACGGCAGTTAAAGCGGTGTCAAAGCGGGATTCTTTCTGCAGTGCGGGTGCAGCCCAGGCTTACCACGTTGGAGTCCGGAGGGACCTCTTAAACACGGTAAGTTTGCTTCGTTCTTCCTGGAGTTTTGCCCTCCTTTACTGGTTCTTTCAAACAGGTGGTAAAACAGCCCCCCCCCCATGTTAATCTCTTAAAAGGCTGCATCCCCATTGCAGAAATAATCCAGTTTGACACCCCTTTAGCTGCCATGGCTCACTGCTTATGGAATTCTGGGGTTTGTAGTTTGGGGTGGCACTAGAGCTCTCTGACAGAGAAGGCGCAATGTGGTGCAGTGTAGAGACATCTTGTAGCACCGTTGAGACTAACTAAAGAAAGAAGTTGGTGGCATGAGCTTTACTAAACATAAGTCTACTTCCTCAGATGAGTGTGGTGTCGTGGTCTGAGTGCTGGGCTCTGTGGAGGTCAGGGTTCAATTCCTCACTGGGTGATCTGGGGCAAGTCACACTCTCTCAGCCTCAGAGGGTGGCAACGGCAGTGCCCCTCTGAGGAAACCTGTCAAGAAGATACTACAATAGGTTCTCCTTAGGGTCACCATAAGTCAAAAATGACTTGGGGGCACACGCCTGCAGTGGCGTACTGGGAGTTGCTGTCACCCGGTGGTCCATTTGGCACCATTTGGACCACATCCCTGTACCCCATGACACCACTGAGCCTCTGAGAGTAAGAACAGCTAGTAGACTTTGTGTCGCCTTATCAAGAGGCTACCAGATGTGTGGAGGCATCTCCCTAAAGGCACCTCCCTCAGCCATGGAAAGTGGTCACTTAACTTTGCAGATAGAGAGATGGCTGTGTGTTCATCTGAAAAGAAGAAAAACTGGAAGGCCAGCTGGAAATCAGAAGCAAAAAAAAAAAAAAGTCCAGACTGTGATCACTACCATGGACATGAAACCTAAGTTCACAGTCGCCATCACCATCCACAAAGCAGTGTTACAACAATACAAATGTCAAAACACTGCTAAGCTGGTTAATACCTTCAGTGCAAGGAATGGAATTTTTTGGTCCATTGCAAAGTCCTTGGTAGGGTAAGAGGAATGTTTGTTGTTGTTGTTAAGTTATCTGAAAGGTCACGGAATAGTGTGCAATCTTTAATGTATAGGTTATAAAACTTTTCTTTTGGCCAGTAACAAATATCTTCTTGAGGAGCTGTACCGGTAGCTTTAGCTTACAATTTTTCAAGAAAATGTAAAGATTTCAATCTGGTGAGTTGGAATGCCAAGGGGCTAACAGGGGTTGCAGACTGCCAGAAATAGTGCAAATTGAGTCCACTTTTAGGGTTAGGGAATCATGGGAACTATATTTTATTGTGGCACCAGAGCTCTCTGACAGAGAAGGCTCAATGTCTCAGGAAAAAAAAATTCCCATGATTCCCTAGCATTAACCCTAACCCTAAAAGTGGACTCAATTTGCACTATTTCTGGTAGTCTGCAACCACTAGGCTACTAGGAGAGGAGGCTTCATTTGCATCAATTGCTATTTTGTCCCCAAACACCCTTTATGGGACATGCAAGCATGTTTTGGGGTTTTCCTGGACCCCAGAGAGCAGTTTAAGACATTTTGAGGCAAAGGGGGTGTGTGAAATTTCACAAATTTTTGCCTTGACACTAGTGGGGTCTTCAAATATGCTGAATTGCCCTGTGAACCCCATGGAGATTGTTTTTGGTCATTTGAAGTAAAACAAATTACTTTGACTCCAGGGGCCATAATAACAACCCTGTGGAATACACTTTGCCCACCCCTGCTCTAGACATTGGGAACTGGTATGCAGTGGCAACCTTGCTGCTTAACCGGCCAGAGGGAGGAGACAGAAAGGAGACTTAAAAACTGAGCTATCTATATTGAAGCACACATCTGTGGCTAACCATCCCTTCACAAGTGGTCCCTCCCACAGGCAGTGTATGTTGCCAATGTGTCTAGCAGGCAGAACATGTCTCTTGTCTGCTGTGCCATTTGCAGATTTGCTTACAATATTGCAATAAATGAGTGAGGAAATTATTAAAATAGGGCTGTGTGGCAAAAGGGTTTTTATTTATGCAGGTTCCATCTCTGTTCTTTGTTCCTTTCTTTTCCTCTTCCCAACAACACATGCATTTCTCTGTGTGTTTATTCATGTGAGTTTGAAGGATTTTACTCCCCAGTAGACGTGTTTGGAACTCCAGTCAAGTTTCTTCTGAACAGGCAAATTGTATTAGTGGATAATTTACAGGGGTGTCTACAACTGGGTCATTCTTGTTCTTTGTTTAGCATGCATAATAATATTTAAGCTAGTGCACGCCTGTAGCCAGTCGCAGACCAGAGCTTGTATAAATAACTTTTTGAATTACAACTCCCAGAATCCCCCAGCTAACAGTGCCGTTAGCCATAATGGGTGGGGAGATATGGTTTTAAAAAGTTACTTTTGCAAATTCTGTCTCAGACAGAATCAGTGCAACTAGAACCAAGTTGCCTGTGCTGTGTTCTTAAAAAAAAATGCCCAATTGAAGGTTGCTTTGTTACTATATTACTGCTAAAAATGTTTTTCTGACCCAGTGACCAGCACCATTTCTGTGCTGAGTATTCTGTTCTCTATGCATATTTTCCAAGAAGGAAGTCCCACTTAAAATTCTGAAGTCCTGATCTTTTTAAAAATAATAAACACACACATACAATTCATTTTCTAAAAATTGCTTTTCTTTTTTTTCTGTGTATAAGGTCCAATTACTCTAGAAATAGTCCAATTTTACTAAGGGCCTCGGCAGACGACTAATAGAGTCGTCTTTGAGGCCCGGAAGAGGAGGGGCAGCCGCACGAGCGGCGCCTCTTCCTCTTCCTGAGGTCGCCCTCGGAGTCGCCGGCCCTCCGCACGGCCGGCGCTCTGGGGATGACCTCACGCCGCAGCGACTGCATGCGCTGCGGCGGAAGAGTCAGGGAAAGTGCGCCCGCCGCTTTTAGGGCGCACTTTCCCTGACATCTAAAAGGAGCGCCAATTTGGAGCTCCTTTTAGGGATGCCGCAGGAGCGCCGTGGTGTGGAGGCTCCGCTCTGCCGGCGCTCCGTCCGGCGGCGTCCTGGAAGCAGTCGTCTGCTTCCCCCCTAAGTGGGGTGTAGTGGTTTGAGTGTTGGACTATGACTCTGGAGACCAGGGTTTGATTTCCAGCTTGACTATGAAACCCACTGAGTGACCATGGGCAAGTCAGATGATCTCAACCTTAGGAGAAGGCAATGGCAAACCTCCTCTGAAGAAATCATGCCAAGAAACCCCCATGATAGGTTTGCCTTAGGGTCATGATAAGTCAGAAATGACTTAAAGGCACACAACAACAACAACAACAAAGTATTGTAATGGCACTGTCACAGCTGGCTAGTAGACAGAAGTAGTTGGCCACCAAGACTTCGCCTAGGATGTTAGTTCTCGAGCAGCATGATGCAGCAGTCACTCTTTGTAGTTTTTTTGAACAAGGTGCCTTCTTTAAAATACTGTAAGTAATGGACTAACTTGAGTGGTTTTAATGTTCTCCCACTGATGTCTGAATCTGGGTCTTTCTCTCTACGTTCACTTTATTGCTTTGCATAAAGAGTGGAATGTTTGTCCTAGAATAATGCAAGAAGCCATTGCTGTCAAAGAGCTGTCACCATCAACATATGAGTGTTGCTGTTTGTGTTGCTATGAACACTCCTTTTTAAATGATTGCCCTAATAATCATTCAGACCTGGAGGCTCTAAAGTACTGATGTGTCTGTAATTCTTTCTACACCTGATCAAGTGGAGCGCATTCCACAAAAGCGTACGTCAAATGAAATTTGTTCATCCTTAAAATGCTATATTTCTCTGTTGTTTTTGCTACCCCTGCACATTTCTGTATTTCCTCTATTTCATTTCTCTTGCATGTCATTTTGTCTCCATATACAATTGTGTGTATCTGTTTACCAATTTGTAACACTTCCTGCATATGACAATGTAGACATTAGTCCTCTAAAGCTATGCTATAATAGATTTTTTAATCTTTCAGGATGCCAGAAAAGACTTTGTGGTATCTTTAATTATCAGGTATCTTTAGTGAGGTCATCATTTGACTATCAGCAAGATACTTAATTTTCAAAAATATATTAAAGGTGTCTTAACTTTAGATAATAAGTCATGGAGCTTCTATATTTCATTACTATAACAAACAGCACTGGCCAAGTAATCATACTATTTTTGAACCAAGAAATCTGGGTCTTTGGTAATTTTTAGGACTGCCATGAACCTGCACTAGAGTTTCCTCTGGGTTCACTCTGCCCGGACATAGCGCCTTTGCAGACTGCCAGAAATAGTGCACATTAAATTGAGGCACTGCCCTGGTTCAGTGCTAGGGAGTCATGGGAATTGTATTTTTTTTCTGAGACATTGAGCCTTCTCTGTCAGAGAGCTCTGGTGCCACAATAAATTACAGTTCCCATGATTCCCTAGCAGTGAGCCAGGGCAGTGCCTCAATTTAATGTGCACTATTTCTGGCAGTCTGCAAAGGCCCATAGTTCACCATCTTTTGGGTTCTAGCACACATGCTCATGCTCCACCTCCCTGATGGGGTGACCAAGATGGGCTAGTGGTGGGTCCGCCACTCAGCAAAAACGAGAACCCACCTTGACAAATCTGGGCTCAAAGTTCTTTTGGAATGAATTAGAAGAGGCTCTGAATCTTTGTGAGACAGTATCTTAAAGGCAATCATAGCAGTGTGTGGTGATTTTAATACTCGTGTTGGTTCAAGTCCTAACAAAAAGAGAAAAAGCTCTTGGCCTGGACTGTAATGAAGTGTATTTTTTTTTCTGATCATTTTAATCTGATCATTTTTCTTTGGACAAAATGGTAAATAAAGAAGATATGAAATCTGGATTAGCATCCTACCAGCAGATAATACACCTTTATACCAGTGCTTAGGATAATTCTAATGTATATTTTACATTTCTTAATAGCAGAGTAAATAGTGTCATGGTTAATGAAGGCTATGTTACACATTTGATTTTAGTTCTTAATTAAGTCAATAACGAAGGCACACAACAACAAGAATTCCTGGCATTAATTGATAACTAAATTCAGGGTGAGACCATTCCTCTTTGTTCTAAAACTCTTAGTTTTTGAGAGTAAAGTATAATTTTAGAAAAGTGGATACATTATTTTTTATGGATTTTTCATACTATCATGTATTTTTAAAAAGCTGAATTGTTCTGGCCTTAGTTGGAAAACATGTCCAAAGTCAAAACCCTTCCATAATTAGAGACATTTCCTGCATTTTGAAGGGAGGCCATCTTCTGTTTTGTGAAAGGCCACAGTTTTCATGAGCCCAGGGTGCTAGTTAGTTGGCTTCTTTGATCCCACTTTTCCTTTCTCCCTCTGAAATCACAATTGACATCAAGTTGTAAGATCCATTTAGAGAAGAGCCACTGAATCAATGTGACTTACATAGTGTTGACTTACAATTCACCAAGTGATTCAGTGGGTCTACTCTGTTTGGAACTAGCAATGGATTTATACCATGCTTTTAATCTGTGTCTTTGACAGACTTCAAATTCTACAGTGTTGTGAAATAATGAACAAAATTTAGAGCTCTTTCTTTAGAACTCTTTATCAGGCCAACTAGTACAAAAACTGAAGGGAGAGAACGAAAATTGGGGTGGGATGTTGGGGCAATGAGGTTTGTATTTTAAATCTAATCTCTAGAGATTGTGTGCTTCAGGTAATGAATCATATTTAAGATTCAGTAAGTTCTATGCACAAAATTACTGTTGTCAGTTAACTGGTCTGTGTAAAAGCTGTGAATGCCAAAAACATGGATCCCTTTGCTTTAAATGGAGGTACAAAATTGTCCTGTATTAATAACATAAAGTAAATTCAATTTTTGATTGCTTCCTTTATTTTTTGAAATATATTTACAGAATATCTGAAAGACATAATAACAAATTAACTTTTTGGATGCAAAGGGATCTTGTAGCACCTTTGAGACTTAACTGGAAGAAGCTGGTAGCATGACCTTTCTGGAGTAAGTGATAAGGAGGATGTGTGGGAGGTGAGATACGATGATAGTTTTGGTTTCTTAGGCTGTTTCAGAACAAAGCAGAACAGAGAAACCAGACAGCCCCTTATCATATAATCTCTAGAAAGGCAACCCATATATGACCATACTGTATATCCATCTTCCTGGCCCTCTTGATAACAAGTTTTTGTGTTAAAAAAATAGGCAAGAAGACAGGAAGTCTGGATTGTCAAGCAGCCACTGCCTGTAACCACTTCCCTGGTTGCAACAAAGATGCAACTTGCTTGTTAAAACAGTTTCTCTGGCTAATTAATTCATTTCCAGGCACAATTCATTGTGCTGGTTATGGCTTTAAAGCCCTAGCCCAGGGGTAGGCAACCTAAGGCCCAGGGGCCGGATGCGGCCCCCTGAGGCCTTTGGACAGGCGCCAGGGCGATCCTGCCGCCGCCCCCCGCCGCCACCGCTGCGTGCCATGATGATATTGATTATTGTTGTTATTACTTGTTTTTGGGGTTTTCTTGGCAAAATATCCACAGGGGTTTTGCCATGGCTTTTCTGGGGCTGAGAGAGTGTGCATGCATTTTTTTTAATTTTTTAAAAATACATATTTATTTATTTATTTATTTATTTATGGTGCTTCAGCCCCCCAGTTGTCTGAGGGACAGCAACCTGGCCCCCAGCTCAAAAAGGTTGCCTACCCCTGCCCTAGCCAGACTATCTGAAAGACCATATCTGTACTGCAGCCACTCACTCATAGACCACAAAGTTGCGAGTTCAATACTAGCCAGGCTCAGGCTAGACTCAGGCCTGCATCCTTCCGAGGTCGCTAAAATGAGTACCCAGCTGTTGGGGGGCAATGAGCTTACAGTTGTAAACTGCTTAGACATCCCATATGAAGCGGTATATAAATGAAGCTGTTTTGCTTTGCTTTAGTGAACCTGCTTGAGTCTTGAGGCCCATGAGGGAGGGTGTTCTCATGATCCTGCCATGTGACACAGGTCCATCTGTTGAGAACACATGAAAGAGTTTTCTCAGTGGCTACTTCTGGGTTGTGGAATCCCTCTCACAAAAAACAAGGCTGACCTCTTCTCTGCTCTCCTTTCATAAGCAGATGAAGACATTTTTATTTAACAGGCATTTGGAGATTAAATGGATGTATGGAAGGGTTCTTTTTTTAATGGTGTGCTTATGCTGTACTTAAAAAAAAGGTTATAGTTGAATGATTTTATACTGTTTTAAATTATGGAAATTTCAGCATGATAGCCAGTTCATTTTTTAAAAATCTTTTGTATCATTGGGCTTTTAATTGTTTCAGGTTTAAACTTTATTGTAACCCCTCTTGGGTCCCCTGTTGGGAGAAAGATGACATATTAGATAGAGAGATAGCTATGGCTTGGACACTCAGTGCAACACAGTTTCTTAAAACACACCACACAATTTAATTTCAGCCATCATTACAGCAGATACTCTCAAAATACAGTCACCCCTCCATTTTTGCAGACTTGAAGTCTGTGTCCCTTGCCCATTTGCGGGCGGCAAACAGGGGGACAAATGGGGTGCACGCTGCCATTCAAGCCTATGGGCTTGAATATTTGCAGTTTTCCATTTTCGCATGAGGGTCCGGAACGGATCCCCTGTGAAAACAGAGGGGTGACTGTAGTGATTGAATCAAAGAGTAGATCTTTGCATCTGGCTGAACCCCTCCCTCACTTGCCCCATTAATGAAATCTCCCTCTTTTTGCAAGCTGCTTGGCACTTGAGTCAGTACCTAGGCCATGGCAAATGTGAACTGAAGACATGATGAGTGATGGCTGTGAGGGGGCAGCCCAGTTTTTACCTGGCACCTTGCCACCTTTTCTAAGTTGTTTTGAAAAGGATATCTGTTTAATGAAGAGAGGAGGGGTCAGTGGGAGTTAGCCATTTGGAATCTGTGCTGCTCCAAACAGGTCTTCTCAATAAGGCTATAGGTAACAGATTTCAAGGTTTGCCAAGAACAATAGGTGCTGTTGTGTGGAGGCACAAAGGCCTTCTCTGTTTTGGGCAGCTTTTGGCTGGTTTGCCCTTTCTGCTGAAATTCTCTTCTCTTCCTTTTTAATTTGTAAGAAGTAATTATCCTGCCATCACAGGATGGTAAAGGCAAGCTTAGGTTTCTTCAATAAAGTGGTGTCGGTGGAAGTCTGGATTGTCATCTCAGGCTAGCTGAGCCACCACTATCCCTTTTACAATGGGGCTGATGTGAGGGTGTCAAACAAACCCCACAGGCAAGAGAGGAGTTTGCACAATGATGGCCCTTAATGGATTATTCCCACAGGGAAGGACTATTTGAAGACAAACATAGTGGGGGGAAATCACAAAGGGCTGCATCAGTAATTGTCCAACTTAATTTATGACTACTTTCATATCCCACCCAACCTTTCACAATGAACAAATACCCATTTTTGAAACACTCCCTTTTAAACACTCCACCTGCATTGTTTTCCTTTTTTGTGAGATGTCTGTTCTCAGAAAAAGCCTTGCAGTGTTCACATGCCCTTCAAATCTGTACAATCTCCTTTCTCAAATAAGCACAGTATTTGCAAATGTTTCCCAAAAGCTTTCTCCCATTGTAAGCTTTATCATTTGATGCTTCAGATTGCATTCTTTGGAACAATGGTGTGGTATCTTACAGAAACTGTTCTCCTTTACACGATCCCAACAGATCCCAGGTTAAATCTAAATGAATAATTGGGCATTTTATGTTTGCTGAGAGAGGCATCATTCTTTTGAAATTTTATCCCAGTCTCTCTTTGGCTCATATGGAAGAAGAAACATTGATGCTGACCAGGTTATAGTTTTGTGCTGACTTTGAATTGCAAACAGCTTGCATGCAAGTGATCACCAGTTTAAAGAAATGTTATAATTATCCATTCATGCTAAAGTCTGGAGGGAGAACAAATAATCTCTGCCATAGTGTTATTAGCCTCTTGACTAATCCAGTTACAGATGTATGAAAGCAATAAAGCTTACCTAGAATACATGATTGCTTAAATCTAAATTTATTCTTGCAAGCAAACTAGTAAAATGTGGGCTAGACAGTGCAACTGTTAGGTGAATTTGTAATTGGTTGACTGGCCAAACCCAAAGGATGCTCAGCAATAGCTCCTCTTCATCTTGGAGAGAAGTGATCTGTGGGGTGTCATAGGGTTCTCTCCTGGGCCCAGTGCTATTCAACATCTTTATCAGTGATATGGGTGAAAGAATAGGGGGCATGCTTATCAAATTTTCAGATGACACCAAATTAGGAGGAATAGCTAATACCCCAGAGGACAGGATGAAAATTCAAAGTGACAATAGATTAGAAAGCTGGGCCAAAACTAAAAAAATGAATTTCAGTAGGGAGAAATGTAAGATACTGCACTTAGGCAGAAAAAAATGAAATGCATAGATATAGGTTGGGGGACACCTCGCTTAACAAGACTACATGTGAAAGGGATCTAGGAGTCCTACTAGACCATATGTTGAACATGAGTCAACAGTGTGATGCGGCATCTAAAAAGGCCAGTGTGATTCTAGACTGCATCAATAGAATTATTGTCTAGATCAAGGGAAGTAAATAGTGCCACTCTTTTCTGCTTTGGTCATGCCTCACCTGGAATAATGTGTCCAGTTCTGGGCATCACAATTCCAAAAGGATGTTGAGAAGCTGGAGCGTATCCAGAGGAGGGCGACTCAAATGGTGAAGGGTCTGGAAACTATGCCTACGAGGAATGACTTAGGGAACTGGGTATGTTTAGCCTGGAGAAGAGACGGTTAAGAGGGGATATGATAGCCTTCTTTAAATATTTGAAGGGATGTCATATTGAGGAGGATGCTAGCTTCTTTTCTGCTGCTCCAGAGAACAGGACCCAGAACAATGGATGCAAACTACAGGAAAAGAGATTCCACCTCAACATTAGGAACAACTTCCTGAAGTAAGAGCTGTTTGACAGTGGAACACACTACCTCAGAGTGTAGTGGAGTCTTCTTCTTTTGAGGTTTTTAAACAGAGGCTGATGGCCATCTGTTGAGAATGCTTTGATTGTGTGCCCATGCAGATGCCTGCAAGGTACAACCATGCCCTCCTTTACCCCCTTCTCCTCATGCCCCCTCTTTAACTGTCTGGTTTGTTTATGTTTTACTTATTTCCATGAGAGGTGTCACAATTTCTCTTTTGGGCATTGCCACCCCCACTGCTTGGGTACAGCAGCTCTATCCCTTCTAAATGCGCTCCTGGGACGGGGCGTTTATATGCACAATTAGAGTTAGGTTTTGGATAGAGCACTTCTTTGGAGCTGCTCTGGCATCACAGCATTTAAACATATGAGTGAAGGTGCACACTTTGCAGGAAGAAGCAGAAAAATCCAGCTCTTTTTTAGTCTGGATTTTCTCCCCATAGGACAGCCTGGGAGCAGTTTCCGGCTGGTTTTGAGGCGTGCTTCATCTAAACGCCCCGTCTCAAAGCAAGCCAGAAACCTGCTTATTTTGATTATCTGTTTCACCCCTAAGTTACTTGGCAGGTTGTTTCTGTTAAGAGAAACCCATTTCTGACAACCTTTTCTTATCCTTTGGAGGATGAGGGCAAATAGAATGTCTTCCTATGGTTGTAATGTATTCATCCACCTATCTCAGGGCTTCTTCACACAGCACTTGGATGTTCAAAGTTGTGCAAATCTTAATTGAAACCAGGAAAGTAACAGACAAAAAAAGTTTTCAAACTGGTTTCCAATATTTTTTCACAGCCAACAGAAATTAATTGAGGTTATATATGTGAAAGCTTCCTCCCTTCATTGTTACTAGCAGCATATCCAGTTATGGTTGATTCTTTGAGCAAAATAAAACAGAACAGAAACAGACTACAGTAGAGAACTCCTGAGGCTTCACTGTGAAGTGGAAAAATCCTGAATAGCTTTCTGCCTATACGCATTCATTCCTTCCTTCCTTCAAAAGAGGAAATTGATAAAAATGTAGGTGACTGACAGGCATGTCTAATTATCACAGACATTAGTGCTCATACACTGAAGTCCCTCTTCTCCTTGTAGGGCTGTGGAAACTTATTTTTCTGTGTGACTGCACTCCCTTGGGAGTCATCTGTTGAGGGGACTGCATGCCAGCAGTGGTCAGGCCAAAGCCAGAGGTGGGTGGATCAGGCAGAAATGAACAGGAACACCCCTTTTCTCTTTTCCATCCTGTTCATCAGTCCACCATCTCTTTCTCCTCCCTGCACTCCCTGCCTAGCAGGATGGCAGGTCAAACAGATTTCTCTAGCCATAGGTCTGAACTTGCAATAGGTTTTTGTAAGCAACTTTTTGAGATTGTAGCTCTAGTTTCTCTTCCCTCTGGGTTAAGCATAAGAAAGATCCTATGTCTAATGGAGAACAGGGAAGCCTTGTCAACGAGAAGGTAGGAAAATATAAGGTAGCCATGTTAGAAAGTCATTTTCCAAATTCCAGATGCCTGGGACTGCATTGCTTTTGTCGAATGGAAAACACCTTTCTATTGATGTGTACAGGTATCATGAGAGCCCTGTAAGATGTGTAGAGACCTCCTTATGTTTATGTTTATGTTTTACAGCCTTTGAAACTGTTATAAATTGGTGCTGGTTTTAATGGGATGATTTATGTAGTTGTTTTTAACCCTTTATTATTATTTGGCCATAATTTGTTTTAATCTAAGTGAGTTGCCTAGATTCCCATTTTGGGAGAAAGGTGGGATGTAAGTAAATGCATAAGTATAGTCAGTGTGATGTAGTAGTTTGAAAGTTGGATAATGACTCTAGAGACTATGGTTTGACTTCTGCTTGCCATGAAAACCCACTGGGTGATCTTGGACAAGTCACATTTTCTCATCCTCAGAGGAATGCTTGGCTATATTTCCATGATGAAAACAGGCAAATGGAAAATTACTGATCTTTGAACAACAGTTGTACCATGGTTCTAAGATAAGTCTTTGTACCAGAGGTCTTGAAGATGGTTATTGTAACACCAGTTGTTTTTTTTTTTTAAAGAAAAGAATCCAGAGGATTCAAAGCAAGTATAGGCCAGTCAGTGTAATGTCTGTTTTAGGTACAGTAACTTTTGTTAATTCATTCACTTAGCCTACTCAGTTCAACATTTTTGTATCCTGCCCTTCTTTTAGTTCTGGAATGTGTCTTATATCACAGTAACACAAAATAATGCTTGGTTGAATATGGTACTAAAGATTAAGTTTAGAAATGTAGAGCTTCATGCCAGTGCAATGGGTCAATAGGAAAGAGAAAGATGCTTTTTAGAATAGTGTATATTGGCAGTGAGAACCACTATGGTAGTGGTTTGAGTGTTGGTCTGGGACCAGAGTTCGAATGCATGCTCAGCCATGAAAACCCACTGGGTGACTTTTGGGCAAGTTGCACTCTCACATCTTCAAAGGAAGGCAAAGGCCAATCCTCTTTGAAGAAATCTTGCCAAGAAAACCCCCTGATAGGTTCACCTTAGGATCACCATAACTCGGAAATGACTTGAAGGGACCCAACAATGACATGTTGGCATGTAAAGGTCATGAGGCCATGTACACTGAGCCTACTTCAAGTATCCCTCGCCACTCCAGCCCTGGCCTTCTTGTGTTGAGACCTACTTTAGCAAATTTTCCAGCACAGAGAAGCTTTTGAGCATGTTAAACTGAACACACATAGAAGCCTCCTTCAGATTTTTCTAGTCAGCCTAAGCTCAGGAATGGAAGGATACAGTGGGATGGGATGGCATTCAAGGTCAGATGTACCTTAACACAAGTAAGAATTCCCTGTTCAATTGTAATGCCAGGAAAGAACCATATATGTCAAAGGTTTGTGTAAGATCTTACCTACTTTAACAATATCATTATTTGTTTCCAGCAATAATTCTGTTAGAAGACTCAAAAACTATGTCTTATTATCTTGTTGCAATGCTTCTGGTGTGTAGTTGTTCATAGGTGTATTGAAGTATATTAGCATAGTCCTAATCCCCCCCACGCCCAGTTTAAATCTCAGTGAGATATCTGCTAGCTCTCCAATTTGAAATTTGTAGCATATTTTTGAAGAGTTAATATTTCTGTTTTGTGTCATCACAACATGCTCTGTCTGAATAATTAATGAAAGAACTGACCAGCATTCACATCTCTGGAATGTTGCTGCTGGTTATCTTTCCTGTCTATCTTTCCATTACTAATGCCTCCTGCATGCAGTCTATTTGCTGGCTACTTACACTTATATAGTTTTGTCTATTTTGTAAAAAAAAGAAAAAAAAAAGAAAAAGATGGATTACTTGCATCTCTTATTCATCGAACCAGTGTTTTAACCAAAATGCATCTTAAATAGTAATTTATTAAGCTATGTTGACTGCTGGAAATTACATTTTTCACAAGGTGTACTCACATAGCTGTTTGTCTGAAAGATTCCAGGCACAAAATTAAACAAGTATATCTCCATTCCTTTGGTTTTTAAAGAATGGCACTATATTTGCCCTTTGGTTTTTAAAGAATGGCACTATATTTGCCCTTTCTGGGCTTTCACCAGTTCTGAAACTGTCAGCTTCAAGATCTGCTCATTTTCCTCTCTCAAGGCTTGTTTGCTTTCAGAATCTGTAAGTATTTTTTTAATGACTTGTTCTCTACATAGGAACATCCCTCAAGGAGAATTATTCTTTTCTTGGCTTCTATCTGTGTTGTGTGGTGGTTTTGTTACTGTGTTCCTTATTTGTAAATGTTAGAGGGAAGTAGGTTTGTCTGTGCTCATGTCTCTTTATTTCTTTAATCTTTCATTGATATGTAGTAACAACCACTGACTGCTGCTAAAAGTAAAGATACAGCCATATGTTTGTGTGTATTCTTTGTCTAGCTCAGGGGTCCCCACACTTTTTGAGCCGGGGGCCGGTTTGCTGGCCCCCAGATCTTAGGAGGGCTGGAGGCGCGCGCGCATGCATGCACACTACTCTGGCGCCATTTTGTGTTCCAAAATGGCGCCCGGAGTTGTGCGCATGCGGCTGGCACGGCGGCGGCGGCAAGACCAGCCATGGGCCAATCCAAAGGCCTCGACAAGCCGGGTTCGGCCCGTGGGCCGTAGTTTGGGGTCCCCTGGTCTAGCTCATGGACAAATGCTGTTAAGAAAATCAGTGGGGGGTTAGCATTGTCTTACATGTAGCCGGTGTTGTTCTACTAGAGAAATTCTGAGGCAGGTGCTGGTTTTGTAGGATATTCCCATCTAAATTCTACAAATTCATGCTTCCTATATCCCAGAGGATCTTCAATCCATTGGGAACAACTTTTGGAGTGAAGGAGCCAATCTTGACAAAAACCATTTTGGACAACATTTCAGAGAGCTGTAGCCCAAAAAGAATGTTCAAAATCCTGAAAAGGGAAAGGAAGAGAAAGGAAGGGGACATGAAGAGTCCCTTCTATGGGTCTCTAACATAGAAAAAAACAGTAGCTTGTGGCCACTGAGGTATAGTCAATGGAGCTAGGCAAGCCTTTCTAAACCTAGTATCCTCAAAATGTTTTTGGGCTTCACTCAAAATCTGTTACAGTTATCCACATTAGCTGAGACTAAAGGAAGTGACATTTCAAAATGGCTGGAGGGTCAGAAGACAGTTTGAGAAGCTGGGGACTCTACAGATCTCAGACTCCAAAGATAACTTTTCCAGTCTCAGCAAACCTATGATCCATCCCACATTATTGGATCTTATTATTTATTTATGTCCTTGATCTTATTTCAGCCTCATATATTCACTTGTAACTTCTGGTCAACATTTATTGATGTTCACTTTCTTATTCTTAATTCTATCTGCTTTTAGTATTGATTCCTCCTGTATCTGTGCAGGATATCTGGATTTTCAATATACTCATTTGAGAACAAATACTTCCAAAATACATGTGAGTTTATCAACAAATCTGAATGTTGTTCTTTTCTCTCACACTCTCTATGTAACATTTCATCAATAAGAATAAGCTCTTGGAATGTTTGATAAGGAAATTTAAAAGCTCCTTTAGAACCATGCTCTATTTTCTTTTAAAAAGCTATCTCAGCTAATATAAAATGTAAAATGACTAACACAAAAAATGTTTCTGCTCAGACACTTAAACAGATTAAAGTAATACCTTTTCAGAATATAAGATCTACCTTAATTGGGCATAGAACTAATCTGAAAAGAGCCTTCTAATCTATAGTAAGAACATTAAAATGGGTTAAGTAACCCATATTTAATTTGGTTAATTGATCCTATTATACAAGAGTAAGGAAGAGCCTCTTTTCTGCTCCTGGTTTGTTTGCTTTTTAAAAAAACAAGCTAGTCTGTAAAAGAAGAAAATGATGGGCAATAGAAGTACATAGAGGATTTCTTTAATTTTTACATGCAGTTATTTTAGTTATGTTGTGTGGTAAAATAAGAACCTTTAATATAAAAAACTTTTTTCAACTTAAAATGGAGAGTATCTCAAAGGTATGGTGAGGGATTAATGCAGATGCATAGGTTTAATTTTATTCTCTTAGCACCTATGAGTGTGCTGCCTTTTAAACACAAACATGTATAAAATAGTTCTCATGCTTTGAAGCAGGACCAAACTACTACCGAACTGTCATAATCCCAAGAGGTGACTAATTGTCCTAATTATTAATCTAGGAGTGCTATGAAAGATTATCCAGGGGGTTGATCTAGGATTTTTTTTTTTTAATCAAAGCTCAAGTGAGCATAAATTCCCTAGCTAGCACTTCACTTTGCCCATCAGTCATTTCTTTGAGAGAATCCCAGATAGGGAAGCAACATACTATGCAAGAACTTCCTTGCTCCATCTTCCTAAAAGGATGCAAGAGCCCTGTGGATCTAGAAACCTATTTAATCAAGCATTTTGTTCCTTCAGTGACCAAGCCAGATGCCCCCCAGAAGCAAGGCACAAACTGGTACTGTAAGTAGTACTGTGGAAGGTTCAAGATGCAGAGTTTCACCAGCTGTCTTTCATACTGTACAGTTATAGTACTGTGATTCCACTTTATAACTGTGATGGTTCCACTTTATAACTGTGATGGTTTCATCGAAGGAAATCTGTATGCAGTTTAGGGAGGAGTATTAAGAATTTTTAGCCAAACTACAGACTACTGGTCATGTAGTTTAATGTACAACACGTGCATGACCTTTAAAAAGGAATCAAAAGTATTATAATTGTATAGTGTGGAAGGGCCCCAGCCATCAGTGGAAGAAAAAAGGATTAATCCTGGACTCCCTACACTCTGTAGTTCATATCCTGTTTCTTACTCTGCCCCCATGGCTATTACTTTAGAATGGAAACAAAATAGATAGAATCTATACACACTTTAACATAACTGGTAGGTTTGAAATTATTAATAAAATATATATGTTCAGATCATCCCTTCCTCCTCTGTCACCAGCATCATATATTTGCATGGTGGTCATACTACTGTTGTGTCCCAGTACTACTTTCCAGCTAGTTGCATTTCTGTGGTCTATTTTTATTTGTGATCATACTTCATTCAGAAACATTATGGCTGTAGAATTGTTTTGGAAGTTGTGTTTAAAACATGGCCTTACCAGACATGCTGAATTTATTATTGCATCACTGAACGTGAGAAGAAACAGTGTTAGAACTATAATTATTTTACTATAAAAACAGAAAAGAAAGTGGCGAATGGCTTTCTTGAGTGATTTTTTTCATCAGATGCACAAAAATACTATCATCAGTTGACTTATGTTTACATGGACAGATGTTTTTCCCCTCATAGGCAGTGAAAGCTCAGCATGTTATCAACACTTTGGGCTGACTGTTGAATGCAACTTTGGGCTGACTGTTGAATCAAACAGAATAACAGTTTTGATAGTGATCAAGGCTTGCAGTTATATTCAGCAAAATGGCTTTGTAGTCCTGTGGCAATGACATCAAGTTGAAAGGTGCTTAAGTGACAAGCAAAATATTGAGATAGCCCTCTGGAAGCTTTACATTACCACCCTTTTTAACCACCCTATGGTAAAAACATATTTTTCCATTCATAGTTTAATATACTATTCTCATAGAAGTGGTTTCTGTTGGTGTTTCTCAGCATGCCTACTTCCTGCCATGTTCATCAAGTGAATCCTAAAAATCTTGGTCTAACAGCCCAAACAAAAGCAGCAGCAACAGGAGAGCATGTGATCTGAAACTCTGCTTTCATGGCTTCTTGAGTAATATGTGAAATGGAACACACAATTCTTGACCACTGAAATCTATGAGTTCTAAATTACTATTGGAGGTAATGATCCTTGTGACTGGTAAAAGTGTGTGAGTGCCACTGAGGAACCATGCAAAGTGAAGTTCATTTCCTCCCCCCCCCCCCAGCTTTCTGCTTATGTACTTTTTGAGTGGGGAGGGTACAACTGGCAGGGATTTTGGGAGTTACTGTCCAAAAATAAATTTTCTAAGACTTTCTTATTTGTAATGTTTTATCTAATGTAGATCTCTAGTTAGATATTTCTTTACTTTCCTGAAACATCAAACCATCTGCTTTTCAACAGAATATCCATACAATTCTAGTACAAAAGCAGTATTTTTGCTTTTGTTCTGTCCTGAGCAAGAACTTAGGACTGCCTGTTAGATTTATACATTCTAATCTAAATGCACAATGAAAGGATGTAGATGCATGATGAAAGGATCTTGCCATACACAAATGAACAGATAGTACTATGAATGTTTCTATGTTATAGTTTGGGCCGCTAGTTTTTGGCTATAATCTCTATGTACTGCCTGTAGAATTTTGTCTATAAATGATAAATGTATTACAGTGTTCTGCTCAATAAGGACATAAGTACAAGTTCCAAAAACAAAACAAGTTCCTTTAAAACAAAACAAAAAAGAGAGAAACAATTATCTAGGGACCCATCTTTCAAATTCAAAGATGTAGCTATGTTAGTCTGGAAAATCAGTATGCCAAGGGATCTTATAGCACCTTTAAGACTAAGTGAAAAAGCTTTCGTAGACTTGAGTCTCCACTCCATGTATCTGAGGAAGTAGACTCAAGCCTATTTTTATCACACGGGGACAGGCATCTTTATCCTGTCCAGAACGCATGATTAAATGTGATCATGCGGAAGGCTTTCTCACCACATTGTGCTGATCCCATTAATGTCTCATCAATGAAGTGGAATTGTATTACCATTTCCAATAATACAAAATTAGAAGAAATGAGGGGACAATTCCTGTTCATTCACAGGACATTCAGAGGATCAGCGTGATTTACTGAAAAAGCCTTTCGCGCAATCATGTTCAACTGTGCTATCTGAATGGGACAATGTCCTGATAAGTGCAATTTTGTATGAAAGTCCTTCCCACAATCACATGATAAGCACGGGATAAGCATGGGACAGGGACAGGACAATGACGTCCTATGAAAGGTCATGCTACCAGCTTCTTTCTTTCCTGTTAGTCTGAAAAGTACTACAAATCTTCCTGGGAGTGCAGACTTTTCCTGGGAGCAATCTTTAAACATAAATCCCTGGCCATAGACAAATGCCACGTACCATGCTGGATACATGTTTTTAATTACAGAGTGAAGAAATGCATGGCACATGCTTATTCCCTTGGGGAAAAGAAAACAGATTATAACACTGCAGGCCAGCTCTACAAAGATCCCAGTATATCATTTCCCTGAGGAATGTTTGGTGAGGAGTCATTTTCATTGAATTAGACACAAGAACTTGGTTTCTGTGTCAGCTCACATCTATCACTAGGCTACTACTTTTACTCATGGGAATCATCTGTTTGCCTGAGCAATATAATGTGGGTGCGCTGAGTGTGGTTTTTTAAATTGTACTAGCTATTGAAAACTGACATGGAAAGTAAAGTTAATAAAGGCAGGATTGAAACCACCACAACTAAGTCTTTTCAAGTTAGTTTCTCTTTAGTCACAATCTGAAACTATGTGCACAGGCACAATTTGCAAAAAATAAAGATCATGGGGTAAGTGTGAAAGAATACCAAGTACAGTACTAGCCAAGCCAAAACCTTGAATATAAAAGCATGCCTTACTCCAGCAACAGGCCATCATGGGAAAGAAGGGGCAGGCAAATTTCCATTGCACTTAGTCTTGGAGGTATGAGAAAACAAGAATCACATGCAGTTGCTGAGATAACATTAGGACTTTATTGGAAAAACAGATTTAAAAAACATGATTCCCCCAAATTTATATATTTTATTTTTATTTTCATTCCTAGGAATCTTCTGGAAAATGAAATTAGAAGGCTCAGAAGGTAGAACTTGATCATGTATGCAAAGGAAGTTTCTTAGATGCATGGGAGTTTCCAAATGCTCTCTGAAATGCTGAGAAGGAAATTTCGTCACTGTCATATTCTACGTTTCAAGTTTCTCTTGGTGTTAATTTTCACAATTGGGACTTGGTCCTTTATCAAAACTTACCAGAAACCAAACTATCTACATCATGAGTACCTGGAGCTGACTGATGAAAAACCTAGTACTAATATAAACTGCTCCAAAATATTGATGGGTGATCGAGAGGAAATTCAGAAAGTAAAACTGGAGCTGTTAACTGCTTCATTTAGGAAGCGCCCAAAGCTAACTGCAAATGATTACATTAACATGACAACAGATTGTGCTTCCTTTATTAAAAGACGGAAATATATTATGGAACCCCTGAGCAAAGAAGAAGCAGAATTTCCCATTGCTTATTCAATAGTAGTTCATCACAAAATTAATATGCTTGATAGGCTTCTGAGAGCCATCTATGCACCTCAGAACTATTATTGTATTCATGTTGACAAGAAATCCCCCGAGTCTTTCCTGGCTGCAATTAAAGGTATTGCTTCATGTTTTGACAATGTTTTCATTGCCAGTCAATTGGAAAGTGTTGTGTATGCCTCGTGGAGCAGAGTGCAAGCAGACCTCAACTGCATGAAAGATCTGTACAGGAGGAGTATGAACTGGAAGTACCTGATCAATCTTTGTGGTATGGATTTCCCTATCAAGACTAACCAGGAAATAATAGAGAAGCTGAAGGCCCTCAAGGGTGAAAATAGTTTGGAAACAGAGAAAATGCCTTCAAACAAGGAGGTGCGGTGGAAGAAACATCATGAAGTTGTTGATGGTAAGGTAAAGAATATGGGAATAGACAAGCAACGCCCACCTCTCAATACACCAGTTTTCTCTGGCAGTGCCTACTTTGTTGTTAGCAGGAGGTTTGTTGAATATGTATTGGAAAACAGCAAAATCCTTGCTTTTGTAGAATGGGCTAAAGATACATACAGTCCTGATGAATACCTGTGGGCTACTATTCAGCGAATTCCTGAAGTTCCTGGAGCCGTCTCTGCCAGTGACAAATATGATGTCTCAGACATGAATGCTCTGGCCAGATTTGTTAAATGGCATTACTTTGAGGGGGATGTGTCAAAGGGTGCCCCGTACCCACCCTGTAATGGAGTTCATGTCCGCTCAGTGTGTGTCTTTGGAGTGGGAGACTTGAATTGGATGTTACAAAAGCACCATTTCTTTGCCAACAAGTTTGACACTGACATTGACCCCTTTGCAATACAGTGCTTGGAGGAGTATTTGCGAGACAAAGCTCTCTATCAACACAGACACTGATATGTAACATTCTGCATGGTACAAACCCTACTCCTCTGATAAGGATGTCAAAAAGATATTGAGCATATGGTGCACTGTTTTTCCTCTTGCCTTCCCCCCACTCTCCCAAGTGTTGCTGGATGATTGCCTAACTGATTATGTTGTTCCATTGCTTTCTTTTGGTCATCAACTTTGCATTCTGTTATAAAGGGTATTTAGGTATGGATGGTAGATTCCATTCCATGTCAATGGGATGGTTAATCCAATCCAAGTTTGAATCTGGACTTTAAAGGAATTATACAAGGTGCTGTCTCCTACCTTTAAGGTTCAGACATAGGAGCCCACCAGTCATTTCTGCTCAAGATTGCCAATATCTTGGAAAATGTCTAGCAAAAGTTGGCAAAAGATGAAAACGAAATTGAAACATTACTCAAAGCTACAAATTACACAGTGCATCCATGTGTGCATTTTACTGGGATGTGTCTCTAGCCAAATAACAAAATCATGTATTTTTCACAACAACTCTCAAGATTTTTTAAAAAGTATTTTTACAAAAAGCCTTCACCATTAATATATGTTGCTTTGTGTTTAACTGAAAAGGCAACCATCAGTTTTTTAAGCTTTGGTTTTAGGAATCAACTGCATCTTTGGCTGCATCTGTACTGCAGAAATAATCCAGTTCGACACCACTTTAACTGTCATGGCTCAGTGATATGAAATTCTGGGAATTGTTGTTTTGTGAGACATTTAGCCTTCTTTGTCAGAGAGCTGTGGTGTCACAACAAATTACAATTCCCAGAATTCCATAGTATTGAGCCATGGCAGTTAAAGGGATGTTAAACTGGATTATTTCTGCAGTGCAGATGCAGCCTAAATCACATTTTGTTGAGTTACAGGACTGATGTGGGAGATGTGTTCCAGCTAAAAATATCTCAGGGAAATATTAATGTGCCTCATTCTGTTGGTTTAAATATTTTATTGCATATAATATGACAGCTTTTGCAAGTTGCTGAAAAACACTCTTTGGAACACTTACTATACCAAGGGAGATTCTGATCTAGTAGTCTGGGACCTGACTTTCTGAACACCTTAGCTATTAACTGAATAATTCTTTTCCTTTACAGGAGTTTGTAATGCTAAGCAGAAAAATTAGAATTCTTAATGATGTAACTCTATTTTCTTACATTAAACTAAACAAACTTTGGAGTGACAGCGTGGCTTTTGGTTGGCACATAACTCAGCACTGCTATGATTTACAACCGATTTTCTATGTGGTAAAATCTTAAGCAAGGGATAAGCCAAGATGCATTTGTCATCTGATATAATTTGGGTCTTCTGAAGCTTGAAGTCTTTGCCAATACAAATAAAACATCTAATATTTTTCACCTAGAGTTAGTAGGAGAAAGTGCCTTGTTCTATATAAACCAAGAGAGAATTCACTTATGGATGCAGCAAATCACAGGAAAACTAATTCATGGTGTGGATGTGGCATTCAGTATTTTTTTTTACTTGTGACTAGAAATATTTGAATGTGTATGTGTGTGTGATCTTGTTGATGATTCAAAATTTTTGCAAATATGAACCATGATTAGACTCCAAAGCTGTTTGTAGCCAAATACAATTGATTCCACTTTACACCATAGTTTTCCCATTTCTCCCCCCCCCCTTTTCCTCACACAGATTTTCATGCTGAATTTGGATTTTTTTGATTTTTTTTTTTAATTTTAATTTTAATTTTTTTAGGAAACTGGTATGCAGCCCATAGGGGGGCCTGAATGCCCAACAAGATATTCTGATATGCAGCTTTTGAACTGTACTGAAATGATAGTGGCAATAGAAATACAGGGTGTATTTTAACATTTCTCTGCTGCTTTTCAATGAGCTTTATACTGAGGCATGAGACTCATATGCCCCTCCAGATGTTAGCCTGCAATTCTCAGTAATTCTAGACAGCAAAGTCAGTAATGAGCAAAAATTAAGAGCTGTGTACCAACTACATCTGGAGGACAGTTTAAGTACCACCACAGTTTTATATCCAAAGTTATGTCCAAAAAGCAGAACTCTAACAATATAGAGGAGGCTGTGTGCTCCTATTTTAAATGTCAAGTACCTCTAAGAGTTAACAAAGAAGGATGTTAGGGACTTTGCAGATGGGCGGCCGTGGGTCGCCCTGAGAAGCGGAGGATTGGGGCCGAAGCTGCCCCACGCCTTGGCCCCAATCCACCTTTTGGGCAGCCCTGGAAGGAGCGCCAAGATGCCACTCCTTCCAGAGCCGGCGAAAAGGGTGCCGGAAGAGCCGTTGTGCTGCTCTTCTGCATCTCTTCTGGCACAGCGCATGCAGAGGTTGTGCCAGGAGGATGTCATCAGGGCGCTCGCCATATGTAACGGCGCATGCTCTGATGACATCCTCGGGAAGGGGTTGAGGCGGCCACCGTGCGGCTGCCCCTCCCCTTCTCTGCCTCCAAGATGACGCTTTGCGCCATCTGCATCCCCCCTAAGTTACTTATGGCAAAGTCAACTGGGAATAGGCAGTTGTGCTACAGCAACTAAGAACAGAAGGAAAACCATGCAATGGGAAACTCTGGAATCCTAGGCAGGGGGCAAGGAAGTCATAATACAATCATGCACATGTTTATCATGTATGTCTCACTACTTTCATCTGGGACTTCCTTGGAATATGTTCAGAAGATTTCAGCCTCATAGTACTATCATGGAATCTTTGAGTTTGAAGGGGCCAGAAGGGCCATTTAGTACAACCCTCTGCCATGCACTCTTGAAAGATACCCATGCAACCTCTGTTTAACCCACTGAGTTCCTGAGACTTACTACTAAATAAAGACTTACAGGATTGCAGCCATAATCAGCTGCTGCCTTGAGCTTTCATACAGCTAACCATGTGCAAGCCTACAGAGAGTAGATGTGTATGTACCTGAGTACATAGGAGTGATGTAATTGTACTATTCTGTATACATATTCTTGAAAGTAAATCCCACTTAAACAGAAGATTATTCCAATAAATAAGCTCACTTCAGAGTGTTAATATTTAACTTGTTGGGTGTATTTAAAGTTTCAGTTAATCAGTAGACTAAGGTTGAATGTTACACAACTAACCTTGCTGTGCCAATTCATGTTTCTCCTCCCTGTAAGTGTCACTCTAGGAAAAAAAATAAAACTTGCACATGGGAAAGGTGGGAGATGTTCTTAATATCAGCACATTCACTGTAGCTGTTTCTCTGCCTATAAAAACATGTTTAGCTAAAATAAATAACAACATATCCTTTCAATAGTGATCGTCTACATTCTTAATGGAATGTTCTTTTTATGACATTTTGGTTCTAAAGTAAGACTTTCCTAAGATTTTTGCTGCCTGAGATAAAGGACAAATTCCCAAGAAAAACTGGATTGGCTGGATTTTCTCCAACACTGTTCAAGTGAGAATATTTTCCACTCCACCTGAGCAAATGTCCTTAGGAGAGGAGGAAAAGCCATATGACACAGCTGCCCTCAAGCACTGTCTGCCGAAGGCAATTGTCTGCCTCATGATGGTATAAATGTGGCTCTGTTCTGACTTCTAGAGGAAACAAAAGATCAGTCTATATTCCAGATTCCACCTTCAGGAAAGATAATTAAAACATCTCTTATCTTCAACAGGGTGCTGGTAATAAAGATTGTTGTAATATAATGTTTTATTTCTGTATAAGTACTCAAAGTCAATGTTACAACTTTTAAATCATGACATGTTGCTACAAATTGGCCATAAAGCTTTCAATGTAGCTCTGCTAACTAGGAATAGATTACAAATCTTAACTAATGTTCAAGCATACCAAAGAGAGCACTTCAGGGTGGCAGAAGGAAGAGAAACCTCACCCATTCCCCCCCCCCAATATGTTATCTTTTTATGTCCAAAGTTGTCCTAAAATGCATGCCAAATGTTTTGACCATGATCATTAGGTTGGAATGGATTCTCTAGTGACTTCAAGAGAAAAAGATAATGAGAGAGTAGTGGGAGGGCTTATTCTTAAAGCTGGTTAGTATGTCTAAAGAGATTTCAGGTAGATGCTGTCCTGTTTGCAGTGGAAGTTGACTACACAGTCTACAGTCATATGCAAGTAAAACTATTTTACAGACAGCCATGTGGAATGCATAGGAAAGAGGGGTTACATTGCCTTAACTGTAGTAGAAAAACAGATTTTCAATTTGAACACATTGGCTTTGTTCGATAAATGCACTGAAAATAAATGTGCCATTTTTTTCTGTTAAAGCAAGTGCTTCCTGATGCAAAGACAAAAATGAGGAAACAGACAATCTTGCCTTCACAAAAGAGTTGACCTTCATGTCGTTTTGAATGACAGAACTCAAGTGTACTATTATTATTTTTTAGCATGAGTCATGTTTTGCATTTAGAGGTCTGCTTCCTTTTCAGCTGCAGAAAAATTATAAAACAATAAGCTGTGAGCAGAGCTGTTAGTGTGATAACTGGGCTTCCTAGAGTTTTCTGTTTGACCCTGTTCACATGCTTAACCACAGCAATGTTGAACTGACAAACAAATTTAGCATTGAATGAAAGTACTTGTTCATTTATGTAGCTTTTTAGCAATGTTTTAGATTTCCAGTTGACAAATCAGTACCCATTTAAACAAGATAGATGGGATACGGAAGTAAATAATTTCAAATAATTGAGTGCATGTAATTAGTTCCTTTTCTCAATAACAAAAGTACACATAACAATATGATTGTTGCTTAAAATATATACTCTTGTATATTTTAATTAAATCATATTACAGGGGGCAGGTAAAACCTCACTCAGTGGTGAAGGAACAAAAACCTAGTTCAAGTGCTGCCTCTTGTTGCTGCTTCTCACTTAATTGTGGGTGTTGAACAGGTAATGGAAAGAGATGTATTTTATACCACCAGCAAGGTCCTTGTAACATTCAGATGTTATTTATTTATTTTAAAGTAACTGAAAAGAAAGCAATTTAATCACATTTGAGTGCTAGATATAAAAATGTTTTTGCTTATAGCTCCCATCAGCCCTAGCCACTATAGCTAACATTGAAGGATCATTCCTTATAAAATTATAGAGTTGGAGGAGACCACAAGGGCCATCCATTCCAACACCCTTCCATACAGGAACTCTCAATCAAAGCATCCCCGACAGAGAAGAAGATTCCACCACTCTCTGGGAGAGTATGTTCCACTATCCAACAGCTCACACTGTCAGGAAGTTCCTCTTCCATCCATTGTTCTGTGTCCTAATCTCTGGAGCAGCAGAAAACAAGCTTGCTCCATCCTCAATATGACATTCCTTCAAATATTTAAACATGGCTATCATATCACCTCTTAACCTTTTCTTCTCCGGGTTAAATGTACCCAGCTCCCTAAGTCTCCCCTCATAAAACATGGTTTCCAAACCCTTCACCATTTTAGTCGCCTTCCTTTGGACACTCCAGCTTGTCAACATCCTTTTTGAATTGTGCGGATCAGAACTGGACACTGTATTCCAGGTGAGGTCTGACCAAAGCAGAATCTTCTTTTGAAAGATGCAGAAGTAAAAAGTTGCTTTTTAACAATTGCAATTGTAACATTAGAAGAAAGCCAGCATGGCATAGTGGTTTGAGTGTTGGACTACAACTCTGGAGACCAGGATTCGATTCCCTGCTCTGCCATGAAAACGCTGGGTGACCTTGAGCAAGTCACATCCTCTTAGCCTCAGAGGAAGACAGTGACAAACCTCTGAATAAATTTTGCCAACAAAACCCCATGATAGGTTCACAATAGGATCTCCATAAGTCAGAAACTACTTGAAGGCACACAACAACAATTAGATTGGGGGCCTTAGAACTGTAACTGTCACTTGTCCCATGACAGGAGAATATTGCAGGTAGATGACTATTAGGAGACAAAGAGATTCCAAATCATGTTGAAGTATGTTTTTATATATTTTTGATATGTTGAACAATATGTTTTATTACTCTGTACAATCTGACATATAAATAATAATTGCAAATTTTCTCAAAAGAATGTTGCAAATTGTGAAGATAGCCCATTTGGAAAATATGTATTTTCCCAAGATTATTTATTTATTTATTGCCTTATGCAAAAGCAAAATTACTGGCATATTTGTTCATTTTTCATTGTGCTTTTTAATTAAAATACTTTCACAAAAAATCCAAAATTTGAAAAATCATGAGAAAATGTGCAAAAATACTCTGCTAATTCACCCAAGTAGAGATGAACAGTTTTGGATATTTTTTTAAAAAATTGCTTTCCATGTACAAGATTGAAAAGTGAAGATATGCATCCTGAATGGGAGTTCCTTTTGTTTCTCTGCTCTGCTGCCTGTCTGCTAGGACTTTTTTGCTTTTACCCTGAGCAAAATTGGTTGGTGCTTTCACTTTAGTGGCGAAGCAGGCTAATCATGCTATGACGCCTTGACAATTTTGCTGCTGCTGTTGTGTTCTTTCAAGTCGTTCCGACTTATGGTGACCCTACGACCATCCTATCACATGGTTTTCTGGGACTCCGAGAGTATGACCCCTCTATGGTCACCCAGTGAGTTTTCATGGCCAAGCATGGATTTGAATCTTGATCTCCAGTGCTAGTCCAGTTCTCAAACCACTACACCATCATGGCACATTTGCTGCCTACAGTGAAGGCAGGTAGGAGTCCACAAAGTGATCCTAGACAGTGTTCTGCCTTTTCTGAGATAATTCAGAGCACCTCCCTTCATTCTAGCATCTAACTAAAGGTAAAGGTAAAGGTAGTCCTTTGACATGAATGTCTAGTTGTAACTGATTGTAGGGGGCGGTGCTCATGTCAATACTAAGCCGAAGACCCAGCGTTGTCCAAGGACTACTCTGGTGGTAATGTGGCCAGCATGACTGCATGGAACGCTGTTACCTTCCCACCAAATTGGTACCTATTTATCTACTTGCATTTGTATGCTTTCAAACTGCTAGATTGGTATAAGCTGGGACTAGTGACGGGAGCTCCCTCCATCATGCGGCACTTGGGTCTTAAACTGCCAACCTTTCAATAATCAGAATTGGCATCTTAACCACTAGCCACTACTTCCCTTTTAACATCCAATAACTACAACAAAAACCTGGATAAATGTGGGGAGGGGGGAAATAAGTTTTGCTACCTGGACTCATAAATAGATAAGTTATAATTGTGCTTGTTACAGATAACAAGAAACAACAACAGAAGATTAAGCTAGGTTACCAACAAGACAAAAAAAATGAAAAAAGAGATAGATCTACTGAATTGACAATAGCTCCCACTCCTCACCATAGTCCCTTCACAATTGAATAGTAGCACAGCTAAATCTAACAAGGTGATCCTGAAGGAACTAACTAACTAACTTCAATCGCCCCTCATAATCCCCCCATAAGCACTCTAATTGGTAAGTGCAGGTAATATTGTCTCAGATTCCACAATAGAGCTGGAAATGAGCAAAGCGCAGCTTGCCTTCTCTGTGTCACACCACCTTGATGTATAGTCATGTTCGAGATCACACTGTCCAGCTTTTTCTTGCTTACTTTTAATGTCTCAATAGCAGGGGTAGGCAACCTTTTTGAGCCGGGGGCCAGGTTGCTGTCCCTCGGACAATTGGGGGGCCGAAGCACCAAAAATAAATAAATAAATAAATAAATAAATAAATAAAAATGTTAAAAATTAAAAATTTTGCATGCACACTCTCTCAGCCCCAGAAAAGCCATGGCAAAACCCCTGTGGAGATTTTGCCAAGAAAAACCCAAGAACAAGTAATAATAACAATAATCAATATCATCATGGCAGGCGGTGGCGGTGGCAGTGGCGGCGGCGGCAGGACTGGCCTGGGGCCGGTCCAAAGGCCTCAGGGGGCCACATCTGGCCCCCAGGCCTTAGGTTGCCTACCCCTGCTCAATAGCCATAGTGGTGTGAAGAATATTGTATCTTGCCATTTCATTCTAGAAAAAAAGCAGAGCAATGATCTGATCTGAAGCTGGTCCCAATTAACCTAGTTTGCTTGGTTCCTTGGGATTTTACTGAATCATTTGCAGGGCTCCAGTAGCAGTCTCTTCTACCCTTTCATTCTGATGTGTGTATAGACCACATTCCCTCTTACTGATTTATTGGAAAAACATAGGGCTCAATTCAAAATGCACTTTTAAGTAGAATGGAGGAGACAGCTGGGAGTTTTTGGAATTTGTGTTCATTAAGGCAAAGCCTTGTTGCTATGCAGACACTTGTATAAGAAAAATCATCAGCATTCTGTCAAATTAATATGACAGAAGAATTATACAAAAGAGATGAGAAAATGAAGGACACATGAATGAAGAGCCATATGAAGATGAACCCCAAATTCTAAAAAGTGAGGTGGAAATTGCAATAAGAGAAATAGCAAAAAACAAATCACCAGGAACAGATGATATTCCAATTGAACTGCTGCAAGCCACATTGACAGAGTCAACATGCTAACCAACATATGTCAAGAGATATGGAAAACAAAACGATGACCAACAGATTTGAAGTAATCAATATACATTCTCATCCACACAAAGGGAGACACAAGAGATTACAGCAACTATAGGACCATAGCACTGATCTCCCACGCAAGCAAAATCATGCTCAGAATTCTGCAACATAGACACCAATCATACATGGAAAGAGAGATCCCAGAGGTCCAAGCAAGATTCAGGAAAGAAAGAGGCACTATGGAACACATTGCAAACATACAATGGCTAATGGAGCGCACTAGGGAATTCCAAAAGAAAATCAGCATGTGCTTTATAGGCTATAGAAAATCCTTTGACTAAATAGACCATAAAAGGCTATGGAATGCTCTTAAAGATATGGGAGTGCCAACACATCTGATAGTCCTGATGAGGAATCTGTACTCAGGACAAGAGACTACTGTCAGAACAGAACACGGACAAACAGAATAGTTCCCAATTGGCAAAGGGGTCAGACAAGGCAGCATCCTTTCACCCTATCTGTTCAACTTGTATGCAGAAAAGCATATTATAAGAATAGCAGGCTTGGACACATGAAGGAGGAATGAAAATAGGAGGAAGGAATATCAACAATCTAAGATATGCAGATGACACCATGATAATAGCGGAAAACCTCACAGACCTGGAACACCTAAGGAAGAACAAAGAAGAAAGTGCAAAGGCAGGCTTAATGTTGAACATAAAACAAAAATAATGACCACTAAGGACCTTCACAAGTTCAATCTAGACAATAAATAAATAGAAATAGTAGAAGAATTCCTGGGATCAAACATTGATAGAAATGGGGACTACAGTCAGGAAATCTGAAGAAGATAAAGAATGGAGAGGGTGGCTATGAAAGAACTACAAAAGAGTCTAAAATGCAAAGATATACATCTTAGCATAAAAGTTAGAATCATACAAGCCATTGTATTCCCTATTACCATGTATGGATGAGAGAGCCGGATAGTTAAGAAAGACGATAGGAAGAAAATCAATTCATTTGAGTTGTGGTGCTGGAGAAAAGTGCTGAGGATCCCATGGACAGCCAAAAGGACAAACAAATGGGTCCTAGAGCAGATCAACCCAGAAACTTACCTGGAAGCCAAGATGACTAAACTGAGGCTGTCATACTTCGGACACATTGCGAGAAGGGAGGACTCACTGGAAAAGACAATAATGCTGGAGAAGGGGGAGGGAGGGAGGAAGAGAGAAAGGCCACATGCCAGATGGAGACTCTATTGAGTAGGTCACGGGTATAAAGGGGTTGCAGGAATTAAGCAGAGCAGTGGAGGACAGAGAGTCTTGGAGATGTCTCATCTACAGGGTTGACATGAGTCAAAATCGACTCAAGGGCAGTTAACAACAACAACAACAAATGTGAATATTTGCATCATTCCCCCATAGAAGTATTTTAATGTAAACCATCCCTTCAGAAATCTTTAGTAAATTTTGTAAAGAACATCAAAATTAAATCCTCTCAGGGAGTGTTTGTAATAAGTAGGAATTTAATTAAGAAGGCTGCCAGTGAATGGGTTCAGGGTGATGAATTGATCTCTGTGAATAAATGACATTCATCATTGGATTAAGTGCTACATGGGACTGGGCCTCTTGTTTATGTTTTGCCCTTAATAAATAACAAAGGATGCACACTTGTGTCTGTTTACTGGGTGCCATGGGATTCTTCTTTGGTATTGGATGCAATAGTGAGTAGTTCATTTTCTGTGACACTGTCAAGACACACAGCCTTGCTTGATAGACCATATACCTTCTCTAGCCAGTTGTGGCTATAGTAACTCCTGTTTATTCAAGGGGTTGTCACAAAGTCCACAGAGCTATAAATATGGCATGGGTAATGAGCACATATTAATTCCAGTGTAGTTGTGGGTTGTTTTGGACAGTGGGAGTGCCTTACTGCCACCCAAGTTTTCATATAATTTGAATGATGACTTTGTACTTAAAGCTATTCCTTCTTCATAGTAGAGTTTTCTAGCATGCCCAGCATACAACCCTGCTATTGATTTATACACATGTAGAACAGTTGCTAGTCAGATTCCTTGCATTTCACTGGTCTACTTGGAGCTGGGAGCCAATTATGTTCTTTGGCCAGAGCTCAGGTTACTTTAATGCATATAAAAGCAGGCTTGTCATAGGCATACACTGTTGTACAGATCAGGTGAAAAAGGAAAAGTGAGCCATCCATAATGTTTTTATTAACATACTTTCAGGCTCTAGCTCGGCTTATTTTTTAGAGGGGGAATATTTTACTCTGGACAACTTAATTACAGCTTGACACTCAAGAAACACCAGTTTGGCTGATGTTTGAACCTGTATTCAAATCATTTGTCCTCAATTTGTGATTTTTTGGGGGAGTAAGGGGATCTTCAGTTTGTTTGCTTTCACTCTACATTTCTTGACTACTGGTGGTTTGTCAAGAAGAACTAATAGACTTTAGTTACTTCTCTCACAGTAGAATACCATGTAATGCAGATACATATGGCTGTTTTAAGAAAAACTATACATAAGTCAACCACACAAGAGTCAGGTAACCTCCATGCAGCTTTCCCCAAGACAGAGAAATGAATAATCCACACCTACTGCCTTCATGGTACATAGTACCCAAGACTAGCAAAGTCATTCTGGCAACGGGTGGGAAGATGCAAGGGTGTACACCTCTAGTGGCGAACATACAACAAGACATTAATGACTAGGAGTTTGCAGTGTTTTTATGAGGCCCAAAGTTTCCTGCATGGGATGACTGTCTAACTTTTCTTAATGGGAGGGTCTGAGGTGACTATCTTAACTATACCTAATGGTAGGGCCAGTCCTACAGCCATGTATAAACATATACAAATAAATATAAACAATACTGAAAATAATTTTTCTTAACAGGAACAACAGAAAACAGGTTTATTGTGGTAGTAGTCCCTTGTGGAAGGTATTGTAAACAACTCACCATGTAGTAGAATTCAAACATATAGCCGGGTTAATCTGTCGAATCAGTATGTAGAGAGATCTTGTAGCACCTTTGAGACTAACTGAAAGAAAGAAATTGGCAGCATGAGCTTTCATAGATTTCAGTCTACTTCCTCAAATGCATCTGAGGAAGTAGACTGAAGTCTACAAAAGCTCATGCTACCAATTTCTTTCTCTCAGTTAGTCTCAAAGGTGCTACAAAATCTCTCAACTTAACCATGTAGTTGATCAGTGTAACAAGGCTGGGATTCACACAACCCTCCAGATATTTTTAGATAGTAACTGCAAGCATTCCCTCACCACTGACTATCCTGGTTAGGGCTGCTGGTTCTTGAAGTCCAACAACATCTGGGGGGCTTCAGAGTGGGAGGCAAGTGGCGTGTGGTAGCCCTGATTGACATGTGGCCCAGGGTCCTCCTGATAGCTGGATGTGCTACAAGAATGTCATCTGCAGGGACCTCTTTGGCTGCCTTTCTCACAATGGGATTCAAGGCAGCCAGGGGAAGTCCTTACAGATAACATCTTTGCAGCATGTCTGCTACAGGGAAATTGCTGGATGCATCTCTACTGATTTCCCCTTCTAATGACACTTAAAAGGCAGGTTTGAGTGGGATTTTGTTGTCACTTAAAAGGCAGGTTTGAGTGGGATTTTGGTCACTGGACAGTCAGTTAAAATCTCTAACCTCTACAATGACAAAGAAAATGGATTACAATAGTGTAAGTTGGATTGGTGTAGTGATTTGAGAGTTAAACTAGGACACTGGGAGACCAGGGTTTGAATCCCCATCCAGCCATGGAAACCCACTGGGTGACCTTGAGCAAGCCACACTCTCTCATCCTCAGAGAGGGGCAATGGAAAACCCTCTCTGAGCAAATTCTGCCAAGAAAACCCCATGATGGTGTCACCATAAGTCAGAAATGACTTGAAGGTATGTAACAACCACCACAACAAAAACAAATCCTAACAGGATGACAGCCAACCATCTTTAAATACTGAAGAACTTAAAAGTTTGTTTTCTGCTATTCCAGTGTTCAATGCAATCCAATAAATGCAGATTACAAGAAAAAAATATGTCATCTAGGAAGAACTTTATGATGGTAAGGGCTATTTGACAGTGGAATAGATGTTCAGAGATCTCTTTTATATCAGATTTTCAAAGAGAGGTTGGGTGGACATCATCCAGTTCTGCTTTAGTTATGGATTCCTACATGACAGAGGTTGGACAAGATGCTCCTTGAGTTCCCTCCCAACTCTACAATGGCTTGGGTCCAAGCTATCTCAGGGAACGCCTCTTTCCATATAATCCTCCCCGCGCTCTCCGGTCCTCTGGGAGGAATTTGCTGCATCCTCAAAAATCTAGGCTGGCGGCGACCTCCCAATTGCTGATGGATGGGGAGTGCAGTTGAGTCTAATCAGGGCATTTTTATATTTTTACATTTTTATATTTTTATATTTTCATGTTTGTTTTATTTGTGTTAAAATGTTTATATTCCTGTTTAAATTATTTTGCCATTTAATACTGTTTTAAGGGGGTGGGTTGGAATATGAATTTTGTTGTATGGGGTTTTAACTGATGTAAGCCGCTTAGATTGTTTTCATTTAAGCAGGGTATAAATAAATTATTATTATTATTATTATTATTATTATTATTATTATTATTATTACAATCCTATGAGCTACAAGCCAATCAGGGCTACCACAGGCCACCTGCCTCCCACTCCATCCCTGTCAAGGAACGAGGAATAAGCAAAGCAGTGGCAATGACTGCACCTTCTTTGATGGCAATAGTAAATCCAAGAACTGCCAAAAGAAGTGGAGACAGGGAAGATGTGAGCAGGCACTTCTTTTCAATGCTTGTCAGAGCAAAATCACTCTGTGGGTGGGTGGCAGCAGCTGTAGCTCAGATGATCTTCTCACTTCCCCTTTCCGTCCAGCAGTTCCCAGCATGCATTAAAAACAATAATCAGGCTTTTGCTACCCCAGCTTGTCCTGTTTCAGCAGCATGCATGGTGAATGGGGCCCATCGAAAGCAATTATTATTGTGTTCATGTCCCTTTCTCCTCTCTGTATGGCAGGGATAGTGCAGACAGACATAGGTGTATATGGAGTTATGGATATGCATGGTGGATATCAATGGAGGCACTGGCCCCAGGGACACTGAGACCCAGTTCAGCTTGTAGTTCTTGGGCCCCCAAGTCCAAGCTACACTGCTGGGAATAGTATGAGTATGAAAGAATTTCAACCCATTTTTCTAAGCATGGTGGTACACACATTCTTGTTATTATGACTTAGAACATTACAATTGAGCAGAATAGGTATTATTGCTTGCTGAAGGTATCCATAACAAACCTGTGGTGCAGTTATGTTCTGGGTTCCAATTATAGGCTCAGTTATAGATGGCTTTAGTGTGTCATTATATTATTTCATCCTCAAAGTAACTATCCAAGCTCTGCTTGATTCTTGAAATATCTTAATTTAGACTCAATCTGATTTTAACCAGTTGCGAAGTATGTACCATCTGAATGGCACAATGCTACACCAAAAGAAAATCAAATCTAGGTCATTGTAGAAAATCCCTTGCTCTTTCTGTCTGTCACTGTTCTCATACACACACACATATACCTTCATGCACATATATGCATGCATACACAAACACACACACCTCTCTCTCCTTTTGTTCCGTTTTTTTTTTCTTATTTAACTAATTAAAGATATCTTATCTGAAGTCTATGTTGAGTCCTACTTAAATGACAATCTGGCATGCTAGATATTCAAGAAAGTCTGCTTCTGTCTAATAGATGACTCATATGGCTGATGTATAACAGAACAAAACCCATCACACAGTCTGAAAGTTAGAAGGGTTAGCTTTCCATTTCATCCTTTGGATGTTATGAATGTAAATGTTTGGGCAAGGCTTCCCACACTATTCCTGTGAGAAGTGAGAAGTAAGACGCAACAAGATCCTCACTGCCTCTCAACAATCTCTAGTATACCTCCCAACATAACATGATGAGAATTCAGTGGTGTAGCCAGTAGGGCCAAAAACCTAATCCAGAAGAGCCTCCAAGAATTTGGTGAACTTTTCTTTGCTCTAGTTAAAAAGGCAGTAAAGACGGATCTCTTTCGGCAGGCCTTCCTGGAATAACTGCCCGGCTCGGTGAAGACTTAATGCTGAAACTGTTGTCAGTTGGAATCTTTTTAGCAGGTGATCCTCAAACATCACTATCCAACTAGCTACCTGGCTGGATAGATTTAATTGTTTGTATTTTATCTCGGCTTTATTTTTAACTTGTTAATGGTTTAATTTTGTTTTAAGGGGTGGGTGGGTGGGTGGGAGGTGGGGGGGGCAGGAATTGTTTTACCTATTGTATTTTTAAATTGATGTACGCCGCCCCGATTGCCGAGCAGAGGGGCGGGTTATAAATAAAACTTATTATTATTATTATTATTATTAAACCAAGCTTCAGGAAGTCCTCTGTGGCAAAATCTTTGAGTGCAATAGCCATCAGTTTCCATTTGTACAAATCTGTTGAATGGCTATGAACAGTTGCTTAAAGGAAAGCACATGGCTTTTAGAGTACCAGGATGGTGGAACAGTAGGAAATAGAATGGAGGATAAATCAATTAGCACTGGGCAATCTTGGATGGGAAAAGTCAAACCATTGTATAAACTCCAATATGCTATGCAAGCCTACATGTTTACTTTGTCCAATGTTCAGTTTCTTTCAGAAAAAGTTAATTTTACCCACAAAGTATATATTTCTATGGTACACACTGCTAGGATAAAAGGGTAGTTTTGAAAATGTTTACAGTGAGTAACATAGACCTCTGTGTGTACCTTGCATGTGTGTTTTGGCTGCTCTTAATGAGACCCTATGCTTTTACATCACAAATTGAATACTCTGTTGCTGTGGTATCTGGAATCCACCTCAGAATCTACCAAGTGGAGTGTCTTTGCTTGTGAGTAAATTTTGGTCTCAAATCATCTCCTAAGAGTGTACTTTAGCTGTGAAAGCAAACTACCCATTTCTACAGATGGAATTTGAGAGTGGAAACTTTGACGTAATAGCATAGAAACATTGGCATTTCAAACTTAATGATAATATACATAAAATTAATTGAAAAGGAAAAACAGTGAATGTATTTTGTTTTCAAAGAAAAGTACTGAAACTTTAAATCATGGAAAACTTTTAAGAGGCTAATAAATGGGAGTGATTCAATGAATGAGAGCATTCTTCTCCACTCCAGATTGCAGTTGGGATTGATATAAGGCCAAAATAAAAATATTAGGTTCTTTCAGGGGGGGAAAGTTGGTTTTCATTTAACTCTTTCTTTATTATTGATTTTTTTAAAAACACCTTTTAATTGGTTATGTATTTTTGATGCTCATCAGTTAATGCTCCACATTGATCAGATTTTTGGCAAGTAAGGGCCTCTAGAGACTGGCCCAAAGGGCCAGCCTGGAGGCAGAGATGGGGAAGGGCAGCCGCACGCCAGCCGCCCCAATCCCAGCCCAATGACGTCCTGACACCACGCACCATTATGCATGGCACGTGGCGTCAAGACTTCCTCCCAGCGCAGCATCCTGATGCACTGTGCCAGAAGGGACACTAAAGAGCCGTGTGTTGGCTCTTAGGGCAGCATTTTGCTGCTCCTTTCAGGGGCAGCAAAAGGGAGGATTGGGGCCGTGGCGCACAGTTGCTGCGGCCCTGATCCACAGCTAGCAGGGGCGGCCCAGAGCCACCCTTCTGCATAGCCCCTAAGTTGAAAAGAATATTTCTGAGGAGTTTGCATAGAGTAAGGAACCTTCTTGTCAGAGGGATTGAGTAGTGAAGATGGAGTTCATCAAATAAGAATTACATCATGCAAACTTAAAGTTTTTCCAATAAGATTCTTTGTGCAACATTTTAGAATAAATGTGGGGACAACTGCCACCCAAATTGATCATTAGAAGGGAGGGGAATACTATATGGACAAACAAACCCTGTTGTGACATTATGTGTCTGAAGAACTTTGTGCATTCAGCACTAACCATCCATGTTTAGACCTTGATGTTAAATGAATAACATTCCTTAGAGGCCATATACATTTACAGATGTATCCAACTGTGTGCACATTCCATTCTACCCCTTAAAACCCTTTAGGTCCCTTAGGCACGTTGCTCTTTTCCTAAATTTATTGGGATCCCATTTAAGCATAATACTTATATAAAGTAAGAGAGTAAAAGTTTCATATGAAGCAGGTGCTTTGAAAGTGATGTTGGCTGGGGTGAAGAAGAAAAACATTCTCTAGCCTTGCATCCATGCTCAGAGACCACTGCTAGCTCCTCTGTCAATGAGCTAGTGAAACTGCTTTGGGTTATACAATTGCCCCTCTGTTTTCACAGACTTTGGATCCGTGTCCCTTGCTTATGCACAAGGGACAAACAGAGGGGCATACAATGGGGCACGCCCTTGCAGTGCACATCCACACACCCTCATGCCTCCATTCAAGCCTATAGGGCTTGAATATGCATGGGTTTCCATTTTCGTGGAGGAGTCCGGAATGGATCTCCCATGAAAAAAGAGGGGCAACTGTAGTTTGAGCTTTAAAGGAGCTATCCAAGATGTTGAGCACATTGGATAGCTCTTTCTAAAATTCATATTAAACCCCAGAACAGGTTCATCATCTCATTGACTTGGAAACCGCCAGCTGCCATTGTCCATAGTAACTATTCTTGTACTGCATGAATTTTGACAGGATATGAATTCTCACTTTGTGAACTGGATGTGGCCTATCTAAACTATTTGTATGAAGAGGCAGGGTTTGCAGATATTTAATTAATAAAATTGCAATATTATTAAGTGAACAATGAATCTGAAGTTATGGAAATTATGTATTTTTTGTTAAATTTTCTTATTGTCAAAGATCAGGGTTCATTTTATTTAATGTTTTTGAAAGCCAGTTCTGCACTAGAAAGGAGGTTCCTAATGTGCAACCAAAAGCTTCACTTTAAAAATCTGTTGTACTGTTCTGGCTTTTTGTAGTCTGACATATTATTGTTCCTGGAAGCAGATGTTCCATTTGATATAGGTTACTTAGTATGAAGCCAGTTAGATCTGTTTTTCTTGTTAGGAATGACTCAAAAAACCAAAAGTAAATTTCAATGCAACTGCATGATGTAATCTACAAAAGTCAGACGCTTGCATGAAGTGAACACAGGAAAATATTTCTCAAGTGTGGTGATAGGGGAGTGATTTCTTTGGAAATTCAAGAGATACAAACTTTGTGTATACTCCTTATACACTCAGGATTACAAGACTTCAGTGATGAGATTTACAGGATATAGTCGAGTCTTTCACAGAATACTGGGATTTTTCCACCCAAAATCTGGCATAAAAGACATAGATTAGAATTAAAGACTGATGAGTTTAGGAGTTGGTGCTTGAATAGCAAAGTGGCACTTCACACACTGCACACATATTTCATTGTATTACGTGCCAGTACCTTTCCCTCTTTACCAGGGGAAAACAATCACATGCATATATAATACAGTCAGCTCTCCACATTTGTGGGTTTGACTTTTGCAGATTTGATTATTCACAGATTATTTCCTGCCACCTCTGCTGCTGCCCTATTCCCTTTTTAATAGGGACTGGAAGCTTTGTAAGACTAAGAAACTGCAAACAAGACATGTAAATCCCTATTTAAAATGGTGTAGGGCAGCTGCAAAGGCAGCAGTAAGTCCTGCCAGCCACCCACTTCTGCCTCGCAACAAAACCCTGACTCCTCCAAGGCATCCATGGTGGTTTGAATCTGCAGATCACACCTTTTGTGTGTGTTAAATATGGTTTCGGGTGAGCCTAGGGTTATTTGTGGTTTTCCCACTTTTGCGGGGTTCCTGCACCTCTAATCTCAATGAATGTTGAGGGCTAACATCAGAAACTATATTTAGGTTCTATGGGTTGTCTCTGAAATTATTAACACAAAAATTATATTGGATTCATTTGCAGTGTGTAGTACTTACATACTTTAGTCCTTTTCCTCACATATTTCATCAACTAATTTAAACATGAATAAATTTAAAGACAATATTCTTATGTAATGACAGTCTGTGTCCAAATTAATATAAAGTTTTTTTAAAAAATATTTTTTGAATATAATATTCAAGTTTTCTTCTTTTTCCTTCTTTTCTTACCAATTCAAGTAAGAGATTATCAAAAGCAATTCCCTCCCACCAAACTTGGCAGGAGATTTGCAACAGCTTTGAGAAGGTGGGTTGAAAGGAAGAGACATTGTAGATTTGCCTAAGCAGACCTTTATGATGCATCTCCGAATCAATGATCACACATAATCCACATATTCAAAGTGTATAATTCATGTAGTAGTTACCACCCCAGATGGAGTTCTCCTTGCACTCCACTTGGCTATTGGAAAGATGTTTTCTTGTATTACTATGAAGTTGAGACCCAGTGTGGTGTCATGATTGGAATCTGGAATTATGATTCTTAAAATGAGGATGTGAATCCCTGCTCAGCCATGGAAACCCACTGTGTGACGTTGGGCAAGTCACACTCTGTCAGCCTCAGAGGAAGGCAAAGGCAACCCCCCTCTGAACAATTCTTCCCAAGAAATCCTGTGGTAGGGTCAGAAATGACTTGAAGGCACAAAACAACATTACTATAAAGATTACATGGAATATGAGGTGATGTCATGCCCTGCCTGGAGGATGACTTGGAGGATGAGTCAGAACCTCCTCTGGGGCCTGAGCCTGCCTCAACCCAGCCTCAGTTCTGCTTTGCCAGCTCCAGCAGAGCCTGTGGTCTCCTGGGAGGCTCCACAGCCAAGACTCCTGGCAGCAGAACCTTCAGACATGGAGGAGAATCAAGGGACAATACCTACCTTAATCCAGTGTTGAACAGAAAGGGAGGGACTTCAGCCTAGTAGACTTTATGAAAAACACCGGAGCAATCAGCCTCAGCTGTGCTCCTATAGCTTGGTAATTTAAGCACGTGCAGAAGGTCTGCCTCAGTGCCAGAAATTGTCTGAGCTTCCTAGAGGAAGCCTCTGTCTCTCCTTGTTCCTTGGCCTGAAACCTTGACTCTCAGACTGCTGACTTATCTTAAACTTCTGGAACGTTTGACCTTTGGACTGCCTTGTCACTCTGCCTCTCTGGAATCCTAGATCTTTGGACTGCTTGCCCATTCACTGGCTGGACCTTTGTATTGGTAATACAAACCTTTGCTTTCTTGCTTTGCATTAGCAAAAGACTTTTGTTACCTTCAACCCTCACAAGAAGCTGTTATCAGCACTCTTGGCAGCTTTCCTGAACAGGCAAGACTATTTGGGGCTTAAAGCAGATTATTGTTCTTAAGGTATTTGTTTCCTTGGAATTATGTGGCAAAAGGAAAGTCCAAAGCTGCACAACAGATATAGGAGCATGAAATGTAAAGAAGCATGAATCAGGGGAAGCTAGACTTAGGGGGGATGCAGACCGGCACTTTAGGCTGGCCTGGGGATGGAGTTGGGGCGGGGTGACAGAACGCCAGCTGCCCCAACTCCACCCTGACACCGTGTGTCTGACCGCACGATGTGCGGTGTCAGGGTGCCCTCTTGGTGCAGCGTGTATACTTGCTGCACCAAAGGGGCACAAAAGAGCCGCAGCAATGGCTCAAAGGGCAGCTTTAATAATAATAATTTTATATCCCGCCCCTCTGTAAATGCAATTGGAGCGGCTTACAACATTAAAACACTATAAATATACAATGCCAAAATCCACCCACCCCTTAAGATAGTATTAAACAACAGAGAATTAAAACAACAACCAAACAATAACAATTAAAACATTAAGATAAGTTGCAGTGGCAGGGCAGACAACTAACCATAAATGTGGTAAAGAATAGGAGAAGGGATGGACTAGCTCTTGAGGCCCTGAGATCTAATCAGGAAAGGCCTGCCGGAAGAGATCCGTCTTCACAGCTTTTTTAAAGCTATTTAAGATGGTAATCTGACAGATCTCATCCGGCAGGCCGTTCCATAATCTGGCAGCAGTTGCTAAAAAGGCCCTCTGGGTGGTTACAGACAGCCTAGTTTTTATAAGCTGAAGCAAATTCCTCCCAGAAGACCTGAGTGCACGGGGTGGATTATATGGAAGGAGGCGGTCCCAAAGATAGGTTGGACCCAAGCCATTTAGGGCTTTAAAGGTAATAACCAACACTTTGTACTGTGCCTGGAAACTAATAGACAGCCAGTGAAGTGACTTTAAGACAAGTGTTATATGGTCTCTCCTCGTTGTTCCTGAGACCAACCTGGCTGCTATATTCTGTATTAATTGAAGTTTCCAGACCAAGCACGAGGGTAGCCCCATATACAGAAATCAAGGCGGGAGGTTACCAGTGCGTGCACCACAGTTTTGAGGTCCCCTACTTCCAGGAAAGGGCGCAGCTGGCATATTAGCTGAAATTGATAACAGGCACTCCTAATCATCGCATTTACCTGATTAGTCATTTGAAGCGACGGATCCAGGAGCACCCCCAGACTGTGAACATAGCCCTTAGAGGAGAGTGTGACCCCGTCCAGGACTAGAGATTGTATCCCGATACCTGGTTTCAGGGCCGCTACTGTGAGTACCTCCATTTTGTCTGGATTCAGTCTCAATCTGTTTTTCCTCATCCAGTCCATTACTGCCTTAAGACAGTCATTAAGAGGAGACGCCATCTGAAGTCAAAGCCGAAGACTGAGAAATGGAGAAATATATCTGGGTGTCATCAGCATACAGAATACACCCCACCCCATGTCTCCAAATGATCTCTCCCAGTGGCTTCATATATATGTTGAATAGCATCAGGGACAGGATGGTGCCTTGAGGGACACCATAATTAAGCTCTCGCCTAGTAAACCAACTGTCCCCGAGCAACACTCTCTGGAATCTGCCCGATAGGAAGGAGCGGAACCACTACAATGCAGTGCCTCCAATTCCTAGCCTACTCAGGTGATCCAAGAGGATGTTATGATCTATTGTATCAAAAGCTGCTGAGAGGTCTAGGAGCACAAGCAGGGTCACACTACCCCTGTCAATGCCCAGATGAAGGTCATCAGCCAAGGCGACCATGGCAGTCTCAACTCCATATCCCGTCCTGAAGCCAGTTTGAAATGGATCTAGATAGTCAGTATCATCCAAGACAGCTTGGAGTTGAAGAGCAACTGGCATCTCGATCATTTTGCTCAAAAAAGGTAGTAAGGAGACTGGCCTATAGTTGTTCATATCCAGGGGGTCCAGGGAAGGATTTTTCAGAAGCAGCCTAACCTTCACTTCCTTCAAACAAGATGGAACATAGCCTTCCCCAAGGAATGCATTGATGATGTCCCAAAGGAATCTCCTCAAAGCATCCCCCCCTGCATGGCCAGCCAAGATGGGCAAAGATCAAGAGGGCAGGTTGTTTCCCTAACTCTACCAAGGAGCTTGTCCACATCATTGGTTCTCACAGATTGAAACTGAGCCAGTCTAATTTCATTAACAGAGGGCCTAAACAGACTGCCAGAAATAGTGCACATTAAATTGAGGCACTGCCCTGGCTCAGTGCTAGGGAATCATGGGAACTGTAATTTATTGTGGCACCAGAGCTCTCTGACAGAGAAGGCTCAATGTCCTAGAAAAAAATACAATTCCCATGACTCCCTAGCACTGAGCCAGGGCAGTGCCTCAATTTAATGTGCACTATTTCTGGCAGTCTGCTTAGGCCCAGAGTTGCTGGACACCTCATCAATTGATTCTGTTACAACACTGGCATCTAAGTCAGCTCTTATCTGAGAGATTTTATCTGCAAAGAAGTTGATAAATGCATCGCAGCAGGCCGTTGTTGGGTTAAGTAGTGGGTTCTGAACAGGTGGAACCAGTGTCAATTCCTCTACCACCCTAAACAGCTCTGCTGGATGGGACTCTACAGACGCAATACGTGCAGAGAAGAAGGATTTCTCCACTGCACGTATTGCCTCTCGATAGGAACAAAGAAATTTCCTATGACGGGTCTTGTCAGATAAAAGTCATGTTTTCTGCCAGATGCGCTCTAGTCGTCCAACCCGCTTCATCTTTCTAAGCTTGTTGGTATACCATGGTTTATGGTTAGAAGCGGGTTGGAAAGGATGCTTGGGAGCAATTGTGTCGATAGCCTTGGCGAGGTCGGTGTTCCAAGTATTAACCAAAGCTTCGACAGAATCACTGCTGTTGCCAACCATTAAACACTGTAAGTCTTTCTGGAATCCAAATAGTTCCATTAGTCTTCAAGGGCAGACCATTCTAATAGTTCCACCATCCCTGGTGGGGTGGTCAGTGGTTCTAAGTTCAACCTTGATCAGGAAATGATCCATCCATGACAATGCGGTGGTTTTAATAACCTCCACCTATGGATATTCCTGTTCCATACTAAAGACTGCATTGAGGGTATGACCAGCACAATGAGTGGGCCTGGCGACCAATTGGGATAGGCCCATGTTTATCTTGGATTCCATGAACTCCCAAGCTGCACCTGTTAGATTTGACAAACTGGTCTTGAGTGGAATGTTGAAGTCGCCCAAGACTAGAAGTCTGGGTGACTTCAACAGCAACTCTGAGACCAGCTGTGTCAGCTCGGTTAGGGAGTTTGCTAGACAACGGAGTGGTCGGTATACTAGTAGAATCCCAGACTATCTTTGGTCCTCAGGCTTAGGTACATACTCTCGAAGTGGACTGTATTCCGGACAAGTATCCTGGTCAAGCTGTCCAGGAGGAATTCCAAAATGTCTGCCATTTTGAGCATGACTAAGAAGCATGACATTATATTTATATTCATGTTTTAGCTTTTATTTTCTAATGTCCTATATTTTTTTGAATGTCCTACATTTTACAGTGCCTTTGTGGTTATGATATCTGGTCACCCTGTACCTATCCCCAGTCTCATGTCTTGCTGCAACATTCTGGACTAGCTGAAGCATCAACACACTAAACTATGATTACTTTAATTAAACTAAAACAAATTAAATTAATTATGCTAACTAAAAACATTAATTGAAGAATATTTTAAACTAAACTCACTTATTCTAAATATAAAGATGTATCTAAATATAACTGCAAAAACAGGACATGATCAATTTGAGTGAACCCATTGAGTAGTTTGTTGAGCAGGAAAATGTATGAACTTATATTTGCAAACAAACACAACTGGAATGGCCTGATGCTATCCATATCTCACACAGACTAGCTAAGTATTGTAGCATAGTTTAATAAGTATGTTGTATATTGACTTTAGAGAAAACAGTAGAAGCATTAGGACTAGCAAAGGAAATTAAGCAAGAACAAAATAACTATCTGACACAGCTGGCTCATTATTCTTGGTAATTTTTTGCCTGCTGGCTGACTAGTTTAACTGGCAAAGAAGAAGTTAGGACTCAAGATCTGTCTGCTAGACTTGTCAAAGAATAATAAAACAGATTTGATAACTGGGAGGTATTTCCATAGATGTCCTCTGCCCTAGGAAAAACCAAAATACCACAGGATGTCTAACCCACTTCCTCCATGTTTTAGAGCAGCTGCACCTGCACTCTCCTTATGACTCCAGTATTATTTTCCCCTCTTTCCAGTCAGGACAGCTGAAGCAGCCACCTCAAAGAGAAATCAAGTGTGCACCTCACATGTGCTGGGTACAGCTTCTCCTGTTCTTGAGTGATTTTCTGTAGAGAGCCTACAGCAACCAGAGAGTGGCTGCTGGTTACACATATCTAAGCAGGGCTTGGGCAAGCTCTGGAAAGCTGTGTCACCTGATTTTTTGCTGTGCTTAATGTCACAGCAAAAATTATGTAGAGATAGCAGGCAGATATTGTCTATTGAAAATTGCACATTAATGCGGAAATGGGAAGGAATGAACACATACATGACTGACACAAGTTAGAAATACACTGATCCAGCTTTTAGCATACGGGAGTGTGTGTGTGTGCTTCCTGCAAGAGATTAAAATAGTCCTTTGGAAACAGCGTTGTGCCATATTGTACATAAACTTCAGAATACTAAGTTCTTTTGGCATTCAAACCTCTAAGGGTTGCAAGTGCAGCTATACTTCAGTTATACACTAAGTAAGGTAGAGGTATACTGCTACCTTAATGAAGTAGGTGTGTTCCTGGGCTTTACCTCCAACAGAAACTTTGGTGCCAGAGGTAGAAATAACAGAGATAAGGTTCTTACATCACAGAGAGAGAGTTTAATATGTTTCAGCAAATCTTTTATTCAAAACTAACATTATGCACATGTGAAATGAAACAACTAGGTGAAGTCTTGTATAAGCAAATGAAAATATTTTGAACCTTCTAGGGACCACTTCAGCTTCTTCCAAAATGCATCCTGGGATGATTTTTTCTTTTTCTTTTGACAGCTTCTGTTTTTCGTATGATTTCATTTTGGTGGCAAAAGTTATAGCTCTATGCTTTTTCAATATGAGTACCTTGTAAGACAGTATCATCTGCTTTCCCCTTTTCTTTCTGTGTTGCTCTTCACATGCTCAGTAAGTGATTCTGGAGGCATCTTCTTTTCCTTGCCTCTTGTATGTAAGCACACCCAGCTACAACAGGATCACCTAGAATAGAATCTCATTCTCTCCCAGGTCAAGCTTTATTGCACAGTTTATTGCAATCCAACACCTAAAACCTATTTTTCTCAAGGTCCCCTTCTTCATTCTCCCAATGCCAATACTGCAAAGCAAACAAACAAGCAAGCAAAAAACATTCAGCTAGATAGCGGACAAGAAAAGGGGGGCTGAGAGGCTCCTGAAAGACTTTGTAAAAAGGAGTTTCTTTGTCAGAGGCTTTTTAAAATGAGGTATGCCTGCATGCTAAAGTTTCAGAAGGTTGTCAGCAGAAAAAATACTAAAATATTTTTTATTTGTGTCATAAACTCTGTTGGGCTATATTCCACATCATTAGACGGTACCACATGTTTGTCTATGAAAGTACATGTTGTGCTAAATCTGTTCATTGTTAGGGACATTTAGAAGTTTGCTACAGGTCTTCCTGTTCCATCAAGCTGATGCTGGAGGCTTGAACAAAAGGATCAGGTTTCAGTACATTTATAAAGTGGAATGCCTCAAAATCAAATTAAACATTTAGTAGGGGGAGGCAATGCTATAGCTAACTGGCAGACAGACAGTTAACATTTGCTTTCCCCTTTGAGCTAATGATTTTTATGTTAATACCCTGAAATTAGCCCCTCCAAAGAAAGTTCTTTATGGAAATAAAGAGGGCTTCCTCAGGAAATTGTGGGTTATCTAGCAGTTCTTCATATGCAAAACAAAATAGGAAAATTAACTCTGCACAAAAGAAGTCTGAAGAAATACTGTCTGATGTTATGCCTTGTTGTGTGTGGCAACATTCCAGAAGGCAGTTTGGTGGAAAATACTAATGCTGTTTGATGGAGAAGTGGCTGCTAAGGGGATATGATTTTCTGCCCCTGGGATCCTCTGGGGCCCCCATGGCTTCATGAATGGCCAAAAGAATCTCATGGGACTGAAAGTAACTATGCTACAGCTCACAACGGAATCAGCTACTACAGAGGTCAGAGCTCTTGCACTATTAATATTTGTATATGGGAGTGGGGAGGATTTTAGCAACTGCCCAAAGAGCTGCACCTGCAAAAATTATGTTGGTTTTCCCCCACAACTAATTAAAGTTGAGGAGCTCAGTCTTTGTTTGCAGCTGTTTGCCTGAAATGTAAACCCAGGATGATGGATGAATATTTTTAAGCACCTACCTCTGGTAGGTGCCTCCCATTCTCAGCTACCAAAGAGGTGAATCATCAGGCAATAAAAATGAAAGGCATAAAGACCAGGTATGGCAGACAGGACCATGTTTTTTTATACAAGTTTCCTTATCAATGTTGTTATGGCTTATCCTGGAATAGCCTATCTTGTGTGCATGGGAGTTGGGAACTAGTAGGCACACAGCTGTGTTACTATCTCCCACACAGGTCTTTTGACAGTGCCCCAGTTCTGACCTTCCCTTTCTAGTACATTCCTGCACTCTTCTGTTCTGTAGATCTTGCAAAGTTAGGTTTGTTATCTAGAGCGAAATTTTTAGTAACCAGGAAATAACCTGGTGTATTTCACGCTCAAAGGAAGAAAGGGTAAAAATTAGGCAAGCTTTTGTTACCTGGTGAAGTGAACAGAAAAATTATTTGTGTACATGTTTTTAAAATAATCCGTATTGGCTGTTGCAAGATTCCTTCTGAAAATCTGTGATTTTGCTTTAAAGGTTAAAATGGGCTCCAGGTGAAGAAATGCTGACAGAAGTAAAGGACCATGAAGAGAGGGAAGGAGGAAATTAAAGCAGCCATCACTATTTAAAACTGAGTTCAGATTGCATGGTATCGGTGCTTAGGGATAGCTCCATAATCCCCATTCTTCATGTTTGGCATCTGGTTACAAAGTATTGAATGAATGTTTCAGTCTCATTAATTATCTGATTCATGACATGTTACTTGTCATGAGATCATCTACTATGAGGCAGAGTGTCCACCTTGAGCAGCAGATTTTGGGTGTCTTAAAAGGGCAGAACGTTGTTAGTTACTGTGTCATTTTTGTGTTTTTATTGCCAGCGAGAGGTTCTTGGGGGACTTTCCAGTTCATGTTCTGAAACAATATGGTTACCTTTAGTGATTTTGTACCTTGATTTAGGTGGGTGCTCCCCTGCCTCTGACAACAAAACCATTTTGACTGACCCTGCTTCCTGTGACAGTGCTGTGTGTCTGCTGAGGTGGGAGCACTACTGAACTTGGTTGGGGCTGGCACAGAAAATAGCTGTGGAGTTGGGTGATCCAGTGGTATTATGTATTACTAGTGTGCAGAGCTTGAGAAAGTTATTTTTTGGACTAAAACTGCTTGGATACACCAGCCAGTTTGATCATTGAATATGATAGTGGTGGGATTCTGGGAGTTGTGGTGCAAAAATAAATTTCTGCAAGTTCTGCTAATGAGTCCAACTGGAGGTATCTGTTTTTCTCCTCCCCAGTGGTCTAATATGCTACACTGTTAATATGAGGATCACAAATTTGGAAAGTGGCAGAATTCATCCTCCTGCTTGATAAGAAAAATACTGCTAGAGTATCCTCAACAAATGAACCCACTTCTTTCACCGTATATCTAGGCCAGGGGTAGGCAACCTTTCCCCTTTAAGGGCTGAGGGGCTTCAGCTCCCAGAAGCCTCAGCCATGTTGGCCAATAGTCCCATGTTGGGATTCTGGGAGCTGAAGTCCCTCGGCCCTTAACGGGGAAAGGTTGCCTACCTCTGATCTAGGACTACAGGGATTGTTGAAAAGAAAACACTGAGAGGAATTGTGAAACACTGAACATGGAAAAGGAAGCCTCTAGTACTATCACATTCTAGGAAGCATTTTGCCTACAAAGGATTTGTATGCAAAAACAGGATAAAATTAAATTGACCCATACAGAACACATTTATTATCAGATTGCATTATATTATTGTTATTGCTATTATTCTTGTTGTTTCTAACTAATACAGACATGCCGTACAGATAGTGATGCTACATATTGTATTGCTTACTCTATACAATTATGTCAACAGGACTGAGCAAACAGAATAATGCTTTACATCCTTTCCAGATAACAGTAGAAGAAACCGTATTCTATTATTAGTGGTATAGTTGGCACTAGTTCAGGTTCAGTGCCAGTAGTAAAAAATCTCTTCTTGACATTATGCAGGAAGGGCACTTTTTTCATTTTCGGGATTTTTGAGGATTTGAAAAGATCAGGTTTTTGTTCGAATTAACCCCCTTTTAAATTCGAATTTAGTTATCAGACAAGGTGGAACAGGACAAATCCTGTAAATTAAAGTCTTCCGCTCTTCTGGTTTATTTCCACTTTCTCCCCGCAACTCCCCGTGTGATAACGTCCTTAGGAAACACTAGGTATCCTGTAAAGGAGGCTGAAAGGGGACAGAATCAGACCTTTTAAATTACAGCTCCCAGAATCCCCTGGCCATTGTGATCATGGTCCCGCTCTCTTTGACTGTGTACAGGGACCTGCATGGTCAGCTCCAAGAATCCTCTCAGATCTGCCAATGGAAAAAAATCTAGCCAACAGGTTCCATACATATGACCTCTGTATGAACTGTGCAAATCCACAGTTACAGTAGGTGCATAAACTGCGGACTAGGGTCCCACTCAGTAACAAAATACTGCATTTAACCCACAACATAAATCTGCAAGCACAACACTTTGCAGTGACAATTGCACATTTATGATTTTTAAAAAGCAAAAAAAAAAAAAAGAAAAAGAAAAAGAAAAAAGAAAAAAAGAGACAGTCGAGAAAAGAAGGAATGCTTGATTATGAGCAGAGATACACTGGAAGAAACAGCCAACAAACCTAATGTGGACTGGACCCAGACTCATCTTCTAAGTAGAGTTCTGCTCTGCTCAAGGGGTGCTCTTGCTGGTGGAAGGCTGGGAAGGTGACGTCACCAGATGCAATTAGATTCCCTCCCATGGTGTTATAATCTGGTCTTAAATGACCTTTAAAGAATGTGGAGGGGTGTTGCAAGGGTAGCAGATAACTGACAAAAATTACCACCTCCTGCTCTACCAGAAGAATGTGTTTAGATCAAAGCAGGGCATAGTGTGATCCTCCAGATGCTGAAATGCAGTGTCCAAATTTCCACATTGTAGGAGACTTTCAGACTGCGGGGGGGGGGGGGAGCTGGGAGTAAAAGCCATACTCCCAGCAAAGTCATGGGATCGCACTGAGATTTTCAGATGACATCACACTGATCCAGGATTTATCCCAGGAAGAACCAGGAATGCTCCAGCAACAAACCATTCATGGGGCTTGCCCATGAATAGTTTGTTGCTGGAGCATTCCTGTTTCTTCCCGGGAGAAGTCCTGGATCAGTGCGATGTGTCTGAAAATCTTAATCTCCATAGACTATGCTTCCCACATTGCCTATACCTGTGTTAGAGAGGAGAAACATCTGTAAACAGCAGCCCACCTATTCCTGAAAATCCAGATCAAACTCTTTATGTATAAGAGGGCTTGCTTGTGTGTAAAGTGTTCATATTTCCTTCTGAACATGATTTTTTTTAGCTGAATTTTACTAGAAAGTAACCAGTGTGTGTTACTGCTGTACCTAGATATTTTAAAAAAAGAAATAATGAGCAAACACTTTTTTTCTTTTGAGCCCTCAAACGTCATTATATTTCTAAGCCTATTTTATTTGAACAAGGCATTTTGTGTCTTACAGATGTTTTCAACAATCACTGTTTAATACTTGAGTCCCAACTGCTAGTCTTAAATAGAGAAAATTCATGGAAGCAGTTGGATTTATACAAGTGTTGACCTTCCACTCAGCAACTGATTCAATAGATCTATTCTAGCTGGGACTAACAACTGGATTTATATCTTGAAAGACAGTCACTCACCATAAGTCCTAATATTTGACAAGGGAAAAATAGACAATTTGTTTTATATTACATGTATTATCCATTCAAAGTTATGCCATGCACAGCCTGTATGCAGAGTTTAGGTGTGCACTGAAAAGAAAGAGCTTAGAAGCAGCTAACTCTGCACACTTATTAGAAATTAAGTCCCAGTCATCTGAGACTTATCTCTGGTAAACATACACTGATATCCATTTTAGAAATGGTTTGTTCTGCGTACACTTACATACATACAAAGTAGGGTTATCCATGTTTAAGTATCACCTGTATTTGTGGCCTTTAGAAAAAAGCTACTACAGTTGATAAGGTATATCAATGGCAACAAAAAGATTTACCAATTAATGTCTATGCATTAATCTGCTGATAAAGGCATATGAGCAAACTACTTTTTGCTTCTTTTAGTCAACTGGCAATCTTAGTTGAACAGTTCAGAATAGTTATCATCACTGATTGCATCACTGATTATCTACACCAAATGTACAACTGGATAGTGGTTAATGTTTATCAAAAGAAAATATCTAAGAGTCATTCAGTTCTCACATGTGCTTTCCACCAAATAGACATGTTGAGACTAAGTATTCACTATGCCAGCAAAGTTGCCAGACCCATTTGCTCATCCAAAGACAGAGAATACTGTAACAGTTAATACCAATGCAGTTGGCATCGATGCAGTTTTCAACTATGCCATTATAGCACTATGATTCTACTTTAACTGTCATGGCAACATCCTGTGGAATCATGGGATTTGTGGTCAGGGGCATTTAGAACTCTCAGCCAGAGCACTCCAGTGACTCAACAGACTACAAACACCAGGTTTCCATAGCATGCAAGCCATGGCGATTAAAATGGAATGATACTACTTTAATTGTGTTGTGTGAAAGGGACCCAGGCCCCATAATAAAATTTTAGTAAATACAAACAACTTCTACATTGCTACTCCAAGACTGAGCTCCATGAATGCAACAATGCACACATCAGGCTCTTGTGACCATCCATTTTGAGAGGGAAAGTAGCTGTAAACACACAAAAGGATGCAGATGCCCTCATTAATATCTTCTCTTCCATGGAGTAAGGATGGTTCTGTACGCAGAACACCATCCATTTTGAGAGGGAAAGTAGCTGTAAACACACAAAAGGATGCAGATGCCCTCATTAGTATCTTCTCTTCCATGGAGTAAGGATGGTTCTGTAGACAGAACATCCACATATACTTATTTGTACTCCTGTAGTCACAAAAAACAGTAGAATAAGATGTGGATCCAATTCTGTTGGCTACATTTCAGAGGAAGGCAATGGCAAAACCACCTCTGGGCATTTCTTGCCTAAGAAAAACCTATGAAATTTATGGAGTCACCCTAAGTCGACAGGGGATTTGAAGGCATGTGTATACATGCACACTCTGCTATGTACCAAGTACAACTTGGAGGCAGGAATCTTGCACTATCTCCATATGAGGATTTTTACCTGAAATAGCATTATTATTTCTAAATCAGTGCCAACCTTGAAGATTAATACTGATTCATTTATGAGCTTTAGTAATAGATTTAATTCTGTGAAAACTTCAAGTCTTTTCAGATGGTCAAAGAAATATCCTATGTAGGAATCAAGTAGTGTGTAAGGGAAGAATTCTTCCTTTAGTGACGCTTTGGGGACATGACTATTTTTGAGGTAGAAGAGTCACCACAAGATACTTTTTCCTTTTAAAAACTGGTGCAATACAAGAATAGGCACACACACACCCTCATGGCAATGCTGCAAATAATCGGTACTTATTTCCTTACATTTTATATTTAGCATGCATAACTATTTTTTTTAGAGATTCTTAGGCATGAGTATCCAATTATATTTAGGATAAGGGCAAAAGGCAATGGGCTGCACATCCTGAATATCTCCCATGGATATGAGTTTATGGTGTTTGGTACACTGAGAAATTCAGACTTCTGAATGTCTTCTGAAGACCTAGACAATCCAGTTCTCAAAATACCTAATAAAGGAGGAGAAGCTATGGTGGGTCCAATGATCGCATTTGTTCCAATTTCAAGCCCTCTCACACATCCACTTTTCTCCAAACCAGACGTAATCAGAGAGTCAACACTAGTTTGCGAGGAGAGGTTATTTCAGACCCAGAAAAGTTCAAAGGGCACCAAATAATCTTTAATAGGCAAATTGTAACTCCCTTCCTGAGAATTCTGTGGGCATGAGTCTCTTTCCCCCCACTAATGGTGGGCCTATGACCTTAAAGGTGGCGTCATTCAAGACATGCATGGAACTCTATGCATACATTAACAGAGAGCCTCTCCAGATGAGAAATGAGTCTCTGGAAGTCCCATTTTTCTTCTGTAAAATGCTATTTTATTTTGGAGACCCATGTGTTTTCTTCAGAGTATTTCCTGGGAACTCCTGTCATTACAAAGGACTTTTCATTTCTACTTCCCAGGTCAGTTCAAATTTACTCAGTGTTTCCTGAAATGACCTGTATCTTTACTTGGCTGTTTGTAAGATGGCTGCAGCAGATGAACAGAGTACATCTAGACTGTAGAAATAATGCAGTTTGGCACCAGTTTAAGTGCTGTAACTCCATCCTATAGAATACTGGGGTTTATTGTTCTACAAAGTCTTTAGTCTTCTCTGCCAAAGAGTGCTGGTGCTTCACAAAACTATCATTCCCAGGATTCTAAAGGATGGAGCCCTGGCAGTTAAAGTGGTGTCAAACTGCATTATTTCTATAATATAGATGCACCCAGAATTCATGTTTCCAGGATACAGATTCAACAGACATCAAGCAATAAAAAAGGAATTTTTGCATCAAAATGAAATTAACCCAGTGTTTACTTAGTGCAACATTGCTCAAGCACTTTAGCACTTTGACTATACATCCTGAATAATAACAAAGGCTCAACAAAAATTGGTCAGTTTTCTGAAATGTTGCATGAATGGCACATTAGCAGTGGGAGAGGGAGAAGGAAGAACACAAGGGAGGGAGAAAGAGGGAAACCCAGGATATGTCAAAAATAGTATAGATGCTAACCTAGAAATAAAAGTAAAGGGAAAGGTATTCCCCATTAACAAGGTTCTCAAGTCATGTCCGACCATGGTGTGTGTGTGTGCTCATCTCCATTACTAAGCCAAAGAGCCAGCATTGTCAGAGACTACTCTGTGATCTGTGGACAGCATGATTGCACAGAACGCTGTTTACCTTCCCACTGAGAAGCTATTTATCTACTTGCATTTGCATGCTTTCAAACTGCTAGGTTGGCAGAAGCTGGGACTAGTGATGAGAACTCACCCCATCATGCAGCAACTGGGCCTTGAACTGCCAACCTGCTGATCTTGCAATCAACAGAGTCAGCATGTTAATCACTTGAGCTACTGCATCCCAACCTAGGAATACACAGGGAAAATAAAACATAAAGAATGGAAACTCTTGATATGTCCAGAGATTTTTTCCCCTTCTGGATGAGCCCTTAGTATCACCAAACATAGTGCAAAAATTGTCACAAAACAAATTAACATGGTGCTACATTCTTCCAAAATGTCACAATAGATCTTACATTTTAAGATAAGCAAATGCAACTTTTGTTCTGACAAAGGATTCAACAGATGGCAATTGGAGAAAGGCTAAAACAAATACGTGATATAAAAATGGAACAGGATACCATTCTCAAGAACTGGTAACACATGGCTTTTATTGTTTGTTTTTTTATCAAGAGCTAATATTCAGCCTGCATACAGACATGCACAACCTGAATGCTGAACTCATTAGAAAAGCACACAGAGTGTTTTGTACATATATATGCTGCCATCTCTTCAGGGATGATCTAAGACAAACTTACCAAATTTGCAGCAGAAAACAGCCAAGCATGGCACTGAGTGGCTGATCCCCATAAAATGCCATTAATACCTCCCTTCCCTAAACCCTTCTTCCTAGAGGGTTGTTGTTGTTGTTGTTATTGTTGTTAAAGAAATTGGGGCATTGAGGCTGGGGGTTGAAATATAAATAAGGTGCAGAGTGAATATTTTAATGTCTAAATATTCATGTTGTGCTTTAAAATATTTTAAATAGTCCACTTGAAGCATGGGCAAAGGAAAAAAAACTGACTAATGAATTAGCATTTGATTTGCCGCTGTGCCTGTCAAATGGGCTGCTAAGATAGGGGAAAGCTAGGTTATAGATGAAAGGGAGGTGTGCCTGTCTGTATACTGGCTAATTTAAGCAACAAAAAGAGAAAAATGACTAGAAGTAAGCAAGAATTAATAAGCAGAAATAATTTCCTTTAATATATAGTTGACAGATATGCAGAGAAAGAAAGAAAAAGTTCCTCAGCATTCCAATAAAAACAATTCTTTGCCTTGCAGGAACAGTCCAAGCTTTCTCATTGCCCAGGATGGGAAATGAAGCATCCCCTCCCACACTGCATCATAGTGATGGTAACACCACCACTAGATATTCAGGCTCTATAAAGCAATCTTTCCACTAAATTCCTGGCTCTGAGAGTCCTGCCGACCAGTCCTTATGAAAGGAGTTACTAGGAAAGGCACCTGTGATTTGCCTAGCCGCTCTTCCCATAATTTCTAGCTCCAAGGACACTTTAGAGCCAGACACTTATATCATTCTGTAAAGTGTACAGAGAGAAGAAACTCTCTAGGAAGGGAGGGGGGAGAGAAAGGAAATTTCTAGATTCAGACACAGTGCTGCCCAAGGTAACAAAATCATTCCTGCACCTGAGGAAGTAACCCAAGTCTACAAAAGCATATACTACAACTTCTTTCACACAGTCTTAAAGGTGCTACAAGATCTCTGTGCATACTGAGCATCACTTCTGTTCATGAGCCAGCCTTGTTTTCTTCATTTTTTTCCTTTCCAGTAAACCATATTGTCTGTCTGTGTGGTGTTTTTTTAATTCCAACCTATCTCACTTATTGGATTGGATGCAAAGATTTCCTTCCTCTGCCAGAAAGAGCTTCCTCCATTGGAAAACAAAAACACTTTTCAATTAAGAAGAACCCCAACTATATTGGGATGGTAATCTTTAGTGTTCCAAATGGTTAGAGCTACAAATGCCAGCATTCCTTAGCACTGATTATGTTGGCTGTAGCATCAAGAAGTAAAAGTCCAAAGTAACTGGAGAGCCAAAGAGTACCCACTTCAAACTCAGAAAAGAAAATTCCAAGTGTTCTGTTTAGATCACAAGCTATAGTACAGGATCAAGATGAACAAAACTAAGACAGAAATAATGGAGTTGAAAGGATGCAGTTATGCAGACAAGAGCCAATGTATAAGTTCCATGGATGAATAATCTAGGATACAATTGGTGTGTGTATCTATGTGGATAAAATTTAATGCACACAGCAGGCACATTTTGTTTTCCTCTGGAAACACCATAGGCAGATTTTGTATTTCTCTGGATGTCTGAACACATCCACACAATTACAGTTGTCCAGCTAAAAAATGTGGCTACCCTCTATATAGGAAAATATTTTAAAATATTCAGAACAACATATGTAGTTGTCCAGCAGTTATAGCTTGGATGCTGGATTGTGGAAGGCTAAACACTTGTGTATTGTGATATGTGCATGGAAAGAATGGCAATCATAGGACTGCATTACTAATCCTGTTCTACATAACAGCTACTGGTGGTTGATGATTTATGATGGTTAATAATAATAATGGCTCCAGATGCCATTGATTTATACCTAAATCTACTTGAAACTATATTTATACAGCAGAATGGCAATGACTAGTGACTTACTAAGTTTATTATGCTTCATTGTTAAGTCTATTACCATCACAATTTTTGATTAAATGAGATAAATATACAACTCATAGCAATCTATATCTGGTCTGTCCAATAGACACATTGGTCACCACCATTTGAAAATCAAGAAATATGTTTCAGAATGTATATGATTTTCTCCTTAATAAAGGGATGGGTGTTTTCTGTCACTGCCTTGTTCTATAACTAGCAACAGATGTTGATCTGATGCTTTGTTGGTGGTGGCAATTGGTACAGAAATTAAATTAAAGCAGAGCTTTTCTTCATCCTTGCACAGATGTTTCAGAATACCAGCTGGTCCTCTTACCACATGTTTTATATATTTAGAATCTTTTCAGTCTCTGTTTGCAACGCTGTCTGTACATGATTTCATGCTCCCTTATAATGATTAGCTTGGATGGAAGTTTCCTGAAATTTCTGTTTTCTCAGTTATGGATGCATCCACACAAGAAAAAAAATATCCTCTGTATTATTTATGGCAGAGTAATCTCAAGGGTGGTCCTGCACAGTGTCTGCAATTTAGGAACTGTGATAGGAAAGAAATGCCAACAATTTTTAATCAAACAGCCATAGCAAACAATGAACAACAAACAATGGTAGCAACCCAAGATCTGTGAAATATTAATGGTGCCCACAAGAGGTGAGGGCTCCTCCTTTCCCTTCAATAAATATTATTCCTTCACATAGAAAAGAAAGGAGCAATCTGTTTCTCCTTGCATGCAAATCAGGGCCCCTTTGATACACACTAGAAGACTGGAACACATGTGTGAAACATCTCTGGTTTAGCTAGGCACAGAAATTTTAATATACTGAAGACAAAATGGGACTATTCCACCGTTAGTGGAACTAATCATGCCTACAAAATCATACGGGAGGCACATTGATGGCAAAACAATCTGGAATTGAAAAATGCATAATGAAAGCTATTTTCTTATTGCAGGTAACACTTCTGAAGATAAGATTACACAAAGCCACAATCCACATGTAGCTCTCTGTCTGGTAGCAGCAGAAATGGAGCCCTTTCCTTCCCCTTTACCTTCAAAAGCACTGAATGGCACTCAGAGATCAGAAAACAAAGCTTGCAATCTACGAAGAATATTTCTTGCACAAATAGGCCTCGCATTAATGAATGAGACTTGTGAACAAGAAGATTGTGGGGGATAGTATACAACTGGAGAAGCCAAACTTGTCCCCATCCTCAAGGCTCAGGCACATCAAACAGAGGAAATGTTTCTTCTTTAGGTTGCCAAGAAAATTAGGAATTTCCTTTCAGCTTCATGTCGATGCTTCAAAGAAAAAAAGAAAGAAAAACATTCAGTACAGTGAATATTTATTTCTATTATGTGCAGCCAGGATCTTCTCTAAAGAGCAGCATGCACTCACAGCTGCCCCGAGCAGTGTTCTATCTGGTTACTACTGGAGTTTCTTAGGTTTAAAAACACAAGTCAGCTCCAAAATTTGCTAGCCATTTGCTCTATTCCATTAGTGGGCTTTTCATCCCTTGCACTCTTTCTTAAGTATGGCCCAACCATCTGACGGGTTGAGTAATGCTGTCTTTTGAGTGATCTCTTCCCTTCAGTCTCTCAGTACAAACAAGCATGCAATCAAACAGAAATGAAACATGTGGAGTTTGATACTCTTATCTGAGCCCTCAGACAGTATCATGATAGCTATTTTATGTTTAAAGAAAAATTCCAACATCAACATTGTACACATCGTGGCAAAAATGGGTACAATCACCCAAAGGTGAGTTTGCTTCAATAGCAGATATAAGCATATAAAAATAAATTTTATATATATCTGTTAAGAAATTTTAGAAGCAGTTTATAGTACCAAAGGAATAAACTAATGATGTGAAGAATAATCACAATATCATTTTTATTTTTTATTTTTCAGTAACATTACAATCATGAGTCTCCTTGAGAATTCTGGCCTCCAGCACGAGAACAAAACAAGAAGTGTTTGTTGTCAAGTCTTCCATAATTTACACAAAATTATGTCTACACAAAACAACTTGCTTTTCCCTCATGAAGCAAAGAATATAAAGACAGCAAACACAGAAGACCTGGACATTTTATGGAGAAGACTTGATTAATTAAAGGCTGACTGATGAAAAAAAATAGTTTAATGTCCTTAACTACTGCAACTATTACAGTTTTGTGCAATTGTGCAATTCTAGTATTTGCACAAAAACTATTCTCATCAACATGAGAATTCTTGCAGATAAAATCAAGAAATGTCTTACCGCCTCACAAGAAAAGTATGCCAATTTAAGAAAAGTAACAGTTTATATCCCGAGCATTATATTCCAACTCCTTTCTGCTCATGGCAGCATGGCCAATGTTGGGGATGATGCAATTTGTAGTACAAAATATCTGGAGGGCCGCCAGTTCCTCAGCCTGGCATAAATATTTAATTATTATATTACTGACAGTCTAGGTCAAGATTGCACAACTTATAGCCCCAGAGCTGAAAACAACTTAAAGACTGGTGTACTTTTCTTCTATACACATGCTTTTTGATCTAGAAGATGTAATTCAAAACATAAAAATATTTCTGGTTTTGATGAAAGCATGTTCTATTTGCTCTGCAGACCACAAAATAGAGGCAAATGAAACCATCTGGATGAAAGATTTTGGAAAGAATATAAAAGGGTGAGGGGACAAACAAAAAGATGGGCTGGGTAGACTCCAGAAGGATATAACAATGATATTCATCAGTGCAAAACTGCAACATCGTGTCCATTTTGTTTAACTGTTGATTAACCTATACGGACTAAAACATTTATCTTATTAACTTGATATTAGGGAACCTTTAAGATGTGTGGGTAGAACACACTACTTAATGTATACCACTGCATTTTGATAGCACACTGGGCAGCCACGTTAAAAATTAGTAGCTTTTCATTGAACAAGACCTAAGCCTCAGTCTAAAAAGCTTATAAAAAGGTGGATATGGAAAAGACTACCTGGAGTTTACCCAGTTTGTTAGCATCTCTTGCACTGCATGCTCATGCAGTAATGTTCCTATACAATGACATCTTTAATAGTAAATTCTTACTCCTACTGGACTGAAGTTATTTCTGGCTCATTTGAAAGACAGCTTGCTCTGGAGGAAAAATGAAAAGCAGTAAACTCTCTCTCTCTTTCTCTCTCATGTTCTTGTTCAGAGTCTGGAGTCATAACTCATTTACTTTAAAAAAAAAAAAAGCATAACAAATGCACTGCAGGATAAGCTTTCATGGGCCAAGCATGAAGTCTTCATCTAAGCGGGTAGGTAATTTGGTACACATACCATTACTACAGAGAAAAGAAGAAATACCCCCCCAGGCCCAGAAAAGCAGATATTACAATAAATTTATTAGTTTTTAAAGGTACTACAAAACTCTTTATAGCTTGTAGCAAGAATCTCACATTTTTCTGGACTCAATCAGTTGCTCAAAAATAACTAAAACTAGTTTTATGTTTTAAATGTTTTAACAACCCAGTCCTAAAGGCTGTTGCCTTGGATTAAGTCTTGTTCTACTCAAAAGGACTTACTTTTGTGGAGTGTGCATAGCATCAAGTTATGAGACAAGCGTGCTTGTCCAACTGCATCTTTAGAAGAGGGTAGAAAATATGTTTCATATACAAAAGTTCTGTATGCTGTAAATGGGATAACTTCATGTCTACATCTCTTGTGGGTCACTGCTGCTGTACCCATACTAGCAGCCACCATCACCAGATGTAATATAGTAAGAAGGCACAGAGCTAGAATATATCATATTAGGTTGAAAGGGGAAAACCATAGGGGCAAGATGACTTTATGACATCATAACACCCTCCACCTAGCATGAAGTCAGCTGGGTTGATGTAGGGGGGTTGCAGACTGCCATAAATAGTGTGAATTCAGTCCACTTTTAGGGTTAGGGTTAGTGCTAGGGAATCATGGGAACTGTTATTTTTCTGAGACATTGAGCCTTCTCTGTCAGACAACTCTGATGCCACAATAAAATACAGTTCCCATGGTTCCCTAACTCTAACCCTAACCCTAAAAGTGGACTGAATTCACACTATTTCTGGCAGTCTGCAACCCCCCGTAGTCTATCATAATTTGGTAGACTACAGGCCTAAGCAGACTGCCAGAAATAGTGCACATTAAATTGAGGCACTGCCCTGGCTCAGTGCTAGGGAATCATGGGAACTGTATTTTTTTCTGAGACATTGAGCCTTCTCTGTCAGAGAGCTCTGGTGCCACAATAAATTACAGTTCCCATGATTCCCTAGCACTGAGCCAGGACAGTGCCTCAATTTAATGTGCACTATTTCTGGCAGTCTGCTTAGGCCCTATATCAACCCAGCTGTCTTCATGCTAGGTGGAGGGTGTTGTGATGTCATACAGTATGTGGCCATTACAGGGAGTGCAGAGCATACACTTTGCTCTAATTGCGTTCTTGAAATTGTACCAAACAAATATGGTACAAAGTCATTCTAGGTACCATTCAAATTGGATACAACTTTTGCAACTAAGTACTAGAATTCAATACTGTGTCAGATGTACAATATAGAAATAGCTATTATAATCCACAGAACTTCTGTAACAGTATTACTAGTGAGTTTCCAAGGAAGCAAAGGCTAAAGTTTGGGATTGCTAAAGCTCATGCAATTGTTTTGACAGCCAAAGCACAGCCAAACCCCTTCTTCCAGTGTAAAACTATTTTCAGTTTTTGTTTTCAGTGTCACATTCAATGATCTTTCTGAAAGCATATGCTATTATGTGTTTTCATATAGATAGGTGGATGGATGGATAGATAAATAGATAGATAGATAGATAGATAGATAGATACTAGAATAAAAAGACTAGTTATGACAAAGGGAAATCTAGTGGGCCAGTGGGATTATACTCTTTGGGTAATGCACGGTAATTCCAGACATTTGTTTAGAGTATGTCAACAGGATCATTTGGTTTTCCAGAAAAACTCTATTTTCAATTTGCCAGATGTTGCATTACAGCCCAGCTTAGCTACGTAAATCATTCTAAACATGTTTGTTTTTTTATAAAAGTAAGCAATGAATCCTTTTAAAAAGATAAACCATTTTAAGTAAGAAGTCAAAAAAGTGTATCATTTAAAGAAAACTCCAGAAGCTGTCAGTAGAACACATACATTTAAGAGAAAAGTTACACAGAAATCAGTAGGACTTCTTTTCCATGTGTTTAGCTGTGATACCATGTTGTTGGGATCATCAAATACTGAGAAAACATCGTGGAACTGCTTCATGTTAAAGTTGTTTTATGTATTCTTATGGCCCAGGGATCTGGCACTGCATGAAATGCCAAGACTTAGGACCAAGGTTTTTGCTGATGAACAGCTGGATTGGTTTTCTTGATTGTCAGAACTGAATGCAAACTGTCTATGTAAATCATGGCTCTAAAATATTATATCTTTGCTATAATAATGATTACTTGATGGAGTCTGACAACAGTGTGATTATTTACAATTCAATTCATAGTTTGGCAAGGTTACCAGTTTGGACTGCAATTCCCAGAATTCCCCAGCCGATGTGGCTACAGAAGTTTTTGGTTTGTTTTTTTAAGAATTCTTCCAAACTTTGATTCTATTAAGCTGCAACCACATATAGGTACTGTGTATGTCAAGTGATAGTTAAGGGGCTTATTTCTCAGCAGATAGGGTAGAATTATATTGTAATTGTATTTTCCTTCCAGTAGAGAAATATGATGCCATTGATTACCAGAATGCTGTCTTACTTTGCTGATGCTTCTCTCAGCTCTTCATCCAGTCTGCATGAGTAAAAGTTTTTGATGTTTCAGGGGTAGGCAGAAAGAAGCAGCAAGCACAGGACAAGACAAATGGAAGGGAAAAGCAGAGCAAAGATCAAGCAAGGTACAACATAGTATCATTCCTTTCACTTTCTCCCCTCCTCTCTCCAAATTTGGCTTATCAGAAAACAGGCATGTAAAGCTGTAGCAAGGGTCTGAGCATGCATGCTTTATAAAGCTGGCAAGGGTGCTTTCACAAAATAAGCTGAAGTTAGTTGTATATCAGGTCACAATAAGTATATTTCCAGTTTAGCACACACTGGCTACAGAACTTGGAGAAACTGCATTTTTGGAGTACAACTCCCTGAATCCTCAGTTAACGTAGCCACTGGATATGCAGGATGGTGCTTTGGGGAGTTATACTCTAATAAAGTAACTTTTCCAGCTCTTTATGAACCTAGAGCTATGCTAGTCTGTTTCAGTATTTTTTTTTTCAAAAAAAGAGGGGAGAACTTGCGGCACCCCAAAATATTATTTTAGCATGGTTGTGAACTGCAGTCCATTTCCTCAGTGGCACAGATGGTGTACAATAGTCAAGCCCCAATATTACAAGCAAAGCTACCTAGTTGCAGGGATAGATGTGAAAAGAGACAGAGACAGAGCAAATGACAATTGTAGGACTAGTCATAAAACCTTCAAAGGGCCAATTTAGAATAAATATATTGGCATCTGTAATGGAAAACACAGGTCTGCTAGGTTGCTAATTAGAACAGGGGTAGGCAACCTTTCCCCTTTAAAGGCCGAGGGACTTCAGCTCCCAGAAGCCTCAGCCATGTTGGCCAATAGATCAATGGCTCCTGGGATTCTGGGAGCTGAAGTCCCTCGGCCCTTAAAGGGGAAAGGTTGCCTACCCCTGTCTTAGAAGAAAGACAATTCTGTTGAAGGCAGAGGTTTTTTTCTTGAAGAAGATTATTATATTCACAACTGTAATGAAAAGCAACCTATTAATATATGTAATGTGCCACAAAGCCCATTATTGCTGTCCAGTTCTCTTCTCAAAGGCTGGAAATAGTGAATGTATACTAATTTAGCTGTTTTCCCTTATAATTTTCTCTTGAAATTCCTTATTTCACCACAACCACTTTGAGATCAGTGAAAGAGTGTCCTGGGAGATTGAAATGCTCTTGCATTAGTGTTGTAGATTGCCATTTCTGATGTCCATTTATTCTGTTGCATAAGGGTTGTCAATTTTCCCTATATAGAATGGAGAAGGTCATTCTCAAACTCTGCATGAATTCTGAGACTTCAATATTGTGTTCCATCAGTGCCCTTGGGGAAGTGGATTTTTATCCATGAAAGTTCATGCTAAAATAAATATGTACATTTTAAAAGTGTCACAAGACTACTACTCCCCCCTTTTCTTCCAAGGTATTTCCAGCTAAAAATGAAACTGATCTCAGTAGCCCAGAAGTGGTGTTTCAATGCAAAGAACTATAGGGTGTGAGATTTCAAGCTGATGGAATCCTGAAACAAAAGATTTCTCATACATCTTCACTCTTTTAGAAACGTCAGCACAAGCTGCAGCAGAGAAAGAGTATTACCTTACTCTTCTCTGAAAAGACCTGTCTTCATCATACCTTGCAAGATAAAAGTAAATGAACAACAAAACATATGAGGTCAAGTAATATATACAATTGTTACATTTATCCCAAATGTTCACTTCTACATCCAAGCCAGCAAGAACCCCTATTCTCAATGTCAAGTAGTTTTAACACAAAATTGTAGCTGATGACCTGCAGCAGAAAATAACAATATGGAATGTCCTTTTTGCTGTTTTCTCCAAGACAGCTTTGAAAATCAGAGAAGGGCTGGTCCAAACAAATGAAAGATAAGGAAATCATTTATATCCTAAGGAGGAATTTGGTTTGCTTCAAAATGTCTGCTGAATTATACACTTCAACCAGCTAACATGCAGGGGTAGCTGTGCTGGCCATTTAGCAAATTCAAACAAAAATCCACCAAACAGTGATACCTTTATTGGCCAACCAAAATACACAATATACTTGTTTCAAGCTTTCAAAGCTCCACTGGCTTCTTGGGATATTTGTAAAGATCAGGAAATTTAAAGTCCATTTGCACCAGAATGCAAACACATAAAAACTCCTTGAGGAATCCATTGTCCTCTGCCTACAAAGGGGCCTGTGACCTCATACGAACGGAGGCATATTGGATTGCAAGAGAGGGGTCCTTGTTGAGATGCAAATGGACTTTAAGTATTTGCTAAAGAAAGGAGTGGTCAGATTTTCATAATCCTTACCCTTTCAGAAATACAGCAGCAGTGTATAAATTGCACCAATATTAACAGTGGAATAAGAAACTTTTGAGAGTGATAGTTTCGAATATGAAAATTCCATCACCCTTTCAAAGATTATGTAAAACACACAGCTTGCATGTGTCAAATCCAATTATCAGCACACTGCTGAAAGATGCTTGAATAAAGAATGCCCAGTAATAGTGGGTTTTCGTAACACAACATGGTTTCAACCTTCCTTATTTTTAATGATGAAGAGAATAAAATCTTCAAATATGAGTAATTTTTTCTCCATATTGTCAAGGCATCTTAAGAAAAAGGGAGAAAAATCCATACCATGTTTTCTAAATAATGAGTTGGCTATTCTTTCCCCACCCCTCATCTTCCCACAACCTTTTCTCTTTGCAGGCAGGAGCACACCTTGAATACAGATCTTCCCAAAATGATTGCACACGCAGACAGATGAGGAGGGGCAATATTTCCTGATTTTCCCCTCCTCCGCAGCCACAATACAACTTCCCTCACTACTCTGGAGGCTTTCCCAATTTTCCAGAGCAGATGGTTTGTTTGTTTTTTGTTTTGTTTTGTTTTTTGTGAGGGAGAGGAAATATCTGATAGTCATCTCCTCCCCTGTTCCATCAGGATGGAAAGCCTCTGATGGATGGAAGGAGTGCATGCATTCATGGAGGGAAGATCCTGGATCCAAGTGACTCGATCTGCTGCATCTCATACCATCCTCTACAGAATTTAAGAATGGATGCTCCCCATTTTTATTTTTGCTAATGAAATCATTGCAAAATTTGCAGCTGGTACTTGGATCTATGAAAAACCAACAGAAATTAGAAATAGTGCTCTTAACTCTTAATAAAGACATCAATTATTTGTTAATGTTGACATCCTAAGACTCAACGCTCTGCACATAAAGCTTTTCATTTTCATATCCGTTCAAAATCTTGTATATTTTGAAAATATTAGCAATAATTAATTAGAAAAATCTGGTTTTGAAAGACACAAACAAATCTCCCTAAAAATATAATATTTTGTTTAATTTCATAGAGGCAACATATCTCGTAATTACTTTCATCACTTACTTGACAATACTTTCTGGGACATTTACATATTCCATTGGAATTAGTTCACTGAGCTCTGCCAAAGTGCTGACATATTGTATCTTACTGCTGAATTTTGAGCTGGAACACAAACGTATCTTTAAATAATCAAGCAACAGACACATACAAGTGTGCAAGAAAGTGCATATCATAATAAGTCTAATAATTCACTCCACACTCAGTAAAAGGTAGCTAACAATGCAATCCTATGCATATCAATTCAGAAGTAGATTGTAATTAGTAAAATTAGTCACTGGAACTTACTGCCAGGTAAGTGTTTATAGGATTATAGTCCAAATTCGCCACTTATTATAGATTTCACACATAATCTTCCTTATGAGTCAGTGTGGCGTAGTGGTTTGTCAGGCTACAACTCTGGAGACCTGGGTTTGATCCCAGTTCAACCATGAAACCCACTAGGTGACCATGGGCAAGTCACATGCTTTCAGCCTCAGGGGAGGGCAATGCAAACCTCCTCTGAACAGATCTTACCAAGAAATTCCCCTTAGGTTCACCATAAATCAGAAACTACTTGAAGGCACACAACTACAAAAAATGATATACATACAATTTATATGCTGGAGAGTTTGAATGTGTAAAGTTATTCTTTCAATCTTCACATAAAACTTGTAAAGCAGGTTTGTTGTTGTGTGCCTTCAAGTCACTTCCGACTTACGGTGAATCTAGCACAAACCTATCATGAGGTTTTCTTGGCAAGATTTGTGCAGGGGAGTTTGCCTTCACCTTCCTCTGAAATTGAGAGTGTGGCTTGCCCAAGGTCACCCAGTGAGTTTCCATGGCTGAAGGGATTCAAACCCTGGTCTTGGAGTTGAAGTCCGATGTTCAAACCATTACACCACACTGGTTATAATTAGCATTTCTGTTTTACAAAAAGGGTGGACAGGGAGGCTGAAAGGGGAGGGTGTAGATAAGAAATCTACTGAGAATACAGATTTTGACAAGGGCTTAGATCATTGCTCGCTATAGTAGCTCTTTCACATGTTCTTCTGAAGAAATGTTTGACATCTCCCCTTTTGACATCTTTCCTAATCTCAAGCTTGTTCTCTTCCCCCCCCCCCCCCACAGTACAAATAGTTCTATACAGAAAGACATCTAACTAGGCACAAGTTCAATAATTTTTGAGGATTCAGGACTGGTACCTTATAAAAGGCCGTGTTACTGCTAGAATTGTTCTGATAAACCAAGAGGGATGGACAATGATGAAGGATTTCAAATTCTTTCTTAACCTGTGTTTGTAAAAAGAAAATATATTTTAAGCATCTTCAGCTTGAGTAATGTGGCCAAGAAAAATCCCACTCATGCACAGATCATGTGTATACATTTCCAGGAAAAGATCCATGTGCTTTTGACAACCATAAATGAAGCATTTTCCCATTGTTCAGCGGTGAGACAAAATATGTACATTATAGGTAACAGGTTTTCTACTTTTATTTTTGGGCCTTTAACACTTAATAGAGCTAGAGATAACTGATACATCTTAAGGTTGGCCCTTGGGACCTGCTGTAGGCAACACTCGCCACTCCTGAACAAAACCCAAAGTAGTCAGAAGTTCACTTCTTTTGTAACCACTTCCCTTTTGGGGAGCAGAGGGTTAGCCACAAAACAAGGCATAGGAAGGCCTCTATACTTCTGGAAGATTCCAAGAAAAAATGGGGAGAATGCAGTGTACAGGCATCTGAGGAGGTCTATGAAGGCTGTTAAACTACTTAGGGAATGGCACACAGCAGGTAGGCTGAATGATACCCATCTTCAGTTCAGTTCTGGAAATCGCTCAGCAAAAGTAAGAAATGTCAACTGATGTTTTTGCATGTGATGCTGAATTTCTTTTTCCCTGCATAGCACCACTACCAATCACTCAGTGACTTCAGCACTAGCTTTTAGGTTCACCTGACTTGCTAACCACAAACCCTTTCATACTACACAATTATGGCAGTATTAATTTTACCTAATTTGACATGGTTCTATCTTATCGAATTCTGGGATTTGAAGTTTAGGGATAATTATTGAGAATTCTCAGTCAGAGAGCTCTACTACGTCACCAAAATATAAATCCCAAGATTCCAAAGGATGCAGGCATGGCAGTTACAGCAGAATCATAGTGCTACAGTTATGTAGTATAAAACACAAAAGAAAATACTGCCCAAAGAGAATATTGAGGGAAAAAGCAGTGGTCCACACACCGCCTATCAATCATCTGGTAGCATCTTTTCATCCAACCCAGGCCTGGCATCCTTCTCCTTGGTGTTGCTCCATTCAAGTAAACCACCATATAGTCTTCAGCTACCATGAGCTCCAAAGTGCTTATTACGTATCTGAACAGGGGGGGTGAAAAGAAGAAGCAATAAATGCGAGAAGCGGGAGGAGTAATAACTTTCCAATCAGCTCTAAATTTAAACCCACATAATGTGATTTAATAATATGAACAGAGAACAAAATTTCCAGAAACTTAACCTGTAATCAATCAGATTCTATGGGGAAAATTGGTACCAGCTCCTTTAGGGGGGTTGGGACTTTCATGGTAATTATGATTGTCAAGAAAGAGAGCTGAAAAGTATAGCAGGACATGTAAATGTCTGTGTTTGCCTCCTTCTCAGGGCTGCTAGGAAGTGACTGCTGGGCATAATACATGGCTGCAGTACAGCTTCGAAATTAAAATGTGGACCCCTGTGCTTCATCCACAGTATGGTCTGCTTTTGAGACTCAAGTTTTGCTACTATAGAAAAGGTGCTTATTGTTTCATCACTAGGAAATTAGAGGCAGCTCAGAGAAGACAGTATTTATTTAAAATAAAATGGCACTCTACTGACACTTAACAGTAGCAGTAAGTACTGAAGCATATATACAGGTTTTCTCCCATGAGTTCTCTCCTCCCACCTAGTTCCATCCTTCCTAGGTTAACCAAGTGACATAGAAAGAAGTAACAGATAACTAGCTTCCATGTCAATATAGGGGATTAAGAGCCAGGGTTTTCATCTTCAATTAGTTTTATAAACTATTACGAATAATTGGCCTAAATCCAATTGTTAGTCCATTGAATCAATGAAACCTACATAAATACAATGACTATCCAGCTTGTTGGGGGCAATTGGCTTACATGTTGTAAATGCCTTAGAGACTGCTTAGTTCAGTATGAAGCGGTATAGAAATGCAAATGCTATTGCTATTGCTATGAGTAATGATTTACCAGGTTACAATTATTCAACAGGCCTACTCCAGTTGGACCTGACAATTGGATTTTGGGCTACAATGCTTACTGCGAAACTGTTTAGACTGGCTTCCCTGTGTATGAACTCTGACCATTGCCAGTGTCACTGGAGGCCTTTATGACATTTGCGGGCACCATGGTGTATATGTTGGTGGTAAGTCAGTCATGCACATTCATTAACATTTCTGATAAACCATTACAATGACTTTTTCAGTCTTTTATAATATACTGAAGTCTGACTCCTTCATCTAGTACAGGGGGTGGGAAACTTGATGTGGGGGTGGGTCAATCACCCCTGTGATCTCCTTGCAGGCCAGACATGTGCATCCAGGAAGACAAGATATGACATCAGGTAATCTGCAGATGAAAATGAGAGCCAAGATCCTGTATTGCCAGTATAACTACAACAATGGAGCTCCATCATCATAGTTGTTTAATGGTGTCACCACACACACACAAAAAAACTACCTTTGGAGGCTGGAAGTGCCCCAAGCATTTCCGAGGTGCTGCAGAATGGCGCATTTGAAAATGGCACCAGCAGTACTCTCCTGGTCACTAGGTGCATTAAGAACAAGCATCTGGAGAGATCCTTCAGGATCCTGCCACAGCTGCTTATCTAAATGTGCCCTGTGACCAGGAGATATGCTGCAGACATCAACCTAAATCCCACTGTTAGTCTCAAACAGAGCAGAACCACTGAATCAATTGCATTTACCTATTCACTTGCCATTCAGCAACTGATTCATTGAGTCTACTCTGGGATTGACCAACAAGTTTCCAGCTGCCATTTCCAAGCACCCTAATCTTCAGAACTCCAGAAATGCTTCTGTTGGAGCACTACCAGGCTGCAAAGACAGGGGAGGGGGCAGATGACGTTTAATCATTCAAGACTGTAAACATGAATCCCCACCAGTTACAAGTGCAACTTATGGTCTCATAACTGCTGAACAGGATGTCGGCTAAGGGTTTGGAAAAATTGTGGAGTTCGAAGATGAGTGGGAAATGGTACCTACTTTGTTGCCTTTACTGTGTGTTGGCATATTTTCTGTGGGGTAATTTAAGTTTCCCAGGGGTTTAGCCCTTTAAAGGAAACAAAAATATACAAATATGAAAGTTAAACTTGTTAGAGTCTAGCTTTCATTAGCAGAACAACAGAAATGTGAGCCTGGCTAAATTATTCTTATGCTTTCCTAAGAATAAAGATTTACTCAGAAAAAACAACATACAGTTTGTAGTTTAAAAAGAAACAATAATGCCTTTAATAAATATTTACATTAAAGAACTAAAACCTAATCTAACTGGAGATGGTTTGGGTAAAGAGAAATAAATCTCACCATTTTATAGATAGCAGGAAGAAACTACAACTGTCTGCTTGAAGCATTTTAGAATCTTGGGAGAGAGCAGTTAAACTGTCTCCAAGAGTGATAGAAAGAATGAGAAAGATAGAGGGAAGTCCCTATCTATATAAGGAGAGACAGGAGAATGCAAATATATTCCAACAATCCCCTTCTCATTCTCTTGGACCAACATCAAGAATCTTCAGTCCTTCGTGTAGCCTCTGGAATTGATCTTTTGGCAGAGGTTTAGTGAGGATGTCTGCAATCATCACCTCAGTGTTGCAGTATTCCACTTAGACAAGTCCACTCTGACACATTTCTCTCATTTTGTAAAATGCAGTATCAATATTCTTCTTGAGTGGCTTTTCACTCTGAGAAATCTTGATGCAGATTTGATTATCTTGCATCAAAATTGTTAGTTTGGGTTCTGTTACCCCAAGGTCCATGAGTAAATTTCAACTTTTGCTGAAACACACTCAGCATCTGTAGAAGAATCTGTGAATGTATATTGCTTCTTATTTGTCCAACTTACAGCTCCTCCACCATAGAAGATCAGGTTTCTCGTGGTTGACTTTCTGTCTGCCAGATCTGCAGCCCAGTCTGCATCTGTGTAGATGATTAGTTGTGGTTGATTACAGACTGGCAGCAGCAGTTTGTGATTTGCTGTTCCTTTTAAGTTGCTGGCTAGGTTTTGTTTTTGTTTTTTTAGAAAGTGCTCTGGGAGACTTTTGGTGGCTCCTGAGGAACTTCAGAAGCTGCCAAAATGCATTTGGGGGCCGCATGTTACCTGTAGATCACACTTTTGTCATTCCTAATCAAGTGGATAGGCACAGCCAAGAACAAGTGAACAGTGTTTGCTGGCTTCATGTGGTCTCAATGGACACTTTATTAATAATCCTTCAAATCTTCACGCTAAGGGGGAACTCCTTACATTATTGGCAGTGCAACAAAACAAAATAAATCAATAAGTTAAAATAGTCAATCAGCTTTAGGTGATTTAACCTAAAACAAGCAGCAGAAATGTATGATAAACCTTGGTGAATAATCACAGTAGGACATGAAGGTGACTAGCATGTTCTAATTTTAGTTTGTTTCAATGTACAAATGAAAGAGCTGGTTCAATGAGATTAAATATCAAAGAAGCATATTCCTGATATTTCATGTCACATTTTAACATACAATTTATCTCTTACTTAAACAATAGTTAAATGCTGCTACAGAGTTACAGGTGTTAACTCTCAAGACTTGACCACATTGTTCCCATCACTCACAAGAAAAGGTTTTCCATGACATAGTGGTAATCTGTTCGGCTGCTGTCTGGTAGAAAACATGCAGCAAATACAATGATGGCATTTAGACCATCACCATAGTATCCTGTGGAGGAAACAAAAATGCATTTCTGTTTCAGAAAAGATGCTTAACATGGCTAAGTCAAGAGCACAATCTGGAAGGCTACACAGATCACATCTATTTATCTGAAATCTTAAGAGACAGTGTACCAGATTGCTATAGTCAAGTTTCAGATGGCCTGATTATGATACTCTTCTATATAGAAAGGCTATCCTGGGGTAGCCATGTTAGCCATACAGCAAAGTACAATAACACTGCTGAAACAGTGATACCTTTATTGGCCAAACAAAAGGCATAAAACACATGATGAAAGCTTTCAAAGGTGTTGCCTGATGAAGAAGCCAGTTGAGCTTTGAAAGCCAGCCTCATGTATTTTGTGCATTTTGTTTGGCCAATAAAGATATCAGTGTTTCATGGATTTTGGATGTTACTGTGCTCTTCTCTATACAGGGCAAGAAAAGAAGGCACAAAAATCTACAGCTCTTTAAGCAATGCATTTCTGATAGCTCTAAGTTCCAACACAAAGTTCCAGTACCTGCACATTACAGACAAACAGACAAAGCAGACAGACAATTCTCATGACATGATAGCCATTTTTGTTAATCCATTTCCAGGCAGTTAGTATATTCTGAGAATCATTCCAGTGGAAGGTATATGTTTCGTACACGTCATACCTCCATGTTAGCCTAACCCAATTGGGAGATAGATACCTCTTGTAAAAACATCAGCTTCCCCTTCAATACCCATGAAAGGCTAAACACTAAACTGCAAACCAGAAACTCCCTAGATGAATGCTAAATGAAAGTAGTGGCTAACAAAATAAGATATAAGAGCTGGAAACAGAGAGATCACATGTATTAAAATATAGCAAGACACCAGCTTTGGCACCTGGTGAAACCTCCAGAGACTTCACATGCTTTCCACATTTAGAATATCTCTGATCTATATCAAGTATATCTTAGTATGAATGAGGGTAGACCAGATGAGTGCAGAGTGGACTAAATAATTGGATTTGCCCTCTGCTTCACATATCACCTTCTCTGCCATCATAGGAGTGGAACAGTTGGTTGAAAGGCCATGTTTTTGAGACTGGTTACTGGTACAGAAAACACTAATTTATAATTTTAGTGGGCACACATGCAAGGGCTTGCTAACACAAATTAATAACAACAAGGCTTCAACCAGGAATTAGGAAGAACCACTTTAAATCTATTAAACATTGGGGATTAAACAAGAATTTCATTAAGGAAGCTACACATAAATATAGCATTAAAACAACCAAATGTATGAGCAGAGAGATTATACTAAAGGATAACACTTCCCTTTAAAAACAACAACACAAACTTCCATTTCGTATAAGCCTGTATGGATTTTCATTGCTTATATACATGAGCAAATCCTCAGGGACTGACAATGCAATTTCCGTCATATGGTGCTGTCACAGGCTTTTTCTCCCAATTGGCTCTAAGCCTGGCAGAGTTTGTGCACTTTGGCAGATGTGGCTCTACAATTACACAGGCCCTTTTTAATCTTGCCAGCCAGTAATCCCATATAAAGCCAAATAATTTTGTACAATGTGGCTTTTTTTTTTTTAGTCACGCTTAACAAAAATAAATTCTAACAGGCTACTGGAATATATATTTTTATGTTCTCTGTTATGTTCATTCACTCAGTACTAAAACTCAGGAAATTAATTCAGGTTCTTGCTTGCCTGGAAGATTTCCCTGCTAATCTCAGAAGCATCAGAACTGGCTATGCATAATTTGTAGTGCTCAGGGCATGCTCAAGAATATTCTTTTATTTGCTCACATGTTCCAGGAATTCAGGTCATGCACTGTAAAGAACTGCTAGGAACACTGACCTCTACCAAGCCAAGATAACAGGGACAAGACCATTTGTGATGGAATATTTCCTACATATATACTCATATATAAGTCAACCTCATGCATAAATCGAGGGCAGGTTTGGGGGCCAAAATTATGAATTTTGATATGACCCATGGATAAGTCAAGAGTAAAACTTAAAGCCATGTTACAAAAAATTTAGAGAACAAGGGAAATGAAAGTGATGCCAAAGAAATTACAAAATTCTGGCAGGCATAACAGTTTGTGTTCATCCTAAAGGCTGGATGGATGAAGATGGAACTATGGTAAATGGTGGCTGTGCAATGTATGTGTGTTGGGGGGGGGGAGATGACCAGGTGTGGGCAAGGCTAAGCAAAGACACACATCTGTTCTCTCAATACTCCTTTGAGGGGAAGCACCAAAGAGCTGCTACTGTTGCCATTTTCCTACCCAGGCATTCAAAAAGGCCAGACATGGTGCCACAGCAGAGACAGCAGAGGGGGGAAGGCAATGTTTTTTAAGGTTCTCTTGGAATGGGCTAAGCTCTTGTCTTTTGCCACTCTGCTCAGAGAAGGGGGTGGTTTCTTTTGTGATAAGAATTAAGGTCCAGTACTTACACTGACCTGCTGATGAGTCAACTCGGGTTTTTTGGTTTGATTTTTTAAAACTAAAATTTCTAGATTTATACATTAATGTATATAAATCTAGATTTTCTAGATTTATACGTTAGTATAAATAGTATTTCCCTGGCACTTTGGAAAGTAAGATGTGGTAAGATGATGCTATGACCTAGCAGCTGCAAGAAGAACTACATGACTGACATCCTGAATCCATATACCCCATGCTGTTTTAAAGTCAGACTAGTTGTGCCAGAATAAATGGACTGAATCCAATATCATTGGTACAGTTGGTACATTAAAAAGTTAGGTTTACATCTGTTGTTAAACATAAGATAAGTTTAAACCTTGCCTTTTGTTTACAATAGGAATCCTAGATCTATAAAATTGAGTATTTTATACAAAGAATAAAATTATTTAATTAGTCATGGAACAATATATCCCATATAATAAATGTATTGCTGCTACATTACAGAACAGACTTTTGCACAATCAAAGTTTACTGTAGAAATCTTTCGGAGCACACCTGTTTCTTAAACAGGAAGAAAATTCTGAATTCGTTCCAATGGAATTAAGAGAATTTCTAAGAAAATCATTTTCCTGAGTTTTGGAGCTAATTTTTCTCCATGTGAGTTCAACAATGAATTTAGAGTCCTCCTACCTCCATGAGAAATGACTTTTTTATATGGTTCAATTGCTTTCATATCAATCCTTTGTTCCTGGTCTCCAATGACAACTGTTCTCCACAACCTGTTGTCCTCCCTCTCTTCTTCAGCAGTATACTCTGGAATGGATTCTGATGCCTCCTGAGAAATTTCTTTAATGGCTGGCTGCTCTTCTGAAGAAATAAGAAGAAAAGATTGGAGCAATAAGCATCACTAAACTTTCTGCAGAGAATCAGCATTGCTCACATCTGTTCTCAGTTATGCTACTGTACATGATTTTGAAATCAGTGAGCCTAATCCCATGATTCTCAAGCTATCTTCTGAGTTAAGACCAGAATATGATCTTGTAACATTAAAGAATAACAGCCAAATCTACACCTCCCTCTTTCTATTACTTTAATACTTTAAAACTGTCACAGAGTTAAAGCAAGCACTCAGGCTTTTTTTCAGGCAACTCACCCTAATGTAAAGTTTTCTAACTTTTGGCACCACTTTCCCCTTTTGCTGGTGTGTCACTGTATGTTACTATTTGGTTTTGCATCACCAGCATGTTGAAATGGCCCAGAACTAAATGCTTCTTAACTCTTATGGTAGACGTTTATTAACAGCACCATGCACACAGTCCCTCACCCATAATTATGCCAATGCAAGTGAGCAAACTGACATTTTTGGATTTTTTTTAGCCTCGTTATGGTACCTATTCCAATGTGAATACTTCTTGTTGTCTGCCTTTAAGTCATTTCCAACTTATGGTGACCCTAAGGCAAATCTATCATGGGATTTTCTTGGCAAAATTTGTTCAGAGGAAGTTTGCCATTGCCTTCCCATGAGGCTGAAAACATGTGACTTGCCCAAGGTCACCCAGTGGGTTTCATGGCCGAGCTGGGAATCAAACCCTGGTCTCCAGAGTCATAGTCCAACACTTAAACCTCTACGTCACTACTGTGTTAAAAACAGGTGCTAAAAATAAAATCTCAAGACAACGTTAGAGAAGAGTGTAATGACAATTTCAAGAATGCATACTATATTTTTACGGGCATCCTTCACAATAGTGTTAAACAGGGAAAGAGCAAGGAAGCCAATCATTCAATTGTTTTGTATTTTGCTTTGTTTTGTATTTTGCTTGTTTTGCTGGCTGTTTTATTAATCTTCTCTTGTGATGTTTTAACATGTTTTAATAGATAATATGATTTAATACTTTTTTATGGGTGGGTGGGTTCTAGGGATTTTTAGATTGTATTTTAGGATGAATTATTGGTATGGAATTTTAAATTGTTGTAAGCTACCCCGATTGGTTGACGGATATAAATAATAATAATAATAATAATAATAATAATATTAAAATAGAAGAAGGAAGGTCAAATTAGAGAATCATTCTACACGTAAGGCAGAAACTGAAACTGTAACAACATCTGGATCCAAACTAACAGTAGCTAGGTAACCAGATCAGTGGGACACTGTAAAATCTTTGTCCCCCAGAGTTTTTCACTAGGAACTAGAGGCAGAGGTGGCTCACAGTCTAAGTATAGCAATCATCTCACCCTGAAATGGCAGGGTGAAGTAACACCCACTTGCTCTGCAGCTCAGACCATAAGTCTCGGATCATAAGTCTCTGTAAACAGTCAAGGAATCACAATGTTACTGTGAGAGTATTCAGTGCTCCCCTGCACAGCCTTCCTTGTCTTGCGTTTATCTCCACTTTTTCTCTAATCATATCATTTTCAGAAAAGACTGTCATGACATTCATTTTAAAAGTGGCTGAGTATTGCATCTTTGGGGCAAAATGATTTATCTTTTTTAGATAAGTTGCACTGTCAAGAATGAGAGCTGAAACATCCACTACTTTTACTAGGCTTGTGATGGATATACTGGATCAAATTCTAGAATTTGATCCATGCCATCTCTACTTGTTTTTAAATCCCCAAGATGCTGTTTTGAACAGCCTTCTGTGTTGTTGTGGATATGAATATTCATCATGTATATCTAAAATATCCAAAAGAACATTGTGGAGATAAATTTGAAATGTTTACTGCCTGTACTCTTTTGACTATTTGAGCAGATAGAATGTTACCTTTCTGGATCACTTAATGGATTTAATGGAAAATAACAAAGATAGATGCATTGATGACTTTAAACATAAAAATAAAATGATTGTTTGTGTTGCGGTTGGGCATGCCAGATGTTATTACATTTAGCCTTTGACAGATGCCTCAGGAGCACACTCTTGTCCAGAGGAACATATGGCAGAAAAATGAAACTGTCCTTACACAATCTGGTTGTTTAGCTATTTAGTTGTAGTTGCTGTGTTGCTTAATGAAAATACGAGCCCCCAAATATATTAAGTTTCTCAGAGAAATTAAAATGTCACACTATTTCCATGACTTGGCCTGTCTTTAACTTGATTTCTGCAGTCTTGAATCTTGCAATAAGCCAGTCCCAAATACATTTCAGAGCCACTCTCTTTATATGTTAGAGTTATATGGTTAATGATATAATTTCATTTTAGAGGTAGGGGATAGCATGTTAGAATGCCTTCTCATATAAGAATCCATCAAGCCAGCAGTAAACTAGTACACTAGGGGAAAAGTTATCATGTCAGAGAAATTTTTTTTTAGGATCCTTAAAATATCCAACCCCAGTACTTGCACTCAAAAGTGAAACTAGCCAAAACTTCCCATAAAGAAATGCAACCTGATTCTGTTGCATATGCTATTTAGCGTTAGGTTGTATTTGTTGCTACATAGATTGCCCCCTTCAGTCCTATATCAGGAGAAAGGCAGGATGGATGGATGGATGGATAAATAAATAAATAAAGTTTAATATTATACCACTATTGCTCATGGTTTATTGTACAGTACATAACTATGGACAGAAAGGAGTTATGTATTTGTAACTGTGTGGTAGTCACAATCCTTGTGTAGCCCCTAGTTTAGGGGATGCATAGAGACCATGAGAGTCCCCCAATCCTCACTTACCAGGAAGGAACCACTGTGATCGATGAAGGTCTATTCCCCTATCACCTGGGAAGCAGCTGGTTGACATTTCTATCCCTTAACAAATAAGTGATCTCTGGTGTCAGGAGGAATTGTAACAGGGACCCCATATCTGCCTGTCCTAATGGAGATCATACATGGAAGGGCTGGGAATTTCAGCTGTTTCTTGAGTGACAGGGGAACAGACCCCATCAACTGGGGTGACTGCTTCCTAGTAAGTAGCGATTCAAATTCTGACCTATATGCTCCATGTCTTCTGTGCCTGATAAGGAGACCTGGAGATCTTGAAAGCTTACATATATTTTGGTGCCTTTTTGGTATCATCATCATCATCATTTATATATTGCTTTTCCCTCAGAACTGGGATTCAAGTTCTAGTAAAGATATTAACAAAACACCTCCTTTTCAGAGTTGGACTGTTTTTCATACCTGTATTTATCACTTTAGCTTTTTGACCTAGGTTTCTATTGCAAATTGGTTTCGCAGTAAAGACCGGAATACAAAGGAATATTTCAGCTCATTAAAGTGTTCCTGCCATGGAACTGGGTAGCTCCCTACACACAATGCAATGCCAAAACTAACTTTCTTCAAAACTGGTTTAGATAATATGATGGGCTGCAGCCAAAGGGGAAGAAAGGTCCATCACAGTGTAAAAAATGCCTGCTAGCACAACATTGAGATAAAGTAGTGTTTTACAAAGTCAAAATGCTACGGTCAAGAGCAAAATGCGACCGTCAAGAGCATGCGACCGTCAAGAGCATGCGACGGTCAAGAGCGCCTGTTATCAGCTTCGGCTGATACGCCAGCTGCGCCCTTTTCTGGAAGTAAGGGATCTCGAGACCGTTGTGCACACACTGGTAACCTCACGCCTTGACTTCTGTAATGCGCTCTACATGGGGCTACCCCTGTACTTGGTTCGGAAGCTTTAATTAGTCCAAAACATGGCAGCCAGACTTATCTCTGGAACATCTAGGAGGGACCACATTACTCCTGTTTTGAGGTCCCTCCACTGGCTACCTATCAGCTTCCGGGCCCAGTACAAGGTGTTGGTTATTACCTTTAAAGCCCTAAATGGCTTGGGTCCAAGCTATCTCAGGGAACACTTCCTTCCATATAATCCTCCCCACGCTCTCCGCTCCTCTGGGAGGAATTTGCTGCATCCTCAAAAATCTAGGCTGGTGGCGACCTCCCAGAGGGCCTTTTCTATCATCACCCCCAAACTCTGGAATGACCTGCCAGATGAGATCCGTCAGCTGACATCTTTAGACAGCTTCAAGAAAGCTGTCAAGACAGATCTCTTCCAGCAGGCCTTTCCAGATTAATTCTCCTGGCCTTGGGCTCTTTGATCCCTGCACTCCCCCCGTGGCCCCATCAATTGCTGATGGATGGGGAGTGCAGTTGAGTCTAATCAGGGCATTTTTATATTTTTACATTTTTATATTTTTATATTTTCATGTTTGTTTTATTTGTGTTAGAATGTTTATATTCCTGTTTTAATTATTTTGCCATTTAATACTGTTTTAAGGGGGTGGGTTGGGGTATGAATTTTGTTGTATGGGGTTTTAACTGATGTAAGCCGCTTAGATTGTTTTCATTTAAGCGGGGTATAAATAAATTTTATTATTATTATTATTATTATTATTAAAATGGCAGTCAGCCTATGAAGACACACAGTGGAGTGAGACTATGTAGTTCCACATCTGAAGATGGAAATTCTTTTTCGGTCAACAATATATTTTCATTATTTTCTGTACTGGAAGGAACTGGTAAAATCACCTCTGAGTGTTCTTTGCCTAAGAAAACCCTATGAAATTCATGAGGGCACCGTAAATTAAAAGGCACATACATACACAGGTTGGAAGTATACACATATAGTCCAAGACATCTCGAAGGTGATAAATTAGGAATGCAGAACTGAGCACCTCTGGCACAGCCAGCCATATGTTAAAAAGCAAAGGGCTTTGCAGCTTGACCTTTATTGCTGAATAAGTCCTAAAGAAACATCTTGGCCACCTGATATTTCCATCCTAGGAAGTGTGGCTAGAAGCCACATTTCCTATGTTGTGCCACCCTTCTGCCCATTATTTTGAACTGGAGGCAAGCAACATGATCCTGCATTGTCCTGGTAACCCAGGATTCTTATTCAAAACATTGTTAAAAACAGTCAAAAATCCCTCCAGCCTGTATAAGTATAAGGGGCAATATTCCCTTCCCATGCCTTCCCACACCTCTCCACTATAATGCATAACTAATGAGTAATATGAAAAATTATTTTAAAGCACTGACCAATGATTAAGGCAATTATTACCTTAAATTAATGTTAACATGTCAGCTTAAAAAGTAACAATGGACTAGATATCATTTGATGTTCTTCCCAACTTTACAATTCTATGCATCTGTAAGATTACCAAGCTCTGATTGCAACCTATGGGAAATGAATGTGCATGAAGTCAATACGATGTCATAACTGAGAAGACAGGCTTCAGACCATGCAATACAAAAAAAATACCAAGAAATCTCTGCTATCAGGAACATCTCAATGGAGTTTATCACACGGAAACCTATATGCTTCCATCCCAAAAATGGTTAAAGTGTCTGCATCCCGGAAAAGTACACAAATACATGCATGATTTTTACTTGCAGAGCACATCAAAGCATTAAAAGCACATTACTAATGTGAGAAAGTGGATAGAAAGGGCATTTGGTTTTCACATAGATGCGGACAAATCCCGTTGATGGTTTGGAAATAACTTTTTTTGCGCATGCACACAGAAGCAGTAGTTGTGTTACCAGAAATCACCCAGAGAAACAGACAATTTTATTTACACAATTTTCTTTATAAAAAATATACTGTATTGCCCTTACTTTCCAAGAAATGGTATCCAACCTGAGTAAAAAGAACAGAACATTACCCAAAAGAAGTAGGAAAGGAAAGAGAAAACTTCTCTCTCGCTCTTGCTGCCTCCCTGTCTTCCTTGCCAGTTGATCCTTTCAGAGCCCTGGCTAATGGGGAAGACTGGAGGAGGAGAGAGGAGCGTGAGGGAGAGAAGCAAGCTGTTTCTGTGTATTTGTGTGTGTGTGTGTGTGTGTGTGTGTGTGTGTGTGTGTGCGCATGTGTATGTGTGTTCCTGCTGATCCTTTAAGAGCCCTGGCTGAAACATAAAAGGCTGTGTCCCTCTCGGCACAACAAAGCACAGTAAAGCAATAAAGAACCATGGGAAAATCTGGCAACAAGCACAAAAACAGGGAGAATCCCACAAATAGTTTTCACACTACAGCAATCATGCAAAGAAAGTGAATTCATGAATGAAATGGAAATGAGGACATGGTATTTTTTTGAAAACGACTATTCCCTGATTCATGTCACTTTCTGTTCAGATTCTAAGTGGTTTGTGCGTGACATTGTGTGAAAACCATTTCCGCAATTGTGCCTAATATGCTGGATAACCCCGGGTTCCAACCTGTTTAAACATCCAATTTTCCCCATGTGATAAACGCTAATGACCTCCAAGTGTGTCTCCATACTGTCCTCAGCAGCTAATCACCATATCTTCTCCCAGCTGTGGGGAACTCAATATGTGTCCTTTCTCACATGGCCCACAAACAATTCAGTAGCTCTTTCAAAAATGATCTTTGTCAAGTGTTGGAAGGTGGCAACTTTAGCTAAAAATTGTGGTGCGTGTGTGTGTGTGTAGAGAGAGAGAGAGAATGTCACAAGAGGAAAGTTATTTTTTGTTCTGATCTCCCTAAATGTTCACCTAAAGTGCATACAGGTGTCCCTCTGTTTTCGTGGAATTGGAATCCACAGTCTTGCCTGTTTGTGGGCGGGGAAGAACACAATGGACAAAATGGGCCATGCATTCAACCCCATAGGGTTTGAATATTGGTGATTTTCCATTTTCATGGGGAGGATCTGGAACAGATCCCCCACGAAAACAGAGGGGCGACTGTGTATATTATTAGCATTTAATGTTAGTGATGTTCCTCTTCAATATACAGTTGGCCCTCCCAATTCATGGGGGATCCATTCTGGACCCCCTGCGAAAATGGCGGCCCGCTAATATTCAAGCCCCGTTGAAACGAATGGCATGTGTGCCCATGGTGTACGTGTGGGGCCACGTACAGGCCACATGGCCATTTTGACTATAGCTGTTGTCTTCCCTGTGAACAGTGAGACCGTGGACCCAAAGTCTGCAAAAGGGGAGGGACAACTGTACTTCTAACTTACTGTACATTTTACATATTTAGGAATATCTTAGGGGGAAAAAGTGTCAGTTCAGTTGAAACACATGGGGGACATTTCAGATTTGCATATATTACAGTAAATACACAGGCTAATTTAAAATCTAAATTTTTTTCTACCTGCTTTTGTCATAGCTGTTTTTCTCCACACTTAGTTTATACCTCACTGAGATATATATGTGTTGCTGTCTGTCAGCAGACTGAATGCTGAAGCAGACAGACCTCTGATCTAAAGCAAGAAATTCTTCTTATTAAGTAATTCATACATTCTCTTAGCTAGTAACATTGGCGTCATCCTAAATATCATAACTGTTTTTTCCTGTTTTCATATGGCTTCTACCCTGTTTTCATATGGCTTCTATAACGGTATTTCAATCTAGATTTTCACTGTATGATACTCTTCATTAACCAGACAGTGCTTTGCAGTATTTCTGTATCATAAAAAAATACAAGCACTATTTACTCCATCACTGTTAAATGATACTTTACCTGAAACAGCTTTCAAACTCAGGACAGCCAACAACTTTTCACTTGCTAGTCATAAGTAACTATATTACAGTTTGTAAAGAGAAATTAAATAATTTCCTGCACTGATATTCTGTCAGACATCATGGTACCCATCTGGAGAAATACTGAACATACAAAATGTGGCTATGATCTAATAAAACACTTAGGCTCAAACTTTGTTTCAGACATATACACATTGATTGTAAGAAAAATGCAGAGCTGAATATTCCCCAAGCAAAGGAATATGAATCTATAAAACTAATTCTCTGCTCATATGTGGGTTCCAATGTCATCCTAGGGATTAAAAACAGAATGCCATCCCTCCACCCTACCCTGAGCAGGTCTGTTGTAATTTGCATTCCAGGTTGAGTCTGCCTTATCTGAAATGCTTGGGACCAGAAGTGTTTTGGACTTTGGATTTTTTCGGGTTTTGGAATAAAGAGATATCTTGGAGATGGGACCCAAGTCTAAATATGTATGTTTTGTATACACACATAGGTAATTTTATACACAATATTTTTAAATGATTTTGTGTATGAAACAAAGTTTGTATACATTGAACCATCACAAAGCAGATGTGTCACTATCTCAGCCACTCATATGGACAATTTTGAAATATTCTGGATTTTGGAATTCCAGATAAGGGATACTCAGCTTGTATAAAAAAACAAGTTTTATATCTTGCCTGATGTCAATATCCTTATGGATTTTGCAGTTATGGGGAATCATATGAATCTTGGGCAAGTATATGAGACAGTTTAGTGCAGGCCTGCACAACATACGGTCTGGGGGCCACATGCAGCCCACCAAACGATTTCCAGCAGCCCACAAGGAGGTGGGACAACTTCCTGTGGGATGCATAGTAACTGGTTGGTAATGAGCAACCAATTTTTTGGGTATATAAGTCTCTTCTGCAGCTTGGCCTTACTCCCAAGGAGAAGGCTGAGCTGCAGGCTCACCCACAAGTCTCCTCCAGAGCCTGGGCTTACTCCTGATGAGAGGCCAGGCTGTGGAGGAGGAGGAAGGGGGAATACTTCGATCCTCAACAGGGAGAGGCAGGATACCAATAAATATTATTATTATTATTATTATTATTATTATTATTATTATTATTACATAAGAATGTGCAGAGAGCCTCTAATGCAGGGGTAGGCAACGGAGCCGGATGCGGCTCCCTGAGGCCTTTGGATCGGCCCCAGGCTGGTCCTGCCGCTGCCACTGCCACCGCCCCCCACTGACCACCGACGACTGCCATGATGATATTGATTATTGTTGTTATTTCTTGTTCTTGGAGGTTTTTTGGCAAAATCTCCACAGGGGTTTTGCCATCATGGCTTTTCTGGGGCTGAGAGTGTGTGCATGCATATTTTTAAAATATATATTTTTAATTTTTTAATTATTTTTTTGCTTCGGCCCCCCAATTGTCTGAGGGACAGCAACCACGCCCCCAGGTCAAAAAGGTTGCCTACCCTGCTCTAATGGGTTAATTATTAGCCTATGCAAAACCAAGGTCAAAATTCTGAAAAGAAAGGCATTGGGACATGCACTGACAACTAAACCCCTTCTGCAAATATAGTATTTGGTTTCTGACCAAAGACAAATCCTCATCAAGAACTAATGGACTGATTCAGCTGCATAAGGCAGAAAGACAGAACAGAATCCCAGTTTGATGTGACCATATGATGTTTTCATTACTGGAAATGTATTGCTTTTTAAACAAGAAATCACTTTATTTCTGATGTTCAGAAGTGAATGCCAGGCTGATATAGCCAAATGATATCATCCGCACACAATATTTATTTTTCATAAGCACAAAAAGGGGGGAATCCAAACAGCACAGTGAGTATGTTCAGTGTTTATTGAATGCTGACTGACATTGTGAGGTGAAGTAAATGAATGGAAACCTTGGTGGGAGCAGGAATATTGTAGAGATGGACATGGCTGGCTGACCTTCCATGTTGTACCATTTTGTTACAGTCCTACTTGTTTCTGAGACTATCAACTGAAATTATTTGAACTAGGTAATGACTGAAGATGCCTTTCAACTGTACACATGCATTGTTTTATAACTTGATATGTTATTCACTTTGGCTAATGTTTGCATTAAATACGGAATATTTATGTAGGAATTAATAGGAAAATTCAGCCAACTCCTAAATCTAATTTTGGCAAAACATAGCCACTGAAGTTGCTGTCAGAGTGAAGAAATCTTATGGCACTGTTGAGCAAGCCTCACTGAACTCAGTGAGACATCTGGATAGAAATTTATAGGACCATGTTGTCAATCAATTAACTGTAATTAGTTCCAGTTATTTACACTGATCAATAGTATAATGGCATATATATCGTGTTGTTGTGTGTCTTCAGGTAGTTTTCAACTTATGGTGACCCCAAGATGGGATTTTCTTGGCAAGTTTCTTCAGAGCAGGTGTGCTATTGTCACATCTATTAAGGGCTAATTCCCATTGTTTTCAATCTGGCCTACTCCGGGTAAATCTGTATAACCTATACAGGTAAGTCTGAATAACAATACACTCCAAATATGCTTTTCCATGAAAATAATAGTTCTGAAGCAAAAAAAAAGTTTCAGTGATATATCTGTATCATAGCCAGAACCAACTTGTGGTGTTCTTTCCCATGTAATCAAATACTCTCCCCAAAAAGACAGTGCTATTCAATTATGAGAGTAACCTTTTGAGGGTTCTTTTTCAACCTAGTGTTGCAATGCTACGCATCTAAGTTAAATTAATAACCATTAGTATAGGGATAGTAATACTAACTTGTACCAAAACTTTACATTTTATGCTGAGAATCTGCTTTCACTTCTGTAATGCTGAACATAGGTGGGCTCCTTGAGAGTCAATTGCCTTTCCAGCACTAAGCCTACCTAAAAATAATGCTGCTAGTGCATACATTACATAGCTGCATGTGCTCTTTCAAATTTCCCATTTAATTCATTACCATGTCCAGTATAGTCAAAAGAATCTGCTTCATCTGGGGTTTCAAGATCATCTACATTGATATCAATTTCATCTGGAGTGTCCAGGTTATCATCCGAAAGGACAGATCCTTCACTCTGGTCCAAAGAGAGATTGATATTTGGAGCAGTGAGCTTTATCCTTCTGGGGTTGGAGCCATCAAGATCTAGAGAGTTAGGAGGTTCTAAATAAGTGTAAAGATGGATGAAAAACAATTACAGATATTAGCAAGCTGTATCAAGCAGCAGTACTTAACCTATTTTTTTTAAAAAAAAGACATCAAATACCACTTCAAACACTTGCATAATTTTAAAAACAATTGATATGACAACAATATAGGGTGATATCCCATGCTGTACAATCAAATATCCATTTGAATGGTGGGATTTTTGTCTTTCTTTTCACTTCTTAAGACCTTCTTTTCCCAAAAATCTGATCCAATGAGTCCACTGAGGTCCTGGAATCCATTCTGTCATTTAAGGTTGTGGAAGCATTTCTGCCAATTGGAAGGCTTAACTGAATACAATCCAAAGGCTGAAATCCTACACTAAGCTTGTGTACTGTAAATGTACACTCATGTTACATGGTGATTGTGCTACACCATCCTTTGCTAAATACACATGGTGCAAACTGATTATATATTTGCCAGTGTACCTGTTTACTGTGCCACTGTGTAACAGTGAATGCACACTGGCTGATTCTACAGTCTCAGTGAAGAAAGAGGTACATGAAGATATAAATGAATAGCTATGTGACATCAAAGAATATGCAACTGCATGGCTGGAATCCTAGTTGTCAACCTCAAGTGTGTAGATCTGCTGAATCAAATGGTGAGCCAATATTTAGATCAATTGAACTGATACAATGGCTCTACTCTAGTTGGGACTAACAATAGAATTAAGGTTCCTGTAAAATGTTTTCATTTGTAGAAATACACTTATACAAATATGAATTAAATACGTCCACTGCACACCAGCCAAAACACTACAACCATGTGTGTAAAGGAACTTACACATATGCCTGGCATCAAAAAGATTCTGGCTACCAATATATAGAGAGAGATTGGTGAACATACTGTTTCTGTACTTCTCATATAACTGCCATTTGGGAGCTTCAGCTGGTGCCACTTGCCAACATTAGATTGCTGACTGAAGGCTCTATCTGTGATTTTTTTGTGATGTTGGCAAGGCATCCATCAGTAAAAATATGAGTAAAGATATGAGTTAGTCCTAAAACAGAGCTGTTAAGTCAATTGGATTTACCTACATGTTGACTCACCACTCGACCATTGATTCAATGGATCAACTTTAGCTGGGACTAACCAAAGGACGTCACAGATCATGAGTATACGATAGGGAGGATTTTACACACAAGGGAATCAGGTAAGGTTTTTTACAGTTTATTTTGTGGTGATACCCAAAATTTCCCTGCAACATAGTTCAGCTTCTTTCTGATTCCTTCCACAACTGCAGTCCAGGTAGGTGCAGGCAAGCTCTCACTGTTGATAATTTGCCCTGTTATGTGACCTTTCTCAATAAATATACCTTTTTTCCCATCCTGTTTCTGCTTTGCAACTCAAGATCTCTGTTCCCCACTCCCTGCCTTTTCTTTCTGTTTATTAAAAGCTGAAGGTATTCTTGGGAGAAAGCAAAGGGAAACAAAGAATGAACAGGAGGTATAAACATGGCTGAGTGGCATAGTTTAGAAACTGTACAAGGTATGGTCACCCTTACGTTTGCTACTTTAATTTGGAGTTCATCACATGGGGAAAACTGAGAGTTTAAGCAATGATTAATCCATGAAAATCATGCAATTGACTCTAAGGACGTTATCACATGGGGAGTTGCGGGGAGAAAGTGGAAATAAACGGGCACGAGCGGAAGTCTTTAATTTACGGGATTTGTCCCGTTCCGCCTCATCTGATAACTAAATTCGAATTTAAAAGGGGGTTGATTCGAACGAAAACCTGATCTTTTCATTTTTGGGATTTTTGGGGATTTGAAAAGATCAGGTTTTTGTTCGAATTAACCCCCTTTTAAATTCTAATTTAGTTATCAGACGAGGCGGAACGGGACAAATCCCGTAAATTAAAGTCTTCTGCTTGTCCGGTTTATTTTCAGTTTTCGGCGGCGGATCCCCGTGTGATAACGTCCTAAAATGTGCTTAAAATGACATTAATGCAAGTGCCATTATCCCGTGAAGAACCAGGGAATACCCAGGCAAAAAACAGCAAAAAGTCATTTACGGGAAAATTCCATGAATGAGTTACTATTGTTCCTTGCCTGGTTCTTCACAGGATAATGGCACTTTAATCATGTTTCGTCTCAATGTCGTGTGAAAGCCATTTGTGTATTTGCATGCAAGTGCAGGTTAATCATGAAGTCTGCACAGGATAACAGCGCTTTGTGTGTGAAAACCATTCTCACTATTGTGGGTTAATCACAGGTTAATCACCGTTTATACTTCCAGTTTTCCTCCGTGTGATAAACTCCTAAGTCAAATTGGTGTGGGTTCAGCATGTCCTCAATCATGCAACCAAAATACCTTCTGGGGCATTGAAGGTGGTCTGCTGGCCATGCTAGTGAGTATTCTTCAAGTTGTAACCCACAAAATAACTTTGTCAAGCTCTGACCATATATACTTAAGATCTGGTGGGCCAGCCGTCAAAATCTATCCCAAGTCTCTATTAGGTATGTAATAAAAACTCTGGAAGTGTACTGGCTGTAGACAAAATTAGCAAGGAAGTGTGGAGGAGCTAATTATCACACAAACTCAGTTCTTTTGCAGCCTGATGGCACCCAACTGCAGAAGGAGAAGGAGGATGTGCGGCAAGTGATGATCATTTCTCAAAAGAACCATGGGATTAACTAAATAAAGCAACGTTAACACCTCTTTTTTCAAACAGTGGAATGATGTCATCACCGAAGCATGCTTCTCAGCAAATAATTAAAAATGTTTAGGAAAAGAAGGAGGAACAAGATTGCCTCACCAGGTCTCATCTCTGTAGCACTGGAATCTAGCACAGTCTCATTGAAGGGGATATCCATTCTCTCATCCTCTGATACCAATCTGAAGCACAAAAACAAACACAATAGGTCCTGAGTAATGAGTGTGCTAAAGAAAGACTGGTTTATTTTGCTTTTATAAGGGAAAGAAAGATGCTTGATAGCTGCAGAAGTCTTTCTACCTGAAATGAACTGGGTTATGTTAGAAATTAGCACAAGCTGGGGAGAGCAGAGGCTTCAGGCTTCAAGGACAATTCAGCTGTCTCCCTAAAGCAGCTTTTTGGTGCAAATCCTGGCTTGTCTTAAGTCATTTCATGAATCTTCAGACAATGAAGGGAGATAAACGAATTCTACAATGAACCCTAAGGCATACACTGAGGGGGAAAAACAAGCAGGAAAATACGCAGGAACTCTAAGGGCCTTTACAGACTGCAGAAATAGTGCAGCTTGAGGCCACTTTAACTGTCCTGGCTCAGTGCTAGGGAATCATGGGAATTGTATTTTTTTCTGGGACATTGAGCCTTCTCTGCCAGAGAGCTCTGGTGCCACAATAAACTACAGTCCCCATGATTCCTTAGCCCTGAGCCAGGACAGTTAAAGTGGCTTCAAGTTGCACTATTTCTGGCAGTCTGCAAAGGCCCTAAAACTAATCAGACCGTAAAAACCAGACAGAACTATATGTTTAAAAAGAAACACATACACATACACACAATATTTCTTTCTGAAACTGACAACTTTAAGCTTGAAGAAGGGAGGTACTGCATCCAGATCAGCCTCAAGTATGTTGGCAATAAGAAAATCATCATTAAAAAAAAGGTAATGCCTGCCTCAGGGTAGCTATCCACAAAACAGCAGTTAAAGAAAACTAAAGGTCTCTGGCACCTGGAACAACACTGGCCCTACTTGTTCTCTAGGAATTCTCAAAGATTGTAGACAGAGGCTCTGCAATTACATCTGCAACTTCCTTTACTGTTTTCAGATGCAGTTCATCTTGCCCTGGTGTTCTAAATTCATTTAAAGTAGCTAAGTGTTCCCATACCACTCTTTGCCCATATTGGGATGCACACACCTAAACACACAGTTTATCATTTATTCTACGTCTACAAGAAATATGCCTACAAATATTCTGAAATGTGCTTTCTAGCAGCTAGAAAGTATCAATATTTTTTTAAAAAAGAGACATCATATTATTTAGGAATTTTAGAAGTCAGAAAGTAGAAGAATACACTCCAAAAAACCAACAACGCATTTAGCAAAATGTCATTTGACTCTTGAGCGGGGGGGGGGGGACACAATAAGTTCAGTAATGAAAACTGCCACATTCCAACACATTTGGTCAGTCTGGATGAGCCCACTATTATCACTATAGATGAATTATTTTGAGTAGTACACTCAGCTACTAAGGACTCATAAGAATTTCCACTAATTATACGCATGAGTCAAGGTCTTTGATGGTGATCAACTTACTGTGGCATCCGTATCATCCAGATGTATATGGTACAGAGAACTCCAAAGGGCTTCAACAAAAGAGACAAGATGTAGAAATGAAGCATCTACTTGCTTCATTATCAAAACGAAGGGAACAGTTCTGGCCACAATCAGAAAAAGAGTTAGGAAAACATTCATTTATAATAGGAGGTCATGCAAAAATATTTATCAAGCTCAGCTGCTCCTGCTGAAAGCATTTTCTTTTTGGTTCCCCATCTCTTGCATAAGCAATTTATGAATAATCTGCTGTAAACTTTCACCAGAGACCTTGTACATATCTTTCTCAAAATCCATGCAGAAAAATTAATATGTGCAAATTTTTCTAGAGACATGTAATTGTTACTATTAGTCCCTTATCACACCACAGCACTATATGTCACAGCAGTGGTTTGGTTCTGCTTTTGTCTCAGCCTTATTGCATGACATTGTGGTTCTCCCGATGCTGTAGGAACATGATTTATTTTCATGCTGAAAGTAATACGTTAATGACCCACTTTCCTGCTATGTTTTAGTAATTAGTTTCAGTGTGGATGCCTTCTACTTCATTGTGAAAACAATTAATTAGGGGGGTGTCCCTCCTTTGGGGATTCCCAAGGAAATCAGCAGGAAAACCTCAGATTACATCCAATGCTTGGGCAGGGACAAGAAAATGTCCAAAGATAATAGCTGTGTTTTCTATGGTCTACACTCTTGAAACCCTTTTCAGATCCCGCCTCATATATATATATATATATATATATATATATATATATATATATAATACTGAAGCAAACCAATCATAAAGCACAAGGCAGGACAAAGGGATGGTGATAACAGAATTAGTGCAGATGAAAAAAATTGTGCAAATCACACTATTACGGTGCAAATGTGGCAAGCATGTGATACATAGCATCACCAATCAGCTATCATTATGAGTACAGCTGAAGCAGTTTTTGAACAGTATAACCCAGCATGGTGTGATAAGGACCTTAGTTAAGAAAGGAATGCTTCCGGCTGACCACTGGAACAAAATGTTTGTTAAAGCTACCTGCCTTGCAACCTACCATTGAAATATCTGGAGAACTACTTTACGGTCTAACTCAATTATTCCCAAACTCTGGATCTCCAGGTGTTTTGGACTTCAGCTCCTAGAATCCCAGGCCATTGGCCAAAATGGTGGAGGCTTCTGGGAGCTGAAGTCCAAAATACCTGGAGGACAGGAGTTTGGGAATCACCACAAAAGAACAGTTTTAAAAGGTCCCAAGTGTTATCCCTGGCATGTGTGCTGGGAAAGTATCCTGTCTGAAACGGCAGATTGCTGCTGCCAGTCAATGAGCTAGACTGACCTGTATAAGACCACATTCTAATGTCTCCATTTATCTCAATAGGCAATTGAAAATGCAAAGCTTTTAAAAATAAGATGAACTTCTCCCAAATCTCTATCCCTATTAAAATCTGCAGTCCATTGATTGAGAAAAGTAAGTTCACATGCTCAGGAGAATAAAATATTAACTGGTAATGACTATGGTATTACGTAAGTGGTAGCAATATATGAAATGTTGTCTTAAGCACTTTATCCATCATTCTAAAATAAAAACTGGGTTGGACAAACCATGTGGTCAATCCCTACTTTAATGTTGCCCCCTTTAAAAAAATATAATTATTTCCATCTTATCTAAAGGAAGACACCAATTTTTTACTTACAGCTTTTTAATAGGTTGCTGTAATATAATCACATCAGAGGCAAGTGACTTGAGAAAACTGATTAATTTTTTTAAATCCCAAGAGTCAAATTTCAACTAACACATTCTACAACAGTTGGTGGACTCACCTTGCATGTACTGAATCTTAATTAGCAAATCATAATGAAAGCAGTCAGTGTAGTAAACACCTTATTTTCTACATATTTGCATTCATTTTTAGTGTAGATATTTTAAATCCATTTTTTTATTTCCAGGCTCAGCAGCAGCAAGAGTAGTAACATATTTTAATAGGTTACCCATAACATAAAATACCAAATGGTGTGTAAATATTGACAGTTAATTTTCACACCACAACTGAATGACAGAAAAGCATGAGTAATCATTAAGGTTATTTCTGTCTTGCTGATAAACTAGAAAGAGGCAGAATTCAAAGATATAGCCGTATTAGTCTGTAGAATCAGTATGTAGAGAGATCTTGTAGCACGTTTCATACTAACTGAAAGAAAGAAGTTGGCAGCATCAGCTTTCATAGACTAAGGGCCTTTGCAGACTGCCAGAAATAGTGCAAATTGAGTCCACTTTAACTGCCCTGACTCAGTGCTTTGCTGCAAACTTCTTTCTTTCAGTTAGTCTCTAGAGACAGGGAAATGACTTGTCTAAGGTCAGAAAGGAAGTCACTATTAGGGTCAGTCAGGATTTAGAGCTTCCATTAAAAAAAAATTAGCTATAATCCTGCACCCAGTTCCCTAGGAGCAAATCCCACTGAAACCAATGTCTTACTTTTGAGTAAAGGACTACACTATCCACTTTACCAGTTTACCACTGTTGAAATCACATACTTCATTCAATGTCTTTCTGAATGATGAATGTTTTTGGTTCAACTCAATAAAGATATTTTTAAAAGATAGTAACAGTTCTTCAGAGGAACACACAATTGCCAATCATCAGGTACAGATGAGCCTGATGCAGCAAATGACAAAGAAAGTACATATTTGTTTGTAAATTTACTGCCTCCTATTATTACAATACCTTTGTTTTTAATAACTGGCATTGTAAGTTATTTCTCTGTACCTGTGATGTGCTCAGATATGAGATCATCTGACCAGTACATTATCAAGGCTGCTGCCGCACTCCAGAAATAATGCAGTTTGACACCATTTTAACTGTCATGCCTCCATCCTATGGAATCCTGTGATCTGTAGTTTGTTGTGACACCAGGGCTCTCACAGAGAAGGCTCTCACAGAAAAGGCCAAATATCTTCTAAATATCTTCTCTAACAGAGAAAGCCAGATATCTAACAAAAATTACAAATCCCAGAATTTCATAGCACTGAGCCATGGTAGTTAAAACAGTGACAAACTGCATGAATTCTGCAGTGTAGATGCAACGCAGGTGGCTTCTGGATTGCACCTTTGGTATCATACCTGGGGGCAGTTCCAAACCATCCAATGACTGGCAACCCATACTGGGGTGTCACATATCTTTTGTATTTGGCTTTGAGGGCAAAGCCAAAGGGTGTGCCCTTTACCCACACTTTACTCAGAAGTAAAGCCATGTGAGGCAGGGAGGGGGGGATGCATCAACAATTAAACATGTCAGCTAATACTCCTAAGCAGACTGCCAGAAATAGTGCACATTAAATTGAGGCGCTGCCCTGGCTCAGTGCTAGGGAATCATGGGAACTGTATTTTTTTCTGGGACATTGAGCCTTCTCTGTCAGAGAGCTCTGGTGCCACAATAAATTACAGTTCCCATGATTCCCTAGCACTGAGCCAGGGCAGTGCCTCAATTTAATGTGCACTATTTCTGGCAGTCTGCTTAGGCCCATGGTCTCCATAGATCAAACAACTTTTAGTTGCCTACCTACTAGCCTTTTACTCTATTAATTAATTTGTATACAGTTGGTCATTCATATCTACAGATTCTTCTTCCATGGATTCAACCATCCACAGCTTGAAAATATTCAAAAATATATAAATCCCAAAAAACAAACCTTGATTTTGCTATTTTATATAAGGGGTACCATTTTGCTGTGCTATTGTATTTAGTGGGATACGAGCATCCACGGATTTTGGTATCCTTGGGGGGTCCTGGAACCAAATGCCAGAAGATACCAAGGGCCAACTGTATTACCAAAATTTCCATATATATCTTCCCCCCTCCATGTGTGTAAGGATGGCTGGGTATTATTCATTGTATTTTAAAGCGGAGGTACAAAAGACACATCCAGAGCCAATCAGTGAATTCATAAAGGGTCACACTGCAGTTTTGCAGCCTAACCAAGGGTGCATACACACTGCAGAAATAATCAAGTTTGGTACAAGTTTAATTGCCATGACTCAGTGCTATGGAATTTTGTGACTGCTAGTTTGTTGTGGCACCAGCGCTCTCTGGCAGAGAAGACTAAATGTCTCATAAAACTACAAATCCCAGAATTCCATAGCATTGAGCCATGGCAGTTAAAAATTGTGTCAAATTTGATTATTTCTCTAGTGACAATGCAGCCCTCATGACTAGTAAAATGTTACTTACATGGATAGAATTCAGCACTTTCCTGAAATCAGCTGTCAACATTTCTGAGTGTCAGCCTGAAAAAGAACTGGATTTTTAGTATATGTGGTCATACTCTGATGCTACTGATGATACCTTCCAGATCTTTTTATACCTTCTAAATCTTTTTATACCTTTGAACTGTGAGATAACTCTGATTTCTCCCCTCCACCTCCTTGCATTATTCTGAACATTGCTAACCCACCTGAGTAGTAACATATACTTTTCTACTAATTTCACCCACTCACATCTTTTCACTTCTTTCTTTTATATTAGTTTTTCTTTTATTCCCCTTATGTCACAATATTTCTCACTTGTTTGACTTTTTAAAAAGTTGTTTCAGACTTTTTGTGCAATCTTGCTGTATATTTGTGCAACAATGCTTGCTTTTTTACTTGCTTGCTTTTGTTTCTAATTATCATACAATCGTGAATAATTATTTTGGACATAGAATGTGGGACTAGAAAGATGTTTTCACTGTCATCTAATCCAGCAAGCACCTAATCCAGCTATAAAATTGATTCCTTTATATTATTGTATACCAAACAGATTATTAATAGTCAAAGGCTTATTCCAAATAGCAAACAAGACCCACAGAGAAATGAGGGTAAGAAATCCTTTAAATTTAGAGAATATCAGATTAAAAAATTCCATATTTTCTTTAATGCATATGTATATATGCTAGCCACAAATGTAATAATTTGGCTAATTTAAAACATCATTCATGCAGCAATATAACATGTTACTGGTAACATCGGTGTAGAATCTTATGGTCTGGGGAAATGGTGTAGTTTTTTTCCATGCCAGTGTCACCCATCCTTGTAGGTCTCCTTGAATGGAAAAGAAGTATGCCATTTGCCTGAATTAGATTATTCTTTCTAACAGATGCTACTAGAATAGCATGAGATCCAACTATTTAGAAATTGATCCAACAGTATATAAATTGCCTATTGTATCTCATCTCCTACTATGTCTGCTTCTATTCCTGTGGTTTCTGAGGAAGCAAATAACATCTGAAATTACAAGGGAACTAAACTTAATTCCTCCAACTATTCCTTACACACTAAAGCTGATCCTCAGGAAGAACTGACGATAATAAGAAATATTTTAAGACATATATTCCAAGTAGCTCTAGTCAAGTAATATCAACAGTAACCAACAAGAGCTCTCTAGGATCTCTGCAAGGCATGAAACTATAGTTTCTTTAACTGGAGTTCTTTTGACTTAAAGATGTACTCCTTCCAGGATATACTCATTTCATTATACATCATGTCCTTAGTGGCTGCATCCACACTGCAGAAATCATCCATTTTGACACCACTTTAACTGCCATGGCAAAATGCTATGGAATTCTGGAAATTGTAGTTTGTTGTGGTACCAGAACTCTGACAGAAAAGGCCAAATGTCTCATAAAACTACAATTCCCATAATTCCATAGCATTGAGCCATGGCAGTTGAAGTGGTGTCAACCTGAATGATTTCTGTAGTGTGGATGCAGCCTAGTGATACAAAAATGATGACCCAAGGAAGAAATGTGTGCAGCTGTTTCTAATATAAGCCACATTAATCATAGGTACCCTTTTTAATAGTTTCAAGATTGGTAGATCAAGTTGTAGATCAAAATACACTATGATGTCAGTAAGGTTTAAATAAACTTCCCTCAATATTATTGCAGATAATCTGGCTAAAATTTGAGCTAGATGATGGAGCAGCTAGGTGGATTTGTAGGTGATTGATGCACCAAACCCAAACAGCACTCACCAAAGGTTCCTCAGAATCCTAGAAAGAAGTATCCAGAATCCTGAAAAAAGGGGCATGCTTATCAAATTTGCAGATAACACCAAATTAGGAGGAATAGCTAATGCCTCAGAGGAGAGGATTAAAATTCAAAATGACCGTAATAGATTAGAAAACTGGACAAACAAAGTGAATTTCAATACAGAGAAATGTAAGGTACTGCACTTAGGCCAAAAAAAAAAAAAAAGTAAAATGCATAGATATAAGATGGGGAATACGTAGCTTAACAAGACTACATGTGAAAGTGATCTAGGGGTCCTAGTAGATCACACGTTGAATATGAGTCAACAGTGTGATGAGGCATCTAAAAAGGCCAGTGTGATTCTAGACTGCATCAATAGAAGATCAAAGGAAGTAATAGTGCCACTCTATTCTGCTTTGGTCAGGCCTCACCTGGAATACTGTGTCCAGTTCTGGGCACCACAATTCAAAAAGGATGTGGAGAAACTGGAGCGTGTCCAAAGGAGGGCAGCTAAAATGGTGAAGGGTCTGGAAACCATGCCCTATGAGGAACAACTTAGGGGACTGGGTATGTTTAGCCTGGAGAAGAGATGGTGATATTATAACTCTGTTTAAATATTTGAAGGGATGTCATACTGAGAATGGAACAAACTTGTTTTCTGCTGTTCCTGAGAATAGAACCTGGAGCAATGGATGCAAGCTCCAGGAAAAGAGATTCCATCTCACCATTAGGAGAAACTTCCTGACAATTAGAGCTGTTTGATAGTGGAACACATTCCCTCAGAGTGTGGTGGAGTCTCCTTCTTTGGAGGTTTTTAAGCAGAGTTTGGATGGCCATCTGTCATGGGTGCTTTGTAAGTTTCTGCATGGCAGGGGGTTGGGCTGGGTGGCCCTTGTGGTCTCTTCCAACTCTATGATTCTATTATTCTAAATAGCACGTCTAGTGGGGTTTTGCTGTGCCTGATATTTTCCAACATCTTTAAAAAATGACTTGGAAGAACAGTAGAGGGGATGCCCATAAAGAGAGGAGATAAAACAGTGCAAAAGTTTAAAAGCACTAAAATAGTTCCTAAACAGCTGAGAAAATAAGCAGATCTTCATCTGAGACAAAAAGATTGTTAAGATACATGCCAGGAATGTCTCTCTAGAGAAAACACTGCACATATAGGGTACCGTACCCCACACTGAAAAAGCCTAACAACAATGGAGATGGCCTAACAATTTTATTCAGTAAGGTCAAATTAACACATGCACAAAAAGCATTACAAAAAAAATAATAATAATACAAAAACTAGTAATTGCTCCATTTTATGTGCTCTTTTACCTTCCCAAAATTTGGTACAAATGCAACCCACCTTGGCAACCTGATTTGTCCATCTGGAAGCTATGATGATTGACAATGATAACAGTACACGTTCAAAAATATTTAGTTCCAGTGATTGCACAAATCTTTCACAACTAACTTTTTCACACCTATTATTTTTCTTTTGTGTTTTGATAAAATATAAATAGGAGGTTGTATTTAACCAAATCTTTACCTAGTGTCATCATTATTAGGTGGAACAGTATACTAACAGCTCAGTTATATGCTAAGAATGCTTAGCCATTCATACCAAAGGACCTAATTTTAACAGGCCAGTTAAGAGTACATGGTCTAGTAGTCTGTGAAATACAACAAGGGGGTTCAAGATATGCAATGATAAGGCTTAAAATGGGAAAGAGGTGCAAACAGGAGGGAGAGTCACAGACTGTAAAGTGGTACCACAGTTAAATTGACTGCATTAGCCAATGTAATGATATTAGCAACAGCATTTTCAGCTATCATAAGTGGGTCAAGTTGGGATTTACAACTGCTAAAAATGTGAAGGCTGCTAGAGACTGAATGCAAGGAGAAAAGAATGCAAAGGACAGGTGCTTGTGACAAAATGTAGGAAACACTGATTTAAAAAACTGAATAAAGACACACGGGAAAATGAAGGAAGAAACAAATACTGTTTAAAAGATAACTCAGATAAAGCTTCTTAAACTGTGTTCCTTTTCATGGGAGATGCTCTTCAAAAATATAGGATTTACAACTCTGCCTTAGTTAATTAATCCCATTTTACATTAGCAATAGCATTGATTGGTGTATCTTCCCTTGCACTTTCCCCACACGTTTTAATTATTTTATTTTCTGAAACCCTTCATATCTGTGTGGCCATGGCAGCATAATTTTTAAAATATACAGAGGGATTCCACAACACAGTTTTTGGCTCATACTTTTAAAATCTGCTCATGCAGACTTAGAAATAAGCCATCATTTTAGATGTTTTTTTTGGGGGGGGGGAATCTTGTTACTTTATGAACCTTGTATTCTTGTTCTTTGCTTAAAACAAAATTTGCTCTTGAATGGTTTAGAAGCCCTATTTCACTACAATGATTTAAGAAGATGGTGCAAGAAAGGAATGTTGCATGCTTCATTTGACAGCAAAGGAGCAAAAAGAATGTAATTATTTGTTAACTCTGCTGTGATCTCAAATGCTCTCTATCTTAAGCTTTTGGTCCTGCTAGACACTAGACGTGTCTTTATTTCCTCTTCTCCATCACAGTATGCAGGTATGTAGAGGAATAAATGACAAGGACGTAGGCTGTTATGAAGTTAAACACACAGTAAAGTTTTGTCCCCTAATTACAAAACCCTCATCCACTTCCTGACATGACAAGCCCACTGAATGGACGCACTTAATAAAACAATGTGACAGAAGTAAGACACAGCTGCCTTATTTTCCTGTAATGAGGCAGCGGATGCTTTGCATCCTGCTGACAAATATTCTTCTCTTCCTCCTGCATTTCCTTCCCTGGTAACTGCAGCCACAGAGCGGTTAAGTAAAAAGGCACATTGCTTTCTCAGTACAGAAGGTAAAAATGCACTTACCTTCTAGGGACTGTGAAGGCTGTTTTGCAGGGTGAAAAAAGAGGAAAACTGCATTATTACTTCATTTCAGCATCTCCCTTATGTAGCAGCTGAGTAGGAACACAGATCTCCACCATTTTTTTGGTCACGTGATGAGTGGTACTTCTAAATAAGGACAAGCACCTGCCTTTGGATGCCCTGCTGCATATTGCCGAAGCCACAGCAACTCTCCGAGGCACTAGAATTTATCTGCAAATTATGCATTTGTGTGTGTATGTAAAATAGCATCTCCGTCCTTCTTTCCTGCTACTACACACCCTTACATGCTAAGAAAGCCAGCCGATTTTTTCTTTCCAGAGATGTAGTACACCATTACAGTGAGAGGAAGGTGAAATAAGCAAACTTCTAATGGACTCAACAGAGTAAACCCATTTAATATACAGAATAAATATATTTGACATTATTTGTTTCAGCTGAAATATTGTAAAAGTCAGGCAGTAAGTGAGGCAGTACTAGATGACATTGGTCAGGTTTTGGTGTTTGCAGAATGGAGAGGAACAGAATTTGTGAGATTCTCTATGGAGGGTATTTAGGTAAAAATGTATAAGAATTATTAAGACACTAGACTGCAGTTCAAGGAGGATGAAGGACTAAGTAAATGTACCAACTACCTGGTAACCATTTTGTCTTGTGATTACTGAGCCCTCATGTTATTGAAGTGGTATTTTAAGCTCTGGAATAAAATATTCCAGGTATGTTTTGGAATAAAATATATGTTGTGTAAAGGTCTTTGAAGAGGGCATTTGAACTTTTTGAAATGTTAAACCTCTTTCAATACATAGAAGATGACATGAAAAACGTGTAATCATTCCCATGTCAGGCTGTATTTCAGCCTTTTATGTAGTGGCTACTCATTCATCAAGCATGCTAAAATACTATAATCCCTTCACCAATATTTATCTACACTCCCTTCAACGGCTGCCAAAGAACAGCATTACAATCTGGTCCAAAGGTCACAGTTAGGAGCACTGCCCTTAAAAAAAGCAAATGAGATTAATGGGGGGGGGGGGATGGGGGGGACATTCAGAACTGTAGTATAAATCCATTACTTAATGCATTAGTATAACTGTCCAGAATGATCCATAAGCAAATGGGAATAGCAGCTTTGATGTACAGAGTACATGTACGCAACACCCATAATATATGCATCTAAATAAGTTCCAAAATTGCTAGCTACAATTGCTAGCATTTGTCTAAAGCTATTGTGGACATATCCTTAGAGATGGAAGAGTTATTAAATAATGGTGGAAAGGATGAAGGATAAGCCTTTTTGATAAAACTGTTCCATGACATGAATCATTAAACTGTCATAACAATGTTTCATACACAGGTGATATTAAGACACTTTAACATGTGGGCTGCAATTCAACCTCCATTCAACACAACCTAAAAGTCTACATCCAGAGATATACTAAGCCAGAACGATGCAGAATAGTAACACCATACAATACATGTCAATGATTGGGTGCCATTGTACAATGCATAATAAGTGATCATAATGTACAGTCACAATGCACAAAATTGCTCCATGGAGAAAGACGCCATCCCGACTCATTGGGAGGGGCTCTCTGTTGCGTCGGCCATTAAAGGGCCTCGACGCATTGATTGGTTGAGCGGCCCGGAAGTCTCGCCTTTCCGGGCTGCGCAACCAATCAGAATGTTGTAACCTTTAGAATAACGTGGGACTGGTAGTCTCGCGAGAGTTAGGGTGAGATTTGTGAGAGGCTATATAAGTTTGGTTGCCTCGTGGTCGGCAGCCATTTTGTCTTGACAAGCGAGCAGGCAGCTTGCTTCACTACGGCTCCTGGGAGGCCTCCAAGTGGCTAGCGGCCTACATGGGCTGTTTGAGGAGGAGGCGCAATAGCAGTTTGCCTCTCAGGAGTGTGGTGCCTGGCGTTCTCCTGCCTGGACCCGAGGCAGACCGGGCCCGGTGCCTTCGGAGGTCGGCAGGAGATTTGGGGGCAGATCGCTCCGCGCATTGGCCCCATTCCCCCACGCTGCCAGTTCGGCCTTCGGAGTGTGGCGGCTGGCCTTCTCCCTGCCTAGACCCGAGGCAGACCGGGCTCGGTGCCTTGGAGGTCTGCGGGAGAGTGCAGGGGCGATTGCCGTGGAACAGCACATCCCCCCATTTGCCCACGCTCCCGGTTATTGGTGGAGCTATTGGCCTTTAACAGGCCTCAAGAGATCGGGGCGACTCCGAACTTCAGGAGCAGCTCGACAAACCGCAACTTAAAAAAAAAAATAGAATACGTATATATAGATATATATTTGGAGGATACATTTATATTATATATATATATATATATATATATATATATATTGCAGCCTATTTGGGGCCTCTTACTCATCGGCCTATTCGGGGCCTAAAAATACAAGGCCTATTTGGGGCCTAAAATTCGGCGGCCTATCTGGGGCCTTTTACGGCAGGCCTATTTTGGGCCTAATTTGGCGGGCCTATTTGGGGCCTTTAAAACATCGGTGGCCTATTTGGGGCCTATTATAGCTGGCCTATTTGGGGCCAAAAAGAAGTGCAGGCCTATTTGAAGCTTAAATTACACGGCATTGGGAGCCTAATTTGATCAACTGATCTGAATTGCTGGACTAGTATAAAAAAAAAAGGACTATTTTAGTTCTGTGGCATAGAAGGGGGTGGCTTATTGAGGCCTAGCTTTTTGGGGGCTTACTAAATTCTAATAACAAGATTAAAAATAATAATAATAATAATAATAATAATATATATATATATATATACACACACACACACACACACACACACACACACATATATATATACACAAATAATACAGATTAGCTGCAACAATTAGATTTACAAAAGGCAAATTATTGGGAATTGTGCCATCAGGTCCTGCACTCACATCACGCTTGTCAGTAAGATCTTACAGATCAGGATAGTCCAACAGACAGTATCATGCCGCGCAGTAAGGCACAAAACAAAAAACGTACGGCTTCAGCTGGCAATAGTGCTGGCCAGGCAGCTTCCAAACGTATTAATACAGACAAAAATAAGGAATTAGACATTCAAGCACACTTAGCACAAATTGGCCGTACTATTCAGGCGTGTACTTCCGTGTGCGAGCAACTAGCTCAGCAACATTTATTAAGAGGCTCATCTAGATCACAGGTTGTAGCTCCCACGGCTATAGCCCATTCATCCGGAGCACACCTTAGTTCAATTCAGCAAACCACAAATCTTGCTAACAGGCAAGTTGACATGGCACAGAATTCCCCTGAGACATCTGCTATGGAGGTGGGGCAGCCAACCATAGCTGATATAATGGAACTATTGAAGAAAGTTCCTGGGGTGGAGCTTCAGGGTGCGACAGCACTGGAGGTCAACCAACCCACACTGACTGATTTGTTTAATTTGGTTCAAAAAGCTGTCGTTTCAGGTCAGGGCAATGTGCCTGTTTCAGACACTATTGAGACTGCCAGCAGCAACGGGCCAGACATCGGGGGGAGACACCACAACACCAGAGCCGCTACTGCTACGCTCTCGGTGGGAGCTCAACAAGCATCAACGGATGCTTCAAGCCAGGGAACGAGCTCAGGTGCGTCACTTGGTAACAATGCTCAGTTAACTTGGCCTGCATCTGTTTGGACTTCTAGTAGTCAAATGGGAACGACTACTGGATTTGAAACTTCTTCGCCTGTACCTACACCAGCATTCTCTCCAAATGCTGTTTGCCCCCAGGGTGCTGAGACACGGGTACAGGATGGTTCGATTCAGAATAACGTTTCAGTTCCTAATAAAGAAACGGTGGTAGTGGGAGCATTAAATATTTCTGGGCCTGACAGGACCAATGAATGCAACCCATATACAGGTATGTCTACACCTTTGGGATCACACCTTCCAATGTCTACCAAAGAAAGGATTTGGAAAGGTGAGTTTATCGATTTGTTTTCGCTCACCTTCCGTGATCCGGAACCAAGGATCATGGTAAAAGACGGGGTGGTTTTTGCACTGCCCAAAGAATTTCAGGTACATAAACACCCGAAATTGGAAAGGAATTTTGTTAATTGGATTATGGGCTTCACAATTTATAGGGGCATTATTGAAGAAAAAGACCCCAACAGATCTGCAGAATTATCAAAATACCAAGAAATAATGATTAAAGCCTATACAAACTGTCACTTCAATGCCAGGGGGTCGGCTTGGCTGCAATATGACGAACAATTTAGAATGAGGGCAGCGTTAGACCGTTCCCTTTCATGGCGTCACGTGCAGTCAGAGCTTTGGGCAGATGTTATGTTAGGTGCCTCCCCTATGAGCCATTGTGACAATGGGTTTGTACCCATGGTCACGCAGCCGAGAGGGCAGAATACGAGGCCTAGCACGGGGGATAGAAGGCAGGTCGGACTGTGCTGGGACTTCAATGCAGGTAGTTGTCGGAGGCAGCCATGCAGGTATGATCACAAATGCAATGCCTGCAGGGGACCACACCCTGGCTCATCATGTAGTAGAGGTAAGAAAGCCGGGGGTGGGGCTTCATATTCACAACCCACAGCTGTGGGAAAAAGCACCAACACCAATTAAATTAAACGTGTTGGAGAGTTGGTTGCAGATCTATCCAAAAGTAGATGCCGCACAATATTTATGGGAGGGTTTTTCCCAGGGTTTTCATATTCCTTACACAGGTGTTCGCATGCACAGTTCGGCTCCTAACGCACGCTCAGTTAGGGAACTCCCAGGGATTGTAAGGGACAAGCTGGCTAAAGAAATTGCAGCAGGAAGAGTTTCAGGCCCTCATGATCAATTGCCATTTCCAAATTTGAGACTGTCGCCCCTTGGTGTCATCCCTAAGAAGGCACCAGGTGAATTTAGATTGATTCACAACTTATCTTACCCTAAGGGTGAATCAATTAATGACGCAATTGATCCACAGCTGACATCAGTTAAGTATGCATCCTTCGATTCAGCTGTAAAAATGATAAAAAAATTTAGGTGCAGGAGCACTTTTAGCAAAATGCGATATTAAATCAGCTTTTAGATTATTACCAGTCCACCCTGAGGATTTCGATTTGTTAGGTTTTCAATTTGAGGGTAAGTACTATTTTGACAAGGCAATGCCAATGGGTTGTTCCATCTCCTGTGCGGCTTTTGAGGCATTTAGTACATTTCTACATTGGTGTGCTGCTAAGAGGTCTAATAATCCAGCAATTACACATTACTTGGATGACTTCTTGTTCGCAGGGGCTAGTGGGACATCAGATTGCTTCGACACATTATTGGCATTTCAAAAACTAATGGAAGAGATGGGGGTTCCTTTAGCAGAAGAAAAAACTGAGGGTGCTGACACAAAAACTATCTTCTTAGGCATCGAATTGGATACTATGGAAGGAGTATCACGCCTTCCGTTAGAAAAACTCATGGCTATGAGGTTGCAAGTTAAAGTGATGAAAAGCAAAGCTAAGGCCACGCTTAGAGAATTTCAATCCCTGATGGGTTTATTGATTTTTGCCTGCAAAGTTATCGTGCCAGGGCGGGCGTTTTGTTCTCGTTTATACAAAGCCACTAAGGGTATCAAAGCTCCACATCATCATATTAGAATTACTTCTGGTATTAAATATGATCTGGCAGTATGGGAAATGTTTTTAGAAAACTTCAATGGGGTGTCGTTTTGGAGATCAGACATGCTATTAAGAGCTGATTTTCAAGTACAGTCTGATGCTTCTGGGGCGCATGGTTTTGGTGTCTATTTTAATGGGCAATGGGCAGCTGAGGCATGGCCTCAGCAATGGAAAGATAAAGGTTGGGTTAGAGATCTCACATTTCTAGAATTGTTTCCAATCGTGGTAGCAGTTCACTTATGGAAAGAAGAATTTCAAAACAAAACAGTGTGGTTTTGGTGTGATAACCAAGCCGTAGTACACATAGTAATAATAATAATAATAATACTTTTTATTTATATCCCGCCCCTCTGCAGAGCAATCGGGGCGGCTTACAATATTACAATTTCCATTAAACAAAACATAAAATCCCGAATCCCACCCATCCTTTAAGAAATAAGAGTTCTTCTTATTTTAGACTGGGTGGTGCTGGGCTTAGTGTCTCTCCCCCAGATGACATCGGATGGAATGGAGGGAGGGCTCTTCTTATTATTTTAGGCCTGATGGTGCTCGGCCTAGTGTCTCTCCCCCAGATGACATCGGATGGAATGGAGGGAGGGCTCTTCTTCTTATTTTAGGCCTGATGGTGCTCGGCCTAGTGTCTCTCCCCCAGATGACATCGGATGGAATGGAGGGAGGGCTCTTCTTCTTATTTTAGGCCTGATGGTGCTCGGCCTAGTGTCTCTCCCCCAGATGACATCGGATGGTAATGGAGGGAGGGCTCTTAGACATGAACTCACAGACATCAAAATCTCCCAGGGTGATGACTTTGGTTAGGGAAATGGTGGCTCAATGTTTAAAGTTCAATATTTTGTTCCATGCCCAGCATGTTCCTGGTTTATTAAATCCGTTGGCAGACGCCCTTTCGCGTTTTCAGTTTTCCAGGTTTCTGCAGCTAGCGCCGGAGGCATCAACTCAGCCGCTGGAGGTACCAACACGACTATGGAGCCTTGGCGAGTAGAAATCGACAGGGCGATTATCCAGTCCATCGCTCCATCGACACGCAAGTCATATCAGCTCGCGTTGCGAGCGTTTAGATGTTTTTTGTCAACTGTCGGGGAGGTGGAGGTCTGGCCTTTAAATGTAGAATTAGTTCTCAGATTTGCAGTACATCTCCGACAATCGGGTTTGGCACCAGTAACTATAAAAGGCAGGATAGCGGCGCTCTCATTTTATTCCAGAGCCGGGGGTTTCATTGACCCCACAGTTGATTTTAGAATTAGAAGGGCCTTAGATGGTTGGGCGAGAGAATCCATTGCAGTTAGAGACAGCAGATTGCCAATAACAGGCTCAATTTTGTTAAAAATCTGGGAAAGTCTTCCCATTACATGTTTTTCACACGAGGAAGTGATATTATTTAGAGCAGTATTCTCTCTGTCATTTTTTGCGGCATTGAGAATAAGTGAAATTGTGCCGAGTTCACGTAACGATGAGCTCTTTCTGCTTCGGATATACAGATTTCGAAACAGGGTTTGCACGTGAACATTAGGAGGTCTAAAACTGACCAGATGGGAAAAGGCCAGTCTTTAATTCTGGTTAGGGCACCTAGTGGCCAAATTTGTCCGGTGTCCGCATTATGTGATTATCTGAAGATTAGGCCAAATGGGTTAGGTTACTTGTTTTTACATAATAATGGTTTACCGTTGACCCAGTTTCAGTTTAGGGCTGTTTTGAATGAAGTGTTGAAGAAGGCAGGTCTACCGCCAGCACAGTTTGCCTCCCATTCTTTTAGAATTGGAGCCACGACATTGGCAGCTTTGCAAGGTCTAAGTGAGGCTGCTATCTGTAGGATTGGACGTTGGCGCTCTCGAGCGTTCAAATCTTATGTGAGGAAATGATTAACATGGTTACTGATATATTGTTCTAATTCAATTTTATTTCAGCACAACTCTTGACTGAAGGCGTTTGGATTTTGGGACACAGCTTAGTCTTCTGGGCAGAACGGCACATGGTGCAACAGCGTAGAGATGCCAATTTGGGATGGAGAGGCACGGGATCAGTTCGATGGTTTGGCCGCAGAGGAATGCTTTGGGGAGCTTTACTCCCTAGGATTCTCGAGCTTCTGGAGTCCTACAAGCAGCCCAAGGGACTGATCGTACATCTGGGAGAAAACGACTTAGGAAAAGTGACTTCCTTAAAGTTAGTCAATATGATTGTTAATGATTTCCACGAGGTCAAGAGACTGTTGCCAGACACTGTGTTGATTTGGACAAAGTTACACCCTAGAAGGACTTGGCAAGGAGTTCGGAGCGAGACCGCCATCAACAAAGTGAGACGTTTTGTGAATAGGTCTTTGACAAAAACTTTGGGAGAGATGGGGGTGTTAGTATTAAAGCATGATGGCATTCAAGTAGATAGGCCACATTTGTACAGGGGTGATGGGGTACACCTCTCCCCAAGAGGTAATGACATTTATTTGAATTCTATGGAGTCATGCCTAAAAGGACTGATGGGGGGGGATGTCTAGCTAGGCTGACCCCCTCCTGTGGCGGGCAGGGACCCACCCCCCCATCCCCAGGGGTGGAAATAGGTTAATTGGAAATTAATATGTGAAGAAATGAATAAATTTGAATAGTAGAAGATGTCATTTGGTTAAATTAAATTGAATGACGTATTAATAAAATTAATGACGTCATGTATTAAGTGAGTTAGTTGAATGACATCATATCCGGTTGAGGGGAGGGGTTAATTGGCAGATGGTTAATTAGGTTAGTTAATAACTTGGCGCATGTTTTATTTGAAGATCATTTAAACAATAGCGATTACCATTAATCGCAGGCACGCATGCGCCAAGAATATATGCCATAAGATTATTACAAATGCTGATTTGATTGTTAATGGTTATATATGTTACGACCCTGTACAAAATAAAGTTGTGGCCAAAATTGATATACCCAAAACTAATGCGTTTGAGTCCTTTGTGCCGATGCAACTCCATGTCCACTGCTGTTAGCAGAACACACCCATTGCATTATAGTGGATAATTCACTCTGCTTACATAGCCCAACTTACGCATGTATATATCACTAACAGGACACCAGCAATTTTTAACCATGTGCCAGCTGCTATGTAGAAGACCACAGAAGTAACAAAGGCTGCATATAGATGGCCATTTTACTACACATGTCTATGTGACGCGTGGTAAATTCCTTCCATATAGAATTATATGAGCAAGGTACTCCAGAGCAACAAAGCTTACCCTATTTATATAGGTTAAAAATTCATGAGAGAAAGTAGAGTAAATGGGCTAGGAACTGTAAAATGGCCCGTATAGAGAGATATAGGGGGGAAGCAGATGGCGCAAAGCGCTGTTTTCGGGGCAAGAAAGGGGAGGAGCAGCCACATGGTGGGCGCCCCAACCCCTTCCCCAAAACATCCTCGGAGCAGCCAGCCCTCCACACGGCCGGTGCTCCAAGGATGACCTCCCGCTGCAGCGTCTGTACACGCTGCAGCGGAAGAGTCACCGAAGGTGTGCTGGCAGCCTTTTGCGGCGCACCTTCGGCGATTTGTGGAAGGAGCGCTATTTTAGCGCTCCTTCCAGGGGTGGAGAAGCTATGCCGCGGGGCCGAGGTGTGCAGATACCTTGGCCCCACGGCGCAGCTTCCTGGCACGGCCCCATGCCGCCCATCTGCTTTCCTCCATAGAGGGTAGAGCAAGACATTGTATTCAGAAGAAAAAATCCTATAAAAGTGGATTTGGAGGAGGAAAGACAAGTGATTCAATTAATTTTTAGGAGTGGGCTCCATAACAGAAGGAGCAGAAAAGGAAGATGATTAAAGATGATGTCTGGAATGATTTATTTGATGTATTTAATGTATATGCTGCCTTTCTCCCAGAGCAGGACCCAAGGTGGTTCCCAAACAGAGGTCTAATCTGCACTGTAGAAATAATGCAGTTTGACACCACTTAACTGCCTCTTCCACAGATTTTCTGCTTTTTATTTTTCTTTATTCCCCCCCCCCCTCCATCTTGATCCAACATCCTAGCCAGGTTTCTAGGCCTTTGACTGTCTTGACAAGATGATTACCTAGCTTATTTAAACTATTATAGACAACAGACACTATTATATATAAATGACACAAATATTTAAAATCAATAGGCTTCAACACAGGATTAAAATTGGTTTTTGGTTGTTTTTAGGAAAAAAAGGGGGGGAAGAATGTAGCATTCAAATTTAGCAGTGTGCTGACAATAATAAATGTCAGATTCCACCTACTGGTATCACACTTGCCCTACCTGACAGCATACCAAAGACTCAGTTGGCCTGTCAGTCTTCATGATAGTTTACTGTTAACACTATTTCCATTCAAACTGGATATACAAAAATGTATGAGTCACTTTCAAGCAGGAGGACATCCCTAGTTGGTATTGGAACCAAGTTGGTGCTGGAACCTAATCCTAGACCTATTCTCTATACAGAAGAAAGTAATGCTGTTGTTTGCCCCCCCCCCCTTTAAGGTGCAGCAGGAATACACCCAAGTTCCTTCTGTGAAATTGTGTTGTTTTTTTCAAGTTTTAGCAGAAAACTGGATGGAAATCATTTGCGACTCAGAATTTACCTCTGATCAGTTATCAGTTTTGGGGGCAAGTAATTTATCTCTCAGCCTTACCAGGTTGTCCTCTGTGAAATTGGTATTTTGTGATTATCCCTGTCTAACAGAGCAGATGTTTCTTAGTTTTGCTGCTGGTTTGCCTTAGTGCTATATGCTGCCATAGATTTATTCTTTATTGCTGGCTTTATTTTGGTTTTATTATGTGCAGTTTTAGCTTTGTTGTTTGTATTTTATGTTTTCAGTTCATATGTTTTCGCTTCACCAAAGGAGTCTGATCAATTGGTGCACTAAACATACTAAAATACATATGGATTTGGGGATGAGAGATGGGGATTTGGTTAAGCCTAGTGATTCTCTCTCTCTTTCTTACCATTATCCTTGATACCAGAATGCTATATACAGCATATTATATAAACCTGTAAGAAGCCCACACTGGACATGCTGGCTCTGAGATTCAGAGAGTTGTAACAAAATGCAACTTTTATAGTCTCTAATACAAATTGTAATTTGTATAATCTACACAGAAGAGTCATATAAAAGAGATGGCAACATGAAGGACACATAGAACGAAGACCAATTTGAAGATGAACCCCAAATTCTAAAAACTAAGGTGGAATCTAAAATAAAGGAAATGGCAAAAAACAAGGCTCCAGGAACAGATGATATTCCAATAGAAGTGCTGCAATCCACATTGACAGAGTCAACTCTAGTGCTAACCAACATATGTCAACAGATATGGAAAACAAAATGATGGTCAACAGATTGGAAAACATCAATATACAACCTCCCCTTCCACAAAAAAGGAGACACAAGAGACTACAGCAACTATAGAACCATAGCACCAATCTCCCATGCAAGCAAAATCATGCTCAAAATTCTGCAACATAGACTCCAACCATACATGGAGAGAGAAATCCCAGAGGTCCAAGTGGGGTTCAGGAAAGGAAGAGGTACCAGGGATCACATTGCAAATATACAATGGCTAGTGGAGCACAGCAGGGAGTTCCAAAAGAAAATCAGCAAGTGCTTTATAGACTACAGCAAAGCCTTTGACTGCATAGATCATGAAAGGCTATGGAATGCCCCTAAAGACATGGGAGTGCCAACACATCTGATAGTCCTAATGAGGAATGTGTACTCAGGAGAAGAGGCTACTGTCAGAACAGAACACGGAAAACAGAATGGTTCCCAATTGACAAAGGAGTCAGGCAAGGCTGCATCCTATCACCCTACCTATTCAACTTATATGCAGAACATATTGTAAGGAAAGCAGGCTTGGACATGGAAGAGGGAGGAGTGAAAATAGGAGGAAGAAATATCAACAATCTGAGATATGCTGATAATACCATAATACTGGCAGAGAACCTCACAGACCTGGAACAACTGCTAAGGAAGATCAAAGAGGAAAGTGCAAAGGCAGGCTTACTGTTGAACATAAAGAAAACAAAAATAATAACCACAGAGAACTTACACACATTCAAACTAGATGATAAGGGAATAGCAATAGTAAAAGAGTTCTCATATATGGGATCAATCATTGATCAGAATGGGGACTGAAGCCAGGAAATTAGAAGAAGATTAAGAATGGGGAGGGCGGCTATGAAAGAACTAGAAAAGATCCTAAAATGGAAAGACATACAACTCAGCACAAAAGTAAGAATCATACAAGGCATTGTATTCCCCATTAACATGTATGGATGTCAGAGCTAGACAGTCAAGAAAGAAGGTAGGAGGAAAATCAACTCATTTGAGATGTGGTGCTGGAGAAGATTGCTGAGGATTCCACGGACAGCCAAAAGGACAAACAAATGAGTCCTAGAACAGATCAAGCCAGAAATATCTCTAGAAGCCAAGATGACAAGACTCAGATTGTCATACTTTGGGCACATCATGAGAAGGAATGAATCATTGGAAAAAACAATAATGTTAGGAATGGTGGAGGGAAGTAAAAAGAGAGGAAGGTCACATGCTAGATGGATGGACTTTATTAGAGAGACCATGAATGTGAGTTTGCAGGAGCTGGGCAGAGCAGTAGAGGATAGGAGTGCCTGGAGAGGTCTCATCCATAGGGTTGCCATGGGTCGAGATCAACACAAAGGCAGTTAACAACAACAACAACAACAACAACACAGTAGGAAGTGGGTCTGGGAATACATGCCATCTTCAAGAAGTAAAGTCTAGTCTTCACTTTAAAAAAAATCTAGGTCTTTCACTATCTATAAATGAACACGAATTTCCATGGGATATGTACTGTAGTTTATATTAACGCTGCCTTTACAATTGATATGAAGCTAGAAGAGCCTTACCATGTTGAAAGAGAAGTGGACCTGTACACCCAGCCCCATCTCCTCACCATCCAAGGCTCAATGAGAGCACCACTGAAATGAACCCCATCCAGTGTGGGTCATCATTGGCCCTTTTCAAGACTCTCATTTTGAAGAGGGATGAATACTTGTATTTTGGTTCAGGTGCAGAATCTCATGATACTGCAACCTTTAACTAGATGCATTCAGAAATGCCAGGGCACAAAAGTGAGAGGAAATACATGTGGGCAGAAAAGTTTTTTAAAAAAAGTTTTGACCAAGTGCAATAAGCATCACTTTATTATGGTTATACTCAGTGTGGGGGGAAAAAGCTTTCAAAAGAAGCTGGCTCAGTCAATTTGCATTGGAGAAAGGAAATGTGTAGTCCTTTTTGTTTGGAAAAAAGTAAAACATTAGTGATGCATTCATTAAATTATACCATGGTGGTATAGTTATGGTGAGATGGCAAGTTTTCATGTTATCTCCCCTGTAGAAAAGGAATAGTGGACACTTGCTTTTCACTCTTTTCTTTTTGGCAACCTATTAATTACACTTATTATTAACTGATGTTGCTGTTAATTCTACCTACCACCTTCTAAAAGCTTGAAATTTTAACCTAAGCAAGCAATGGAAGGTAAAAATTGTGGTTTCCTAACACTTCACAGACCTCATTTGTGCTTGAAGTTGGGCGGAAATTTCCTCTGTCTCTGGATTGCCCTTGTCTGGCTCACTTGCTCTTTGGTTGTATTTTTCTGGCTGAACTCTGGACTGTCTTTGATCCTGCCTTTGAATCACCCTTTCCTGCTTTCTAACAAGACTGCAGTGCTGATTTGAACCTTTTCCTAACAGAAGTGGGCAAAGTGGAGCCATGGGGCTCCCACATATGGCCTTGAAGAGTGGTGATTCTCCTTTTTAGTATGTTACATGGTACTTTGGCACTGTTTTAACATTTGTTAAAACCAGGAGTGGAATTCTAGCTCATTTTATTTCCCTTCCCCCATTTATGTTTGGGTAATCTATGAAACCACTGAAGGATCCCAGGACAGAAAACTGGGCCATTGGAGCTGCTGAAGTTGCCTAACCCCTGTTGTACTGCCTTTTTAGAATACCTCTCCCCTATTACTACTCTGTGCTTGAGCCTTGCTGGTTTAGATATTGTACCTGTAGCCTGCTCATCCTAAAACAGGACATAATGGCAGAGGGAAAGGAGAAACAAAGACCAGGGTGACAAATATCAGTAAAAAGGAAAAAATTGGGGAGAGGAGAAGAAGAATCAAAGCAGAGGGGGAGAGAGCAGTTACTGGAATAAGACTCACACACAACTCAAGAAATGGTCCCATTAATGGATCCCCCTTTTACTTTACATGGTGTAACTTGCAAACAGGCCTACATTCTTAATTATGTGGAACTATAGTAAAGTATGAAAACTACCAGTTGTATCCATGGTTGCTTTTAGTTAGTGAAAAGCACTTATGCCCCCATCTGTGGCATTTGGCCAATGCCTCTTCCATGTTTCACCCTCCCATATTCTTGAAAAGCTGCTTCTGTGGTTGGATAACTCTCCTCCACAGTGTGGGAGGTGGTACAGAATGCTGTAGTAGATAAGAGGGGAGGAGTAAAAACTGGGTACTCTGCAAGTGCACAAAAAGGAGGAAAGGCGGGGGAGTAAAAAAAGAAATATAGCAGCACCTTTAAGACTAACTAGTTTTATTTTTGCATGAGGTTTTGCAGATATAAACCCACTTCTTAGGATGCAGTGCCAAGTGGTATTAAGTCCTTAGTACTAATAAGTACTACAGTACTGCATCTGAAGAAGTGGGTTTGTATCCATGAATGTTCATGCAAAAATAAAGAGCAGTTATTCATAAAGGTGCTGCCACATTTCTTCACCCCTCCTCCTCCCTTCCTCCTATTATGCTGCAAGAGACTAATACAGCTACTTTTTTTTTTTTTTGCAAAAAGTGCACTAGTGCAAATTTGCATCCACTCCAGCCCAATCTGTATAATGAAAACTAGAATTGGGTTTTAGTATGTTCTGTGTCTATTTGACCTATATTGCTAGACAATAAAATCCAAAATGAATTATATGGTCCTATTCTTACCCTGTTATATCACCAGATTCTTTCTCATTGTCAGCAAACTGGGTCTCCTGGTCCATTTCTTGTTCTGTTACCATGCCAGCCTTAGGATGTTGTGAACGGGTTTCCAAATCACCATTGCCATCCTCAGCTTGAAATAAAAGAGCACTTGTTCTTCCATTGTATGAAATCTCATGCTCTTCCTCCAACAATTTGTGAGGGTTTCTATCTAGAAGAATTTCAACTTGTGTCTCAGAGATCAGATCCTGGATTAACACATCTTCTAATTCTTTAACAGGATTTCCACACAGTAACTGCATTGTGTCTGTCCTGCTACAGTTTTCTTCAGGGGATACATCATCCACTCTGTTTTGGCCCACCATTGTCCATTCCTGATCTTGCACAGGGCTTCTGGATGGCTTCTTTTCATCTTCCAGTTTTTGAGATACAACAGCAGAAGGTTTCTCTCCTAAATAAAAAGAATCCCATTCAGTCTCCAGAGTAGACTGCCCTTCACTTTCATTTATTATGGAGATTGACTGAAATGTATCCGAGGAGTCTGGTGAAAAGGTTTCAAGAGAATCTGTTTGTTCTGCCACTGCTGTAGTTTCCTGTGAAGTGAAATGGCTTTCTCGTGTTACCAAGATATCCTTCCTCAAAGGTACATTTTCTTCACCACTAATGAGGACATAATCCATCTCTAGTGAAGACTGATCTTCAACTTCATTTAACACTATATCCTCCTTGCTTTCTTTATTTCTCATCTCTGCCCTCTCTGTGGATTTATATCCTTTGCCATCATTACTAAGCATATCACAGACAGTTTCTGAAATTAAGCAGAACAGTTTAAGTTTCAGTAGTTAATTCATTGCTCATGTTCGTTCAACAAACAAAATAATTTTGTATTTGACATTGCACATATTATACTTTCTGTTTAGGTTATTTTCAGTAAATTAGTATCTCACATAATGGCAAGGTGTCTAGTTAATTTTTTGTAGTAACCCACCATAAACACAGCATTTTGTTTTGAATATTGTGATACATTAATGATGCACTAGCAAAATTTGATGACAACAAAATGTTTGTTTTTGCCAGTATGCAGAACAGTAATAATCAATATTGCCTACTTTAAACAGGGATTGCAGTGGAAACATTTAAGCACAGAGTTCTGAATCCCTCAGATACAAACACAACAACAGCCTGTATCAAAGTACCATATTATATCTTTATTCTATTTTTCAAAAATTAGGTTAACATGCTTATTTTATTTTAAAAATAAAATAATTATTTAATTACTTACCATTGCCCATGCATACAACTCCACCTGCTGGTGAACTGATATGAATTGGTTCTACTTCATACTCAAATTCTTTCAAAGAATCAGATGGCATGGGAGTTATTTCAGATTCCAACAATAAAGAGGCCCAGTCCTGATCTTCTTGAGAATAATCCCCAGCCTTGGAACTGGCCTCACTATGTCCAGCTTCTGAATGATTAATTTCACCTTTACCAATTTGTGAATCAATATTACTTGAATCTGTTCCATGATCAAATTCTTTCAAAATGTTTGAATGTTCATCAGATTCTAGCAAAAGTGAACCCCAGCCTTGATCTTCTTGAATATGTTCTGCAACCTCACCTTTGATAGCAGTATGTTTAGATTCTGAAATGTTGATTTCACTGTCATCAGTTGGTGATTCAATATTACTTGAATCTGTTTCATACTCAAATCTTTTCAAAGTGCAAGAAGATCCAGGAGTCCCATCAGATTCTACTAACAGAGATCCCCAACCCTGATCTCCTTGAGAACCTTCAGCTTTTATATCCATAATGTCACTTTCTGAAATGTCCATGTCACCTTTTTTATTAGTGTACTCTGTACCAAATGGAGAAGTGGATGCATATGGTGACTGTCTATCAGGTGATCCTGTAAAACATGGGCTTGGACTCTCCTGCCTATTTTCAGGTTCTTGCATAGTGTTGATAGCATACTGGCTTCCTGTACCATACAGGAAATCTTCCTTCTCTTCTTCTAGAGAGGCCTTTAGTGAATGCATCTGTGTGAGTGTTCTATGTGTTTCTGCACTTACCTCTGATTCATTGTCTAAGATTGTCAGAGGATTAGTTGCATTCACTATGGTAGATGGACCATTAGTAATTGCTATCTTACAGTGATCTATTACAACTTCACTATTAACATGGATATTTGATGCCTTCTGTTGATCAACATTCCCTGTTATATAGTCAAAGCCAAAAAGCTGGTTACCCTCAGTAAAAGTGCAACATGCAGAACCATCTGTAGGCATAACTGGAGCAGCAGTAGGATGGATAGATTTATTTACAGAAGCTGAGACTTCCTCTTCGTCAATGTTTTTCTTTCCAAATATACCCTTATCTAGCTTTAGAGGTGCTGTTTCCACACTTTCTGAACCAGAACTTGACAAATCCTCTATTTCAAAAGTTGTTTTGTTTACTGTGTCAGAAATCTCCATATTTACCATTCTAATTTCAAATGATTCTTCCCTTCTATTAGGTGACAGTTGGTAGGACTCTTCAATGCTTGCATCATAATTATCTGGAAGGCATGAACAATTTCCTTCAGGACATATCTCTTCCCTGTCAATCATTAGCTGCTGATTAAAATAAAAGTCTGTGTCTTTGTACATATCTGACAGCATGGGAGACATATGAGTGGCTTCTTCAGGCTCAGGCAGAACAGAAGACTGTGCACATGTTTGCTTGCTTTCATATTCATGGCAAACATCAGGACTGCTTGAGGCCTGTGAACTGCTATCTTGATCACAGTGACTTAATATATCAGGATTTTCTCTGTTTGTTCTCAGATTGAAAGGCTGTTCCACAACATTCCACAAATCTGGATCAACAGTGAATCCTTGACAGTCTGCAGAGTTATTTTTTAATATATCTGGAACAAATGTTTTTTCTTGTGGAACTCTATCCTCATTACTCGTTGAGCTGGATGTCCTTGCTGCTAGACATTGTGGAGTATTTGGTGAAGATTCTTTGTGTGAGTCTAATAGTTTTTGACCAAATGGGTTACCTATGTTTATTTCATTGGGATCACTGGAAGCTACATTCAGATGACCTCTTAACAGACCAAGCTTGGGATCTACCTGAGCAAGTGCACTGAACAGGCTTGACTGCCAGTCTTCCTGAATACATTGATTAAGACAGCCCTGGGCACTAATAGAAGCAGCAAAAAGTTCTTTCTTTTCATCCTCTTTATTATTATATGATTGTGACAGTGAATCACACTCTTCAAAGTTTACTGGAACTTGATCTAATTCTTCTTTTTGTTTATCCAATGAGTGTTCTCCATTATTATGTTCACCTTCACTATTTAATTGAGTAGACTCCTTTTCATAGCTAGCAGCATTTAGTTCTTCAAGTTTATCACTTCCTTCTTTGACCACTCCCAAAACGTCATGGCCTACAGCTACTGCAGCATTAATTTTTAAACCATAACTGGAATTACATTCTTGACCCACTGAATTGTCATCTGGTTTTTGTAAATTCCACCATTCTGAAGAATCATTTGAAAATCCAAGATCTTCCACTCTGGACATGTGAAATTTATCTAATGAACTTTCAGAATTACTATGCAGTAGTAAATCCCACACATCTGAAGTCCTTGATGCATAATTTTGTTCATGATTTATATTAGAGGTTTGGTCATGTACTTTATCCTGAATTGTTCTCCAGTGTCCTAAATATTCAGAAGGTTCATGACAATAATCTTGCCTTAAAGTACTACAAGCATCACCCTCTTCAAAACATGTATTTAATGCCATTTCATGGATATTTTGGTCCAAACTGGGCTGAGTACCTGAACTCTCTGAATTAACTGCCAGGTTTGTTTCATGGGAATACAAAGATTCCTGCATTATGACATCTTCCTCCAGTTTATCAGGGTTTATATCTGACTTTTCCCCTGACTGATGTACATTTGAATATTCTGAATCTTCATCTATTCCAGGACTTGATAAAGAAGATACTGTATCATCCTCTATGTGAGCATTCCAAAGATCTAAATTTTTGGGAACCTTGTGATCAGTGCTTGTTTCAGAATCCTCTTGGCTTTTATTCTCAAGTAATTCTTTCTCACATGCTTCTGATTTACCATAATTTGTAATATCCCAATTATCTTTATTTTCCTTTTCATTATTAGCTGCTTGCAAGCTGTCCCAAGTATGAATATTTGTAGAAGAGTCACTGAAATCTGGACTTGTTGCGCTCGAGCGTGTATATTCATGAATGGAATCGCCACAGGTGTTGCCATCATTGTAGGTGTCCTTGACTTCAATATCTTCTGGGAAACTGCATGTGGTATCTGACTCTCCTAGTGCTTCTTTTATTTTAGGGCTTACAACAACAGAATGTACTTGTTCGTTTACTGATATACTCCAAGCATCCAGAATTTGGGACAATTCATGGTGAGGTATAATATCAATATATGTTTTATTTGAACCTTTATTTTCAGATTCTAGACTTTCTGAAGCTTCTCCTCTTTCAGAACAATCCATTTCATATGACAGTGAATTACTTATTATAGGTGCCTCTTTTGTATCCATGGATTTAGTATATTCTCTATATGGATTTTGTGGAATTTCAGTTGCTTTTTCTTGACTTATATCTTCCAAAGATGTCTCATGACTGCTGAGCAATTTATCCCATTGGCCTTGATTATCAACAAATATTGCAGAAAGCTTTTCTTGACTGTTCTCCTTTCCCACAGAACCTAGAGAAGGACTTTCCCACTCAAGAGTCTTTTGTGATGCAAAATCATTATCAAAACATTTCAGAACTGATGTTGATGTCACATTTAAACTGTATTTTGAATGATCAGCTGTGTCAGGATGTACCAAAAACGTGTTACCATCTTTGGGAGACACAGCAAAACAATCTGCATTGCTGTCTGGAGATTCTTCCTTCTTGTCTTCATTGACAGAATTAGTCCAGTTAGGAAACTGTATACTTATTTCTGATGGTTCTGCTGCTACATCTTCAAGACTTCCACTACTTCTTGGCTTTTCAGATGATCTAGGATTATCAGACATTGTCATGCTTTCATCTGAATTATTAATGTATGACAGAGCAAGGAAAGATGATGGTGGTGTGTCGTCATTCTGTGTGTAAACATTCTTAATATTTTTAAGGGTATCATGTCCACTTCCTTTATCATTGTTTCTTTCACATTCCTTAACTCTTTGCACTGAGGCAGAGGAAACATCACTGTGTTCCAGTCCAGGCTGTTGGCTGCGCTGGAGTTGCTGATTCCACTGGTCAAAATGTTTGTCTAAAAGCTTATTGCTCTGCTGAGACTGTTCATTGTCTTTTACTTTACTGCTAACTGAAATAGTGCTCTTCATGTCATTGGTGTCCAAATGTAGAAAGTCTGTCTCCATAAGACTATCTCCACTAGTTATTTCAGCATTTTCTTTGGATGTGAGTGAAGGATTACTTGTCTGTACAGAAATCATAATTAATCCACAGTTTTCAGAAGTAGAAGGGCTACTTTCATCAACACAGTAGTCATCTGAAAAATATGTGGCACCTTTTTGTTCTGAATCAAGGAAAACAGTGTTTGTTGCAATGTTAACTCTAGAATGTGCAGGTTCTGTTTCTTCCTCAGGACCTCTGTTTTCACAACTGGAATCAGATGAATGTATAGGAGATGATTGTGGGAATGGTTTCTCCTCTGTTAAAGCACATATTTCATGTTCACCTGGATTTGAGTTTATCATTTGATCAAAGATTGGTTCTCCATTAGAAAGCTTGCCTTCACCTTCTCTTTCATCTCCAGTTCCTGATGGTGATACATAGGAGTCTGAGGTTGAATAATTTGTATCTGGTGGAGAAACAACTAAATCTTCACATATATTTGATGTGATAAAGTCTGGATCTCTGTAGGACAGGAAGGGATCTTCCCAAGACACAAGGTTTCCAAGTATTTCTTTTCTGATGTTTGAGTCAGACAAACCCCATCCCTCCATAGTATCGTTTTGTTTGGAATTTTCTACAGTGTCATTTTGGTGTTCCAAAGTCAATTTAACATTCTTCTGCATATTAGTAATATGAGGCTGTTCATTTGTATATGGTCTATGGTTATCTATTGAACTGTGATTATCTTTATTTCTGGATCGTAAATCAACTTGGTTGTTTAGATTTTCACATTGACTTTCTTCAGAGAGTTCTGGCAAATGTTTAGATACAGCCCATGTGTCAAAATTCCTTTGTGAAATGTGATCAAAATCTACATGAGGAACTTTCCACACATCCTCTGAAAGCTCAGAACTATCACAATCAAGCTTTGACCAAACATCAGGTGAATTTGTCTTCACACATCCAGTGTGACAGTTGGTATTATCCCATGGATCAGATTTTGCAGGCATTGGTTGATTGGATTTCCACATATTAGAAAAGTCTTCCTTTTGTTGCCCATTCTCTTTTTCTTGGTTTCCCAAAGCATGCTCATTCTGGATAGGACTCAGTTGATCCTCCCAAATACCTGTTCCTGAAAATTCCAGGTGCTTTGGTTGTTTTTGCACACAGACTGAATCTGAAGCTCTTCTGTCAGTTTGCTTTGTCAGCAGTAGACTTCCTTTATGATCTTTCCATGAATCAGGATTCTGAAACACACCTTCTGTTTCAGCTGAACTCCATGTGTCAGCATCTTTTGAACCTAATTCAAAACCATCCCACCAGCTTCCATATCTAACACGAGACTGAGGATGGTTCACATGATCAATTTCATTAATTTTTTTAATTACATCTTGTGGATAAAATAAAGGTGGCCCACTATCTAAAGGTGATGTATCCACAAGGCTGTTCATTGGGGTTGGTGGGGTTCTTCTCTCATCACTTTTCACCACTTCAGAAGAAGGTGGAGAATCATTTTCCAAGGCAATCAAACTTGATTTTGATTTTGTAAACTCTCTAGCATTTTCTGGCTGGTGTGCATGCTCATTAAATTTTACTATGTCATCTTCTCCATTTCTTGTCACTGGCAAATCAGCTGAATAATATGAAATTTCATATTCTGATGGATTGATCCCATCAGCTATTTTTGAGCCAGCTGGCTGCTGTCCTTCGGATGAGCCACTGTCATGGGAGAAATCGTCACCAGGGGAACAGTCCACAGAATGAGAAGCCTCTGTCTGAACTGTAGTCATTGGTGCTAAATCAAAGTTAAAAAAATCAAAATTGTCACTGCTGTTTCTAGACTGAGGCTTTTCTTCAGCTACTGCTCCTTCAGGAATAGGGCTATAAGAGTCAAAACCAGAGAGGAAACTGTGATGAGATACAGCTCCCTCTGCTACTGGACTATCATCACTAAGAAAAACTGAGCTCTCCTTGGAAGATCTGCTGCTTCTAATGGTAGCAAGTCCACTGTCTGGACTCACAAGATCTACATTAACATCAGCATGGGCTTGAGCAGATCCGTTATGATCTTGAGGGTTCTCTATAAAGTTGACAACATTTGACTGTGGTTCAATATCAGAACCATACAATTCCACGATTCCAGAAGACCCTTGGGAAAGTGGAGCACTTCCGGCAACAGCTTCAGTGGAAGATGTCCTACTGTTTGATGCCATCTCTGGGTGTCTTTTGGTGATAACATCTTTCATTAGCAGAAAAATTTCACCACAATTTGCCGTAGAGTTTGCTTGATGATAAAGGAAGAGTTGGTCACATCCATACTCCAGAGGATCTAGTTCCAGGCAAGGATTCTGACATTCTTCTAACTCACAACAGATCTGTTGAAGAGGAATAGTGTTTTAAAGAAGCAATTCATTGCCATTTACACATTATTAAGGGCAAATACTCCCCTTCTCATTATCTATTACATCTTTTTCTTTTATTTTAATTTTTATAAATGTTATAAAACACTTAAAAACTGGGAACAAACCTTACAGAATGGCAAGAGAAAAATTAAAGTTTTGGTGCTCTTGTAGTAATCTGGTTATAGTATGTTAATGATACAAGTTAGAACAGGGACAGGCAACTGTTGGAGGGAGACACACTAGTCTCCAAGAGACCATGATGGGTTACACTCCACTGCCACAGTGACACATGCAAGGTTCCTCACCCCTAGGCCTTTAGATTGAGGGACTGAAGGCTCTTTGCTGCTTTTCAGCTAATTTGTATCTGTTTGGAAGTCCTTGTTATCAATATTTGGTCACCTGGGCTTCCAACACATGATTCTAAGTCCAAACAGATAGAATTAACTTCAACACTCTGTTTAAGTACTTTTGAAATCCTGGAACCTCAGGCTATTAATATGAGAGAATTAGTGGGCTCTTAGCTAGCTGTTAGGTTATTTATTATATGTAGTCATGGTTATACAAATGTACATTCCCTTTAGGGAGAATAATAATAATTTTCAATGCTCAAACACATTATCTTCATTACATTACATGCAAGACATCAAAAGTTCATAAGGAACTGGGCCTGAACAGACTGCCAGATATAATACAGCTTGAGACCACTTTAATTGTCTTGGCTCAATGCTAGGGAATCATGGGAATTGTATTTTTTTCTAAGACATCCTTCTCTGTCAGAGAGCTCTGGTGCCACAATAAACTACAGTTCCCATGATTCCCTAGCAATGAGCCAGGGCAGTTAAAGTGGTCTCAAGCTGGATTATTTCTGGTAGTCTGTTCAGGTCCCAAACTTCAATATCCTCTGCTTTTCCTTAGCCAGGCATTGCTATACCTAACACATGGAAGAACTTAAACCTAGTATGTGTGGATAAGCACATAGGCATTACTATACTATACACATAGCATCATCTAGTGCAAGAATAATGAAATACATATTTTCAGCATAGCCTAGACTTTACCAGTGGCATTACTAGGAAGAAGAGAACTCCATTGCCAGGGCAAAGAACAGGCCCAAGCTCACCCCTCACAGGTTCTATCCCCATCATCCTGTGGTTAGGCGATTCCAATGTGATTCCAAGTAGTTATTACTGTTTCACTCTCTATGACTGAAGTAGTTTTAAGACTTGTGTAGCCCACATTATTAAAAATACAATGGCAAAAGATTATGTAATTATAGATCCTGTTTTATACAAGATACAATTACTTCCTTACTTCCTTCACAATACATACTTGGTTTCCCAGCTCCATGTTCTCCGAATAAACTGCTATTTGCCTTTTTTCTTGATCCTCTTCTGATAAGTAGCTGGCCAAAATGACAAGGACATCAAAGCCATATTTGTCCACAAATTCTTTTAGGTCTCCAGTCATGTTTTTTTGTAAGAGGCAGTCCTGAAAGATGAAAACATTATTCTTGATTGAAGAAATTAATTGTTTATACTTTCAGAGTTAGTTCAATCAAGGCAGTGAGCAACTCAGTAGTGATTGATTAATTCATTATTATTTTTTACAATAGCAACTAGTTCATATATTTTGCTAAATAAATGGAACCTAACCATTCATCCTTTAACAGGTGGGTGGGTTTGTGGGATTTGTATTGCATTTGTATTGTATTGTACTTTTAATGTTGTAAGCCGCCCCAGTTGCATTCGCAGAGGGGCGGGCCTGATTAGAAAGGTAATATATTTAAGTTTTCATAAAGGATACTAAAAATCTCTTCTCTTTATAACCTGGAATCCTCTGTGACACATGCACATGTAATTCAAAGTCATGTGTGTGGATGTCTGGTTTTGGATGTTGCATAAGGAAATATTCACTAGTGTGTTGTTGTTGTTGTTGTTGTTGTTGTTGTTGCTGCTGCTGCTGCTGCTGCTGCTGTTGTTAACTGCCTTCAAGTTGATCTAAACCCATGGCAACCCTGCTGATGAGACATCTCCAGCCCCCCCCCCCCTTCTCTACTGCTCTGCCCAGTTCCTGCAAACTTATATTTGTGGTCTCTTTAATAAAGTCTATCCATCTAGCATGTGGCCTTCCTCTCTTTCTACTTCCTTCTATCTTTCCTAACATTATTGTTTTTTCTAATGATTCAAGCCTTCTCATGATGTGTCCAAAGTATGACAGTCTAAGTTTTGTCATCTTTGCTTCTAGGGATGTTTCTGGCTTGATCTGCTCTAGGGCCCATTTGTTTGTCTTTTTGGCTGTCCACAGAATTCTCTGCACACTTCTCCAGCACCACATTTCAAATGAATTGATTTTTCTCCTATCTTCTTTCTTGACTGACTAGCTCTCACATCCATACATGGTAATAGGGAATGCAACAGCTTGTATGATTCTGACTTTTGTGTTGAGTTGTACGTCTTTGCATTTTAGAATCTTTTCTAGTTCTTTCATAGCCACCCTCCCCATTCTTAATCTTTTTCTGATTTCCTGGCTGCAGTTCTTGTTCTGATCAATGTTTGATCCCAGATATCAGAACTCTTTTGCTATTTCTGTTTCCTCATTGTCTAGTTTGAATGTGTGTAAGTTCTCTGTGGTCATTATGTTCAACAATAAGCCTGCCTTTACACTTTCTTCTTTGATCTTCCTTAGTAGTTGTTCCAGGTCTATGAGGTTTTCTGCTAATATTATAGTGTCATCAGCATATCTCAGATTGTTGATATTCCTTCCTCCTATTTTCACTCCTCCCTCTTCCATGTCCAAGCCTGCTTTCCTTACAATATGTTCTGCATATAAATTAAATAGGTAGGGTAATAGAATGCAGCCTTGCCTCACCCTTTTGCCAATTGGGAACTGTTCTGTTTCTCCATATTCTGTTCTGACAGTAGCCTGTTCTCCAGAGTACAGATTCCTCATTAGGACTATCAAATGTGTTGGCACTCCCATGCCTTTAAGGGCATCCCATAGCCTTTCATGATCTATACAAGGGGTAGGCAACTTGTCCCCTTTAAGGGCCGAGGGACTTCAGCTCCCAGAAGCCTCAGCCATGTTGGCCAATAATCTCATGTTGGCCAATAGCTCCTGGGATTCTGGGAGCTGAAGTCGCTCAGCCCTTAAAGGGGAAAGGTTGCCTATCCCTGATCTATACAGTCAAAGGCTTTGCTATAATCTATAAAACTCCCTGCTGTGCTCCATTAGCCATTGTGTATTTGCAATATGATCCCTAGTGTCTCTTCCTTTTCTGAACCCTCCTTGGACCTCTGGGATGTATGGTTGGAGTTTATGTTGCAGTATTTTGAGCAAAATTTTGCTTGCATGGGATATTAGTGCTACGGTCCTATAGTTGCTGCAGTTTCTTGTGTCTCCTTTTTTGTGGATGGGGATGTCGTATATTGATCTTTTCCAATCTGTTGACCATCGCTTTTTCCCCATATCTGTTGACATATGTTGGTTAGCACTAGGGTTGACTCTGTCAAGGTGGACTGCAGCAGTTCTATTAGAATATCATCTGTTCCTGGGGACTTGCTTTTTGCCATTTCTTTTATTGTAGCTTCCACCTCAATTTTTAAAATGTGGGGTTTATCTTTATTTGGCTCTTCATTCTATGTATCCTTAATTTTGTCATCTCTTTTATATAACTCTTCTGTGTATTGCATCCAATGTCTTTTTATTTCTTCCTGGTCTTGAATTATGTTATTTTTATTGTCATATAGAGCATCCCAGTCCTTGGTTTGAACTTTCCCTTGATTTCTCAAATCTTGTTGAATAGGTCTCTCTCTTCCCTTTTTGTTGTTGTCTTCTATTTCTCTGCATTGGTTGTTGTAGTAATTTTCCTTATCTTTGCGCACTAGCCGTTGTACTGTTGCATTCATGGTTCTTAGTTTATCCCTATCTCCTTTTTGTTTTGTTTCTCTTCTTTCCTTTATTACTTGTAGCATTTTATCTGTCATCCATGGTTTCTTCACTTTTCTTTTGTCTGTTGGAAGTGTCTTTGTGCATTCCTCTTTTATTATGACCCTGGCTTCAGACCAAAGCTCTTATGATTCACGATCTATTATATTTAGTACTGCAATCTGTTCCTTATATTGTCAATGAATTCTGTGGTAATGTTGTTTAAATTGTATTTTGGTATGATTACTGGTTTTGTTCTCTTCTTGAGTTTTACTTTTACTAGTGTGACAGATCCCTTTACCCAGGTTGTCCCCAAAACTCCAACCCCTAGGAATCCTGCCAGTCATCCTGCCCTGCTTACAGACTGTAAACTGCTTAGAGAGTGCTGAGTTCACTGTGAAGCAATATAGAAACGTAAATACTATTGTTATTGCTATTTAAAATGTTAAACGTGTTTAACATTGTCTCCTGTGAAATCAGCCTTAATATTATTTCAACTCTAATACTATTTGTTTTAGGAACCAGACAGGCTAATGATTTATGACAAACTTCTTTTCTTATTCTAATCCTTAATCATCTTTCATTAAAAGAAATCAGAGCTATTTCAAAACAGTGCCATTACTAAATACAAACCACACAACTACATCCTGTAAAGACTGATCACATTTTATCTGTCACATTTAGTTCACTTGTAAAATTCCCAGATCTACTTTAGACTGTGAGAATAGAAATCCAGTGCTTCAGATTTTGAGGATTATAAGAGCACAATGGTAGTTACAGGACTTTTGGATTTTGGTTGGGACCCCAGCTGCAACTCTCCTCAGAGGTACTTCTCATCAGTACCTACATCTTCGTAGCAGTGAGGTACTCAGCTCCTCACCATTAGGACTTCTAGCAACATATAAGTGAGTCTCTCCTCTGCCATGGTGTGACAACCTGTCCTGACAGGCTGATCTAGGCATCATGCTTTCACACAAGGAAGCCCTTATGCTCCTATGGGGTACATATTAAGGCACTGCATCCCATTTCACGTACCCCTCACATCTGCATCAACCTTTTTCACCTCAAACCAACACAGTTCTGACATGGAATCATTCAGAAGTCTTGAGTGATGAGCATCTGACAGGTATCTACCCAATCCTTTAAAAAAAAGGTTGGGAAATCTTGCATATTCCATGAGAACACAGATGTGTGGTAGTGCAAGAGAGCACGTGCAAATTGGAGCAGGCTGTTCATACCAAAGAGCATTGTAATGAAGAATTGTGTTCCATCTTGTATCTGTTTCAGGAACAGAGATGTTTTTTAGAATTACTTTGGCAGTATATGTGGAGCAGTCAGTGATCCAAGGTGATAAAGGAATGTGTATGTATGTAAGAGAGACAGACAGATAGACAGACAGAATAGTTGCTGCTCTGCCTACACTAGAACCAAACTATATTTCATACGGGCTGGGGAAAATAGATCGCTATGGGAAATCACTTCTCCTTACCCATCTCCATTTGTAAGAGGCTTGTTCTTCTCAAGCTTTTTCAATAAAATAAGTGGAACTTTCCTAAAGAGTACTCTGACAATAGCTGAGTTTTTTATTATCCCAGTTATGCCCAGTCATAACTAACAGGTATGAGGAGAAAGAGGTGATGAAATAAAGTTGCAGATAAAGCCCTTACTGAAGTCCCAGAAGATGTGGATCATTGGTTTCTCCCCCAAACACACACACACACACACACACTGCTGCTGCTGTTGCTGCTGCTCCTAGACTAGGTTTAGGGAAAGATGGCACTTTTGTAATTCAAACTAAAATCTCATTTTGTTGGGTTTTAAATACACCCAGAACTAAGAAGTGGTTTCAAAAGCCTGCTAGACTTCCCAAATGCATGTGACTGTCCTCACCTATGCATTTCATACATCCTGTGGGATAACAACCATGTCTGTCTGGGAAGCAAAAAAAGAGGAGCTCCTGGAAAAAACTAAAACAGATTTAGTTTTTCAACTTTTCTTTTTTTAAAAAAATTGTAGTACCTACATTTACTCAATGAAGTTGCTATCTTTACTTTCACCTCCTGCAATTGCTCAGGAAAACAAAGCAACAAATGCCCCCATTACCTTGGATTGCACTATTTGTATTTGATAAAATGTAATCTTGTCTTCTGGCTAAACACATTATTGGCTTTTATGTTGCTACTAAACAACACTCTCCCTAAATCAACAACAGTTCATCAACAACAGACCACAACTGTACATTCAGTTGGGTGCTTTATTCTCTTCCTCCAGTCTCAGCTATACACATCTGTTTTCTACCTGAAATAATTGTTCATTTCCATGCATACAAATACTCTTTATTAATCTAGTCAGATGTAGCCAGAAAATGTGTTTCTCCTGAAGTTAAAATGAAATGAAAAACACTTTAATCAAATGTTAGGAAAGAATATATATATATATATCTACCATAATAAAAGGAATATATATCTACCATAATAAAAAGAGATCAGTTTTTCATCTTTTGCATACTTTCCTTGCTTTGCTGTCCTGCAGGTTAAGTCTCCCTTATCTGGAATTCTGAAATCCAAAATATACCAAAATCCAAAATTGTCCACAAGGGTGGTTGAGATAGTGACACCTTTGTTTTCTGATGATTCAGTGTGCAAATGCTTTTCATGCCCAAAATTATTTAAAATACGGGGTATAAAATTACTTTCAGGCTATATGTATAAGGTGTATATGAAATAAATTAATTTCATATTTAGACTTGGGTTTAGACTTCAAGATATCTCATTATGTATATGCAAATATTCCAAAATCCAAAATACTCTGAAATCCAAAACACTTCTAGTCCCAAGCATTTTGCACAAGGGAGATTCAACCTATATTTACCTAAAACAGAGTGAACAGGATTCTGTCATAATACCTGTAGTATCATTCTTTTATATTCTTCTATATTGTTTTCTCAGAGTGAAAAGCCACTCAAGAAGAACATTGATATTGCATTTCACAAAGTGAGAAAAATGTGTCAGAGTGGAATTGTCCAACTGGAGTACTGCAACACTGAGGTTATGATTGCAAACATCCTCACTAAACCTCTACCAAAAGATCATTTCCAGAGGCTATGTGAAGGATTGAAGATCCTTGACGTCTGTCCAAGAGAATGAGAAGGGGATTGTTGGAAGAATTATGCATTTCATTCTCTTTTCCCTCTCTAGTTAGACAGGGACTTCCCTCTCTCTCTCTCATTCTATCTAAACATGTGGCTCCTGTCGCTCTTGTTTAACAGCTCTCTCACAAGATTCTAAACTGCAGGAAGCAGTAGTTGTTGCAGTCTCTTCCTGCTATCTATAAAAAAATGGGAGGTATGTAAAAAAAATTAAAATTGATGTCTAAAGAACTTTCAGCAGAGCTAGGATTTTAAAGGGGCATGTACGAGAAATGGAAAAAGGGGGAAATCACCAAAGATGAATTCAGATGAATGGTCATCATGTGTAGGAAGAAATCAGAGATGCTAAAGCACAGAAACTCAGGCTAGCTAGAGAAGGGCAAATGCTGTCCCAGTCTTCAGAAAGGGAAACAAAGAAATGCATGGATCCTAGAACAAATCAAACCTGAACTCTTCCTAAAAGTCAAAATGACTAAATAGAGGCTATTGTACTTTAGTCATATTATGAGAAGACATGACTCATTAGAAAAGGCAATAATGCTAGATAAGGTAGAAGACAGCAGGAAAAGAGGAAGACCATATTCTAAATGGATAGACTCAATTAAGGAAGTCACTTCCCTGAGTCTGCAAGACCTGAACAGGGCTGTTGAGGACAGGGTGTCTTGGAGATGTCTCATTCATAGGGTCTCCATAGGGAGAGGCTGACTTGAAGGCAGTTAAAACACACACTGAAGATGGAGCAATCTTATTTTTTGCTGCTTCAAAGAGCAATGGATTCAAGCTACAGGAAAAGATCTAAATAGTAGAAAGAATTTCATGACGGTAAGAGCTGTTCGAAAGAGGAACACATTCCCACGGAGTGTGGTGGGGTCTCCTTCTTTGGAGGTTTTTAAACAGAGGCTGGATGACCATTTGTCAGGAGTGCTTTGATTGTGTATTCTTGCATGACAGGGGGTTGGACTGGATGGCCCTTGAGGCATCTTCCAAATATATGATTCTATTAATCAATTGTAAACACATATTTTGAGCCTTCTGATCAATTCTTTTTACTTTAATCCAAGTTTTAATCCATTTTTTCCTTCAACATCTGACAAAATAAATGGGAGTAATATTTTGAAAACTATTGTTTCCTGCCAAAACTTCCTCAACTAAAAGTTGGCTTATATTTACCTTATTTTTCCTTAATTAATTACATAAGAAATGTGTCATCTGGTGCTACTGAAAACAGGTTGGCTTTTTATTTCTCATTCTTCTAAAACCCTTAACTCTGATCCAGAGTTGCCATTGTTTTAAAAAAAAAATATATTCCTCTTAAGCTGTGTTCAGGATCATGATGATAATTTGCATTTCCCCTTAAAGTTTATTTTATGCTTGAAAAATCTGGATGTTGTTGCAGTACTCATTCATGAATGTAATACATTCATCCAACATGCATCTCTAACACAACACAGAGAAATACCGTCTCTTTTTAATTTTAAAATATATTGGAAGAGATGTGATGTTATTATATATTAGTTTGCAGAACAAAACTATTTTACCATCGCTATATTTGCAAACATATATTATTTATAACTGGGAATTTAAAAATACAATTTTAAGCCGAACTCTGACAACAGATTTTGTTTTGTTTTTGTCCTTCTCAATAGTTATACTTTCTGATTGATGGCATCTGACAGTTGATTACCCAAGTGAGCCGCATATAAATGTACATTACACATATATCTGACTCTTTGGAGGAGCTAACTGTGTCAATATTAACCTGACCAAATTAAGAATAAGATGCCTCTTTTGTTCTTCACACTTTTCACATGGAGAGCGCAATATGGCTTTTGTCAGAGGTGCTCCATCATTTTGGCTCAAGGAAACTGTCAGTACAGTTTGGGATTTGTTATTCATGGGCAGATATCCTGATGGGTCTAATGAAGCCTTTCTGCTGACAACTCATTTGCTAAAAATACCCGACCATCACAAAGTACAAATGAGGAATATATTTCTTTCCTCATTACTGTGTTTTCCTCTCACAATGGCAATTATGTCATGAACCCTCATGATCCTCAAGCTGGGCTACACTGAACTCTACTATGCAATCTTTATAGCAATAGCCTCTGCATAGGTCATGGTCACTATTTCTGTTTTCTAGTTTCTTACTGGGAACTCCCTAACAAACTTTATGACATCTTTAAATTGCAATATAATAGGGTGAACACCAACGTTATTGCACACATGCCGTGCAGACAGCCTGCGAGCCATTTGTTGAAAATTTTGAGCTAATTAATGCAAGCCCCCTCCTGAATGCAGGCATGGGCCATTTTTTAATAAAAGTTTTCAGGTAATGTCATCAAAGTTGAAAACAACTAGATGGAAAGAAAGATGCCTCATTATCATTAACTGTATCATTAATTATTGTGCTCATCCTCTCTCATACAAAAGTAGTTTATATTCAATATTCTATATTCTATATTATACAGGCATACCATCATCTATGGAGAAAATTGTATGATTTCAGGCTAGTGGGCTTCATAGATAATCTCATCCTTATAGTTTAATGTGTAATGGTGCACAGTGCATGTGACAAAAATAGCATGCTTGTTTAATCTGATGTATTATGAGGCGTATCACAGGTAGACTTGGGAATCTTGGAACATATGAATCCACATTTCTCAAAAATGTTTTAATTAATGCATGTTCTTCTTCCTGCTACCATAACCCAGAATAAGTTCCAGTCCTTCCTCCAACATGCCATGACTCTTCTGGCCTTTCTTCTATCCTACTACAAATTCTCTTGGTAACTTCCTGGGCTAGTGCCATATAAGGCAACCACAGCTTTGCAGAAACTATTTTTGCTTACGCAAGACTTGCCCTTCTATGTGTTTGGTAATTTTGACCATGATCTTTTTGGGTAGCTAAGGGCACCAGCATAGTTGGTGACAGTAGTAGTGTGGTAGCAGATGTAAAATGGCTATACACGATGCAGCAGAAGAGACAAAATGGTAGGAGGGAGCAGCAAAAAAACAAAAATAAAATACCAGCTCTGTCAGGATGTAAAATTCCCCTGCCAGCTTCTGAGTCAATAAGGCAACTTTCTTTGGTGATGATGATGATTTTCTCTGTTGTCCCCTCCTGCCATCTGTCTGGTTTTGTCTGCCTTCAACTTGTTTCAGACATATGGTGACCCTAAAATGAACCTTCTCAACCCTCTGGCCATTGACCTCTGGGGTCCGTCAGGGATCTCTGTTGTCCCCTATGCTATTTAACATATACATGAAGCTGTAGAGAGAGGTCATCTGGACTTTTGGGGTGAGGTGCCATCAATATGCGGATGACACTTAACTCTACTCCTCCTTTCCATCTCCATCCAAGGAGGCTGTCCTGGTCCTAAACCAGTGTCCGTCATCAGTAATGGACTGGATGAGGGCAAACAAATTGAAACATAATCCAGATAAGACAGAGGTGCTTCTGGTCAGTCAGAAGGCACATCAGGGAATAGGGATCCAACCTATGTTAGATGGGGTTATACTCCTACTGAAGACACAGGTTCGCAGTTTGTGGGTACTTCTGGATTCAGCTCTGAACATCGAGGCCCAGGTCTCTGCAGTGATCACGAGAGCTTTTACACATTTAAAACTTGTGTGCTAGCTGCGCCCATTCCTTGAAATGCAGGTTTGGCCTCACTGGTGCATGCCTTGGTTACATCACATTTGGACAACTGTAACACATTCTACTTGGGGTTGCCTTTGAAGAGTGTTCGGAAATTTCAGCTGGTCCAAAGAGCTGCAGCCAGGCTGCTAATGGAGGCAGGTTACAGAGACCACACAACTCCCCTGTTGAAACAGCTCCATTGGCTGCCAGTTTGTTTCTGGGCATAATTCAAAATGCTGGTTATGACTTATAAAGGGCATAAAAAAGGGGGGCTAATCTAGAAATAATGGATTGTATGAATAATCAAGTTCAAATTAATTCAGTAGAAGTATCAGCCTGTCATACTGATGAGAAATAGGGTGAAGAAGGTTTGAGTTACAAAATAGGAGTTATAAAACTAGGAGAAAGGGGCAGACAAATCTGAAAATAATGTGGGGGGAATTTGTACAGAGGGAGGAACAAATTCCAGTGGAGTTAAGGAAAGGCTTAGGGCCCCATGCCGTGGCCCCGATCCTCCATTTTGCCATCCCAAAAACAGTGGCAATATGCTGCTCCTTTTATGGGTGGCAAAAGGCCACCCCAAGAGCCAGCGCTGAAGCTCTTCAGTGCCCTTTCAGCACAGCAGGGCATCCTGATGCCGCACACCGTGTGTAACGCAGTTGGGGTGGGATTGGGGTGGCTGGCGTGAGGCTTCCCTGCCCCATTTCTACCCCCAGGCCAGCCCTTTGGGCTGGTCTGCAACAACCCTACATCTACTGGAAAATTCTCAATTAAAATATATATTTTTAAAAAATCTTTAGCAACATTTTCCACCAAACATTATTTTGTATTATTGTTATATTAGATACACCATAATCCAGAACTGAAAGAAGGGCTGGATACAAAGATGTTGAATTGAGTAAGTAAGACCAGAATAGATGGGCAAGAAAAAGCAGGTCAAACCTGCTTTTCCCCAAAGCACGTTGAAACCCTGCTGTCCACACCAGATGTTCCCAAAGTGGCCTGAATGTGCATGGCCTGACCACACTGGGTCTTTTTTTTTTTTTTTGCCTCATCATCATGCATGTGTACCATTGCATGAACACACCACTGGTGACTGCCTGCTGCCTAGATGCCATCCTTTGATTGGCCACACAGTTGCAGAGCACTGGTATGACCAGTGAAACACTGGCAAAGCAAAATCATGTCCTCCCACATGCCCCATTCACACCCCCTTCACCCCATACCCCCTCTTGGACTGTCTGGTTTGTGTATGTTGTACTTATATCCATTGGAGGTGTCACGCTTTCACTTTTTTTGAATTGCCACCCCTACCGCTTGGATATGGCCACTCCTTCTTTTTTTAATGCATACCTGCGTCAGTGTTTATATACAGCTTTAGGGTTAGGGTTAGGATGGATCACTCTTTCAGAACCACTGTCATACTGAGGTGTTTATATGCAGGGTTGAAGGTGTGCATTTTCCACCTTGAGTCAGACTATCGTGGCTTCTTTTGGCTCTGATTTTTAGCCCTGGACCATGGCTTCAATGTAGGCATGCATCATCTACACCAGGGGTAGGCAACCTTTTTGGGCCAGGTTGTTGTCCCTCAGACAACTGGGGGGCCGAAGCACCCAAAAATAAATAAATAAATAAATAAATAAATAAATAAAATAAAAATATTTTTTTTAAAAATATTTTCACAAAATTTAAAAAATATGCATGCACACTATCTCAGCCCCAGAAAAGCCATGGCAAAATCCCTGTGGAGATTTTGCCAAGAAAACCCCAAGAACAAGTAATAACAACAATAATCATTATCATCATGGCGGGGGGTGGCAGCAGCGGCAGGACCGGCCTGGGGCCGGTCCAAAGGCCTCGGGGGGCCGCATCCGGCCCCCGGGCCTTAGGTTGCCTACCCCTGATCTACACACACTGTCTTCAGAGCAGGTGGAAACAGCTTTATTTGGCCTATCTGTTTAGGCCCTAAGTGAATTAATAAATACATTTTACCTAGAACAGACATTAAGCTGACTACCCTATAATTGCCTTGATTCCTTGGATTCTTTTTTAAAAAATAAGTGTTAAAATAAACACTTTTTAGTCCTCTGGTACAAAGACTAATCTTAGGTCCTTGGTACATACTGTTGTTCAAAGATTGGTAATCTTACATTTGCTTGCTTTTAACCTGGAATATGGTCAAGAAAATCATCATTTGTCACTGCTATTTCTTTCCATATTAATTATACATTTCTTCTTATGCTGACAGATTTTTATCAGCTCTCCTCTTTGATTTCTGCTCCTTTTACTGTGCTGAATTTAATAAACTAGCCCGCATATTTTCTCAGCATTTGCATTTTTTTAGGACTCTTCCTCTGTTTGAGCTCTCTACTTTTTACTACCCTACTATATTTTCTTTTCTTTTAAAATAACTTTTAAAATCTATCTATTCTGGACTGCCTTTCAGGCAATAAATTTTTAAGACATCATGCATTTTCTTAAATGAATTTTTCATATTTCCTTGTGTTTGGTTCCCACCATGCTTTTCCTGACTCTCTTTAGTTAATATTCTGAGCCTACAGGCAAGGAATTATTATTTTAATAATGTACTGCAGAAGCACCTAGGTGTTCTAGACACTCTGTAAATAAAATATGATAAAGAAGACAGATATTTCAAGATGGCAATGATGTAGTCCTATAAAGAGTCATTTGGCAAGGAAGACTTTCAGGACAAATATCTGCCCCTTTCCAGCCTTGTACTCTGCATTTACACTTGCACTCAGCATTTACACCATCTATTCCCAGATGCACTAAATGTTCTAAATGTGCACAAGGTTTCCTTCTATTCTTCTCCAACAGCAGGCCAAAAAGAGCCCTGTGCTGATGGGGCAACTTTTTTGTTGTTGTTGTGATGCAGCTTCATGCCATTTCCAGCTTCTGGCATAACTTAAAGTGAAACTATCATGGTGTTTTCTTGGCAAGAATCGTTCAGAGTAAGAGCCTCATTTCCTTATCCCCTTCCTCCAGAACCAGCAAAACATCAATGACAATAAATCAGGATCTAACCCAAATTATTTCATTGTTGGTATCATTATTGCTGTTTATTGATGATGTTTATTCATGGCTTGCTCCTTAGTTTAAGCAAAGCATCTATGTCTCACATCTATGTTGAGAAACCAATGAAACCAATGAAATAAAAAAAAGAACATATTAACACATTAACAGAGCAAAGCACACCATGGCAAAATTAGGAAAAAGTCTATTTTCATTCATGAACTCTGTTTTCTTCAGCACATGTGAAAGGGGAGAAATTAAAAGAAAACTTTATATTCACATTATATATAAATCTGTTTAACCATGAATGATTTACACTGCAGTTTCTATATCTCTTCGGACCAATGGGGCTTACTCCCATGTAAATATGCATAGGACTGTAGTATTAAGCATTATATGGGATAACACATTGATGGACTCACTAGAAATGAGTAACAACAAATTAGCAAGCAACTCAAGAATGGAAGAAGTGGGTACATAGTTTCCTCATGTCCAGTGTGACTACTTCAGAGAGATCTTAGGGGTGTGGGGAAACATACACTTATGAATATTCAAATCTGATTTTGAAAATCTGTAGAAATAAGAAGCAGTGTATTTTTTTTATGTGACCAACCTATATTAGACATATATATTATACAATAGAAACAGACATCTTGCCTAGTTCTCATTATTGGGGGAGTCTGTAGTACAGAAATGCCACTGTAGTTTTCAACTGTTTGTTTACAAAGTCATTGTTATTTTTTTTAAAAAAATCACTATGACCACCTACATTCCTGTAATATTACCACTTGAATAGTTGACTTAGGATATAAAAGGCTGAGAAACTACATCCTGGCAGCAATGCCATCGGTCTTGCTGCAGGTAATGGAGTACTAAACTGTGCAGAAAAATAACCAACATAGTTACTGACCAGGAGCTGTCTATTATAATAAAATTGTCCCAGGTGTAAATTTATATTCAGTAATTTGCACCATGAAGTGTAACTCTCATGCAAACATGGTAATACAAAACACATTTCTTGCTGTCAAGAAAATGTCTAGGAAAATTAATCAACCATTCATCCATTCAGGCTCTTTGCATACCCTTTTGTCAAAGAGGAAACGCTAAGAGATCTCTTTCCTCTTCCATGCACTCATTGCAGTAGATTGTAGAATCCATCAAGCTTGTGTTGATTTATTGAACTGTCTCTTAACACAGCAGTATAACCACAGTAAATGAACTGATAACATCTCCAAAACACACACACACACAACCCTCAGTAATGATTCAACAGTATCTGGTGTATTTAATTCTATCCAACGTCAAATTATAAGGGACTGAATGTCTTCTGATCCCTCAGTAAACAACATCACACGCAAAACCATTTCCACAATACAACCTTATTGACTTAGCAGGTATCTATATTGTCTAGGTTTCTAACCATTTAACATGTCTGGTGTCAAAAGTGAAACAAAGTTGTTAAACATTCTTCACTGTTCCCACTGGCAGTTATATCATCAATACTTACTATTTTAACAACTTCTGATATAAATTGATAAATAGAGATAGAATAAAGATATGGTCCTTTACAAGTTGCACCTCTGTAAATTTATATTGAACATCTATCTGTCTGTCTGTCTGTCTATCTATCTATTTTTCATTTGAACATTCAGCTCTCTAGTATGGTGGAGCTATCTTTGCACAGATGTTGAACCTTTACTTGATATACCTAATGCTTGCAATGGGTCTTTATAGTAAAAAGAATGGAAAATGCAAAGCAGGCAACAATCTCTTTAAATGTGGATTTTATCCCTGAGTAGAATCCACGGAAACTCACGGAGCCATCCATCACTCACCAGCTTTGCATTTTTCTTCATAAAGATATATGACCTTTGCCCATTAGATTTCATTAGCAGGGCACCATACAAGGAACCTTCGCAGATGACAGGCTAGGGAGCTAAACATCCTTGCCTGAAGGATTCATAGGAAGAAGTCCATCTTCAATCCTTGTCCCTGGGAGGCACTTTTAACACCTGCCAACCAGAGCGCTATCATCAGAAAAACATTTACAGATTTATCTTCAGGCTGGTGATTATAAGAGATAATTTGTTTGGAGTATGGATAAAGTTAGTCTAGCATAAACAAACTAGAAGCACAAATTACATGACGAACATCATTAACTATTGATTTAACCACTACCAATCTAAAAGAGAAGAGACATTATCTCAAAATGGTAGTGTTTTTTGAAAAGCAAAACAAAACCCTAAACAATATCAGTCAGAATAAGAGAAAATTGAAGCGTACGCACTTTACACTTTCTGTTTACACTCTGTTTTTCACTATAATTTATTAATACTTGTATTTATATATAATTATGAACTACAGTTCTTTTAGTCTATCCCTTGCTATTCATCTAAATACATAATTCTAAGTAATAGATGCTATCTGGTGAATGCTTTGTTCCCCATAGAGCAATATGTTCCTTCTAGAACTGAAATAGTTATTTGTAAATATTCAGTATTCAATAAATTATCAAATTTCATGAGACTTAGAAATTATGAGTCATTGCTCAAACTGAATACAATGCTTTAAAACTGATGTTATCTTTGTTTTGATTTTGGAAGGTTTCAAATATTAACTTCTGTAAAAGCAATGTCAGTTATCAAATATTAACTACCATTGGATATTTTCTATCAAATTCTGTCAGCCACTTTCAAATACTGTATACCATTCTATGCCATTGCTAAATATCAACTGACAAAAATCAATTATTATTATTAATTAAATATATCCAGTGAATACATATATTATTAAGAAAATATTCCAAGAATATTTGAGCAATCAGAGATTATATTGTTAGGAAGAATTTTTAGTAGAATCTTTGGTAGGAAATTATTTCCAGCTCTATGTGATTCTATATTTTATTATTAATAGCTTGCTCTTGAATCTGCCATGTTTAGTTTACAGTTGTACTTCTTAGAAAAGCATCATTCTGTCCATTTCACAGGCCACTGTATGCATCTAAGAGTCAATGACTAGATCAAGTGAAATCTAGATCATATGTGACAACTCTCCTAAATATAAAAAACATAAAAAGAGGCTTCCCACATCACCTCAGACATTAACTTTTCCAGTAAAAGCACCTTATTTGTTCACTAAAATCATCATAAGTAAATAAAGTAATGAAGTTATCAAAATCATAATGCGTAAGGAGCTATGGGTAAAAACCACAAGACCACAATGGTACCAGCTGTTATATGTACATAGGCTGAAGGCTAGAATCAGGGGAAGCAGAGGAGCATCTTTCCCTGTGCAACCCTCTCTAATCTATGATTTAAAAATGTTTTGAATCTTTTCCATATTGGAACCTTTAAGTGAGGGATCATGAATTCCTTGCGATCACCTCGCTAAACATAGGCAATGCAATGTCTCACATCCTTCCTATGATCTGTTGTAGATAGCCATTCTTGCCAGATCTTTTGTTATTATCCATTTCTAAAGGAAAAAATAAAGTTATTTCTCTTTTTTATCAATTGTTCTACATAAATCACAGCTAAAAACACAGAGCAGCAGCTTAGGGGTGCTACTAGTGATACAATGGGTGCTTGAAATCTCCAAATACTATATATTATTGGTCAGTAAAATCAGCTTCATTTGTATTTCCTTCTTCCTGTACCAGTAGCCATTTCACTTGAATGTGGCACAAAGAGAGATGGGAAATTGAAGTAGCCACAGAAAAGGCTCTGTCTCAAGACCTCAGCAATTACACCTGTGAAGGTGGTGGGATTGAGAGAAAGCCCTCCACTGCAGATCTTGAGGCATGTGCTGGTTTATATAAGGAAATATAATCTTTCAAATAGTCTGGACCCAGGCTGTGTAGTGCTTTAAAGGTCAAAGGAGTTTTAAATGTCAAAACCAGCACTTTCAATTCTACTCAGACATGGACCAGTACCCAATGTAGCTGTTTCAATAGGGGGGTCTGGAACCCAGCCACTGTCAATAGCCTGGTTGCAGCATTTTGGAGAGTTTCCAAAGGCATCCCCATGTAGAGTGTGTTAAATGGGATGTACTCAAAGCATGTGTCACTGTAGCCAGATCTGACTTCTCAAGGAATGGGCTCAACTGGCACACTACTTTTAGCTGTGCAAATGCACTTCTGAACAAACCTGAAATCTGGGCATTCAGGCTCAGATCTGACTCCTCGAGCACACCCAGCCTGCAAATCTGAGACTTAAGGGGGAATGTAACCCCATCCAGCACAGGTTAAATTTCTATTCCCTATTCTGTCTTCTGACCAGGAACACCTGTCATGTCTGGATTAAATTTCAGTTTGTTCACCAACATCAGACACTAGTTTAGTACAGAAATAGATTCCTTGGAATCAGACGAAAAGGAGAAATAGTTAGGTGTCACTAGCACAAAGACGCAACTCCAAAAATTCCATATGACCCCTCCCAGCATCTTCACATAAATGTTAAACAGCATGGGGGTGGGACCAAGCCTGAAGGGATACTGCAGGATAATGGTCAGGGTGTCCAACAGGCATCCTCCAGCACCACTTTTTGAATTCAGCCTTCAAGAAAGACTGTGAAACAGTGCACCTGAGCCGCATTCCATAAAGGCCACACAGGATACCATGGTACTGAAAGCCTATGAGATGTCTAGGAGAATCACCAGGAACACACTCCCCTTGTCTAGTTCCCTGCATAGGTCATCTGCCAAGGTGACCAAAGCTATCTCTGTCCCATAGTCAGAATGAAATGGATCTAGATAATCAATTTCATCCGGGAACCACTGGAGCAGGGAGGCCACCACACACTCCGGTACTGTGCCCAAAATGTGATATTGGAGACTGGCCAATAGTTCTCCAATGTGGGATCCAGGGAGGATTTCCCCCTCATAATCATAATATTATTATGAATCATAATAAAAATTCAGCAATACTCTGTGCTTAAAACTTTCCTTTGCTATATTCTTCTCAGTGTTTCTCAGCATACAAACATATCTCCACAATTAGTAGTAGTAGTAATAATAATAATAATAATAATAATAATAATAATAAATTTTATTTATAGCCCGCCCCTCTGCACGGCAATCGGGGCGGGTTACAACATTTAAAACAGACAAAGTTAAAACATTCCCTCATCCCCTAGTCCAGGGGTAGGCAACTTTTCCCCTTTAAGGGCCAAGGGACTTCAGCTCCCAGAATCCCAGGAGCTATTGGCCAACATGGGACTATTGGCCAACATGGCTGAGGCTTCTGGGAGCTGAAGTCCCTCGGCCCTTAAAGGGGAAAGGTTGCCTACCCCTGCCCTAATCCAACCCTCCCATCCCCTTAAAACAGGATTAAACTTGAGAAAATTAAAATACCACAATACAGTGAAACAATAAAACAATGACAATAAAAACAAAAGTAAACAACAGTAGGGACGAAATGAAGAAGGCTCATCTCCCTAGGGCAGAAGTTAATCCGGGAAGGCCTGCCGGAAGAGATCCATCTTCACCGCTTTTTTAAAAGCAGTAAGAGTAGAAATAAGACGGATCTCATCCGGCAGGCCATTCCATAGCCTGGGAGCGGTGGCAGAAAAGGTCCTCTGGGAGGTCTGCGCCAGCCTAGTTCTTATTGGCTGTAACAAATTCATCCCAGAGGACCGAAGGGCGTGGGGGGAACCGTACGGGAAGAGGCGGTCCCTAAGATAAGATGGACCCAAGCCATGTGGGGCTTTAAAGGTCAAAACCAACACCTTGTACTGTGCCCGGAAGATAATTGGCAGCCAGTAGAGGGATTTAAGCACTGGTGTTATGTGCTCCCTCCTCGATGTTCCGGTAATTAACCTGGCTGCCATATTTTGCACCAGTTGCAGTTTCCGGGTTAGGCACAAGGGTAGCCCCATGTAGAGTGCATTGCAGCAATCCAGACGTGAGGTTACCAGAGCATGTACCACAGTTTCCAAGTCCCTCACATCCAGATAAGGGTGCAGTTGGCATATCAGCCGAAGCTGATAACAGGCACTCCTGACTGCCGCATTCACCTGGCTAGTCATGTGAAGCGACGAATCAAGGAGTACCCCCAGACTGCGAGCACAGTCCTTGGAGGAGAGTGTGACTCTGTCCAGGACTGGAGACTGTATTCCCAAATCTGGTTTCGGGCCTGTGACTGTGAGTACCTCTGTTTTGTCTGGATTCAACTTCAATCTGTTTTTCCTCATCCAATCCATTACCGCTCTAAGACAGTCATTAAGAGGAGAGACGCCATCTGAGGTCTGAGCCGATGATCTGGTCATGGAGAGATATATCTGGGTGTCGTCAGCGTACTGAAGACACCGAGCTCCATGCCTCTGAATGATCTCACCCAGAGTCTTCATATAAATGTTAAACAACATCGGGGACAGGATGGCGCCCTGAGGGTCACTACAATTAAGCTCTATTTTAGAAGAGCAACTGTCCCCGAGCCTCACCCTCTGGGATCTGCCTGAGAGGAAGGAATGGAACCACTGCAAAGCAGTGCCTCCAATTCCTAACTCTCTCAGACGATCCAAGAGGATGGCATGATCTATAGTATCAAAAGCCGCTGAGAGATCCAAGAGCACCAGCAGGGTCACACTACCCCTGTCGATGCCCAAGCGGAGGTCATCGGTCAGAGCAACCATGGCGGTCTCAACTCCAAATCCTGTTCTGAAGCCGGTTTGAAATAGATCAAGATAATCGGTTTCATCCAAGACCACTTGGAGTTGGGAAGTCTTCTTTTATAAGTCTTCTTTTATTTCTGGTTTGGCAAGATTCAGCATGTGCTCTGGGATGGGACATGATCATACATAGAATGGGCTGTGGAGTCATACCGATCTCATGCACCTTAATTCACATAGCACCATTCTCACCACACTTGCTATCCATGGATTAAGTGTGGAAGTCTGCAAAGGAATGCCTACAAACACACATCTATGCATATAGGTCTTTTGTGCATTCTATAATATTGCATAATGGGGATTCCAGAAAGCCTGAATCCACAGAGGCTTGAAATACTGTGAATCTTTCTAACTAGCCTCCTCTTGTCTGAATTCCATGTCTCTTCTGCCCTCTTTTGTCTAATTCTTGTTTCCCAATTACCTTGCTTCAGATTATTTTTTTGTCCCAAACTAAAGCTCATTTGGTCCTGTTCCTTCCACTTCTTGTCTCTGCGCTCTTTGTTCCTTAGTTTCCCATACTTCCAGGGCTTGTGATTCCCAATCATCTCCTTGGTGAGATATAATCCCAGGCAAACCAATCATTTTCCCTTATTCTCTTAGCAACAGAGCATTCCAAGATGTTCTACTGAGCGTCAGGGATTTTACCTCCCCACACACAATAAAATACAGATACTAAATGAAATGGCTACCATAAATGTTCATATTAAAAGAATATCATCTTCCTAATGAGAAAATAATTTCTTTTCAGCCTCTTTTCAGAGGAATGATTAGAATCCCTAGCTTTTCCCTTGTGCGCTCTCTGCAAATGTAGCCATTTTTCACTTAGTAATTATTCTGTCTTCACCATCTCTCACAGAATAGTACCATTTCCACTGAAGGGTTTGGCTACTACTTTCAGTACTATTCAGTCTAGTTTTAATCTGTCTTCATTTTAGTCCAGTTTTCAAGTATTCTGCACATTGTTTGTTGTTGTGTGTCTTCAAGTCATTTCCAACTTATGACGATCCTAAGGCCATCATAGAGTGTGAGTCACCAAAACCCACCCAGCACGTTTCCATGGCCAAACAGGGAATCAAACTTCCATCACCAGAGTCCTAGTCCTACACACAAACCACTACACTACACTGGCTATACGCATATACTAAAATATATGCACACACAAACTTATAGAGTTCCACATAGTATGAACTATTTTATATTTAGTTTAGAAAGCTCATATATAAAACACAAAAAGACTGTTTTAATCATTCGTTGTAATTCTGCTGATTTTTTCTTTTTTTTACCAGAGCTAATAAGCACTCATGGGTTCATGAGTTGTGAGATGCCCTTAGCAACTCATTTGTCAAACAGTCATTTCCTTCAGAAGAGATGCTAAGAGTCATTATCTTCCCAAGTAAAGGGAGGGTGGGAATTCAGATGGTGATCCTGTACAAGAACTCCCTAGGTCCTGGTGGACATTTGGTTACCCCATATACATCTTTGCCGGGTTCTAGATACAGACAAGGCAGAAATCTATAGTGACTGAAGTAATCAACATTTCTATGAAGGGAGATAACAACATTGAAGGGAGAGAAAAACATTCAAAATCATTCTGACAGTATTCATGAAGTCACTCTGCTCATGGGTGCTGAAGAAAAATGGACCACTGTGGAATAGAAGGAAATTGTGAGGAACTCCAATGTTAGCAGTAGTACATTTAAAAAGAGAGATAGTACACTGTACTAAATAGTACAATGTGGACTGAACAAGCTTAATAGTCATGGAATTTTGAGCTTGAGCTGGAAAACAGAAATGGAAAACTGCAAGCTAGGGAAAGTGGAATATGTTAGTGGTTAGTTTTAAAGAAATGACTAGCTGGAGCACTGCTATTAGGAAGGAAAATACACATTAACATTTTTTATGGTGCCCTGTTTTGAAAGCATTATTGATGTTTCAGTGTTAGAACATTAGTCAGTACTGAAAGCCATACATTAGGAAGATTAGGAAAATAGGAAAATATCGGCTGAGAAGTCCTTCTCTGGAATGCAGAAGCTATGATCCAACCAATGTTGTTTGCTTGTTGTTGCTGCTGTTGTTGTTGTTGTTTCCATCCTTCCTTTTTTAGATTGGGACTCAAAGCAGCTTCCAACAATTAAAAAAGATATGGGAGATTAGTGCACATTCTTTTAGCATGCCTTATTCCCAATGGGATAAAGGTGCATTTATTTTTAAAACAGGCTTTATCGCATTAGCCCGTGGGCAGGCGAATGCATCCCGTTTACAACCCAGATGCCAGCCAGGCTTATCCCACACCTTTTCAAGAATGGGAAAATCCCATTCTTTAAAAGCAGCAGAATAAGCCCAGCTGCCATCTGGAATGCATACAGGGTGCATTTGCCCAGCCATGAGTGAATGTCATAAAATCCGATTTAAAAATAAATGTGCCTTTATACTGTTGGGGATACGGCGCGTTAAAAGAAAGTGCACTAATCTCCAAAGTTAAAAATCCACAAGATATAAATTTAAAACAAGATTAAACAATAAAAAAATAAAACCAAATTAAAACATATATATATTAAACACACGCACATATCCCAGCACAACAATTACCAATATACAGCAAATTGTGTATGACAGGCCTTATATAGTCAATCATCAAATGGCTGTCAGAATAGAAAAATCTTTGCTTGTTTTCAAAAAGAAAGTAGGGAGGCTGCCAGGCTAATTTCTCAGGGAAAGGAATTCCAGAGCCTGAGGGCAGCTCCCATCTTCCCAACAGAGGGTTGTGGAGTAGAAGAAGGGCCTCTCCAGCAGATCTCAAAATACAGGCTGATTTGTAGGGGAGAATATGATCTTTTAAATAATCTGGACCAGAGCTGTGTAGGGCTTTAAAGGTCATAGCCAGCACTTTGAACTGTGCCCAGAAATGGACCAGCATGCAGTAGAGCTGTTGCACAAGGGAGGTGTGTGATCCCTGTAGAAATCTGGCTACATCCTCTTGGACCAACTGAGTTTCTGAACACTCTTCAAAGACAGACTATGTTTCTGAAAACATAGAACACATTACATTGATCCAATTGGGATGTAACTAAGGCATGTGTCACTATGGTCAGATTTCAGTTAAACAGTCTGATTTTCCTTCAGATTTGGTGGAAAAGACTTAATGCTAACACCCTAAGTAAAATTAACAGGACTTAGGGCTTGTATAAACTAAAGATATACACCGGACTCACCTCAGTCCCAGTGTGTAAGGCCACATCCACAGCAAAACCATTGTTTTAAACTGTTGATCTGGCTGTCCAGGAGACTCCAGAGTTCTTATGGTTCTCTTAGCTATCTGCACAGCTGGACTGGGTCCAATTCAGCCTGATCCAATGGTCCAGACAGCAAACACAGCACCATCTCCCTTACCCCACAATGAACTATGCAGGGAAGGGGATGGGTCCTCTTAGGAGCTGCTGCCACCACTGCAGTGTCATCAGCAGAGTAGTTCCCTGCAAAAACCTGGGTGTCACCATTTCTTCTGTTGAGGTCAGAACTGGGCACCCATGAGATTAACAAAGAAAGTAGTAGAGCGGCCCTCTCCTTGTTGATCACAAAGCGGAGCACCCTTTTCTGACCTCAGCAGAAATGACAGCGGGTTCCCTTATTGCTCAGGAAGCAGCTGACTGCCACTTCCATTCTCTCCTGTGAACAATCTCTGGTGCAACAGACAGAAGCAGGACTTATATTACAATTCCTCTTCATGCCAGAGATCACTCACATGATGGGTGGTGGCGGTGGTGACCTTCGTCATCTGCTTCCAGATCAATCATGGAACAAATCCCCATCAATCGCAGTGGCTGCTGCCTGGTAAGTAGGGGTTAAGGGCTTTCATGGGCCCTGCGTAAATTATGAATTCATAACAGTCACAAGTATATAACTCTAGGTTATGCATTCATAACTACTATAGAGGATTCTGGCCATAAATGAGAAATATATTAAATATATTAATTAGAAATAAAATATCCAACCAGTGACATATATACTTGAATGAAAATTCCACAGAAACCAATGACATATTCAGAATTTATGCTATGGTTTCTTTAAAAAAAATAAATGTGGAAACAAATCTATTTATTTACATAATCACATCCACCAGATGGCGATCATGAAGCATCAGTAGCTGTATGAAAACCTTTGTTTTTCTTCTCAAATTAAATTTTGCACGCAATGCAACCCAGAATGAATTCCTGGCATCCCTAGTTAAAATGGACAGGATGCAAGTGAAGGGAGAGACCTCTTTGTGAAATTCACTGCCAAGTAGAGGAAACATAGCTGAACTAGTTGAACAAACATTCTACATTGGTATAAAGTGTTGTTCCTTCTTTTGAATTATGTTGAAATAAGGAAAGTTTCAGATTGTAGCTCTTGCAACCATTTTTTACTGTGTTTGCTACCTCAGACTTTCACTCATCATTAACAACTTGCAAGAGAACAATTCACTCATTATTTTTAGACAAGGAATGTGAATCTTATACAATAGAATATAATGAATTTAGGGATTTCCAAAGAAGCAGTGATGAACAGTCAGAAAGAAAGTCACCACAGACAATGCTGACCAAGAACAGAAACATAAGTGAAGTGTATAAGATGCAAGCTGTCACTGGTTGTCCCATGCAAAACACAAAAGTACTGATCTCAAAATGTATACTAAGTATTAACCTATTACTAAGATCGTCTGTAAACTAAATAACAGTTTACTAAAATCTTTAGAAAGAAGAATCTTTCAGAGCAAATGATGCATCAAATTCAAACAGGCCATCAAGATTGCTAATGGATTTTAATAGCTGCTATTACAGCATAATGGTGCTTTCCCAACAGCTATTTGTTTATAAATAAAAAAATAAAAAAATCAGTTTACAAGACCTTTATGTCCAATCCCAAGAGACAACCCTCAATCATTTATAATCATTTGGTTCAACCTACAAATAAATGCTGTATCATTCATGTGCATTTGCCAGACTGGCAAACCAAAGGATTGTTTTGTCTTTCAGTTTCATGACACAGTAGGAGACATGAGGTGGGGCTGAGTGTGAAATAATATTTACTTGTTGGTGATGCTAAGCAAGGGACTGGAGATATATCAGTTGGCTACATCAGAGGTGGTGCTGGCTGCTTAGGAGGGCTTTTGTCAATATGGATATTGAGATCAATGGAATGTCCATGTCCTTGTCAACAGGGCCTTCTTGGTGACTGTTCCCAGACTAAGAAACTCTCTTCATAGAGAGGTTTAACTGGACCTTTCCTTGTTAACTTTTCACAGGAAGATTAAGATTTTTCTGTTTGGGAATGGATGGTAATTTGCTTCATTTTTTATTTGTTGTTTTTATTTTAATAACTATGCTTTTAACTGACAGCTTGATTACATTTTTTTACATTTATATAAGGTAGTTTTTACCTATGTTTGTTTGTTTTGCCAATTGTAAGCTGCTTTGAGTCTCAGAACCTCTGCCCATTGACAGTTGTGCACCAACATGTCACTATTGAGTCCCACCACAAAAGGCCTCTCACCACCTTCTGGTAAGGATATGGTCCTCAACCTCAGCCAAAATTCAAGTGTTACCTCCCTCCTTCCCTCCCTCTCCACCACCCAGACCATGTCCAACTTTGCATCTAAATACTTTTAGATAATTTTCCTGTTTTCCAGTCCTACATTCTTAATAACCATACCAAAAGAGATCTGAGCAACTTTGTTCCTCACCACTGTAGCTCATAAACACAACTAGGGCCAATACACAAAGTAGGATTCTATGCAATCTACATTGAGCACAAGAGTTTTCAGACAATATATGGTTAGCCCAGGAAGTTGCAATTTCAGTGAGGATGGGAGCCAAATTTTCACCTTCTCCAGCACATGCTTGAGGCCACACTGGGCCCAGGACTGGTAAAATATTAGCATATAATCAGAATAGGGAGGTACTTGTCCATCCGCTTCTCATTTTGAGTTTGGGAGTTGGTGAGGTCTTGGTGAGACCTGCATTCTCCCAATGCAAAACCCACGATTTCTGGAGTCAGTAAGAGAAGAAAACCACATTTTAATGGACTTTTTCTGGCTAGGGAGAAAAAATTTCTGTTTCAGTCCACCAGCCTCACTTTGTTCACTTCTGTAAATTAAACTAGGCTGAAAACTGTTACACAGAGGACATTTTCTTTGGCTAGCTCCAGATTGTGGAATGATCTGCCAGAGGAGATTCATTGGCTGGATACTCTGTATGAGTTAAAGCAGCAGTAGACAAGTCCTTTCTGGCAGGCCTTTCCTGATCATTTTTGAATTATGTATTTTAAAGTATGTATTGATTGTCTGTAATATGTATTGGTTTTAATTGGTGTAATGCATTTGATTTATTGTTGTTCCCTGCTTCAGTCTATAGGTAGGTAAGAAATAAACATCATCATCATCTTCTTATAATTATAATATTATAATTATTATTTGGAGCAACCACTATTGTGATCATTTCTACTGGACTTTGAATCTTCCCAACACAAACAAAAAACAGAAGTGTATTTTTGCTTCATTAATCAGTCATCTAAATTTTTACAGTTCTACAAATGGTCACACCTTTCCACAAAATAATAGGTGTGGTACATGGGCTATGTTTTTATAATATAAGGTAGTTTTTCCAAAGAAAATTTCACATTGTTCTATTTAAAGTTTACATAAGTTTAAAAGAATGCTCATTAACCTTTAAAGACACAGAATGCAATATTGCAGAAGTAATACTGAAATTAGCTCCTATGAAAACTGATGGGGGAAAATGCACACTATAGTGTCTTATTGATTTCAATCCTATGTTTCACTTAATGGTGTCTAAAGCAACCTATGAACACATTAAATGAATACATGCAATCTTTTGTTATTTCAAGGTAAAGTGGCAATTCAACATTTGATGACTGCCATCCATTGTTCATTTTTAATGTAATTGATGTTAAAATATCTACATATATTCCTTAAAAGAGATAGTCATTTTGTTTAAACTGTATGAATACTTTGTGAATCTTTATGCTTAATCTTTGTTCCCGTAATTTTTTGTTCCCAATGAAATGAATGTGATTTGTTAGTTAACATCAATGTACGTTCCATTGATTTCAAACAGTCTGTTTTAGTTGGGATCAAAGTTGGATTTAGCCATATATCTAGTTGGCAACTATTAAAAATAACAGCAATAATTTTAACAATACCAATAACAATAATAGCATGTTTGTAGATAGCAGAATCTTCCATAATGGTAACATCAAAAGATATGCAACACAAATACCCATATCAAAATAACTGAATAATTTTAGGACATTTTTCTTAATCCTACTACTGATAGTACTGTGTGTGTGTGTGTGTGTGCATGAACATGCATGCACACACACCCTTCAAATTGCCTGTCAACTTATGGCAACCCCATTAATTTCATAGGATTTTCTTAGGCAAGGAATACTAAGTGATTATTTTGCAAATTCATTCCTCTGAAATCCAGCCTAAAGCACCTGGTATTCATTGTCGGTTTCCCATTCAAGTAGTAATAAGGGCTGACCCTACTAAGCTTCCAAAATCAGACAAGATGCGGTTCCTTTCGAGTATTTAGGCCAGGACTACTATGTTTTTTAAATTTTAAATTTAAATGTTAGTAGTATGTTTGGACAATGAGAATTTGCTTTGAAACCACACATGCCAGCCACTAGGTGGCTGTAACTGTCCAAAGAAATACCAAATATTTCAAGACAGTTATGTTTCTTGGTGTTTTTCAACAGCACAGTAATCCATTCTGAAGGTTTTTTTGTTTGATTTTCTTGGAAGGGAAAAGAAGAATACATTCTTGGGTTCAGATCCCCAATTCCAGTGAAAATATCAAAAGAATGGCTTGCATGATCTGTTGCACCTGGGCAAAATCTTACAATTTATGACAAGCAAAAGTAAGATGAGGAGGACAGTGAAAGTGATATCTTATTCCCTTAACTGGTTTTATTGTTGAACAGCCCATAGGGTCCAGTGGGTATCTTGAAAGACTGGAACTAGGGAAGACAATGTTTGCCTCCACAAGTTGCCATGAAGCTTTAGGCCAGCCAATATTATGCAGCCTCGTATATGTTACAGGGTACTTGTGAAGAGAAAGGAGGGATTGCATTCACACTACTCTGAATAACATGGAAGAAGGATGGGTTAAAATTACATAAATGAAAAAAGATTAATCAAATGCAGCACTTAGAAATAAAGGCAAAATCCAACACTAGTGACAGTTTCAACAGGTCTTTCTTCCATTTCCTATGTCCTGAAATCTGCTTTGGAGGCTTTCCCAGGATCCCCCTCCCAGACTTGCAGGGACTGCAGTGGAGAAGAGATAATGTCCCTTCCCATTTCCACTGGAATCTAGCATTGACAGGTCTAATAGTGGATCCCACATTGTTTAAATATATATATGTTAATGACTTCTGCCTAAATTGGTTATGCTATTGCTAGCTACATGAACAGGGGAAGGTCTCCCCCTTCTTTATAGCAGCAGAGCACTGTAATCATGAAATAGTGCCGAGTTTCAATTTGAACATGAATGAGGTAAGTAAAACTTCTACACACACAAATGTGTGTATGTATACATAAAAGTTATGTATAGAAGTGATGGATACATAGATTCAGTTGCTATGTCACAAAGATACCATGTAATATACTGACAATCCCACCATATTGAAACCAACAATGCTTACACTTGAGTAGGCATTTTGTCAACATACATTCCCTACCACACAAAGGCTTTCTGCTTTCTATTTTAATTGCTGCCATAATTTCCAGATCTCTTTGGGAAAATGTTGGAAGAACAAAACCGCTCAGGTGTAGGGATTCAGCCAACAAAATGGGTGAAAATGGTGCCAGTCCTGAAATCCCCCACAACTGCCTTATTTTGAGTCCCACCACTGAAAAATAGTGGGGCAACTTCTGTGGAAGAAAGCTCCAACATTATCCAGGGAAATGGGAGGTCTTCACAATGCAAAATCCCCTTAGCCAGCCATATTCCCTTAATCTTTTAAAAAGATAATACATAACTGTTTCTCCAATATATAGAGCACATGAAAAATGTATCTGACTGTAGTCTTATTTATTTCAATGACTGTGGAACTAAGTGTATTCACTCTGACATGGTGAAGATATGGCAGATCCTATAATCTTGGTCCAACTGGATGTACATTAGTATCCATTTCTCAATGCTTAGATATTTTCTGTGCTGCAATGAATTTTTATCTTGAGATTTCTGGAGTTCTTTTTTATTCTCTATAAAATAATGTTGACACGATCAAGTATATCATCATGGAATTCAGACCACTGTCCCTCATCTTCATAAATACTGTATTGTCTAAAATGACTTATCTCAGTAGCAACTTGGGCTCAGATTTATTGTACAGTTCATCAACTTCTCAGCATGCTGGATAATGAATGTTTCATTTACATTGCTAATTGACAAGCCATGGTTCCTTCAGCCTTTGACCCTTAAGATTTATCACAGTATCACCATATGTCAATATAATTGCATTAACTTTCCACACTTAGAAAAGAACACAAAACAAAACAAAAGATCTGCTAGTTGGAGATGAGAGGAGACTTTACACATACTTCCATTAAATTCTAGCAAAGGAGTAATAATAAATGTAGACCTGAACTCACAAGATGGCAATAACAGTACTCAACAATTTTTAAATAAGTATTGTTTTACCAACATTGTTTCTTATTACACAAATAATATTTTAAAGACACAATCTGAAAGCAGGTTGCTCTCATAACAAAACAAGCTCTGTGGAATAAGAATGTGGCTATCTACCTCAGTGGAAGTATAGATTTCACATTCCAAAAGGCATGTATAGGTAAAATTGTTGGATCCTTATAATCTATGTCTTTTGTGATTATTAAAAACTATACCTAGGTCTAATCGGTACTGCAGAAATAATGCAGTTTGATACTGCTTTAACTGTAATGGCTCAATGATGTGGAGTTCTGGGACTTGTAATTTATTGTGACACCAGACCTCTCTGAGAGAGAAGGCTATCTCACAAATCCCAGAATTCCATAACATTGAGCCATGATGGTTAAACTGGTGTCAAAGTGCAGATTAGGCCCTAGACCAGTTTCAATGAAAAATAATCCTTTGTCCCTGATATATGTGGTCTTTACTGACAAAGATGCAGATGTCAACTAAACAGTGTATTATAGAATCTGAACAAAAAGTCCAAGAGCTTTCCAAGATGTTTTTAGAAGAAGCTATACCTTTCCTTCTACTTATCAAAATGACTTTTAAGGTGACAGACAGTCAATGACAGAAATTATAGTGCCCCATGTATGCATTTCACTATGGGGAAATCCAACAAAAACAATAGGAAGAATCGGATTAGGTAAAAGAAATTAAGTAGGTGGGTGTCTGATAGAATTTTGTGAGGCCAACAACCTATTCATTGCAAACACCTTTTTCATACAACCAGAGAGGAGACTTTACACATAGACATCACCAGATGGCCAATACAAAAATCAAATAGATTATATAATTAGAAGAAAAATATGGAGGAGCTCCATTCTGGTAGCTAAAACTACACCAGGTGTCAATTGTGGTACAGATCATGAACTACTTATATCGAAATCAGAGTAAAGCTGAAGAAGAAAACAAAACCAGTCATTATAGCAAAATATGATCTGAACAATAACTCAACAAAATTTACTGACAATGTAAGCAACAGATTTGTCCTATTAAGCATAATCAATTGAAAACTAGAAGAACTATGGGCAGAAGCTAAGGGCATAATTAAGGAATAATGCAGGAAGACACTATCAGTGGCCAAAAAGAAAGAGAAGAAACAATGGATCCCAGACAAAACAGTTCAAGCAGTAAAGGAAACAAGAGAAGCAAAACAAAAGGGAGATAGGAACAAAACCAGAACCATGAATGCAACTGTACAATGACTAGTGTGCAAGGATAAAGAGAACTACAATTATGATCAATGCAGAGAAATAGAAGACAAAAAAGGAAGAATGAGAGACCTCTTCCACAAGATCAGGGAAATCAAAAGAAAGGTCAGACTAAGGGCCAAGATGCTCAATGACAATAAAAGAAACATACTACAAGCTCAAGAAGCAATAAAAAGATACTGGATGCATTACAAAGAAGAGTTATATAAAAAAAAGATGAAAAAATGAATGACATATGGAATGATGAAACATATGAAGATGAACCCCAAATTCTAAAAAGTGAGGTAGAAGGTGTAATAAGTGAAATTGGGGAAAATAAATCACTAGAAACAGATGATATTCTAATCAAACTGCTACAATCCACACAGACAGAATCAGCTCTAGTGTTAATTAAGATATGTCAACAAATATGGAGGGGGGAATGATGGCCAACAGATTAGAAACAATCAATATACATCCCCATCCACAAATAAGACCAAACGACTGCAGCAACTATAGGACCATAGTATCAATTTCCCATAAAAGCAAAATTATCTCAAAAATCTGCAACATTAGATCAAACATTGATCAGATACAAAAGACTAGATACTCTAGTCAAGAAATCAGAAGAATAATGAGAATGGGGAGGGCAGGTATGAGAGGACTAGAAAAGATCCTAAAGAGTAAAGATATACAACTGAGCACTAAAGTTAAATTTGTCCAATCCATTATACTCCCCATCACCATGTATGGATACAAGAGCTGGACAGTGGGGGGGAAAATGGATAAGAAGAAAATCAATTCATTTGAGATTTGATGTTGGATAAAAGTGCTAACAATACCACGGACAGCCAAAAAGATAAACAAGTGGGTCTTAGAACATATCATGCTTGTAATCTCCCCGGAAGCCAAGAAGATCAAATCACTGTCCAGCTCTTGTATCCATACATGGTGATGGGGAGGCTGTTGTACTTTGGCCACATCATGAAAAGGCATGACTCATTAGAAAAGACAATAATGCCAGGAAAGGTGGAAGGAAGCAAAGGAGAGGAAGACCACACACTAGATTGATAGACTCAATTGGGGAAGTCACAGGTCTGAATTTACAGGACCTAAGCAGAGCAGTAGAGGACAGGGGGTCTAGTCTCATTCACACAGTTGCCACGAGCGGGGGTCGACTCAAGGGCAGTTACCAACAAACAACAACAACAACTCCAGTTCATAATTGCTGACTCCTTAGGATGATTGTGATGAAAGCTGCAATGTATTCCATGTTTTGCTGATAATACATAAAATGTAGAGACATTTTCAGGTTGTCAGAGAGCAGGGTGATCAGAAGCAATGGGTCCAAATATATTTTGCTATATATGCCAACTATGTATGTAGTTGGATGTGCTGCAACAGACACCAGCAGGAACCTCTCTACAGATCTTTGCAGTGAGATTGTGGGTAGGTTGGTCATTGTATGTTCAGAACAAAATTTCAACCTACAAAACAGCCCAAAAAGTGAGTTGCAATAGAATTAATTGGACATGCACCATCATAAATTCCTAACAGGTTGCCAGCCCTTATGTCTTATAATTGCATTCAGCTGGAAATAGAGTAAAGATGCCTTTTCAGATGGGTTAAATGAAAACTTTATGGGCTAAGGATAACATAATGGCAGATAAAGTCAGCATAAAGATGTGAGAAGATCCAAATATATACTAAAAAGAATTATGCCCTTCATGTGGTAAAGACAGCTATGTGACAGGATAAAGTATAAGAGGTACAAAATTAGCTTACACTAAACTGTTCAGTACCACAAACTGAAATTTAGAGACAATTTTAAACAGCTCCCTAAAAGAAACACAATCCAATTAAAAGCTGAAGGAATAACAATTTAGGAAAGACAGTTGGGAATGGAGTAATTTATTTAATATTATTTAATATTTAATATTTCAAGGAACATTAATTCAGATAATAATGATTTATCCATCCTTCAGAGCATCCTTCAGAGAAGTAGATGCCAGCTTGGAAAAGAACTTCAGGAACAGTGGTCTACTGATTTAAAAGAACTATGGGGCACCTGATCTTGTTGACACAAAATTGTGTACTCAGAAGAGGTCATGCTTTCCCTTTTCACTCTCAATAGATAGTTATAGATAGATACAGAGATGGACAGATCTATCTATCTATCTATCTATCTATCTACAGATAGATAGATAGGTATTCAAGGTTGTCAAGTCATGTCCGACCATAGGGGGTGGTGCTCATCTCTGTTACTAAGCCAAAGAGCCAACGTTTGTCAGAGACTACTCCGTGATCATGTGGCCAGCATGATTGCATAGAACACTGTTTACCCACCGAAGTGGTACCTATTTATCTACTTGCATTTGCATGCTTTCAAACGACTAGGTTGGCAGAAGCTGGGACTAGTGATGGGAGCTCACCCCATCATGCAACACCCAGGCCTCGAACTGCCTACCTGCTGATCTTTCAGTCAACAGAATCAGCATCTTAACCACTTGAGCCACCACATCTATCTATCTATCTATCTATCTATCTATATTATAGCTTGAATCATAATTTTTATGTGGAGAAGGGAAATGCTCTCATTTTGCCACCCGAACAATCCAGAAGCTTAAACAACAGTGAGAGGCACAATAGAGATATTCTCTACAGAGAATAATTTAAATCAGCTTTAAACCCCATAGCAGCTGTCTCTCCCCATCAGCCCTAAGAAATTGGTAGCCAAAAAGCACCTCAGGTGAACCAATATTGTTTTCCCTCTCCACTCAATATGTAGTTGAAACTATCTAGTATTCCACAAATCCATCCTTTAAAAATGAGCACTCCAAAACTTTTCAATTTACATGCAAAAGCAGCTATTTTTGCTTGAGAGGAACAGAAAGATATGAAGAGCTTTAAACAACATACATCAAACTGTGCCTTTGATGATACGAGTTAGATATATGCATTTTCATTTGTCCATTTCCAGCTGCTTTGTGGCATCAAACTTTTTTATGTTAACGGATCACATTATTATCACATTTAGAAAAGAGTAATGGCACAGGGTGTTGATACATCATTGGCAGCACAGAGTGTTATTTGAAAACATTCTTATTCTTTGCATTTCTAATAGCCAAATATACACTTCAGTTTTAGCATTCAGCCCTTGCTTGCTAATTTAAAATGATTTAGCACAAAAAATGACTATAAGTTCCAGTCTTGTATCTTGAATAATTTTTAAAGAAAACAGTCCTCTACCGATGAGTTAAAATGACCTGAGTTTATATTTAGATTACTATTTCTATCCATAGTGAAAAAGCAGGGTAGGGATAGGAATACATGTGGGAACAAAATATTTGTGATTTTAAAAATATATATCAGGTATAAAATAGTAAACTCATTTCTTCTAGGGCATACTTCACCCAAAACAGCATCAGCCATGCACAAGAGGGAAATATCAACAGGCTTAAGATAAATCCAAAATTTTCATTAAAAATCCATGGTAATAATATATATAAATAGGAAAAAGTGATTACTAGGCAGTGGGTAAAATCTTTAAAACCACCTCAGTGTGCATAGAATAATAGCTACTGGATGAGGGAATGACAGCAAACTGTAAAGGGTAGAATGGAATGGACTGTTCTGGGGTGTGGGAATTTATGGATGAAACCTTGAACAAACTGTATGTATAAACATGATTTTAAAGGTGTAGTGACAGTGCTATACAAACAATTAAGGTAGTACAGAGAAAATACACAAAGATTATGTTACTGTTTGTAGTTTGTAGTACAAAGCATGTGGAGGCAGAAGCAAAGAAGCATGAGAACCACCCTGATTTGGAGTTTAGAACAGGATAGAAATGTATCATCATTTACATCATCCATGAATTTGGCTACAAGGATACAAGGATATACAGAGGATCTACTACATTTCATTAGACCATAGTTGTTGTGATAAGAACATCCTACACTAAGCATGAAGCACACATGCTCCTCCTCTTCTCCTTTCTCATAGACACATGGGGGGGGGGGAATCCATTTGTTGTTTAGAACCACAATCCACTCTAAATAGGAGAAACTGGTTTCTACACTATTGTTAAGGAATTAGATTATATTGATTTTTCATGTATATATTGGTTTCATGATTTGTGCAACCTCGTCTCTTATGGTTGAATCATAGAGTGGGAAGGGACTGCAAAGGACATTGAATCTAATTACCTGCCATGCAGGAATACTCAGTTACAGCACTCCTGAAAGATGGCCATCCAGCTTCTGTTTAAAGACTTCCAGAAAGGGGGAGTCCACCATCCTTCAAGGTAGTCTATTCCACAGCCAAACAGCTCCTAACAGCATGGAGTTCTTCTTAATGTTTAGATGGAATCTCTCTTCTTGTGATTTGAATCTACTGGTTCTAATCTCTGGATTTGGACAAGATATGAAATTATAGTTTGTTACTATTTATAACTATGGGGCTGTCCGCAGATTCAAAAGGCCTGTGTTCCCCCCAACTTCACATGTCTAGTTCAGACGAGACAGACCAAAGCCCTGGGGGCAGGATCAGGGCTGATCCTGCCAGTGTGGATACAGATCTGGTGGATCCAGCCTGATTCCAGAGTAAACAGCTGTTACCTTGGGGTAATTTGACAGGAAACTGCAGCAAACCCTAGCTGTTCAGACATCCCCCACCCACTGTCCTCCTTATCTTGCTGTGATGTTGCTCTCACTCAGAAGTCTTTCTCACCAAGGTCTGATGCAGAAATGGGGCACCTGACCATGTGGAAGGAAAACTTTCCAACTATCAAGGAGACATCCTTTATAATAAGGGACATGTGCCAGCCCTATAACGGACAAGCTTTCTATCCCTCAAGTAAGGGGCATTCCTTTTAATAAGGGACACTTGCTAACCCTATTTCCTGGCCATATTATAAAAGCAATAAGAACCATGCTGAATCACACCAAAGGGCTATTTAATCCAGAATTCTGTTTCCACAGTGGCCAACCAGATGCCTAAGGAAAGCCCACAATCAGCCCACGACTGTGTAAGTGCTTGACACAGACTTAGAATAATTGATACTGCTTGCTACAGACTGATGAAATATAAGAGAATGCAAATTGAGTAGAATTTAGTACTTTATCTGAGGCAAATTTTATAATTATAAGCCAGTGCAGTGAATTGGACTTAATAGCCTACGGGGCCCCTTCCAACCTTGTGATTCTATGACTTCCAACACTATGATTCTATTACTCTCCCAAAACCCACTAATACAGCATTTACAAATTGTGACACACACACCCCATTCAAAAATATACTAACTCTACACCTGTTGGTATATCTTTATCTGTTGTTATTTTGCCTGACAAGATAGAAGGAATAGCATAATCCTCCCATGAGCCTATATCAAAGAACACATTGAACGAACAAAAAATATCAAATAGTAAATCAATTTATTAAATAATGAAGCCATTGATTGCATTATATCAGTTCAAGTGTATGTAGGTGGGAAAGACTATATTGACGCTGCTCAAAGGGGTACTGTTGCACCAGGCATCTCTTGGGCCAGCGCCGGGACTTCTGAGGACTCTGAGCAGATGTTCAGAGTCTGTGCTACGTTTAGCGAGATCTCACACCAGATCTCAGGGAATCTCATGGGATGGAAAATCCTGAAGGATTTGAAGTGCAATTTCACAAGCATATACATGCCTGCCCTTGTGGAATCTGAAAGAGCACATTCAACTACAAAATGTGTATCAAATACTAAATCAATTATTAAATAATGAAATCATTTATCACAGGATATTAGTTCAAGTTAAGTAAGTGGCAAACAGTTGGTAGATGTTTGACAAACATCCTTCTATTCAGAGAATATCCACAAAGAATTTACAGAGAATAACTTAAAAATTCTGGCAGAAGATTCATTTCATCTTTATTTTCATCAGAAAAGGCAATACATCTAATCTTCATTTAACACACTCATGTCTGTGTATGGATACAATGAAGTAGACCATTGTACGAAAGACCTACTGAACTCTTTCAAACTGGCCCCATCTTTTAATTATTACATGAACTAAACTGATTCAGAATCATTTACTATCAAGTCCCAGAAACTATCTCAGAAAGAAACATGACAAAATTTGTTTCACCTACACAGATGTGCTAATGTTTATCATTACAGATAAGTGTTTTAATTTGACCTAGGGCATCAACAAGAGCAGAGTGTCCATCCTTAAGAGACATATGTTTTATCACTTAAACTTAGGAGCACAGGATATTCAGTAATGGGTCTTTGGCTGCCCCATTTACTCTTAGAAGGTGATTCCTTAACTAGAAATACACTGGAGATGACAAAATCAAGTATATTTCCTGCTTGTAAAATAGAAACATTACAAAGTCACCTAAAGGCAAAGATTATCTGATGCTTAAAAATAAGTTTAATTTGTTTTTGAGTACAATGTTTTCAACCTCCAGAAATATGATATATCTTATTTTATAAGTAATGCAATTAAAATAATATATAAATATATACATACTGCAAATGCAGTACAGATAACAAATTCATTTAAGCCCATTTATGCACATTAGTAACACACCATGTGGCAGAAAGACTAGGACTACAAGAAGACCCCTTGGCGATTTATTTTGTATTAAATCCCTAATGGCCTCTCCTTATCTTTGCAAAAATATGCACAAAAGTCCAGACTATGCAACCATTGAAGTGAATGGTTATTTATTTGCTAAACGAGAGCCCTATGTTTAATGTTCCTTAGACATAAGGTACTCTGCCAAAGTCACATTCCTACAGCTCCATACATCATTTATTTTGCATACCATAACTCCCCATAAGAAGCATCAGGGAGAAAAACAATCTCAGAAGTTAGTCAGAATTTTGTTCCATATATTCATCGAAACTAAATTAAACAGCAACATATTTACTTGATTTGCTAACATAAAATTCAGCCTGAATGTCATCTATAAAATGCCATCTGTAGGTTTGTACAACAATAGTAAAATTTTAAACAGCAGGTCTGTTACGTGAACAAAAATGCACAAGACCAATGTTGTTGTTCTGTGCCTTCAAGTTGATTCCAGCTTATAACAGTTAAAGGCAAACTTATTGTTTTTTTTGGGACAAGATTTGTTTAGAGGGGGCTTGTGTTTGCTTCATCTAAGGCTGAGCGAGTATGACAGCCCAATGGTCTTTGCAGGGGGAATCCCTATGAGCTTTCCACAAGTGCCTATAGCAGTGTAGGGCCTGGAAAAATTCCCCATATGTCATGAAGGTTGTGGGATGCAAGGAACCCAGATAGCAACAACCACTGCATTTGCTTATTTTGCCATTACATGAATTCACACAATTATATGTTTCCTCCTGGCTCCTGGCTTCTATCAAAGCACTTGGTTGGCCAAGTCTTTTCCCCAGACTTCCCCTACTTCCCATTTTCACAATAATTTGCCCTCAAAACAGTTTCAGCTCTTTCCTCAACCTGTTCCTGCCAGCTCTCTGAGAAATCCCAAGGACCTGTCCCCTGAATCTCTAACCTGGCAACCCCATGAGTGCCTCAGATAAACTGAGTAGAAATTGCCTGGAAAATGATTTCATATGGTCTTTTTTTATATACCGTAAACATACCATTCAGATAGTTGTACTTTGTAATTATGATTCAGAACACATAAGTCAGTATCAATGTAACTTGTCTATCTAGGCTTTGGTGTAAGATCATTATGCAAGATTTTGATTTCTGAAGCAGATTTCAATAGGAACAATATTGTGAGCCAGTTGGGTATAAATGCTTGAGCGCTGGACTAGGTATTTGGGAGATTGGTTCAAACCTCAGCTCAGGCATGGAAACCCATTGGGTATATTTGGGCAAGTCACACACACTCAGCTTTAGAAGAAAGGTTCAGCAAACCTCTTTTGAATCAATCTTCCTATGAAAACCCTATGATAGGAATATAATAATCAGAATCAACTAGAAACCCATAAAATAACAAAATGTTACACAAAACTAATACATGCTGGATGCAATAATAAGGCACAAAACATTAATAACTTTCTCTGAATTAGGCATCTTGTAGGGATATTTTGGAGAAAAACCTGCATATAGTAACAGGGAACATGCAGGACAAAATATTATGTCTTACACCATATGTTTTCTGCAAAATAAATCAGACATACCACATGTCACAAGATCTATGTTTAAAGTTTTTTCCTTACACAGAGATGATATCCATGTCAGTAAAATGTGTTGTGTCAAGCAGAAGACCTTTGCTAAAGTAACCAAAATATGCTACAATTAGAGGCAGAATAACAAATGGGATGAAGCTATCACTTGCCAATACATACAAACAAGACAAGCACACACAAAATGCTAGTAAACAGAATCTCATTAATCCCTCGGTGTATTGTTGTTGTTTTGATGTAGAAACAAAGTTAAATCCACTGAGTAAATATTATTCATCTCTTTAAGGAAAAACAAATTGTCCTCTAAAGTCACTTTGATAAAATAGATGCCATTTCTAAGGGAATCCCAGTAGGCGATAAGAAAAGTATACTCTCAGGGTGTAGCATTATGCAGGGCAAACAAAAACAAAAAAAAAGTCAAAATTCATGAGGGGAATTGGAAAATGCAAGTGAATAATACTTGATATCACTTGGAGAAATCTTCCAGGAAATTCCATGAAAACACAAACCCAAAAGTTCATCTCATTTCCCAGCTGCCACTATTTTAATCATTAATACTATACATTATAGTGGTATTAGACAGACTTCACAAATTCCTATTTTGCCACATTTATGTGTCCACAAAAATTATCCCAGACCCCAGCAGAATGGTACAGTGGTTACACAGCTACATAGACAATTCTGGACATATATTTCAATATTGGTAGAGGCCTGGTCATTTTTTATCCTTTTCAGTCACTCTCTTTATTCAGTCCATCAAGAGATTGAAAGATATTTTGATCAGTAAAAATGACAAGAATTAATATCTGGCACAAAGTAAATTGGCAGCATGGACAGGCCTAGTTGACATACTTATGAATAAAGAGAGAGAGAGAGAGATGCTGTTTGGGGCACCTGGAATTCCAGCTTCAAGCAAAGGACCACTCACTTCAGAAACTGGACACATGTCTCAAGGTGCTCAGGAATATCCTGTTAGTGGGTTAGGATGGCACACATCCAACATATGCCAAAAAATAAGTCCAACTTACACCATCTTACACTATCACAGCCAACTTTTTTGGTCACTACAGAAGTCAGAATTCTAACCATGCAATCAATCAACCACCTTCAAGCCACCTGTTCAGTATGGCAACTTTCCTCCATGGCCATTTCCATGTTGATGGAGAGTGACGAAGATCAGCAGAGATACACCAGCTATTTTCTTTTAGCTGGACACACATAACAACATCACCCTCAAGGACGCCCAGGAGGTTACTGAGGATGCTTGTCAAAATGTATCAACTTGGAAACACACAATACCATAACCCTCAGGGATCTCAAAAGGACCCTGAAGATGCCCATCACCATGGGTCCAATAAAAGAAAATAGCTGGAAATGTCTGATGTTTCTGACCTGTTGCAGTATTGCACTCCTCACTACGGACTAGTAGCAAAAGCACTGGGCAACTATATATGCGTATATAAAGGAGCTCCATATTATATCAAAGACCATTAAATGTTCGAAACCAGTAGATGGAGGAACAGTTTATTCTTGCTATATGAAAAACTTTAATTGGCCGGGATTTGATCTAGAACTTTTTGCTTGCAAAGAATCTGCTCCATCCCCCAGCTATGTCTTCTCTCAAAAGAATATCATTAACCCCACAGGTTCTCATTATTCTTCCAGGCTATGGAGGGAGAGAAGATACAGGAAACAAAAACCAAAGTCATGGCAACTGGAAGCCAACCTCTATAAATTAAACACAACAGAGTTTTCATAAAATAACATACTCGCCAAGTGTCCCGATTTGACAGGAACAGTCCTGATTAACCCTATGCCATCCTACTTTTCCAGCTGCTTTTGTCCCAGTTCCTCTCTCCTCTCACTTTTTCCTTGTACTCAGCTTACCTCAACTGGTGTAAATTGAGTTCAAAGTGCAAAAGTAATTAATTCAGGAGAAGAAAAAGAGAGGCAAGAAGAGAGCCAAATCTTGGTCTTCCCAGTAGGCTCAGGCGAAAGCAAGTTTCTGCAGCCTCTCCTAGCTTTTATGTTCTTTATGGTTTATAACTGTTGCCATCATGACCACACTCTGATGTTTCCTATCCAAATGTGTCCCAGTTTCCATCTGTGAAATGTTGGCAAGTATGAAATATTAGCTGAGCAAATTAAGCTACAAGTGTTCAGTCAAGAGTAAAAATATGCTCATTTAGGGAAAATATAAGAAAAGGTTTACTTTAAAGTAGTTTAAATTCCCCTCCCATTTTTCTTTCTCCTTACCTCTAGATTCATATACACAGTACTAACTGCTACTTTTATCTCTCCGTCTGACACCTCTTTGAGATCCTTGAGCATAGCCTCCTCCATCCTTAGCCCTGTGGGACAGACAGCAGAATTACTGACACATGGTTAGGTTTGGCAGACTGCAATATAAGATATAACATTGGCTCTGGGAAGAACACCAGATGTCTGGGTATTTGACTGTTTGTTTGTCATACTAATCAAACCAAACTGTACAAGCTTTCTCCATTCTGTATCCCTACCACCCATCCCATAAGAAAGCCTGCTGGCCCACTGTCCTCAATCATACTGCCTGTACCTATTCTTGAAGTAAGATTAAATTACCTTTCCATTCAGCTCTTTGAAAGCATGGTGGAGGTGGAGAGATCTTGTCATTACTTTAAAAGTGTCTTGAGCTGAATCTTTCCTAGTTTTCTATGTACAGATATATTTTACTTATACTATATACTTGTATGAAAGAGCACTCCATTATTGCAATACTGTATAAATGTGCATTTTAAGGGATGTAAGCCAGCCACGTTTATCACTAATTTGCTGAGAGAGATAGATTGTGGGACCTGAGTTTTTCTGTTAAGCATTCAAAGTGAACTGAGTTCAGAAGGAAAAAGGATCTACTATGACAAATCTGTGGTGTTAGAGGTTTTTTTCTGCCCTAGGCATGCTATCATCTATTATCTATAATAGGCTTTCAATGCATAAAAGAAATTAATTGATGCTTTAGGGTCCTTTTCACATGACATAGTAATAGTACTATGATTCCACTTTAACTGTCATAATAACTTCCTATGGAAACATGGTTTTTATAGTTTGATGAGCCACTAAAGCTCTGGCTGAGAATTCGAAAAGCTTCTCCCAAAATTGTAGATCCCAGGATACCACAGAATGTGGCAATGGCAGTTAAAGTGGAATCATGGTGCTATAACTGTGTAGTCTGGTTAACAAGTCAGGGAGATGTTAAAGCTGGTGCTGTAGTCACTGAATGACTGGTAATAGTGCCATGCAGAAAAACGAAGCTGAACTTCACATGCAAAAACATCAGCTGACATGTCTTACTTTTGCTGAACTATTTCCAGCTAAACCAAATATGGGTATCATTAAGACTACATGCTGTGTGCTTTTTCCAAACCAGTTTCACAGCCTTCATAGACCTCCTCAGATGCCCATGCACTGCATTCTCTCCCTTTTCCCCTGGAAGATTCCAGAAGCATGAAGGCCTTACTCTGGTTATTTTGAGACTAATCTTCTGTGCCCCATGGGGGGTTACAAAAGAAGAGAATTTCTGACTACTTTTGGGTTTAGTTCAGGAGTGGTGACTGTTGCATGCAGCAGGTACCAAGGGCTAAATCCAAGAACAATGCCACTAGCTCTATTAAGTTTTACAGGTGCAAGACATATATGGTTATTTAAAAAAAAAAATAGAAGTAGAAAACCTTCCACACTCATTTTATCCCCAGAAAGTAACACTTTCTCATAAAAGAACCTGCCTGTCCAGTTCATTCATTCTTTAAATTATCAGCACATACTGCAGCAGTGAAAAGTGTGGGTTCTATAAAATGCCATCTTCTTTTCAGTCTAAAAGTAGTTACCTGAAAAAAAATATGTTACCAATGGTTCAGAAAGGAAAGGGGAAAGAAAGAAAATGCTGTACCATCTGCTTGAAACTGAGCTCCCTGCAGCACAGTGATAATATCCTCTCGAGGGAGCAGCTCTGGGAATTTCTCTTCCAAACTGGAAAGCACTTGTTCTTGTTCTTCAGTAATTTTCTCAAGATCCATGGCTGTGATTTTAGAGAGGATGCTCCCTGCAGGAGAAAGTCAGAGGAAATGGCAAAAACTACTATTTTTCTTGTTAGTCCTAATTACTTAGTTATTAATTATTAGTTAATATTTAAATACTGTCCAATATTCTGTATCAACTACTTATCCTGATCTGACCCCACCCACTGCCTCCTAAAACTTGACAGAAATTTCATTCACCAATACCCAATCTCTAGCAGAACAGACTTCCTTCTTCTCATGCAGCCAATGCCTGGCAAAGTAGGTTAAGGAGGACTGTGGCAATAGTGTCACAATTGTGACTAAGTAGCAATTGTGAATACAGAACAGTTATAGATGAGTAAATCTGGTAACTGTTCAGCAGCATGGGGAGAAAGAGGTCCGGTCTGCCTTTTAGTTGCTGTAGTCCCCACAACACTTGCTGATGGAGAACAGGGGGCAATGATGAAACATCCAGCAATATTCCTATACCTTGACACACAGCAGCAGGCATTCTCCAGGACTTCCGAGGAGTCCTCCAGAGGTCCCAGAGGATTATGTCATTTCTGGATGACACCAGGGACATACTGATTGTTTCTCTGCTGTCCCATCCCCTGCTTTCCAATAGCCAGTAAATGGCTGCGTTGGAGGGGACTACAGCAGCTAAAAGATAGAGGAGTCTGACCTACACAATGACCAAAAAAGTGAGTTACATAAGTCGGACTTAATTATCTTCTAGTTTTTGCTGAAATAGGTGTGTCTAGCAAGCATTGCTTCCAAAATCAGTACAGGTTACTAGGAAATGGGAAGTGACACAGAATGAAATTTTAAGTGGGTTGTTATTGCTGTGTAACTTCAAGTCATTCCCAACTTATGGCAACCCTAAGGCAAACCTATCACAGGGTTTTCTTGGCAAGATTTTTTCAAATGTAGTTTTCTATTGCCTTCCACTTGGGTTGCGAGAGTATGACTTGTCAAAAGCCACCCAGTGGGTTTCCAAGACCAAGCAAGGATTTGGACTCTGGTCTCAAGAGTCCTAGTCCAAAACCCAAACCACTACACCATGGTGGTTGCTACTACCTGATAACAGCTCACCTGTGTTGGCCCATGAATGTCTAAAAATATACTACGAATTAAGAATACAGTGGACCCTCCACATTCACTGGGGTTAGGGGCACAGGACCCCCGTTGAAGTGGAAAAACCACAAATAAAACAAAACACTATTTTTTTTTCACCTGAGAGAAAAACTCTCTAGGAATCGCTAGGTCCTCTGGGGCAATTCTGTAGTCAGGATCTGCCAGAAGTTGACCATGAAATTGCACTGGAGGACCTCCAAGTGCCTACAGAAATGTTCTCCCTTGGAATCTCTAGTGTGATTTTTGGCAGAAGTTGACAACAGAGTCATGCTGGAGATAACATAGTCATGACCTATAAAGCCCTACATGGCTTGGGTCCAGATTATCTGAGACCATTATCACCCCATATGAACCTGTGATTGCCCTAAGATCCTCAGGAGAAGGCTTTCTCTCGGTCCCATTAAGATCACAGGCTCGCCTGGTGAGGACATGCCAGCAGGCTTTCTGTCTATAATGCATAGCAGGGTGGTTTTATGGAGCAGATGGGTTTTTAGTCTGTTTTTAACTTATATATTTTATGTGATTTTATATTATGTTTTATATTGTGTATCTTATGTGATTTTATATGTGACTTTATATATAGACGTTTTAATTGTTTTGAATTTTATTGCAATTTTAAAGGTTTTATATGTGAGCTGCCTTGGGTCCCTCCAGGGAGAAAGCTGAAATATAAATGAAATAAACAAATACAAATCATAAATAAATAAATAAATAAACATATTAATCAAATCTGCAGAAGTCAAAGCCGCAAATGTGGAGGCCCCACTGTATGCATCACATTATAAAATATACCAAAAACAAAAGTAGCCACATTGGCCATGAGCTTGCATGCATTTTTGTGTTCTTTTGGTTAGCATAATAAGAGTATTACACTAATAGGAATTCTAGAATTATAAAGCAAGGTAAAGAGGTTAGCTCCAATTTTAAAGGAATAGGTAGCAGCCGTCAAGTCGTAAACCAAGATATAGGCTAATTAGTTTAGAATTAAGGCTGACTAGAAAATAAGTGCCGATTTGCTAATTGTACTGAAAAAAAGATCAAGAAAGCTATGCTTCAGTACAACTACAGTAAAATTATTTGATTAATTTTATTTTAATTTATCACTTGTCAGCACAGTGTAATTAAACAATTGATAACAAATTGAGCAATAATTGCACAACAGTTTTTTGCCAAATCAATTCACGATCTCAGCTTAAATAAAAGATAAATACTAGCACTATGTGAACTAAATGCAACATTAATCTACCTAGAGTAGCCCCAATAAATTTAATGGGCCTTGTTAGTCACCACCAAGTTGTCCCATTAATTTCAATGGACCTATGCCAGGTAGGATTTCTACTGGGGCACACCTCAACTGCCATGGCTCAATACTATGAAATTCCAGGATATGTAGGGCCTCGGCAGACGGCTTATTGAGCCGTCTTGGAGGCCCGGAAGAGGAGGAGCCACCACACGAGCGGCGCTCCTTCCTCTTCCTGAGGTCGCCCTGGGAGCTGCCGGCCCTCCGCACGGACGGCGCTTCCGGGGCAACCTCCCGCCGCAGCGACCGAATGCGCTGCGGCGTAAGAGTCAGGGAAAGTGCGCCCGCCGCTTTTAGGGCGCACTTTCCCTGACATCTAAAAGGAGCGCCAATTTGGAGCTCCTTTTAAGGATGCCGCAGGAGCGCCGCGGTGCAGAGGCTCCGCTCCGCCGGCGCTCCGTCCGGCGGCGTCCCGGAAGCAGTCGTCTGCTTCCCCCCGTAGTTTTGTAAGATGTTTAGCCTTCTCTGTCAGAGAGTTCTGGTGCCACAACAAACTACAAATCCCAGAATTCCACAGGATGGAACCATGACTGTTAAAACAGTGTCAAATTGCATTGATTCCTCAGTGTGGCAGCAGCTTTAGTCGTCCTGGATTAAACATGCCACCCATATAGCACTAGAGTTTTCTCTATTTGAACCTGAAGAATCCACAGATGGTTCAAGCCATACACTAAAATAACATAAATATGCAAATTTACACAGGAATTAGAGGCTACAAATGGAAAGCGCTATGGTTGTCAGTTACCATTGCTTTTGGGAATCTCACAGCAAGACTAGTCAGTATTGCTAGTTAACTCTCAAGAGTCAGCACATGTTGTACCACAGCTACAGGCAAAACTGTTTGATGGAGGAAGTACAACAGTATCCTTGGATGAAGGACAAAAGTATCTGGATTTGTTTTCCTGGGTTAAAAAAGGAAATGCATTTATCTTGCTTTTCTTACCCTGAAATCTATAAAAGGTCAGTGATGCAATCCACTTAGCCTTTATGACCAAATAAGAAAAGTGTGCAGATCTTACTGTGAATCATCCATCTTGTAAACAAAAAGGGTGTTTTAAAACATAGATACTGGCTTTCTTCCCATCTCCTTAAAGAGAACTTTTTACAATGATATGCAGGCAGCTAAACTAACAAATGAATCTTGTATCACTCATGAGTTTCAAGGGCTGGCATAGGGGGGCTGATAGAAATTCCTAATTTAAATATGCCTGTGTTTAAATTACAATCTATGCACCTTGTGTCATCCTTCATGGCCTTGTACAAATAAACATAGGGAGGTATTTTTTTGAGTACACTGACCCAAGGTACCTGACAATCAGTTTACTGAATTACATCCTTGCCAGCTGGCTCTCACCAAAAATGCAATGATTCAGCAAATTAATGGATCCAGGATTTGGCAACAGTCCCCTAGTAAATACCGCTTGGGAAATAAAATGATACAGGCTCAGGTCTCTGGCAGGTTTTCTAATTGTTTGCTCCTGGCATGAACCCAAAAAAAAAAAAATCAGTTGGCCTTGACAAACACCAGAGCCTGTTTCTGTACTGTGATTCTTCTGGATTTTGTAAAATTCTACTGGGAAGAATTATCTTGTCCTAAAGATGCAGACGTGGCAAAAAATATCATGGAAAAACCAGAAGATTTAAACAAACTTAAATGTTAGATGTACCTTGCAAAATCATTATTATCTTTGCAACACCTACTGGTATGTTAATTTCTTTATTTTCAGCCATACTGGTACTTCTTCTAGAACATGGCCTCACAGCCCAAAAAACCCCACAAAAATCCATGCTGGTACTGATTGTCCTGCAAACCTTCCCTCTGTAGGGACCTTCCTGGGTTGCACAGACTGATAGGAACTCAATAGGAATCCTGAGGAAAGTGACTTTTATAGATTGTGATGGGAGATCTGGTGGTGCAGTGGTTAAATGCTGGTACTGCAGCCACAATGTTGTGAGTTCAATCCCATGGGGCTCCAAGGTTGACTCAGCCTTCCATCCTTTCGTAGGTCAGTAAAAAGAGTACCCAGCTTGTTGGGGGCAATTGGTTTACAGACTGTCAACCGCTTAGAGCAGGGGTAGGCAACCTGTCCCCTTTAAGGGCCGAGGGACTTCAGCTCCCAGAAGCCTCAGCCATGTTGGCCAATAGTCCCATGTTGGCCAATAGCTCCTGGGATTCTGGGAGCTGAAGTCCCTCGGCCCTTAAAGGGGAAAGGTTGCCTACCCCTGGCTTAGAGAGAGATGAATTCACTGATAAACAGTATAGAAATGTAAATGCTAATGCAGTTGCTATGGTTGACCCAAAATATAACAATCTGCATCAAGATGGCACCGAATTTTGCCCATTTCAATTTTTTAATCAAAAGGCAAGTCACACTCTCTCAGCCACAGAGGATGGCAAAAGGGGGGGAGGGTTGGGGCAGGGGATGAGGTTTTAATCTGTTCTTTTTAATTGATGTACGCCGCCTCGATTGCCGAGCAGAGGGGCGGGATATAAAATTTATTATTATTATTATTATTAACCCTCCTCTGAAGAAAGTTGCCAAGAAAACCCCATGATAGGGTCACCTTGGAGTTGCTATAAGTCAGAAACGACTCAAAGGCCCACAACACCAACAAAATTCTTGAGTAGGCCTATAAGATTTTTACAATATGAATGTAAATGTTCACCTTTCTTCAAGGTCAACTGAATAGATACACATGGTGTGTATTACCAAGGCTCCAAATTAGGGTGCCTCTTTGTGTGTCACTTTCCACAGGATTCCTGTTGAGTTCCTATCAGTCACCAAATGCCACACTAGATAGATGCTACATCTCTTTTTCTGCTCAAGTCTTGCTTTGAGAATAGTGAGAAGTTTTTGGTGCATGATGCTGATGCAGGCCAAATAGAGACCAAACCCCTCTAAGTTTGATTATATTTAATGTGTACTATGGCATCATTTTCCAAATGCCCCACAAATGTACAGAAACATGATCACAGCAATATAAGAGATATTGTACTATTCAAGCAATGTGGAGATATCTGCACTTAACATTTCTGTCTAATGAAACAGAAAACACCCAATAAGGCCTAATGTTAAATGAACATTTTTAATATTCCACATAATATTAGTCTTCAACAAATTCTTTACACCCTGCTTCTTTTATGCAGCTTCCTATGGTCTTTAAAAGGACTGTTAATCAAAGAATGGATCATAGTCTCTTGCATGAATGGATTCAGAAACACTCCATTAAATCTTTCAGTATTTAATATAAAGCGCAATCTCTCACCTCTGAGGAGATGAGCCAGTTGCAGAGTGATTAACTCTGGTGCCTTTTGAAGAAGCTCTTTTGCTACATGAGAGGAGGTGGATTCTGTGAACTCCAGATTGCCATCGCATTGCTCTTCAGGGCAGATGACTCTGACAACAGCTGATTCCAAACTTTTATCTTCACTGTAAAGGAAGGTTTTCTGAGGTTGGTTTATTACTTTATCTCCATCTTTTGAATTGTGTAAAATCTTTAACACAATACTGCAGGCATCTAAACTCAGTTTCTAAGATAAATTATTATGCAACTAAATTCAGTAATAATTATTTCAGATACTGAAAATATCAACACTATTCAGGCATTCAGTTCCAGCAGAAGCATGCAGAGGTAGTCCACTATCTTTACAGTACATGTGCAATAACATCTAGATATCACATGCTTGGGTAAATCTTAAGGGGAACACACTGTGTGTGTGTCCACACTGGGAACTCAAAACCTTTTGACAAGGATTTCAGTATTATGAAAGTACAATAACATCCAAAATCTACAAAACAGTGATACCTGTATGAAAGAAATGTGATACATGATGAAGCAGCTTTCTTCAAAGTAAGGCTGGCAAATGTTCTTGGTACTCCTGTCATCAGTAGGTGGCTGGGGCTAGTCCCACATGTTTGCACTGGCCTCTTCATGCACTCAATAATAAGCACCCAAATGATGTCATAGAAGTCACCTATGAATCTGTAACACACTCCCATTCACAGGTTTGGCCTACAGGGAAGGTGCACAAACTACATTCCATTGAAGCACCCCACTCCCCCAAAAAAGTTGCAGCTCACACAGGTTTTCTCTTGTTAGCACGTCCTATATTGTGAAAAGCTACTCCAACTGTACATGCACATTAGTACTTTTTACAAACCATGACACAGAGAAGTAAGCTTCTTCTCAACTCTCTTGATCCAGTGACCCCCTAACTTACATTTTGTGCATATATATTTCAAAAACATATATTGGTATTTTATCTTGTGAGCCACCTTGGTCCCTTTCTGGGAGAAAAGCAGTATAAAAATGAAATGAAATGAAATAAATTGGTATCTGCAGGGGTTTGGTTCCATGGATGCTCAAGTCCCATTATATACAGTGATATGATAAAATGGTGTCCCTTATATAAAATGGCAAAATCAAGGTTTGCTTTTTGGAATTTATATATTGAATATTTTCAAGCTGTGGATGCTTGAATCCATGGATAAAGAATCTGTAGATATGAAGGGCCAGCTGTATACAAAATATGGCACAAGAATGTCTTCTAATGAAGTGACCTTTGTCTTTCCTTCAAAGCTGCTCCCACTCTGGACCTCAATAGATCTTTGGGTGGCAACTGCATTGAGCCAGCTGTTGAGAACTGTCTTCAAGAAATGGGATGGGAGGGAGGGAGGGAGGAAGGAAGCAGTCCCTCTCCTTTTCCTTCCATCATTCTCTTCTGTAGAAGGACACTGTTTGGCAGCTGGACTGATGTGGCTTAAACCTAAATTTAATTTTGCTGTTCTGTCTACATTTCAACTAAGGGGAGAGATCTTTAGTACCTTAAAGAACCAGAGGTTGCATAGACCTAAAATCTGGGAGCTGGGCCAAATGACATATCTCAGCTTCCAATGTTGCACCTGCAATTTAGTCCCTAACCCTGATGCCTATGCATAGCTTATGAATATCTACATAAAGGGAGTCTGAGAATAAGCTTCGCTATGTGAGGAGGCATCCTTTCAAGCATGAAACCTGTGCAGCCAAGATTTCAGATGAACTGAGGCCTCTGCAAATACAGAATGAGAAATTCCTTCAGCAGATGTCCAGAAGATATACAAAAAGAGCAAAGGATGGGACTTAACTATATACTTTACGGGCCTGGGCCTTTCTTATGCATTTACTTTAGGCTGGATGCCCAAATAGGAACAAGAGAATGAAGACAGAAGTGTTCCTGCATTTGACCTCAGTGTACATGGATTATGTGAATGATCTCCGACTTTGTAAACATGAACCGTGTAAATACGCATAGTAACAGTAAAAAGATTACCACTCTAACACTGTACTATTCTTGTAATTGTTTATATGAATAATGGTTTCTTTGTGTGATTCAAAATGTCTTCAGCTAAGAACAAGGCAAGCCATACCTCTGCCTGAGTCCCTTTCCCATGCTTGAACCAACCTTGGAATGGAGAAAGAAGGGATGTTTAAGAGAAGCTAAATACAAATCTAAATACAAATCTAGGATTTCAAAGTTCAAGATGAGTTTAGTAGTACATAATTAAATATCTAGAGAAATACCTTGCCAGTGCTCTACTGTTCAGTAGTGTAAGAGACAATTTCCCTTCATTGTTAAGCTGGTTCAAATTGATTTCATCACGGAAAACATGGAGAGACTCTGGAATATTCAGCTCTTCCAAAATAAACTCAGTTTCTGTATAGTAGCAGAATTCTCTTCTTGTTATGTTCAATACAGGCAAGCAAAGAATGTTAGGTGGACTGACCTATAACAAGAAAATTCCTGAGAATTAGGAAGCACTGCAGTAGCGTGAACAATTTTTCAAATCATACCCAGAAGCCATGAGATGGAAATTCATAATGCTTCTGTCATCCTGCTACTTCTAGAAGGTAGCTGAAAGATGTGGGATATATGCCATTTTACCAGCAGTGAGAGAGGCCTACTGGCAGGAGGAAATTTACACTCCTGGAGCTCTCCCAGTGTGCCCACACAAAATGTTGTGGGTGTACTAGGGCAGGGGAAATATAGGTATGTAAAGGGGCATATAGAGGGAAAGCATGGCTTCAGCAGATCCAAAACCACCTTGCCCCCCCCCCCACCGCTCCACACTATGCCTTAATAGATAACATATTCCCAATAGACTGGCATTACACCAGTCCTAGGATAGACAATCTCTCACATCACACATTCCATTCCATTCACACTAATGGGAGAGGAATAGCGGGGGGAAACCATCCTGTGCCACCAACACTGGCTACAACAAAATGGCAGGGCATAATGGGTGGCTGTCGCTCCACAACAGAATATCTCCCCTGGATAATTGTTTATTTATTATCATTATTATATGATTTATTATCATATTTCTGTCCCATGCTATATTATAAAATTTCTGGGCTGCTTATAAGACTATAAGTTTAAACCATTTAACATTTCACACAGAAAATGAACAGAAAATAATATTTATACACAGAATATTTTCTATGTTGTTGTTGTTGTTGTTATTTTCTTAGATCTCACCTTTCTCCCAACATAGGGACTCAAAGTGGCTAACAGCAAATCAACTGGGCAAATCAACTGTGTGCAAATTTTGCACAGAATACAATGCTGCAGTTACAGCATTTTCTGTGCAGCGTTTTCTGCGTGAAAAATAATATTACTGAATATAAATATTATTTTCTGATGAAAGTGCCATTTCCTACACAGAAAAAAGCTGTTTTCTGTGGAAACCAACCACATGTGAATTTTGTACAGAATAAATTTTGCACTGCAAAGTTTCTCTTCAGTCTAGGATTCTTCTTGTCAAAGTTTCTTGACACTTAAAAAGCATGGTTTTCAAAGATCTTCTGAACATTGTTGAATCCCTACTTTTAATGTCATTACCAGTACTTTCAACCAAGGTCAGAAACACTGATAGCCAATGCAATTCCTTTAAAGCCTGTGTTATACTGTTTCTATAAACTGCTCCAGTGAACAGTCAAGTTGTTTCATTTTGGAATAGCTGCAGCTTCAAGGAAAACGCCATGCAGGATGCAATACATAGCATACATATAATGTAATACTTTATATAATTGCACTGTGAGCAAGTCAGTGAGAGTGCATTCTAATTCTAAAGGACAATTCAAAAAATTGGTACTGTTCTAGAGAGAAGTTGTTAAATTCCTAGACTTAGGAGGACCTAAATAAGTGGTTCTTGAATAGTTGTCCTTTAGTTATAAAACAAAATGCAGGGTCTAAAGCAATGACCCAACTTTAATCCAACCCACACAATAAAAATATTTTATAGTGACTTTTTTTGCAGTTCTCCTGGCTGGTGGATAAGGAACTACAGTGGAATAATTATAATTATCATCCAAAATATTATAGAATATCAATAGAAAATATTTACCTTTTCTAGATAATAGGCATATGTCACAGCAGAAATAAAAGAATCCAAATCACAGGACTTCTTTCCAAGGACTACATGCACTTTATCTAAGTGCTTATTTTGACTCTAGAATAGAAGATAGTTTTGAAATGATCAGAAACAAGGAATTAAAATGTAAGTTATCATGTTCAATAAGCTAAATATAAGGGAAAATGTATCTGTTCCAAAACAAACTGCATTCTAGTCCTGCCATTTGGGACTTATGGAAGGAGCATAAAAAACAAAGGCCAGTGTGGTGTAATGGTTTGGGTGTAGGACTAGGACACTGAAAGACAAGGGTTTGAATCCCCACTCAGCTATGGAAACCCACTGGGTGACCTTGGGCGAGTCACACACTCTCAGCCTCAGAGGATAGCAATGACAAACCCCTTCTGAACAAACTAGCCAAGAAAACCCTATGATAGATTTGCCTTAGGGTCACCATAAGTAGGAAACAACTTGAAGGCATGCAACAACAACAACAACAACAACAAATCCCAAGTTCATGCTTAAGAGGAAGGTAGTGGTTTCCACAGTAGTTAGGCTCAGATTTATGTGCTCTGTCTACCTCTCCTCTTCTTTTACATGCCTAAGGAGGAGAATTGCCAAACTAGGGATAAAATCCTCTGGGGGGAGGTGAAATGAGAGGGACAACCCCAACAGTGCAATGAGGATTAAGGGGGGCTTAATGGCCTGGGAACATGGAATTTCTGGAGAAGGTGAGAAACTGAGGTGGGGGATGCAAGGAATTCTGAAAGAAGCCATTGCTGACTGGAACACTGACCAAGATACACAAGGTCTATAATGCCCCTGAACTAGTACTATGGACGTTTTCACACGGGGCTTTAGGCGGAGGCAATCCTACCTCCCGCCGGCCCCACTCCGGCTCCTCTTCCAGCTTGTTCAGACGCACGCCACAGAAAACCCCGCCCCTTCCGGTGCCATCCCTGCGTACGTCCGGCTTCTAGCTCCGTGTGTTCAAATGCACGGAGCCTTAAGTCCGGCGTCCTTCCGGCGTCCCTCCGGCCTCAGCACGTCCAACTCCGGCTTCAGCAGCGGAAAGGTAATTCCGACTTTTAAAAGGAATTAGCCTGCCGCCGCTGGAGCCATTCCGGCGGGAGGTAGGATTGCCTCCACCAAAGCCCCGTGTGAAAACGTCCTCAGTTTCTGCACATTGCAGCAAAGTTTATGGAGACCCAAAGGAGAATTTTCTATGTTCCCAAACAGTTCTTGTTTTAAATGACATAACCCCATAGTGCTAAGAAGAAAATATATATATATATATATATATATATATATATATATTTGTGGACAAAAGAAAACATAAAACAGTGAGGGACAGTGCAGAGATACCCTTAAGCAAATTGAAAAGATTCAGAAGAAAACATTAAGAAGAATGATTAATGGTGCAAGACATATGAAGGGATGCTGAAGGAACTAGCTGTGATCAGCCTAGAGAAAAGAAGCATAGCCATCCTTGAACATTTGAAAAACTCTTTATCAAGACGATCAAGAGAGGAACATCCTCTCTACCCACTTTAGTTGGTGTCACTGTTCATGCATGCCTTTTGCTCCCAGTGAAGACGTCCAAACTCAAAAATGAACTATGACTACTTTGAATACTTTGACATCAGTATTTAAAAAAACAAGATATTGAAATTCATGTGGCATCAGAGCATCAGACACCTGCTAAATATACTACATAATAAATATTTAGGGAGAAGAAGTAATATATCAATGGTAAAAAAACCACCCAGGAACAAGTGGAAAATATTGGAAGGAAATCATGGAGTACAAACAAATAAATAAATCACATTTGTCACTGGACTTATAATGCAATCCTGTGTTCCCCAGAAGAGTATCTCAGAGCTCACATGACATATCAGATCACCCTGTAAGGTGGATGACTGGAGAGATTTGCCCTCTAAGGAAGAGAAAAAAATCCCTCCAGCCACTGGGGAAACATCTAATGATAGAACTCCAGTATCAGATCGTGGCAGGGAGGTATGCCAGGAGCATGGTAGTAGGCATGCTGAGAAGGGTTGTGTAGATCAAGAGTTCACAGGTATCCTTGCCACATACCTGCTCCCAAATTGGCTGTAAAACATACCACTGCTGAAACCAATGAATTTCAATGCCATGTCATAGGTTTCAGGGCATGGGGATACATAAAAACAAAAATTAAAATGTCTAAGGAGAGAGGAAAAGAGCCAAAACACTACTTCTTCTGGCTAGCCAGTCCAAAGTTGGAAAAGTGTGGGATATTTTAGAGGGTCTGCTGGCAGGACTCTCTGGGATCAAAACTTGGATTGTTTTGCTTGTGTACTAGCAAAAACATATTATGGGAATTATAGAAAAACTCCCACTGTTAGTTTAATCAAAAGTGAGCAACTTCATCTAAGACGGTAGGTGTATCTGAGACCACTGTATCCCAATTTCTACTGTTCTGTAGACTATAACATACTCTCCAATTGTCCTGATCTGGCAAGAAAAGTCCTGATTAATATCTGTCATCTCACTATTTCACCTGATTTTAAAATTTCTGTTTCTCTCTCCTCTGGTCACCTTTCCCCTTTCTCCTCAACTTACTTCTATTGGTGCAAACTGAGTTCAAAGTGCAAAAGTAGTTTGCACTCATTTATCTCAGTGGGGGGGAGGGAGGGAAACTTGCCCCTCCCTGTAGACTCAGACAAAAGCAATTTGATGCAGCCTCTTCTAGCTTGCATGTTCTTCTTCATTAATGAGGAACTTTCACCATCTCAAACAAGGTGCTTGATTTCATGTTTCTGAAATGCTGGAGGATATGTCATAGGCATATCTGAGACCAGTGTATCCTAATTTCTACCATCTTTAACAATATTTTTTAAGGAAACCGCAGACATGGAAGCAAGGAAATAGACATTTGAACACTCTCATCAAGCAAGGGCTGCTTTTTTCATTATGGTCTCTGCATGGAGATAACAATTCATTTTGGCATAATAAGATTCAAAGTCTTCAACACTGAGCCCCTTCCCATGAGCATCTACATGAACTCAAGACTAGGTGCACAGGATTAGTTCAACCTACTTTCAGACATTATAATCATTATCTGGAAGAGAAATTACATCTATTAGCTTTCCCAAAAGAACCACCTTCAGATCAATCTTATTGCTCAGCCCCAAAACTGATACAGTTTTGATTCTGAAGTGAGAAGGAGGAGGAGGTAAACAGAATGTGTACAAATATCAATGTAAAATGAAAGTTGATCCATGCAGATGTATTTTGTACTTACACTGTGTTTGGTATGAGCCATTATATGCTTGATTACTAGGGTTGCCAGATCTGAGGGTCTGGGCCCGAGTCTCCAATTTTGCAGATTATCTCCAATTGGGAGACAAGGATACAAACTGTCAAGTTTTGGTGGGCTCAGCTTTGAGCAAGAGGGAAAGTCTTCATTGATTTCATCTGGCAACCCTAATGATGACTCAATTGTTTTCTTTTCTTCTCTCCCATAGCTGTACTTCAGCTGTCATGTTGCCTACTATCTTGCTCCCTAACCTCCTCCTGAATGCCATAAGGGAGGGCACCCAGCTATTTGACAAACAGCTTGAGTGTGCATAGAGGGAACAGCATATTCAGCTGTTCCTGGAAGAGCTTTATGCCATATCAGTGTGATGTAGGATCACCTAGTTATTATGTCAGCCTTTATGTCTTACAATAATTGCATCAATTTAAAACAAAGCTAATATGTTCTTTCCTTTCTTTACTCTGTGTGTGTGTGTGTTTTCAAAACACATGTAATTTAGCTATAATATTCTCTAGTTTTATGTCTGTATCCCTCTGTCTTTCTGAGACTGTCTAGAAGTCTTCTTGATCTAGGCACCACTGTTAGCTTCCAGCATTGATTATTTCAAACAAAATACAAACAACTTGTATCATATGTCCTGCTTGCTTTCCTGTTTGATAGTCATATCTGTTAAGAAAATAGATAAATAAATGTGCTGCTAGACAATTAAGCTTAGAAAATACCTCTCTAGACTTCCATTAGGATTTTCACCTTTTTGTGTTTCTAACTAGCTTTACCAATTTCTCCTAAACAACCCAGTTTAAATTATTAGCCATGCATATGTGTAAATGTGCATGTGTGAGAGAGATGGCAACTAGATAGACAGATAGATTTATATTCTTTCTCAAATGCTACACACATTCTATAAAAATATTTCTTTTCCCTAGTGTGCCAACTGATCATGTTTCTGTCACTTCCTTGGACCCTCCGGTATCATCAGAACTATGAGAGAACAGTGGTTACAATGCAACTTCTGTTTGTCTTTTCTCTTCCTACCTCCACTGATGTACAAGTATATATTTAGCCTGCAGGCATTCAATTACATCTCTGAAAATATTGCAAGGTCAAACTTTGAAATTCTCTTTTCAGGTTCAGAGAAAACTTCCAGTGGAATTCATTGTGCCTAGAAGGAATATGTCTACCATCACAAATTCCCAGATTAATAAAAACCCTGCACAAATTCCCAATTACTGTAGACCAGAATTAAATGCAACTCAGATATGGAACTTAATTTATGGTTCATAAAAGACTTGTGGGTCTCCTTCTCTCCTGGACCATGTATTTTCTTCTTTTGTATAGAATTAAGTAAGGTGATATACGACAATACTATGGCAATGTCTGGCTTAAAAGTCACAAAGAAATCAAATCAACATTAGGAAATTCCACTAAAATCTTCAGAATTAATGTTGTTGATTTCATCAGGAGATGAAGCTGCAGCTCAATTTTTATTTTAAATGTTTCTGTCATATATATGTTTCCCCAAACAGTTTACTACAACAAACTGTAATATCAGTTCTAAGAAACAGTTTTTTTAAAAAAAATACCTCAATAAGAAAACTACACTTCATAGCTGCTAAAATTACAAATGCATGTGTGCACACATTAGACCAAAAATAAACAGCAATACAACCAGAAAAACATTAAAATAGCATTGAACCACCAATCTTCTTTCACAAGAGCAGAAGAAACAAGTCTCTCTTCATGCTTCACCTAGCATGAAATCACAACTAACATTGACAAGAAGCAGGACCTTCTCAGTGACTGCACAAATACTGTGTGAAACAATTTTCCCCTGTGAAATAAATTTTTGTTTTGATTTGAGAGATATTCATAATTTATCTCCTTTTGATTGGTTTACCAAGGTACTCAGGGGAAAGACTGTCTATATATTTGCTGTTCAGACAAGGATCCATACAATCCTCAGAGCAGGGGCAGTGTGTATCCCACTGGCCACATGTGTCCCTCACGACTGTTTTTGTGGCACAGGGACTCCCAGGGGTCCAAAATGTCCTCTAGGGAGTTGGGGCCATTTTCACCACAGCCTATCCAGCATAGCCAATGGCGAGGAATGAAAACATTTGCAATCCAATAACACCTAGATGACCTCCCATTCTTCATCCCATCCACAGAATTCATGGCCAGATAAACCCATCCATGTGGTTCTCTCTGTTCAAACAGGCTTCCATGATATCCAATATATCTACGTTCTAGGTTTTTAGCATGCACATATGAACATTTATAAATAAATTAAAATAAAAGAAATGCATATAAATATACACATATTGTCCCTCTCCAGGGTTCAGGGCGAAAAACATGTGTTTGTTTTTTAAAAATTAAAAAAAAAAAACCTAAAACCCCTGGGGAGGGGATGTTGAACCAGGTGCTTGTTTGTTTGTTTGTTTGTTTGTTTGTTTAAATCAGTTTTTTGCATTAATGTTTTAATTGAATCCTGCTACTTATATTAATATATATATAATATAGACTTACCTTAGTGTAGTGGTTTGAATGTTGGACTATGACCCTGGAAACCAGGGTTAGAATCCAGGCTTGGCCATGGAAACACAGTAAGTGACCTTGGGTGAGTCACACTCTCTCAGCCTTAGAGGATGGCAATGACAAACCCCCTCTGAAGAAATTTGCCAAGAAAGCCTCAGCCTTAGAGTCGGCATATATCAGAAATGACTTGAAGGCACACAGCAACAACAATTATCCTAATACACTGAAACATTATTTAATGTATTAGATGTCAGTGTGTGGATGATGAGCGTTGTAGTGATGCTCTTTGGCACCCAGCAGAATCTTCAGGACAAGCTGGCTGTTGTGATCCACAGCCACTTTGTAATTCTTACTATCAACTGGCTCAGCTTTCCTTCTTCAGGATCCTGTCTTCCTCAGTCAAGAAGACACATTGTAAAGTCCAAAAGCATAGTTTTATTAATGCATATAAAAGTAAAATAAGATAGCTAAGTAAAATCCATTGTGATGAACTTGTCCAGTTCAGCCATGAAAGGTTACATCTTTAACAATCCCAAAGCCATAGGATCTCAACTTGTTGCAGTTGAAACCACTGCTTTCAGGCAGGCACACACTCACATCTTGAATAATAAACATTCTAGACAAAGGATTCTCTAGGCCCTTCCCATACTCCACCTTCTAGGTGTCAACCTTATGTTGATTGGATAATGTCTGTATGATGTATGTTAACCCAGCCTCTTGCTGTCCATCATCCACCACGTGACTATTTTCCCAAGCCTAACGATTGTTTACGTCAGGGGTAGACAACCTTTCCCCTTTAAGGGCCAAGGGACTTCAGCTCCCAGAATCCCAGGAGCTATTGGCCAACATGGGACTATTGGCCAACATGGCTGAGGCTTCTGGGAGCTGAAGTCCCTCGGCCCTTAAAGGGGAAAGGTTGCCTACCCCTGGTTTACGTTTTTGGTATCACTTGTTACCCATAACAAAGTCTGTGTCTGTGAGTTGTACCTTTGGGAAAGTTCATGTTGATGTCTGTGTTGGCCATCTGGTGTTAGATTCACTTTGTTTCTCTAGATGTTGTTCTCATGAGGAAATTTCCACACACATACATCTTTACATTTCACCTTTGACTATATAACCCATCCATATCCTAACATTAGATTAACTTGATCAACTATGTTTTAATGGTTTATAACATTAACAATCCAAAGTTATTACATTTTTATGTGATTTACATCTTCCAATAAAACTTTAGGAATTAGATTGTCAAGTTGGTAGCCTATATATAGGAGTACAGGACTACAACAACACAGGACCAAATCAGAAAATGAAGTAGTAACATGCAGTGCAGATGTTATGGCCACTAGCTTAAATAATAATTGTTCTATAAAAAGTTTTCTTTTAAAGCAAGTTGTTTTGGTTGAACTTACGTTAATTGAAATATTTGTCTCTGAATAGCATTTCTATACAATTTAAAGTAGCAACGTCTGACATTAGATTACTAGTCTAATAATGAACAACTGCCAATAAACACTTAATAAAGTAAAGATGTTTAAATTCAAACAATTATTATTATTCCAGTAAGAAAGTTGGACAGTAGTAATAATAGCCAGACTAAATAAATAAATAAATAAATAAATAAATAAAATCAGGTTTTAAAAAATCAGGCTCATTGTGTAGCTCAGTCTTCCCTGACTTTTTTTTTTTATCCTGGAGGAATCTTTGAAATAATTTTCAGGTATCAGGGACTCCTTGCATAAATATTATCTACAGGTCAAATAAAGTTTATTTTTCAATCACAATTTCTCTTAGAACTCCTAGCAACCTCTTACAGACCCTAGGGTTCTAGGTTGAGAAACTCTGGTATAGCTTTGCCTTGCTTCTAATCAGAAGCATCTTCATCCATGGGGGATGCTCACCTGAAACATCTTGTAAACCGCCCAGATTGGGCAACCATTGGGCGGTAAGAGCCAGTAGCACAAGTCTCTGAGTGGAACTAGTAGCATTTCTTAGAAAGTTACATTGGAGGTCTCGAATTTTATCTACCTGGCTAACGGCCTAAATTTTGCATCCGAGGCTACATGAATATATTACCCCACATCACTGATATCATGACTGCTGTTTCTTCACCACCACTATCCACCAACATGTACAGAAAAGCTTGACAACAACCACCATTGTAACAAACTTTGCAATCGGGCTGGTAGACCACCAAGTTCTATAAAAATCTATTCATAATATGTGAATTTGCATTACATCAGAGGTGGGTGACTTTAAGCAGGCTTAAGGACCAGTTTTCTAGTTGGAGATCATCTAGGCGGGGCTTCACAAGTTGTCAAAATATCCAAAAGAAAAACCCCAAACAAATAACTGGAAGTGTCTAGAAATCCACTTCTGGTTTTGAAAAGTTGCTGTGTGTCTTCAAGTAATTTTCAGCCCTAAGGTGAACCCATCCTAGGGGTTCCTTGGCAAGATTTATTCAGAGGATGTTTTCTGCCTTCTGAGGAAGAGAGACTGTGAGTTGCCCAAAGTCAACTACTGGGTTTCCATGGTAGCAGAGGAATTCAAATTCTGATCCCCCAGAGTCCTAGCCCAACATTCAAACCACTACACCATACTGATTCTTAACAGCACGCTAGCTTTTAACACTATGCTGGCTCTTGAAAAGTTGGGGAGTTAATGTCAAAAAGTTCAGGGTGTCTGCAATCCATTTAGAGGTGAGCTGCTGCCTCTGAAGGGTTCAAAGGCAGAAAAAGAGTGGTCTGGGAGTGTTCAGATGTCGAAGCCTACAAAAAACAGCCTGGAGGGGCTCATTTTGCCCATCCCTACATTAGATACACACACAAAAGGAAGACACATGTCATCCATATGTGGCTAGAAAACAAATTAGGAGTCATTCATACTACATTATAAAACGGTTTGCAATCCGGTTTAAAAGGGGGTCATTCACACTAGAATCAGTTTGCAAACTGGTTTAAACGTGGGTCGATTACACTTGAATTGGGTTTTCCTACCCGAATTGGGTGGTCCCGTGTCAAATCCCCCTTAACACAGGTTTTCTGATATTACATATTTATTCATTAATTTATTTATTTATTTCCAGGATTTATATCCCACCTTTCTCCCACAGTGGGATTCAAGGCAGGTTACAATATATTTAAAAAGACAAGGCTAAAACATTGATTACAAAAAAAATAAAAAAAATATTAAAACATAGATAAAAACAACGTAATTCAAAATGGCAGAAATGGAGGACACGTCCTCCAAGTGTTAATTCCTCCCTCTCCCTGGCTACCATATCACTCTGCTGTTTCTGTTTTCTGCTTTTTGTGTGTGTTCCCCAATGATGCCATTGCCAGATGTTCGGACCTCGCCAAAGTCAGGGAAGGGGAGTCTTTTGGGAACATGGTTTTATATATTTTTAAAAAAAATTAACAGACTTTGCGAACCGTTGCATTTGTGTGGCTTCCACACAGGGTGGTTCGCTCCCTCCCCTGGCTGGTTGCCATATCACATGTATTCTTATGCCCTCTTCTTCTTTTTGGCCAAGTGCCATATATGGCAACTTTTATAGCTGGCCTTAATTCGAGAGGCTAGCCACCAGTGACATCAGTGGAGTACGCATCAGAAATGGCGACAGTGGATACAAATCGATGTCACCAATGATGACAATGGAAGTGGAATGACGTAGATGTGCATCATTTGATTGACAGAAGAAAAATAAAGACTCAAACATGATTGAATGCGATCGATTTTGAATCAGTACTTATGTCAAAGTGAACTTTGAGAGGGTTAAATTGCACCGGAGATATTCGAGTGGGAACTTCAATTCAGGTTAGATTCAGTATTGCGTTAATGAATGCATTATTGAATCTCCCCATATTTACCCAGCACAAAACGCTAGTTTGAATGGGGCCTTCCTCGAGTACACAACACACACACACACACACACACACACACACTGGGGTAGCTTTCTTACAGGCCATATATGCTTCCCAGTGCTTCCACTCTCACTCTCTTCCATCCAACTGGTTGAGCTTGGGAAAAAACAACTTTTGGAATAAAGCATTAGTAGAAAAGGAGAAGAAAAATCCATTGAAGTGACCTCCAGCCAGATAAAGACTGTCCACCCTGCCAAGAAGAAAATGTAATTTAATGCAACTGAGCAAGGAAATATTTTACAGCAAAATGATTTTCTACTGTAAGCCTGAATAAGCAGCACCATCAAGCTGTTCAGAACTCTCACTAGCAAAGAAGAATTTGAACTATAACAAGACAACTGCAGGAATCTTCATGTACTATCTTAACTTTGCCACCAGGAAATGTTGCTTTGTGTATGACCAATAATTTGGAATACAGAAAACACACACAAATAAGAGTATACAATGCTCTAATTTCAGCTACCGGGGTTTATCAGAAAGAAATATGCCACATCTTGCTTTCTTCTTTGGTTGCCACATCATTTCCTTTTTGGCATACATATTTACACCAGTAAAGGGGTACGGGTAGCAATTCTGCATTGCTGTCCATTGACAAGATTCGTTTTAGGTGCCTAGTGTGCAACCTGCTTAAATCATTTAAAGGTAGAGATAGAGTCAGAAAGGTGCCTCTCATGATGGCATTTTACCTAAAGGCAAGTATTTTCATATAAACCACAAATAAGCATTAGAAACTGTTTATCAATTATAGTGTCCTCATTTTTTTTTCATATCCTATCCCTAGGAATTAAATCAAAAGCCAATTTAAAATCAATGAAAGCTGTATAGAGATCATCCCCAGATGGGGTTGCAAATTTTTCAACTAAATGTTGAAAGATAAGATCCTGATCTATAGTTGAATGTCAACATCTAAAACCAGCTTGTTCATATCCCAATATACCATCCAGCTCTAGCCAATCTAATAATTTTGAATTCAAATGACTGGCATATAGCTTACTAATACTAATATTTAGCAAGCTTATCAGTCTGTAATTGGCTGGATCTGAACGTTCTTCATTTTCATGAATTGGGATAATGATTGCCAGACCTCAGTCCTCAGGAACATTAGCTGAACAATAAAATCCAAGTGAAAAGCTGAGCTAAAACTGGGGCTCACCAAGCTAAATTTCCTTTAAGCATTCTGGAGGGATAATATTGCTTTCCTTTACCTGGATTTACCTATAAAATTAATTTAGGCACCTCAGTATCAGTAACAGGGGGCTATTCAGGTACATTACTGCTATCAGCTTTCATAAAGTATGCAGTGCTTCCCAGGAAGAAGCTGGACAATTACAATCAATCCTAGGGGCAAAGTTATGGAGACCCCCATTACCATCCTCCAGAATATAACTGAACCATGCATCCTAGATGCTGTGATTAAACATTGCTTTTCCCCTCTGAGGGCATTTTCACACGGGGCTTTAGGCGGACGCAGTCCTACCTCTCTCCGGCCCCAGTCCGGCTCCTTTTCCAGTGTGTTCACACTCACGTCGCAGCAAACCCCGCCCCTTCCTGTGCCATCCCTGCGTCAGTCCGGCTCCTTGCTCCGTGTGTTCACACTCACGTCGCAGCAAGTCCGGCCTCACTCCGGCCGATCCAGCGCTAACTCCGGCATCAGCCCCGGCAAGGTAATTCCTTTTTTAAAAAGGAATTAAGTTGCCGCCACCGGAGCCATTCCAGAATGAGCGGCACGGTCAGCTCCAGGCGGCTTTGGTGGGTCTAGTGTGAAAACGTCTTGAGCCTGCCTCTTTTTCTCCTTGAATTGTTGTACCTCCTTTTCAAAAGAAACAAGTCTTCAGGAAGGGTTACTGGGTTCTGTTCTCTATAGGACCTATATCTTACAATTAGAGAATTCTTCATAGCAACACGTTTGTGATCAAACCAGGATTTGGAATTGTGATATGTAATGTGTGGTCTGTTTGGTGACTAAATAGATGTTGTAAGGACTCAATCAACAGCTGGAACAGATCCATAGCTTCACTGGGAGTATCTGCTGTTAGTTTGGGAAAACTAACAAGTAAGAAAAAATTGGTCTCTGAATGAAGAACCTCGCTTACAGATTCATCTAGCTCTTCAGACCATTTAATGTGGGATGATGTCTGCTAATATATTTAATAACACTACGTAGAGAGATCTTGTAGCACATTTGAGACTAACTGAAAGTCTCTACGTACTGATTCTACAGACTAACACAGCTATATCTTTGAATTCTACTACTATATTTAATAACAGCTTATGATCCACATATATGTTTTGCTCAGAGTCAGTGGTAGGTGGTTGCTATCTGAGTGGCACTCTGCAAAATTGTACACCAAGCACAGCAGATTATAAGAAACTAAAACATGGTAAGTTGTGGACACTCCATTACTTGATAGGAAAGTAAATTCCACATTTTTATCTCCTTCTGTGCTTCCATTCAAAATGATAAAAACAAACTTATTTATCATGTATAGAAAACAAAAACCCTCCATTGCCATCTTTCCTTCCCTAATATTGGAAGATCCAAGTGACATCAGTTATAAAGATGAAAAAGTTATTTTAATTATATTTTTATTAAATGTTTTTAAAATATATTAAAAATTACAAAACTTATAAGAAAGAAAAGAAATAGGAACAAATGAAAGGTGGGAAAGGAAAGAAAAAGAGAAGAAAAAGATTACTTCCAATCTTCCTGTTAATGGGTATATATGCATATAGTTATTCACTCTCTAATATTAATATTACAAAAAATTACTTTCTCTCAATAACCTATTTTTTGTAATCATCAAACCAAAAGTTACTGTCATCTTCTTTTCTTTAAAAAATGTCAGTAATAACCTTTCTCTAATCAAACAAGACAGTTTATCCATTGCTGCTTCTGTTAACTTCAACAACCACTCCAAAATGTTGAATTCCTCCTTCTTCATACATGCAACAATCTTGCTGCCATGGTCATATACTGAAGTAGTCTTCCATGGGTCTTCTCCAACTATAAATCCAACAGTCCCAAAAGAAACCATTCCAGTTTCAATTGATTGTTAATCTTTAAAATCCTCTTCATCACCATATGTATTTGAATCTATTTTTTAAGCTCTTTCAAATATCCACCACATATGATAAAATGTCCCTTCATGTTGCTTACATTTCCAACATACATTAGAAACACTTTTATAAATTCTGGACAATTTCTCTGGCATCATATATCACTGGGATATCATCTTATACAAATTCTCTTTAAGATCACAACATAATGTATATTTCAATCCCTTTGATCACATATTTTTCCATTGGACCATCTGTATATTATATCTTAGCTCATTTTATCATACATTCTTTAACTTGTTCTTCTTCCAATTTAAATTTCAACAAAGGTTTATACGTTTTGGTAATTACATCATCATTTGTACACAACTGAACTTCAAATTCTGACTTATTTTATTCAAAACCATACATCTTTCCAATAACTGCAGGAAAACAGTTACAAACTGTGTCCCTCAGCTTCTAACTGCTCCCTTGATTTAATTCTGTATTCCCTTGACACAACTCCAGGAGATCTTGAACATAAGCCATCTATCTTTGTCAGGTTTTATCCCTCATCTATAAAACACTTCTTGTACTGAAACCCATAAAGGCATTTTGTGCACAGCCTGAGTTTCTATCTATTCCATATTCTCAATAGGGCACATCTCACAAAATTATTTTTAGAATCTATATTAACTTTAACTAAGGAGCTTATTGCACCAATAATAAAACCAGCTTATCTGAGCCAATTTAAAATTTAAAATGGGCAGCATCCTGATGTTATCAGAAGGATTTAGCCACTGAAATTGCCACCCAGGTTCATCCCGGGTCCATCCCCACTCGCAGGGGCGCTCAGTGAGTCTCTTTTTGAAGCCGGGAGTTTTCTGGCTTAAGGAAATGGCCAGCGGAACAGCCCTGGGAGCTGAGCTGGACCCGGGCAAGACCCAGGCAGCAGATTTGGTAGCTAAATGCTTCTGACAGCATCAGGATGCCACCCATTTAAAATTTTAAGCCAGCTCAGGTAAGCCTGTTTTATTATCGGTCCAATAAAGTCCTCCAATGAGAAAATTGTTAATGAAGAACACACAAGCTAGGAGATGCTGCAGCAGTTTGCTTTTGCTTGAGCTTAATGAGAAGTGCAAGATTCTGCCCTCCACTTTTCTTCTCTCCACTGAATTAGGTGAATGCAAACTACTTTTGCACTTTCAACTCATTTTGCAGCAACAGAAGTAAGGTGAGGACTTAGGGAGATGAAACAAAGCAGGACATTTTAAGACAGCTGATCAGGGATGCTTTCTTCGATTGGGAGTTCCTGCATGGCAGGGGGTTGGACTGGATGGCCCTTGTGGTCTCTTCCAACTCTATGATTCTATGATTCTAAGTGAGATAATTAATCAGGACTGTCCCTGCTAAACTGAGACAGTTGGAGAGCACGGCCTATTTAGATCACTCCATTCATGGAATCATATAAAAATCATGTAATTCTAACTTCAATCCTATGTTGCAGAATGGAACAAAAGTATGGGCATGCAGTCTGAAATTAGTGTTCACCTTGGCACACTTGTCTTCTTATACACAGTGCTAGGATTCTGTCCTGTAGTCTATTTTGTGTATGAGGTTATTGATTCCGCTATCATGTCAACAGTTCTATGTGCAAAAATGGCAGGTAAAACCCGTTTTGTAGTTATTCTCTCTGCCTGTCTCTTACCTGTCGAATATCTGACTCTCAGATATTCAAAACGCACACCAGTCTCAGTGTAATAATTGCTGGTTCCTAGACTTTTAACTGACAAGCTTTTGATAATTAGCCCACATTCAGCTGTATCCTTTCTAGATTGTCCTTACCTGTTCTCTATTTTCTTCTCACAGTTCATTATAAGATTCTTGGCAAAGCCTGTCTTTAACTTTATTTATTGTGCATCAGTCACAGCTGAAAATGTTTTGGAAACAATAGTAATAATTATTGCAATACTTGAAAATAAGGGTAATTTGTCATGTTTTATTCTACCCTTCCTTAGTTATTCCATTGTTCAAACATTTGGAAGAAATGTTCCATGAGTTTTATTTTATTTATTTTTTTATCTCTGCCATGGCCATTCTGGGTAAGAGATTCTGAAAGCCATAGTCCAAAAATGTAACTTTTCCAAGGACTGTTTACGAATTATTACTATTGCTAACTCCTCTGTTCTTTGTCATCATGTTAAACATAACATTAGATACTGTTGATACTAGCGCTGAGGTCTCTGGCATTGTGTATTTTCCCTGTAGTTTACACTTCTCCATTAGAGTTGCAAGAAATGCTAGAAATGGTTTTCAAAGTCTCCTGAGGAAACATAATAGATTTCAGCAAAATGCTCAAGTCAAGGCCTTTAGGAATCAGCCTTTACTTTTCCACATGGAAAAAGGACCCAATGCATTTCATTGAATGTCATTGACACCTGCAGGCTGTTGTCATTTTTAAGAACACTGCAGTCTACTCTAAGTAAGTTCATAATCACCTTTAAAAGTTAAGTGATCTGTGCCACCAATGTATTAAAATATATGATAACAAATGCAATCAGCATTTTCCATACCATATGCTTGTAAATGTTATTCTACAGGGAACCAATTAAAACTATGGAAAACTTGGAACACAAACATATGGACCAAGACAGAGCAACTTATCTTGTCACTGTGCTGCTTGCTGAGTACACTGATATGGGAACAGATAACACTGTATTACAGGACAATTAATTGCCAGTTTAATTAAAATGCATTTAAAATCAATGTACAGCCCCAGTCCAGAACTGTAATTCTCATTTCACTGTTTCATGGATCACGCCTGTCCTACCATCAACATTTTAATGGGCTGCTGCGAATGAGGCTAGTAGTTGTATGACATATTTTTCCTCCTATCTATTTTTGGTTCTTTCTCTAGAAGTCCATCTCACTTTTGAATAGAGGAAGAGGGGGATTCTTTCCAATCCATAAGATGCTAAAGGAGAACTGAAGCTTGCGTGTCAAATTAAAGTTGATGTAAAATGTTGGAACTGCTAAGTAACAAATATCAATAATATTTTATGTAAGTGTGGAGAGCATAACAACTGGGAGATCAGCTATCATGCTGTTTGGAAGTATGGACCATAACAGCAGGTCTCTCAGCAGAATCCTTTGGGGGGTTTGGTTGTATTTCTGTGTTGTTTGTGGGAAACAAGTTGGCTTAGCTATTTCAAATCTGACAACAGCAGCAGTGCTGAGAAATGGTCCCTATGGGACATCACTGCAATCAAAATCCCATCAAGCTGCTTTTCTAACTGTAGGAGAAAAATACAAGAATGCAATTCCCATATTTTCCATCACTTACCCACATGCAGAAGAACATATTGTGAGAGGTAAGGTTTTAATTAAATGACCCCTCTCTCAGAAGTGCAGTTGCATTGAAATCAAAGCACACATGTGTCTGGATTTTCTTGGAAGCAGGGAAGAGGTAGATAAGTCACAGAACTTACACCATGTTGTGTGTTCCTTGCCCACACTCCACATCACTGGCTGTCAGTGACAGGCTTGTGTAAACAACACGGGTGAGCAAGTGTTAGAGAGAAGAAGAGAGCATCCTGCTCCCAAACTGAATTGAGTCCACCAGACTGTCTTTTCCATTCTGGAGAGACTTCAGGTCAGGTCCTTCTCTCTCTCCTCAGAAACATGTCCCCTAGATAGATTATATAGGGCAATTGGTGGCAGTGGTGTTAGTCTCAGTTTCAGTCTACTGATGTCTTGGATCATTAATGATTCAGATTTTGTTCAAATATCTAGGAATTATTGAGGTATCCCTGAAAGATATACGTGCCACATTTTGTAAATGTGTTATAGATTTCAATTGCTATCATTCTTGTATTCATTTATTAGATTTCTTTTTCTTAAAAAAAGATACAAAGTATTGCACAATATTAAAATATGCAAAAGTTATATAAACAGCATTTTGTTCAGCCCAATGAAAGTAGACTCCATGAATCAATTGTTGATTAATGGCTAATATGTAGATAAGCTCCACTGATACAGTGGGTCTACACCAGCTGGGACTAACAACAGGATTCAGGATTATATCTGTAATGCAGAAGTATAGTGTGTGTGTGTGTGTGTGTGTGTGTGTGTTGGGTGCCTTCAAGTCATTTCTGACTTATGGTGATCCTAAAGTGATTTATTCAGAGAAGGTTTGTCATTGCCTTCCCCTGAGGTTGAGAGGATGTGACTTGCCCATGGTCAACCAGTGGGTTTCATGGCGTAGTTGGAATCAAACCCTGGTCTCTAGAGTCATAGTCCAACACTCAAACCACTATGCCATGCTGGGTCTCAGAAGCATAGTCCCATTTCCCCCTCCCCCCTAAAAAAAAAACCCTGTCAGCAAATCATAGGATTAATCAACTGAGATAATGCCAATCTTTTTTCCAAAACACATCTCTCATATAGTCAGCCCTCCGTATCCACAGATTCAAGTATCCATGGCTTGAAAATATTCAAAACAAGTATAAATTCCAAATAGCAAACCTTGATTTTGCCATTTTATATAAGGGCCACCATTTTGCTATGCCATTGTATTTAATGGGACTTGAGCATCCACAGATTTTGTTATCCACAGGGGTTCTTGGAACCAACCCCCACTGGATTACAAGGGCCCACTGTACCATCAAATGCCTGATAATAAAAAAACTAACTTGTGGCCTTTGCAGACTGCCAGAAATAATGCAAATTGAGTCCACTTTAAGGGTTAGGGTTAGGGAATCATGGGAACTGTATTTTATTGTGGCACCAGAGCTCTCTGACAGAGAAGGCTCAATGTCTCAGGAAAAAAAACAATTACCATGACTCCCTAGCACTAACCCTAACCCTTAAAGTGGACTCAATTTGCACTATTTCTGGCAGTCTGCAAAGGCCCTCGGTGTTTTAACCTAGTACCAAAAAGATTATATCTCTACAGAGAGATAAGGATTTATCTGGGGTGTCAAATGAAGGTGGAGCAAAACACTCCATGCCAATGACACCACCTATGCCTCAAGTAACTGTTATGGATCCTAAAGAAACCCTGACTTATGAACTCACTTCTTCAAGGGATACATAACCCCATGAAGAACAGGTTGAACATCATTCATCTGATCACAGGAACCACGCACTAAATGCACATCAGTCTTATCTGGACGGAGCCTAAGTAACTTGCCCTCATCCAATCCACTGTCACAGCACTTCACCAGCTCACCCACTGAATTGAATATAAGCAGAGCTCTGTGTTACTTTATACTGAAACAATGTACTCCAAAACTCTGGATGTCCCAACAAAAGAGTCTGATGTAAAGGATGATGTAGGTTGGCAACTGTCTCCCAGAGGACATTTTCATCAGCCAGTCCTAGATATGGAATGACCTGTCAGGAGAGATTTAATACTGTCTGAATTTAAAACAGTATCAAAGACTAATCTCTTCTGGCAGTTCTACCCAGTCATTCTTAAACTATGAATTTTAGGTTGGGACATTTTAATTTTGTTGTTGTTGTTGTGTGTCTTCAAGTCGTTTCCAACTTTTAGTGACCCTAAGGTAAACCTATCACTGAGTTTTCTTGGCATAATTTGTTCAGAGGGGGGTTGCCCTTGCCTTCCTCTGGGGATGAAAGATTGTGAAAGGTCACCTAGTGCGTTTCCTTGCTGAGTGGGGAATAAAACGCTGGTCTCCAGAGTCGCAGTCCAATACTCAAATCGCTGCGCCACACTGGGATCTCGTTTTAATTTTACGCTGGATTATTTTTATGTGGCCTATGTTTCTGTGTTTAACTTAATGTGTTTAAATAGTTTCATGTGTTTTAATCCGTGTTGTATCCCACCGCAAGCACTGGAGACAGAGGGGAAGAAATAAATTTTTCTATTAGTAGTAGTAGTAGTATTTAGCATGTGTGATAACCTGCATCACTGTGGAACCTCAATCCATGCTCAATCCATGGGGCTGACCATTAATCCCCAAGATCCCCAAGATCCATTGTCTGGTGCCAACCATCCAAACAGAAGCAGAATCACTGCAAACCAGTAGTCATCACCCTTCACCCATATGGTCACCTCCCAAAGATAATATGGTTGATGGTACTGAAAGCTATTGAGAGACTATGAGGAACTAATAGGGTCACACTCCTGCGTTGCTTTTCTGATGAAGATCTTCTTACAGGACTAAACTGAAATGGATCCAGAAAATTAGTTTCATCCAAGAACAGACAGCCACCTGGTCAAGGACCTTGTCCAGGAAAGGGTAATCTGTTCTTGACCTAAAATTATGAAAAAATGCATTGGTTCATGATAGGGGCTTTTTAGTATTGAGGTGGGACCATCGCCTTTTTTAAGGAGGCATTACCTCCCAGGCCCAGCTGGATGCCCTCTCTCTACTGATTTTAATGTACCATAAAAGGCCATTCATTAGATCCATGAATAAGTTATGAGGGAAAGCACCCTGTGCTTTCCTCTCTCTTTGAAGCAGAGACCTGTCAAGTACATTAGTCAGAAGCCTCCTTCATTAAAGTCTTCCTCATTAAGGTTTTCTTTAATGTCACCTTAAGTGGGATTCATCACTAGTGTATGATAATCCTGAAAAAATCAGATGGTGGGTTTTGTTTTCTTTTTGCAATAAGTCACAAAATAATGTTCTCTTAAATGTTGTCCATCTGCTAAAGTCAGAATTTATCCATTCTTTAAACCAGATGTTCTCTCCAATAACCTCATCATTAATTTTCAAGATAACACTTATGAAATAAGTTATCCTCAAAATATCCATCCTAAAGTCTAGCTCTATAAGCTGCCTATCCAGAGAGATTTTTCATTAAAGACAGATAGAACCTGAAGAGTAAGAAAACTACTACATTCTATGAAAAATTTTAAGAATGTGAAAAACTAGAAATTAGCCATCCCAAGTAAATCAAAACTGCCATATATCCTCCATAACATATCAGACTTTTATCATTCATTTCTGTTCTTTATGTCTCTTAGTTCATAGTTTGTGAACATACAAACAGCCCTGCTTGATCTAATCAAAGGACAATCTAATCCAGCACGCTTCATCCAGATGTCTCTGGGAAATCTATAAAGCTGACATTAAAGCAAGAGCCATTGTTGATTCCAAAAACTGGAGGCTTATGCTCTCAGAAGATGGAAGTTTCATTCAGCTGGCATTGCTAATAGCTGTAGCCATGAAAGCTAAGAGTTTATGGGACTTTTAGTCAGGAAATCATTGATAGACATTTTGAATAAAAAGCACTCAAAAATGTTGCATGACTCTTAAAAAAACAAGCATGTCAACATGATGTGCTTCAAAAGCCATTTTATCTATAGCTTTTTAGGCACCTGAGGCAATCATGCCTGGACTATTTATTCTAAAGGTTAGGGCATTTTATATTTCAAGATAAATCATCTTTCAGTTGCAAGTATAAAGTAAAGGTAACATCCAGTCACTTTTTGCATTAATTATGGACACATAGTACTCCTGGCACAAAGGACTATCCTTCAGACATTATTTCCTGTTAAAAGTGGCACTCAACTGACCTTAAACATATTATCAATTGCCTCTGATATACTTATTAATGAAATCCTCATTAATTTCCAAGTCTGGAAAGACATAGAAATATATCTAAAAACAAGTCGCTCCACTCTGTTGTGAAGAATGTCTAATGCACACTTATTCCAATACACCACCTGATGTGGCTTTATTGACATAAAGAATGAAAACTGCCACAGGAAGTAGTCCTACTGCTTATGGTCTATATTTTTCCAGTATTTTTTTATATTAGAAAATCCAATAATTTTTTAAGGGTATGAAGGGAAATAGTGTTAAACAGCTAAATGTTCATGTTAAAAATATTACTAAGGTAAGATATAAGTTTACAACATTATGAATGGTATAGGGACAAAGCTTGGAAAAGTTACATTTTGGACTATGACCCAGGATCCTCCAGGCAACATAGAGAGAGAACAGAGGGCATGCAGCTTGGGAAAGTCAGACAGTTCTAGTCCAAAACTGACATTTCCAAGCTCTGTAACAGAAAAGAAATCTCCAGTTGTCTCATTCTCTCATAATATTGTAACAAGGTATTATCCAATGAAATTGGCATCAGTAGACATCAAAAGAAGGCATCTGACCACACAACACATCATTTCCTTCTAGAATTCACTGGCACGAAATATGGTCCTAGGTCCTGGTTTAGGTTAATTTAAAAGGGTTTCATACTATATTCTGTAACAACTTATTTTGACTTTTCTCTTTAAGGAAAGATCCCCCCTACAAAAAATCAGAACTGAAGTAAGACAGAAAGTACAGATACTTTTGCTATCCACAGCTGAGCCAAGTGCTGTTTTCAAAGGCAGTAACTAAGTACAATGGAAGGAAAGCAGAAAGGAAAATCAGTCATATCATTCCTGATGAACTTGTAACAGAAGTTAGAGAGTATATATAAATGTTTCTTTGAGATTGGCATTCAACCCAATTATTTGGGCTCAGGAGGACAGAAATTAGTTAATGATGCTGGACTATAAGACAATGTCCTCCTCCTCCTCTTTAAAGCGTGCCAGGAAAAAGAACAATAGACTACCAGTGGATTTCAATTTAAAACCAAAATACTAGGTTCAGGTTGATACCTTTCAATTAGTAGGTCCTACTAAGTGGAAAACTGTCCTTCCAGAAATGGCCTACTACTGTTGAGGGGCAAGCAATGACAGCATATCTAGATAATATTGTGTTCTTGATTCTATCTTTGGTTCTCTGCATTTTGGAAAATTTCACAGACTGCAAAAAGCACAGATAAGATCAAGCCTGCTCAAGCTAGTATACAACAAATGGAATATCACATCTAGAATATGAAATAAATGTGCACTCAGCAAATACAAGGATGAAGTTCTTCTCCACTACTAAAACTTCACGTTCTTATTGGGTTTGCAAAATTACTATGGTTGCAGAGCCAAGGCAGAATAAGAATGCACAGCACTCACCATTATAGCACATCGCAGAGCCATTAAGTCCCTTAGGTCAATAGACTTCATTTGAAAAAGAGCCTAGAGCTCTTATGGTAGAACAATCAATAATGTACATTGTAAAATCTCTGTGCAGAATCCACTGAGTGCTGTCCTTTGAAGTTACAGCCCAAACTGCAAGAAGGGGATGGCCAATGTTGATTTCCTCCACTTAACCACTGCATCATAGCAAGAACTGGAAGTGCATTATAGTTTCAGATTTCTTAGTGCTTAGCAGCAAATCTATAATGACCACCAATTGTTGTCCATACTTAATTTCTCGAAAGTGTCGCTGTAAAATATACAGATGTATGAATATACAGATGCAATCCTATTGTTTCCCCCTGTAGATGGTGGCTGTAGCAAGGATAACTGCCATGCAGAATGTAAAGCAAGGAGGAAATAGGCTGCTTAGAGCCAGCAGGTTTGGCTTGCCTTCCCTCTCCATCACCACATGACCATGGAAGAAGTACAACCACTAGCATAATACACCAACAGGATTCCAGCCTACAGATGATACAGCCTTGTATCCCAGGATGGTTTTTTTTTTTTTGTGGGGGGGGGTGGGGGGGGTGGAGTATAAATGAAGGTAACAACTACAACAGAGATTCAGCACCTCTGGGAAAAGAAAGCAACTAGGTTCCATTGGGGGTAGGTGGTCTGAGAGCAGTTCCAGACAGACAAAACATCTCAATAAATTTGCCATAAATAGGATAACAATAACACAATTATAAAAAGTGACACTACTTAGAACCTGCTGCATTAGCCAATGATACATCACTGATTCTTAGATTCTTAGACACAATCCTAATCAGTGATGGTCCAAAACTCCAGTCAGTCCAGGACTGTAAAGCCAGGAAGTAATGATGATGAGAACAGTAGCAGTAGATAGGTAGGCACAGCGGAGGACGTTTGGAGGACGTGGGGCCTTGCTGGGAGACATCCCTCCCCCCTCCCACTGGTGCTTACCAGCAACACCTGAGTCCAAGGCTGCAGAGGACTGGGCTGGGGATAAAAACCCTGCCCAGGCACCATCTCCTCAGCACAGCGGAGGACGTTTGGAGGACGTGGGGCCTTGCTGGGAGACATCCCTCCCCCCTCCCACTGGTGCTTACCAGCAACACCTGAGTCCAAGGCTGCAGAGGACTGGGCTGGGGATAAAAACCCTGCCCAGGCACCATCTCCTCAGCACAGCGGAGGACGTTTGGAGGACGTGGGGCCTTGCTGGGAGACATCCCTCCCCCCTCCCACTGGTGCTTACCAGCAACACCTGAGTCCAAGGCTGCAGAGGACTGGGCTGGGGATAAAAACCCTGCCCAGGCACCATCTCCTCAGCACAGCGGAGGACGTTTGGAGGACGTGGGGCCTTGCTGGGAGACATCCCTCCCCCCTCCCACTGGTGCTTACCAGCAACACCTGAGTCCAAGGCTGCAGAGGACTGGGCTGGGGATAAAAACCCTGCCCAGGCACCATCTCCTCAGCACAGCGGAGGACGTTTGGAGGACGTGGGGCCTTGCTGGGAGACATCCCTCCCCCCTCCCACTGGTGCTTACCAGCAACACCTGAGTCCAAGGCTGCAGAGGACTGGGCTGGGGATAAAAACCCTGCCCAGGCACCATCTCCTCAGCACAGCGGAGGACGTTTGGAGGACGTGGGGCCTTGCTGGGAGACATCCCTCCCCCCTCCCACTGGTGCTTACCAGCAACACCTGAGTCCAAGGCTGCAGAGGACTGGGCTGGGGATAAAAACCCTGCCCAGGCACCATCTCCTCAGCACAGCGGAGGACGTTTGGAGGACGTGGGGCCTTGCTGGGAGACATCCCTCCCCCCTCCCACTGGTGCTTACCAGCAACACCTGAGTCCAAGGCTGCAGAGGACTGGGCTGGGGATAAAAACCCTGCCCAGGCACCATCTCCTCAGCACAGCGGAGGACGTTTGGAGGACGTGGGGCCTTGCTGGGAGACATCCCTCCCCCCTCCCACTGGTGCTTACCAGCAACACCTGAGTCCAAGGCTGCAGAGGACTGGGCTGGGGATAAAAACCCTGCCCAGGCACCATCTCCTCAGCACAGCGGAGGACGTTTGGAGGACGTGGGGCCTTGCTGGGAGACATCCCTCCCCCCTCCCACTGGTGCTTACCAGCAACACCTGAGTCCAAGGCTGCAGAGGACTGGGCTGGGGATAAAAACCCTGCCCAGGCACCATCTCCTCAGCACAGCGGAGGACGTTTGGAGGACGTGGGGCCTTGCTGGGAGACATCCCTCCCCCCTCCCACTGGTGCTTACCAGCAACACCTGAGTCCAAGGCTGCAGAGGACTGGGCTGGGGATAAAAACCCTGCCCAGGCACCATCTCCTCAGCACAGCGGAGGACGTTTGGAGGACGTGGGGCCTTGCTGGGAGACATCCCTCCCCCCTCCCACTGGTGCTTACCAGCAACACCTGAGTCCAAGGCTGCAGAGGACTGGGCTGGGGATAAAAACCCTGCCCAGGCACCATCTCCTCAGCACAGCGGAGGACGTTTGGAGGACGTGGGGCCTTGCTGGGAGACATCCCTCCCCCCTCCCACTGGTGCTTACCAGCAACACCTGAGTCCAAGGCTGCAGAGGACTGGGCTGGGGATAAAAACCCTGCCCAGGCACCATCTCCTCAGCACAGCGGAGGACGTTTGGAGGACGTGGGGCCTTGCTGGGAGACATCCCTCCCCCCTCCCACTGGTGCTTACCAGCAACACCTGAGTCCAAGGCTGCAGAGGACTGGGCTGGGGATAAAAACCCTGCCCAGGCACCATCTCCTCAGCACAGCGGAGGACGTTTGGAGGACGTGGGGCCTTGCTGGGAGACATCCCTCCCCCCTCCCACTGGTGCTTACCAGCAACACCTGAGTCCAAGGCTGCAGAGGACTGGGCTGGGGATAAAAACCCTGCCCAGGCACCATCTCCTCAGCACAGCGGAGGACGTTTGGAGGACGTGGGGCCTTGCTGGGAGACATCCCTCCCCCCTCCCACTGGTGCTTACCAGCAACACCTGAGTCCAAGGCTGCAGAGGACTGGGCTGGGGATAAAAACCCTGCCCAGGCACCATCTCCTCAGCACAGCGGAGGACGTTTGGAGGACGTGGGGCCTTGCTGGGAGACATCCCTCCCCCCTCCCACTGGTGCTTACCAGCAACACCTGAGTCCAAGGCTGCAGAGGACTGGGCTGGGGATAAAAACCCTGCCCAGGCACCATCTCCTCATTGGGGAAGTGGGCGGTGCTTAGCAGGCCCAAGACTCTTTCCCCAACACAGCAGCATTCCTGGCTCTGGATTGCGGACTGCTCACCTCCCTCCTAAGGCCACATATTAGTGGGCTCCTCCCTGGTTGTTTGGGTTTGACTTTAAGCTGGGGGGGGACATCCAGGTGGTATGGGGGCGGGGAAGATATGGTGGCAACAGTCTCAACAAATGTTGCAAAAGAAGAAGGGATCGATGTTTATCATCTATCCCTCCTTCAGTTGATTCTGTTTCCCAATGTAAGTTGGAGAGCAAACTCACCATTCCACTAACCCTCAACCTGCTCCTCTGCAATGCCAGGTCGGTCAAAAACAAAACACACATCATCCACGATCTCCTGGTGGATGAGAAGGCCGACCTGGCTTGTTTCACTGAGACCTGGCTGGGGGATGCCAGCTCCGCGACTTGGGCGCAGGCTCTCCCAGCTGGGTACTCAGTTAGTGAGCAGGTAAGGGAAAGTGGGCGGGGGGGCGGCATAGCCTTGGTCCATAAAAACACCTTATCCTTGATCAGAAAGCCTATCCGGAAGACGACACACATCGAGTGTATGTACCTTAGCCTGAAGACCAGGGATAGTTTGGGGATTCTGTTGGTGTACCGGCCACCCCGTTGCTTAACAGACTCCCTAACCGAGCTGATGGCCCTGGTTTCTGAGTTGCTGTTGGAGTCGCCCAGACTCTTAGTTCTGGGCGACTTCAACATTCCACTCGAAACCAGTTTACAAGATCTAACTGGCGCAGCTCGGGAGTTCATGGATACCGTGACAAACATGGGCCTATCCCAGTTGGTCAACGGGCCCACACATTGTGCTGGTCATACCATCGATGCGGTCTTTAGTACGGAGCAGGAATATCCGTGGGCGGAGGTCACAAAAACCTCCGCATTGTCATGGACGGATCATTTTCTGATCAAGGTGGAACTAAAGGCTATTGTTCACCCTCCCGGGGGTGGTGGACCTATTAGAATGGTCCGCCCTCGAAGGCTAATGGAACCTATTGGTTTCCAGAAAGCCTTAGAGGGTTTAATGGTGAGTAATGCCGACGATTCTGTCGAAGCTTTGGTTAACATATGGAACACCGATCTTACCAAGGCTATCGACACAATCGCTCCCAAGCGTCCTTTCCAACCCGCTCCGAATCGTAAACCATGGTATACAGAAGAGCTCAGAAAGATGAAGCGGGTTGGACAACGACTGAAGTGCGAATGGCGAAAGACTCGCCTCTTATCCGACAGAACTCGCCTTAGGAAGCACCTTGATTCCTACAGGGAGGCTTTACGTACAGCGCAGAAATCTTTCTGTTCTGCACGTATCGCGTCTGCAGAGTCTCGCCCGGCAGCGTTGTTTAGGGTGGTGGGGGATTTGACGCAGATTTCTCCTGCACCGAATCCTCTACTTAACCCGACGACAGCCTGCTGTGAGGCATTTAATATCTACTTTGCAGATAAAATCTCTCGGATAAGAGCCGACTTGGACACCAGTATTCCGGCAGAATCTGTAGACGAGGCGTCCAGTAACTCCGTTGATGGCACTTTACTGGATCAATTTCAATTTGTGAGTACCGAGGACGTGGACAAGATGCTTGGAAGGATGAGGAAGACAACTTGCCCTCTCGATCCTTGTCCATCATGGCTGGTCGTCCAGGGTGGGGACGCGTTGAGGGTGTTTCTCCGAGACACGATCAATGCGTCCCTCAGGGAAGGCAGTATACCATCTTGCTTAAAAGAGGCGGCAGTTAGGCCACTCTTGAAAAAGCCTTCCCTGGATCCCCTGGACAGAAACAACTATAGACCAGTCTCCTTGCTGCCATTTTTAAGCAAGGTAATCGAGAGGGCAGTTGCCTCCCAGCTCCAAGCTATCTTGGATGAAACCGATTATCTCGATCCATTTCAAACTGGCTTTAGGACAGGATTTGGGGTTGAGACTGCCATGGTTGCTCTGACCGATGACCTCCGCTTGAGCATCGACGGGGGAAGTGTGACCCTGCTGGTGCTCTTGGACCTCTCAGCGGCCTTTGATACTATAGATCATGCCATTCTTTTGGATCGGCTGAGAGAGTTAGGAATTGGAGGCACTGCTTTGCGGTGGTTCCATTCCTTCCTCTCTGGCAGATCCCAGAGGGTGAGGCTCGGGGACAGTTGCTCTTCTAAAATAGAGCTTAATTGTGGCGTCCCTCAGGGCGCCATCCTGTCTCCGATGTTATTTAACATTTATATGAAGCCGCTGGGGGAGATCATTCGGAGGCATGGAGCACGGTGTCTTCAGTACGCTGACGACACCCAGATTTACTTCTCCATGACCAGATCATCGTCTCAGACCTCTGATGGCGTCTCTCCTCTCAATGACTGTCTTAGAGCGGTAATGGATTGGATGAGGAAAAACAAATTGAAGCTGAATCCAGACAAAACGGAGGTGCTCACGGTTACAGGTCCGAATCCAGGTTCGGGATTACAGCCCCCAGTCCTGGATGGGGTCACACTCTCCTCCAAGGACCATGTGCGCAGTCTGGGGGTACTCCTTGACTCGTCGCTTCACATGACCAATCAGGTGAGTGCGACAGTCAGGAGCGCCTGTTATCAGCTTCGGCTGATACGCCAGCTGCGCCCATACCTGGACAGGAAGGACCTGGAAACTGTGGTGCACGCACTGGTAACCTCACGATTAGATTACTGCAATGCACTCTACATGGGGCTACCCTTGTGCCTAACTCGGAAACTTCAGTTGGTTCAAAATATGGCAGCCAGGTTAATCACTGGAACATCCAGGAGGGAGCACATAACACCAGAGCTTAAATCCCTCCACTGGCTGCCAATCAGTTTCCGGGCACAGTACAAGGTGTTGGTTTTGACCTTTAAAGCCCTACATGGCTTGGGTCCATCTTACCTTAGGGACCGCCTCTCCCTGTATGAGCCCCCCCGTGCCCTTCGTTCAGCGGGGAAAAATCTGCTCTCACAACCTAAAACGAAATTCAAGCAGACTTCCCTAAGGGCATTTTCAGTCGTTGCCCCTAAACTGTGGAATGGCCTGCCGGATCAGATACGCCTTATTACGTCTCTTACCACTTTTAAGAAAGCAATTAAGACAGAGCTCTTCCGGCAGGCCTTCCCAGAATAACTCTGTACAGGGATATGCACAGCTGAGCCACTTATCTGGTCTCTCTACCGAGAGTGGCATTTTGTTTTATCTTTTATTATTTATTTTAGTTATATGTCTGTTTTTAACTCTATTATGTTTAATACTGTTTTAAGGGGGAGGGTAGTGGGTGAAGGGCAAGAATGTGGATTTTAACTGTAATATTTTAATTGATGTACGCCGCCCCGATTGCCGAGCAGAGGGGCGGGTTACAAATAAAATTTATTATTATTATTATTATTATTAGGTAGGTAGGTAGGTAGACAGACAGGAGGTAATTCTGGATGTTTCTGTTTATCTGCATGATATAATTTAAGGTCTAATCTGCTCTACAGAAATAATGCAGTTTGACAGTGTTTTAACTGCCATGGCTCAATGCTATGGAATTCTGGGATTTGTAGTTTTATGAGATGTTTAACATTCTCTGTCAGAAAGCTCTGGTGCCACAACAAACTACAAATCCTAGGATTCTGTAGCATTGAGCCACTGCAGTTAAAGCAATGTCAAACTGCATTGTTTCTGCAGTGCAGATTAGATGTAAGTAATAGTACAATGGAATTTTAAACCACTAAACTAAAACATACTTGGCTTGATTTCAGCAATGTTATTATGATTGCTGGAGTTGTTTGTAGATTACACTTCATCTGAGCATATATTTGTGGTTTATGACTAATCCTGAACAAAGTGCATTCAGGTAGATTTTGCCCTCGTGCTTTCATGCTGGTCCAACTTTGGTAATTATTAACTGAGTTATACCTTAGGTACTAAGACACAAACCACCACCTTCACCTCCTGAGCAAACCTGCTCAATAAAAGGATGACCTTTTCTTATGATCTTTCACAGAATCATTTCCTCCACTGTGCTCTCAATATTGAGATAATACAGTAAAAAAATTTTTTTAATTTTAAGATAGTCATAGCCATCCTGGGCTGCCAGAGAGCACAGATGAATTAGAAATATTGGGTTGAATCCATAGAAGACGAGCAAAGTTCTGTACATGCAATAGGGTATATTAACCAGTTCTACTGTTCCATTCCCAGAAAATCTACTTTTCAGGGTTAGGAAAGCCATTTGAATGATGCGGGAGAAGGTAAAGGGACTGCATCAAAATGTAGGTTCACTTTGCATGAATAGAAGCACCCTTGTTATGTGTCAATCCACTAACATAATATTTCAATCAAATACTTACAATATTGTACTTTTTGAAATAATAGAGTCAAGGCAGGCATTATGATTAACTCAATTCCCTTTTTACTTTCTATCAGCAGCCTACAAGCCACTATCATTAAACTGGCATAAAAACATGGCTGTGTTGAATGCCACTGGTATGAACAAATCTATTTGTCTTCAAGTTTACTATCACATGCTAGGAGCCCCACCTGTTCTAGGGTAGAAGTGGGGAAAGCACAGCTTGTAGGCTGAATAAAGTCCCAGAGGGGATGTTCTGTGGCACCCCAATCTCCTCACCCACCAAGCCCCCCAAATTTGGTGGTGCTAACATCTCCCTAAATAGCATTTTAAAAACAGACCAAAATACTCAGTTGCCATTCCAGAAGCCCTCCAAGAAATGCAGTTTGACTCCTGATACTCGCCAAGCCTCACAACCACTGGAAATCTGTAGAAATCTAAACATTCCCAGGTTGAATTTCTAAGCTGATTTTCAGACAGCCCATGATGGTCCTCAAAGATGAAAATTGATTCCCATGCCTGTCCTAGTTGCCAAACTGTGCTTTACAGAGAAAATGTAGTTGCTACCTAATTTAAAGTATCATCTAGTTTGAGCTCCTGAATTGGGTTACAGATATGGCCTCCACCTTGTCCAGCTGAAGAAAGTAAAAACTTTTATTGTCAGAACTACTTTAATAGATTATATCACAAGGCACTAGTGATTGTATTTCATCTTTTTGAGGTGAGTACGCAGAAATTATAATTTAGAAACCAGAAGCTGACAAATATTTGGTGTGAAGTTTAGATTTAGCATGGATTTCACACAGTCCAAATTCAGGTTTGAGTATTTATCAAAAGATGAGGATGCAAATTTGAAATGAATTATAAAGGAAAACTCTACATGCGTCTGGATTCCATTGTTACCTCAGCATACTGTTAAAATGGGAAGGTTCACCATTACAATGAATACTTTGCTCCTGAAAATCATCATATTGATACCCTTAAATTCTATTGAGTAAGAAAGTGGTTTTCACACAGAGAAAGAAAAACTATTTAGCCAGCTGCACGAGTATAGATGCCTCACCTTGAAAAGAGGGATCATTCTCTGCACAACTATTATGTAACGTGCATTTATTGGCATTCAACTGTTGGATAATTTCATTACAGAATGTCACATCATTCTTTATTTTAAACAAGATGAGAACACAGAGCAATGTTATGCTATGATTTGTAGCTTTGTATCAACACAGCAAATTAGCCATTGTTTCCAGCTTCTCCTTCCTTATAGTCTACTTTGCCTCTTTATTCAACACAGTAGACAACAGAGAGAAAGGAAAACTCACACCCTGCCTATCCCTAAGAGAAGACATTTAAAATGTATTTTAACGCTCACTCAATTCTTTATTTTTAGGCTTTCATGACTGCAAGATAAAGAAAAGACAGATTTTTAGTACTGTTTTATACACTATACGACAAACATCTGAAGTTTAGATTTTAACATTTTGTCTCCCCTTTTTCATGTGGAATTGGTTTAGGTTGCACTTGGTTTTGATGGGTGAACTTGCTTTCATTTACTTAAACCAGGAGTTTATTGTATTTTATACTTTTTGTTAATTTATTAAGCACCACCCAGTTCTGCTTATTTAAAAAGAATAACAGTAGTCTCTACATTATACATAAATAAATACCATATTTTTCGCCCTATAACATGCACTTTTTCTTCCCCTAAATGTGCGTGGGGAAGTGAGTGAGCCCTATAGGGCGAAGGGCCGAGGCCGCGGGGAGAAGGAGCCCTCCTTCCCCCCGCGACCTCAGTCTTTGAATGGGCTGGTGCTGGGATCGAAGCGATCCCGGCACCAGCCCATTGAAAGACTGAGGCCACGGGGAGAAGGAGGGCTCCTTCTCCCCGCGGCCTCAGTCTTGGAATCGGCTGGTGCCGGGATCGAAGCGATCCCGGCGCCAGCCCATTGAAAGACTGAGGCCGCGGGGAGAAGGAGCGCCTTATATGGCGAAAAATATGGTAAATCTAAAAATTGCCTTTAGTTTTGTAAATTTAGACCTAGGTTTTTGGTTAAAAAGGAGGAAGGAAGGGAGGGAGGAAGGAAGGAAGGGAGATTGTACAAATTTTTAAAAAGGTGGGGGAGGTACATTGCCATTAAATAAAACACAATGGTGCTACCTGGTTCTTTTCCCAGGAACTTCCTTCAGTGTGGCTCTTTATATAGGAGCATCTTTTCTTATCAGGAGCATCCTTTAGCCAACTTCCACAAGAGCCAGCTCTACTGTTAGTCAAAATGTGGTGACACCTATATACTCAGGATGAGAGGCAGTGACTAAGCAGCAGCAGGCTTTGGATGGCACAGCCTGTCCTCTACTTCCTAAGACAACCTCTTCACCTTAGGTACCTTCAGAAGATGCTGTATTGTTGCCAATGATAAAGTAAGATTCAACTGATAGGATGGTCAACTTCTGTACTTGGAACTGGATGTACGCATCTTATTTTCCCCCTTAAGCAGCAAAATGCCAACAAGCCATCCCACTACAGACCTTTCCAACTTTGTCAAAAAAAGCACAGCCTCCTGTACTCAAGGACGCTCTTTTAGATAACTCCCTTATCTTGGGACTTAATTCAGTTTGCTTCCTGTTCCTATGTAATTGCTAGCATACAGAAAGACATATTATGCTGAAATTTACAGAAATTTTATTAGCTTTAACCCTTGCAACATACCATAATTGCATACAATTTCTCTTTTAATTCTGCATTGGGGAAACATATCTGATAATGGTCAACTTGGTTCTAACCAGAGTTTGTTTCTGCTGCAGTGGCAGCAACATCTTGAACTTATTGCATTGATATTTTATTATGTTTTATATATGTTTTTTATAATGTGTTGAACTTGCATTTTTTAAACAGAATTGGGATTTTATAATTTTTTAACTTTTGCATTAATGTTTTTAGTGTTAGTTTGTTTAAAACAGTTGGAGGCCATTTTGAATCCTGTATTGAGAGACCATGGGAAATAATTTAAATAAATAAACATCCAAAGGAACCTTTTTTTACAAAGCAAAACCTTCTCACTGATCCAATACCTTTCTGCCAATGCAAACATCATTGTGCTAAATAGGTGAGACACTATGCAAAATGTTGTGCTAAATCCATAAATACGCCTGCCTCTGCTGTGCATCTCATGCAGAATTCTCCCTCTATGCAAGTGCCACGTCTTTATAATACTACAGTAATAAATTTATTTGTTGGAACAAGAACAGGATAAGTATCTTTGCATGTGTGCTGAACACAGCATCTTACACTACACAGTTGTTGTTGTTGCTATTGTTGTTGTCTTCATCTTTATTTATATCTCACCTTTTTGCTAATCAGAGATCCATCTACACTGTACAAATAATGCAGTTTGACACCACTTTAACTGCCATGGCTCCATATTACAGAATCCTGGGTTTTGTACTTTATGTGAGTCACCAGCAGTCTTTGGCAGAGAAGGCTAAACAACCTTGTTGTTGTTTTTAACTGCCCTCGAGTCGATCTCTACCCATGGTGACCCTGTGGATGAGACATCTCCAAGACCCCTGTCCTCCATTGTTCTGCTTAGGTCCTGTATACTCATACCTGTGTTCTCTTTAATAGAGTCCATCCATCTAGCATGTGGCCTTCCTCTCTTTCTACTTCCCTCCACCTTGCCTAGCATTATTGTTTTTTTCAATGAGTTCTCCCTTTTCATGATGTGTCCGAAGTACGACAGCCTCAGTTTGGTCATCTTGGCTTCCAGGGAGGTTTCTGGCTTGATCTGCTCTAGGACCCATTTGTTTGTCCTTTTGGCTGTCCATGGGATCCTCAGCACTCTTCTCCAGTACCACATCTCAAATGAATTGATTTTCTTCCTGTCTGTTTTCTTCACAGCTCCCACATCCATACAATGGTAATAGGGAATACAATGGCTTGTACGATTCTCATTTTTGTGTTTAGTTGTATATCTTTGCATTTTAGAATCTTTTCTACTTATTTCATAGCAGTTCTCCCCATTCTTAATCTTCTTCTGATTTCCTGGCTGCAGTCCCCATTTCTATCAATGTTTAATCCCAGGTACGGGAATTCTTTTACTATTTCTATTTCTTCATTGTCTAGGTTGAATTTGTCAAGATTCTTCATTGTCATAATTTTTTTTCTTTATGTTCAGCAATAGGCTTGCCTTTGCACTTTCTTCCTTGATCTTTCTTAGTAGTTGTTCCAGGTCTGGGAGGTTTCTGCTAGTATTATAGTGTCATCTGTACAGTGGTGTCCCTAGGGTTGGTGGTCACTCACCGGAGGGAGGGGAACTTATGGGGCAGGACTTCCAGTGTGCAACTTCCAGTGCACTTCCAGTATGCATGGGAGCACAAGCGCGCAGCCAGAGATGCCACAAGGGAGCAGCCATCATGCCCAGGGTGCAGGCTTTCAGACCTGGTGCCCCCAAGGAGATGCCACCGGGCCCCAAGGAGGGCTGGAAATGCCCTGCATGCCCTCATGGAACAGGCCTGCAGCAGCAGGGAGCCCCATAAACCAGGTCCGCAGCTGCGGGGAGCCTCGTAAACCAGGCTTGCAGCGGGTTACACAAGGAGAGCCACCTACACCTCTCTTGCAAAATTACAAATCCCAGGATTCCATGGGATTGAGCTATGGTATTTAAAGTGGTGCTGAACTGCATTATTTCTACAATGTAGATGCACCCAAGACACAAGGCAGTCATTAAACTAATTCTTTTGTAAACAATTGGAATTAGATCAACAAATGTGTTGATAATTTGAAGTGAATCAACGCATTAAGGGGTTATACTCAAGGTTAAAAATCAAGGAGTAAGTTCAAAGTAAATGGCCTCTGGAATGCTTCTACATCTGTGAAGAGCCCTATTTGTTTGTACAATCCATGAAAAACCAGCAACACTAAATATAGGGGCAAACATGCAACTAGAATGGGCCAAGACTGTCACTTCAAGCAATTTTCATAATTTTCTCAGTTACAGAAGAGGGAAGCTCAGGTTTCTCAACTCCCTGCTGGTAATACCCTATTAGGAAACATATTAGAGCATTTTACATAATGAATTGACTTTCAGTCATGACTACCATGCCAAGAGTAATTAAAATGAAATTAGGTCAACAAATACATATGCCAGCTGTGTATATTCTCATTGGACTTTTGAAAGGATTTATCATACACATATAAGTTCCAAAATCCAATTATTAATGAGGTGTGTGGGTGTGTGGGTGTGTATCACTACTACCCTGATTATTCTGGGTACTTTCATTGGACTTTTGAAAGAACTTGTCATAAACATATAAGGTCCAAAATAAAATTATATATAGGTTGAGTCTCCTTTATCCAAAATGCTTGGGACCAGAAGCGTTTTGGATTTCTTTTCTTTTTTTTTCAGATTTTGAAATATTTGCATATATACATAAAGAGATGTCTTGAAGATGCGACCCAAATTTAAACATGAAATTCATCTATATTTTGTACATACCTTACACACATAGCCTGGAGGTAGTTTTATATGTAATATTTTTAATTATTTTGTGCATGAAACAAAGTTTGTGTAGACTGATCCATCCCAAATAAAAGGTGTTACTTTCTTAGCTACCCATGTAGACATTTTTAGATTGTGGAGTATTTTGGATTTTAGAATTCCAGGTAAGGGATATTCAACCTGTATGTGTTTTGAGTCTGTGTGTTTTATATACAGTATTAATGTCATGATTATTTTGAACCATTCTCTTAATGAGTAATATATAAAAAAACGTTTAATACAAAAGAATGTGGACCTTAGTATAAGACCTCTTATTATTACATCTGTTTACATCATATTATTATACAGCAAATGAACATGCTGTCCTTTCAGTAAGTATTCTCTACATTTCTGCTCACCTTTTTCCCATTTAAAGTCTAAGCAGAAATGGTTAAGATAATAACACTGAAAAAGAAATCTCTTTAATCTAAATTTGGTTTTCTGCTGCAACTATATAAAAATCACAGGTACTGTAAACTGCTATGTTTTTCTATATTCAGTAATAAATCACTGCACAATAAAACTGTCTATTAAAATAGAAGACTCTGACTTAAGAATGATGGTTAGTTGCCTAATTAAAAGCTGCTCATCAATCATAATACAAATAAACACATACACACTTTCCCTCAAATGTATCAGAACTGTGCAGGTGGCAGCAATATTTAAACACAGCTGTTCCTTTTAGGATCAATTCTGAGCCAAGAAATTTGTCTAAGGATTCAGACAAAAATATTTTCACACTGCATATTTTCAGTCTGGTATTTCGTGGAATAACAAAATGTCATATTTAAAACACTATTTTTACAAACATATTCTAGGTCTTACCACTGCCACTTTCCAGCCAACAAAATTTCATAAATATTCTTTCTTGAAATCAACATTTTTTTATTTTTATTTTTTTATTTTATTTTTTTATTTTTGTTATTCAGGGTTTTAAATGAGCCTCTCAGACAATGCTGGTTACTTACAATTAGTTGTCACCTCTAATGGCCTGATGGTATCTAAAGTTGTCCAGTTTTGCAATTAAATTATTTTTCTTGCTGTAAGTTCAATTGACCAAACAGTCTCTTTTGTTGTAAAATTCAGCTATATGTCCATGGGTGCATGATAGAAATAATGCAGTTGGACACCATTTTAATTGTCATGGGTCCACCCTACAGAATCCTGGGATTTGTTATTTTCTGAGTCACCACCACTCTGCTAGAGGCTAAAGACCTTGTAAAACTACAAATCCCAGGATTCCATAGAATGGGACTATAGCACTTAAAGTGGTGTCAAATTGCATTGTTTCTACAGTGTAAATGCACCCTCAAATTCAGTTCATATACAAGACACCAACTTTTTAACTCTATAACTATGTTCGTTATGTAAAAATAGTTATGTATATAACTTTTTTGTCTTACGGTTTGTTAACTGTAATAAAGGCTGGCTGGCTGGCTTGCTTAATTGGTTGGAGAACATTGAAAAATACAGTACATTTTACTTTCTTTCATGGTGGGTTGTTGATGTTCTAGTTGTGTATCTGAATAGCACAACATTTTTCATGGTGGGTTGGTCAAACCCACAACTATTTTAAAAAAAAATAGGACAGATGTAGCTTGGAAAGTTCCTAAAAGAGCCTGTAAACAAATCTACAAACACAGATATTACTTTTGATATTTCAGTGTGATATTTCAGGGCTTATCCATAAAGTCATAGAAAGTATTAAGACTTTCCATTTCTTTTTGTTTTGATTTTTCCAGCATATTCCCCAGGGTGAATTCAAGTGCTTTCTTGAAATATCCCAGGTTTCCCTCCCTCCCTGCTCCCTTGTGTTCTCCCTCCATCCCCACCCATCGATCAGAAGCCACATCTAGATCCTGGCAATGGTTCACAGATTGATTTTCAGCAGTTATTATCATCAGGAGCTAAAGTGCTTTAGCAATATTATAGTTCAGCATTATAGACAATTTTGTTTTGATGCAAACATTCCAATTTCCCTCTTTAGATCTCTGCTGGATCTGTGTTCTGGAAACAATAGTTATGTTTTACTGACAGAGGCCATCTTAATTAGTTCCATAATAATACAAGCAGTCTGCCAAGGAGAGATACTTCATTTCATAAAATACTGGGTTAAGTTAAACTGATCTGGGAAATAGGAATAAAAATTCCTTGATAATGCCAGGAATTTTTAGGAAATAGGAAAAGAGAATATATTATGGATATCCAAAATAAAACCGGTTTGTACAGGATCAAAACCTGGGATTTTCAAAGATTTTTTTTTTCTCATCTAGACGAGCTTTCAGTCAATGGACTGATCATTGATGTTCTAGTTGTATATCTGAATAGCACAACATTTTCCATCTTTCTCAATCTCTCTCTCTTTGCCCAACATACACACTTTGCGCCAAATGTCTGCACTGTTGACTTTTTTCTTAAAGTTCAACTCTAAAACTGCCTTTGCACTTTCTTCCTTGACTTTCTTCAGTAATCATTCAATGTCTACTAATCTGTGCTAGCAGAATGGTGTCATCTGCATATCTTAAATTGTTCATATTCCTTCTTCCAGTTTTCACACCTCCTTCTTCAAAGTCTAATCCCATTTTACCTATGATGCATTAAGCATGCAAATTAAACAGATAGGGTGATAAATGAAGCCTTTCCTGACCCCCTTGCCAATTAGAAACTATTCCATTTCTCCGTATTCTGTCCTATCAGTAGCCTCTAGTCCTGAGTACAGATTATGCATCAGAGTAATCAAATGTTGTGGGCACACACATTTCTTTAAGAGTGATCCATCATTTTTCATGATCTACACCAGGGGTAGGCAACCTTTCCCCTTTAAGGGCCAAGGGACTTCAGCTCCCAGAATCCCAGGAGCTATTGGCCAACATGGGACTATTGGCCAACATGGCTGAGGCTTCTGGGAGCTGAAGTCCCTCGGCCCTTAAAGGGGAAAGGTTGCCCTCCCTGATCTACACAATCAAAGGCTTTCCTATAATTTATAAAGCACAGGCTGATTTTCTTGTGAAATTCTTTGGTGTGCTTCATTATCCAATGTATGTTTGCAATATGATCACTAATACCTCTTCCTTTCCTGAGCCCAATTTGGACATGTGGATTTCTCATTCCATATATAATAAAAGTTTTTGTTGTAGAATTTTGAGCATCATTTCACTTGCATGGGAAATTAAAGCAATAGTCCTGTGGTTTCTTACATAACTTTAAAGTAGACAATGAAGACAATGAAATAGTTTAAGATTTTCCATACCTTGGCTCAGTCATTAAACAGAATGGAGACTACAGTCAAGAAATCAGAAGAAGACTAGGACTTGGAAGGGCAACCATGAAGGACCTTGACAAGATCACGAAGTATTAAAAGGTAGCATTAAAGTTTGAATTGTCCATGCCCTCATATTTCCCATTTCTATATATGGTTGTGAAAGCTAGACAGTGAAGAAAGATGATAGGAAGAAAATTAACTAATTTGAAATGTGGTGGTGGACAACAGTCCTACAGATACTGTTGACTAAAGGAAAAGGAAAAGGTATTCCCCGTTGATAAGGTTGTCAAGTCGTGTCCAACCATGGGGTGTGTGTGTGTGTGCTCATCTCCGTTACTAAACCGAAGAGCCAGCATTGTCAGAGATTACTCTGTGATCATGTGGCCAGCATGACTGCACAGATTGCTATTTATCTTCCCACTGAGAAGTGGTACCTATTTATCTACTTGCATTTGCATGCTTTTGAACTACTAGGTTGGCAGAAGCTGGGACTAGTGATGGGAGCTCACCCCATCATGCAGCAAAAGGATAAATCAAGCCTGAACTCTCCCTAGAAGCTAAGATGACTAAACTGAGATGGTCATACTTTAGACATATTGTGAGAAGACACAACTCATTAGAAAAGAGAGTAATGCTTGGAAAGGTAGAAAGTAGTAGGAAAAGAGGAAGGCTGTGTTACAGATGGGCAGATTCAATAAAGGAAGCCACAGACCTGAATCAGTAAATCCTGTTGATGATAGTATGATATGAAAGTCTCTCATTCATGGGGTTGCCGTAAGTCGAAGTTGACGTGACAGCAGTTAACACCACCATATACACTCCATTGGACTCAGTGGGCACCTAGATGAATTTTAAATGTACATCTATTGTAAAATGTCAAGGCATTCTATTTTTGTTGTTGTCTTGCGTGGTGCTTTACTTTTACAAATTTATGTTCAGCCTATATCCTTCTGATAATGTCTATTGATTAAGAATTGCAAAAAAAATGCAGTGTAATTTATAAAATATAATGGTCTCTGATAGATACAGGAAGCTGTAGTCCAATAGAGTAACTTTTCCAGGTGTTGAAGATATTAAATACTATGTCATTCTGTAAGTACAAACAGCAATATCTTGCTTCTAATTTCCAACAGTGTATATCTGAATTAAAAGTATTTTCCAGTTAACTTTTCCCTTACAATGAGACAGTAAATGATATATGCATTTATGTTTCTTGTTTAGGCAATTTCCTCTCCTTTGATGCTTTCTGTGTGCTCAATTATTATATGTAAGAATTTTGGATACTTCCATTGTGATCAGAATGTCCACCCCTGTTGTTTATTCTTTCTCTTATTTGTACCAACAATTCATAATCTGAGCAGCACAGTATCTCACCTTGATAATTCAGTGTTTCCCTCCTTGGACCACAGGCCACTACTTTACTTGGAACAGCTGCTTCAGCCCTATTAGATTCACATTTGACATCCAACTCTGCTGCTCCTTTGCATTATGTACTGGATGAGGGTGAACAAGTTGAAACTTAATCTAAGCAAGAGAGGGATACTCCTGATTGCACAAAAGGCAGGTCAGGGAACAGGGATTCAGCCTGTGCTGGATGGAGTTACACACTCCCTGAAAATGCAGATTCACAGCTTGGATGTGCTCCTGGATTCAACTCTGAGCCTGAAGCTCAAATTTCAGTGGTGGCCAGAAATGCATTTGCATAGTTAAGGTTTGTGCCTTGAGATTTTAGATCTGCCCATGATGACACATGCCTTTATCACATCCCAGGTGGATTACCATACCACACTCTACATGGGGCTGCCTTTGAAGAGTGTTACAGACTTCATCTGGTCCAAAGCACTGCAGCCAGATTGGGACTGGATAGAGCGAGCACACAAGTCCCTTGTTGCAACAGCTCCACTGCCTGCTGGTTTCCTTCTGGGTACAATTCAAAATGCTGGTTATGTATGACCTTTAAAGCTTTACATGGCTAAGGTTCAGGATATCTGAATGCCCATATTCTTTCTTGCAAAGTTACCTGTGCTTTCAGATCTGCTGTGGAGGCTCTTTTCTCTGTCCTACCAGTCTCACAGGGACATCTAATGGGAACACGAGAGAGGTCCTTCTCAGTGGCTGCCCCTAGACTCTGAAGCTCCCTTCCGAGAGAGGTCAGACTGGCTCCCTCCCTACTCTCCGTAAAGAGATGAAGACCATTCTGTTTCAACAGGCCTTTGAGAACTGATAGTTTAGACAAGATAGGCTTTGTATGATGTGCTGGATATTCCATTTGCTCTGTTTCTTTTGCTGGTATGTTTTTATGGCTTTCACTTTTAACTGGTTTAATTATTTATGATAGTTTAATCACTTTTTAACTTTTCTATTTTGTGAATTTTGAACTGTGTTTTTTAATCAGTTGCAGCCTGCTTCAAGTTCCAAACTGAGAAGAAGGTGGGATATAAATAAATACAAATCATCACCATCATCATTTAATAGGGCAACTTAGCAAACTGGGACCTTCTCCATACGATTCACCTTCAGAGTTAAGTCTGGGATCGGCTACCAGAGAAGAGGTCTTTTCTTGTGTTGGCATTCCTACTGGGGAATTTCCACCCTAACAGATTCACTTAGTGCTATCATATCTGCTCCATCTCTGTTTTTAACTGTTTTAATGATCTATGACTCCTATTTTATAGGTGTCTTTTCATAGTATTCATATTGTTGATTTTAATTTTCATCAGTGTGTAAGTTCTATTGAAGGCAGGAAACTCTATAAATAAGATGCTGTGGATGATTCAAGAAAGCCATCTTTTATGTCCTTTCCAGAATACCCCTTTTTGTATTCTAGAATAGTCCACCATTATTTAATTCTTTAAAATGCACAAAAAGTTGTATATGTGCCTTTGCTACTTCCCCTCACATACACAAACATAGACACACTTTGTCCTCCCATCTCTGATGAAGTAGGCCAACCTTCCCCATCTTAGGGGGGTTGCAGACTGCCAGAAATAGTGCAAATTGAGTCCACTTTTAGGGTTAGGGTTAGGGAGTCATGGGAACTGTATTTTATTGTGGCACCAGAGCTCTCTGACAGAAGGCTCAATGTCTCAGAGGGAAGAAAAAAAACAATTCCCATGATTCCCTAGCACTAACCCTAACCCTAAAAGTGGACTCAATTTGCACTATTTCTGGCAGTCTGCAACCCCCCTTAGTGCCCTTCACATGTTTTGGATTACAATCTATCATCCTCAACCATTGGCTGTAATAGTTGGTGATGATCGAAGCTGTACTCCAATGCCACCAGATTGAGAAAAGCTATAGAAGTTCACTTCACAATCGCAGTACAGTTGGCCCTCCACATTTGCAGCTTTGACTTTTGTGGATTTGATAATTTGCAGCTTTGATGAATATGTTTCCTCTAGGAAGCTCTAAGTCCTCCAGTGCAATTCTGCTGGACGTTGATCACAGAGTTGTGCTGGAGAACCTAGAAGTTCCTAGAGAAAACACTTCTCTAGGCTTTGTTGGTCCTCCAGCATGATTCTGTGATCAACCTCTGGCAGATAGTGACTACAGAGTTGCACTGGCGAGTCTAGAGATTCCTAGAGAGGTATTCTCTTAGGTAAAAAGAATAGTGATGTTGTTTTTTATTTGCAGTTTTTCCACATTCACAGGGGTCCTTCACCCCTAACCCCAGTGAATGTGGAGGGACCAATGTACTTCACAATATCTCTTGAGTTTCCACCACAGTTTTTGACTTCTTGCTGACACAAGCGAATGCAGCAATTTTACTGGAACTTGTCATTTAATGCAGTATATCAAGTTAAGAACATGCAATGGATACGCTTGGATAGAGCACATTGCAGAGTATCAAAACAGAAGAGCAACAAATCTTGCAGGTAGCAGCAAGTATTAGAAAAACATTCTTCGGATTCTTTCTGTTAGCATAGCCAACAAAAGTACCATAACTTGGTGATCCAGCACACTATGCCATCTTCCATCCAAAGTTATGTGAATCTTAGTATTATCCAGCTTGAACAAATCAAATATTAACATCTTTAAAAGACAACAGTAGAAGATTTTCCAGAAGAACTTTTAAAAGCATAATTCAACTCTTAAGTTGCTCATTTGCTGGCATATGACCATGACATAATGTTTAATGTAGACTTTGGCTCTCTTCCTCTACTCAAGGTTTAAAGATAAGAGAGTAATCAATTATGTATTTCCTTCAGTGCTTTGTCATCGCAGATTTACGACAACCATGTTCCTTTTATTTTTCGCTTTTGAAAAAAACGTAACAAAGGCAAATATATTTTCCTAACTGTAACATGAGTTACCGTATTTACAATGAACTGGAAATGTAATAAAGTGGGAGCACTGAGAAATCATTGTATATTTACTGGAAGATTTTTAAAGGCTGTCACAATAAGGAAGTGTGGAGCTAATGACAAGTCTGATATTTTGCCAAAAGCCAAGGAGAAAAGGTGAAAATGGTACCAGATCCTCTGTGTGTATGTGTATGTGTTCTCTGAGGCAAAAGATACTAATAATCAGCTCTTTAAAGAAATTATTTTCATACACAGGCTATATCACCAATGATACTACAGGGTAAGCAAAAGTAGGCTTATAATTTATGGAATTAAAGTTAACAACCGTTTACATACTGAAACATTCAGAGGAATAATTTGGAAACCTTTGTTGAAATGTTTCATCCACTTGTTTTAGTTGAAATAGCTAAAAGGGCTGGAGGGGGGCAACGCATCATATCTGGCCTAGTGCCATTTCATTAAGATGTGACTGACCAAGCTTGTATTGTAATATTATATAGCCACTCTATGATAAAAAGATATTCACAGAACTATATTGAGCCAAGCCTCCATTAACTTCAAATCAGCAAATCCTTCTGACTTCAAATTATGAAAACTCAGAGGCTACAGCAGAAAGTACACATACATGTAAAAATATACATTATTCCTGTTTTGCACAATACCAAATGGGTAGAACGCCTTCCCTTCTATTGATTGCAAAGTTATCCATGGTTTGAACTCTCAAAAGCAAAACCATACACTGTCTCAGGTTCCATGCACCATTGCGTCCTACAGAGCAGAATATTGCTATTTCAGAACCTGGGGAGCTTTACCAAAGAGTAAGACCCCATAGAAACAATGGCTTTGGTTTCTGAGTAAGCATGGACTGAACCCCACAACTTTGGATGACATTCTAAAATGACTGGTACAAATGTGCACAGATGCCAGTTGCTGGGAGTTCTCCAACCAAAACTGCAGCAGCTTTTTGGTGGGGAGGGAGAAAAGGGGTTCATCCTATCTCTTTTTTTAAAAAAAATAAAAAATGGCCTGATCCCTTGAAAAGTGAAGGATCCCATCACCAAACCCACAACCCAAGCTCTTTAGTGCAGGGGTAGGCAACCTTTCCCCTGTAAGGGCCGAGGGACTTCAGCTCCCAGAATCCCAGGAGCTATTGTCCAACATGGGACTATTGGCCAACATGGCTGAGGCTTCTGGGAGCTGAAGTCCCTCGGCCCTTAAAGGGGAAAGGTTGCCTACCCCTGCTTTAGTGCAATCTACTCTGTCTCCCTTTCTGTGGCCCATCCACCTTTGGTGGCTTTGGGGCTGTTCTTGCAATCCCATGCAGTATCCCAGTATCCCATGATGACTCACAATCAAAGCATCCCCGACAGAGGGCCATCCAGCCTCTGTTTAAAGACCTCCAAAGGATGGCCATCTGTCGGGGATGCTTTGATTGTGAGTTCCTGCATGGCAGAATGGGGTTGGACTGGATGGCCCTTGGGGTCTCTTCCAACTCTATGATTCTATGATTCAAGGTGGCCAGACATCCTCCTTTCCCAGGACACGTCCTACATCCCCACCTTCTGTCCAGGAGGAATTCCATATTCTGAGCCTGACACACCTAGCTCTCCATGGGTCTTGTCCTCCTTTCCCTCTAGGATGTCCTCCATTTCCCAATGGTGTCTCGTCCTCCTTGATGGGGAGGACATCCCCTCCCTTCCAAAAAAAAAAAAACTGGATGAAGAGCCGGATTAGCAGAGCCCCCTGATGCCACAGATCAAGAGGCTGGGTCCATCCAAATTGGGGCGGGGGGGGGGTAATCTGGAAGCCTTCCCAAAGTTCTTCTTGTTCCCGAGACTCCTTGGGAAGTTGTCCTAGTTGTCCTCTCCTTCCCTCCCTCCCTCCCTCTCGCCCAGCTTACCAGCCTGCTCTTGCTCCGCTGCAGGAACTCCTCCATGCTGGACCCTGGCCGCTCCTTCCTCCGCGGCGCCTCCCCAGCTCTCCCTCCCTCCTTTCCTCGCTCGGCCCACAGGGAAGGAAGGCTGGCCTTGGGGCCACAGGACGGGACAGCCCCTCCCTCCCTCCCTCCCTCCCTCCCTCCCTCGGCCAATCGGAGGGGCCCTCGGGCGGGCCCCGTGACGTCAGGCCGGCAAGTGCTGCAACCATGGACAGCGCCCAAGAGTCAGGAGGAGCCCGGGAAGAGGAAGAGGAAGAGGAAGAAGAGGAGGAGGAGGAGGAGGAGGAGGAGGAGGAGGAGGCAGAGGTCTGCAGCAGCAGCAGCAGCATGAGAGGAAAGCGGGGGGAGGAGGAGGGAGCAGCAGTGGCAGAAGCACTGCAGAGACTTTCTGCTGGAGGGAGGGGGCCTCTCAAAGTGCTTCCACCCTGGAGAAATCATGTACACTCGGCCCTCTTTATCCACGGTTTCTAGCATCCAGTGCTTATATATATATATAAGTGGATAAAGAGGGGCGAAGAATCCGTGGATAAAGAGGGACGACTGTACATTATTTCTACAGTAGATACAAACACACACACACACACACACACACACATACATATATATATATATATATATTGTTCCCTAGACTCCTTGGGAAGTTGCCCTCTCCCTTCCTCCTCCATCTTATTGTCTTACATCATATATATATATATGTGTGTGTGTGTGTGTGTGTGTTTGTATCTACTGTAGAAATAATGTACAGTCGCCCCTCTTTATCCACGGATTCTATATCCCACGGATTATAGCATCCAGTGCTTGAAAATATATATATATATATATATATATATATATATTGCTCCCTAGACTCCTTGGGAAGTTGCCCTCTCCCTCCCTCCTCCCTCTTATTGTCTTACATCATATATATATGTGTATATATCCTGTAGAAATAATGTACAGTCGCCCCTCTTTATCCATGGATTCTTTATCCCATGGATTCTAGCATCCAGTGCTTGAATAGATATAGATATAGATATAGATATAGATATAGATATAGATATAGATATATTGTTCCCTAGACTCCTTGGGAAGTTGCCCTCTCCCTCCCTCCTCCCTCTTATTGTCATATATATATATATATATACCCTGTAGAAATAATGTAATGTAATATTTATATGATATAAGACATATATATAATATATTACAGAAACAATATATTCAAGCGCTGGATGCTTGGATCCGTGGGATAAAGAATCCATGGATAAAGAAGGCCAACTGTGCATTATTCCTACAGGGTAGAGGCACTGGAGATATATTCAAGCACTAGAGAGATAGATAGATAGATAGATAGATAGATAGATAGATAGATATTCAAACCTTGATTTTGCCATTGGATATCAGAGACACTATTTTGCCATGCCATTGTGTTTAATGGGACTCAGGCATCCACAGATTTTGTTATCCACCCATGTGTGTGTGTGTATGTGTGTGTGTGTGTGTGTGTGTGTGTCCCCTGGAACCAAACCTCAGCAGATACCAAGGGCCCACTGTAGTTAACTGCAGAATGGATGCCTTGCCCACATGAGCGTCATTCTGGGGAGGGACTCACCCCAGCCATGGTTTGGCTATAAGGACAAGACTGAAGGTGGGGAAGGGTGGCAGCACCTGGAAGCAAAACAAAGCCTTGGCATGTTTCCTTTCAGCTCAGGGGATGAGAAGGTTCCTGTTGTTCCCAGCACTTAGACAGAACCTGACACCCCTGCTAATCCAAGCCATTGGAAAGTTCCTGTAACTTAGCAGAGAAGGCTAAAGGCCTTGCAAAACTACAAATCTCAGGAGTCTTGTAGATCCATGCCCCTGGTCTCCCTGGTTGAGTCTATTCACCGCAGTCTTCCTCACTTTCTACTGCCTTCAACCCTCCCTAATGTTATTGTCTTTTCTAGTGAACCATGTCTTCTCATGATGTAGCCAAGGTATGACAGCCTCAGTTTTGTCATCTTGGTTTCCAGAGAGAGTTCAGGGTTAACCTGTTTTAGGGCCCATTTGTTTGTCTCCCATTTGTTGTCTTTTGGCCCTCCATGGTATCCTCAACACTCTTCTCCTGCACCAAGTCTCAAATAAGTTGATTTTATTCCTGTCCACCTTGTTCACTGTCCAGCTCTCACATCCATACATGGTTATGGGTTGGACAATTCTAATTTTAGTGTTCAACTGTGTATCTTTACTTTTTAGGATCATACCTACGGTAGTTCTTTTATGGCTGTCCTTCTCATTCCTAGCCTCCTTCTGATTTCTTGACTGCAGTCTCCATTCTGGTCAATATTTGATCCTAGGTACAGGATTTCAATTTCCTTGTTGTCTAAGTTGAATTGATGTAGATCCTCCATGGTCATTATTTTTGTTTTCTTGATACTTAGCAGTAAGCCTGCCTCTGCACATTCTTCTTTAACTTTCATTAGTAATTGTTCCAAATCTATGATGTTTTCAGCTAGTATTATGGTGTCATCTGCATATTTTAGATTGCTGATATTCCTTCTTCCTGTCTTCACTTCTCCTTCTAAATCTCAAACTGCTCTTCTTATAATATTCTCTGCATATAAGTTGAACAGACAGGTGCAGCCTTGTCTGACCCCTTTGCCAATTAGAAACCATTCTGTTTCTCCATATTCTGTTCTTTCAGTAGCTTCCTGTCCTAAGTACAGATTCCTCATCAGGGCTATGAAATGTAGTTGCACTCCCATTTCTTTAAGAGCATTCCATAGCATTTTGTGATCTATGCAGTCAAAGGGTTTCCTATAGTCTATAAAACATTCAGGGGTAGCTTTTGGCCATTTAGCAAATTCAAACAAAAATCCATCAGTGATACCTGCCTACAAAAGATATCCTCCCCACCATATACCATCTTAACTAAAGACTGAAACAACATGTAGGTATCTGTCTAACATCTTCAATTGTTTTTCTCCTGTTTGGTTTGTAACATCTTGCCTGATGAAGAAGCCCATGGAGCTTCAAAAGCTTGCAACAAGTATACTGTGCATTTTGGTTGGCCAATTAAAAATATCACTGACGGATTTTTGTTTGAATTTGCTATAAAGTACATGCTGATTTTCTTCTGGCATTCTTTGGTTCTCTCAATTATCTATCATATATTTGCAATGTGGTCTCTAGTGCCTCTTCCTTTCCTGAATCCAACTTGCACCTCTGGGATTTCTCTCATGATATAAGATTGGACCTTATGTTGCAGAATTCTGAGCATAATTTTGCTTGCATGGGAAATTAATGCTATGCTCCTATAGATATTGCAGTCTTTTTTGTCTCCTTTTTTATCATTTTCAGTCTGTCAGCCATCATTTTGTTTTCCGTATTTGTTGGCACTTGAGTTGATTCTGTCTGTGTGGCTTGTAGAAATTCCCTTGGCATATCATCTGTTCTTGGTGATTTATTCTTTCCAATGTCTCTTATTCCACCTCAGTTCCTAGAATTTGGGGTTCATCCTCATATGGTTCCTTATTTCATGTGTAATTCATTTTATTATATCTTTTATATAACTCTTCTGTATACTGCTTCCACCATCTTTTTATATTCTCTTGGTCTTGTAGTATGTTCTTCTTCTGGTCATCGAGCATCCCTGTCCTTGGTTTAAATTTCCCATTTAGTTCCCATATCTTGTGGGGAAAGTCTCTCATGCTTCCTTTCTTGTTGTATTCTATTTCTCTGCAGCACTTAAAATGGTGTCAAACTACACTATTTCTACAGTGTGCCTCCTATGACTCAACCGTTACCCTGTGAGAGATGCACCTTTTGACTCAGAAGTAAATCCTCTTGATTTCACTGCAACTGTTAAGTTAGTATGCTGAAGACTGATTCTTTCCTATGGTAAAATGTGTAATTTGATGGTGTTGGGTTTTATTTCCTTTCGCAATGTTATGGTGAAACAGGAACTCTGTAGGAGCACTTTACATATAAACAACATATTTAGGCTGAACATCTGTGTGGGAAATAGAGCAAATCCTTTTTGTATATTGTTGCACACAAAAGTCCAAAACATCTCTGTGGACATTTGTGTATCTATGTAAAACATGTACTCATACAAAATAATCATCAGTGAACACATGAAATGTATTCAAATGCTTACATGGGAGAAGTTCTGTGGAGTGGTCCTTTATCTCCACAGAAAAACAAACAGCCAAGTGTTCCTACAAATGCCCATTTTTACCAATTGGGAAGGGAAAACTGTATGGTTATAAATAGTTTAAAACGCTTATCAAGATTCTTAGCTTTCCACTGCCGAGTGGGGGGACACAGGCAAGCAATCTGAGTTTGCATAATTTAGAACTGATTTATAATCTCAGGATGCAACTGTTGTGAATTTGATACAGAATCAGGTGTGCGAGTTTTGGATACAAGAAATTAGAGATATAAAACATCTGTACTATACTTGTTGTTTTATTCAAAGTCATAGCCATGTTAGTCTGGATTAGTATGCAGATAGGGTCTTGTAGCACCTTTGAGTCTAATTTAGGTTGTATTCATGCTTATTTATTCATTTATTTATTTACTGTATTTATACCCTGCTCTTCAGCCACAAAGGCTCTCAGAGTGGCTTGCAGATGGTTAATTAAACAATTCCCTGCCTTCAGGCTCACAATCTAAAAAGACATGACACAAAAGGAGACGGGAATGGCAGTGGAGAAAGGGAATAAGTTCAGAGGTTCTTCTCTCCCTCAGAAGCCTGGACCATAACAGATGGGCTTTTTCTTTAGATGGAAGGCAGGGATAATCCAGTTTGACACCACTTTAACTACCATAGCTCAATGCTATAGAATTCTAGGAATTGTAGTTTTGTGAGACATTTAGCTTTCTCTGTCAAAGAGCTCTTATGCCACAACAAACAACAGCTCCCAGGCTTCCACAGCATTGAGCCATAGAGTTAAAGTGGTGTGAAACTGCAGTGTGGATGTAGCATAAGGGAAAGAAGTTGTTGCATAAGCTTTTGTAGATTTACATCCAATTCATCAGATGCATGCTGTTGCTTTAGTTTTATTGTTTTAACCATATTTCAGGGTGCACTGCCCACACAAGATGGCTTACAAGAATTTAAAACACATGAAAAACATGAATGTTAGAGTTGATTTGTTTCTTTAACTGCCAAATGTAGAGTGGAATAAATAGCTCTCCAAAGGGAGAGGGGGGAGAAAGTAGAATTGAGATCATATGGATTTGCCTGGGAAGAAAGTTCAATGGATGTTGAATCTACCACTGGCTACCAGCCAATGAAAGTTGCTGATGGGCCATAATGTACATCCTCTGATGCAGATTTTAATGCTAGGATAGGCTTATAAATGATGAAAAAGAGAATGATCAGCATGTTCTCCACATATTGATGATACTTAGCCCATACTTCTGGATGGCTTTTCCCTGCAGTTTCATGTAGATGCTGAAAAGCATTGGTGACAAGTTGGGACCTTGAAGGACTCAAAATTTCAATGACCAAGGGTTAGAACAGGGGTAGGCAACCTAAGGCCTGGGGGCCAGATGCGGCCCCCTGAGGCCTTTGGACCGGCCCCAGGCCGGTCCTGCCTCCACCGCCCGCCACCATCCCCCACCGTCACCCGCCATGATGATATTGATTATTGTTGTTATTACTTGTTCTTGGGGCTTTCTTGGCACAATCTCCACAGGGGTTTTGCCATGGCTTTTCTAGGGCTGAGAGAGTGCGCATGCATATATTTTTTATTTTATTTTTTTTTTATTTTTATTTTTTTTTTTATATATTTATGGTGCTTTGGCCCCCCAATTGTCTGAGGGACAGCAACCTGGCCCCCGGCTCAAAAAGGTTGCCTACCCCTGGGTTAGAATATTCCTGGATGGGTCTCCCCAGAAGGATGGGAGCCATTCTAACAACCAGAGAAACAACTTAGAATACCAGAGTCAATGATATCAGAAGCTACTGAGATATCTAAGAAAACCTAGAAATGGCCGTCCTGCCATTCTAACAAGATGGAGGTGTAGACGGTCAGATGAAAGTCTGGCTCTAAGACTGGACTTCAACCTGTTCTGGTCCGAGTGGTCCTACTGTTGAAAGGTTTGCAATCTAGGAATACTCCTTGGTTTTGCAGTGCCTCTGGACATAGAGATGGCAGGAGTGGTGAGGAGTCCTTTTATAGAACTCCATTTAGCAAGCCGGTTATGATCTTTTCTGAGTTGATCTGATTTGGCCACAGCCACCCATATTACATCTCATCTTGGCTACTTCAGTGTGCTCTCTGTTGGAGCTTCCCTGAAGAGTGTCTCGGAGCTTCAGTTGATCCAGCAGTTGGCAACTAAGGGGAGTTGCAGACTGCCAGAAATAGTGCAAATTGAGTCCACTTTTAGGGTTAGGGTTAGGGTTAGGGTTAGGGAATCATGGGGACTGTAGTTTATTGTGGCACCAGAGCTCTCTGACAGAGAAGGCTCAATGTCCCAGAAAAAAAAACAATTACCATGATTCCCTAGCATTAACCCTAACCCTTAAAGTGGACTCAATTTGCACTATTTCTGGCAGTCTGCAACCCCCCTAAGTGACAAACTGGTGTGTGGGATCCAGATCTACCTGGATACCAAAAGACCTTCACTGGTTGATTGCATCTTCCAAAGTCCAAATCAAGGTGTGAATTTTAAACTTTAAAGCCCTAAAAAGCTTGGGGCCTGGCTCTCTAAAGGACCACCTATCTTATCATGAGCCTGTCTGGATGTTTCAGGAGAAGCCATCTTGAAAGCATGCTTTCTGTTCTGTTGTGCCCAGGCAAAGGGGTGTACTTCCCTCAGATCACTGTCACCATTTTGGAGAAGGCTGTGGAGTCACATCTTTTCAAACTGCCCTTTAAAATTGCTTTAATCTCAATAAATATGAGAATTTTAATAATTTTAATAATTGTGAGGATGATAATGGAAACATTGTCTAATTGGTTTATTGTTGTTGTTCTCTGCCTGAAAGTCATTTCTGACTTATGGCAACCCTAAGATGAACCTATCATGAGGTTTTCTTGACATAATTTGTTCAGAAGGGGATTGTCTTTGCACTCCTCTGAAGTTGAGAGAGTGTGAATTGCCCAAGGTGACCCAGTGGGTTTCTGTGGCAGACCAAGGCAGAACATGGGTTTCCATGGCAATGTAGGGATTCGAACATTATTTGTCAGAGGCATAGTCCATGTTCAAACCAATTGTACTTTGTAGTTATCAGGCATGTTGTTGTTGCTGTTGTTGTGTTCCTTCAAATGAACTCTTAGGCTGAGAGAGTGTGACTTGCCCAAGATGACCCAGTGAATTTCTGTGGCAGAGGAAGCTAGAGCAAGAATTGAGTCCCAGAGTTATAGTCCAACCAACCATTATACCATACTGACTCAGGATTGAGGGATTCAAATATATACGTCCACTTCAGAGTTCTGTTACACTCAAAGTTGAGACTGAAGGATTGAAATAACCTGGGGCCCATTCACAGTACACAATTATAGTGCTACATTCCACTTTAACCACCTTGTCAACACCACATGAAACCACCATGTCAACACCACATGAAAGGTCAGGAAGGGAGATTTAGAATTTTATGCCAATAAGCTCTACTGCCTTACCAAACTACAAACCCCAGGATTCCATAGGAGGCTGCCATGTCAGTTAAAGTGGAATCATAAATTGGAATCAAAGAAGTTTAATATAAAGATCAAAAACTTACAGATGTGAAATGATGACAGGTGAAAAGACTTTTCTTCTACATTAAATTAAATCAATACTTATGATATAAACAACAAGAAAATCTGTCTCATGTATTAGTGTGCCATGATTAATTTTAATTTTTTTCTCCTAGTGATGGCCTGGATGAAGTATGAAACCAACAAACCCATCTCCTCAAAAGTACATTTCAGTTTGGCCAGGTGTGGACTCAAATGAAGGATAAAGCGGTGGCCAAACTGAAAGATAATCCTGTCTATGAACTCACTATATAAATGTGTTGATTTGAGCTGTGCTATCACAAACCAGGAGAAAAAAATGACTGTATGCCATTTATAAATTCTGTACAAATGAGTAGCATGTAATGAATAAACATGTGACTGTGTATAAATTAGTAGCATATAATCATGTATAAACTTGGTACACTTCAAGGCCTTGGGAATTTTGTTTTCTCACTTGTATTATTTTACAGTTCATTGCAGATATTACAGCAATATTCCAGAGCATTTGCTTCTTTATTAGTAAGTCTTTTCAGGGGAATATACTCCACTCCCACTTGGATTAGCAGTTCTCAATATTCTTCAGGTCATGTTATTGAGCTGCCTATCAGGAACAATTTGCAATATGTTCGTTCGTGTTTTGAAGGACTCCTTGCAGCAAAGCACATTCCATCCAAAAAGGAAAGTGTGTGTGTGTGTGTGTGTGTGTGTGTGGTTTTTATTATTCTCTCAATTATACAAAAATGTTACCCATATTTAAAAGGAAGTCTTACAAGCTTAAAGTAGGGCATAGTGGGATACAAAGTCATCTGACCTGCTTACATTGTCCATGCCTTCAGCATACAGAGGGATATTTCCTACATTCTCTGTTACCATCTTCACATGGAACAGAACAAAAAGACCCTGTATACATAGCAATCAAGGATGCAGCTACACTATGGAGGTCCTGTTGGTTTCCCATTGTTCCCATTGGGGACTTCCTTGTAAATACTGTATAACTAAAATGCCATCCTAAATCTACAATCCCAAGTATCCTTACCTGACAGTAAATCTTACTGAACTCGATGGGGCTTACTTCTAAATAGAAATAAATAGGATTTTGTTGTAAATGTACTGAAACAATTGAATATAGTTTACATTGAAATTCAATTCATACCTAATTAGAAGTAAATCTCATGGAGTTTAATGGGATTTGTTCCTGGATTGAATTGTAGCCTTAATTTGTTTATATTAGTGAATAAGAACTAACACAACCTTGGCTTATTTTAAATTAAATTTGTGTGTGTGTGTGTGTGTGTGTGTGTAATCTGGATCTTATTTGGTCATACATACCTTTGCTATGATTAACACAGGCACTTAGCATTTCCTCTTATGGAGTGAAGTTAGATCAGCTCCCTGGTTTTCCAGGGAACTGGCAGTGTTGAAACAACTGAGACAGGGAGTAGAGCAATGTTGGTGGATGACTCGAGAGTGTGACCAAACATAGGCTACAGCCTATTTGAAGGCCTACTCTATGGCAAAAAATATATATATATATATTCTTTGCTACCACCATTGCATTGGCAAGGAGCAGTTCAGTGGAGCTGTTTCAAGTGGTCAAAGAGTCGTTACATACTGGTTCTTAAATAGAAAATACAAACCACTCAACAACTTTCTATAAACAATTTGCATAGTACTTTGCAGATAAAATTGCTCAGCTCCACTTTTTTTGATGTGGATGATGTAGTTGATACAGTTCTAGTAGGCATAGCCTTGGCTTCTCCTTATCCTGTATTATTGGATACCTTTCAATTTGTGTATTCTGAGGATGTGGACAGGATCTTTGGAAAAGTGAAAACCAGCACATGCATACTAGATCCATGTACTTCCTGGCTCATTAAACAGACCAAACAAGGACCTGCCCACTGGGTAAAGGGGTATCAATGCCTCTGTTTCCTAAATTGCAAGGAGTTCCAAGAGGGCAATCACAAATTGTAGTCAATGGGGAGATTAATTTAGCTCAATAATTTAGCCACGAGAGGGCCAGGGTAACTCTGGCCAGGTCACAAGCCTATTTTTACTGGTTTCTAAAAACTAGAACTCCAGAGTACTAACTACAACTCAGTTTTATTATCCGACCAACTAGAGAGATGTCAACATTCACACATGGTACTTGCACACACACACACACATGGACTAAAATATAATCTGCGGGAAGGCTGGGAGTTGAATGAGTCTGCTTGCTGTGTGGCACAGACAGTAGTACTGATGGGCCAGACCTGAATGTGACAGAGTTTCTGCCTGATTGCAAACTGGACCAAAAATGGGAATGCCCAATCAGGGGTATTTATGGGCCAAACTTGTCTTGAGGCAGTTGGAGTTGATTTTCCAGGAATCTCAGAAACAATAGGTTTTCCATCTGGGAGATGTTTTTAACTTATTGCCTCTCAGTTCCCTCCTGCAGCACACCTCCCATGGAAGTGATGTTGCATGGCTTCTGGTGGCCATTGTGAATCAAAATACAAGTGAAGAAACAATAATCTATCGTTTTCAGGTACGGCCTGAGACATTTTGGCAAGGTTTGCAAGTGAAAATCACCTGAAAATTGCACAATAAAAGTTTAAAATTTGTTGAGTCAAGAAGGCTTTAGAGGACTGGAAAAGTTGATTTCAGGGCCTGCATCTTTCCACCCCCAGCTTAAACCAAAGGCTAAGCTCCAAGGGCTATTTTCTGGACACAGGACCCATTAGAGTCCACAAACATCCCAGAATGGGGGGAAAGGCTACTACCTTAAAAGGTACAAAGGGATGCACCTTGTTTAATGGTGAATTGCCAGTCATAAAGTCTTCCAAGAGTGGCAATGTCCCTTTTTTGTCACATTTTTCTCAATGGGGCGAGGTATGGGAAGTACCTAAGCGCTTCTCAGTGTAGGTCAATAATTCTCTGTCCTGGTCCTCCAGATGTTTTGGAGCTAAACTGCCACAAGTCCTAGGCAGCTTGGCCAATGCCCAGGATTTCTAGGAGCATTAAAGTGTAAGGGCCACTGGTCTACATGGGGCTCTCATGCAGTCTGCAGGGGGCAGGATTCCCACCCCTGGATTTATAACACTGACAACCTAATCCACTGGAGATCTCCAGATATAGGCATCCTAGCTTCATTGGATGTTCCATGTTCTCAGCTTTTCATGTTCTCTGTCACACTCAAAAACAAGAGTTTATCCCCTAATTGTCCTTACACACATGTGTGTGTACACACATACACAGAGATTCTGTCTAGAAGGATGATAATAAGGATGCCATCTTCTCCTACATCCTACCCTTCCTGGACCCTTCTTAATTTTCCTAATAGACACTGCCTAAAATCATTAGGAACAAGGGCGATAAAAGAGAGTCTAGTGAAACTTCTGGCTTTATTAATTCTCTCCTGTCCAAATCCTCCTTCTTATGATACTATAAATAATGTTGCAAACCCAGTTATTAAGTTTTCTTATACTTTGAACTGTTGTGACAGAGAAAGAGGCAGATCCACAACATCTTTAGTTAGCATTTACAGTAGTAATTTATTCACCTTTCTGGTACATGTAAACAAAGCAAATTAGCAGTCTTTCCATAGGCTAACCTTAAGGGATGCATCTTGCCTTGATGTTTTGCATAACTTCTGTTAACTTCAATGTAAATTATGCACGTGAATCAATGGAGAATAACCACTGAATCTCATTCATTTACATTATTATAAACCCCACGATGTCTGCAGTTCAGGATTTTTACTCACTGTAGATGATTTGATATAGAAGGGTAACCAGGGGAGATTTTGGGAGAAAGCTACTTTTGTGTGTTTTGTGTATATAAAATATTTATATGAAGGATGTGCAGCTTCTAATAGTAACAGTTTTTTAAAAAAAAATGATAGGCAATTATTATTTGTTTATTATGCTTTAGAAAATGGTGCAATGTGACTTGACACTCTGTATATAGAATCACATTACCTCAGTCTGAAACAGGGTCCTGATATCTCCTCCTCTGCAGTCATTTTACCAGAACGTTCTTCATAGATATAAACACTCTCTAACCTTCTAACAAACTGCATGTTTGTTAAGGTAAACCAAAACTTTATATGATAGACTTCATTATATATACAATCCAGAGAATTAAAAAACATAATTATGAAACACTATGTTCTATTCAGTCCCCTAATAATTTAATATTTATTTTGACTTCATGACTACAGCAAGCCTTCTACTGTGACCCCAGTAGGAGAGTAATGTATTTCCAGTGTTTTGTCACATTGTTAGATCACATAATAATTATTTAATGACAGTAAGGAAGCAATCTAAATACATGCACTAGGAAGAATAAGCCCCATTGAACACAGTGGGACTTACTTTTGAGTAAACATAGGGGGGTTGCAGACTGCCAGAAATAGTGCAAATTGAGTCCACTTTTAGGGTTAGGGTTAGTGCTAGGGAATCATGGGAATTATTTTTTTTTCTGAGACATTGAGCCTTCTCTGTCAGAGAGCTCTGGTGCCACAATAAAGTACAGTTCCCATGATTCCCTAACCCTAACCCTAAAAGTGGACTCAATTTGCACTATTTCTGGCAGTCTGCAACCCCCCATACATAGAACTGTGAGTTGATTTTGAAACTATGGACCTTTGCAGACTGCCAGAAATAGTGCAAATTGAGTCCACTTTAAGGGTTAGGGTTAGTGCTAGGGAATCATGGGAATTGTTGTTTTTTTCTGAGACAGTGAGCCTTCTCTGTCAGAGAGCTCTGGTGCCACAATAAAATACAGTTCCCATGATTCCCTAACCCTAACCCTAACCCTTAAAGAGGACTCAATTTGCACTATTTCTAGCAGTCTGCAAAGGCCCTAACACACTCAAGGCTTTGTTATGAATGGTGACTGACAGAGTCAAACTATCAACTCAATTCAGTCAGTTTAATCCTGCCATTAAATAACCTTCATTCATCCTAATGGTAGTACAGATTATGGCCCTTTGTATCCAGAAGAAATCTTCTTTTAAAATGTATCTATTACGTACTATTCATGAACACTATCATTATTATACTAGTGTCTGTATCCCACCCCATATCACTGAGTCTTAGGGTTGCATATATGTGAAATCAATAAAAGCCATTGCAAACAATTGAAAATTTAAAGTAACAAAAATAATTTAAACAAATGGAATTGTCAAGTAATTTAATAGATTAAAACAGGTTTTAAAGGTTAAAACATTTTAAAACCATGTGCATGGACACTTTGGAAAAAAATCAGTTAGGACCTTTGTTTTTTGTTGGTAGTGGTGGTTTTGTTTTTTGTTGTGTGTTTTTTGTTTTTGTTTGTTTGTTTTGTTTTGTTTTTTGGTGCTGGAATGAAGGCCCATCTGAAGGCTAGGTCATTCCACAAGCAAGGTGTCACAGTTGAAGGTCCTCTCCCACATCATTACACATTAGTGTCCCTCACTAGGGGATGTTTACTACTACTACTACTACTACTACTACTACTATTATTCCAACATGTTTCCTCATTTCTGACCAAGGTAATGTAGCACAAAAATGGGACCGAGAGACACCATGGATTGAAGGAAAGAGAGTTTATTCTGGAAAAAAAAAATTACACTAGCAGGCTCAACAGGAAATAACTTTCCAAAAATGCTGAGCTCCAATTTAAGCAAAATGAGAATCTTATATAGTGATCTTACAGGCATATAGGAAGACCACTCCCTCTTCCCTCTCTAGTTCAGTTAGTTTCACAATATTCATCACTTTTTGCTAAGCAGACATTGTTTTCAAAACATAGGAGTCTTATGTAGAAAATGTTTACAGTACAAGATGACTGCAGCCTTATCAATGCAACCTTGACAGCAGTACAGAGCACAGAGTTAAGAGAAACAAGTAGACAGACAGAAAAATTTCCAAAGTCTCATCTAAAGTCCTAGTTGATTATCTAGTCTGACCCCAAATCATAGGCAATCATGGACAGTCAATTTAAAATACAATTTTCAGGCAATTGGCTACTTCATTCCCCCCTTCAAAGCATAATGCTATGCAATTATAGCTTTACCTTAAGCAATATCATAACAAAAAAAGATAGCATCAGTTAATATCATTTTGGGCCATAACTGCATCGAGGGCAGTAGTTTTGGAGATTGATTTATGGAACATTCCTAACAAACAGCGTAAGAGGCATGGCATACAGAAGCCCTATGACTATGATGTTACCCAATCAAACCAATTATCTGATCCTTGTTCTATGTTCGCCACTACCTCATGCGAATCATTAATTTGGGCATCTATAACTTTGCTGTTGTTGGTCAAGTTAATACAACAGAGCTTTTTTATGTGTTTCACAACCTAGGTGGTGATGCAGGAAGAGATAGTCTATACTTGCACGGTTTTCTAAGATGGCATTTTTCAGTTCTCGGTGCTCTTTGTTAAGCAAAGATAGTGCCCATGAAGTGGCATTTATATTTTTAACCAGGGCACAAGCAAGCTTATTGATCTCTATACCATCCTCTAAGGCCATCCTCTAAGGCCAAACCAGGGATGTTGTCAACACTATTTGTTCTCCTCTGGACAGTAAATGCATAGTACCTTTATAATCACTAGTCATTAGGGTAGCCACACGTGGGCGGCAGCATGGGCTGCACTGGGTGTTATTTGGCCAAGGAGGAAGAACTGGTACCAAACAGCTCAAACAACATGGGTGAGTATAATCAAGTTTGGGCACCACAGGTCCAGAACCACCCATGGGGCAGAACTACATGGGCATAATTGGAACTTATATTTTGGATGTATGTACAATTAAAGGATTGTCCAGAGATGGTCTTATACTTTTTAACCTTGGTTGACCATTTGGGCACAAGATGAATTTGTCTCACTAGCCACCACAGAGGTGTGTAAGGCAAATTTGAGAGGTAGAAGAGTTGTGAAAGATCTTCCTCAATTGGCATTGTGTTTATAATCTAAAGAGATATTAAAATATTAAAACTGAGTATCCTGTTGAACCTGAGGACATTATAGATATAGGAATTTAAAAGATCTCCACCAGCCACATTTTCTGACAGACAAAATCTTCTCTCCTCCTAGATGGATTTTTCAGCCGTGCGTCGACTCACCCTTTTCCCTGGTTGAGTGGTGCAGGGTTTATTGCTGGTCTCTTTGCCTGTGGATCTGCCCTGTTTCAGTAGGGCCAGAACCAGATGTCACTCTTTGTCTCTTTAGGGTTACTTCTAATGGATTTTCAGGGTTCCCTATCACTGTCCACCCCCTTTTTGCTCTCTTGACTCTTGTTCAATGTATCTATGGCTTAATGCCAGCAACTTTTACAGCTGTTGGGTGGAAAGTATAACAGTTTTTGGTCCTCTCTACTGGGGTGTTAAGGGGTCTATTTTTCCATTCTTTAACCCATACCTCATCCCTATGGTTAGACAAATGTAATCTGATTTGGAACAAATGTGGTCTTTGTTTTAAAACATATTGATTTAGTTTTTGTTAGGTTCCCCCCCCCAGCTCCTGAATCTCTTGATATAACATGGTATTCCCCACTTTTCCTAGGTCCCCCCCCTTAGCCCACTTAAGATCAGCAGGGGGCTACTATACATCAATTCAAATGGTGACAACCCAGTGGTTTTATTTGCTGTACATCTGAGGCTGAATAAAACCAAGGGTAAGATCACTGTTCACTTAAGATGAATTCCTTGATACAGTTTAAAAAGACAAAGCAAAACAAAAGACAGGCTCTGTATATTTAGCAACTATTATCTAGTTCTTATTACATACATTTGGTTACTATGTGTCACTAATAAATTTCATCAGAAATGGGCCAACTCCCATCCATAATCTAGGTGTTAACCTGATGCATAACAAAGCAATGATTAAAGCTTCAGCCCACTTTAACCTTGCCTCTTAGTAGAGTTTGACTAAATGTTTCTTAAAGTCTGGTTCAAAATTTTTCACTTGTTTCCACTCCTTAGTCTCTAAGCAGTATGGTATCTCCAATCAATTTTCAAAAGTCCTACAACTCCCTTGATGTGCTCTGTGATGTAGTGTCAGTCTCTGGCCATCTGGATGACCTCTAATATCATAAACCTATAAGTCAGATCCTAGATAAATTCCTTTGTTAGTCCACTGCTCTTGTATGTGGAGCAAGCAAAACATTCAGTCCAGCGCAAGAAAACACACACAAACACAGGCAAATACTTCAACCTGTCACCTTGGGGTGGCTCAGCAAAGTCCATTTGCCAAATCTCTTCAAGTTGAATCCCTTTGTGGGCTGCTTCCATGGTTGATCTAGGCTCTGCAGTTCTTGTAGTTTCTGTTATTATTAGCAACTGTTCAATCAGGATTCCCTGAAGTGTCTGCAACATGGTTCGGTTTCCTGATAAGTGTTTTCATGCAGCTTTCATTCTCCAGTTCCCTTTGGCTGTTATTTGCACTGCCAAGTTTAGGAACCACTATAGTTTTCAAAAGTATATTCACTTACATAACAGTCTCTAGGTGACTTTACAATCATAGGCTGGATCTGGATGGGTTTAAAATAGGTCTGCAGAGAAAATTCTTCATCAAGAAGGATTGCTTGGTTCCTTCTATAAACATGGCACATAAATAGTTAATTGCTGTCCCAAAGTGAATTTTCTAGTATCCTGCACCAACAGAACTGTTACTATTTCAGCCTTTTAAACAGCCAGACCAATTCAGTGCTATATAATCTGTTTGACTTGGTGTTTTTCAGACACCAAGAATCTGATTTTCTCTTCATCTTCCCTTTGTCCTTTGATCCTCTTCTCCTTCTCCTCTTTGCTCTCCTCCTGTCCACGTCCTCTGTTACCATTAAACACACATACTCTTACCATCAAATCTACATACTCTTTACCACCTCCTGCCCCCCTTCTCTTCTTTCCTTGATAGAAAGGAGGCTTGCAATACCAGTTTTCTCTTCTTCTTTTTTAGATCTTTGTTAGAATAAACTCTGTGTAAGTAATCTGTACCAGCTGGGAGATGGACATGTTCAGACCTGTGTCCATTTTAGTTTTCAGGACAGCTATCCTGCTGACAGCCTCTTTTCTCTCAGGGTTTAGTGCTGAAACACATGGGAAAACATCTTCCAAATCCAAAAATTAAAAGAAAGTATCTTCAGAGTCAATGTGTTGTTCCAGTGCAGACTGAGGCTAAACATTATATTCTGGACAAAAGACCATATCTATTGTCTTTGGGCAAACCATACACTTCTCCTCAGGAAACAAAAAGATGTTCAATAACATATGACAGTCCTCCCAGCCAGGGTTATTATTCACAATGATAGGAAACAAGCCAGACACCTTATTCTGACACTCTTGGCAAGGTGCAATCTCTTTCTATGGTAGTATAAGAAGCATGTTTTAAGACCATGTTTTCTGATGTGGCTGGCTGGTGAAACATCTTGGCTGGATCAATGGAATTTTGAACAAATCCCTAAACTTAAGCTATCCTAAACTACAACATTGGCATTCTCTATTCCCCTTTCTTGGGATCCCCACCCCAGTGACACATAGTAAACAGTTGAAAATTCTAGCTAACCATTACCTGATATTCTTGTTGTTGTGTGCCTTCAAGTCATTTCTGACTTATGGTAATTCTATCACAGGGTTTGCTTGGCAATAATTTTCAGAAGGGATTTGCCTTTACCTCCTTCTGAGGCTAAGTGAGTGTGACTTGTTCAAGGTCACCCAGTGGGTTTCCATGAGGATTTGAACACTGGTCTCCAGAGTTGTAGTCCAATCTCAAGCCACTATACCACACTATTTAATTATATATGCATAACTAAGAAATGTGTCCCACCCTGACCCGCCCCCCACCTCCACCCCTCACAATCCACCTTAAGAGCCAGCAGCCAGATCAAATGAGGAGCTCCATAAGGCTTCTGGTCAGGTACAATAAGGATGACATTTCCACTCCCCTCTGACCAGCAAGTGAAGCAGTGACACAACAGGGGTCCTATTTTTTTAATTGTTACAACCTTGTTTTCCGGTGTGAAGAGGCTGGAAACATCCTCCTCCTTATACCCAGCCAGAATCATAATGGACTTCTTTGTTCTATAGCCCTACCTGGAAATCCCTGGTATTCTCTAAAGATCTTCCATGCAAGTATCAAACAGGCCCAACCCTGGTTAACTTCCAAAATCAGACAAGAACAGGTGTATTCAAGATGGTATGTTGGTAGAATGCTCAGAGTCTCCAGGATTATTGTTTTAAAACAAAACAAAACAAAACAGGGGGTACTAATTGCCATAAAACAAAACCCAGAGTAAACCAGGTACTTCTTTGATCTTCCTTCTTATTTCTTAACTGCCCTCAAGTTGGCCCTGATACATGGCAACTCTGTGGCTAAGACATCTCCAAGCCCTGCTTTCATCCACTGCTCTTCTTAGATCCTGTAGTTTCATGCCTATGACCTCCCTGATTGAGTCTATCCATCTGGTTGGTGTGTTGCCTTCCTCTTTTTCTACTACCTTCAACCTTTCCAAGCATTATTGTCTTTTCTAATGCTTTCGCATGATGTGGCCAAAGTACGACACATCTAAGGCTTGCAAGGAGAGTTCAGGCATGATCTGTTCCATGACCATTTGCTTGTCTTTTTTTTTTTTTTCAGAGCAACCATTTGCTTGTCTTTTTGGCTGTCCATTGTATTCTCAGCACTCTTCTCCTGCACCACATCACAAATGTGTTGATTTTCTTTTTATCTGCTTTCTTCACTGTCCAGCTCTCACATATGTACATGGTAATGGGGAATACAATGGCTTGGACAATTCTAATTTTAGTGCTCAGATATTCTTTAGGATCATGTCTAGTTCTTTCATTGCTGCCCTTCCCATTCCTAAAGTCACAGAAGGCCCATCTGAACAACTTCTCCCTGAAAAATAGTGATTCCAGTGGTCCCATCATCTGACCTTTACACAAAAAACATTTGGCTCTCTTGAAATAATAAGGATTACATAGACAAGCTGAGTTCCCCATCCATAGTATCCAAGGAATATCCATTATTTTACGCAAAGTGAGAAGGGAAAAATATAGGCCAATATTCTGTACCAGCTACTTAGGGCCTTTACAGACTGCCAGAAATAATGCAGCTTGAATTCACTTTAACTGCCCTGGCTCAGTGCTAGGGAATCATGGGAACTGTAGTTTATTGTGGCACCAGAGCTCTCTGACAGAGAAGGCTCAATACCTCAGAAAAAAATGCATTCCCATGACTCCCTAGCACTGAGCCAGGGCAGTTAAAGTGAACTCAATCTGCATTATTTCTGGCAGTCTGTAAAGGCCCTTTAGCACAATTCTTCCAAAACCTGCTGGAAACATCATTCCCCCATGTTCCAGTCACCAGCAGAATGGGCCTCCTTGTCCCCATGCAGTAGGTTGGTAAAGTAGGTTGGGAGGAGGGAGTTGCAATAGTGCCACAATTGTAACTAAGGAGCAGTTGTAAATATGGAACAGTTACAAATGACCTAGATAACTGTTCCATATTCTAAGTATCTGATATAGAATACTGGCCATAATTCACTTTTCTGTTAATTCAGCCCCTTTCTGTTGAGAAACCAATCAAAATTGCTCAGCTAAGGCTTTCCTTTTGTCTTAAACTTGTTTAAAGTTTAAGGTTCATATCTGGGAAGATTTACAGAACATGGAAGCATGAATGCCATGCCTAGTAATCACACTGGCCTTTCTGCTGTCTTGTCTCATATACTGGATCTCACTAGTTTAAATAGCAGAAGAATTAATAATTAATCCCACTAAGCAAACTACACCCTTAAAATGCAAGCAATTATTGTATATTTTGCCTTCAAAGGGCAAAACAACAATGGCAAGCCACTTTAGAGTTGTGATTAAAAGGTACCTGCTTCTCAACAGCAGGCTTTTTTTTTTGTTTTCTTTTTATTGTTTCTCAAATGGAAAGAGGTTTATGCATTGTTAAGAGTCCCTAGTTTCCACTCCACCCAGAACAGATTCAGATGCAATTACATGCTTCATTTTCAGACAAGCTCAATTTCCGTTTCTTAATGCTTGTCTGTCTCTTCCTGGTATTTAGCACCCTGGCCTCTGAAGTACCTCATGATATCTTTACATTTGCATGAAAACAGACTGAAATAGTTAATGGGTTCATTATAAATTGATGTAACATTTTAAAATTTAATATTTAAACAAAATGCTTGATGTTTACATAATCGTGCAGAGTCATAGAGAATAGAGTTCTGATTTTGCACAAAGCCACAAACCTGAGACAGTGGTTAAATATTCAGGTTGCTCATTATTCTTATATCCAGTATAATAAAGAGGTAATGTTGTGAAGATCAATAGGTTTTATTCAGAACCAGGCTATTGGATCTTACTTTTTAGAGCTAATTCACACACGCATGTAGACACAGGGCTTCTGCATTCTGTATCTGCATTGCCCTCCTTCCCCACCATTTATTGTCCTACTAAGGGCATGCAGATTGGTCTGGTGGGGGGGAAGCAAATCAGGTGGAGGGGGCACTGGAAAGATAGATCAGTGGTGGAGGGCATGGGGAAGAGAGATCAAGCAGTGGAGGACATGGGAAAGAGAGATCTGGTGATGGAGGGCATGGAGAAGAGAGGTCAGGTGGGGGTGCAAGGAAGAGAGATCTGGTGCCAGAGGCATGGGGAAGAGAGATCAGGTGGCAGGGTTAAGATCCTCTTCCCTTCTCCTGAAGTGTGGGGCTTCTGTGTACACATTCACACAGCATACCTGTGCATCAGGAGCTTCATTTCATTTATATACCGCTTCATATCGCGCTATGGGATGTCTAAGCGGTTTACAACTGTAAGCTCATTGCCCCCCAACAGTTGGGTACTCATTTTAGCGACCTCGGAAGGATGCAGGCCTGAGTCGAGCCTCAGCCCTGGCTGGTATTGAACTCGCAACCTTGTGGTCTATGAGTGAGTGGCTGCAGTACAGGCATTTAACCACTGTGCCACCAGGGCTGATATCGCCACCAGGGGGAGAGGAAAACAATCCCAGCTGACAACACCTTCCTGAAACCAGCTGCTTTGTGAATGTGCTCACATCAGCTGACTTGGGGAAGGTGTTAGCAGCCAAGATCATTGCTGAACTTTCCCAAAGGTGCAATTCATAGACACAGATTTTCTTATGAGAAAAGCAAGAAAACAATACATCAACATCCTTAGGTCTTGAAAAAAGAGTCACATGGGGGATGATGGACAGCAGGAGGCTGGGTTAATATACATCATACAGACATTATCCAATTAACATAAGGTTAACACCCAGAAGGTGGAGTATGGGAAGGGCCTAGAAAATCCTTTGTATAAGAATGTTTATAATTCAAGCTGTGAGTGTGTGCGGTTCTGGCAGTGGTTTTAACCATGGAGCTAAGTGTTAGCTTGTAGTTTTTGAGTGTGTTTATACTGCTTTTATAATGTAACTCCTGGATCTGGAAACATGGATCTGTAACTTCTTTTTAACTTTCAACTGCAACAAGTTGGGATCCTGTGCTTTTGGGTTTGTTAAAGATGTGATCTTTCATGGCTGAACTGGATTAGTTCATCACAATGGATTTTACTTAGTTATCTTATTTTTCTTTTATATGCATTAATAAAACTATACTTTTGGACTTTACAATATGTCTTCTTGACTGAGGAAGACAGGATCCTGAAGAAGAGAAGCTGAGCCAGTTGATGGTAAGAGATACAAAGTGGCTGTGGATCACAGCAGCCAGCTTGTTCTGGAGATTCTGCTGGGTGTCAAAGAGCATCACTGCAACACCCATCATCCACACACTGACAATGCGATAGATCAGAGGTTGTTCTGTGTTGATCCATAGGCTTACCATACAAAGACCCATTACAGCAGGGGTAGGCACCCGGCAGGATCAATCCGTCGCAGGGGGCCTTTGTACCGGCCCCAGGCCGGTCCTGCCACCACTGCCACCGCCCCCCGCCACCGCCGCTGCCCGCCATGATGATATTGATTATTGTTATTACTTGTTCTTGGGGTTTTCTTGGCAAAATCTCCACCGAGGTTTTGCCATAGCTTTTCTGGGGCTGAGAGAGTGTGCATGCATATATATATATATATTAAAAAAAAATAAAAAAATATTTTTTTCATTTTTATTTATTTATTTATTTATTTTGGTGCTTCGGCCCCCCCAATTTTCTGAGGGACAGCAACCCGGCCCCCGGCTCAAAAAGGTTGCCTACCCCTGCATTACAGGAATAGACTTTTAAATATGTACAAAAGAGATAGGTTTACTCCAGTATTCAACCTGGGAGACATATTTCAGCAGAGCTGCTACCAACCCAATCCTGGTTTAATCACACTCCCAGTTTAGTAGGAGAAATTACCCATCCATCACTCATCATTTTATTTGTGTCCCACCTTTTTTCTAAAATGGGACCCAATTTTTTATTCATTTTTATTTTATTTACCGTATTTTTCGGCATATTACATGCACTTTTTCTTCCCCAAAATGACGGTGGGGAAGTTGGTGCGCCTAATAGGCCGAATGTAGCTCCCCTCCAAGGCCGCCGCTCGTCCTCGGTGGTTCAATGGGCTGCTCCTGGGTCGGGCTGCTCCTGGGATCGGAGGCTGAGCAGCCCATTGAACCACCGAGGACGCAGGGGGAAAGACGTTGCTTTCCCTGGGACCATGCTGGGGTCGGAGCACTCCTCCGACCCCAGGATCACCCCAAGGAAAAAAAGGTTGCTTTCCATGGGGCAATGCTGGGGTCTGACGAAGCCTCTGACTCCAGCATCGCCCCATGGAAAGCTTCCTTGGGGCGATCCTGGGGTCGGAGCACTCCTCCGACCCCAGGATCACCCCAAGGAAAAAAAGGTTGCTTTCCATGGGGCAATGCTGGGGTCGGACGACGCCTCTGACTCCAGCATCGCCCCATGGAAAGCTTCCTTGGGGCGATCCTGGGGTCGGAGCACTCCTCCGACCCCAGGATCACCCCAAGGAAAAAAAGGCTGCTTTCCATGGGGCAATGCTGGGGGGTCGGACGACGCCTCTGACTCCAGCATCGCCCCATGGAAAGCTTCCTTGGGGCGATCCTGGGGTCGCAGCACTCCTCCGACCCCAGGATCACCCCAAGGAAAAAAAGGTTGCTTTCCATGGGGCAATGCTGGAGTCCCACGACGCCTCTGACTCCAGAATCGCCCCATGGAAAGCTTCCTTGGGGCGATCCTGGGGTCGGAGCACTCCTCCGACCCCAGGATCACCCCAAGGAAAAAAAGGTTGCTTTCCATGGGGCAATGCTGGAGTCCCACGACGCCTCTGACTCCAGCATCGCCCCATGGAAAGCTTCCTTGGGGCGATCCTGGGGTCGGAGCACTCCTCCGACCCCAGGATCACCCCAAGGAAAAAAAGGTTGCTTTCCATGTGGCAATGCTGGAGTCCCACGACGCCTCTGACTCCAGCATCGCCCCATGGAAAGCTTCCTTGGGGCGATCCTGGGGTCGGTGGGCGCCTCCAACCCCAGCATTGCCCCAAGGAAAGCAATGTTGCTTTCCTTGGGCGGATGCTTGGGTCGGAGGACCCAGGCATCCACCCAAGGAAAGCAACCAGGCTTTCCCTGGAGGGATCCTAGGGTCTGAGGCGTCCTCCGTGGGCTGGAGGACGCCTCAGACCCCAGGGTCCCTCCAAGGAAAGCCTGGCTGCTTTCCTTGCAGGGATCCTAGGGTCCCTCCAAGGAAAGCCTGGCTGCTTTCCTTGCAGGGATCCTAGGGTCCCTCCAAGGAAAGCCTGGCTGCTTTCCTTGCAGGGATCCTAGGGTCTGAGTCGTCCTCCGTGGGCCGGAGGACGCCTCAGACCCCAGGGTCCCTCCAAGGAAAGCCTGGTTGCTTTCCCTGCAGGGATCCTAGGGTCTGAGTCGCCCTCCGTGGGCCGGAGGACGCCTCAGAGCCCAGGGTCCCTTCAAGGAAAGCCTGGCTGCTTTCCTTTCAGGGATCCTAGGGTCTGAGTCATCCTCCGTGGGCCGGAGGACGCCTCAGACCCCAGCGTCCCTCCAAGGAAAGCCTGGCTGCTTTCCTTGCAGGGATCCTAGGGTCTGAGTCGTCCTCCGTGGGCCGGAGGACGCCTCAGACCCCAGGGTCCCTCCAAGGAAAGCCTGGTTGCTTTCCCTGCAGGGATACTAGGGTCTGAGTCACCCTCCGTGGGCCGGAGGACGCCTCAGACCCCAAGGTCCCTCCAAGGAAAGCCTGGTTGCTTTCCCTGCAGGGATCCTAGGGTCTGAGTCGCCCTCCGTGGGCCGGAGGATGCCTCAGAGCCCAGGGTCCCTTCAAGGAAAGCCTGGCTGCTTTCCCTGCAGGGATCCTAGGGTCTGAGTCGCCCTCTGTGGGCCGGAGGATGCCTCATACCCCAGGGTCCCTCCAAGGAAAGCCTGGTTGCTTTCCCTGGGTGGATGCCGTGGGTCTGAGGTGTCCTCCGTGGGTCGGAGGACGCCTCAAACCCCAGGATCCCTCCAAGGAAAGCCTGGTTGCTTTCCTTGGGCGGATGCCTGGGTCGGAGGCATCCTCTGACTGTATTTTATTAAGAATCTTTTTTTCCTAGATTTTCCTCCTTTAAAATTGGGTGCGTCTTATATGCCGGAGCGTCTTATATGCCGAAAAATACGGTATATCCTGCCCCTCTGCAGAGCAATCGGGGTGGCTTACAACATTAAAATTTCCATACGGATATATTAAACAGAACATAAAATCCCGAATCCCACCCGTCCTTTAAGAAGTCAGGATTCTTCTTATTCTAGGCTGGATGGTGCTGGGCCTAGCGTCTCTCCCCCAGATGACATCGTATGGAATGGAGGGAGGGCTCCTCTTCTTATTCCAGGCCCAATGGTATTCCAGGCCCAATTCCAGACCCAAGATTTCATAAATAAAATTCTAGAAATTAGCTGTTGTGATAGAGCTACCTTTTTTGTACAGCTGGGTAGCTTTCCAGTTCATACATTTCCATCCTTTGTGTTATACAGTATATTAGACAGGATTTAGAATCCTCGAGGATTTAAGCAATCCTTTAAGAGATTTATTGCTGATCCCTTTACTAAAGCCATTCCAATACAAGCAGTTAGCATAGCCTCCATTCAGACTTCTTCTGCAATATTGTAAGTGATAATCTGCTTCTCTGGCATTTCAAACATGAGTCTTTCCAAGTTTTTCATCATCACCATCATCATCATTTCTTACCTGTCTCTCTCCAAGGCTTGAGGAAGGGTACATAAAACAATTTAAACACATAGGTCAAAATACATAAACGTAGGACACATTAAAATCATCCAAACATAAAATGAAAAGATATACCAATTTAAAATGAATAGTTTATAACAGACATAGATTATAATAAGCCTGCCAGTAGGCCTTTAATGCCATTTTAAATTCAGACACTGTATAAATGTGCTCTTACAGATTTTCTTCCAGAAGCAGTGTATCTGGCACAGTGTATCTATAATTTTATTTTATTTTTTAATCTCAAACAGCCTTTGTAAACATATATATCTGAAAAGAGAATTGCTCTGGTGGTTCTCACTTCAAGATCTGCAGCTAAATTATAATATTGTAGTATATCCCATCTCTTGAAAGAAAATATGGGGAACATTTATCAGCATTTATTGAGAGGCAGGTTTTCCAGAAATAAATCTTTAAATCTAATAAATACTTCCTCTGCTGGCTGCACTGAGAACAGCATCTAAGCTCAGCACACACTTTGTTTTCAGTTCAAAAGATGGGCATTTAACATATTACAAGACATTACAACTTCACAAGATTGTTTTGTTTGCTTAGGATTTGTTCAAAATAAATCATGTCTTGTTTTAACAGAATAAGTTTTAAATCTGAAGTGTATTATACAGCAAACACCTTAAACAATGAATGTACCTTCAGTAAAAAGGTAAAGGGAAAGGTAACAAGGCTGTCAAGTCATGTCCGACCATAGGAAGCGGTGCTCATCTCCGTTACTAAGCCAAAGAGCCAGCGTTGTCAGAGACTTCTGTGTGATCATGTGGCCAGGATGATTGCACAGAATGCTGTTTACCTTCCCACCAAAGTGGTACCTATTTATCTACTTGCATGCTTTCGAACTGCTAGATTGGCAGAAGCTGGGACTAGCGATGGGAGCTCACCCCATCATGCAGCACCCAGGCCTCGAAATGGCAACCCGCCAATCTTGCAATCAACAGAGTCATGTCTTAACCACCTGAGCCACTGCATCCCTTCAGTACCTTCAGTAAAGGAGAATAGAATTGAAAGGTATCTGTGTTCACAATGTAGGCTTGTTCCGGTAAAGTAAATGGGAGCCTTTTCACAGGTTTCAGGGAACTTTGTAATGCGTCCTGTTGTTTTATCAGTACTTATAAAAGAATTAATCTTGAACATAAGTGGTCACTTCAAATATTTTTATAATGAAGAAGTGAACTTGTACGTACTTGGGGTACACAAAAATAATGCAAAAATCCATCAGTGATACCTTTATTGGCCAACCAAAATGCACAATATACTTGTTGCAAGCTTTTGAAGCTCCATGGGCTTCTTCATCAGGCAAGATGTTACAAATCAAACAGGAGAAAAACAATTGGAGATGTTAGCCAGGTGCCTACATGTTGTTTCAGTCTTTAGCGAAGATGGTCTATAGTGGGGAGGATATCTTTTGTAGGCGGGCTCCTCCTCCTTCTGGCCCTGTGCCTATAGGGAGATTTGCTAAGTCCAAGAAATTTAAAATCCATTTGCATCTCAACAGGGACCCCTCTTTTGTAATCCAACATGTCTCCATTCCAGTGAGGCCACAGGCCTCTTTGTGGCAGAGAACAATGGATTCCTCAAGAAGTCTCCATGTGTTTGCATCAGGAATATTTTGGTTGATGTAGAGGTAAAACATGCAAATTCAGTCAAAATTTAAGAAGAAAAAATTGTTTTACCTTGATTGAAGTTCCCTGTCCACAGGCTATTCTTCCTGGTTCCCCTGTTGTAGCTACAATGTGGTATCTCACAATACAGAAAACATTCAGAGGTAGCTGTGTTGGCCATTTAGCAAATTCAAACAAAAATCCATCAGTGATACATTTATTGGCCAACCAAAATGCACAATATACTTGTTGCAAGCTTTCAAAGCTCCATGGGCTTCTTCATCAGGCAAGATGTTACAAACTAAACAGGAGAAAAACAATTGTAGATGTTAGTCAGATGCCTACATGTTGCTTCAGTCTTTAGTTAAGATGGTATATGGTGGAGAGGATATCAGTTTGATACCACTTTAAGTGCTGTAACTCCATCCTATGAACTCCTGGGATTTGTAGTTTTGTGAGGCTTTTAGCCTTCTCTTTCAAAGACTGCTGACACCTCACAAAACTAGAAATCTCAGAATTCTGTAGGATGGTGCCTTGGCAGTTAAAATGGTGTCAAGCTGTATTATTTCTACAGTATAGATGTACCTTTAGGGGAACTTTCAAATGGCTTGGGTAGGCAGGGGTGTCAAGTTCTGTCTAGTTGTTGGGAACAACATGACCTATATCATCCCCTGAGCTAGAAGGAAACATGCCTTGGCCTTCTTTTGCTTCTAAGTGCTGCCACCCTTCTCCCCCCCCCCCCCCCGTGTTCCCCTCAATCTAATCCTTCCAGCCAAACAATTGCTGTAAAGAGTGCTTTTCAGAATGATGTACTGTGAGCAAGGTGTCCATGCTGCTGCAGTGCCACAGGCAGTCTCCACAGTCACCTCACTCACTTCACCTTGTGCTAAGAACACTTCAGAACAAGGAGTTGGGGCTTGGAAAGCTATGAAATCTAGAAGGTTCTAGAGAGCCACATATTGGCTGATTTTCTGCCACAGCAGGAAAGCAATTAGTATAGCTTTCCAGAGTCATAGGGGCTCTGCAGACAGCGCAAAGCGCCATCTTTGGAGCCAGGGAAGAGGAAGGGCAGCCAGACGCCGGACACCCCAACCCCTTCCCGAGGACGTCGTCAGAGCACCCGCCGTTGCACACGGCAAGCACTCTGATGACGTCCTTATGGCACAGTGTCTGGACACGCTGGGCTGGAAGAGATGCAGAAGAGGCGTGCGGTGTCTCTTCAGGTGCCCCTTCTGCCCGCTCTGGAAGGAGCGCTATTTTAGTGCTCCTTCCAGGGCCGGCAGAAGGGTGGATTGGGCCGAGGCATGGGGCAGCCTCGGCCCCAATCCTCCCCTTCTCAGGGTGGCCCATGGCAGCCCGTCTTCAAAGCCCCATAGAATCATAGAGTTGGAAGTGACTACAAGTGTCATCTAATCCAAAACCCTGCCATGCAGGAACTCACAATCAAAGCACCCCCAACAGATGGCCATCCAGCCTCTATTTTAAAAATCTCTGAAGAAGGAGACTTCACCACTCTCCAAGGGATTATGTTCCACTATCCAACAGCTCACACTGTCAGGAAGTTCCTCCTAAAGGTGGAATCTCTTTTCCTGTAGCTTGCATCCATTGTTCCATGGCCTATTCTCTGGAGCAACAGAAAACAATATGACACCCCTTCAAATATTCAAACAGGGCTATCATATCTCCTCTGTAGTTAAGGGTCTCTATACGGGAATTTTAATTTGCTCAATTAATTACTGGGCTGAGCTACAAGCAGCCCTTGGGATCTTTGTCTCAATCTGTATACCGTGGTGGGGAGATAAAGGATTGCAGAGACAGGATTCTTCCAATGAATTGCATTTTATTGAGGGGAAAACACACAGCAATGCAAGCACACACATGCACACAAGAACTAAGGAACAGAAGTAAGATTTTGGGATGGAGAGGCTTCACAAAGGGGATAATTACCAAAGCAAAAGCAAAGCAGCTTCATTTATATACCGCTTCATATCGCACATGGGATGTCTAAGCGGTTTACAACTGTGAGCTGATTGCCCCCCAACAAGCTGGGTACTCATTTTAGCGACCTCGGAAGGATGCAGGCCTGAGTCGAGCCTCAGCCCTGGCTGGTATTGAACTCGCAACCTTGTGGTCTATGAGTGAAGATGCAGCTTGATGGCTGGCCATAGGACTCAGTTGCTGGGGGCACTTGGAAGGCAGCACATGTCGGAACTAGTAGAGTTAGAGAGACATCGGGTCCCCCTGCACTCCATACTAGCTCACAGAACAAAGGAATTTGGGGATCTTTTATATGGCAAAACTAGCCTGAGGCAAAGAACAGATTTCCATATCAAAGGGCCAAATCTGTTTGGGGAAATACTGCTTGAGATAGGGGTCCATAGGTGGGAGTTTGGTTGTAAATGAGCACTCTCTGGTTTGGATGCCAAACATCCTGGCTGTAAATCACCTGGCCTTCCTGAAATGTGAAGTGTGAATCTCCCCTTAATTGCAACTCCCAAACTGCCTACTTGATCTGGTTTTTTTGGAGGCTCATGCCTACATGATCTGAATTTGAGGCTCTGAGATACATGACCAGGTGCTACAAGCCTCATGGCTGCAAGGGTCCATTCAGGGTCATGAGAGGGGTACACACACACACACCACAAAATTGGGTGGTATTCATAACACCTCTCAACCATCTCTTCTCCAGGCTAAACTTACCCAGCTTCCTAAGTCTCTCCTCATAGGGCATGTTTTGCAGACCCCGGTCCACCAATACACTCCTGGAAAGGTGGGCTCAGTGCTTTCCTGTTGCAAAATTATTATCTGGAGGGACAGGCAGAGTATGAAGAAAGTCTGCCTGGCCATTTCCTAGACGCAACGTATACCATAGCCAAACAGTAGCCAGTACAAATCTCTGGAGTAATAGTGCATTGGACAAAACTGGAAAGGAATACAGTCACTTACAGTGCTATAAATGTCCAGTGTGAAAGGGCCTCTGGTAAATTCCATATAGTTTGTGCAAGTTTCACTTGACCATTTATCACTGAATATTAAAATAGTAGAATTGCAGTTTCATGAACCCAATGCAGATTTAATCATGCTTAATGCCAGTCTTTTCAGTGGGCTTTTATGTAGCCAACTCTGCATTGGATGTAGGCTAATAATGATAATACTGATAACAACAATGGTGACTTTATTAATAATGTTCATATCCCACTATAACTCAAGGTGGTGTACATTGTCTTACCTGCTAACCACGTTTTATCCTTACAGAAATATGGTGAGGTAGGAAATAGTGATAAGTCCAAGGTCACTCAAGTAAGCTTAATAGGTGAGTTGGAATTTGAACCCAGCTCACTCCAGTCCTAGCCCAGTACTCTGCCTACTACACTACTCTGGGTATATAACCTCATAGCTAAAGATTGAGATACCGCAAAGATGTGTGAATGTTTGGTATGTATTGCTATAAAATAGTTATCTTTCCAAACGACATCAGTTTGGTTTTTTTTAAAATTCATATAAAAATATATTACTATGTTAGCAGTTACTTTAAAATTCTGTAGGATGAGTGAAACCCTGAGGCTTTTACAGTTTTATAAACACTTTCTACATTTAGGAAGTTAAATTGAAATTTATGTTAGTTCATTAACAGGATCACTTAAAAACATAACAGTTAATTAACTAATTAGCAACTTAATTAATTTTGCATTTAACTCACTTCACTTCCCTGGATGAAATTTAATGATGGTTCAGTGTGATTTCTGACTAACTACATGGGTCATTCTCTTATTTAGAAGATATTTCATGAAACTAAATGACAGAGTGTATACTAATTAGCTAGGTCTCTCTCCAATTTGTACCAACAAACACCAGTGCCCACAACACAAAGAACCCTGCAGGGCACAGCAGAGCCCTATTTGCCCTTTCCCTCTGTTACAGGTGTTAGGAAGGATCTAATTATGGGGATTTATAATTAGCTCAAATATGCAAGAGTGGGGTCCTAACAAAGCCCCACTGGACCAGGGACCGTTACGTACACCAGAGGACTAAGGAATTCCACAATGGGTGATGCTGAGAGAGGCTTCTCCAATTAGTCTAAATATTTATTAAAGGGGAAAACTGCACACACACAAATATCACACACACTCACACACACACATACTGCACTCTTAGGAATAAAGGCGTGAAAGCGGGAATAGCTTGAGATGGGCCAGACTGAGGGAGTTACTCACTTCCAAAGGCTTCTCCGGGGTCCGCTGTACATGGTGATGATGATGATGATGATGATGATGATGATGATGATGATGCATGGCTGCCAAAATGGGGGAAAGGATGACTAAGGGAGCTATGATCAGGGTACAGACTGACATGGAGTCAGCACGCACTCTCAAGATAGCACGTGGAGCCTGAAAATCTCAGGGTTTAAATAGGAAATTTCTACTTTCTGGCTATTGACTAAACAGCTTGGCTGAAGCCTGGACAAAGGCATTGACCTAGGTGTAAGGACAGTCTAGACCAGGGGTAGGCAACCTTTTTCAGCTGGGGGGCGGGTTGCTGTCCCTCAGACAATTGGGGGGCCGAAGCACCAAAATAAATAAATAAATAAATAAAAATTAAAAATTAAAAATTAAAAAAATTAGAAAATATGCATGCACACTCTCTCAGCCCCAGAAAAGCCATGGCAAAACCCCTGTAGAGATTTTGCCAAGAAAACGCCAATAACAATAATCAATATCATCATGGCAGGCGGTGGTGGCTTGGGGCCAAAGGCCTTGGGGGGCCGCATCCAGCCCCCAGGCCTTAGGTTGCCTATTCCTGGTCTAGACAATGCATTTGGTTTCAAGACTATCAAGGAAGGGAGGCTAGAGAAAAGGGTGCAGTCAAATCTGATCACTGCCCCATTAAGTGTGAGACTCAAGACCAGGGGTAGGCAACATTTTCTTACCTGGGGCCGTTAAGGTCTTCCTCCGGTCTTCTGTGGGCCGAGGGGGGGGGAATACTATGGAAGTACTGCACATGCGCGAGCGAGTCGTGCCTGCCATTTTGGAAAAGCAAAAAAACAAGATTATACTTCCTCATATCTTTGGGGCAGGGGGTGATATTCTACTCTAAAACAAAATGGTCACTCCTGCTGAAATTCAAAAGTGCATCCCCAAATTCATCACCAGTGGTGGGAGTTCCAAAGCTTGCAAAAAGGACCGGAGGGGCTGCCATGCAGACCACAGACTGTGCGGTGGGGGGGCGGCGGCAGCAGTGGCGGCAGGACAGACCTGGGGCTGGTCCAAAGGCCTCAGGGGACCGGATCTGGCCCCCGGACCATAGGTCGTTGACCCCTGCTCAATGGTTTTTCCCTTTGGCAACTCTCAAACCTGTCTGGTAGGGAATTTTCCAGCTGTTTTGGGCAGATCTCTCAGTGCCTACATGACCTGCCATCTAGGGGATTATGGCTGACATCCCACAGAGGTCACTCTGGGGTCATAGAAGGAACTCCACATGTGTCCAAAATTTTATGAAAAATCACATATGCTAACACAGGGTTGCATCTGCCCTCCTATTTCTGTTCATTCAAGAGGAACAAAAACAAGGGCAGAGAGAGATGGGGAAGGTCTACTCAGAGGTCTTACAATCCTCACACACTGGCTTGACATAGTGAGTGTACATGTGTTTATGCTCACATGCCAAGGGGAAGAGAGAACCAGAATTTTGTTTTGCCCTCTGGTGATTGTTCCATACACAGGCACTCTGACCAGTGGTGTCCCTAGGGTCTGTGTCACCCAGGGTGGTCACTCATGGGGGGCAGGACTTCTGGGGGGCGGGACCTCTGGGGCGAGACTTCTGATGGACTTCCAGGGTGTGCGGGAGCATGTGCAGGTGCCCTGAGATGCCCCCACATGGCCCCAGGGACAAGCCAGCAGGCCCTGGAAAGGACTGGGGAGAAGCTGGCAGGCCCCGGAAAGGGTCAGAGACCAATTGAGTGTCACCCCCTCTTCTGGGGTGTCATTCCCTTTCTGGGATGTCACCATGATGCTACTGACTTTGACTGCAATAGGACTGATTTAAGCCCTTTTTAATATAAGCCAGATCTTTGCCAGAACATTGTGAGTGTATTTGATTATTATTTTTTAAATAATATTGCATTCAGCTGCATACACCAACTGGATGTGAGGGCAACTGTCTTTAAGGATCTTCTAAACACCATTTTTTAATTGAAAACTGCATTTACACACAAAAACTGTTAGAAAATTCCAGCATTCTCTCTCACCCTCAACCCCCCCCCCCTTGTAATTGAGTTTTAGGTAGGAAGGTGTTGCCTTCATGTAAAAATCCTTCTGTATTTTCTCCCAATTTGCTCTTCCTATCTTTTGAAATGCATGGCCATAAATACCTTTGAGTATCCATATAACTAGACCATGTGACCCTGGAAAATTCCTAAGTTTATCAATGCCCCCCCCTCCTCAGTCTCATTCTCCTCCATTCTTCTCCTTTTCAGATCTCATCCTCTGCTTTGCTTCCCATCAACAAGATGGTGTGTTAAGAATAAATACTTAACATTTTACCTAATTTTTTCATTATCTAAATAGACTAATGTGAGAGCCAGCATGGGGTACTGGTTCAAATGTAAGATTATGACTCTGGAGACCAGGGTTTGACTCCCAACTCAGCCATGAAACCCACTAGATGACCTTGGACAAGTCACACTCTCTCAGCCTTAGGTAATGGCAACCTCCTCTGAAAAAAATTTGCCAGGAGAACTCCATGATGGGGTCACTTTAGTGGGTCACTATAAGTCAGAAATGACTTGAAGGCACACAAGGACAACAACAGGCTTTCCAAGCATATGTAAATGTAAAGCAATTAGTAAACCTTTTCCTAAGTTTCCAACCTGAAACTGCATGCCTTCTTTATTTTCTGAGTCAATTTCTGTTATCAAGGAAGCATCAGGCTGGGGTATGCTTTTCTGCTACTAAGAAGACTAATTCCTAGTAGGTTTAGTTTTAATAATTTTTTTCCATATAAGGGCTAACACCTGAGAAAACTCTAATTTCCAACAGAAAGAAGATATTCAGGGAGATGCTGCCTTTAAAAAGCAAAAGAACAAGATTATACTTCCCCATATCTTTGGGGCAGGGGGTGATATTCTACTCTAAAACAAAAGGGTCACTCCTGCTGAAATTCAAAAGTGCATCCCCAAATTCATCACCAGTGGTGGGAGTTCCAAAGCTTGTAAAAAGAGCCAGAGGGGCTGCCATGCAGACCACAGACTGTGCATCTCACTCCTGGTTTAACACTTTACTATCACCTTAAAATGGATCCAGAAGCAAATAGGGAGTCAATGCAAATGGTTCACAATATTGCAGAATAGAGTCTTAATCATCAAATGCCCATTTAAATTTTAAAAATAGATACTTTGCTTGTTAGTAAAAAGAGAGCAGGCCAGTGTCCAACCTAGCCTCCCATGGAAGGGAATTCCACAGCCAAAGTGCATCCACCAAGAAGGATCGCTTCAGTGTCCTCATCAGACAGGGGAGGGACCAAGAGAAAGCCCTCCTGCCAAGGACCTTGAATTGAGACCCAGGTAGATCCATATGGAGCAGGCCTGCACAACTTGGCAGTAGATGGGGACCAAAATTAAAATAGGCTAAACTTCTTCAGGCTGCAGATAAGTTTTAATTAAACATTAATTAAATAATAATATTAATTAATAGTACTTATTAATATTAATTAATATTAATTCCATCCTCTTCTGCTCAGCCCTTTCAGGAGAAAGCTGAGCAACAGAGCAGCCTTGCCTGTCCTCCCTTCCACTCGGACTTCCCCTCGAGAGAAAACTGAGCAGCGGAGGAGCCTTGCAGGGTGGGCGTTCACCTGTCCTCCTCCTCCTCCTCTGCCACCTGGCCTTCCCCTCAGGATAAGGCAGGGTGCTTGAGGGGCCTGCAGGGCAAGTGTTCACCTATCCTCCTCCACCCATCCTTCTCCTCAGGAGAAAGCTAGGAGGTATAGGAACCTTGCAGTGCACGCATTTACCTATTGTCCTCCTCCCACACCCGTCTTCTCCTCAAGAAAAAGCCAGGAGGTAGAGAAGCCCTGCAGGGCGAACATTCATCTGTCCTCCTCCACCACCCATCCTTCTCCTCAGGAGAAAACATAAAGAGCCTTGCAGGGCAAGCATTCACCTGTCCTCCTCCTCCACCACCCATCCTTCTCCTCAGGAGAAAACATAAAGAGCCTTGCAGGGCAAGCATTCACCTGTCCTCCTCCTCCTCCACCCATCCTTCTCCTCAGGAGGCTGAGCAGCAGAGGAGCCTAGAAGTTTCATGTCCTTAGGGGCTGCCCAAAATCCTTTGGTGGGCTGCATGCTGTCCCCGGGCCATATGTTGTTCAGGCCTGATATAGAGAGATAGTCTGGACCTAAACTGTATAAGGATTTATACGTCACAACCAGCACATTGAACTGTGGCCAGAAATGAACCAGAAGCCAGCAAAGCTGTTTCAACAAGGGAGTTAAATGTTTCCTGCCACTAACTCCAAATTGTTGGTCCCCAAAGCCAAAAGATGATGCCTTCCCTCTTCCCCCCTTCTCCAAACTCTCCAAAAGCCCAGAAAACCAATTGAACATGAAACTGTTTGAAGATCAAATTATTTCCAGGAGTTACAACAAAGTATCTTTAGCTGGAGGACTGAGCATTAAAATAGCAACTCTAGATCAATGAAAGGAAGTGGAAATGATGTCTATCTGATGCAAAATAATTCCTAACTTCACATGGTGGTAACTGGCCGAGGAAAAACCCATGAGATTGTGGTGGATTTATTGTTTTTATGCAATGTCAAGGCAGTTTCAACTTATGGCAATCCTATGGAAGAGAGACCTCCAAAACACCCCATAGATAATTATGTCCAAAGTGTGATAGTGGCAGATTGGTCATTTTGGCTTCAAGTGAATGTTTAGGACTTTTTTGCTCTAGGTCCTATTTGTTTATCCTTTTGGCAGCCCACTGTATCCATAAAATACCACAGTTCAAATGTGTGTTTCCACTCTCTCAGTTTTCTCCATTATCCAGCTTTTGCATATATACATAGAAAATGGAAATAGTATGGTGTGGATGATTCTGACTTTGTTTTGTAATGATATGTCTTTACACATGAGGATCTTATCTAGTTCCTTCATGGCTGCCTTTCCATGTCATAATCTTCTGATTTCTTGACTACGCTCTTCATTTTGATTTGGGAATGAGTAAAGATACGGTAATACAAAATCTTTAACTATTTCAATGACTTCATCATCCTCTTTTAAACTATGAAAGTTTTAGACAATATATATTTAATTTCAGAACAATGAACATAAATTAACAACTAACAAAGCAGGAAGTTATTACAACAACAGTTTAAATGATGGAGCTCAGTTATATGACTAGTTAACAATTTTGATGTCAATTTTAAATTGCACAAGTCATTATTTCCATTGTCTTAATTTTCAGCTACAAACATGCTTTCTTGCTTTATTCATGATTTAAAAAGGAATCAAAAGTAAAACTGCCAATATTCTTCTGCCCTTAAACAATGATACAATATGGTGCAACTACAATTGGGATACTCTGTACAAGTTTGATCCCCACACTTTAGAGAGATGTTGTAGAGCTAAAAACTGAGTAGAAAGGGTTAAACAAATTGCTGGAGTGACTATAAACAAAGGTTACAATGTCTGGGACTCTGTAGAAAAATAGACAAATTAGAGGAGACATTCCAGAGGTGTATAAAATTATACATGACATAGATTAAATGAACAGGGAAACATTTTTCTCCCTCTAGAGACAGGGATCAACCAGCAAAGCTGAATGGTGAGGGAAACAGAGGACATAAGGAGGGAATAATGCTTCACAAAGAGCAGTCAGATTGTAGAAGTTGCTGCCATAATTTTAATGAAGATGACTGGACAACTTGGATAGCTTTAAAAGGAGACAAGATAAATTCAGGGAGGCTGAGGCTAGCAAAGGCTACTAGTTATTATGGCTGCTTCTCATATCAGAGGCAGTAGCTGAAGAACGTGAGCATGAAAGTAGTACTTTGCAGACATACATCATGGGGAGAGAGGTACCAGGTTTAGTGGAAAGGCCTTAAAATAACTTCATGTGCAACACAAGCAATGCTCCAATGAAAACTAAAGCTCAGCTAAGCCTTTTTGTCTCAAGAGAGGGCTGAGAAGGGCCACAGAGAATCACAGGGGCAGCAAGGAATCATTCTGTGACACAGAATTTTACACTGCAACACTATTGTTGAATGACCTCAAGCCCCATCTTTTGTTACACCATTACATGGCATCAGACAAGTCAGCAGTTGGTATGCTGGGCCTGGAGATGGGTATGTTCACACTGGATTCATAAGCACTAAAGGAAGGGACTATTACCCTTGTTTTCCTTAGCATAATTGTCTTCATTAAAATCCTTCCCCAGATATTATTTGCCCAAGAGGGGAAAATATACAGGTTCCATGACAGAATCAGCAGTAGCAGTATGTGACTTCAAGTCACTTGTCTGCTTATAGAACCCCCATGATTTTTTTAGGCAAGGAATGCTCAGAGGCGATCTGCTATTGCCTTCCTCTGAACAGAGCCTTCAGCATCAGGTATTCCTTTGCTGTCTCCCTTCCATGTACTACACAAGCCTGACCCTGCTTAGCTTTCAAGATCAGAGAGGATCTGGTGCCTTCAGAGTACTCATGCTTTACAGGGGACCTCCTGTTGTGCACACACACAAATCACAAATAATATCTTCATGGGTGATTTTTTTTATTTTATTTTTTTAGAATTTTTATTACATAATTAAAACAATTTGTACAATACATACTTTTAATACAAAAGTTCTATTTACAATACATATATACAACCTTCCTTTAGTTCTTCCACAATGAGTACTTATATATTTTCAATTGTTCTTAAGTTTCTATCTTAGATTATTTTTTTCTTACAATTCTTACTAATAAACCACCATTTACGTTACTTTTCTTTTAATATCTTAGCTTGTTTACTTCCAGTTATTTTTAATATATTTCTCTATTGGAGCCCATTCTTCTTCAATAAATTCCGAGTCTTTATTATTCAGTATATTTGTTAATTTGTCCATTTCTTTCATTTCTGCTAATTTTAAAAACCATTCGTCTACAGTAGGTATGTCCTGTTTTTTCCATTTTTGGGTGACTAATATTCTGGCAGCTGTCACCATATAGAAGAGGATTCTCCAATATTTTCTCTTAATAACCTGATCCAAGCAATTTAACATATTCAACAAATATTCCAGACGTATTTCAAATTTTTATCAGGAGAATAGCATGGTGCAGAGAAGGATAAAACTGCAGTTTACTCACTGTTTTCAACTTGCCCACTCTTTGTAGCTCCTACACTGCAACTTTTTTAAAGCAAAAGAAAATCCTACCAGAAAATCCAGTTGTCATTAAATATGTCATAACATGTCACAATGTGCCATGAAGTTTTCTTGTAATAGGATCACCTTTCTTGTAATAGGATTTAGAAGTAAACCACTTCCTCTAGTCTGGGACCTTCATATTTATATGGGGATAATCATTGTGGAATAAAATTCTTCTTATTGATTGCATGTTCAATTGCAACCCAGTATATTTTTAAATTCTACTAGTTGACTTTTAGAGGGATCTTGCTATATCCATTCTCAGTATGTAATTCAACATGAAATGCAGCTTTCTTATTTTGAATTTATGTTTCATCTTGTCTGGCATTAAATCATGTCAAAAGCAGTGAACTGCAGCTATAAAATAAACAAAACAATGCAAAGTATGAGATTCAGTACTGCAAAATCAAGGTGAGATAAAAACTAAAGATGAGGAAAAGAAAGAAAAAGGAGGAGGTAGTTGTTTCTGTGGGGGGTTTTTTCCTGAAAAGAAATTCAAAAGGGATTATGAAATATTCACTTGTAAAACGAAGAATAAATATTTAAGACAAAGTGTTCCAATATTTACTTTTCTAACATTATTTCAAAGAAAAGCTAAGTAGCAGGAAGATTTCTGTGTAAGACTATGTACAGTATCTTGCATCATTGAAATTCCTGGTCCAGGATTCCTTTTTGCATTTTTATGGAAATGAGTACTTAATGTATGCTTGGCACTATGCAGGACTAGAGGAGACAAAATCATTTTCTTTTAAAAAAAATAACTGTTGATGATTTCCCCTGTTTTTTTGAGTCTCCTCCCCCGTCTCATCAAGGACCTGATGTCTTCATTTGTAACAAAACTAAAATGTAAAAAACTAAATTCAATTTGTAATCATTTAAAAAAAATCTGTCTTTTTAATATATCAAACATGATACTTCTATGCCAAGCCAAATTATATAAAATTCATTGTAAGTTCTTTAAACAATAAAGAGGGTTGATACTGCATTTTTCCCATTTTTTTTTTAAAATCCAACTTTTCTTGGAAACACTCTCCCCCCCCCCCCCCCCCCCCCCCCCCGTGGCTTCAAATTTTTCAGAAATTTTACATCTCTAATAAAAAGAATAAATGGTTTACAAACAAAACAAAAATCCACCTTCGGGAAACGTTGTTGTTTTTTTATCAAGCCATGCTTTGATATGATGATGGAAAGAGAGGACACTGAACAGGCCTGGTCAAGGAAGCCTGAAGAGGCAAAAGGTTCAGTAATGTGACCCAGACCACTATCAGCACTGGAGACTTTGCCCTTAAAGAACTTAAGTCCACAAAAGACAGAGACATGGAGCTGTAAATCTTCACAATTGTTTTCTTCTTAGATTTTAAAAGACTGGGAAGTTTTTCCCCTGGTATTCCAGGCTCTCATTTCTTCCCATCACTGGCGGTCTGGAAAAACTGTGGCTGGAAAGAAGAGGCAGGTGAATGAATAACAAACAAGACCGTGTTGGGTCATCTGACGGGCGTTGAAATTAATTTCTACCAATTGTGTGTGAAATCGTTGCCAAAGTCTACTTTGGGATACACAGAGATAACTTACTTAGTTATAGGCACCCTGCTGACTTAGGAAAATAAGCCTTACTACCCAGTCAGCCATTTAATGTGGATGTTAAATCATTTGTGATTACTAATGTCTAAGTACTTTGTCATTGCCAACCTCTCATTTTCCATCAGAGCAATCCTAATTGATTTAAATGGTCTGTTTCGCCTTGGCGCACGCATGATCACGTCGTAAGTGGTCTTTAGGACTATTTTAATTGCCAAGGATGTTTTTCCTTAAGAAAATCTCCATGCCCAGAGCAGAACAAATTATTATTGCCATCTACAAATACACAAACATTGCTTTATTTCCCTCCCCCACCCCCTTTCTGCCTGTTTTGCTACACCAGCCTCCGCTCTCTGGTGTTTTTTGGGGGGCTGGGTCTTAATTTATGCAAAATTAATTGATATATCTTTTATAATTGATGTGCTGTAAAATTAATGAGTAATTTATGTAATTAGTCAATTAAGGATAATTCCAGCATATGTTCAATATGCCCAGAAGGTGTACTTTACAAGTAGTTATTTGTCCAGGAGTTTGATGCTGAGAAAACTACCTAATTAATTTTTTATGCATATCAGCTTAGGATCTGTTTAACAGCTCCCTTTGTGATAGCAGATTTAATATTTATCTTTCTAACATGTCTGAGAGGATGGAGAATGGATTAGCCTCCTGGTGCCTTGAAGAAGGCCTTCCACTCCAGTCGCTTCTGACTTTAATTAGAAGGGGGTCTTGCCTTTGGCTACTCATGGGTTCCTCTTCTGGCCACCTCCTCTGGGTTCTGCTAGCCAGGGTCAAGGAGAAAGTGTAAATACACGTCAAAGGTTACACGCCACCCAACTGGGCCTGTTTGTTTGTGAACTGTACTTTTTTTCAAAACCCGCAACCCACCTTCCTCCTTTTCCTGACAATGACCCTTCCAGTATATCTTGGAGGACTTCAGGGGCGGTGGAGGCAGGGTGAGAGAGTTCTGTTGGCTAATTAATTGACACCGTTTTGAATATTCATACCTAATATAACCAGTATGCTCTTAATTACATTGTTGGACTTTTCTCCAAGGAGGCTAAATCACCAAAGACTTAATTAATGTAATGTATTCTGGAGCTGGCTGGCTCAAAAGGAAGACAGTTGCTGTCAGGAGTTGCACCATGACACCTGGCTGCTGATGAACAGCCTTTTGTTATGACTCCTCTTTGCAAGGAAACAGGGAAGTTGGGCTTTGCTTGTTCTTGGTGGAGTTACGTCAGGCTTCTCCTTGGCTCGAAGAAAACACCATGGCAGAAAAGCATGGAGGCTAGATTGGTAGTGTTCGATCTGACCTAATGGGAAGAATGGACCAGTTTGTTTCATCCTAATAAAGTCCATGCATTGCTTTCCCCATATTAGAAATATTTAAGGTGAGGAGGTAAGTATAGTAAGTGTATTACAAAGGACGGCTGCAGTTGTTTGGGAAAATCAGGCTAAATCCTGAACCAGCAGCATTTGGGGAACCCCACAGACCATATAGGAATATGAAAGAGATCCTGAATGTAGGCCCACCTAATTTGCAAGAAGACAGTCCATGGGGATCACCTCTAAGTAGGCACTATAAGTTGGGGTAAAGGCACTTACTTAGAAGCCATTTGCAAGAGATAGACGCTTTGCAAGGGTAGACCTATAGGGAAGGCAAATAAGAATTCTGCCTCCCATAAAGGTTTCCTTCAGTCCCCAGATTTCTAGCTCTGCAGAGAGTCAGACACTGAAAATTGTCTACACTTACAACTCATACTTTTGCTCTGCTTGCATACTTGTAGTAACTTTACCTGACCTTTTTCTGTAGGTGTGTGTATTGTCTAGGCCTAAATACCCCAAAGGCACCAGATCATGTCTGATCTTGGAAACTAAGCAGGGTCAGCCCTGGTTAGTATTTGGGTGGGAGACCACCAACGAATATCAGGGTCCGTAAGCCATATATATCAGAGGAAGGAACTAGCAAAACTATCTCTGAGTATTCCTTGCCTAAGAAAATCCTACAAAATTCATGGGATCACCAGAAGTCCACAGGCGACTTGAGGGAACACATGTAAACATACACAAACCAGCCTGATGTAATGGTTTGAGCATTGGACCAAGACTCTGGAGATGAGAGTTCGAGTCCCCTCTGGGCCAAGCAAACCCAGTAGGTGACCTTGGGTGAGTCACACTCTCTCATCCTCAGGGGAAAGCAAAGGCCAACCCTCTCTGAACAAATCTTGCCAAGAAAACCCATTGATGGGCCAGGAAACGAGTTGAAGGCGCACTAGGACAAGTGTACAGTAATTCTACATTTTCAGCTTTCCTTTCCAGCTAATGCAATGACAGAAAGCCTGGGACACTCATGAAATCAGGCGACAAAGTGATGGACCTGAGACACAACACGGGAATGTCCAGTCGGGAGGAAAGCAAGAAAACCCAAAGACCTGATCTGTTGCAGTTCTTCATGGGTGAGCCTTGAAAGAGGCCCATGCTATGGAAGAATAAGGAGGATGAAAGTCTGGGAGGGGAGGGGGAAACAAAATGTAGGATGGCAAGTTGGCTGTAAAGTCGGCTTGGAGTTGTGTCTAAAGCCAAGGGCCACATGGGACTATGGGGGGGAGGGAGAGATTTCGGACAGGAGGGACTTTTTTTCCACTGCTCCCTTTCTTACCAAGGAATGGACTCCTGTTTTGCAGTCTTTGTTGTTGTTGTTGTTGTTGTTGTGTGACTTCAAGTCATTTCCGACTGATGGGTTTTCTTGGCCAGATTTGTTCAGACGCGCTTTGCCCTTGCCTTCCTCTGGACCATCACACTTCCAAATCTTTTTTTGTTTGGTTCTTTGCTTTTAATAAAATTAACAGTCCTGCGATGATGATGATGATGATGATGATGATGATGATGATGATGATGATGATGATGATGATAGTGCAGTCTGCCCTTGCTATCCGCTGGGGCTTAGTTTCAGGATCCCCCGTGATTACCAAAATCCGTGGATGCTCAAGTCCATGAAATACAATGGCATAGTAAAATGGGGTCCTTTTAATAAAATGGAAAAATCAAGGTTTGTTTTTTGACATGTGTATGTGTATATATATATATATATATATATATATATATATTCAAGCCGTGGATGCTTGGATCTGTGGATAAGTAATAGTAATAGTAATAATAATAATGGCTGCAGCTCCCTTGCACAGATGATGATAATAATAGTAATAGTAATAGTAATAATAGCAGCAGTTTCTTTGCACAGATGATGATAGTAATAGTAATAATAATAATAGCAGCAACTCCTTTGTGCAAATGATAGCAATAGCAATAAAAATAATACTAATAGCAGCAGCTCCTTTGTGCAGATAATGATAATAGTAATAATAATAATAATAATACTATAATAGCAGCACCTCCTTTGCACGGATGATCATAGTAATGGTAATAATAATAATAATAATAGCAGCAGCACTCCCTTTAGGCAGATGATGATAGTAACAGTAATAATAATAATAATAATAATAATGACAGCAGCTCCTTTGTGCAGATGATGATGATGATGATAATGATAATAATGATGATAATAATAATAATAATAATAATAATAATAGCAGCAGCTCCTTTGCGCAGATATTTTCAACCCCCTCCGCTTGGAGAATAAGGATCCGATGCTATAAATCGAAATCTTCCAGGGAGGCAAGAGCAATAATCGTAGGAGCTGTCCAAACTGTTGCGGAGAAGCCTCAGCTGAAAAATGACTCCCAGTTGCAAAGGGCGATTCTGCCAGGCGCCCAAAGAGAGAGAGAGAGAGAGAGAGAGAGAAACCGCGGCTGCCAGGCTCTGGGTGTGTGTGTGTGTGTGTGTGTGACCCTTCGTCCTCCTTTTCCACCCCGACGTGTCCTACATTTCAAGCTTCTGTCCAGGAGGCATGTCAAAGCGTCCTCCCTTTGGAGCATGGTTGATATTTCTATGGGTGTTGCTGGCTTTCATTTGGGCATGTCCTGCATTTTTCTGGAGTGTCCTCCACTTTGTCCTCCTTGGCGGTGAGGAGGTCGGGCCTCCCTGGTGTGAAGGGGACTCGGAGGGTCAGAGGTGCCATTACACACACACACACACACACACACCCAGTGGAACAGAGCAAGGAGAGAGAAAGGCACTCGAGGTCCCTAGTAATTCTTAAACCAGAAGGAAAGGTACCCGTGCTTCGTCTCGTCCCCCCAGAGCGTCCCAAGCTGCATCCGGTTTGACGCCACTTTTAATTGCCATGGCTCAGTGCTATGGAATTCTGGGAAATGGGGTTTGTTGGCACCAGCGCGGAGCTGGTTCAGAGTCTGTGGGGGCCGCCCAAGGGGGATTATGGGGCGGAGGGGAGGGGGAGAGACCCCTTGCCTGGGCTCTTTGCCCCCCCCAGATGCCAGCCCCTCCAGAGGAGGGAATATTTGGAGAAGGTGCCAACTCCAGTGCCCCCAACAGTGCCACCCCCATCACCACCCCAAATCTGGAAACTGTGTGAGCGATGAATGTCCCTATCCCTCATGGGCAAGGTGGCCCGACGTCCTCCTTTTCCAGGATCTGTCCTCCATTCCAGCCTTCTGTCCAGGCACAATTCCAGCACGTCCTCCCTTCCGAGCAGGACCAAGAAGCCCGACTTTATATTTCTAGGCGTGTTTTCAGCTTCTTCTTCTTCTTCTTCTTTGGTCCTGTCCTCTATTTTTCTTCACTGTCCTCCCTTTTGCGGGGCCTTGCCCTCCCTGGCGATGAGGACACACGGGCTCCCCCTGCTGGTGGGGCTCTTGCCAGTCTCCTCTCGGCTGGTGGAGAAGCCTAAAAAGGAGGCTCAGGAGGGGTCCATAGGACCAGCACAGAGGAGGATGGACGGCAAAGGAGGAGAAGTCGAGGCAAAATGGAGGACATGCCAGAAAAATAGAGGGCATGGCCAAAGAAAAGCTAGAAACACTGATGCAAATACCAATGCAATGCATTAAGGGGGGGGTTGGTCTTAGGGGTTATATTGTATGGGGGTTTTTTATGTGAGCCGCTTGGATTGTTTCTTTCAATAAGAGGGATATAAATAAATTATTTATTATTATTATTATTATTATTATTATTATTATGCGTCTTCCATTTACAGTTTCCATTCTTACAGTTAGTTGTGGGCAAGGTACAAAGTGTTGGTTCCGACTTGTAAAAAGCCCTCCATGGATTGGGTCCAGGTTACCTTCAGGATCGCCTCCTCCCATTTAATTCCCCCCCCCCCCAAAAAAAAGAAAAACACCCAGGTCCTCTGGAGGACGCTTACTCCGGTCAGCCAGAGGACTTTTTCTGGACTGTGGAATGACCTGCCAGAAGAGACTGGACCGCTGAATGAATGAATAAATGAATGAATGAATGAATGAATGAAAACCTTGCCTGGATTCAAAAGAGCCTTAAAGGCCCCTCTCTTCTGGCAGACTTAGCCAGACGATTTTTAAATTGTGAAATTTTAAATGAGGATTTTTTACACGGGGATGGTTTTAACGTGTGCACATCTTATTTGTCCGTTTAGACCGATGTGTGTTTTAACTGATATTGTTTGTTAATTGTTGTTAATTGCCTGGATCCATAGGGGGAGGCGGGTAAGAAAGAAATAAATAGTCGTAGTAGTAGTAATAGTAGTAGTCGTGCTCCAAATGGAGGGCATTTTGGGATTCCTCCTGGACCTAAGGTTGAAATGTATTCCAGAATTCCACAGCATTGAGCGTTGAGGCGGTTAAAGTGGTGTCAAACCGGATTATTTCTGCAGTGTGGATGCCGTGACTTTCTAGTGAAGTCCAAGGCTGCGTCTGCATTGCAGCATTAATGCAGTTGGACCCCGCTTCAACTGCCACGGCTCAAGGCCAGGGAATCCTGGGACATGCAAGTTTGCGAGCCTTCCAAACCAGAGAGCTCTGGTGCCGCAACAAAGTGCGAATCCCAGGATGCCTTAGCACGATGCCCTGGCAGTTAAAGCGATGTCAAACTGCATTCATTCTGCAGTGTAGAGGCGGCAGCCCAAGAGGCTCGGCTTGACATCCCGATCCAAATCAGGAGGGGCTTGATTTATACTGCTTGTCCCATCATCCACCTGCAGGAGATCCCCCTCCTTCCCAGTTGACCCGTCCTTGCCAGTCAGTCCTGTGGGCTTTGTTTCCCACGCAAAGGTCCCGAGTGCTTCCCTTGACGAAGCCGAAATCCGTGTCTGGAAGAGCGAGGGCCGCTTCCTCAGGAAGAAGGCTTCTCGGAGGCTGGAGCCATGCTGGCCTCTTCTCCTGGTTATGGACCTTCTTCTTGTTGGCAAGGGCAATTCTGAAGAGATTTGCCCTGGCTTTCCTCTGAGGTTGAGAGAGTGTGACTTGCCCAAAGTAGGCTGAGCAGGGACTCAACCTCTGGCCTCCCGACTTCCGACTTTGAAACCCCTGCATCACCCTGATGGCTCTTCTTGGTTTCCTGCCCATGCCATTTCCATCGGACGTGGGATCTGTAGCGCCATCGCGCCGCCTCTTCCACCGAAGGAATGGCTGTCCATCTGCCCAGAGGTCAGCGTCGCCATTGGACTTGAAGGTTGCCTGGCACCGCCAGCCCCTATGAGGTTGATGCTAGGCCAATATTTGAATGGGAGTGGTTCAGTTCTGGAGGCCAGGGTTCGAATCCTCTCTCGGCCATGGAAGCCCACTGGGTGACCTTGAGCAAGTCACACACTCTCAGCCCCTCGGAACACATCGCGCCAAGAAAAGCCCGGGATAGAGTCGCCTTGGAGTCGCCTTGAGTGGCAGCCCTGTTTATTCCCTGGCTCCCGCGGGGGATGGTTGGTTCCTCGGTCCGGATCGGTCTCCCTCGACGGCCCGATCCACCGTTTCCCAAGGCAGCCTTGCCTTGCCTTTCCTACCTTTTCAAGCCGGTTCGGTTCATTGTCTACACATACAGAATACACATACGCACACGGACCCCTTAGAAAGAAAAAGAGAGAGTAGTGGTACGTGTGTATGGATGGGTGTATGGAGAGAGAGAGAATGTGTGTGTGTGTCTGTATGCATATGTC